>CM057072.1:6412932-7829598 GCA_029379335.1 Thymus mandschuricus
AAATTGAAAGGGTACTATCGTAATCTTTTTGATTTGTTCCTTAAATCGTGGGATGTTAAAAAAAATCGTTTCTTTTTTCTTAATTATTTCCTTTCCTTTTTTCTTTATTATTTCCTTTCCATCTCTTCTCTAACTATTTTGCTTATCGGAAACCAACAAATTCATGAATTCTACATATATTACGTTTGCGTCATTCATTAGATAATCAATAAAATATAATTCATTTCCTTATTAATATCTACAATTTTCTTTGCTTAATTTCTTAAAACTAGCAATTGGAGAAACAAATACTATTAAAAATTTAATCCTCCAATTAGTAGTGTTGTGTCAATGAAGAAGGGGGAGTAATCGACGACACCATGCCTTAGGTGAAATCAATTAGTGAAAACATGAAATCGACATTTGACGAGCCTCTTTATTCCCAATTTTAATTTTTCTAGATTATTATAGTAATTCTAAATCTGTTGCTAACATGAAAATTGTCATATGAGATTCAAATCAGATTTGATTATTGTGATGCAATGCTTATTTTATCATCATTATATGCTTAAATATGTGTAGCGTTTTAATTTTGCTTGTTAATATTAATTTAGACGTCCCTTTTGTTTTGAAACAACTAATTGATCTTATTGTCCCTTAACACTAATTATAAACCCATATTTGGAACTTCAAAACCAAATAAAATGATGAACTATACAAGCATTTCGAAAGTATATAATAGCATTTCGAAAGTATATAATAAGCACCTAGGATTCTAATGTTTTTTTAATTCTCTTAAACATACGTAAAAGCATAAAGTGATTAATAAAAAGCACTTTGTTATACATAAAAAGCATGATTTCGTACATGTACCTCTTATTTCAATGCTTATTTGAATTATTCATAATAGTTATTTAAAAAAGTCACATTAACTTTATTTTTGCTTATGAAGCAAAAATTTATTGCTACTTAAGCGTGATTTGTATCAGTGTTTGTAAGGTTATAGATAATGTTTTCTTAATTTTTTTAATTTTTTTTAAATTTATTTGATGCTTAATTATCATTCATATGATCTTACTATATTTTCAGAGTTTAGGTTTAGGTTTAGGGTTTTTTTTTTTTTTTTTTTTTTTTTAAAGGATCAATAATGGTTCCCTATTTCCCCCCTTATGTGTCTCAAACCCCCAACCTCTTGGTTTGGAGGCGGAGGGTTATGGGGTTTAGGGTTTAGGCTTTTATGGTTTAGGGTTATGAGTTTAGGGTTTAGGCGGCTTTTAGGGTTTTAGGGTGTGTTTAAGTTATGGTTTAGGTTTTAAGGTTTAGAGTTTTGGGTTAGGGTTTTGGGTTTATGGTTATAGGGTTTAGGGTTTAGAGTTATAGGGTTATAGCATTGCTTTTAAAATAGTTTTTGATGCTTATTACTTATAGCAACAATGTTACGTGTGAAAAAGTGATAGGAAAAAAATGAACAGGTTGTTTTAATAAAGTCACATTAAGTTTATTTTTGGTTATGAAGCATATATTTATTGTTACTTAAGCATGAGTCATATAAGTACTTGTAATGTTATATTTTATATATTTTTAATATATATGCGCATACGCATGTAAATTCGATTTAATTATTATCATACGTAAAAGCATAAAGTGATTTAATATAAAGCACGATTCCGTACATGAACCTCTTATTTTAATGCTTATTTGAATTATTCGTAATAGTTATTTAAAAAAGTCACATTAACTTTATTTTTGCTTATGAAGCAAAAATTTATTAATAGTTAAGCATGATTCGTATCAGTGCTTGTAAGGTTATAGATAATGTTTTCTTAATTTTTTAAAGCTTTTTATAATTTATTTGATGCTTAATTATCATTCATATTGGTCTTACTATATTTTTTATAAACTCAATATTCCTACAGAATAAGAGGAAATACAAATTAAAGACGTAAGAATCATTATTTTGTAGTGACTCCTCCTTCATTGCAACGAGTTTTGTAAAAGTGGTGGAAGCACACATACATGCCTAAAAACTAGATATATACTCGCGATCCTGTGTCTTGCTCACTAATGCTAGAACAACAATATAAATCGTAGGAATTAGAAAATGTGAAAGCATAGGAGAAATCACAAAATTCCAGAAAAAAAAAAAAGCTTTGAAAATTTCGGGAAGATGGTAGAGTGGAATGAGAATCACGTAGAAGGGATTTGATAAAATCGTGTTAATTGAGGAAGATATCAGAAGGTAGAAACTTACTAACGATAATTAAGGATCCACAATTTAAATTAGTATCATGATGACTAATATACCCTTTATAATTAGAAAATTGATAATTTAATCACTAAAATATGTGATTCAGGAACAGATCTCCACCATTGGATTGCATAAAAGGAAGGGACTAGATTGGTTCCTAGTTCTCATGAAGTGAATGGTTCTCATGAGAACCAGCCCCTATATAGGGATTGGTATATATAAATTATTTTATGAAAATGGTTGACTATCTAAAATTTTAAAATTTGATGTTTTTGTATAGAAGAATCTATTTATTTTTACTATGAATTTTACTCCGCCGAAATATTTTGTTACATAATTATTTCTTTATTATTTTTTCTTTTAGCATAATTACATTTCAAGCATATTTACCAATGTCATGTTACATTTCAAGTGCTATGTAACTAACTATTTGAATTTATACATTTTATTCAAAGAATAATGATTATATTTTAATTTTGTTTTTACAACACAAAAGTTAAATGTGGAAGTACTTCGTACATTGTCTTAAAGCTAGGATATGTTTTCTAAACATCTTCAAATGTTAAATAATTGGATTAAGAGATACTAAAAAAGAATAAATAATAATTCACGTTTACTAAGAATGAACAACAATGAAGGATTTTTTTTTTTTAAATACGTATTGAAATTACAAAATGAATATATAAAAAAGAGTATTGCAATGGTTTTCTATTAAAACAATTTTGTTTTGTTCCCTTACTAATAATATTAGTTACACCTTTATCTATTTTGTACATGTAAAAAAATTGTAAAAAACTCCTAAACATTTATTCCATTAATTATTACTCCATCCGTCCTACGGCAATTGTCCCCTAGGATATTCATATGTGAGGTATATAATAATCCTAGGGGACAATTGCCGTAGGATATTCCATTTGATTATATTCCATTTGATTAATCTAATTTTTATTATAATTGTAATTGATATAGTATCCGTGCAATCGCACGGGTGCGATACTAGTAATTCTTAAAATACAGGTATTACAGTGATGTCTTATTGCACTGTTTTGTAGGATAGTACTCCCTCTGTCCCGGTCAAGACGATACGTTTCATTTTGCCAATTTCTGGCACGCTTTTCCACGCTTCTTGATTACTCCTATGTGTTTTAAAATAGATTTTTGAAGAATTTTTTCTTTTACGTGATACTATGATAGTTTTATTATCCCGTAAAAGAAAAAATTCTTCAAAAAATCTAATTTTAAAACACATAATCAAGAAGCTTGGAAAAGCGTTGCCAGAAATTGGCAAAATGAAACGTATCGTCTTGGCCGGGACGGAGGGAGTAATATACTTAGCCCATTTAAATAAGTTTCCCAGCAAATGGGAAATGAGCACCACCTATAAATACGCACCAAACCGCTTACTTGCTCCTCACCCAACCCAACACAATAAAAATAAATAAAAGCAAGAGAGAGAGAGAGAAGGGAGAGAGAGGGAGGACCTCTACGTTTCACGCCACCTTTTCAATTTCCCCAAACGCAAAAAATTTCCCAATCGAGCGGAAAAAATGAGCGTGGAATTCATCGACGGCCAGATCGTGACGGAGTTCGTGAATGATTCGCAGGCGTTCGAGAAGTGGGCGAGCGAGAAATTCAAGACGCTCGACGCCGACGGCAACGGCGTCCTGTCGCGCGACGAGCTGCAGAAGCGCTCCGGCAAGCTTTCGTCGCGGGAGTTCGAGCTGCAGTCGTCGGACGAGATCAGCAGCCTCTACGACGTCCTCTTCAGCAAGTTCGACGCCGACGGCAGCGGCACCATCGATCCCCAGGAATTCGTGGCCCTCACCAGGGAGATCATGCTCGCCAAGGCGCGCGGGATCGGAAACTCGCCGATCTGTATCATCCTGCAGGGGGACAGCCTGCTCATGAGGGCGGTGCAACGCGCCAACGGCTGATTTTTGCGCCGCTCGGGTACGTTGATTGATTGATTTGAAATGCTAGCGTTGATTTGAGATTTGATAATAACGGTAGTTTGCCCCTTCGTTTGTGTGAACTCGTCGGTATCGGATCGGAGATTGGGATTTTGCGTATGATTTGATTTGATTTTATCCAAATTTGTGGGATTTGAACTCGTCGAATTTAATTTAGATTGCTTATTGTAACTTGTAAGAAAGTATGGAAGTTGGAATCGATCTTTTTTCTGTTTTTTGATAGAGGGAATTGAAATTGATAATTTTTTTTAATTAATTTTGAAATTATTTCGTTCCCAAAGCATACTTGGATTAATTTGATTCATGTACTTTGAAGATTAATATTCTTGGATTGATTTGATTCATGTAACTTTGAGGATTCATATTTTAACTGATTAGAGACGGGAGCAATCGGTGAGTGGGGTTTCATGCCGTTAAAATTTAAGAACTGATCGTTCAAGAGTCACTAAGAAAGAAACGGAGGTAAGATAATGTATAAAAGTCTTGGATGTTATATGCATCCATATCTAAAATCACTAGAACAAAAAAAAAAAGTAAAACGCAAACAAGAAGGTATTTGAGCAATCTAATAAATTATTTATATTTCCAATAGTCCACCTTTATCGACTAGAGTAAAGAGACCTAAGTTTCTCTTGTTTTTTAACCTTTACATGAAATTTAAAGATTGTGTCTAAACATGAAACCTTTAGCTCTAAAAGGCTATAGTAAAGAACCTAAGTTTCTCTTGTAGTCTTATTTTTTAATTACTAGATTTTGCACCCGTGCGATGCACGGTAAGGTGTATGTTTATATATACTGATTAAAGTTTAATATTTTTTACCTTTTAAATAGTATGTCATTAAGTTTGGGCGTCGCCTTATTCCATATAGTGGTTTAATCTATTGACAAACGTTAATTTACACTCTATGAACATTTTAATGTGCTTACGGCTCACGCGACGGTGATATAATTAAGAAGAATTTTACAAATATATACACTGAAAATAAACACTATCACAATTTCACATCAACCTGAGCACATTAATTGTGTTCAAAATGGATAGGCGGACATTTTTTTAGCTTATCACGATACATACGAAGAAATTCCATTTATAAAGTTTTGTTTTGTTTTTATTTTTTATTTTTTTATTTTTTACTCTCTGAAGCTTTACAACGGAAAGTGTAAAGGTCACACAACGGGGGACTCAAACTCTCCCGATACATAAATCTTAAACCCCCCCCCCCCCCCCCCCCCCCCACAATCGCTAGACCAACACACACACCATATATAGAATCTCTATGATCTTCTTTAAGCATGGGCCAAATATATGAAAAGCATTCAACTTGTTTTAAATCTATAAATTCAAATTTTATTATTGTATCAGCATATAAAATAATTTTTAATTCACCTACAAATTTCTATGTATGTCACTTTTTTTCGTATATGTAATATCTAAAATTAGAATTGAAATCGATTGATAATTTGTATTTTTATATTATTTTGTAAATAATATTTAATTATAAATATCTATCTTCAATGTAATATTCAAATTAGATTTTTTTAAGTGAAGTATATTGCATATGAAAAGATAAAAGATGAAATTAGATTTAGAAATATTATGTGAGGAGATTTCCATAATTTACGGATGGTGGAGTACATTTTTAATTTTTTAATTCTAACTCTTTGAAAATATATACTTTGTGTATATAAAATTTATCTTGGATATTTAAAATTATTATAAATTATTTATATTTTTTCCAATTTTAGCAAACAATATAGGAGTATCAATTTAAAGATCATTTTATACTCTTTAATTGAAGATACATATTGTATACATTATTCATATTGGAATTGCAAAAATATGGCAAGAAAAACAATAATGAATAAAAATTATAAAGAAAGAGAGATTTTTTTTTTTTTTTCAATATTGTGTAAATTTTGGCTCAAGTAATGTAATATTGTGCTATGATAAAATAATAAAACGTAATATTAATATTTTTTTTTTAAATCAATATTTTTTGCTAGATGAAAAAATATATTGATATAAGAAGCACCGGGACGGGAACGAAGTACGAATACGATACGAAACGAAAATACGTTAATTTTAAAAAGATATAGATACGAATATGTCAAGATACATTTATATTTAAAAAAAAAAAAGCATTTATATAATTAAAAATTAAATTAAATTAAATTAGGCATACATATGAATTTGTGTTGTGTGCATGTATCAGTATTTATACTTTGATATTAGCCCGCAAAATTGAGGGATCGATTAGGTTTAAATTAATTTGAAGAAGTGGCAGGGGTAAACCAGAAGTAAACCCTAGGAGTCAGAATCCTTTTTTTTTTTTTTTAATCATCTTTAATGTATTTAAGACGTATTTTTTAATTAAAAATTAAATAATTTAAAAATAAATAAATAATACATTTAAATAAGTATTTTCAGAGTATTTTTTTCGTTTTAGTATTAAATACGTTCTGGAATACACCACCCCTAGACGTATTTGTGCTTCATATCAATATTTACGATTTTTTTTTTTTTCTCTTAATATACTTCTAAAACTAAGCCACTCTTTATTCCTATATTTGTGGAATTTTATTTTAAAAAAACACGTCTCATATATTTGTACCCTAAAATTGTGGAAGTTTTGCAAAACAACCATGCCCTTTTATGTTAATTACAAAATTGCCACCAATAACTAATTTGCAATTGATTTTCAATTTCAAACTCCCTCTTGAAAAACTTCAAATTCGTTCATTTGCATTTTATAAGCATTAAAATAATCATCCTTTTAATTCGGATAAAAATCTCGAGGAAATGTAGTGTTTTACCTATTCCCTTAAGTGTTTTAACACTTTTGTGCAAAATATAAAAAAAACTCCAATATACCAACTTTTTTACTTTCTTCCCAATTTACCCCTACTTTTCCCACTCTCCTTCCTTTTCTCTTTCCTACACATGCACATGTCAACATCAACTTTTACTTTTTCCTTTTTCTTTTGTTTTTTTAATTTCCATCAAGAACCATAATTTTTATTTATTTTTTTATCTAATTTTTTATTTCAATTTTCGTGTTCAGTTTTTTTTTTTTTTTTTTTTAACAAGTGTTCCTTGATAAGAAAATGAAATAATTTAGTAAGAATCTGTCAATTTCTTTTACAATCTTACTATCTTATAATGGTAGGAAATCATGTACATATAATATGTAAGAAACGTCATTGTGTTTACAATCTTATAAAATGACTCATTATGTAATATGTAAGAAACGTCAGTTGGTTAGAAAATGACTCATTCTTATCACGAATGGTAAGAAACAATGTATAATCTTATAAAATGTTGTGCAAGAAGTCATGTTCATTCTAACTATCTATCTTACGAGTGCTTCCGTAAAACTTGCTAAGTAAGAAACAAACTCGTTCTTATTTACAATCTTTTCAATCTTATTATATATTGTAAGAATCCATGTACACTATTACCACCTGTTGTAAAATATCATGTTCATTTTGTAAGAATTCATGTACAATCTTACCACCTATTATATATTGTAAGAATCCATGTACAATCTTACCACCTATTATATATTGTAAGAATCCATGTATAATCAAGAACCTTTTTATTTATTTATTTTTCTAATATTTTATTTCAATTTTCAAGTTCATTTTTTTTTAATTTAATTTTATTAAGTAATGTAAAAGTCAGTTGGTTAGAAAATGACACATTCTTACCACGCATGGTAAGAAACAATGTATAATCTTATAAAATGTTGTGCAAGAAGTCATGTTCATTCTAACTATCTATCTTACGAGTGCTCCAGTAAAACTTGCTAAGTAAGAAACAAACTCGTTCTTATTTACAATCTTTTCAATCTTATTATATATTGTAAGAAACAATCTTTTCAATCTTATAAAATGTTGTGTAAGAAGTCATGTTCATTCTAACTATCTATCTTACGAGGACTCCAGTAAAACTTGCTAAGTAAGAAACAAACTCGTTCTTATTTACAATCTTTTCAATCTTATTATATATTGTAAGAATCCATGAACAATCTTACCACCTATTATAAAAGATCATGTTCATTTTGCCTGTGCAAAAATCTTACAACCAAGTGCTCCAATAAGACTTGTTAAGTAAGAAACAAACTCATTCTTACTTTTATTCTTATTAGTTACGGTAAAAATCCATTTCTTACAAATTTTTTACAACCAAGTGCTCCAATAATATATGCAAATTTTTACATTGTTTTTTTGTTAAGTAAGATAGGTGGTAAGATTGTACATGGATTCTTACAAAATGAACATAATATTTTACAACAGGTGGTAAGAGTGTACATGGATTCTTACAATATATAATAAGATTGAAAATATTTTAAATAAGAACGAGTTCGTTTCTTACTTAGCAAGTTTTACTGAAGCACTCGTAAGATAGGTAGTTAGAATAAACATGACTTCTTGCACAACATTTTATAAGATTATACATTGTTTCTTACCATACGTGGTAAGAATGTGTCATTTTCTAACCAACTGACTTTTGCATTACTTAATAAAATTAAATAAAAAAAATGAACTTGAAAATTGAAATAAAATATTAGAAAAATAAATAAATAAAAAGGTTCTTGATTATACATGGATTCTTACAATATATAATAGGTTGTAAGATTGTATATGGATTCTTACAATATATAATAGGTGGTAAGATTGTACATGGATTCTTACAAAATGAACATGATATTTTACAACAGGTGGTAAGAGTGTACATGGATTCTTACAATAAATAATAAGATTGAAAAGATTGTAAATAAGAACGAGTTTGTTTCTTACTTAGCAAGTTTTACGGAAGCACTCGTAAGATAGATAGTTAGAATGAATATGACTTCTTGCACAACATTTTATAAGATTATACATTGTTTCTTACCATTCGTGGTAAGAATGAGTCATTTTCTAACCAACTGACGTTTCTTACATATTACATAATGAGTCATTTTATAAGATTGTAAACACAATGACGTTTCTTACATATTATATGTACATGATTTACTACCATTATAAGATAGTAAGATTGTAAAAGAAATTGACAGATTCTTAATAAATTCTTTCATTTTCTTATCAAGGAACACTTGTTAAAAAAAAAAAAAAAAAAAAAAAAAACACGAAAATTGAAATAAAAAATTAGATAAAAAAATAAATAAAAAATATGGTTCTTGATGGAAATTAAAAAAACAAAAGAAAAAGGAAAAAGTAAAAGTTGATGTTGACATGTGCATGTGTAGGAAAGAGAAAAGGAAGGAGAGTGGGAAAAGTAGGGGTAAATTGGGAAGAAAGTTGAAAAAATGGGTATATTGGTGTTTTTCTTATATGAGAGTATATATTAGTCTTTCTCTTAAGCATAATAGGTAGAAAGATTTTTGCCCCTAAAAATCTCTATATATTTCTTGTGATTTTGATATAGTGATACTTAAAATATTAATTAAAAGTGATTTTTAATTTATTTTTCATGTTTTGTACTCCTACGTAATGTAGAAATATAAATGTTATATTCCATGTAATAATTGGATCACATATTTTTTTAACTTAGTTTTTGTTAATTAAAAAGTTGGTATTGAAAAGGAAAAAAGAAAAAAGGGCTTCAAATTAAAATTGGACTCATCATAAGCCTATCATATTATATATTATCTCTTCATCTAAAATGATTAAAATTTATTCGCGTTTAATATATTTGTTTTTTTTTTAAAGACTATGTTTGTTATATATAACATCAATTTAAAGTTATTTTTGTGCTATTAAATTAAAGATTTACTTATTGTTATTTATATCAATATTGCAAGAATATAGCAATAATAAAATAAAAATTAAAAATTGTAAAGAAATCTATTAATATATTAAAACAAAACGAAAAGTTAGTTTTTTTGCCCTCCAAATTAAGGATAAAATTGTCCTTTCACTATGAGAAGTTATTTTTAAAAGGATAGTTATTAACTACGTTCAATTTAATCTGCCATATTTAATATAGGAGTACAAAATATTTAAATAATAATAATAATATTAATTACCTATAAATAAGGCATAATAACAGTTTTCCCATAACTTTAGGAATTTAGTTAATAAGATTTTTAGTAGTTGTAATTAAAAATATATATATAAAATTTTTCTTCCACGATATTGGTTTCAGTTATTATTGTAAGTCATAGTAAGGACAAGGTGCACGTATTTACAATGTTTAATTCTCTTTTTTCTTTTCTTTTTCATACACTATTTTTTTTGGGTGCCATTATGTATTAAATCTCCTCAACAAATTTTACATGTTTTCTATTCATAAATGCTTAAATATCTATAATTAATTGTAAATTAGTAATGAAGAAAAAACACACGTTTAACAATTAAATCACACTTACTACTTTTTTGGAGTATATCGCAACTTATGTGAGAAAAGTTATATACGAGTAATGTATTACACTTTGTAGTATAAATCGAATAGCGGACGTCACATTAAAGAGAGTTTGGGTACTTCCACCATATTAACACATGTCTAACATTCTTACGTTCACTATGTTCAACAAAAATTTTGTGTATAATTTTCTTACCCAGAGTATTGTGAGATGTCAAATAGTCTTCAGAATCATAACATTTAATAAATAAGAAACCATAAATATGTTTAAAACAAACTTATTAACAAAATAACAAAACAATGTTGCCGAGCGAAGCCGGGTGGGCAAAACTAGTAGAGATTAAAGAAAAGGAGACGGTTCCCTAATAACCGCATGAAGGAAAAAAAATTGAGTTTAAAAATTGATTTTGCTCCCTCCTATTTTTTGGCCATTCAATTAATAATATTACAAAATTGCCATTAACTTTTCAATTGATTTTCAATTGAAAACTGGCTCTTTATATATATAATTATAATAGATAATAGATTTATAAAGAAACGTGAGATTTATATTTATCATCTATTTTGTAACCATTTTTTTTTTAAATGTTATTTTCATCACTAAATATACCCTAATTACAAATTAAAAGAAAAATTAAAATAGACGAGTGGGATTTATATTCATCATCTATTTTGCAACCATTTTTTTAATTTTATATTCATCACTAAATACATATTTATATAACTAAATAGGGGCTCGAGAATCTACTATAGAGTAAAAGAAGAATTAAAAGAGACATGGGATGTATATTCATCATATATTTTGCTACCTTTTTTTTTTAATTTTATATTTATCACTTAAAACACATTTATAAAACTAAATAGAAACGTGAGGTGTTAATCAATCGTCGTTTTCCTAATTAAAAGAAACATGTTGAATTTTTTTTAAGAGAAACGTATTTTTTTAAAGAAAAATATATGTCCTCTCTAATTACAAAATTGCCATTGATAACTACTTTTCAATTGATTTTCAATTGAAAACTCCCTCTTTATATATATAGATTACATGAAATTTAATACTGTAACTGTGTCGCTAAATGAAACCTTTAGCTCCGAAATTCACTGTGACAAAGCCAATGCTTAATCTTTTGACCCGACAAAGCTAAGGGACAAGATTGAAACTTGCGCTTAATAGTAGCAGTGTTTTATTTGAAAACATTACGATAATGTACTTATATTAGAGTGACCAGTTATAAAGTCAATTCAACGCCTCGTACGTATCTTAAGTAGCCTCGTACGTATCTCACTATAAAGTACACCCTCCGTCCCCTAATAAGTGTCCCCGATGTAGTGTAAATTACACTACATCGGGGACACTTATTAGGGGACGGAGGGTGTAACGTGTGGAATGTTATTTATTAAGTTTCGCAGAGATTGTCGTTGCAGCTTTCGATATTGGAATTCGTGATTCAATCCTTTGACCTAATGATAGAAGGAAAAATGTCATACCAAGGTAGCGCTTCGTATTCCTTAACGCATGGCGCACACTTTTGGCACCGTAATGGCCAAGTTATGATAAAGCAAGTTACTATATGGCTCATGACTCACCATATAATCGGAGAATTGCCATCTAGAATAATTTCACCCTAAACAAGCCCTGAATTCTTATAGGAGCTTTCACTGTAGTGGATTTTCAGAACTAGGAGTGAATATCTGAAGAATTGCTTCAAGTGCAGTTACACTCCATTTCTCAACATGTCGCTCTATCTGTCGAACAAAATAGCACGAAAAATATTGATTTCGTATTTTTTTGCAAACACTGTACCCATTTCAACTCACCTTGAATTCTTCGTCAAGATAATATGTTGTCGTCCCATCAATGCAAATGAGTGGTCTCCATGGAAGTCTAAGGAAGGTTCTGAAAGCGAAATCCAGTTCAACACAAGAAACACAATAAATTCAACATAAATGGCCATTTCTTCCCCTCGGTTAAGGAACGTAGTACTTAAGCAGTTAAAACAATTACAGACTCAAAGTTGAGCACCTTAGTTTCCACGATGCAACTAAGGATATTGTTTTGGAATCAAAATCCTGCATATGAAGCTCGTAGCATGTGAACAACATTTTACTTGAAGTTGTAAGCAAACTACGTCAGGCTAGAGAGGCATATATACTCTTAAAGATATGGATAAGAAAGTATGCATCTATGCAACAAAATGATAACATTCTTTATGATTTACTGAAGAAGATCTGGATTTGTTGCAAACTCAACGGGGATGTTTTTTTGTACATCTTCAACTAAATTTCTTAAATTGAAGCCAAAGGGAGCCATATTATATGTTTCATACTTTCATATACAAAAGATGTCATTGCTTTATGCTATGCACAACATGATCAATCTAAAACATATCGAATTCAGGCTGTGTTTCATATCCTCTCCAAACTACCAAACCATGTTAGATATCTCCCTATCTTGTCTTTCATGGCCCTAGTACTTCCAATCGGATTCTCTATCCATTCGATTTACCTTTGATAGCTGTCTTTCAAAATACAGTTCTTTTATACCACAGTATCATGCACATAGTCCTCTAGCACCTAACACTCGGATACAAAAAAGTTAGCTAGTTGACAATTTTTAACATTTTCCCCAAGAAATATGAAGGGCATAAATGGAACTAAATCCGTGCGCAAAAATATCTTGATCGTAATCTGAAATGACATCAGATGAACAGTAACTGTATTTTGAAATAATACCTCATATAATTCTTTTAACTGGATTGAGGGATTTTCAAAGAAAGGTAGGAGTAAACTCAGGTTGCGTGCATATAATTGCTTACCTAGCAATAAAAAAAATAAAAGAAGTTAAAAAAACTTTCCCAATATTTATTGTCTGGCATCAATTCTTACATTTGTTGAACATAATAAACCGCAGTAGAAAATTGAAGGCAACTCATGAAACTTGCAACAGCAGGTAGAGATTGGAATTAGTATCAGCAAGACTGAGAATGATCTATACGACTATACGACTTGGAACATCAAGTGTAATTCGCCAAAAAAATGTTACGTTGACCATACGATCTCCTCACCAGAGATCCCATTCCAAATATACTTTGAACAAAAGAGGGAAAAGAAAAATCATTAATAAGGGTGATAAGTCGAAAAAATAGCAAAATATACTCTCATATCTTATACGAAGACCAGTTAAATTGGATAACTTAACATTCAACAAAGGAGCCAACCTGACATGCACAAGAAATGACAATCTAAAAGATATGGATGAGGAAACTATATTTTAACTAGATATTCTTCTAGCTGAAAATTCTCCATCTAGTGAGAAATGTGGGAATAGCTGATCTCCTGCATATAAGAATATCCACATGCACATTTCTATGCAGGATAATGTATTCATATTTTACCGCATTTCCATATATTCAATGGAGAAAACCAACAGAGAGAGAGTGATCCTATCTTACCCTTAAATTTGATGGTTGGATCTTCAAATATGCATTCTTCGGCATAAATTTCAGAGGTAAATGACCCTGCATGCAAGAATGAAAACTGTCACTTTATTAGCTTTGGGATAAAATGTATGGTTTACAGACGCGCATACACTGAAAGTTACATTCGTCACATCCATATATGGAAAAAAAGGATTGTAAATTCAAAATTTTCAAGTCTTTCTCTGTCCAGCCTAAGGTCATTGGTCTTGGACATGAGCCCAATTTAATCTCGGAATATTGTCTCAACCCCTTTCACATGTACTGCATAAAGTAAAATAACAACGGATACAACATATTATTAACTAAATTATTTCGGGGTATTTAACAACGTTGACAAATTAGTTTGCTCATAACTTGAACATTCGAGTAAGTTAATCAGTGAGCATATTACAAATCCATAAGAAAAATCGAGGTATAATACCTGTTACGAAGTAAGCTTTCTCATAATCGGACCTGATAACAGAAAGAACACCGTCTACATCTGTAACTGAAACTTCTTCCTTAGATTCATCACCCCCTAAATCCGTTCTGAAACAACGATTCACACTTGTGAAGATTGGTAAGACTAGAAAACATCGAACTAATTTGAAGAATCTCAGATAAAATCTCTCAACAACATCAACTGAACCAGATCAATGAACGAAACTGAAATAGCTCTGTTTCCTGCATATAACTCTCATCTCATCGGAGGTCCAAGTAATGCTAAACTGCTAAATGAGAAGAATTACATAAACGGCGATGAATAAAAGTAGAATACGGGTAGAAGACGGACCTTACTCTCCCAGCAGGAATGAAAACCCTAAGGATTTCCGTCACGCCGCTTACAGCGATCTTCAACAGCTCCGGCGTTTGAGTTTCTTCGCTTTTGCCGTTGGCGGAGGCTGAGCAGCAACGGACGCGGCGGATTCTCTGGAAATATCAAACGATGTTACACATGAAGGAGAAATCAAAAGGTGAAAATTAGAGAGAGATAGGGGGGGAGGTGGTGATGAACCTGGTTTATTGGCGGCAAAAGTCGGAATTGGGTCCGCCATGCGCAGCAGCGAAGTCCCGCCATTCTTATTCCTCGAGTGGAGTGGACGCATTTTCCACCACTTAAATTGCTATTTCTCTCTTAAATGTATATTTTTTAAATTGCAATTTCTCAATTTTTGTTGCTTTTAATGCGAAAAATAGTTTTTAGTTATTCTTTTTTTTTTTTCCCTAAATATAATTATCATTATTTCTTACAATTTACAGGATATAAGATTAATACTTACTCAACATTGAAATCAAAAATCCATTTTTCCTAAAAAAAAACAAAGAAGACAACTATATTTATTTTTCATAGTGACGACGGGACGCATGCAAGACGCACTCTATTATATTATTGGCTAATACTAGTTTAACGTCAATGAAAAATTTTGGGAAGGTTCAAGGATGGATACTATAGAAATAAGTCCTGGTGTGAGAATTATGAATAGATCTGGACCATTGATTTGAATTTGATCTGTGAATGTAATTGATTTAAGCAGGATTATAAGGTATCATAAGCATGACTAGATTTAAGCATGAATTTGTACATTAAGAAGCATAATGGTGTTGTAAGCATAAATATATACTGATTTAAGCATCCCGGCATTGAACAACGAAAAAGATTGTTCGAGGCGACATCAAGCAAGCCGACTAAACTAATTATTGTTTAAAAAACTCGTGATAGGTAGATGAAGACAAGTGGTCAAAAAACTTTAAATAACTCGAGCCTTCAACTCGTGTCGTGACATAACAATTCTCGGATTTTGTCGAAGGAACCCGAATTGAAAAGCTTAAAAAGATATCTTCATTACAACCTTTGAAATACATTGCTTTAAAGTGTCCATTCATCGTAATCTATTCATCGTGGTATCAATCCACCATTTTACTGAAATCACCATACGATATACGATGACAACGTATATAATGTATTACACTTAAATACAATCATATTTTAAAAGTTTTAATTATTAAACTTTGTGCATTCGCACGTAAATACTACGATGAATTATTGAAGAATTATTTTCTTCATTTCCTTGTAAAATTCTTTCTTAACTTTCCTTTGAATCAATGCTTATAGATTTTTTCGTAAATTCATATGTTTATTGCTAAATTTAGAAGATTAATAAGAAAATCCAAAATATTTATTTGTTTGTAGCTCTATTTATTTTGAATGTAGTTATAAAATTTATTTGTGTATAGTTCTTTCAAGAATATATGTTAAATATGTTTATGAAATTTTATATGTCCGAATTTGGTATGTTTAAATTTGAGCATGGCCAATATTTTTCATATTTTATTAAATAAGTAGTACTATATATAAGCTCCATAAAATAAATAATTTGTTATAATATTATAAAACTTTTACATGGTGGCTCTGAAAGAAAGAATGTTTTATATAATTCTAAGGAAACCATCTATTGTTATTCAAATGACAAACTATCTCTAATTTATATTAATTTCTGAGTAAATTATTATGTATATGAATTGTTATTACATTGGTATCTCTCATATAATTCATCTCAATATATAATTATAGAAAACTTTTTTTTAGCAAAATAAATGTAATATTGTTCCGATTGTTTGAATGAATAAGAATGTTCCTCTATCGATCGTGAACATACTTAATATCTGCACGGGTGACATGTCGATAATGTAATTAATACATTTCATAAAAATAATCCCTACCTCAAAAACTATAAACCTAAACCCAAAAAAAAAAAAAAAAAAAAAAAAAAAATTGAACCCTAATAGAAAAATTGTTAAGGTGACAATATATGTCGCGTTAGCTGCCATTCTTAATGTGCCCACAATAAGCAGAGGATCATTTTCCTGAATAAGATATATTTAAAATTACTTTTACAATGATTAACTAAGTTAATATGAATTGGTGAATAATAATATATTTTTACACTTTAAAATTTTATTTTTATCTTTTTTTATGCAACTGAACATGTATTTTTCCTTTTAAGAAGAAAAAAATGGAAGAAAACTAAAGTATATGAGTAGCATATATAATATATTATAATCGTTTTAGAAAATTAATTGAATTTTATATTATAAACTAAAATTGTTTATTATATTATCAATTTTTATTACCATATTTATATTTTCTCTTTAAATCCATGTATAATAATAATATGATATTACAATATTGACCTTAAATTAATTTTATTATAAGGACAAAATAGGTAAACCAAAATTTATCACAAAAGACACTTTTATAATAGATATAGATTTGCAGGATATAAGATTAATACTTACTCAACATTGAAATCAATAATCCATTTTTCCTAAAAAAAACAAAGAAGACAACTATATTTATTTTTCATAGTGACGACGGGACGCATGCAAGACGCATTCTATTATATTATTGGCTAATACTAGTTTAACGTCAATGAAAATTTTTGGGAAGGTTCAAGGATGGATACTATAGAAATAAGTCCTGGTGTGAGAATTATGAATAGATCTGGACCGTTGATCTGAATTTGATCTGTGAATGTAATTGATTTAAGCAGGATTATAAGGTATCATAAGCATGACTAGGTTTAAACATGAATTTTTACATTAAGAAGCATAATGGTGTTGTAAGCATAAATATATACTGATTTAAGCATCCCGATATTGAACAACGAAAAAGATTGTTCAAGGCGACATCAAGCAAGCCGACTAAACTAATTACTACCTCCATCTCACTAAATTAGCCCCATGTTGAATAGTAACTTTTTCGGCACGCGTTTCCACCGAAATCTAGTACGGGTTTTACGATATAATATTGGAATATTATTTGTTTTACGGGATACTACGAGTGTCGGGCTATCCCGTAAAAGAAATAATATTTCAAAATTATATCGTAAAACCCGTACTAGGTTTCGGTGGAAACGCGTGCCGAAAAAGTCAAAACATCAAATGGGGCTAATTTAATGAGATAGAGGTAGTATTGTTTAAAAAACTCGTGATAGGTAGATGAAGACAAGTGGTCAAAAAACTTTAAATAACTCGAGCCTTCAACTCGTGTCGTGACATAGCAATTCTCGGATTTTGTCAAAGGAACCCGAATTGAAAAGCTTAAAAAGATATCTTCATTACAACATTTGAAATACATTGCTTTAAAGTGTCCATTCATCTTAATCTATTCATCGTGGTATCAATCCACCATTTTACTGAAATCACCATAGGATATACTCCCTCCGTCCCTTTGGAGTTGTTACATTTTTTTTTAACATTTGTCCCAAAGCGTTTTCGAGAATTTTATTGATGAGTTTTAAAATAGCTTTTTAAATATTGTTTCCTTTTATGAGATACCAAAACACTTGTAGTATCTCGTAAATTTAAAAATTTCACAAAAAGATATTATAAAACTTATTATCAAAACGCTCGAAAATGCTTGAGACAAATGTTGAAAAGAAATGTAACAACTCCAAAGGGACAGAGGGAGTACGATGACAACGTATATAATGTATTACACTCCCCTCGTTTCATTCATACGAAGATAATTTTTCCGATACTAAAATTAAAGATAAATTTTCTCGATACGAAAATCAAGACAAACGTACTACCTCCATCTCATTGTATTAGTCTACATTGAGATGGGCACAACAGCCAATGCAAAGAGAGATATGTGGCTATAATTAATTGTAAGGAAAGAGAGTTAATTGTGGCCACATATTCTTTGCCATTTTTAGAAAGTGGACTAATATATGAGACGGACCGAAAAGGAAACGTGGACTAATATAATGGGATGGAGGTAGTATTTGACAAGAGTAATTGTAGTTGATATTTTAATACTCCCTCCGTCCCATGACAATTGTCCATGTTTCCTTATTGAGATGTCCCATTTAATTGTCCACTTACTTAAAGTGAAAAAGTTTTACTCTCACAACTAATATAATATTAACTCCACTATCTTTTAAAGCCTTGGTTATTGTGTCATTTTCCAATTGCCATGGACAGAGGGAGTATATAAATGATTTTTTCGAAAAGGCGAATATTTGAATTTCTATATCGAGGCACCCCCAAATTCCGGAAACACGCAATTGTTCTCTAAACCCCCTCTTCTGCTCAAGTCTTCCAATTTCAAAACCCTCCTCCTCCTTGCTTGCTAAATTAATCACTTATTACTTGAACAAATTCCTCGCCGGTTTTTGCAGCACTCACCACCTCATCGCCGCCGCCGCACCGCCGCTGTTGCCGTTGGAATTGGTAAAGCAGAAGCTGAGTAAATGGAGGAGAGCGGTATCTCAAACAATGTGGCGCAAGCCATAGCAACCGCCCTCGACTGGAGATCCTCTCCCGATGCCCGCGCCGCCGCTCACTCGTACTTAGAATCTGTACGCTTTTTTATGTCTTTTTAGCCGGAAAACATCACTAGAGTTCTTAGCTTGTTTGCATTACTACGATTTTTTTCCTTATAATCGTAATCGTGCTTATAAGTTGGATTGGTTTGAGCTCACATCATTCCAGGCAGATTTCTATCGACTTTGTTTCTTATGTTTAGGTGTTATGATGATTGGGGCAGCTAATTGATATTTAGAACACTGATACCGAGTACGGCCAACTTGTTTGAATAAACTGGCGATGTAGTCTTCGGTTTAGGATTGTTTCTAACACTCGAGCTGAGCTAGTTTTTGAGTGATTTTGGTGTATCTTGTTAATTTTTCGAAGCCTTTATAAAATGACATTATATAGAGATATCGTGTGCTGAAGAGAATAGATGCTCGGTATAGCGACCATATATTAGAGCAAAAATACATGTTTTATAAAATTGTTTCTCGCCCGATACCTAATATCCAAAGTTCAGCTTTGTAAATTTGTTATTTTTGATGAATAAGATTGTTCCTGTGTATCAAGTTGTATAAATAGGTTAGTAGTTGCATGCCGAATTAACTAGAGATTTTATTAATTCGGAGTGAAAACAAGTGGCCTTTCTTGTATTCATGCCAAAACAGCAAAGACGAATAACATAATTTGAATAAACCTTATTATATATCACACAAATTTTTTGATATTGTTCTTGCTTGGTCTACACACATACATAGAGCTTTAAGAAGCTTGCAAGCACTTTCTCATTAACGCTGTCTGTTATATAGACTGATGGAGTTTACAAGGTTTGCTATAAATGGAACTTGCTATAAAATAGTGACAATCCAAATTTTGATCGGAATATATTATGTAAATGTTGATTCTAAGTAACATATATTCTCTATCATCCTTTCTTAATATTACTCTGTGTCCAGATAAAAGCGGGAGACACACGTGTTTTGGCAAGTACCTCGTTTCTTTTGGTCAAGCGAGATTGGTCTCCTGAAATACGCTTACATGCTTTTAAAATGCTCCAGGTATATTTAATGGTTTTCTACTTTCAGTTTGCTTCCCTAGTTTGTAAAATTTAGTTTGTCTTTTCAGTTCATGGTAATTCATGAACCTTGTGAATGAGGTAAGAAGCTTGAAAGTGCGAAAAGTCTAAAAGATGGATTGAGATTTTCAGATCTTGATGTGATGTTTATACGCAAGTTGATGCCTGGCTTGTTTAGATGTATATTTGTTTCTATGCCAGTCAAAGTGCTAGAAATGCTACTTCACGCAGTATTGAGTATCTATGACTTCATGAACATGGAATTTGGAAAAAGTTGACTCTGCATATGCAAACTCAATTGGATTTTTAATGATTAATCATCGAAATGCAGCAACTAAGCCGTCAGGTGATCTGACCGTTTTATGCACTATTAATTTCCTATTTTAATTAGTAAAGACCATCCGTTAGAACGACTACTTGTCATGGAAACACCATGCATCAAACCTTCTTATTGCTTTGAGGGCTTACTTTGTCAAATGTCACATGCCAAGATTTAGCAAGTGTAATTATCTCTAAAGCTATAATAGTTGTGCTCTTATGCTTTCATCCTGTTAATTTCTCTTATGCTGCATTTTACTTTGACGTAAAAAGATGTTAAAACTTAAAAGAAGTATAAGGGATTTACCATCTTAATACTTTTTTTGCCTTTACTGTAACAAAAGTTCAGCCAACCAACTTTTCTATACAATTGTTTAATTTTGTATGCAAGATAATGATGTGGTAGTTTTATCCCTCTTTTTTCAAAAGATTTCCCCATCCTCACATGCCATTTCCCGACAGAAAATAAGGGCAATTTAGGCATTTCATGTTTTTATGCATTTATAATATTAAAAGTTGTATAAATTTATTATCATTCAAACTAAACATGATACTCTTTAAAATAATCGGTCCCTCTATTTCTTATAAACTTATAGCACTATTATATAAAGTAAACACAGTCTTAAAGTTAACACCTGTGTACAGTAAATATTGTGCCCTATTTTGATTGGCTTGTTCGAACATTGAATTTTCCCATTTCTCTTACAGCATCTGGTGCGATTACGTTGGGACGAACTAAGTCCTATTGAAAGGAGGCATTTTGCAAATGTAGCATTTGATTTGATGTCAGAAATCTCAAACCCCTCTGAAGAATGGGCTTTGAAAAGCCAGACAGCTGCTCTAGTTGCTGAGGTTATTTATTTTATTTTAAATCTGTGCATTCTAAGGGTTAGGTGTGTCCTTTTCCCAGTGTTCTGTGTAATTTTGATATTTTCTTGCAGATAGTTAGGAGAGAAGGCCCAAGTTTGTGGCAGGAGCTTTGGCCATCTATAATTTCGCTCTCCAATATGGGTCCTATACAGGTGCATTGCACATCTGCTCATATGATTTTCGTTGGCTATAGTTACTTGAAAACAGTGTGTCGTATGTGCACATGTTGGGCACACTCATAAGATGTGATGCGATGCACACGTTTTCTTATTGCCCTTATGGCTTTATTTTCGCCAAACCTTGTTGGATGAATACGCAGAAAGTCAAAGTTTCATACAGTGAACCAACTTTATCATGGCTTATTTGGCCAGAGCGGAATTGGAGAATTCTTGGGAATTTCCATCAGTTTATTGAAGTAATATGACATAGAATACAATTTAGGGTTACATGATCAAGATAATCTTTTTGTTGTCTCTTATTGTATAAAGTAAAGTGCTCGTCTCTGCATGTATGGCTTGTATTGAACACTATGCACTTTCAACCCATTAGATAGACATATACTTTTGGTGAACATGCATACTATACATCTAAATCGTGCTTGGATCTTTTGCCAAGCTGATTTATGGGGCCTTTTCTGGGTGCTTAAGGGAAGTTATTTGGAGAGATAGTATTCATGAAATAATCTTCAGTTGTATGCCAGATGTATGTTTGGAAAGGAATAGGTTCATTTATATGACATTTGGGAGCATGCTATTGAGTGTTGGGATAGAAACGAAATACGGATAGCTTTATGTTGGTCCGAAGGTATAATAACAGGCATTGTATGTACCAGACACTGTTAGTGACTGGAGTCTGGCTATATGACATTTCTGTTTCCTTTGTTATGTTCTGTAGAGGATATGTTACAAATGGTTGCGTCTTTTAGTCACTATTTCAATTCTAAGATTTATTTTTTGTAAAAAAAAGACACACACATACACACGAGCACATGCATATGTACACTGGTATGTCCACTACATTGTAGCATTTGCTACATTAATTTCTGAACGAGCTAGAATCATATCCGACCTATATGACTAAACCAAATTGTTGCTGTCAGGCTGAGCTGGTATTAATGATGCTAAGGTGGCTTCCAGAAGATATCACTGTTCACAATGATGATTTAGAAGGTATGTGATCCAAGAGAGGACATTCCATCATTATTGATCAATGTTACTAGATTCTGATTTTTATTTATTTATTTATTTATTTATTTATTTATTTATTTATTTATTTATTTATTTATTTATTTTTGTTTCGTCCTTTGCTCCCTTTTCCGTTTAGCTCTAAAGTCTATTCTATTACTTGATTTGGAAGTGCAAATATAATATGCTAAAAAAATGTTATATACTACCATTGTTATTTGATAGTATGATATGGAGCATTTCCTTTTATTTGAAGTTGTTATTTACGTGCTAACCTGTCTTGCATGTATATGACTAGGTGATAGGCGCAGGATGCTCTTACGAGGGTTAAGTCAGTCTTTGCCCGAAATATTTCCGCTGTTGTATACTGTAAGTTTTGGCTGCTCTCTTTTTTTGCCGTATATATTAGCATTATGTTTTCATGTAATTTTCTTGTTTAGTTGCTAGAGAGGCACTTTGGAGCTGCGCTAAAGGAAGCTGGTCAACAGCAAATGGATGTTGCAAAGCAGCATGCGGCAGCAGTAATAGCTGCTATCAATGCTGTTAATGCATATGCTGAGTGGGCTCCGTTACCTGATCTTGCAAAATATGGAATTATATATGGGTAAGTTCTTCAGATTCCACAGACTATTTCTTCTGCATACTGAATCTTACTAACTTTCTCGCTCCCCTATCGCAAACAGTTGTGGATTCTTACTTACTTCACCTGATTTTCGTCTTCATGCATGCGAGTTCTTCAAACTTGTTACACCTAGGTAACTAACAAGCTTCTTTATCTAGTTTCTTATGCAATTTTCCTGTGGACATATATGGAGGTTATTGTTGTGTGCTCGTGTATGCAGGAAAAGGCCTGTAGATGATCCTTCTGACTTTGATACTGCAATGAGAAGTATTCTTGAGACCTTAATGAATGCCAGCAAAGATTTTCTTAACAAATCTGGTTCTGCTGTCAACGAGAGTGATGTGGAGTTTGCCGAATATATATGCGAAAGCTTGGTTTCATTGGGCTCCACAAACTTACTATGTCTGGCTGTTGATAGCACATCTCTCTCAATTTATCTTCAACAGGTTATGGTCTGCCTTCCGTATATAGCATGAACCTTCCCCTTATATTATCTCTCACTTCTTCACGATGATTCTGCGATTGCTTGTATGGTAATTCTACATATCAGTTACCTTTGGCATTTCATTTCGTATGATCCCTCATCTCTTCATGATGAATCTTTAATTTTTTGTGTAGTGAATCCTGCATATCCTTTACCTTCAACATTCATTTTAATAGTCATCACAAATTCAGTGGATCAGAGGAAAATTGTGTGCGTCTTAATCAGTTTACATAATTCTATGCTAGATCCTAGTTTATACAAATTGTAATGGAGTTTGAAATCTCCCTTGAAATGATCTGCAACATGTAGAAATTATTAGTGCCATATCGCATCTTGTTTTGGTGCATCGGTCTTGTGGAAAGTTTTGGTTTCATTATTTTTGTTTGTTTCTCAAATTTGCAGATGCTGGGGTTTTTCCAACACTCTAAACTGGCACTTCACTACCATTCTCTACTCTTTTGGCTGGTATGATTTACAAATTACTAATGGACGAAATGATGTTTTAATCCTTGCAGTTGCTGATGAGGCTTTCTTGTTTTGTAGTCATTTATGCGTGACATAATGTCCAAATCTAAGACTGGTTTGGTTGATGACCCAAACTCTGCTATTGGGCGAACTGAGAATGAAAAGAAGAAGTTACTAGCTTTAGTAACTGATGATATATGCGCTGCTATACTAGAGACATCCTTCGTACGCATGCTGAGGAAAGAAAAAGTACAAACTGAGATGCTAACTACTGTTGGACCTTTGGAGCTTTGGAGCAATGATTTTGACAACAAAACAGATTTTAGTAATTACCGCTCACGGTTGGTATGTCCGCAACCAACTTACTGTAGTTCCTTTTGTTCTTATGTCATGCTTTTATTGTTTTTGACACTCAATGTGCAGCTGAAGTGTACTGAAGTATATAAAAGTATTAGTTGTTTCAGTGATTAGCTATATTATCCATGATTGGTGGTCTTTGTGTTTTTTAATTTATTCCATGTGTTTGAAAGTAGTTAAGTAATGTTGGGTAGATGGAATGTTTGTAGTGGCTTCTGTGCAGTGAAAGATGATATTAGTTCTTATAGGCAGCAAATGAGGCAGCTGTGATGGCTCCGCTCTTTACATATATAAAGGATGTGACTATGGGATTATCCACATTACTTAACAAGAATGTAGTTCATCAAGTCACAGATAAATAGTATTTCTAACTAGACCATTCGGTAATGTTTTAGCTTAATGTCATTATAAATCACTTGATCCAACAACTGAGTTTTAGATTTCAGTTCATTAAAATTATAGAAAACTAAGTGATCAGCTAATTTATACTCCCTTTGTCTTACCTTAAGTGGCCGCTCTTATATCCATATGTGTATAAAATAATAAAATTGGTCACTTGGGGTGAAACAGAGGAAGTAGTATTTAGTTTCAGAAATATTTTTCTGTCTTGAAAAAAAGAAGGCTATAGTAGAATAGAAGATTTTTTTTTATAATACTGAGATCTTAAGAGGCATATAGAGTTGGTCACTTGTTTGTTTCTGAGTTGGTTATAGATTGGAATCTCGCTCTATTATGTCTATTTTTTAACTTTTGTGTACTCCCCTGGACCCTCCTCTGCAACCTTGATACATCATAGTCATACCTATTCTTAATCACGCCAGTTGCTTTTAGTGCCACTGCCTTTGAACCCTATGGCCATCTCGATCCGTCAATACTGCAAAACACGTCCCAGTCTGTATATTTTCAAGGACAAACTATGGTATAGAATATCAGAAGCAAATGGGTAATGGGATGTGCTTTCTTCAAATTACCTATGGGGAGTCTGGAAATATACTAAGTTTTCTTTTGATAAGTGAAGATTTGTTGAAAGTGGTAATTAAGTGAGGTATATGAGGAATTGAGGATGCTTGGGTATGCAATTATTCATAATGAATGTGCCTTTCTACATCTTTTATAATTTGATAGCCTAAAGGCGATGGGCCTCTTAAGTATGTATAGTTAGGAAATTTCATAGCAAATTGAAGTATGTGATGAAGACTTAAAACAAAGGCAAGGTGGCTTAGTAACAATACTGAAGGGCTCTCTTTCACCATGCAGTTGGAGCTGATCCGTTTTTTCACATCTGCCAAGCCTCTTTTAGCCGCTGCTAAAGTCTGTGAGAGAACTACCTCAGCTATTAAGAACCTGATGCTTGTTCCCTCATCTACCAAAGTAAGCAACGATGGGTAATGTACTGACAATTTTCTTGTTTGCTCACCTTCTGTGGCCTTTTCTTACGGTTATTGTGATGCTTTTGGCTTCGAAATACAGGACTTGGCCATAGTGGAGAGCATGCATTTGGCTTTGGAAAATATTGTCATTACTATTTTTGATGGGTCAAATGAATATCACAAGATCACTGGCATTCAGCTCTCATTACATCAAATTTTTGAAGGTATTTCCACCAAATCTGTATATGGAGGCTTCCGTTTAAGGCTTTCTTTCTGCTGATGTTGTTACTGTTATCTAAAGGTCTGCTTCAACAACTTATCTCCCTGAAATGGACTGAACCAACACTGGTGGAAGTTCTTGGTCACTATTTAGATGCATTGGGTCCTTTCCT
This sequence comes from Thymus mandschuricus, assembly GCA_029379335.1. Classification (NCBI taxonomy): domain Eukaryota; kingdom Viridiplantae; phylum Streptophyta; class Magnoliopsida; order Lamiales; family Lamiaceae; genus Thymus; species Thymus mandschuricus. The sequence goes on from CM057072.1 coordinate 6,439,402, forward strand.
GAGGTACTATCCCGATGCTGTTGGCAGTGTAGTCAATAAACTATTCGAACTATTAACATCCCTGCCTGTCATGGTCCAGGTTGTGCTTCCATCTTCTATGAGCATCAAATTTCACTTTGTAATGTATTCCTTCACTTGCTGATAAGGCTTCCAATTCCTGTAGGATCCTTCGACAAGTACAGCTCGGCGTGCGAGATTGCAGATATGTACATCCTTTATTCGAATCGCTAAGGCTGCAAATGAAAGCCTCTTACCTCACATGAAGGTAACATGCCCACTTTAATTATTTAAGAGTACGGGGTTGATATATTGCCTACTCGGTTTAGTTTCAGTTGATTCAGATAATGGAGTAACATGTCCTATTTGTTCTACTTCTATTTTATACCTCATCTTTTGTGCAAGAAAAATCAGCTGTACATACTTTTCAGTCCAAACATGAAAATATTTTCTGTCGTTCCATGATGGGTGAATCTTCCTCAAGGTTTGATGTTAATGATGAGCTCTGGCAGTGAGCAAGGAATCTTGTAGCTGTAGTTTATCAAGAAGTGCAAACATTCGACTCAAATAGTATTTATATATACATCCTGAACAGAGAAAAGTAGCAGTCTGAAAATTGCAAATGAACTTATAAAAGTAATTCCATTGGACGGTTCACATGGATTATGCTATGACTAACTGGTAGCATTAGTCATATTACGAATCATAAGAGCTTTATGAAGCAACTGAATTCTGTGGGGCTTTACGATTAATCTTTTATGCTGAAATTTAGCTCACTTATTGCACAGATAGACAATACTGAATTTGCCACTGCATGGCTTGCAATGTGGGCTGATGTATAGACTTCGATTCCAAAATTGTAAATCTGAGATTATCGGTACTTGGTTTTAGATATACAAATGAACTATTTGTGTCTAGGCCCAAGTTACATCGTTGTGTAATTATGATGGGTAAAACTGATATGATTGAGCAATCTTTTCATTTATATTATAATTGCTTGCAGGGAATTGCTGACACTATGATGTATTTGCAAACTGAAGGTGTTCTGCTGCGTGCAGAGCAAAATATTCTTGGTGAAGCATTTCTTATCATGGCTTCTACTGCCGGGTAATTTCTTGATTAAAAAAGGAGAACAATTTCTGCACTTTCTATTTGTTTTTTCCATTTATCTTATACTTCAAAACATTACCTTGAGTAGGACTCAACAGCAACAGGAGGTGTTGCTCTGGTTGCTTGAGCCTCTGAGCAAACAATGGACTCAGTCTGAGTGGCAAGAGGCTTATTTGACTGATCCAATCAGCTTAGTTCGCCTCTGTGCTGATACTCGGTTTATGTGGTCGATATTTCACATAGTGACATTCTTTGAGAAGGCACTTAAGCGAAGTGGTTACAGAAAAGGTAGCCTGAGTTTGGAAAACAGTTCAGAAATCACTCCTCCTGGTGGTCATCCAATGGCTTCCCATCTCTTATGGATGATGCCACCTCTGTTTAAAGTAAGGAACTTGTGTTTGCAGCATTCAATAATATATTGTTGACCGAACTTCTCGATTTGATCTAACATTCTATTTCTCGACCTGTCCTAGCTGCTTCGTTCAATACATTCTCTTTGGTCTCCGCCTGTTACTCAAGCACTTCCAAGAGAAATGAGGGCAGCATTACTTATGAGCGATGCTGAAAAAACCAGTCTTCTGGGAGAAGGGAAGCACAAATTGTCCAAGGGTTCTTTGTCATTTACAGATGGATATCCATTGGATATCAGCAAAGAAGCTAATTCAGAGGCTAGTGGAAATGATATACGAAATTGGTTAAAGGGAATACGAGATAGTGGGTATGTATACGACACTTCATAATATCTATAGAGAGTGCTAAAGTAGCAAGGTGACTTTTTCGATCTTTAAATTTCAATTTTTTGGGCCCATTTGAATGTAACAGGTGATGGTAGTAAACATTTAAGTAACGACTAACATATATTACGTAAACACAAGTTAGCTTCAAGTGGAATAGTGATAATCATGGTTATCGAAATAGAATTTACTGTTCAAGGGTTAGTAATTAGTAGATCAAGCTAAACCGCCCCATATGCTGTGGTTCTGGTTTCGCTCAGCCCTAGTCAGAGCCCCTCTATCAAGTCATACCTACAAACTGTTTCCATCTAGCCTTTTTTTTTTAATGACTGGATTATTTTCTTTCTAATAACGGGAGTTCTTCCTTTGGCATGTGCTTCTCTATTATCATTAGCATTGGAATTGGAATTGTTTCCAATAATTGTCTTCAGGTAAATCTGAAAATTTTATTACCCAGCTATCGCACTGACCTAACCTATGAGAGTTCTCCTTTGGGTTTATCGTATGAGCCTGATCAGTTTAGCAAGACCTACCTTTTTGTTAATCAGGCTAACACTCACACTCACACACACACGCACCTGACGTGACTTGAACCCCAACCTCTTGGTTAGAGGGGGAAGCGACTTACCAACTGCACTTCGCCGAGCTAGACCTGGAATGTCAGTTTAATAGTATCAATTATCATGTTTGCTTCACTATATGATACTGACTCCTTGCTAGTTGGTTTCATCCAAGTGCAATGATGATTGATGCATAGTCCACTGATCTATCAGAAATGTGGACTTAATTCCCATGTTACTATCTTATGATAACTCACCTTTTTAGGAGGGTAGGTGGCAATGTGGGATATAGCAATGGCAAACTTGTATAAATAATTGTTACCTCGTATTGTAATTTTACATGTAAGAAACTGAAATATAGTATGATTTAGATTTTTGACAGTGAAGATTTAAAGATGGAAGTCATAAACCAAATTTGTGAAAAAGAGTTTGAAATATGGCTCATGATACGATAGCAATAAGGTGTAGTCCATGCTCTTTCATTAGCATTTGCACTCGCAACTGGAATTGTGTCTATAATGTGGAGGTTCCTACTCCCAATTTGTCACGTTAGTGTGGAGAAAATTCTCTTAATTAACTCTCTCTTGCTCCAGGTACGGCAATATAGGTTTATCTGCAACACTTGGAGATTCTTTTTTCAGATGCATAGACCCTCAATCTGTTATTATAGCATTGACAGAAAATATACAGTACATGGAGTTCAGACATATAAAGCAGCTTGTACACATGGCTTTAATTCCGTTGGTTAAATGCTGTCCATCAGATCTGTGGGAGGTTTGGCTTGAAAAGCTCTTGCACCCATTACTTATCCACGTGTGGCAGGCTCTTAGTAGTTCATGGTCTGGTTTATTACGGGATGGGAAGGCAAAAGTTCCCGACTTGAATGGGATGCCTGCGGGGTCAGACTTAAAGGTGGAAGTCATGGAGGAAAAGCTTCTCAGAGATCTTACACGTGAGATATGTTCTCTATTCTCCGTTCTTGCTTCTCCTGGACTGAATTCTTCAGTTCCTTCACTAGAACAGGTTGGTCAAATGAGCCACTCAGATGATTCCTCCAAAAGAGACCTCAATGCATTTGCTTCCAATTCTATGGTTGGGTATGTTCATTCATACTTATTTCTTTCACAGATGGTCTTATAACTCGCTGCTTATCGTACTGATACCCTTAATGCTGTTCGTACTTCTCTTTTGCAGATTCGTGTTGCATAAAAAAAGTCTTGCAGTCCCAATCTTAAAAATATGTATAGAAGCATTTAGTTGGACAGATAATGAAGCTATGTCTAAACTTACGCCATTTTGTGGGCAAGTAGTTCTCCTTGCAGTTTCAACAAATAATGTGGAGCTCAGAGAATTCGTGTGCAAGGATTTATTTTCTGCTGCAATCCAAGGTCTAACCCTCGAGTCAAATGCTTTTGTAAGTGCCGATTTAGTCGGTATATGCCGTGAAATCTTTGTGTACCTATCCAATAGAGATCCATCTCCCAGGCAGGTTGGTAAAATATATTTTATTGCTGTCCTGTACCTGCACAAGCAAAATAAATATTTGCTGCAAGCTTATAAAAGGCCACTATCTGATGCAGATTCTGCTCTCCCTCCCTTGTATTTCACAACAAGATTTACTTGCTTTCGAAGAAGCTTTGTCGAAGACTGGTAGCCCTAAGGAGCAAAAGCAACACATGAAAAGTCTTCTGATAATGGCAACTGGAAATAAATTGAAGGCTCTTGCTAATCAGAAAGGTGTTAATGTCATCACAAACGTCACAGGTAAGTGTCTCCTTTTAAACATATTCATTTTTATATATGTGTATATATATACCTGCTTCTCAGTAAGGTATCAATACCCTGATATGCTAAAGGTCGAATTCTTGCCACGTCATATAGCATACGGATATATACATGAATAAAGACACGTTACTTCATTATTTTGCCTCAGTTGCCTAGCTCTCAAGCATAATTTCTTAACACATTTTAATTACTGTACGTTGTTATTTAGTCTTGTTATCTATAAAAATTCCCCAATCCCAGGTTAAAGATTTATAATTCCATATTGTACATTGTTATTGCAGTTCATACCTTTTAATTGAAACTCTAGGTTCTGTATTCGTTAAATCTCATCTTTCCAGACTCCTTGGTTAGGAAATAAAAATTGGGCCTCGTCCTAAATGTGTTAATCATTTTCAAGATTGTTTGAATGTGCTTGCTGATATAACCATCAACCTTTCAGCGAGGTTTCGCAGCTTGGAGACTCCACAATCAAACCATGATGAGGAAGGTAGCATCGGACTGGCTGCAATCACATAAACAAATTCTCTTGCTGCACATTCTTGTTCCATAGTTTTTTGCTGGAGAGATACCAGAGTACAAAGAGAGACGATCCCTATCTAGCTGGAGGTAATTACCAATTACATTTGTAAATTTGGTACATGTTAGTTGCTAACTAGTAAGTCTTCACACTATATTTTGAATAACTCCACATCTTCTATAAGAACTTTAATTTGTCACATTGCTGATAGAAGAAAATCCAAAGCCTCATTACATCTACCGTGCTTTCTGAAATGTAATTGTGCTGAGTTTCCGATCGAGATTCTTTCTTGAAACGCCAATGTGTCCGTGCTATGTGGTATCGTGGCTGCTAATTTATCTACTAAGATATACTGAGATTCTTTCTTGAAATGCTAATGTGTTCATGCTAAGTGGTTACTAAGATTCTTTCGATTCTCTCCAAATACGTGTGTGTTGGAACCTTTCCTCTGTCTTTGTAAATCTTGCACTGCCACATTATGGTCATCTAGTATCTTAGGCAGGCCTGTTCATATTTGGAAACATTTCTTTTATGCTTTAGTAATTTTTATTGATTTTGATATCCAATAACTGAACATTCACATACTGAATTGTTGCTGCCTGTTACTCCCCTCGTCCCAACTTACAAGAGCCAGTGACTGCTTTTTGTGAGACAAAAGCAGTCAATTGGCTCTTGTAGGTTACGATGGAGGGAGTATTAAAGATTGTTTGTTATTGGGACTATATCAATACCACATACAAAGATTTGTAGTGTTCCATCGATACTGAATTTTTGTTATTAGGTTTTAAACTAGAATATTCTCCCGTACTATGCACGGGCGGAAATATATGCCTTATTTTACTGAAATATAAAGTATAATTATAATTCAGTGAATCATTGATCCTAAACTAATATATTATTTTCATGGGGGAAAAAAAAAAACTGAAAATTTTAAATGCCGAGTTTAGTTTACTCACGTAAGATCACAAAATGCTTATTAGTTTAAATAGACCAATACACTTGTAATAGAAATTTGTTAAATATAATTTGCCATATTATTTTCCAAATTAAAATTATTTACAATAGTAATTCGAAATGTGTTGCTCAAAAAGCGAACATGCACAAATTTAGATTTTAAAAGTGACACAATTTATAAGTTGTCAAAACAATATACATGAAATTTCGCTATTACTCCATAAATAATTTACAAAATTTCAATCCGGATATATGTTGTATGATTGTCAAATGTGATATTTTGTTTCGGATATATTTGGTGTTCTAACGGTCTCCCAAACCTCAAAGTCTACTATATTAAAAATATTTTTTCATCAATCCTAAGTAAGTACGGAGGGTATTTTATAATTAGTTTATAGGTTCTCTAATCATATTTTTGATTTAAAATTATTGTTACATTTTATTTTTATTGGAAATATTAGTTTTGATAGATCTAAACTTATCCATATGACTTTAAAAAACTGATTATTTTTTCCTGATGTTGATAATTATGATTTTTAATGTTATTAAAAATTAATTTTTGTTAAAAAAAGTGAGAAAATATAATTAAAATAATGAGATTTAATCGCACTACTAAAACCTGGATAGAGAATCTCATTCATACAATCTTTTAAAATGTTGAAAACAACGTATATACTCGCGTATTATCCATCATATATATGTTCTAGCTAAGAAATATATGTTACTTATGGATTGTAATTATTCATAGTATTTCTTAATCAAGTACATAGATCGGAAGTTTTAATACTGATATATTTTCTCGGTAATTTTAATAAAAGAGTAAAAAATGTCAATTATTTTTTAGTAAATAATGTATCCCACAAACAATAACATAAGGTATTATCTCTAATATCAGTCTATAAACATATAGCCATGCAGACCTAAACATAAAAGGATTGCGCACCAAGTCTTATTATCAATGTAAAATAATATTTAATTCATCATAATTCTTTCAAAATGCTCCTAAAAGGGAAACTTAAAAAGGGAAAAAATACAACAATGGAAGAAAAATGTTTTTGAACATGAATGCAAACTTACAGTTATCTTGATCCAAGCCACTTATAATCTTCTTCACTTTACTATGCATGCGTTTCGATTACATAACTTTAACCCATTGCTTCAAAATGGCCAAAACGCATAGAAGATGCATACCACAATTACCTGCCATGAAGATAACTGAATAATGATTATGGAAAAATGAATAAATTGATCAAAGAATTTTCGATAAATGAAAACAATACAAAAAGGAACTCTATGAGGGCACCTAATAAGTTAATTAAGGACGATCGTGTTTGTTTAAAATGGTTAAATTTAAGAAAAGATGTATTTATAGAATTCAACGTGTTCTTCAAACAATTGTGTCTATTGATAATGCTAGTAAACGACCCTTGTTATAATTGATTAAATTGATAAAATAAAATTAAAGGAAAGAATTTAATACACATGCATCATGCATGGTTTGTGGGTAGGAGAGGTTTTTTAATAATAAAGATAGCAATTCGTTTTTGTAATCTATTATTTTTAATTTGCCAAAAAGAACGGAAAAGCGAACCAATTATTTTGAAAGTTTGTGTCTGTTAAGAAAGATCGTCATTAACTACTTCGCAGCAAAACTTTTTTTAAAAAATTAAAATATTTGGATGGAAAATTAAAAGATGAAATTACAAAAATGCCCTTTGTACTTTGCTTTTATATAATATATAGATTTGCTTTTGCTTCTTAAGTTTGGAGTTATAGACCGGATCGTCTTTTTAATTTGTCACCTATAAATTGTTTTTTCGTTACTCGAAAGATGAGATGGATCGTAACACGTTTATTCGAAGAGTTGCTGAGAGTAATACCAGTTGATACGGTAATGTCTCCAAAATTCTGAAATTCATCCCTTTCTTGTGTACGCATGATTAACTGGAAAAAAAAATCGAGTTTTATTTGATACGTAATTGATCCAGCCCCGTTAATTTCCAATTTCTGACCCGAAAAATAAACAAAATTTTGACCTTTACCATATATAGTAAACAAATAAATAGTTCAATTACACACGCATCATAGTCATTCGAATGGTCGAGTGACTAATCTAAAACAGCTAAAAGTTGAGAACATATTCATAAAAGTTGGGACTTTTGGTGGGAATGAAAATTCATGAGTGGATGAAGTATAACCAATACATTTGAGTGGACAATATGAAATAAGACTTGAATATAAGATTTGAATCTGGGAAGTAATGTGAATAATCAGCCAAACTAGGCACTTTGTGGGGGAAGGTTTGCGTGATTGGTCTCTATTTTGTTTGTCGAAGCAGAATCTTCTCGTATGTTATTATTTCATTACGTAATCTAAGATTCTTGAACTCATACATCAACTCTCTATCGTAAATCTGCTTTTTATTATATTGTATTCGCATTCAAATTTGGCGTAAGAGAAAAATCATGGTCAATTAGAAATAAATTCAACAACTCAATCACATTGAACAAAAAGTTCTCATTTGAAGTGCTTTTGCAAATAATCGTGTAAAACGAAAAGAAACGAGACTATATAAAAAGAAAATTGAAAGATTAAATTAAAGACAACCCCTAATAAACATTTGGCTCCCAAATTCAAAAGAAAAGTCACCTTATCTATGTTTATACACGACGTTTTTTTTTTTTTTTTTTTTTTTTTTTTTTTCGGACAAATGTTAGTTGTTAAGTTAGATGTTAGTACGCCAAGATCCCAATAACTCCTAAAAAATCTCCAAGCCACCTTATATCTTCCACAATTTGCTCTCATTAGAGATTAAATCTGGGTCACTCCTTCAAGGGAGGAACCCGGTGGCCAGGTGCGCTAAGTCACCTGGTCACACGACGATTTATAGATGGGCATGACACTAGTCACCTGGTCACACGACGATTTATAGATGGGCATGACACGTTTCTATTTATCGGAAGCTACAATTATGTTTCATGAAACACTTATCCATCTATCAATATCCAAGTCACTTTTTGAGTTTTGACCCAAAAAGAGAGCTACTATAATATTTTATTGCTGGCTATAATGCAAATACACGTGAATATAGTACTCCCTCCGTCCTCCATTTAGTGACGGAGGGAGTTTGGGCACGCGTTTTTTCGCATTTTATGGTATAATAATAAATTAATGTGTTAAAGTGTTAAAGTGGAATAATTGTGGGTCCATTTGAATTGTTTAATAGTATTAAAATGTTAAAAATAATAAAAAGTAGATGTATAAAGTGTTAAAGTGTTAAAGTGATTGTGGGGTCTACGTCCAAAAATGGAAATTGTCAGTAAATGGAGGACGTCCCAATATAGTATTAACGTCACTAAATGGAGGACGGAGGGAGTATATGATATGATTCATGGAATATAATATTTGGGTGTATGAAGTCATCTACTACTAAAATTGTGACCCGATTCATTCCAAATTGGATACCTATCTTTTCCTCCCTTTCGCCCGCCATATGTGCACTTGTAAATTACAGTTCGGGTCTCATTTGATATAGTAAGTTGTTTTACTTAAAATACGGGACGAAAAATTCTAAGCACCCATGCGAAATATCCTCTTTATACCATTTAATTAGTAAAATTTTCAACAAATGAAGCGAATTAACAGAAAAACACCTTTTAAAACTTTTCTTTTATGCTTTGTTAGTTCTTGTGCCATACCCTAGGTGGACTAATTAAGGGGATAAGGGAGTACTTTGATATACTCCTTGTGTTCGTCATTTTTGTGTTTTGAATTCTTCTTTCGACTGTCTGCCATCTTTATGATTCGTCCATTTTAAACGTAGCATACAGGGCCGGTCCTGTACGTCACAAGGCCCGAGGCGAAAACGAAAAAATAGGCCCCTTAATAACGAAAAAAATCATCATATAATATAGTAATAACAATAATGTGAAATGGAGAAAAAAAAAGTTCTAATGTGAAATGGAGAAAAAAAAAGTTCTTACTCTCAAATTATAACTCGTCGTGTAGTTTTAGAAGCAAAAATATTTATCAAAATTTGTGTAATCTAATTGTTCAACTATTTTTCTTTCAAATGGCAGCATAGCCAATCCATTCAACTTGTCTTGCAACATAGTTGATTGTAAATAGGCCTCAATTAATTTTAACTTCAAGAAATACTTTTTAGCCGATACAAAACTGATATGGTTAATAAAATCTTGTAGGAAGATTTACGAGATTTAAGCATATCGACAAATAATTCACCCTCTTCAAACATTCTCTTAAAGGAGGTTCTATATATAATGATCATTCCTTTTTTCTTTCTTTTTGATAGAGTGGACGTTTCTACTTGTATATATAATTGGAAAAAATATATATCATGAATACTACATATAAAGCATATACACATAATATAATGGGAGAAACTCATATTTAGCCACTTTCACTATATCTATAACTATTATAGCCACAACTTTAAAACTATAACTTATTTAGCCACTTTTGCATGAAAGTACATAAATACCCTTACTTTTAATTGGGTCCCACCACTTTTATTTACTTGTTTTTGTAATTAGATAATTGTGTGACAAATTTTATCTCTCTCTCTTTCCAACCGTGTCCATGCATGGACACGGTAGAATTAATTGGCAATTTTTTATTTATTTATTTATTTTTTAATTTAGAATTTGAGAGATTAATTAATTTGTACTCACCTCTCTTACCGTGTCCATGCATGGACACGGTAGGAACCTTTTTTTTTGTTTTTTTTTGTTTTATTTTGACAAATTCTATTAATTCATTTTTAATATAAATAACTAAATAGTAATGCATTTAATTCATTTCAACTACCAAATCTTATTTTGATTCACTTCATTAATTCAAAAGAGTAGATAGTAGTAATAAATGTGTCAAAAATTGATTGAATACAACAATTGCCACAACAACATTTCATTCGAAACTCACCAAAAATTAGAGAGAGAGAGATTTTTTTTGCAAAAAAATCTATTTTTCGTATATTAATTTCTGGGAAATCGAGGGACTATTTTCGGCCGTTGAATTGGGAATATTGAAGGTTTTTCCGACTAATATAAAGGTACGATCGTAATTTCATTTCGTTTCGCATATTTTCGAGGATTTTTTTGCTCAAAAAAATAAAAAATTGAAATTGTTCTTCGTGGCACTGTTGAGACCATAGTGACACTGTTGGATCATGGAGGCACGGTTGGGCAAACCTTGCCCAAAATTAATTTTTTTTTTTTTTTAAATTCGGTATAGGCACGGTTGATTAGGGATTTCAACCGTGTCACACGGTTGAAATCCCAATCCAACCGTGCCTTATATAATTAAATTTTTTTTTAATTTTTTTATGATGACACGGTTAAATTGAGATTTCAACCGTGTGACACGGTTGAAATCTCAATTTGACCGTGCCTATACCGAAAATTCTAACAAAAAAAACTTGTGTTTTTTCAGGATGTCGTATCAGAGAATCATCGTGCATCACAGTGGGCATTGGGAGAGGACCTCGTACGTGGGAGGTGATAGTTTCCTCGTGCACTTCCCCATATTAGGAATTACACGTGATAAGGTGCTTAGGGAGATCCGTGATCAATTGGGCTCCGAATCGGAGTACATATTGTACTACTTGACGGACCTAACCGATCATGGGAGGATGAAGGTTGTTCTGAAGAACGACACGGATTTGCTTAGGCTTATCGTCGAGCAGAACGATTCACCAACCGTGTATGTGATCGAGAAGACACAGAACATCAACTTTCGCACTCCTACGACACAACAATCCACGGTTTTTCAGAACTTGAATATTGGAGGTTCTAGTCATCAAGAATCCGAGTCTTCGGATGAGGAGACGGGGGATGAGGAGGCGAGGGATGAGGAGGCGAGGGCTGAGGAGGAGAGAAATGAGAGGGCTGAAGAGGCGATTGATGAACAACAGAGGGCAGACTTGTTTGAGTCGTTAACTACGGAGTTTAGAGCATGGATTCAGGAGCCGGGGCGTGTTGATAGGATCATCGGGCACCGAAGCATACATTCAGATAATCAAGACGGAAGATCCGATGATACTCGTGCCACTCACGAAGCCATAAGAAATTGGTTGATTCCGTACGTCGACCTAGATACAGCATTGCCTCTAGGCTTTATCGAGCCCGATTACAGCCCCTCACTTGGACAATTGCGTGTGGATGGCCTCTTCAAAGAGAAAGATGAATTGCAAATAGCCGTGGGCCTATATCACATGGAGAACCGACTGGAGTATACCACCGAACGCTCAAGTAGAACGCGTTTGAATTTTGCGTGCACCCAGGATGATTGTGCATATTTGCTGCGTGCACGACAGCAGGGCGGGATATGGAAGGTTAGGAAATATGAACCCAACCATACGTGTCAAGTGGTTATAGACGGAAACAAACCGCGACAGATTTGTGCCAAGGTTTTAGGAGCTTTCTTTGCACGTAGACTCGTCGTCGAGGGATCCGTGTTGAAGCCGAATGAGATGATGAACGAGCTACAAACTCAGTACGGCATTGAGATAGGCTACAGCTTTGCACTGCGCGCGAGAAACGTAGCGATCGAGAGCATGTACGGAAGTTACGAAAAGTCGTATCAGAGGCTACCGTCTTACCTCTACCTGCTGAAGGAGAGAAACCCGGGAAGTGTGTACGATATGGTGACATCGCATGCTGACGATCGACTAGTGTACATGTTTCTTGCCCTTGGACAGTCCATCGAAGCCTTTCAAAGTGACTTGCTCCGTCACGTGATTGTTGTTGACGGGACACATCTGAAAGGGAAAAACAAGGGGACCCTCTTTGTAGCTGTGACTAAAGACGGGAATGAGCAGGTGTTTCCTCTTGCAATAGGATTAGGTCCGAAGGAGAACGATGAATCATGGACATGGTTTTTGTCGAAGGTGAAGAGTTGTTTCGGGGCGCCGGACGATCTATTGATCGTTTCCGATCAACACGTGAGTATCATCAATGCCGTGAACGCCGTTTTCCCTAACCGAGCACACGGCCTCTGCTTCTACCACATCACGAAGAATCTGAAATCGTTCGGGCAACATGCCTTGGGAATTTTCAAAGAGGCGGCCTACGCAAATCAAGATTCAACGTTCGATGAAAACTTCGATGCCTTGAGATGCTTCGGCCGTGAAGGGGGCGGAATTTATAGAAGGTTGTGTGATATCGGCCCTCCGAAGTGGGCGAAGTCAAAGTGTCCCGTCCCACGCACGAGTTTCATGACTTCTAATCCGGCCGAGACAATGAATGCACGGCTACTATGGGCTCGTCGGCTGCCGATATGCTCGATGCTTGAGATGTATCGCACGATCGTAGAAAAGTGGTTTGACCAACACCGTCAAACTGCCCTTTCTCGAGAGCACGATCTCACTCCGAAGGCGTACGAGAAGATGTCGGCAGCCCATGAATGGGGACGTCGCTACCCGTGTAGGACGACAGCGACTCCCAATTTGTATAGGGTAGAAGGCGAGAACGGCAATTACCTCGTGGACCTTCAAAACTCGACGTGCTCGTGCCGTGAGTTTGACTTGGACTTGATGCCGTGTCGACACGCCCACGCGGCTCTAAGGTACGACATATTCTTATGTGAGTTATACATAGACGAGATTGAATGGTACGACTGATTTATTTATTCGTGCACAATCAGGTATTCAGGTGGACGAGCAAGTGATTACGTGAGTCACTATTTCAAACAGTCTACCTTGGTAGCCACCTATACACCAACCATCGAACCCGTCCCTCATCCGGAGTCGTGGGACGTGCCCGACTTCGTGACCTCACGCGTTGTGCGTCCACCTCTAGTACCTAAGCAAGCCGGACGACCAAGCCTGTCACGTGCAAGAGCCGTAGGCGAAGAAGGAACGTCAACATCGACGGCTCGACAAAGGTGCACTCGATGCGGACAAGCTGGGCACAACAGGAGAGTGTGTAGAGCTCCAATTCCGATTGGCGGTGTCGACTTGAATGTACCGCCCCAAGATGCGGAGCCTGGTAGAAGAAGGAAGAAAAAATGTAGCATATGTCAAAGCCAGGAACACACGAGACCTCGATGCCCCTTGCGAGTGGTAGAATAATTTTTCGATTATTTTTATTTCGATAGATTGAATCTCATGTTTGGATTGAATTGAATGTTTGGATTGGAATGAATTTCAAATGTCGATTGAATGTTGTACTAGGTATGGGAAATAAAATGGGCATGGTTGATTTTTGGACTTAGAAAAAATTTTGCCATTTTTTTCCCCATTGTCACGGTAGAGACACGGTTGAAATGAAGATTCAACCGTGCCTCACACGGTTAAAATCTCAATTCAACCGTGCCTTGCCCTCTGGGTTGACTTTCGAGGCACTGTTGACTTTCTGGTTTGACCGTGTACCCTAACAGTGTACCCTAACCGTGCCTACAGTCAAGGGGCAAATTTTGAAAGTCAACCTTCTAAAAATTCGTTAATTTCGATGTTAGTACGTAAATTAACCATCAATTACACATTAGTTAGTAACGATACATCAATTATATGCCGTTAACAACAACAACGAACCCAAACGAAGTTCGAATCTTTGGATAATGAGGTAGGGGACCATATACATTGTAGGAGTGTTTCATCTTAGGAAGTGGCGATGCATTAGATAGATTAGATTACGCTATTTCAATCATTAAAACCCAATGTTTCCGCTTTATTTGTTGTTTTTTAATCAACTATGGCATATAAAAGTGACGTCACACGCAAATTACGATCCAAAAATCGAATTTTGTACAAATTGATGGTTTAGGCACGGTTGGGGTTCTAAGAGGCACTGTTTGGCACGGTCAAACTGAAAGTCAACCGTGCCTGACGGAAGTCAACCGTCTACAGTGTTAGGCACGGTTGACTTCACATTTTGACCGTGCCTGACACGGTTGAAACTTCCATTCAACCGTGTCTGTACCGAAGACAAATGGGAAAAAATGGCCCAAAATTTTTCTAAGTCCAAATTTCTTCTAAGTCCTACTCTTTGCACATTTGATATTTGTTCGATGATTCCACATTCGATAATCTAATACGATAATTGCAAATTGACAACGATTACACATTCGATAATCTAATACGAGAAACGAATTCCATTAACAAGCTCGATAAACAAGAATCAACAAGGTTTTTTATACATCTACATCAATCCTCGATAGATCGATCGGACCGTCGATAGGATACAACGAAAGACTAAAGATTCTCCTAGCCAATATCTTTCGTTGCCGCTTGATGAACTTCTCCTCATCAGTATTTCGTAGAGGAGCTGCACTCGAGGCGAGGATACGATCCAAGTACAAGCATGCGTATACGCCGCAGCTCACACCGTCGACTTGGATGTACTGTTGATCTTCAGGCATGAATTTTATTTCCATAAAGTCGGTCCTCCTCTTCCCTAAAGTAACCTGTTGGTTCCAAAAGTCGGTCTGGGCAAGGACTTTAGGGAAGAGGCGACTTATGCATAGGAGTTGTATCGTGCGATGATCTCCAGTCTCACCCGGTTCGAGGCGATACAATATTGAATCGTACACCTCAACCCTCCACTCTGGGACGCAGACGCGAGCGACCACGTAATGATCCGTGGAGACATGGCAAACCATGATAAACTGTAACAAGCTAGCTATAATTAGATGCACACTAAAGTCGGGAAAAGAGAGGAAACAACCACGTAATGAATCGTACTTACATATTTGGCATGCTTCCAAGGGATGTACGTATTTGTCCCTTCGAAAACCTCCAACAGGTCATCTGTGGCCTTCCATTTCTGATACGTCTTGCCAGCTTTCAAGCCTAGCTCAGGATCGTTCTTGTGCTGCGCCACGAGGGCTCGATTCAACGCCTTCTGTATTTCCAACAACAAGTTACAATGTGAGCTAGACTTTGTATGTAATAAGGTAATTCAAAAAACGTTAATTAATAATACAACTTACGTAGTAATCACACCCCGCCAGTATGACATGACCTTGTCCTACTCCGGGAGCTAGGGATTTTCGACGGCGTAATCGAGCCCTCCAATACAGGATGTAGAGGTCAATAACCTGAAAACGCACAAACAAAACACAAATTAATGAACTCTCGAATTGTTTTCTAAACACACAAATATAAACGAATTCCATAAACACTTACCGGCGCTTCGATTAGAGTCTCCGGGTCCTCGATTTCATCAAAGAGTTGTTGCCCCAACTCGAATCCATTCTCTTGACAGGTGTACACTACGGCATCCTTCCCCGCAGCTCTATGTGCACGATAAGCTTGTTTCACAGTCCGCATAGAAAGCCGTGAGTCTGTGTTCGCCATATACGGACTCTGGAGGAAGGCAGAAGGCTTGATTTGCCGGCCGGCTTGAGTAGAGATTAGCCTTTGCCCGGCTCTCGGATCAAACTCTAAGTCCGAACCCTCCGATTCGGGTGATTCTCGACCACCACGAACAGGCGAGGGGATATCTCGATCAAGCCCTCGGATGTAGGATGAGTGAGAGGACGAGGCTTCCCCTCCTCGGACCGGTTCTTGAGTCGGTGTCCGACTCCTCGACCTCCTAACGGCCTCCTCGTTCCTCTGACTGCCCCCGCCCACGTGCGAGTGATACGACGCCTCGGGAGACGGCCTCCTCGATCCTCGGCCCCCGAGAAGGCCCTTAGCACGTTCGACGACGGCCCTGGCGAAACGAGCAACAATGCTGTTCTCGTCTGTATCCCGAACCAGTCGATCACCGAACCTCTCGATGAACCGGTCCATCGACGCATCGTCTCCACGACATCCGAGCCGGCACGGATCCCCGTGGATGCAACAGACGACGTCGCTCGATTCCTCGTGACGAGATGGCTCGGCTCTCGGGCGCTTCGACCGTCCCTCGTCTCTACGGCGCCTCGACTGCGCCTCGTCAAGCGTGTCCCGATCCAGGGCTCCGAGACGGAGAGGACGGGTAGGCAACTGTCCCTCAGAAGAAGCACGGGTCGCTCGACGGGGAATCACGACCTGTTCAGGGTCTCGGCACATCAACCTCTCCACGACCCTGGCCATATCTCGGGCCGCCCTCGATCTCCTCTGCTCTGGCTCCGCTTTCTTGTGGGCGTGGCGTTTCGGAGCATCGTACTCCAACACCAGAGGGTTCGGGTTCTCAAGACTGAGGAGATAGGGCTGTCGTTGCTCTTCATCGGATGGGCGGAGCCTCGCGTGTACCTCGAGCTGTATACACGTATGAAATTCATTAGTTAACAACGTACGCATGAAACACGACTAAATAAGTAAATAATTTTAATAGCCACAAGTGAAGTCATTAATTACCTCGGGGTTGTCAAAGAAACCGGCAAAGCTCGAGTATGTCGAATAGGTCTCCCACCTCCTCAGTCGGGGCATCAACTCAGCTCTCTGTGGAGCTTTGTAGCCACAGGCTTGTCCCAAAGCCGGAATTGCCTCGTACGCCCATAAATTGAGCGCCCAAACCGGCCCGTACAAGTGGTATTTTTTTTGCTTGTTGTCGATCTCCGATGGATCTTTCTTCACAACGTCCAACTGGTGGCAAAGGATTTGCCACGACCACGATCCCCACGGGAAATCCCTCCACTGCTCCTCGTTCTCTACTAGCGCCCAAGCCCAATCATCGATGGGCGCATTGTCACGGCATTGTAGAACCAACAAGTAGACGAGAAGGTTGGCGGCCTTCAAGTATTGCTCGGGCGTGCCTAGCCGACTTTCCCGGGGATCTTTCAAGAAGTCATCCCTCAATTGGTTCGACTTGATCTTCTTCTTCGAGCGTCCGTACTTCGTGTGGTACAGGCTCGACAACGGTATAATATGGTTTCGACCGTAGGGGTCGAAAGCGGAAGGCCCGAACTTTAATCCGGTCACAATGGCCCACTCTCGAGGGCCGCATATTATTTCACGCCCCCCAATCGAGAACCACCTCTCGTGCTCCGGGATCGACGAGTCTTTCAACTCCCGGGCCAGAAACTCGTGTGTGGCACTGATTGCCACATCTCTCCTGTTGAGCTCCATGATGTAACGGAAGGGGCTCTCCTCTAGAAATCGATCGAGGAGCGGCTGTCCCCCGACTTCTATCAATTGATCGCGGATATCTCGAAGAATTTGGACCCGTGTGTATAGGATTACTTTGCCGGCATATCCTTGCATTCGAGGTCTCATCCACTCAAACCTAGGCTGAAAATAATACAAACAAAACATATTAGTATAGTTATAACAAAAAAAGATGAAAAACGGATAAAAAAAAAAAATTAACCGCGGTACAGGCACGGTTGAATTGGAAATTCAACCGTGCCACACGGTTGAATTTCCAATTCAACCGTGCCTGGTCAACATTTAGGCACGGTCAACGCGAAAGGCACGGTTGACTTCAAAAATTGACCGTGTTCACACGGTCGATTTTTGAAACTAACCGTGCCCAAGAACAAATTCGCCTTTTTTTTTTTTTTTTCCCCTCAAATTAAACACCCAATGCATATATCATATATTTCAACCTAACTGAACAACCTAAATGCAATGCATTACACAAAAAATCGAGAAAGAAAAAGCCTCACCGGCGGTGGAGGAGTAACCCATTGCGGTGCGTCGGACTCCGACTCATTCTCCGAGTGACTCATTCCGGTACGGTAGACGACGGCAACGACGGAGGTGCGGTGCGGCGGGCAGCGACGGCAACGACGGAGGTGCGGTCGACGGCGGCGGCTGCTGTAGGAGTAGTCGGATTTTTTTTGGGTGTGAAAGAGGGAGTCCGATGGAGAGGGAAGAGAGAAAGGTGGTTGACAAAATTAAATTTTGCATTAATGTGGCCCACCAAATCTTAATTTTTGTATTTTTCTGAATATTCTTTATTCCTTATTCCTTTTCTTTTTTTTTTTAAGTTTGTCAATGATGAGGTGGACACACTTTTTAAGGGTAAATATGTCTTTTTACCCAAAAGTGGCTAAATAAGTTATAGTTTTAAAGTTGTGGCTAAATAAGTTATAGTTATAGTGAAAATGGCTATTTTTATACATTGAGACTAATATATATGGAAAATAATTTTTATTTTTTAGTGGGCCCCTAAAAATTTTGGGGCCCAAGGCCCTTGCCTTGTGAGCCTCTATACAGGTCCGGCTCTGGTAGCATATGTGTTACCCTTTTATACCTCAAAAGTTGACTAAAATCTATTTTAAATTTTCATTTAAAGTTAATATACACCCATATTGAGGGATGATATGCTAGTCACCTTAGGGTGAGCACCTTCGTGGGCACCTTCGTCTTCGACATAATTTTGTTCGATTTTTTAATTGTAATATATTCTAATACCTTATATATTAATATTGAAATCACTAAATCTAAAAAAATATAAATATCAATGCTCGATTTGTTCGTTTTTGCTTATAAGTTCAAAAAGTGTGTGATAAAATAAATCGAGCTTTGATTTTTATAATTTTTTTGAATTTGGTGATTTCAATATTAATTTATAAGGTATTAGAATATATTGCAATTGAAAAAATCGAACAAAATGATGCCGAAGACGAAGGTGCCCACGAAGGTGCTCACCCTAAGGTGACTAGCATATCATCCCTCCACCCATATTATGTGAATATAAAAATAAAATTATTATCAATCCCGTAAAGACATCTCTCTCCTCTCCTCTCCTCTCTCTCTCCCCCTCCCTCCCGGAGTATTATATATAGAGATAACTGGTTGAGTGGGAGACACTGCCAACCAAAGTAGAACGTGAACAATCAGTGTTCCAATCTTCACGGCATTGCCTCCAATCCCTTCATCACGGGCTTCAGATCTCCCCCCCTCTCTCTCTAGATCGATTTCGAACTAATTCCTCATCGACGATGGAAGGAGCTAAAGGTTAGTAGCAGCTGTGCATGTTTTGATTCTGATCAATTGCTCGTACTTGTTGGTGTGATTGCCTCGGATTTTGATTCTATCGCCTGATTGATTACGTACGTTAGCAATGATTGGAATCCTCGATTACTTTGTCATCACCATCATCGAGTGAAATCTGAATTTTGCTGCTGAATCTAGATGGTTGCTTTATTCGAAAACGATTTAGCTTTTCTGCGAAATTGAGTGCGGTGCTGTCTACTTTACAGCCGCGTGTGAGTTTCTGGTGTGGGGATGACGAAGATTCCATGGTGATGGGGAATTTTCGCTTTCTTTTGGTGTCGGGCCCAGCCCGTTTTGGCCCGAATTTTGTTATTTTTGGCGTGAAATGAAAATTGAACTGCAACTCGATGGTCTAAATTTTGTAAAATTTCGATTATATTCGACTTATGTCATGATCTGATGGGTATCAGTTGTGTTGGATAGTGATGTTTTGCTTCAGCTAATTGATTCTTTTAGGTTAGTATAAATGCCGTAGGAGATTTCTTCGCCTGATGCAGTTACAAATGCACATGTTCCTAAACTGCAACTACAAATAAGGAAATCATTCCCAATTTTCATATCCTTTGCCATTAGCCTATGTTTACTTAAGGGAGAAAGATGGATAGGAGTGGATTGCTGAATATTTTCCTTTTGTGTACAATGCTTGCCTTCTGTGGAATTAAATGGTCTGATAGCTCTAAGGCCTTCGTTTATTGATTCTGGGTGATTAGGTGGGATATGAATTGCGTATCCCTTTCTTCTTCATGAATTAAATGACACATATACCCAAGATTTTGACTGATTAGGTGAAACCTTTTACCCAAGGTTACAATTTCCACAGGATGGTTAAATGTCTGCAAATATAACATCGGTCATCGGCTTTTTATTTTTTGCAATTGCAACACGCCAAATTTTTTTCCCCGTGAAGTTTGTCTGATGCGTACAACTAAAATTTCTTGTTAAGTATGAAACATCGAGTGTTTGACTTACTTTGTTTTTCCTTTAATAGTTGTTGACGGTAAAGACGGAACTACAGCTGCATTCACTGCTCATCAAGAAGGTATCAACATTTTCACTTTCTGTGCGACTCTTGCCATTTTGGAAATGTTTTCTCATCTGAGATAAAGTTTGATAAAATCTAGTACGAGTAGATACTCCAGTAGTTGCTTTTTGCTGAGAATGCATGCTGTACAGAGCACATACCGTTTGGATCTTGTCCCATTATTGATTGTATCTGCGATAATACATGCTGCAAAAAGTGTCTATTAGAATTTCTTAGTGAGTTTGGATGCTGTCACTTGGGTTGGCAGTTTTGGCAGCCTCTTCTAGCTATGATGGGATGATTATATGTTCATCTTTATTATAGAATGGGATAATAAGCTATAAACCTATTCTTGTGTATGCTTCATTGGCTAACCCATTGTGTTTTATAGTTATTGAAGTTGAAGCTAAAGACGGAGATATCTCCGTTCCTACTGCATTTTCTGGTCATCAAGAAGGCAAGTTTATTTCCATAATTTTATTACTCGATATAATCTCTAAGTTTTTGCTTGATCAAACATTCTATGCTTTGAGTGGTTCTTAGTTTATCAAGTCATATGTATTTAAAACTTATTTGACATGTGGAAGATACCTAAACTAAGAAGTAAGAATGTACCCTCGACCAGAGATAACATACTCTGTTGGCAAAATGATCAAGACAAGAATGATAAGACTGATTGAGTCGTTGATAAAGACTCGGCAACACACTTTTACTAGGCTACATGGAGTAAATATGTGGATGCATCTTGCATAAATATTCATGGACAGATTTAACAAAATAGGTCCTTTTCCCAAGCTATAGTCATGTCATGTCAGTTCATATGGAATATAATGGTCGAATGCATTTTATCCTACTCTGTTAGTTCAGTTTCATTACCAGTGTCTGTTAATAGAATTTCAAAAACCCTTTTACACTGAAAGATTTTATTGTAGTTGACGGACAATAGTGCCTGAATTCTCTACAATATGGTCTATGTTTTCTCGATATATTTCCCTTCTCAGCATTGGCTTTGCACTCAGCTTAATATGATGAGCATGAACCCCAATCTCATAGAATACAACTCACAAATCTCAATTGCAAAATAGTTTTGTATTATCTCTAATTTATATAATGATCTTTGCATTTGAGGTCTCGTCTTTTAACTGTTTGTCTTCTTCTTTTATTAGTTGATGCCAAGGATGGAACAATCTCAGTGGCGTCTGCATTTCCTGGTCATCAAGAAGGTAATCTCAATTCCTCAGCGAAAAAAGGAGAGAAGAAAAGAATAAATAAATTAGAAAATCTGATTGATTTTCTGTGTACTACATGCTTGGCAGTTGGCACCATCTTTTAGCATTTTCTTTTTTAATGAGTCGGAGTTCTTGCAATAGGCTCAAAAATTGCCAAGTTATACAAAGGTTGCACACATAGAGTACTGTTCGCTAAGTAGACTAAATAACTTCTACCTGATACAACTTTGACTAAGGCAGGAGCATGTCCAGTTATAAAACTGAACTATATTTATATACCACATATGATATGTCATAAGTCGATATTATAGGGGACAACAAAGGGTCTTGAGAGATGGTAAAGACTTGGCAATTTGCTGTTACTGAAGAAACTGTCGCAATAAAGCTAATATTGAAAAATGCACTTTATATAACTAATATGAGATCAAGTTTAACAAGATTGTATTGATTGTAGAGTTGACTCAGCAACCTGTTGTTTACTTGGTGGTGTTTTTTCATTTGCTACTAAATGCTATTTATATGACATTGACAAAAAAAATGGCTTTTGTCAGTGGTTCTGCCTTCCCAGTTGTCTGTATTTGAATTCAGTCATGAATGACATATAGTGTTCATGCTTCTTAGGGATTTATCTCTGTCTATTGAGAAAAGATTTTGGATTGTTTGCCTACAAAATCATTTTTTGTTACAAATGAAGAAAGGATGAGCTTTGTGAGGAAGGCAGTTATCTTGCACTGTTTATGCCATTAGATTATACTTTTTTGAAAAACATGCCGAAGCTAACGATATGTAATGTCAATGAGTTTTGTAATGAATAATGTGTCAAATAACTGCTATTTGTGTATATACTTGGTTAGAGGACTATTATTTTGTTCTTTTTTGACTTGCCTATCTTAATCAACCTTTTTCTGCTTGGTTAAGATAGTCTGGAAAAGCAATACGGCAGATAGATATTTACATTATTTTTTTGTGATGGATGTAGCTGTTCAGGATAGAGATCACAAATTCTTGTCAAAAGCAGTTGAAGAAGCGTACAAAGGTGTAGATAGTGGAGATGGAGGTCCTTTTGGTGCTGTAGTAGTACACAATGACGAAGTGGTCGTAAGCTGTCATAATCTGGTCCTGAAACACACAGACCCCACTGCTCATGCAGAGGTTACAGCAATAAGAGAGGTAAGAAATGTGCACGTACTGGTAGTTTATATATCATTAATTGCCTTAAAGAAAGAGGGAAAGATTTAGTCGTATTTATATAATCCTGTCGTTCTTGCTACTTGATAATGTTAATAGTTGTAGGATTACTGATTAAGTATGTTTATTATGTAATTTTATTCTGTAGGATTAGAAAATGACCTTATCCAACTTGACTGCAATACCAATTCTTGCCTTTACATTAGCTACTTGCATTCAAAGTGGATGCTAAGAGTGACTTTGTGTACCTCTCTTCTTCTCATCTCTCCTACTCACGGAATATGATTGAAAAGTCTCTTCTATCATTTTCGTAGTACCTAAATGCACGATAAATTTGTAGATATCTTTACTTGATGTTATTGGGCATAGTGAAGTGCAATTAAAGCATCATACAGAGGGAGGGAGTGTGATTCCAATCTATTAATTTTGTATCATCAATATCTGCTAGCAGTCTGCGTTCTTGTCCAAAAAAACTAAGTTAAACGATTTCACTGGTATCCTTAATAATGTCATCCTCAATCAGTCTTCAACTGTACATCTATCTTGAAAGTTGAAACAGTCTTAATTTTGTATTCCTGAGTTCAACGCCGCTTCCTCTTGCATTTTCAGGCTTGCAAGAAGCTAAACAGGATCGAGCTCTCAGACTGCGAGATATATGCTTCATGCGAGCCATGCCCCATGTGTTTTGGCGCTATCCATCTCTCCAGAATCAAGGTTTTCACTTCTGAATTCAGTCCTCTAAATTTTTCGCTCTCCAGAATCCAAGAATTTCAATATCCTTGTATTGGTCTTTGTTAATCCCATTCATGTATTTCAGAGATTGGTGTACGGAGCAAAAGCTGAAGCTGCCATAGCCATCGGTTTCGATGACTTCATTGCAGATGCACTAAGAGGAACCGGGTTCTACCAGAAGGCCAACCTCGAAATCAAAAGAGCCGACGGAAACGGGGCCATGCTCGCGGAGCAGGTATTCGAGAAAACAAAGGAGAAATTCCGACTCTATTGAAGAATGCTAGCATATTATTCTTCTCTTCACTTGTAATTTATCAAACTACATTTCCCAACATTTGCTCTGTACCTTTTCAACAATCATTTAAAAACTACCTTTTTTACCCTTCGCATTTGCTTTCTCTCAATTTTCTCCCCATTAACTGTAAATACACATACATGTAATGGAGATGATGATGATGGCTGTTTATTACTCTATTCGTCCCATTTTAGTAGTCCCGTTTCTTTTTGCTACTGGATTTTATGTGCAAGTGTCAAAAATGAAAAAGCAAATGGTCAATATTGAAAATGAAGGGTTAATTCTTTCCATTTTAGGAAATAGAACTAGTGAAATGGAATTGTCTAAAATAACAAATATGACTAATGAAATGGTACGAAAGGAGTATAATAAACTTCATTCAGTGCATCGAGTTTGGCATGCTACTTGAAGATATATATATGCGATATAAAATAATGTAACATGTCAAAATTAGCGGAATATAAATTAATAAAACGTATCATGTACTGAATATTATTATGACTTTATTTGAAGTATGTACAGAATATATATTAATTTGAATACTGTTTTTTTATAATTTAATTTGATTTTGACATCTTAATTTGACATCTTTTGATCGAAAACGTGACGTGTCTTCTCATTAATTATTTAGGAATTGTGTGCTTTCCACCCTAGCTATTACCCCTTAAATTAGGTGTCCATCATAAAAATGTATAGTTAATTATTATACGAAATACCATACTTTATTATAAATACCATTATTAGTTTTAAGTGTTTCGCTTTTTTTTTATTATTTTTTATTTTTTTTATGGGGCACAATTATTGGAAATAATCTATTTGTGTTAAAGTGTAGTGGTCGACTCTTTATAGTAGTTTATCTTTTAATTAAGCTGGTAATGAGTAGTGATTTAGATCAAGGGCCAATGAGCTAATCTAATTAAGATGACCAAATATTTTCTTTTTTTCATTTCGGAAAGTTGAAACACAAGACTACCCAAAATCGAAAACGAGGCATTCCTATTCTAGTGCAACGAAGGATGAATGATGGATGGATGAATCCTAAAAAAATAATTATAATAAGTTGAAATTGTAAAAAAAAATTATAAAATCAATAAAAATTGATATTTAATTCACAGTTCGTAGCACCTGAATAGTAGTTGAATATCATAACTTTTTCTATATAAATGAAAATATAAATGAATAAACAATTTCCACAAGTGAGATTCCTTCTCCATTCCGAAGGAACATATGAATCCAAAGTCAAATATCAACAAACACACATAAGGAAAATATAATACCAATACTTTCTTCAATCGTCCTCACTTAATATTTCGCGTTTGCAACATCTCCTGTATTAGTATGAATGACTAAAATGAAAAAAAATCCTCATCAAAATAATTATTTTAACCTTAATATCCGAATATAAAATTTATGTTATAAGTGTGACCTTTATTTCACTACTACCTATTTTTATTCTTTTTGATCCACTTTTTTTTTTTTTTTTTTTTTTTTTTATATATATATAAAAACAATTATACTCCTACTAATTAACAAGAAATTTAACATGTATCGTTTCTCTTTCCAACTAATGTATCGTTTTTTTTTTTTTTTTCCAACTAATGTATCGTTTCTCTTTCCAACTAATATTGAGAGACAAGTGGAATAAAAATAAAAATTTCCACCAACATTTATCTTAAGTTTTAACACGTATGAATGAATAAGCTGTAATCTTCACAATTTTATTTATTTATTTAATTAAATTTGAAATTGATGATTCGATGCATAAGAGGCTACGTGTGGGCCCAAAAAATGGGAATCGGTCTAAAATCGAGACTTTAATTTTGCGAAACTTCCATTCCATTTAAGGTGGCGCCACCTCGCTCCGCCGCGCCGTATATATGTGCCGCACTGTCAATTCTCTACACAACCGCATCGCATCCATAGAGAGAGAGAGAGAGGAACCAAATTGTAATGTTGGATAACTGCCATCAATCCACACCTAGCCCTAAGCAGAGGGTGAGGCATCTTCCCAAGCGCATAATCCTCGTCCGCCACGGCGAGAGCGCCGGTAACATCGACGGCGCCGCCTACGCCACCACCCCCGACAACCGGATACCGCTCACTCGGCAGGGCTTCGAGCAGGCGGAGCGCGCCGGCGCGCAGATCTACGACGTCGTCTCCGCCGGCGGCGCTTGCTCTAACTGGAAGGTCTACTTCTATGTCTCCCCGTACGCCAGGACGCGCTCGACGCTCCGGGGAATTGGTAGGGCGTTTCCAAGGAGCAAAATTATTGGCGCGAGGGAGGAATGTCGGATCAGAGAACAGGATTTCGGTAATTTTCAGGTTGCTGAACGGATGAAGGTGATCAAGGAGATTAGGGAGAGGTTCGGGAGATTCTTCTACCGCTTCCCCGAGGGCGAGTCCGCCGCCGACGTTTTTGATCGCGTTTCGAGTATGTTTTTCCTCCAGCTGCAGTATTTTCATTCTATTTTGCGCTTGGATTTTTCTCCCTACTCTTATTAATCTGATTGAAGCTGCAATTGTGATAACGTTGATAACGATTATGATATTCCATTTCTTCTCATTGTGGCGAATTCAGTTTATTCTTAAATTACATGATCATTTCTGATACCTTCCCGAATAAACTTCTGTTCGATGAAGTTTATACTATGCTCATGGAAAATTATATAGTGTTAGTTCTGTAAGTTTATGAGGCTAGGATAACTTATTATTCTTATAACTTAGTTGAAGTTGTATTGTGCTTGAGTATGAGCTTATACGCCTTGAGAAGCAGTTCAATCATGGTCTAGGCTCTCGAATGTGCTTGTGGTAAGCTTCGTCCCATGAATTAGATTGGGGGGTCATCACCTTCAGTGTCTTTAGTGATTGAGTTGGTTTTCTGAATCTGGATGTGTAGAGAATGTCTGTTTTTTAGAGCTTATCTTTCAGAAGGAGATGATTTTTTGGTCTTGTTTTTTCATCCATAGATTAGATTTTTGTTTTTTGCATCCTCTATTTATTATTGTAGATCAGACTAGCTAGCTATTGACTACTTTTATACAAAGTTCGAGACTTAATTGGGGGTATAGCATTTGCACAAAACAATAGCCGTAGTCTTTCCTTAAGGAATTGGATGAATAACACCAGATCACGAGTGTATATGTCCTTGTCTAGAATGTCAAACCAAATAAGGGCATGCTTACCAGAGAATTATCAAAAGATTGGGTCATGTAATGTACAAAAATATTGCTATTTGTACTTAAATTCATGGATGCAATGGATCTGAGAGCATTTCTGTGTGCTGTATATGACAAATTGTTGTAGTTATTAGAAATTATCTTCAAAGACATTTCAAGTGGGGATGATTGATTTGACAGTATTCGTGATTTCCTGTCTCATCTGATTTTCACGTTGTGTTAAGTTAAGGAGATGAGAATTGCTTATGAATTGAGTTTAACCAGTCATTATTCCTCCATGGATGACATACTGTTAAGGATAAAACTGGCTGTTGCCTTTCAAAATTTGGTTCTGGCCAGTCATCCTAAGCTGCAATGTTTTGTATCCAATTCTTTTGACTAAACAATTTCTTGTCCGTTGAGCCAAGAAAATGGGTTGGCAAATGGCAATAAGTCCTTATTGTACAAAAACCCAGTGCACTCTAAGAGCCTTTATTGGTCAATTTCATCTACCTCCTTGTTTGTAACTCCAAATTCGTCTAGGTTTACTCTTGGTGTCAACAAACTTATCTCTGAGTTCTCTGTTATGTATTAATTGGGCAGTTCTGCTCTCAGAATGTTCCTCATTGTGATATATTACCTGTGAATTTTATACTAGTCCTTTCTCCGCATGTTTTGATCTTTCGCATAACTAGAAGATTTGTTTGATGGCAATGTGTATGCTATATTGTTGGTGGGTGGGGGGATTGGAAGAAGCTGGTGGAAGAAGGGGAAAAGGGAAAAGACAATAAGGGGGAAATAAGAAATTAGTGAGAAGTAGCAGAACAGGGGAATAGAAGAGGAAACGGGTTGGAGAGGGTAAAGCTTTGACCTGGCCAGTGGATACTGACAGGTCTTAGGTTAAGAAGAGGAAGGAGGATAAAGCTGTAGCGATGCCTGAAAGTCCATGTTTATTACTACTACTGTGATTACGCAACCTGTATATATTGTGAATTCATTGCCTATTTTTTAGTCCCCTCTGCCACTATAATACCGGTCTAGCGACTCTAGCCACACAAGGGAATAATCAAGACAATTTTGAGTTAAAATTACTGAGTTTAAGGTGGTAAATCATGGAGACTGGAGAGGACATTGTCGGTGCTTGTAAATAATCTTACATATTTTTTACGGGATGCCGACAGTTTGCGAAAATGATATACTGTAGTTGTTTTGTTTTCTATGGAAATGAAATTAAAGTATGAATTACAATGTGCAGGTTTTCTTGAATCCTTATGGCGGGACATAGATATGCACAGGCTTCACCGAGACCCGTCAGAAGAACTCAATCTCGTGATCATATCACACGGACTCGCAATCCGCGTGTTTCTCATGAAGTGGTTCAAATGGACAGTGGAACAGTTCGAGCACTTAAACAACCTCGGCAATACCGAGTTCCAAGTAATGCAGTTAGGCGAAGGAGGAGAATACAGCCTCGCGGTCCAACACAGCGAAGAAAAATTGCAAGAATGGGGATTGTCCCCCGACATGATTGCAGATCAACGGTGGCGAGCTCAAGCCAACAAGGGCGACTGGAACGACAGCTGCCCTTGGTACCTCGACTCCTTCTTCGACAAATTCGCAGATTCCAACAGCGAAGATGGTGAGGACTTCCGATCCCCATCATCAAATCTTGACCCCGAAACAAACGACGAAGAATAATTAAAAAAATATATATATTTTCCCATGATTCTTTATGTGTCTACTCTTTTGTTACATGTGGTGATTAGCATTAGCAGTATATTAGGAGGATTGTATATTGGCCATAACTCCAGGTTTGATTTGTATACATGTATATGATTAATTCCATTTCTAACTGGGCCTCACTTTCTCTCTCCAGAATATGGTTATGGTGTGAGAGGGGAGAGAGAGAGAGAGAGATCTGTGAAATGTTCTCTTGTTTGGTTCTGGTTTGTTTACCTGGAAAGGGATTCTGGAAATCTAAGGTGATAAAATTTATGTGGGAGAAGGAATCAATTATTTGGGAAGGAGAGACAAATTTTGGAAAGGCTACAAAACTTCCAAAATTTTCCAATGGTGTAGAGAGAGACTTCACTTTGCATCATTACAAAACTAGAGACAGAATCAAGTACAAATACTCTTAATTACTCCCACACTCCCTCACGAGATGTATTATCCAAACACAAGCTACACAACACACTCTCTCTCTCTCTCTCTCTAGCTCTCTCATGATGGAGAATGCATCATCATCCTCCCATGGCAGCCATGAGCAGCACCATGAGATGATCCCATCTTCCTCACTCCTCATAATAATAATCCCGATCATCATACTACTCCTCCTCCTAGCTATACTCCTGCTGGCGGCGATGCTCCGGCGCCTCCGCTTCTCGAGGGCAGACTCCTCTTCCAGCGTCGCCTCCAGCAAGAGGATCGCCCACGACTCGAATTGCATGTTTGTCGCTCATAGCGCCATCAATGTCGATCCTACTTCGGGTAACTAACTAACTTTCTAACGTGCTCAGAGTCGATGATTGCAACTAACTAATCGTGTGGCGTGAATGTGGGCAGACGGCGGCTGCCTGTACAGGAACACCGCGGGGAACGCGGCGAAGCTGAGGGGATTTCAGGTGCAGGTGTTTACGCTCAAGGAGGCGGAGAAGGCGACCAATAATTTCAACGATGCAAATATCATCGACAGGGGTGCGTCGGCCGCAATCTACCGGGGGGCGCTCAGGGACGGCACGCCCGTCGCTATCAAGGTCATGCGCGCCAACGGCAGGTCCGCCGAGCGCGCCTTCCGCTCCGAGGTCCCCTAGCTCCTTATGCACTTACCTTTTTTCATATATCAAAGGAAAAACGTCTTACCAACTGAACTGACGCCTCGTTACAGGTAGACCTGCTGTGCCGCCTAAGGTCTCCTTACATATCAGAGCTGCTCGGGTACTGCGCCGATCAGAACCACAAGCTGTTGGTGTTCGAGTACATGCCTAATGGCTCCCTAGCCAATCATCTCCACCCACGTGGCGTGACATTGAAGTGGGGGGTTCGACTAAAGATCGCCTTGGATTGTGCTCGAGCATTGGAGTATCTCCACGAGCACATGACCCCTTCCATAATCCATCGCAACTTCAAGTCCACCAACATTCTCTTGGATCACAACTTCCGGGCTAAGCTCTCCGGTTTCGGTCTGGCCAAGATCGGGTCGGACAAGCTCAACGGCCTCATATCGACCCGAGTCTTGGGCACCACCGGCTATTTGGCCCCCGAGTTAGTCCCCTGCCTCGAGATCTTCTGTCCCAACTTCTGTTTTGTACCGTTGTATAGGTTGATTAAGGTTGATTATTCTCTGACATATTGTGAATGTAGGTATGCATCTGCAGGGAAGCTTACAACCAAATCGGATGTGTATAGTTATGGTGTCATTCTCTTGGAGCTGTTGACGGGCCGCGTGCCTATCGACACCACGCGCCCTCCGGGAGAGCACGTCCTCGTTTCTTGGGTCTCTCTTCGTTTACTCAACATGAATTCGATTTTCTACTGCATTTTCATATGACACTTCTTATTGCATCGGTTGATGATTGTCAAGTTGTACACTTTCAAAGTCAACAATAATTGCAATCTTTTTACTATAAAAATTGCCGATTTTAAAAATATATTGCAAATAACACGACGATGAAACTATGATCTACGACTCGACCAATTGAACTAACATTATATGTGAATGTATTTCAGGCACTCCCACGCTTGACCAACAGAGATAAGGTGATGCAAATGATCGACCCAGCCTTACAAGGCAACTTCTCCAAGAAAGATCTTATTCAAGTGAGTATTACCGCTATTCTTTTATAAAATATTAAAACGAGACTAATATAATAGGACGACGATATTGATGTATTTCGTTGCAGGTGGCTGCAATCGCAGCTATGTGTGTACAAACAGAGGCCGACTATAGACCGTTGATTACGGATGTAGTCCAATCATTGATGCCCCTCGTCAAGAATCACTCGTTGCCCGGGTCATCGTCGGGATTCGGTCACAGTCCGAGCCCTAAATGTAAAAGTACAAGGACCTAATGAATTCGAAACAATGTTAAGCCGTAGTTGGAGAGTATGGAATTTGATTTTGCATATAGAGAAATAATTGTTGTAGATCATGTTTTGCTAAGACTTATATTAGTATTAAGTTTCTCTATTATATTCTATTTATTTTTTTTTGTACAAAAATGACTAGCTACCATATCCGTTTTATCAGATTTTAGTACTCCTTTCGTTCTATTAATTATGAACGGCCTGTTTTTTCTAGACAAATTATTTTGAAGGAGTTTATTTATCAAATTTAATTGCCCCACACAAAGGAGAAAAAATGATCGTGTGATCATTTATTATAAGCTCGAATTGTTTAATGCGCATTGAGATTTGGTCAATTTATATTAAAATTCACTTTGATTTTGTGAATTAAAGAATAAATTACCTTGCTAAATAATATGTCAATGTTTTATGAAGTACTCCTATGAATAGGGTAGGTGTAAGTCAAAAACACAAACCTAATAAATTGGTCATTTCCTCGTAGTTTATCGCAATTCCTTGTTTAATTAATGTTGATTTTGTAATCTTTAAATTAATGTGGATTTTGTAATGTTTAATTAATGCCCATTTTGTATAGTAGTTCCCCAATCCTTTTCTATGTTTTAAATTTATGTTTATAGAAGGCACCGTACACCCTAAACAATTAAGGCAATAAACGGTCATTAATTCTAATTACAACCGCTTATTTTAGAGAAATTTACGAGGACTTGTTTGGTAGATAAGATTTGTTTGGTAGATAAGATGTGTTCTTTCTTTCGATTTTTTTTTGTTCGGAAAGTTAAAATTTTACTATTGTTTGGTAGATAAGAGGTAGGGCAGTACGTTGAGGAGAACAAAAGAATGCAGAAGGAGGGAATTACAAGTCATAGATAAAAAAGAACATTCTTGGGTTCTCTAACCACCCAGTGAAAAAAATTACGAGAAAAAGAGTTTCTCGTCGCTCCTCAACTCAACATCAGAGGTACATAAGATGTGATAAAGTATGTTATGAGTAAAATTATCTTGGGGTCCCACCATAAAATTATCGCCGGAAAATATGATAAGAAATTTATGAGAGAAATACCGATTTAATCTCGAGCCGTCGTGAGATAAGATATCTTTGCTATCAATTTGAAAATTATTTGTATTCTTGATAAGAATTAGAAATCTAGAAATAATTGGACCACGTCTGGAAGACTTTCAGAAGGAAAAAAATTATATTTCCCAAAATACCCCTGCTCACATGTTTCATTTTTGTCTATGTTTTTTCTTTTCCTTTTGCCAAAGATCGTATGTTTTTTGTTTTATTTCTCTATCTTTTGTTTTATTTTTTAAATCCATATAATAAGATAAACCTCTCGTTTTTGCTAGTCATGACAAGGACATATTTTCTAGAAATAAAACAAATTATTGAAAAGTTGTTTTTTCAACAATGTATAATACGAACGCAGCCTTGATTTTTAAATTGTGCTGAATTTGAATTTGAATATTGAAACATAATTTTGATAAATAAATAATAATAATATCGGTTAATTGGATGACTAGACCAATTATCCCATGTCGTTGGATCAATTTTCTTTTTTATAAACAGACCCATCTAACATTACATAGAAAAGATATTGAATGACAACTACTTACCATTCAAGAAGTATACATATATTTAAAATCGTTTATCTTTGTAAGATATATAGTTTAGACAAACGAATGCATACGACGTGTTGAATGAATACACATTATGCAACATCTTATACTTAAATCTTGGTCACTCAAATAGTGAATGTTTTATAAAATTTTATTTTATTTCTTAGCATATGTGGAACCAATCCATGACGCTATGCATTTCAAATACATATTAATCAGTATGATTGAAATATATTATCAGAAATACATAATTAAGTGAGTAAATAAGACTATACAAATGCATAATAGCATTGGAATGTGACTGCATCGAAAGGATCACCACCGAACTAGAGAGTACGGGCTGACCACTGTGGGATGTAGGTGTTCCAATGAAACGAACTGGTGCCACATCCCGCTAGGATACTGGCTGAAGTAGGTGTAACTGTAGTGTTCTACGAAAGTTCCAGCTCCATCAATCACCCATTGGTGGTTTCAACTATCGTTTTATATTTATAAGCGGCCAAAAAATTCAAGTATTAAAAAGATAATGCAATACAGGAAAATCAAAGTGTTTACTAGAAGCTTAATTCTCTGTATACTTTATAGCTTCGTCCTCGAGAACGGCTTCTGTCGATCCAACATCCTTCTTATTACACGTTCCCGCTTATTTGTTTTAAAACCGACTTTTATAAATATTTTAATATTAATTAGCGATCTAGCTAAATATTTTTGCCTCTGATCATAACGATCGCTTATTTGTTTGACAACCAACTTTTATAAATATTTTGATATTAATTAACTATCTAGCTAGACATTTTTGCCTCTGGTAATAACGATATATGCGAATGAGTTTGTATATTCCATATTTCATATAGTTTGGTGTATAACCTATCAAACTAGAGGGCTTCCATCTTAATCTTAGTTCGTTCTATAGTTGTAAGTGGATATATATAAGTATCAAATTGTTTTACTCAATATGTATTCATAATTTACTATTAAAAATATATATATATATATATATATATATATATATATATATGTATTCATAATTTACTATAAAAATAAGAATAAATTCTGAGTCACTAAACTTAGTAAAGATTTAGTAAAACTTAAGGTTGTTATTAATATAAATATAACTATAATTTGCCCAACAAAGAGCTGGTCGGTGTTATGCTTTGAGTCTATATTTTTGTTATTGGGTCTTATAAATGTAATTGACCTGAACTTATTTGTTGTGTTCTTATTAACTAATTATATAGTTGTAAAAAAACAATTTATAACTAAATCGTCTAATAAAATGTATTTTCTTTTTTCGCTCTTAGTAACATAGCCAACATAACATCAGTAAACCACGCAAATCGTTGTCCTCTTTACGTTTCTCTTTTATTAATCGCTTATAATCCTAATCCGTTATAACAAAAGTTCTCATGTGCATACATTATGAAGTACTCCATGGCAATATAATGAAACTTTTTGACTATTTGCCGGGAAAGTAGGCTTTCCAATTTGATGTGGAGTCTTAGGTTGCGTTATTTGATGCGAAAGAAAATGAGATAAAAGAGAAAATCACCCTTAAAATGTTCCTTATTTTTCACATTTTCTTATATAATCTATTTTTTCCCCTTCATTTGCACTACAATGGAGTAAAAATATTATCTCTCTAATTTGATGTCGTAAATATTTTATCCAATTTAAGGAATAAATTCCTCCTCATTGATAAAAGGTGGGAAAAGGTGATGAAAAGATGGAATTTATAGGTGGTTTTCTCTTTTTTCTCTATTTCTTTTGCATCAAAGAGAATACAACCTTAGAAATTTAATGGCCGTTTTTACGACATTATCTTTTTATCTTTTTTCTTCTTCTCTTTCTTTTCTTTCTTCTCTTATAATGAAATAGAGAACCCTAATCGAGCAAATACTTTTTTAAAAAACAATTAGAAATAATCGTATCAAAGCATAATAATATAGAATTAAATTCTATCATCAAATAATCACCAATTTACACTTTAAGCCAAAATCAATACTAGGAAGAAATTTATCATGTTATATATATATGGCAAAAAAGACTATGATATGATAAAATCATCATTACCTCTCTAAAATACAGAGTTTTCCCTTTAGAGAGAGAGAGAGAGAGGAGGGCAATTTAGGTGTACAACTCCTTTTCTCAGATTTCTTTCTTCCATGTCACGACGGACAAACTCAAGCTGATTATATGGAAAAAAGAAAGAGAGAAAAGAAGGAAAAAGAAACCGTCAAATACCAGAAAGAATATTGTAGAATTAGAAACTTCCATTAATCAATTTTTTTCTTTGCTTGAATTTCACGACACCTTCTTCTTCTTCTATTCTCTCTCTCTCTCTCTCTCTCTCTGGTAAGCCGTAAGTGGTACCACAAGCTCCTTATTACGCCGCTTCCGCCGCACACACTCTTTCATTAACCTTCTTTCTTCTCTAATCAATTAATAAATAATTCTCACTCACACCTAATTCATACTATACATATATTTTCACTTCTTCACCTCAAATAATTCATAATTCATGCTCGCTCTTTCCTTTTCCCCTTTCAAAACATGACAATCCCGATTCTGCTCCTCCTCCTCCCGGGGATCATCCTCGCCGGAGCTCAGCCGTCGCCGCCGCCGGGAAATGAGAACGAGTACCCCTACGCCAAGTTCAGCCCCTCCATGGCGATCATCATCGTCGTCCTCATCGCCGCCCTCTTCTTCATGGGCTTCTTCTCCATCTACATCCGCCACTGCACCGACTCCACCGGCGCCGCCGGCAGCATCCGCCGCGCCCTCTCCATGCGCGGCCGCCGCGGCGCCCCCCCGAGGGGGCTGGACGCCGCCGTGCTCGAGACCTTCCCGACCTTCACCTACGCGGAGGTGAAGGACCACAAGATCGGCCAGAACGCCCTCGAGTGCGCCGTCTGCCTCAACGAGTTCGAGGACTCCGAAACGCTGCGTTTGATCCCCCGCTGCGACCACGTCTTCCACCCGGCCTGCGTCGACGTCTGGCTCGAGTCGCACGTCACCTGCCCGGTCTGCCGAGCCAACCTGGCTCCGCAGACCGCTGACGAACCGGTTCTCAACCCCGAGCCGGCCGCCACGGCCTACGACGATGCCATGGCGTTCGAGCGGAGCTACTCGAGAACCGGGGAAACCGCGGTCCAAATAGACGAGAACCGGCCGGATCAAGTAGGAACAACGGACGAAGCGAACCGGAGCTCAAGCTTTGACTTCCCAACCCGACCGCCGCGGTCTTGGTCCGTGCGGACCGGGAAAGTCTTCGGTTTGGGTAAGTTTAGGTCCCACTCGACCGGACACTCATTGGTTCGACCGGGTGAAAATCTCGACCGGTTCACATTGAGATTGCCCGAAGTAGTGAGGAAGGAGATGATGGATCGGGCGGTTTTGACCCGGACCGGAAGCTACGCGCCTACATTGGCAAGGGAAAGGAGTTCACGGAGGGGGTTCAGAACCGGTGGGGGTGAAGGGTCCGGACGGTCCTATTGGAAGATTGATAAGTCCGAACCGGAAGCAAAGTCGGACCGGTGGTCTATTTTCACTAGGGGCTTATCAATGAGGTCGACGAAAGTGACGGCGGAAGCCGGGGAAAGCAGCGGGAGCAGCGGACTGCCGCCTATGAAGCTGCCATCTTTCAAGTGTTTGGAGCCAAAGACGGCCGACGAAACCGGTTTGATGACGGAAGACCGGAATAAGTCTCCAGTTTAAGCCGGCCGGTCCGATCCGAGTCGGGGTTTTCATGTACAAATAAGATTTGGGTTGAAAAGTTGACTTGGAGCAGGAGGGAGAAACTAGGAAATCGGGGCCCACAACTACAAAGCTTTGAATTTTGGAGGTGGCTAAACAATGACCATGGATTCTTTTTTATTTTATTTTAATTTTATTTTTTGGGGGTTTTATTCTTGCTATATGTAATGTGTATAGTGATAGAAATATTTCTTAGATGTTGAAAAGAATAACATATGATAAGAGAAAGAGAAGCACGGCATGGAATTTTGTATTGTGAATTGAGAGAATAAGACCTAGTCGTGCCTTTGAACTTCTAATATTGAAGATTTATTACGTAAATCAATTTATATTTTATTTTGTTTTAGGTAAAAGATTATATATTTGAAACGTACCAGAACTGCAACTCAAACGAGCTACAATAACGACGAAAAGACAAAAAAAAAAAAAAAAAAAAAAAAAAAAAAAAAAAGGGTATATATAGCTCGTGTTGCTTGGGAGAAGATAATCAAAACCTACCTTCAATCACAACTCAATCAAATTATCACTACAACTCGAATCAATGCATTTTTAAACACCAACACATTTCGAATGGCGTTTGTTAGATTAAGATCCGATTAATTTGTAAGTTACTCGAATTATTTAATTATTAGTGTATTGAACTATTGATGTGCACATAATTTTCCCATTTTGCTAAATAATTTAGTGCATTTGCTTCATGGATGTCTAATCATACTTGTCAAATAGTATACTATAATACTAATTTGTTGGATCAAAATCTATTTTAAATTTATCAATATAAAATTTTAAAATTATCTTTAAAATAGTTAAATAGTCTAAAGATCGTGGACGTAAAAAGTACGATAATTTTAAGTTTATCCAGATGCTAGTACAGTAATATTGTATTGAAATGCCGTCCTACATCTATGTTGACACATTTAATCAGCTACAATACAAAGTTATATTGTGCCAAATGTGCCCCTTAAGTGTAAACCTTCCATGTATCTATATATAAAAGTTTGGTATGGATATAATTAATACCTCTACCTTACCCTATAAATATTTTTATGAAGCATCTCTGTCGCAATAAAAAGAAAACCTAATACTGTATTGTCAAATAGAAATATTTCCAAGGCTTAATTTAATGGATTCAGAAATTAAATAATTAAGATCGTTAAATGTAACATATATAAATTAAAGGGTCAAGTTTAAAAATACACACTTTTATAAAAACTATAACTTCTATACCCATCATATAAGAAGTATAATTTCTATACTCATTTTGTATTGAAATGTCACAAATACCCTTACTAAATGGGCCCACTTATCAAATAAAACAAAAAATGAATTAATAAGTTAAAGTGAATTGTGGGGCCTACACGAAAAAACAATTCTCATGAGCCAATTTACACGATTGATCTCTCTCTCTCCCCCTCAATTCACGATCAATTCACGGTTGATTTCAATTAACGTGGAATTAAAAAAATAATAATAAAAAAAAAAAATGAATGTCACGAGCAGAACTTCTACACGAGCACAAACAATTAATTGAACTTGTCGTGTAATTTTGTTCAAAAATCAGAAATTTTCATTTATTTACTCTCAACCACCAAATCTGCCAAATTGATTAAAAAAAGAGGTTGGCATTAATTGAAAAATCAGAAAAAGTTAGAAAACAATAGCAATAGCATAGACATAATTCATTTCATCACAACACTAAATTTGAAAAAATTGTTGAGAGAGAATATTTGTAGGGTTTCTCGAATTTCTGGAAAATTTGGAATCGATTCAAGGCGTTTTTTAGAGACAAATACCAAGGTAATATTCTATTTTCTCTATCAATTATTTATAATATGCGAAAAAAAAAGAAGAAAATTTTTGTGTTCTTAAGTACACGGTTGAAAGTTGAAATCAACCGTGTGTACACGGTAGAAACACCCTATTTGTCGTGTAAAGTCAACAAAGTCAACGGTTGAAAGTCAAAATTGTTGACTTTACACGACATTTTGGTACATTTGGCCGTGTATACACGGTTAAATCAACACTTTAACCGTGTACTTAAGAACAAATTTTTTTCAGATTATTATTATTTTTTTTTTTTTGTACAGATGGAGATGGGTGATCATAGAATTCTTATCCGTCATAGCGGTCGTTGGGAGGGAATATCGTACGTAGGAGGAGACTCTTTTCTCGTCGCTTATCCCATTTCGAGTTTGAGCTATGAAAACGTATTGCGAGACGTTCAACTTTACTTGGGTGATGAATCGGAGTACTTGCTATTCCACTTGACGAACCTCAACGAGCCGGAGACGGTGAAGGCCGTTTTAAAGAGCACCGGGGATTTGCTTAGAATGTGCATCGCGAGAAGGGAGATGTCGACGATCTACGTCATTAGTAGAGCAAATCGGGCAGCCCATATTACCCAACGATCGACGATTTTTCAGAACTATAGCGTCGAAGAGGAGCCGATCCCGAGATCGAATGCATTTGAAGCCGAAGTACGCGACGAAAAAGAGCCGGAGTCGGAAGAAGAGTCTCTCGAGTCCGAGGGCGAGGAAGCAAGGAATGTGGAGGAACGATCCCAATTACTTGAGAGTCTAACGGCTGAATTCGGAGCATGGATCCGCGAGCCCGGCCATATTGATAGGGTTATCGGGCTTCGTAGCATGCACTCACAAAACCAAGAGCCCCGTGACGACGAAGCTCGTGCTCGCGCTAACGAGGAGGTGGTTCGACATTGGTTGATACCGCACGTCGATCTAGACACCGTACTCCCTTTAGGATGGATCGATCCCGACTTGGCACCGGCCTTGGGTCAGTTGCGAAAGCACGGATACTTCAAGAAGAAGGATGACTTGCATATAGCCGTCGGATTGCTGCGCATGGATCTCCGGAAGGAGTATTGTATCCCTCGTTCCGACAAAGGCCGTGTGGGTTTTAGGTGCACTTCGGGGAAGGATTGCGAGTTCAAGTTGAATGCAATGC
The DNA here is from genome assembly GCA_029379335.1 of Thymus mandschuricus. Classification (NCBI taxonomy): domain Eukaryota; kingdom Viridiplantae; phylum Streptophyta; class Magnoliopsida; order Lamiales; family Lamiaceae; genus Thymus; species Thymus mandschuricus. The sequence continues at coordinate 6,478,986 of CM057072.1, forward strand.
AGAAAGGCGGGATTTGGAAGATCAACAAGTATGTGGCCGATCACACGTGTCTAGTTGATTTAAATTCGAACAACAAACGACAGGTGCCGACCATGGTATTAGGAGCATTCTACGCTCGTCGATTGATCACCGAGGGCGCAGTGTTGAAGCCAAAGGAGATGATGGACGAGCTACGGAGTGAGTACGGTATTCAGATTGACTACCCGTTCGCTCTCCGTGCGAGGAACGTCGCTATAGAGATGACGTACGGTGCCTTCGACGAGTCTTATCAGAGGCTCCCTTCTTACCTCTACCTTTTGAAGGAGATGAATCCGGGCACCCAGTACGACTTCCACACCTCCCACGTCACCGACCGTCTGACCTACTTCTACCTCGCCTTTGGTCCGTCCATCGAGGCGTGGGGAAATGGTTTGCTACGCCCCGTGATCGTAGTAGACGGGGCGCACTTGAAGGGGAAGAATAAGGGGACGCTCTTTGTGGCGGTGACGAAAGACGGGAACGAGCAAGTGTTCCCCCTTGCCATTGGATTCGGTCCCATAGAGAACGACGAATCTTGGACGTGGTTCTTGGCCAAAGTCCGAGAGAGTTTCGGGGCGCCCTCGGAATTGTTGATCGTATCCGATCAGCACGTGAGCATCGCAAATGCGATCGACTCCGTCTTTCCGCATGCTGCTCACGGCCTCTGCTTCGTTCACCTCCAGAGAAATTTCGTTAGGTACGGGAGGCATGCGGGGGCTATATTCGAGTCTGCAGCCTATGCCTATCGAGATTCCCAATTCGATGAATATTGGGGGAATCTGAGGGACCTAAGCAGGGAGGGAGGCGGGATCTACAGGAAGTTGAGCGACATTGGCCTGCCGAGGTGGGCGAGGTGCAAGTGTCCCGTCCGACGTACGAGCTTCATGACTTCGAATCCCGCCGAGACCATGAATGATCGGTTGTTGTGGGCTCGGAGACTCCCGATTTGTGCCATGATCGAGGTGTATCGGATAGTCGTCGAGAAGTGGTTCGACGAACATCGGACTAGTGCCCTAGCTCGCCAACATGAACTCACCGAGAAGGCCTATACGAAGATGTCGGCATCGTCGGAATGGGGCCGTCGCTACTCCGTCAGAGGAACGCCTACGCCCACCCTTTGGAGAGTCGAAGGTGAAAAGCAGACTTACCTCGTCGATCTCCAAAACTAGACTTGCGAATGCCGTGAGTTTGAGTTAGACGGCATCTCTTGTCGGCACGCTTGTGCGGCGATAAGGTACGGCTAGTTCTCGTATTATTTTAGTTTCATAGTTGTCGTATTTCAATCGGATTTCTAAACGTTTTTGTATGTTGTTACAGGCACTCCGGTGGGCGGGCAACTGACTACGTGAGCCATTATTTCAGGCAATCCACGTTAGTTGCTACGTATTCTCCTCAGATTCAACCGGTTCCTCATCCCGAGACGTGGAGTGTTCCCGAATTCATTTCACGATGGAGGGTGCTACCCCCTCTTGTACCTAGGCAAGCCGGACGACCACCGATGGCAAGAGCTCGATCGGCCGTTGAAGGAGAATCCTCAACGAACAGGCAAAGGTGTTCAAGATGCGGACAATACGGGCACAAGCGACGGAGTTGCCAAGCCTCACTTCCCATTTGCGGAGTTGATCTAAACGCTCCCCCTCGACGTCCAAGAGGTAAGAAAAAATGTAGCATTTGCAAGAGCGAAGAGCATACTAGGCCTCGATGTCCGTACGATACCGATGCTTAATTATATTTTTAATTTTATTTTACACAAATTGACGTTTTTAGATGTTAATGAACGTTTTTGGATGTTTAAGAATGTTAGTGGATGTAATTTTATCAAATTGTGTTTGATTTGATCATTTGGTGAAAATTTGAGTTTTTTTGTGTTAAAAAATGGATACCTTCGGCCAAGTACACGACAATATACTTGATTTAAACGTGTATACACGGTCTAATTATCATATTAATCGTGTAAAGTCAACCAAAAAAAGTCAAAATTGAAATTGACCTTACACGGTCAAATCTCATTTTCGACCGTGTATACACGTTTGAAACAAAATTTTGACCGTGTAAGGTCAACAAAGTCAAAATTCAATAAAAGTCAATGCCCTCTACACGAATGTTGACTCTACACGATTTCAATTGAAATATACCGTGTACCCTTTCCGTGAGAAGTCAAAATTAAGCCTAAAAAGTCAAAATTAAGCAAAAATTCCAAAAATTCTCGTGTTTCATTTGATTTTCTCGTGTATCTCGAGTCTATTAAGTTTTGTAAACGTGTATTAACGTAAGTTATGTCATAATTAAGCCAAAAATCAATTGAACTGAAGGATATCTTATGTAAGTATGAAGTATAGAGTGAGTGTCACTTATATAGTCTAACTACTAAGGTTACGTTTGATCTAGAACTAACTTACGAACGTAATGTTCTTACAAACGTGTAATGCACGCAACGTGCTCGAATCATAAGATTGCACAATGTATGAAAGTAACAGTGGTTCCAACTCAATTGAGTCACACGAATCGAAAAATAAAAAAAAATAATAAAAAGGGGGAGGGGGGTTCTAATGTACACGACTAGGGTCGTTACACGAGTAGGGTTCTTGAGTACACGGTTGAAACTACATTTCAACCGTGTACTCAGCCGAATGTTAGAGTAAAAATGTCCAAAAAAAAAAAATACAATTTTTCCACCATTTGACAATTTTCGATTCTTCACTTGTAATGACCAAAATCAACATCATTCGAACAAAATCAAATTCAAACAAATCTAATTAACAAGAAACACCATTCGAATTCAACAATTTACAAATCTAAATAAGCATCAAAATCATTCAATATTCGAAAAGAAAATACAATTTGTCACCAATTCTTCCATCCCTTCGAAATCATAAAAATTCTCGAAGCCATCTTCTTTCGAAATTTTTTCACGACCAATTTCTCGTCGCCATGGTATATCTTATGGTTCCCAAGGAGCAAGTCCAAATACATGCACGCTTACACGCCACAACTCACGTCATCGTTTTGGACAAATTGATACTCCCGAGGGGCAAACTGGATGACCATGAATCGTGTCTTCCAGTTTTCGAGCTTTGAGTTGACACGCGTGAAGTATTGGGGATTGTACTCCAAGAGGCGTGAGAAGAGGCGAGACAAGGGCAATCATTGGATGATCCGTGATTGCCTGAGTGGAAGGTTTTTATTTCCCTCGTACATCCAATAGTGGGAATCGTACACCTCGATGCACCAACAAGGAACGTTCACCCGACACACGATCCAATGGGAGGAGGAGACATGGCAAACGACGAGAAACTGAAAAAAAAAAAAAAAAAAAACACGATTTAGCAATACGAAAAATTAAATTCGATATAATCAATATAGGATATTAAAAACCTACATATTGGCCGGTGATCCACGGTTGGTACGTGTTAATCCCCTCCCAGCCCGCGATGAAATCGTAGGGGATCTCCCATTTCGTGTACTTCAAAGTCTCGTTTGCCAACCCCCAAGTCGAAGAGTTGGGGTGAAACTTCAAGTACTCGTCTCGGAGTTGTGTCTTTATTTATTTGAAATTGAAACATTGTTTTTATTAGGTTTTTTATCAAATTGAAATGCATGAATATGGAAATTGAAACAAATGAAAACGAAAAATGAGAAAACGAACTTACGTAAAACGTAAGGGGCAAAACTATGTGGTGAAGTTTGTTAACACCATCGAGAAGACGGTACCCTTGTTGGAGTCTATGTTGCCAGTAGACCGTGTACAGGTCTATCTCTTGTATTCATTTCAAAATGATCTTATTAGTACCCTAATTAGAACAAAATCAACCGTAAAAGTAACAAAACAAAACATGTAAAAAAATTACCAGAGCAGTGAGGCACTTCGTCGTGTCCTCGATCGTGGAGAAGATCTCATGTGTAAGGTAGAACCCGGTCCGGCTCATCTCCACGTGGGGCTGTCCCGATTCCCTAAACCTCTGATACGGAGAGGATCGCTTTTTGGGACGCTCTACGACGTATGGAGATAGTAGAGATTTTGAGGGGCGTGTCTCCCTAGTCGAGACACGAGTGACTTCCTCATCTGAGCTCGCTCCCATCTTATCTATCTCGTCAACAAACTCACTCAACCGAGAGTGATGGGAGCCTTGGGAGGGCTCAGGCTCGTCGAAAGGACGGTGTACGGTGTGATAATCATCACCCTTCTCGATCGGGATATCCCTGAGCCCCCCAAGCGAGTGCTCACTGACGTGGACATCCCTGAGCCCCGCAAACGGCTGCTCACCTACACAGGACTGTCCCTCGCCCCCGGAGGAAGAACGGCTGCGGCTCGAACTCTTGGATACGAACTTCTTCAGCTCCCCGGCGATAGCCCTCGCCAGTCGGCCGAGAAATCCGGTCTCTGAGCGATCCTGCTCCCATCGGGACACCAGACGGTCCCCGAATCGGTCCAAGAAGTCGTCACCGAGGGGACCGCGCTCGCACGGATCTCCGTGTGCGCAGCAGATCAAGCCGGAGGGCCGGGGGTCAGCGTGCTCGCTCCGAGGCCTCTTCGAGGCCCATGATTCGGGCCTCCTCTCAACCCTCGTCCTCGGCATCTGGATCCCGCCGTCGGAATGAGCTCGCTCCGCTGCCTGAGGAGCACGACGACGAGGGGCCACTGCCTGAGAAGCGTCCCTGCACTTGAGCTTCTCCACGGACCTTGCCATGTCGCGCTTCGCCTTCGACACCCTTCTCTCGGGCGGGAGATTGGTTTGTTCGTGGCGCTTGGAGGGAACGTAGGCTACGCCTATCGGCTCGATGCTCTCGAGACTATGAAATCCATAATCGAGAACATCGTAATCATCCGCCTCCAGTGTCGGATGAACCTCGAGCTACAACGAAAAATAAAACAAGAGGTGTTAAGAATCAATTTTTTTTTTTTTTTTTTTTTAAATTTCACCCACAACCCGCGGCATAGTACACGACTGAAATTGTAATTCAGCTGTGTACTACACGGTTGAAAATCCAATTCAGTCGTGTAAGTCAACAATTTTGACTTAAAAGTCAAAATTGTTGACCTTACACGACTGTATTGCAATTTCAACCGTGCAGTACACGGCTGAATTACAATTTCAGTCGTGTAAGGTCAACAATTTTGACTTTAAAGTCAAAATTGTTGACCTACACGACTGAATTGGATTTTAAAAAGGTTGACTTTGACTTTTAAAGCAAATTTACAGAAATCGAACGTGAAATAAATTAAACAAGGTAAAAAAATACTAAATCAATTACCTCGGGATTATCGAAGAATCCCCTGAAGTTGCACGAAGAGGAGGATGTGGCCCATCTTCTGAGGCGGGGGGACAATGTCGGACGATCCCGAACCCCGCATGCTTGCCCCATTCGGGGGATCGCCTCGTAGGCCCAAATGTTCAGGGCCCAGACCGGCCCGTACAGGTGATAGGAGGGTGCACGCCCGTTATGAGGGCGGGGTCCCTCTTCATCACGTGCAGCTGGTAGAGCATGATCTGGAACGACCACGCTCCCCACGGAAATGCCCTCCACTGCTCCTCGAACTCCACCAGGTGCCATGCCCAGTCCTCGATCGTCGGGTTGTCGTGGCCGAGTAGCATCAGATAGTACATGAGCAGGTTGGCCGCCTTCAGATACTGGTCGGCATCTCCCAGTACATCCTTGTCGTCGTTGAAGTCCGCCTTCAACTTATTTATCTTAGGGGATTCGCCCCCGTACTTCGTGTAGAGGAGGCTCCTTTTGGGAGGGTCGTGACGGCCTTTAGGGTTGAAAGCCGATTCCCCGAAAGCCAGGCCCGTCACGAGGGCGTACTCTTGGGCACGGAAGCGTATGTCCTGCCCACCTACGTGGAACCACCTCTCCATCTCGGGAATCGACTCATCCTCGAGCTCTCGGGCTAGAAGCTCGTGGAGAGCGTTGTTCGCACTCCCGCTCCTCCGAATTTCGAGGAGGTATCCAAACGGGCCTTCCGTAATAAATCTATCGAGCAAGCGTTGGCCGCCTACGCGACGCAACACGTGGGGAATCGACCGAATCACGTCGTCCCGTATGTAGAGGTTTATTTGCCCTTTAAACCCTTGCATTCGGCCCCGCATCCATTGAAACCTAGGCTGCAAATCGAGAAGAAACAAAACGAATCAAAAAAAAAAAAATTCATGCATTTTATTCGGCCAAGTACACGGCTGAAATGCAATTTCAGTCGTGTACTACACGGTTGAAATTGCATTTCAGCCGTGTAAGGTCAACAATTTTGACTAAAAAGTCAAAATCGTTAACCCTACACTGTTGAAATGCAATTTCAACCGTGTAGTACACGACTGAAATGCAATTTCAGTCGTGTACCTATGAACAATAACAGTAAAATTTTCAATTTTTCACAAATAAAATTCGATTCAAACCATAACATGCTCCATGCTTATTAAACAAAGTGCTCGAAACCATAACATGCTTCATGCTTCTTTACATTGAACGTAAACAAATATAGAAAAGGACATACCGGAGGTGGGGGATCGGGGATGAAGCAGGGCTCAACGGGCTCCTCCGGCGGCTGCTGCTGCCGGTGACGGGAGGTGGGCCGTGGGCGGCTCTCCTCGATGTTTCGGGTTCATCGTGGTCGGAATGTGTGGAACTCATGTCGGTGACGGCGCCGTCGACGGGAACGGTAAAAATATTCAGAGTTGGGGGAGGGTAAATTTTCGACTTTTTGGGTGAAAAACTCCGATTCCAGTCGTGAGGGAGAGGGGGAGGGAGAGGGGAGGGTGGGGTAGTTAGAATATTCAATTTTGGATTTATGTCGGGTGGTGCCCACGACATAAATACCAATTTTGTTTTTATGAATAACAATTTTGTTTTATTTGATAAGTTGGAGGGTATATTTGACATTTCAATTAAAAATGGGTATAGAAGTACTTCTTCTTATAATGTGGGTATAGAAGTACTACTTTTTATAAAAATGGGTATTTTTAACTATTATCTCTAAATTAAATGTCTCTCTCTCACACACAGTGTTTAATATCGAGGTTCATTATTTAGTACATTAAATACCTAGGTATTAGCTTAATGAAAGTTTTTAATCTAAATATTTAGATACTATTAATATTCTTTTAATTTAAACCAAACCCATAAGTGATATTTTATGCAAAAATAGTCCCTTATGTAAAAGACAACGAATGACAGTTCAGTTGGTAAAGTCTTTCCCTTCTAAATTTTAACTAAAATGTTGAGGTCTCTTTATAACTCGGTCAAACACACACACGTTTCGGTCAAAAGATGAATTGATAATCGGGTATCCCAACTGATTTTATGAAGGCAACTTCACTAACTAGTACTAATTCTTTTTATGATTTAGTTTCTAGGGTATTCCAAGAAAAAGCCAAAAAAAACCACACATGAATGAAATTGAAGAGACATTACATGTTAAGTTCATTGATTGAAACGACGACGACGACGCTTTCGAATAAGAAAAACTTGATTCTTGGTAATGTACAAAGCAACTTTCATGCTTTTAAATTGTTTGCCAAACTTTCATAGCATAAATGGGTAAATATAGGGGACACCATATTAATTAAGTGTGCAATATTAGGTAAAATAATTTGCATTTAATTTGTTTTTGGAAAAGAAAAGAAGACAATTTGTGTTCTCAATTGCATTGTTTAACAACTTTGTTTTGCAAACTTAAAACTTAAAACAATCAATTGTTGATCTTAACATTTTTGCTAATTAGAGAAATGAGCCGTCAAAATCTTTTTTTTTTTTTTTTTTGAAACAATTAACAGGAAATTTAAGGGCCGCACCACGGAGGACTCGAACTCGAGACCTTTCAGGTCCGAGATTTATTCTTTAACCCCCTACCGCTTAGCCAACACACACACACAAATTCGCTCCCAAAGAGGATCGAACCCGGGACCCTCACTAAAGAGAGGAACCCGGTGGCCAGGTGCGCTAAGTCACCTGGTTCCGTCAAAATCTTTTTGGTGTACTGTTTAAGGGTTAAGTGCCTTTTGTACTCACTAATTATACCTTAACCTTTCAAAAAGTAAAAGACAAAGCATACTGATTATCGTTATTAAAAGAATTACGAAAAATAATTTACAAGGTTTCGTTTATCTTTATAGGTTTAGCCAGCAGACATTTCATTAAACAAGATTAGAGTCTACAATACTACCTCCATCCCGTTTAAGTTGGTTCGTATTCCTTTTCGGGACATCTCATATATTAGACATGTTTCCATAAAAGGAAATAATTTAACATCACATCACCATCTACATCACACTTAATTACCCTTTTTTAATTTTAATTACAAATGGATGTGAGTAGTACTCATATTTTAAATTAAATTAAACTCTAATTTACCATCACATCTCCATCACATCACTCTTTTATTCCATTTTACTCATTTTACTTAGTTGTTGTGCCAAATAGAAGTGTCCCAACTAGAATGGGATGGAGGTAGTACTAATCAATTAATTGAGAAAGTTATCAATCCACAAATTTGATTTGATTTATTGTGAAAATAATAGTAATAACGTCCTAACTAAAACTTACTATAGTTGCCTAGACAAAAATAAAACAATAATATAGTCTACAAACAAATATTTTGAAATGATTGAAACCTTGCTTTGGGCCCAACACCTTTTTTAATTCAATAAACGAGTTAAGCCCAACACACAAAAGCATAAGCCTTCATGTAAATTACTCCCTCCTTCACACTAAAAGGAACATTTTTTTGGGCATGGAAATTAAGACATGAGTGATAATAGTGTGCTAAGTAAAGGTAGTGAATTAAAGCGATATGTCTAAATTTTATTGGGTTATAATTTTCTATTTTGGGAAATATTTCTATATCAGTGGGACGTTTCGAAAAGAAAAATATCTCTTTATCAACGGATAGAGTGAGTATTATCTTGATAAATGATTTAATAATAAAAGTGACACTTTATATAATCCTATATACTCCCTCCGTCCCGCCCGATTTGGCCCGTTTTCCAAATCGGGGTGTTCCGGCCGACTTGGCCTATTTCCTTTTTGGGACCAACATTACACTTTCACTTTTTTAGTTTAATACTTTTAAATTGTTAAGAATTAATTTGATTGGCTAGTTTTAATTTTCCTTTATTGGGAACACAAATTCAAGGTTATTAATTAATGTAATTTACTCCTCCTTAAAAAGTGTGCCCAAACGAAATGGGCCAAATCGGGCGGGACGGAGGGAGTATATATATATATATATATATATATATATATATATATATATATATATATATATATATATATATATATATATATATTTGGTTTTTTAAATAGTCCTTTTAATAAAAATAAAAAAATCTACTTATAAGGAAAAGATGAGAGCAGTTGCAAACGGGGGCTCGCTGCTCCTCATCTCGAAAGAGATGCGAGCCCCCTCCCCAACTTCGCTCTCATGTGGGGCTCGTTAAGCTGGATCGTTTAAGTAATACCTTTGTACTCACTTCATTTTGTTACGAGATTACACGTGTAATGTTAGAAGTAAAAATAAGGGAATTTATATTAAAATATAATAGATGATTCTTTCCATTTTAGGAAATCATGAAAATTCATATGAAACGGTTCAATTAGGAAAGCAAAATAATTGACGTGGCCCACGTGGGACAAAGATAATAAAAATTTTATTTGATCTCTCTTTTTTTTTTTTGGTTATTTGTACCAAATATAGTAAAGATAGCCCTAAAAGCAAAAGGATGCACAATAATAATTCAAGTAAAATCTTATCTTCTATGAGCTTCATAATTCTTACTACCTCCATCTCATCTAATTAGTCCCACTTGCATAGTAACTTTTTCGGCACGCATTTTCACTGAAACCTAGTACGGATTTAACGATATAATATTAAAATATTATTTCTTTTACGGGATACTACGAGTGTCGGACTATCCCGTAAAAGAAATAATATTTCAAAATTATAGCGTAAAACTCATCTAGGTTTCGGTGGAGATGCGTGCATGTCACATCAATAAAGAAGTGGGACTAATTAGATGAGATGGAGGTAGTATTGTTTAACTAGGTGACTTAGCGCACCTGGTCACCGGCTCCTTTCTTAATGGAGTGACTTGGGTTCGATACCTTATGAGAGTGAATTGTGGGAGATATAAGGTTGGATTGGGGATTTTTTTAAAGTTATTGGAAACTTAACGTACAAACATTTAATGTAACAACTAACATTTGCTCAATAAAAAAATTCTTATTGCTTTGTACTCTAAATTAATGAATTAATTTCAAAAAGGTAATGCCAATCAGAAAATTTAGTGAGCGAAACAATAAAATAATACTCCTATAAAAATAAAGGGGTGAGCTTTTTGTAGGGTAGGAATGGATCGGAGGGGGGCCCCACACATGGGGTTATGTTGGTCCTTTTAAACCTACTTTACTGTCGAAAGTAGATTTTGGAAAATGGAAGGAAGGACACCCCACCCCCCACACGCCTTTACCCTTTTTCCCCTTAAATTAATTCATTATAATTAATTGATTTATTGAAGACTGGATTTCACTTCTTGTACTATTTGACTCAGATATTTTGGGAGCTCAACAAATGGTGTCTGTTTCTCATTGGTCTAACAAACATACAATTAAGCTCCAAATTAATACTGTTACATCCTAATTGTCCATGTTTTTATTACTAGAATGTTCTATTTTGTTATCGACTTACTCAAAATAGAAAATTTATACTCATACAACTACTCGTAAATCGTAATATAATATAAATTCGTCTATCTTTTACTGTATTGCGTATTGTATCGATTTTGTAGTAGACAAGTAAATTGGACAAATGAAATACTATAATAAACAATATTGTTAGCCACTCGTGACTTGGAAAAGATGAATTAATAATTGCACCACCCCACTATGTATATTTGCACTAATTTTGAAAACATTATTAAATACAGTAAACTACCAGTACTACTTACTACTATTAAACTAGTAAGATTTGCCACATGGAGGTTAAGTGGCTTGCTCGTAGCCTAGAAGGTCGGGGTTCAGTTCCACGTATTGCCTTTAGTAATGTACTAAAAGTCGTTAGACGTTAATATGACGATTGTAAGGTGATGATTTGCATCGCTGGGTGCGCTTAGATGGTGCCTTGTACAAACTATATAGACCTATATTCGTAAAAATATAGTCCCTTAAAGAGTGACCCATTGGTTAGCAGATAGGTGATTACTAAAAATTAGTATAATATCGTCTGTTTTGGACCGAATCTACAACTTATTTTTAAATTTCTTTTCAAAATGTCTCATACTAATTTAATTTTTCGACATGTTTGTCTTTACATGATAGCTAAAAATAGTTTTTTTTTTTTTTACATTGTGGAGTTTTAGCTTTTTAGTTCTTTTTAACTCACACTATAGAAGAACTACTAAAGAAAAATAAGAATTTCCACAAATTAAATTAGGGCAACAAGAAGAAAATGATTAATTTAAACAGCCACTTCAACCATTTATTTTTTTAATTCAACCACAATAATAATTAGTAATCACAACATCAACTTTTTTTTTGGAAACGAGTTGTTGCAATTATAAGTGTCCATCTCTTTATTTGAAGATATTTGTTCGATGAAAATTGACCACACCGATTTATATCTCAAATCATTTTTTTAAATATTATTTGACATTTGAAACTAAGTTGTTGCAGTCAAATCAAGAATAATCGGAGGATGAAATAAATGTAGGTATTGAAGTTGGTGTGTGGTGAAAGGAGAGACCGACCCTTTATCAGTTTCAGTAGTTGGGTCACTAAGAGATTGATAGATAGCTAGAGCAGAACATAATGTAAACGGGTTGATACCCCTTGTACGGTGATTCGTTTTAATGTATCCTTTTTTCCTTAAAAAAATAAAAATAAAATAATAATAATAATAATAATAATAATAATAATAATAATTAATTAATTAATTGCTATAGGTATTTTTGTGTTCCCTTTAATTGCTATGGGGTTTTATTTTATCGAATTTCAAGTTAATGATCTATTATGAGGCATGATTAATATCAATCAAATATTATTTTAATTTTACTAATCAAATTCTAGTATGTATAAGAACACCCAAGTTTTTCTCTCAAATCAAATTACAAAGGTTAGAGTTGAAGCCTAGTCGCTATTTTGACCTTTTCCCCACTTTTCTCAAATCAAAAAACAAAAAACAAAAATAAAAACAATAATTGTGAAAGTCAATTTTTTATGTCATTATTTTATATTTAATTTTTTAAAAATTTCATCAGGCCCGTCTTTGAACACGTCGATCGTATTCTTCAGAAGAGGGACTTAAGTAAAACGAGGCCCCAAAAAAAATATAATGCCCAAATGTTTATTTAAAATTATAAAAATTTTGGTAAAAACAATACTTTTTTTTTGACATTATTATTTCACGTTTCTTTCTCCCTCTTTCTTTTCCATTATGTTTTTTTCTCATCATTTATTTTCTCTCTTTTGTATGACACTATGGGAAAATAATACTCCCTCCATCCCAAATATGTTGTCTCACTTAATATTCAATAGAGTCTATTATAATAATAAAGTGAGACAACATAAATGTGAAGAAGGGAGTAGTTCTCTTTAAGTGATATTCTGAAAAACAACAAAAATTAAGAACCCAATTCTTATTTATACCAGTCTCGACTCGATATTGATAGAGAAGGGGCAGAAATTCATGTAAGGGTAATTTTTATACTTGATGTGCTAGAATTATATACTCCCTCCGTCCACCTATTTTTGACACGCTTTCCTTTTTGGACCGTCCCCCTATTTCTGACAAGTTTCCTTTTTCGGAAAGAATTAGCCACTAAGGGCATCTACAATGGTTGGACTCTTGTCTATGTGGCAAAAGATAGAGCCCAACTTTATTTTTGAGCATCATTGGGGAGCCCAAAATGAAGAGCCCAAGCTCTCCTGCAAGAGCTCAGGCTCTATGTTATTTGTGGGCCACCATATGTGCATTTCATTCTTTTTTACAATTAATAATAATTATATTTATATAAAGTGGGACCCAATAATAGTATTAAGAGCCCTAAAATTAGAGGAATATTTTAAGTTTAGAGCTCTTGTCCATGTGTTAATTTATAGAGCCTCATTTGAGGCTCTCCATTGTAGTTGCCCTAAGTAGTACAATTAGTAAATCCCTTATTACACTTAACATTTCATACTTAAATCTCATCCACTCATTTTTCTGCACGTAGTTCAATATAATTTAAATTTCGAAAGTTTAAATTATTATAACTTGCTCGTTTGTTATCGGAATTTTATGATTTTTATATCAAATTAAAGGTCTTTATACGATCTTTCATTTAAGATCAGACAAGAACATGTTTTTATGCATATATGATGCTTTGTTTCTAAAATATGTTTAAATACATAAACCACATTACATTCGCTACAAAATACACTTTATACACTAATCACTTCCGTCTTAAATCCCGTGCAAAAAGCAAACGTGTCAGAAATAGGTGGACGGAGGGAGTACTATAAAGAGGGCAATGTATTAATGGAATCATGCCTTTTGACAATTGTGTACGAATATTTATAAATGATAGTGCATGTGGATATTATGTAATGTCACATGGAAGCTATTAATCAACTATACTTAAATTTGTGTCATAGTTAGGTCCACATTAATTTCTCTATGCTTTATTTAGATATTGATCTTATTCATAATAATTATCAATACTTTTTTATGTACCCTTTTTTTACTCTTTTAATCCCTACATTCAAAGTGCAATCCCTAAACTTTTTAATAATCCATCTGCATATAATAAATTATATTTATAGAAGGTAGCTAGAAAATTGTAAATTAATTTGGCATACGATCACAGTATGAATTTAATCTCGTGCTAATTACGATTCAACATTACCATGAAACCGAATTGAAAGGAGTGTGTTATATACCGTGTGATATTTCTTTAGTATGAGTCTCACTCTTACCTTCCCTTCCCAACTCCATCTTGGTTTAGACTTGTTGGGCATGAAGCATGTTCATGAATTTATTTTACTTTAAATAAATTATAATGTTTCCAAACTTTAAAAAAAAAAAAAAAAATTTAAAATAAAAATAAAAATAAAAATAAAAAATCAAATATACCACCTCTATCAACATATTAAAGTCTGTCATAAATTCTTCATGATTTTCTTGAGGATTGGTACAAGTATAACGAAACTGTCCAAAAACCACGAACCCAATTATCTTGTTTTTCTAATCTGATCGTTCCAATAAATTATCATATTTTTTAAAATAAAATAATTAACTTTTACATTTTAATATGAACTCTTTAATTTTCATTTCTAATATTGCGCCTAAAATATTATGTCGGAAAAAAAAAAAACAAGACAATTGAAATGAAACTCGGACGGAACGAGAAGGGAATGAAAAGAGATAAGAGGTGAGGTCCCTCACTCCTCTCACTGTGCTGGTGCAATTTTCTGACAAGACAACAACTTCACAACTGATTAATAATTCTACTACTACGACCCTCAGATCAGATGCATCTTTCTTTTTTTCTTTTTAATGTTGACTCAATCAACAAATACTACTCCCTCCCTCCCTGATAGTCATAGGTATTCAACTATCTCTATATGAGTGTGACGGAGAGAGTATATGTTTATTTATCCTCCCTACTATTCAATATTCAAGGTATATATAATTCCATACATATAGCACAATTTATTGTGTAGAGTTTGGGAGTTTTAATTAATCAGAGCAAGTACACAATGCATATATATTCATTTGTAGGCTTTTTAAGCCTTTCACCTATCTAGACTTTTTTAAAACCAACGTTTGAATTTTTTATATTAATGTACTAACGTATACAAATTTTTTACGATAATGTCCTAACGTCAATTTCGGTGACTATGAGCTTATGTGACTCACCGAATGTCAGATCACACGTATATGTGGATTTAAAAATAAAATAAAAATAATTAATTAAAAATAAAAAATTATAAAAACTACACAAAAATGAAAAAATCATTTTAAGTTTATTTTTTATTTTACATTAAACTTTTTCACTTTACAATTTTTAATTTTCTTTCATTTATATATTTTCAGTTTTTTTGTAATAATTTACTTGTTAAATCATGTGTATGTCAGTATGTGTGACATGACATTCAAGTGAGCCACGTAAGTACATAGTAACCGGGATTGATTTCAGAACAAATTGTAAAAAAAATTGTATATATTAAAACATAATTGTAGAAAAATTAAAACGTTGAAACAATAAGTGATATTAACGCCCTTTCAATTGACTTTTGTCTACACTATTTCATCATGGGAAATTTTAAGTTTCTAGGTTTGGATATCAAAGTATAGATATATGATATATATGTTGTTCCTATATTCTTGACAACCTTCATAAGTCATAAACCATAATTACTGTTTGATCATTTTAGCATTATTCTTATATTTTTAAATCTACAAATTACATGAAAATCGAAAGTAATTTGTCCTATATATAATAATCTTTATATTTTAAAGTTAAGGCTAAAAATAAACAAACTGATTTTATTATCAAGGATTTTTAAAACTTAATGACGATTTTCAATATTAATTTATAGAATACCGAAATTTGAAATGATTATTTAAATTAAAAGATAATGCTACGTGAGGGGACTTTCGGTGCTCATGAAAGTGCTTACATATTACATTTATGCTAAAAGTCATTTGTGAAGAAATAGAAAATGGTTAAAGATGGTGACATTTATGCTAAAAGCCACAAATTTCAACCTGCTAATATTGCAATGTCCAGGAGAATTAATTATGATAATAATGCACATTTATTATGATGATAGTTATGGGTAAAAATCACCAAGATATTTAAGCAGATTTCAACGGATGAAATACTCTGATTTCGATGGATGGAATAAACTTTTGATTTAAAAATACGTAAGCAAATTTGAAAAACAGAAACTATCAACCCCAGTCGACTGGCTGAACTACAGTGGTTAAGTAATCTATACTATTATACCTATAAAAGAAGAGTACGCAGGGTATTATCGTAAATTTCAATAAATTTGTAAATATATAATTATTTATGCTAAATTAAATGACTAATTTAGTCTGCAGACGCAACTCTTGATGACAATTTGTATCCACTCCCAACCGGCATGAAAATTCCAGCCTCTTATATATGGGCCGAGCACAATATTCAATATGTTACCCACATTTAAGGCGCATCAACGTTCCAATTACATTGATTAAAGATAAGGATCACAATCTTATCGCAACAACAAGCAAGTTTGATGGTCTACTAATTAAGTGCGTATAGTGGAGAAAGGGAACTGAGGCGCTAAGGATTCAACTACTAACGTTGCTTCGTTTTTGCTTTTTCTTTGTTGTTTCTTTATTGCTTTTTTTACTCATTCATTTGTATTATTATTTCAATTAAACTTAGACTGATTTTGTGTGGCAACTCATCTATAAATATGTACATATTGTGGCTATGATACGTTATCTTCATAGACACCGATAGTTTATAACTTTAATTATGGTTAAAATTTGATGCTTATAAATGTAATTAAGTTTATGAGATCTTGTGTATCGTTTCTTCTTCTTGTGAATGGTGGCGGCCGCAGGAGACTCCATCCGTGTTTCTTCAAAACATTGCCAATGTTATTCTCTGCTGATAAATAGTAGTATTTTAGATTGAATATATCTCTAATATAAAAGAAAACCTACTTATGTGCTCAACTACTTTGTCAAAAATCTATATACTACACCATATGTTAGCAAAATGCACGTGACAATTTCATGATTTTTAAATATAAGAAGTTTATTTATAAATTGATGCATTTTTTTATTTTTATTTTTAAAAATGGCACCAAGGAATGTATACTTTCACAAAAGGTTTCTTCCCCGATGGATAATTTCAGCAAATTATATCTCTATTTAGCGATACGTATCTCTCTGTGGCTACGTATGCTTTTTTATTTCAAATAATTTATTTTCTTCTCCTTGCATAAAATTTATCGTTCTAAACTCGAAATATTTTCATTTAATTGGTATTGAGTGTTTCGTGCGGTTAACGTAAATGAAGTATTATTATTATTATTATTATTATTATTATTATTATTATTATTATTATTATTATTATTATTATTATTATTATTATTATTATTATTATTATTATTCACAATTTTGTGTCTACTTACCTAATTTTATATCTTTATATCTCTCCATCCCACTAAATAAGGCTCAAGTTTCCTTTTCGGGGTGTTCCAAAGTGTAGTCTCTTTTCTTTCTTGGGAGTATACTAAAACTTTAATAATTCGACAAACAAACATTACCAATTCGAATATATGAAAATCACGTGAAATAACAAATAAGGGTAAAATTGAATGTTTAATCATTGAGATTTTTTAATGTGTGTGAAATTGTAATAAAAACTTATTTAGTGGGACAAAGAGAATGTAATAAGCCTCAAAATTCATTTTTCAATTGGCCAAGATTTTAGGTTCTATCAATTACCACTTTGATCCGTGCATTATTTTGAATACTATAACTTAATTGATTCTATTTATGTAAAAATTTATTCAAGGGTTTTTCAAATTAATTCTATTTATGTAAAAATAAGGGTTTTTCAAATTATGGAAGAAAGACATTGTACTTCCATAATGCAGTTAATAACATAGAATATAAACCATATCAATTCCAGGAGAGAAAAGAGGAAATTTATGTATGGTCAAAATTTATACAGATCATCATATGTACTCACTCCGACCATGCACGATCGTTGTGCTAAACTATAATTTCTTGACATAGGGTTTAATTTTGGAAATGATTACATGGTATAGAGAATTTCGAATCTCACTTAATATTATGAGTACGTAATAAAGTAAAGTAAATATTTAAATATATTTAACTTTTGAGATGAGAATATATAAATATGTATGAAGCATTTTTTTTTTTTGTTGATGATTGGAAGAGAAAATAAAAACACAAAAATCACGGAGTAAATATTTTATACACACAATCATAATTTATGTTGAAGTGAGTAGAACTATTCGTTTAAGGATTTTCAAAAATATGATGAGGAGGAAACCCTTTTAAATTATTTTCAATTTTGTAGACTATTTGTTTAAGGATTATGCTAAGCATTAGGGGTGTCTAAACGGGTCGGGCGGGTTACCCGCCCCGTTTTCGTCGGGTATCCAAACCCAAATAAGGCAAAAAATCATTCCGCCTTCCGCCTCAAATGGATAACTCGGGTACCCAATACCTGGAGCTCGGGTGATTCGGGTAATTTTCGGATACCCATATTACCCGATCAAAAATTATAATATAAATATAAAGAAAGGGAAAAAATCACATAAATGTTGGAGTATCATATAAAAGTCTAGTTTTAAAAATTATAAGTAGCAACATTGCAGTATGTCTTCGTTTTATTTATTTCCAGAAAATGTAAGAGAAAAATACAATTAATTGCAGTAAACCAGTTTCTTAGCTAGAGTCTTTTATTAATACTAGTAATATTTTTCAAATGCAAAAAATTTTAACTGACTTCAACTACATTTAATAATAATCCATCCAACTATGAATTGAAAGGGTGAATTAAAAATCTATTATAGTTACATTGATATAAATTAATTGGGTATTCGGGTATCCATTAACGGGTAATCGGGTATCCAAATATCCAAAAAAAATTAAAAATCATATAAAAAGTCCAATTTTAAAAATTATAAGTAGCAACATTGCATTATGTCTTCGTTTTATTTATTTCCAGAAAATGTAAGAGAAAAATACAATTAATTGCAGTAAACCAGTTTCTTAGCTAGAGTCTTTTATTAATACTAGTAATATTTTTCAAATGCAAAAAATTTTAACTGACTTCAACTACATTTAATAATAATCTATCCAACTATGAATTGAAAGGGTGAATTAAAAATCTATTATAGTTACATTGATATAAATTAATTGGGTATTCGGGTATCCATTAACGGGTAATCGGGTATCCAAATATTCAAAAAAATTTAAAAATCTATCCGTAACCCGCCCCGCTACCCTATTAAGCCGGGTTCGGGTATCCATACTATCCGTTCGGGTCGGGTATTTTGGAACATACCCGAATACCCGAACCCATTTAGACACCCCTACTAAGCATAATGAGGTAGTCTACTCTTTTAAATTTTGTAAAACAAATATTTTCACCAAATACTAACTAAGCAAATGATATCTCCGTGCAATGCACGGGGTAACATTCTAGTTAATCATTACAATAAGAGTCAAAGATTTTGTTTACGTATAATTGAAATAATTTAATAAATAATGTTACATATGAAATAAATCAGAGTGGCGCAGCGGAAGCGTGGTGGGCCCATAACCCACAGGTCCCAGGATCGAAACCTGGCTCTGATAATTTCAGTGAAAGCTTCCAATTTTTTTTTTCTCTTCTTTTTTATTGGTAATAATAGTAATTTGTTTATCAATAATATATTATAAATTTCACACATTTTTCATCTCAATTTTCTCATATTTCTATTAAGAATGTTAAGTAAACTTGTTTCGTTATGTACTCTAAAATCGAACCCAATTCTGAGGGAAAATAATGGTTGCATATAATCTCAAATTGACATGATAGCAAAATGTATCAATATATTAAACCAACGCACGTATATATCGTCGTCATGATATTAGAGAAAGTGGAGAGAGTATGCATTAATGTGTTTTAATTTATTAGTAATTGGGTGGTGATGTACAAGATGTATACGTACCTGCATGTATGTGTAGGTATAGCTGTCACTGGTCAAATACCAACCTGTTAATTTGCAAATTCAATTGAATTTGTATTAAGTATTAATCAAAACTATTTAATGTACATAAATACTAATAGTTGCATATATTAAGCCGACAGAAAAAAGAAAATTAAAAAGAAAAAAAAGTCTTTATTGGGATAGGAGCTGTTCTTGCCTCCTCTCTTAACTCAATCACTTTCTTTCCTCCCCACTTCCAAAAAGTGCTAATTTTGTCTCCACTCCATTACACAAATTATTTTATTTTTTAGTATTTTCATGTCAACATTTTTCCTTTTCTTTTTCTTTTTCAGAGATACTGTAGTTTGTAAATACTTTTGATAACGTATCAAATTTCAAGCCCTTCATTACCTTTCCCAGTTATTTGTGGTATCTGAAAATACTACAAACCACTACTACTTTGTTAATGAATCTCACAAACTCTTTTTTCCTCTTTATTCAAGTTAATAGGCTTACTATCAGTATATTACCTCATATACTAGACATAATCTTTTGTATCTATATTTATGCCTTAAAAACGGACGTAATGATAAAATTCGAACCACGTTCGATATTATATAATTATTCTTCGTTAGTGTGAGTTATACGTTACATAAAACGCTTTCCTTTGTCAATTCGGATCTGAATCCTTTATTACATTTTTAGGGGTGTCTAGCTAAAAGTTTATAAGTTTCTATAAGAGATTATAAGTTCTAAAAACGTATTTAGTAAGATAAGGTCATTATAAAAACGTATTTAGTAAGATAAGGTCATTAATAGCTTATAATTAAGCTTTAAAATTATTAAAGTATAAAAGCTTATAAGCCCTCATGTATTACAACTTTTTTTTTTTTTAAAGCTTTACAACAGGAATTTGGGACTCGACCTCGAGACCTTTCAAATCCCATATGTTAACCTTATACCGTTACCGCTAGGTCAATACACGCACACTACAACAACTCTTTCTTACAGCTTATAAGATTGTAGTAATCATAAGCTCTTTCAAATAGTTTTGTCAAACACTCTAAGTATGGTCTATTACATTATTAAATATTTGGCACACCTTAATAATAACTGAAAGTAAATATAATAATTAAGGCAAGTAAGTTCTAAAAATAAAATAAAACGCGTAAAATGTTACGGAGGGAGCAGTATGATAATCATGGAGTAGTAAGGAAAGTCGAAATGTAAATCGAAATATAAGAGGCGGTGCCAAATCTCCGGCCATATAAATATGAATGCATAACCCAAGTTGCTCACTCACTCCTGCTCCTGCATTTCACACTGCAGATTTAGCTCGTTTTAAATTCCTCTACTTCTTCAACGCAACCGCCCTCTCTCTCTCTCTCTCTCTCTCTCAAATATCCCTTGCTTTCACTTCAATCATTCTCCTTAACAAGAGTGAGTGCGAGTGAGTCGGTCAATATTTTCTCTCCGAATATCCCACACATCTTTCCCAACAAATTTCTCTTTTAAGGAAGAATTCCCAGTTCCCTTCTGCATTTAATTCAACGCGCCATGAGTAAACAGGATATGCTCAAGGTTCAGGTACTGTTTTTTCTACTCCATTCTTCTTCATTTTTTCCAGTTTTCTATGCTTCAATCGCTTAATTAAGGAAAATCAATTGCTGAATCGAAGCGTACGATTTATTTTGTTCATTTGAATGAATTTGTTCAATCTGCAGACATGTGTTCTGAGAGTGCACATACACTGCGAGGGATGTGCGCACAAGGTGAAGAAGAAGCTGCAGAAGGTCGAAGGTAACTTCAATTCACTTCTTCCTTCATCGAATTTAGTGTACTTGTTTCGAATTTAGCAAAATCCCCAAATTTGGAGAAATTAGGGCAAAAAATCTGAAGGTGTTTGTAAATTTTTTTCCTGAAACAGGAGTGTATAAAGTGCATATAGATTCGGAGCAGGGGAAGGTGACGGTGTCGGGAAATGCAGATCCGGCGAGCTTAATCGAGAAGCTCGAGAAAGCCGGGAAGCACGCCGAGATGTGGGGCCCGCAGAAGGGGGGTCAGTTTCCGATTCAGCTCAACAAGTTTCAGATCGAGAGCCTGGGTAAAAATCAGAAGAAGGGGAATGACCAGCAGCAGCTCATGAAGAATGGATTCGTTCAGCTTCCTCTCAAGAAAGGAGGAGGTGGTGGTGGTGGTAAGGAGGAGAAGTTTCAGGCGAAGGACCACAAATCGGTGAGGTTCGAGTTACCGAAACACCACGACAAACACCAGGATGAAGATGATGACGACGAGTACGATGACGAGGATGATGATTTCGATGACTACGACGATGAGGATTATGACGATGACTATGAGGATGAGTTTGAGGATCATCATAGTAAGCCTCCTGTGAAGGGGGCCGCCGGTGGCGGAGGGAAGCCGGGTAAGGCGGCGGAGAAGGCTCATAAGGGGGATAAAGGCGGTAAAGATGGCGGTAAGGATGGGAAGGCGAAGAAAGGAGGCGGCGGCGGGATTGATATGTTCATCAAGGGGATGTTGAAGAAGGCCGGCGGTGGTGGGAAGAATGGGAAGTCGGAGAAAGGTAGCAAGAAGGGCAACGGCAAGAAGGATGACGGCGGCAAGAAGGACGGAAAGAAGGGCGGCGAATTCGATTTCGGAGATGTTAAAAAGGGGAAGAACGACGACGCTTTTAGCAAGAAAGGAGGTGGGGAGCATTTCCACGGCAGCGGCAAGCATAACCAGCACGAGCTCGGCGAGATGAAAGCCCACCACAAAGGAGGTGGCGGCGGCGGTGGAGGTGGAGGAGGCCGGAACATGGATATGATGATGGGGCAGAAGGGGGGTTTCCCGGCGGTACCGGGGCTGCCGGCGATGAACCCCGGCCGTTTCCCTGCCCCCGGACCGGGGAATCCTCTCACCCAACAACAGCAGCAACAGTACATGGCGCAGATGATGATGATGAATCAGCAGCGCGAGAATGGGCACGAAGCTTACCATCCTATGGCCTACGCTAGGCCACCGGCCCCGGCGGCCATGAGCTACGGACCGCCGCAGCAGCACATGGGCTACGGCGCGCCTCCGGGTATGGGATATGGGCAGCCGATGCCGCCGCAGCACATGGGGTACGGGCCGCCGCCGGCGTCGGCGGAGTACACTCACATGTTTAGTGATGAGAACACCGGTAGTTGCAGTATCATGTAAATTTTTGGGGGTGATTCTGTTTTTTACTTTTTACCACGGTTATTATTAAGATTGTAGTAGTAATTTTTTTTTTTCTTAAATCAAGAATTTTAATGCTATGAAAAGTAGGTTGAAAATCTTCTTGTTGTTCGTGGATTATTATTGCTTTGTGTTTGATTGGAGTCGGGAGAAAGCTTTTTGACTATGAGGACGATCGTAGTACTTTTTTTCTTTTCTTTATTGAAAATGGAAAAGAAATTAATAGTAATAAAATATTTCCACCATCTCAATTCAATTGTTCCGCATTCTTAATTGGATCATCCCATATGAACCGTTACACTACTATTTTCATGGTGTATTAACCTTTAATACCGTACTTAAAATTTCGTGCATGCGTTTATAACTGGGTCGTCTCATATGAGTCGTTATACTTCATCCGTCTCATACTAATTGTTCATGTTTCCTTATTGGGACGTCCCATTTAATTGTCAACTTTCCTTAAATAAACACTCTATACTCTCAATCTTATACGTATAATATAAATATCTCTCCTTTTGGGTTGATAATTGTGGCATTTGTCTCGTGGACAATTAGCATGGAACAGAGGGAATATTTCTTGGAAAAATATAAGTAACATAATCTCTTTGTCCCACTGATAAAGGGACTTTTCCTAAAAATAGAAAATTCTGACCCAGTAAAATTCTGACGTACTACTTTAACCCACTACATTTCACTTTAACATACTATCATAACTCCCGCATCGAAATAAGGTTCATTTCCTAGTGGAATGAATGAAATATAACATTGCATCTAAAATATCGCATCGAAATAAAATTAAAAACCATATTTATAGCATTATATCTAAAATCGTCATATTAATGTGATACGGAATGACAGTTGAAATGAGACGGAGGGAGATGAGGGAGTAATAGGTAGGGAGGTGGAATGGTCAAATATAGGCCCGTGAGTAGATTTTAAATGTATATACGGAACACCCAGAAAGAGGAAGGGAAGGTGGTGGTGAATAGCTGTTTTTTGATTGATGCAATTTTATTTTTTTCTTTTAAATTTGTGCAGCTTATTTAATTTATTTATTTATATATTTTGGGATGGGGTTGAAAGGGATAGTGTGTGTATTGGGTGGGTTAATGCACATGCTGGGTTGAGGTTTGTTTTTGTGTGTGAGTCAGAGTTTTGTCTATTCATTTTATTTTTGTTTGGTTTTGTGTGTACAACATGTTTTCTTGCCCTACTCTTCATTGACTAATCACATTATTAGGTGTATAATTCAATTGTATAATTTAGATCCATCATTGCCACTAATCCAAGATATTTGAAAGATATTTTGATGCTACTACTTCCTCGGTTGTCCCGTTTTGACTAGGACGGTGTTTTAAGAAAATGAATGTAATTGACTTGTACTATTATTTATCGACTGATTCGTGCAAATTGAGTCATATGGATAATAATGCTAGTAAATATGTACATTAGCGAAGGTATAAAATGAAATTACTGCGATAGCCCTCCTTCCAAAAATGGAAGGTGCAATGATTTGGGAGGACAACCCGCAATGAAATTAAGGACATGGATTTGATGGACTTAGTAGTTCTTTGTCCACCAAATATGTGTTACCTCATATGTGTTTAACTTATTTTCGAACGTGAACTCCACATCCATTGTCCTTTAAGTGATACTCTTTCCGTTATTAAAAAACCGTGTCAAACAAAACACTTATGTGTATATAATTGGTGGTACTCTCTTCGTTCCATTTGACTTAGCCATTTCTTTTTTCGCTGGGGTGTGTCGTGCTAATTGACTCATTTCCTAGTTTTGAGGGTACTAACACACATGCAACTCGTTTATGCTCCCTTAACCTTAATTAACTCTAACTTTAATTCCACTTTCTCTTATTAATTATATTTAAAAGCGACATGCCAAGTCGAATGAAATAAGAGAGGATAATTTATTGGACTTCAAGTATGACAATTCTACGTACCAAAGCAAGTTTTATATGAATAAATATCTACTTACAAAATTGTTAACGTCCCCTAAAAAGAATTGTCAAATGTGACATTGCTGCATTTCATGAAATATACTATAATATATTAGAAAATAAGAAGAAAAATATTACTTCTTCCGTTTTTTCTGAAATGATCATTTTTTTTTTCACTCGTATCAAGGAAATTGAGATTTGTTGTAGAATAATGGTGGTCCACATACTTAAAATGAGAGTTTAGTGTATAAATATAGTGTATTAAGAGGTTAATGAGATGTGCATATGAAGTTGTTGGGCCAAAATAGAAAACTGGTAAATTCAAATAGTACGCCTCAAAATGGAAACATAAACATTTAAGAAGAATCGAAAGATATTTGTCATGGGACCAAAAGACTCTCTTTTACCTATTGAGAAAACGGGCGCACCGGCCAAATTTATGTTTCTCTCTTTTCTTACATTTTAGATAAAAGAAAGGTAAAGAATTGTTGGCCTAAGTTAGGCCTTACTCTCACAACTGGCTTAGTTTTCATACATCGTCACGGGTTTTTAGCGAATGTCGTGTTTCATGAAATATCTAAACACGAATATCTACATGGGTTTTGATAAAATCTTTCATCATCGTCATAATTGGTACTCGTTCTCTTGATTAATTTTACATTGAATTGTCCGATGGCAACGAGCAAGCTCGATCTATTGTAATCGATCGATCTTTGTTTTACGATGAACAAGGTTCAAAACATTGTGCAATGAAGTTCGGTTTTAGCGATTTGCCTTATTGAATATTGTTTCGAGGCATCAAGGGATTAGTGTTTGTCCAAATGAAATGTTCAATTTAGTTGTTTATAACTAAAAAAGTGAGAAAATGGTATAGAACAAACTTTGTTTAGAAAATTATGAATCGTATCATCGAATTGAAGGTTTTGTCTTGGGAAATAGTATATTCGAGACTACTTGAGTAGGAAACTTTAATGGGACTTAGTGCTCGTTTGGTTCAAGTTGGGTAACGGAAACGAAATGGAATCAAGTAAAGTAAGGGAATGGAAACAATAATGGTTACTTTTATTAAGTGTTTGGTTTAATGGTAGTAAGAGAGTCACTTGTGAGGTAATTCTCTTTCCCCTCCTTCTTGAGGGGTAACAATCTAAGAGATTGGATTACCCTCAAGTAAGGGTAATAGTTAACTTGTTGCTCAAACCAAACAACAAGTAATGGATTCACTTAATCGTTTCCCTTTCCTTACCCAAAAAAAGGTGAACCAAACGAGGGCTTAATTTCAATTGCCAACAAGTCGAAGGTCTCATGTGTTAGCCATCAGTAGGGGATTAATGTCGAGGATCGAAGGTTTTCAATTCGATTGTCGTTGAAATTTAAATTTCGTATTAATTGTTAATGATTTCAAAAGAAAGAAATGAGATCTCAGATATTAAAACCCCAAATAGAAATTGCGCGAGGAAGAACGTAAAAAGCGTAACCCCCAAATCGAGCCGCCATTAAAGAGAGCTTAAGCTAAACCCCCAAATTCTTGTCCGAATTCAACTGGTTTTCGCCGCACAGAAACAATGCACTCCTTCTGGCACAGATCTAATGTTTTGCTAACGTTCGCCATCACTCTCCTCGCGCTAATGTGCGTCATGGCCTCCGTCTCCGACAACTTCAATTCTCAATCTCCTCACGCTCAAGTTCAAGTACGCCGCCGAATTCGCATCGCATTCCAGTGTGTGTATATGTTGATTACCTGTTTGATTTTTTGTTTTTTCTGGATTTTTAGGTCTTGAACATCAATTGGTTTCAGAAGAAAGCCGTTGGCGATGATGAGGTAATTCGATTTTGATCGCATCACGCGATTAGCTGACTTGTTTTTGCTTGTTATCTGTTCAACTTTGGATTGTTGATGGATGCATCTTTCGTTATTCATCTGAATTTGGGTTGAAGATTTTACAAGTATTGTATGGCTCTACGGGCTCTATCTATTTCGTTGCTGTTATCCTTAATCCGAAATGCTTCAGTTGTTCTTGAGTGTTACTTTTGGGAAATGCTCCTTTTGTTTTGAACCGTTTGATTTTGTTTTGTTCACCTAGAGATTCTTCATGTTTCTGTTCTTATTATTGCACACTGTACCGAGTCTTTGTTTTCCGATTTTGAAGTCCAATGTTTATGTAAGCGAATAGCTTACAATCTGATTCACTTGCTTTATGAAATTGGTTTATGGAGGATGTGACATGGTAAGGTTGAGCCATGAGAGAGAAGTGATTATCTGGTATTCTAATGGGAGTCTGTGTTTTTAAAATAACGAGCTAGTTTCATTCCGAAAATGATCCACCTTGAAAATATACTGGAAATGGGAGATTTCATTGGGTAACGTTAGGGTAGATGCAGAACCTAGGGTTTAATAGTATGTCATTTGAACTCGGAAGATTAACTTTGGGCAAGCTGTAGTAAGATCTTCAGAGGGTTGCACAATGATGGCATCCATTAGGCGTAAACCTTCATTGTCTACTCAGATAGGAGTAGAAATACTATCCGTTTGGATATAGTCTGGGTTGACATGTTCAAGGTGTAACTTATCCGCGCTCTTCACAATGTTTCTGGAAATGTTGATGGTCAAGTGATTGCCGAAGATGCATCCTCGTCAAGAAATGTCATTGCTAAAAAAAAACTTATAATTGAATTGGATAATCACATTCATTTAAAATTTCAGTTTCTATGTTCTTAGGTGGTATATTACGGTTATTACCTTTGTTACGTCTCTAACCACACATTCTGACTTATGTTAGATCTAAAAGTTCATCTCCAATGTACAATTTACTCTCTCTGAAAACTATTGTTTCTAATTACAGTTGAGACCAATGCATATATATATGTTAACCTAGTTAAGTAGCATCATATGACATAATCGTTATCTAGTCTAGTAAATTACGATGAGGACTTTGGGATTGTATTTGCTGCTCTATAGTAATACTATTAAATCCTATTTAATTTCATACGTAAAACAAGTTTGATGCCTCCCCCCACCTTCCTTTCCCTTTTCATTCTCCCTGCAGTTGCCTCAGGGAATTTAATTCCTGTTTTCGCAGTTCACGTAACTAAAACAATTTCTGAGTTGGTGATCTTAAGATGGATGCATTGAATATGACTAATTGATTTAGACGTACATGTAGATGTAGGCATCTGATTTTTGCACTTCGAGAAACAACAAAGTTTCTTATTTGTTTTTTTGCGTTATACAGGTTAGCTTGTCGCTGAACGTATCAGCAAATTTACAGTCATTGTTCACGTGGAACACAAAGCAGGTATTTTAGCACGTACATACTGTTTTCTTTCTGCATTCATGTACTAGTAGTTTGTTTGAAGTAGGCTCTTAGTGATTAACAGTTTCAAGAAGAGGAACTCTAACCTCTTTGACTCCTTTCACATAGATTTTTGCTTGTATCATTTAAATCTGGTCACTTAAGTTGAGTATCATGAAAATGGAACATCAGAAAATTTAATTATGTGATTTGTTTGTCCAACGTTGATACATCATGGAAATAACTAATTTAGAATCTACAGGTGCCTAACTTTACCACCATATGTCTCTTGAACTTGAATGGTGGTGAATAGGTTTTTTACTTTGTGCATCCTTTCTTTACTCTTTCGCCCAGGCTCGTATTCATTGGAAGGATTGAAGAATAATATAAGAACATAAAACTAAGTAGTCTACAAATGCTTCACAGGTTTTTGCATTTCTTGCTGCGGAGTATGACACCCCCAAAAATGCGCTTAATCAGGTATGTTGGTCCGCAAATCCCTCTCTACACGTATTGCTTAGTTATTGGGCATTTTGCATGCATTCAATAGTATTCTCTAGTGTCGCTTATCATCCAATTCTTGTCGAAGTTGGATGTGCTTTAGTCCATGAGGTTTGATTTCCCCAGAAATTGCTTGTAAAACTTGCATGATGTTACTTTTGGGTAAACGATGCTATTATAAAGTGTGTGCCTAATCTATAATCTGATGAAACATAAACTATTCAAGCCAGATTATAGCATAACTTTTAGATAAATCTACTTGGGTGAGGTCACTTTCTACGTCTCTCCCAAAAATCAGTGTTTTCTATGGTTCTTTACCATAATCTGGGATAATTCTTCAAGATTATACACAGCTCATAGTTGGTTTCAGGAAAACTTTCCAAAATCTGTGATTTTGGTATTGATTGATATGAATGTACATTGGCAGATTTCGCTGTGGGACCGCATCATACCTTCGAGAGAAGATGCAAAGTTTTGGATTCACTCGTCCAACAAATATCGGTTTGTTGATCAAGTGAGTGACATTGATTTGTTTGGCGATTCGTTTCTTGCTCAAATTTCTTGAAATATGGATCATGACTGGGGCTTTTTGTGTTGCTCTGTGTTGTAGGGAAGCAACCTGCGGGGTAAAGAGTTTAACCTGACACTGCATTGGCATGTAATGCCCAAGACGGGCAAAATGTTCGCTGATAAAATAGTTATGAGCGGCTATCGTTTGCCGAACACCTATTCGTAAAGGTAGGGTCAGAGAGGTAGTGAAACTAGTATTGCCGTGTTGGGAATGGAACATGTAAACTGTTCGTTTTTTGAACTAGTTGGAAATATAGATTTAATCTTCTACATAACGATTGCTAACTGACTCGATGTCTTTGGTAAAAATTTGTCGTACCAAGTAGTACTATTCGGTTTTATTGTCTTCTTTAGTAAAGAAACATCACTGCGACAATCCAACACGACATGCATCTTCTGAAACATCAAGCAATCTTCTGAAAGAAATGCAAAAGTAAAACGATTCGAAAGAGAGAATTCCATATGCAGTAGTTGCTGCAGTTCAATTCTTTGCCATACATAACAAATCGAAATCCCCACAAACAAAAATTATAGATGAACCATGGAAGTTGCTTCAAGGATTCTAACGCACTGCACTTCCATACAATTTTGTAGGATAGTAAGGTTAGGATACGGGCGAACCTGGTTAGATAACACGAATGCAAGACTGCAAAATGACAGAGCCACCAAAAACTTGCCCAGAATTGCCAAAAGACCATCAACCTTTCAACTACCTTTGTCATATATATACGTAGTTTGCTAATGGCAGAGAACGACTAAAGCTCCTAAGTTGTGTATCTCCTTGCTTTGAGTGCTACTCCTTCGAGGATCCCATCTGTGGCAAAAGTACCGTGAAATTGCTGAGGGTCAACTGCACCAGGCAGCTTGAAGGAGATGCAGAAAGGCCCTGGTGGACAAAGATTCTGACTGCGCATCTCGAATACTTGTGAATATTTCTCCACTACTCTTTCACCGGTTACCGTCACTCCTTTGATTATCACTGTACCATCACTCTCAACTTCACAGCTAAATTCCCCTGCAATACATTGTGCCAGATATCCTGTTATAGACTCTAAAGATGTTATCTGTGAAAGAAAGTATAAAATCTTTCTCCACGTTTACAATATTTTACATAAACGAGCACTCGATTACATAAATATATAGATGGCATCAGGTTTTCTTAAAGAAGTATACTATCAGAGTCAGAGAATTCACATAATCAGTCAAAATATCACTGTTTTAACTATATGATTGCTTAAATTCTGACAGGAATGGGACATGGCACGGTTACTCTCAGCAGATGATTCTGAACTTACTTGCATCCCTTCTTACTCCAGGGAGAGAAACACGGAACAGATAGGAATCCTCTGATTCCCCAATATCGACCAGTCCTAGAACTGGTCCCGGATTTCCTCTCGCAGCACTTCCAGTCAGAGCAATGCCACCATTAACAGAAGCAACTAGGTTACTCCACTCTTCCTTAGTAGGGCAAGAGGGAAGGAACATCATCCCTTCTTCAATAACTTCCCCAGAACCAGCAGTAATTTGCAATGGCACTGCAGAACCATGCGATACAAAGATAAGTATAACAAAACATTGCATGGAGAAATAGCTCAAAATGCATTTTAGAATTTGACGATTTGTTACCGTTCGGATTCTCAGTTCCTGGAATGCAATCAAGCGGTTGATCATTGTCACCATGCATTGTATCATCAAGCACTTTGGCATCACACAGAGCCCTATGTTCCTCAGTAATGTTCATCATCATCACACTCTCCCAGTCAAGATGAAAATCTTCTAACCCTGTGAGCCTCTTAAACCTTTCAAGATCGGACGGCTTCAAGTAGTTCAGCTGAGGGTTGTTTATGAAGACAATGTTATCAATATTGCCGTGTTTATCTCTACATTGAGACCGCTGGTGCAGCATCGGAGGAAAGAGATCATCAAAGAGAAGATATGCTGCAGAACCTTCAAGTGTAATTGGAACACTTCCATGGATATACCCAAGTAGCATAGATTGCTTCACAACAACAGAATCTTCTGCCTGTCTCAGTACATGATAATAGACGCTTTCCATTACCGTTGTGTTCATTTTCGAGCCCTTTAAGTCATTTGCAAGGTACTGTTGAAGGCCCTCAGCATTTCTCTGCAATGCAGATTTTGGGGGTCTGGCAGTGGGTTCCTTAAGATCAGGAGCAAAATAGGCTCCCATGATTAGGTACAGAAGAAAGTGCTGATCGTCTGTCAACAATACATACGACATATTTTCCATCTCTCAACCTGCAGAATCGGGTATCTCAATTACACTAAAACTACATGAAATTAAACTACCCAAAAATACCTATATTGGGCATCACCATAAGATCAATTTAAGAGCAGGAAATAAAGGCATGGCGATTAATAACTAACCACAACACATTCCCAGCAAGTCTGATAGCCCTCGCGAAGAATGTGTCAACCCCTAGCCTGTTATTTGAGTTTCAGATAAGAAATCAATAGACATAAGATCCCAAAGGAGCAAAACAAAGTCGTATGACTCATACCGAAAAGTGGACGGGCAAGCTTCATGATACTATGGCTAATATTATGTAATTACCGGTGAAATAGCTAGTTTTTTCAACTGAAATAAGAAGTTCATTATAAAATTCAGCATTTCCACAAATGTTCTTTCAAAAGATTCACCCAAACGGTATCTAGTCACATTTTGTTAAGGTTGAGGCACCATATACAAGCAATTATAGAGTTTCAGACACAGCTTTCCTATCCATTCTTGATCCTATCTTGCAACTCGGTATTTCATCTCGCATTTTATGTCGAAAAAAATGAATGCCAGGAGCAGAATTTGCTGTTCTTCTAGACCTAGAGAAGGAGCCAGTTAAATAATTTCTCCCACATTCCAATTCCCTAACCTCCACCTAACCCTCAAAATAATCCATCTCTCTCTCTCTAGAAAACAAATTGAAGCAGAAACGGAGGAAAATCAGATGAGTGATTCACGAAACTCGAAGACACAAAAGTGATCGAAGAAAACATTAGCAACAAATACCAACCATCAGCACAAAATGGCTCTTGCCCACTGAAAAATAAACAGAAAACGGCGACATTTTCACGAAATTCTTCTTCTACGACTAATAATTCTCCGAAATTAAAATGAAATGATGAACTAGAGATGCAGAAAAACCTAGGGATTCTAACTTTCTACGGCTAACCCTTCTCTTACCTTAGGATTATCCTAAATAAACATCGTAAATTCCGCAGGTATGATAAAAATCAGTTGAAGAAAAACGATACCGTAGAATGAGAAGGCGCAGAACTAAGAAAAACGGCAGTCAAGTGGCGAATTGAAGAAGGAAGAGCAAGCTCACCAGTCATGGGAGAAACATTCTGAGTAAATGAAGTCGGAAATTGGTGCTGTGTTCTAGAGAGAGAGAGAGAGAGAGCGAAGGAGTGTGTAGATGCTGAAGTTGGAGGAGCCTATTCAGTCATGCAGTGCCACGTCTGCTTCTTTACTGCCACGTAGGCGATATGTGTGCATTATTATTATTATTATTATTATTATTATTATTATTATTATTATTGTTATTGTTCTTGGTTTTGAATACTCCCTCCGTCCTTAAATAAGTGTCCCGAGCTGCCAAAGTACAATAACCAAGGAATTGTATAAATTTACTATATTAACCCCTAATCATTACATTGAAAATTGAAAAAGTGAAAAAAGTGTAATGATAATAGGGGTAAAATTGGTAGTTTAGCCAAAATTTTACATTGAAATATGTGATAGGACACTTATTATGGGACAAAAATTTTGGCGGCTCGGGACACTTATTTAAGGACGGAGGGAGTAGTCATTTTATGTGCTTTTAGGTAAGAAGTAAAGGATATCTCTTGATAGTGTGTAGCAGTACTACTTAATTAATATTCGACTAATTCGATATGACATCGATAATTTTTTCATTTAAAATTATATGTTCCATAAAATTTAAATTTA
The DNA here is from genome assembly GCA_029379335.1 of Thymus mandschuricus. Taxonomy (NCBI): domain Eukaryota; kingdom Viridiplantae; phylum Streptophyta; class Magnoliopsida; order Lamiales; family Lamiaceae; genus Thymus; species Thymus mandschuricus. The sequence continues at coordinate 6,512,206 of CM057072.1, forward strand.
TTTAATATTTCTGTTTTAAGACATATATTTATAATAATAATCTTTTTTAATTATACCACCGTCATAACATCATATAAAATATGTCCATTTTTATAAAATTACATGTAGTAAATGTTGTTACAAAATTATATCATGTTTAGGGCAAATTCGTCTTTCACGTAGGGCAACATTATTCTTTAAAATGTATGGAATATCAGACATTAGTTATATACATACCGTTGGATTGCCTTCTATTGGAAGACTAACATCGCCATAGATATTCAACCATGTCATGTTAATTATACTAACCTATAGATATCTCTCAATATATAGATCTATATATATTGGTGATAGTATAGTGATTCTTTTATCGATATACGTATAGTAATTAAGAAAAAAGAATCACTATATAATACGATGTATTGTGATTCTTTTTCAAATTTGCTTACGTAAATATATTGATAAATTTTGTCAGATACACCACACGTAATATAGTGATAATATAATTAAGAAAAAATATTATAAATATACATCCTATTTGAAAAAACTACATTTTAACAAAATTTAAATAAATCCTAAAGACTAGTTTGGTAGGCTAGTTAGGATACATGAAATTAAGATGGAAATTAACAAGAAAATTAAGATCGAATTGGGGAGCAGTGTATACCGAATTAGGACAAAAATTATCCTTCTCAATTGCGGACGAGGATATGAGATTGAGGATGAGAGAGACGGTGAATAACTAGTGAATTGGAGAATAGTGTTGAAGGGAATTAGGAATTTGAGTTTCAAAAAGTAGGCGACAAATTGATAACGAGAGAAAATGACGGCAGACGGAAGCGAGAAACTTGAAGTTGAGGGCCACAAACATAAACATGAACGAGCGAAGTATATGGCGGATTATGGGAAAGGAAGAGAGGAAATAACTGAGTTGCAGAGACTCTTTATAACTAAGATGGCCACTGACTTACGATTGTGTTGCCGGAGAAGACAGAGAAGAAGACAACCATGGTTTGAATTGTGAAAAAATTAAGCAAGTTATTTTTTAGAAGCAAGTGGGTTAATACCTACTTTTATTTAGTGAAATAAAAAATTAGCCACATGTTAGGATAAATTTTATAAAAAGTTATCTTGACTAGTAAGATAAGGCAAGATAAGAGCTTTTAGTGCAAGTGTTTGGTATCAAAGATTAAGTATTAGATAAAATGGCAAAATTACATAGCTACCCTTGTAAATAAATAAAAAAAATGATGTAACCCTTTTTGTGCTCCTCCTCTTTTCTCTTCCATCGCCGCCGCCAACCAAATATACAATTGCTTCAATTTTGCAGAAAGTTGCAGAAAGTTTCTCTCTCTTCTCAATGTCTACCCCAATTTCATACACAACAACAAAACGCAAAGCACAGCGAGGTAGAATTACCAAACTATACATTCTTAAAATAGCACAGCCTTTCAAACCAGCCGTCGACAAGCTGAAGACGAGGTAGCAGCGGCGGACGCAGAGCCCGTACAACCATGGTGGCGCCGGCAGAATAGTGGGAGAAGAAGAAACGACTGTTGTCGTCGGCGGGATAGAGGGAGAAACGCCGTATTGTCGTCGTGTCCAATGTTTTCTGTTGAACGAGAATCGAGCCGACACCACGCCGATGCAGAAAAACTGGTGTTCCTCGGCTTGAGATTGTAAAATCAAAAATTGTAAAGAAAACTAATGCCAAAAAAGGTTACCAACAATGATGTGAATTAAAGGGTAAAATGGGAGTTTGGAAAAGCAAGAGGAACTGTTTATCCCAGATTCTATATATAGGAGGGGGGAGGTATGATAGCATATCATAGATAAACAGTGTTTTTAGCACGGGCCCAGCCTCTAACCCGGGCCCCCGAGATAGTTAGTCTTTGCTACCAAACGGTAAGATAAGACCATATATGTTTCGCTATCTTGAGTTAACCGCTCTACCAAACGAGCACTTAATGAACCCTTAACACAAAAAAATCTCCTATATCCTTCGTCAAAGCCAACACACACAAACCTAACCCCTCCTCCTCCCCCCCCCCCCCCCAAAAAACACGCACACGCACACGAACCCTCACCCTCATCCCCGCTCCCCCACCCCAACCCTACACATATAATATTAATCATTTAAAAATAAAAATAAAATTTTAATAATCATATACCTTAATTTATCAACCATAATTTAATCAATAAAAATGAAACTACATGTTATAAATAATTATAAACCCTAAGCGAAATTAGTGAACCCGAAATTGATTCTAAAATTAAACTAAATTATTATAATTACAATTGTAGACAAATATAATAGAAACGCAATTTGTTTTTAGTTAGAATTTACGAATTCACAAGTTCAATTCTTGAATTCGTGATTTAAAACTTTAATGTGAGTGAATTCACGAATTGAATTTGAGAGTTCGTGATTTCAGACATTTTTTTGAGCAAATTCACAACCACAAATTCATGAATTCGTGAATTTAGACATTTTTTTTTGAGTGAATCCACGACCTCAAATTTATGAATTCGTGAATTCAGACATTTTTTTGAGTGAATTCACGACCTCAATATATGTGAGTGAATTCACGACCTCAACTTGTAAATTCGTGAATTCAGACATTTTTTTTTTTTTTTTTGAGTAAATTCACGACCTCAAATTCGTGAATTAGGAAAGGGCGGGGGTATTATGGTAAGATTGGGTATTCTTTTATCTTATTTATCTAAGTGACTATTTATCTTTACTATTTTCATTATTTTCATGTAAGTATTTTAACCCATTTCCCCTATTTTTTTAAAAAAATTTTTTTGGAGACACCCAACAATTGATTAGGTTGGGGGTAATTTTGGAAAATGGTTTTTAGTCTTAAACATTGTTCACACATTGAATTTTGTTTTAGACCAATTTTGTGAGACTGAAATCAGAACCGAATAGTAAAAATATCCTTGATTTTAAACCGGCCTATACACTTACTAAAAATTATACCATACGTCCGATATCTACATATAAAATTTGTCAGACTTGTTATATTCATGCTATCAAATTGGCCCTAAATAAAATTATTGACATGGCATTATGGTTGCAGTTGTAGCATTATATCACAACCACAAATTTGCACAAATGTACCAATCCCTTCCTAGCAACACAATATATAAAATTTGGTTAAGGAATATTCAATTTCCAAACTCGATTGAATTGGAAGAATTTGAAGGTGGTGGTTGTGTCAATCCCTTTAAATATAAGTAATGTGGAAATATTGAAATTGCGAATAAACATATCAGTGTGAGTGTATGTTTCCAATCAAGGTGTTAGATGCTAGAAATATGCTAGTGTCGTGAGTGAATGTATGAGTGTATATATGTTGTATTTAAAAAAAAAAAAAAAAAAAAAAAGTCTCTAATTTACACTTGCACCATCCTTTATAGCTCGATATCGTATGTATCTCAACAAACTTATCAATTTTCCGGTTTCAACAACTTCATCAACCATTTACAAAATAATATATTATTTTATTATTTTATTTTACTGAGGGTTGAGAATTGTGTTGCAGTGGATATGTTGAAAAGTAGTGGACTTTAGTGAATATTTTATTGTCCTAACTTTTCTTGTTTTTTCAATTAAATTTAAATTAATAATTTAATTAGTTAAATAGAGAAATCGTACTGAATAATTAAAAATTACAATACAATTTGTAGAAATAAAAAACTAAAAAATAAATAATTAACCGAATCGTGACCAAATTTCTTCGATCATGCCGTCTTCGAGTTTTAAGTGGGGGCTCTAGCATCGCGAAGCTCGACATGCCTCTATACAAAACTCGAAGAGACACCTTGACATGCTTAACATCAGCCACCCGAAGAGCTAGCTCCATCTCCGTCTTCCCAATTTTCGACTTCGTCTCATTCGTCTTCAATGATCATGTTGTGCATGATAACACATGCATACATGATTTTGCTCAAATTCTCGATATAATACAATTAGGCTGATTGGTGTTTAAATGTTAGGATTTTCGTAGTGTTTTCGAGTCTGTTTTCATTATGTTTTGTGTCTCTTTCGTTTGTCTTTTGCTATGATTTGGTTGCATAGGAGTCTTTGGTATTGTAGGATAAAAAGGACGGGAATGAGAAGAAAATGAGAAGAAAGAAGCATTATATCGAAGAGGGGTTCGATAGGAGCATGTAGGCGAAAACGGAGGTCGATTTGGAGTTCGGACGAGGAAGATACGACCGAAACAAGAAAGGCGCGCAATCGTCCAGCGTTGGACGACCGTCCAGAGTACGGTGGACGAGCGTCCAGAGTAGAAAAGAATACAATGCGAGTGCTACGTTGGACGAGCGTCCAACGTACGTTGGACGACCGTCCAACGTTCCGGCCAGCTTTCCTTTCCTTCTATAACTAGGTTTTCATACCTATTATAAATACTATCCATTGTACACGAATTTTAGACATCTTTTAGACATCTTTAGCATATTTTAGCTTTAGTTTTCAGCACTTAAACACTTTAGATTAGTTTTACTTTGTTCGGATCCGGATTCTTAGTTCGTGCAATTCAATTCAAGTTTTTCTTTTACTTCGCGTTCTTCGTTCTTCGTTTAATTCTCGTAAGTTATTTATTGCTTTCGTTACTTGCTTTAATTGCTTTACTTAGTTTTAGATTCGATTTCGTAATTGCTTCTTTTAATTTCGTTAGTTTAATTTCGTTCTTTCGATTTCTAGTTTAAAGTTTAGATTCGTTTTTCTAGTTTCGATTTTCTAGTTTTTCAAAGCTTTCAAAGTTAGATTGATTTTCTTTTAAATTTCCAGATTTATTTCATCATGTCTAGATTTATTTATGCTTCTATCTTTGCTTCCTTTATTGCTTTCTCTTCGATTTTTGCCTAGGTAGATTTATTGCTTTCTTCTAGTTAAATTTTCTAAGTTTATTTAGTTTGATTTATTTCCACCTTTTTAGATTAGATTTATTTGCTTTGATTTTAATTGCTTTGATTTATTTTATTTGCCTAGGATTTAAAACAAAAACCCCAAAAATCTTATTTACTTGCTTTCCTAGATTTAGGCTAGATTAGGTTTTTACTACATAATTATTTGCCCTGTTAAGTTTTCCTTGAGATTCGATACTTAGGTTTTACTTGCTAGTGCTACGATATGATTTCGTTCTAATGCGAACACTTTTTAGTGAAACAAATTTTGGCGCCGTTGCCGGGGAAAACTTTAGGCGATTTATTGTGTAGTACTTTTATTTGTTTTATTTTATTTTTATTTGTGTTATTTCAATTTCTTGTTTCTCCCACTCGGTGCGTTTAACCCGTTTGTTGAGTGTTGTGTATGCATGGTCGCCGAAGTCTTCAAAGGAATTTAGCGCCCTACTTCGACAACATCCATCAAAGGAAAGCGATTTTAGCCGCGAAGGAGAAGAAAGAGATTGATTCTCAAACTTTTCCTTAGTCTTGTTATTTGCAGAGCCCGAAGCCATGGCAGCTAGAGTCGTTATGGGCGATTTTGCTCGCCCCACATTCACAACCACCACTTCGGCGATTGTCCTGACGGAAGCGGTCAGGAATCATGAGCTTAAACCTCATCACATGGCGTTGCTCCCATCCTACCTAGGGCTGCCCAACGAGGATGCTTTGACGTTCATCCGAGAGTTCTGCACGGTGGTGCAAACTTTTCCACTCTCGGGACTCACGGAGGATAACTTGAAGATGAAGTGCTTCCCGTACACCCTCAAGGATCGAGCAAAGTCATGGTATTTGGCGCTACCGGCCAACTCTCTCACCACATGGAATGCGGTGTGTGAGAAGTTCATGCTCAAGTACTACCCGAACCGCAAGACTCAAGAGGTGCGGTTGAAGATTATGAATTTCTCCCAAGACAATGATGAGCCGTTCCACGAAGCATGGGAGAGGTTCCAAGAGCTATTTCAACAATGCCCCCATCATCAAATGGCATCGGAGTTGCTTTGGCAATATTTCTAAGACGCCCTCAACCAAACTTGTCAGTTCATGGTGGATAGTTCGGCCGGAGGCAACATAGCGGTCAAGATAGCTGACGAGTTGAAGGATATTTTCGAGACGCTCACTGCGAGTTCTCAACAAAAATCAGCTAGACCGCGGAAAGTGGAGGCGAGTGCGATTTCGATGAGTCCCGATTTGAAGAAGCAAATGGCCGACATGTTAAGGGATCTCGAAAACTTGAAGATGAAGCAAAGTGCACCAGCCCCGAAGGAGGAAGAGAGGAAGCCCGATCAATGCGAGATTTGTGGAGAGATTGGACACATCAAGGAGGTGTGCCACAATATAGGGGAGTTTCCATACGAAGGAGGAGCCGAGGTGTACGCCGCTCAAGGATACCCACCTCAAATGCCTCCACCTCAAGGATATCAAGGGGGATACAATGGACGCTACCAAAATCCGAGGCCGACACAAGGGCAAGGTAACCCTCCTACCTATCCAAATAGGCATCCTCCACAATATAATAACCCCTATCCTCCTCCACCAAACCCCTACTACTCTCAACCTCCACCATATTATCCACCTCCTCAATACCCTCCAAATCCCTATTATCCACCACCTCCATACTACCCCCCTCAACCTACTCCTACACCGCCACCATCATATCCAAATTCTCGTCCTCAAGGACCTCCATAAAAGCCTCCCGTCGATGAGAGCCTCTCTACATTCCTACATGAGGCTAAATTGGCTCGAGAGGCTCAAGATGCTAACATAAAGAGGCTCGAGATGGCCGTTGGCCAAATTTCTGGTTCCATGCACCTAATGCAACAACCGGGGCGAATTCCGAGCCAAGGGATTCAACCACAACAAGCCAACGAGGTGCAAGCCCCTTATCCTCCATATGTTCCTCCCGTTCCACCTCACCAAGCTCATGCAATCACGGTGTTACAACGCAATGGTGGCACGATGCCGCCTCAAAGCTATTCTAGCCAAAGGTGGAGCCCGAATTCGCGTTGGGGATCGAGCCAAAATCATGCAGCACATCACGTTGGACGGCCACCCACCTTCACGCCAGCCCCTGGACGAGCTCCCCCTTTTTCTCCAGCGAAGCCCGCGCTGGACGGGCGTCCAACGTACGTTGGACGACCGTCCAACGCTGAAGAGGAGCTAACTGCGAAGCGACCCTTGGACGAGCGTCCAGCCTGCATTGGACGAGCGCCCAACGCCCAGAACGCACGCACGGAGTTCGAGGAAGCCGAGAAAGAGGCCAAACCTCTTCACAAGACGCCCGATCCGTACGTCCCCCCTATTCCATTCCTGAGTAGAGTGAAGAACAAGAAGCAAATGCTCAACCCGTATGTTCCACCTATTCGGAGTATCGTGAAGAAGGAGACAAAGGACCCCAAGCCTATCAACTCGTTTCCTAAGAGAGGAGATCCGGGAGGTTTCGACTTGAGCATTGTTTTGGATAGTGGAGAGACCGTCTCGAGATTGATGGATCTAGGAGCTGCGGTGAATTTAATGCCGTATTCTATTTTCGAGAAGATGAACTCAAGAGTCCTTCAATCTACCGACATGCGCATTGAGCTAGCAGACGGCACTGTGAGTAGTCCATTGGGAGTTGTGGAAGATGTTACAGTCCTCGTTGGTGGAATTCGAGTCGTTACCGACTTCGTCGTGCTTCATGAAGGCAAGGGAGCCAAGAGCGCAACCGGTCATCTATTCTTGTTGGGACGACCGTTTATGGCCACTACCCGAGCCCGGATTGATGTAGGTACCGGCACATTAAGCATAGCCGGCCAAGGAGGTTCGGTAACATTTTCGATCTTTGGAAAATCACCTTCTATTCCTAGTTCTTCTCTTCATTTATGCTCTTATGTTAAGCTTGCTAACCCTTGTGTTGAGGAAAATACTTGTGAAGTTTTTAACAAAGGAGCGGCTATTGAAGAGTTCATTGAAGATGAAGAGTCCATTGAAGATGACGAGTTCTTTAGTTGTGTGGATGAGGAAGAGGATATAATCGAGCAATATCTAGGGAATTTGGAGGAGGTTGATAAAGTAGAAGAGGAACACTTGAACCATGCATCGAAAGAGGAAGTTGTCGTTAACTCTTTTCTTTCTAACCTCACCAATTGTGTAACATCTTTTCTTGCAGAGTTTAACTCGAAGATATTTGAGGAGGAGTTCGAACTAAGTGTGGGGGAGTTAAGAGTTGATGATGACCGAGTTCTTCGAGATTTGTCGAAAAGGAAGAGTGGATATGTCGCGAGGAGTATCAAATCGTCGCTTGGTGCTACGGGTTTGGGTTGATCGTATCCTTCGTCAAGCTAATGACGTTAAATAAGCGCTTGGTGGGAGGCAACCCACGTAAAAAAAAAAAAAAAAAAAAATCTCTTTATATTTTTGTAGAGTAGGATTTGTTTTTCGTTTGTTTTTCTTTTTGATATTCGTGCAGGGATTGGTTCTTAAGGATTGCAATGGTATGGAAGGCTTCGAGAGGGAGAAAAAGGGAGAATTCGAGAATAATTTTGCGAGGACCGCGTTGGACGAGCGTCCAACGTAAATTAAAATTCTCCAATTTTCAGCGCAAGACGGGCCCCCAATTCGATTTTGAGTCAAATTTTTCCTAGGTTTCTACTTATTCCCTTTTCTTCTCCTTCTCTTTCTCACAATTCTTTCCCCTAGTGCAGCAAGAGCAACAGCCGCCGCCGTTCGTAAGTGCCCCGCTGCCTCTACCTCCACTCCGCCGGACCCGAACGACCCTCGTTGGTGGTCTCCTTATGATCCTCGTTGGCAAGATCCACGTTTCCAAGGTTTCTTCAACCCATAGTATTATTTGTGTCTTTAAATTTTTGTTTGAGTCTTTTGTTTCGTTTTTCTTTATTTTGTGCAATTTTACGCTTTGGTATTGTGTTTTGTGTTTGTTTTGTAGGTACTACTTGGAATTTCTCGGGATTTCAAGTGTGTTGGTCAACATTGTGCGATAAGTTCCTTCTATCCTTCCTTTTTATTTTCTTGCAATGAGGTCATTGCTTGATTCTAAGTGTGTGTGTGTGTGTGTGGGGGGGGGGGGGGGGGGGTCTTTGAAACTTTGGTATGATGTGTTTAATTTTGTTGAGTCTTAGGAGTTAATTGAGTCAAATGAGCATGTGATGATAGTATTGTGGATTTGGCCGATGATAGAAAATTTTTGTTTATTTTTGGAGAAAAATTCATGATCTTTATTATGCATGGAACCTTGGCGAAGCGACGCATTTTATTCATTGAATTTGAAGTATGCTATGATGTCGGGAACTAGTTAGTTTGAACCCGTGAGAGTTGAGCCATTTGTGCATATTTATGCCTATTTTTTTTTATTGAGTGATCATGCATGCTTCATTGTTTCTAGAACTTGCCTTGTTTCTCCATCAAGACCTTAGTATATTTACGAACTAGGAGATGATCTTAGGCCATTCTTTCGTAGCCACATGATTCCTATACACTAACCTTGTTCATAATCCTTTGTTTACCCCTTTTGAGCCTTTGTTAGCCGTTCTTTGTAAAACCGGATGATAGGAGGTTTGGATGGTTATGGGTATCCTTAGTATTTGTTGTTGGTGATATGGAAGGAGTTGAATAGAAAATTTTGGTTGTGGTGAAGAGGGAGGAGAAAGGAGTTTTAGATGCTTGATTTATGTAGTTAGCTATCCCTATGAGCTTAGAAAAAAAAATGAGAAAAAAATAGAGCCTTTGTTCAACATTAGAAAGAACATGTATTAGTTGAGCTCTAGAAAAAAAAAGAAAAAAAAAAAAGAAAAAAAAAAGAAAAAAAAAAGAAAGAATAATAATATAAGCATAAGGGGATATATAGTTAGCTTTGATTTATATAGTTGATATTTTAGCATCTTTGAGTTTGTATTTGGTGTGTTGGATGGTAGAAGATGGAGTAAAAATCCATACTTTGGTTGGAGTTGAAAAGAGGTTGATGATTTGGAGTATTTTTGAGTCACTTAGCCTATATAATCTCTACCTTAACCAATGTCCCTACATTACAAGCTTATATAAAGACCTTTTTGATCCTAATTTGTAAGTATTACATTAGGTGGAGATGTTGAGATTGAGGGCAAGCCTATGGTAAACATGTTGCATTGCATTGATATTGAGTGAACCCTATGATGTGCATTATCTTATACATCTTTTCTTTGAGAGAGTTGAGTGTTCACTTTCATATATAAATTTCACATGTTGGAGAGTGTTCTTTGATGGATTAGCATATTTTGAACTAGTTGAGTAGATTGTGTTGATTGATGCTAAGGTTGTGTGCATAGTTTTGATCACGATCATGAGAGTTTGTTTTCGAAAAGTTTTGAAGCCTATATAGTACACAATGCTTGAGTCTATTGCTTATTTCGTTTTTGTTATTGTTCAGGACGAACAAAGGTCTAAGTGTGGGGGAGTTTGATTGGTGTTTAAATGTTAGGATTTTCGTAGTGTTTTCGAGTCTGTTTTCGTTATGTTTTGTGTCTCTTTCGTTTGTCTTTTGCTATGATTTGGTTGCTTTGGAGTCTTTGGTATTGTAGGATAAAAAGGACGGAAATGAGAAGAAAATGAGAAGAAAGAAGCATTATATCGAAGAGGGGTTCGATAGGGGCATGTAGGCGAAAACGGAGGTCGATTTGGAGTTCGAACGAGGAAGATACGACCGAAACAAGAAAGGCGCGCAATCGTCCAGCGTTGGACGACCGTCCAGAGTACGGTGGACGAGCGTCCAGAGTAGAAAAGAATACAATGCGAGTGCTACGTTGGACGAGCGTCTAACGTACGTTGGACGACCGTCCAACGTTCCGGCCAGCTTTCCTTTCCTTCTATAACTAGGTTTTCATACCTATTATAAATACTATCCCTTGTACACGAATTTTAGACATCTTTTAGACATCTTTAGCATATTTTAGCTTTAGTTTTCAGCACTTAAACACTTTAGATTAGTTTTACTTTGTTCGGATCCGGATTCTTAGTTCGTGCAATTCAATTCAAGTTTTTCTTTTACTTCGCGTTCTTCGTTCTTCGTTTAATTCTCGTAAGTTATTTATTGCTTTCGTTACTTGCTTTAATTGCTTTACTTAGTTTTAGATTCGATTTCGTAATTGCTTCTTTTAATTTCGTTAGTTTAATTTCGTTCTTTCGATTTCTAGTTTAAAGTTTAGATTCGTTTTTCTAGTTTCGATTTTCTAGTTTTTCAAAGCTTTCAAAGTTAGATTGATTTTCTTTTAAATTTCCAGATTTATTTCATCATGTCTAGATTTATTTATGCTTCTATCTTTGCTTCCTTTATTGCTTTCTCTTCGATTTTTGCCTAGGTAGATTTATTGTTTTCTTCTAGTTAAATTTTCTAAGTTTATTTAGTTCTATTTATTTCCAGCTTTTTAGATTAGATTTATTTGCTTTGATTTTAATTGCTTTGATTTATTTTATTTGCCTAGGATTTAAAACAAAAACCCCAAAAATCTTATTTACTTGCTTTCCTAGATTTAGGATAGATTAGGTTTTTACTACATAATTATTTGCCCTGTTAAGTTTTCCTTGAGATTCAATACTTAGGTTTTACTTGCTAGTGCTACGATAGGATTTCGTTCTATTGTGAACACTTTTTAGTGAAACATAGGCCGACCCTCGTACAATTACACATCGCACGCGTTTGGTGAACGTTAAACGCTCCCTAGATGTCTTTCCTCGCCGCCTCTTACATTTGGGCAAAAATAACTCTTTTCATATATGTGAAACACATCATCACCTTCACGAAAGTTGGCCACTTCAGATAAATGTCATCAATGAGGTAGTAGCTCATCTTGTACGTCTTATTGTTTGCTGTGAACGTGACCACCGGGGCTACGCTGTTCAAGTAGTCGCTAATAGAGGTGATTGATTCAAGGCATTAATGTTGTTGTTCTATCCAACAACACCGTAGAAGGCATGCTAAATCCACAAGTCAGGTATAGCCACGACTTCAAGAATCATGGTAGGACAACCGTTTTCATGGCTATGATATGCGCTTGCCCAAGCCATTGGACAATTTTTTCACGAACAGTCCATGTAGTCAATAATGTCGAGCATTCTGAGAATGTCGTGCTTCGCTTCGTGAATTTGGACGAGTCGAGCACAATTACTCACAGTCGGCTTCCTCAAATACTCATCCCCAAATGCGGCAATAACAACATGGCAATTTTTTTTCAAACATTCTTGTCCAGTTGAATCCAAATGCACAGATACTCGTCGAATTGATCCATGAACTGCACTATGCAAGTTGGCGCAACACCATCGTGCATTTTTGTAGGAGGTGAAGCCCGTCCCAATCCGTGGCATCTAGACGTTGTTTGGAATTACAGGTCATATGTCTCCATCGTGTTGGCAATCCGCAAAAACAAACACTGTTGCATACAAAAGCGATGTTGAAAATTTACTTCGCCATACGTTGAATATTTGGCAAAATAATCGTTGTATAGTTGTTCAAAACTGCACTCACAATCATGCTCTACATATGTTTTTCTTTTGTTTTTTTTTTTTCGACACTCCTCTTCTGCACGAGCACGACCCTTTTTTGAAGATAATGTTGATCAATTTGCGAATACAAGTCAACGGCTCCATGAGCTATTCGCTCCAACTCTTCCGGATCCGTTGTCTAAGAAATTGATGAAATAAAATGAAGAAGAAGATTGATGAAACAAGAAGAAGAACCAGCAGCAGCAGCAACAACAACAACATCATGGAGGATGAAGGAATATATGTAGTATATATAGATTTTTTTTTAAAAAATTTGCGAATGTTGGTTGTTTCAACGACCGTTGGCCGATTGGACGCAACCACAAACAAAACGTCTGAATCAATGAGCCATAATAGTTCGACTGTACCTGTCGACACGAATTATGTCAAAACCAATCGCCTTCAGAATCAACGTCTGAATCTCCTTCATTCTTGATGCACTCAGCATGATCTACATGAAGTTGCTAACGATTAGTAAGCAATTCGAGTACGATATACTAGAGCATCGAATATGTAATTCACTTTACAAGTAGATAACTGGATATGGACCTACACAGGCAACTTACATCGTCTCTCACACTGGCGACAGATGAGAAAAGGGACTTTGGTTAGTCTATTTTCCGTATTAAGCCTGCTCTCGTTGCAAATCTGACAACAGCATGACGGGCATAACCAATCGCCATCTGGAACCTCCTGTTAGAGCTCAACACGGTGAAAAGTAGAATAGATCTAAACGACACCAACATAACCTAAAAGATTTAACTTGGTGGTCTATTCTGAAAAAGATACATGATGAGGTAACCCAATGTTAAAACGTAATGAGAAGATCAAATAAAAGGGATACTTTTAGACCAAGGCAGTGAATGTGAAACGAGGATGGACAAAAGTCGCAAAGGAGTAGTTCGCCTCGACATGCCTCTATACAAAACTCGAAGAGACACCTTGACATGCTTAAAATCAGCCACCCGAAGACCTAACTCCATCTCCGTCTTCCCAATTTTCGACTTCGTCTCATTCGTCTTCAATGATCATGTTGTGCATGATAACACATGCATACATGATTTCGCTCATATTCTCTATATAATACAATTAGGCCGACCCTCGTACAATTACACATCGCACGCGTTTGGTGAACGTTAAACGCTCCCTTGATGTCTTTCCTCGCCGTCTCTTACATTTGGGCAAAAATAACCCTTTTCATATATGTGAAACACATCATCACCTTCACGAAAGTTGGCCACTTCAGATAAATGTCATCAATGAGGTAGTAGCTCATCTTGTACGTCTTATTGTTTGCCGTGAACGTGACCATTGGGGCTACGCTGTTCAAGTAGTCGCTAATAGAGGCGACTGATTCAAGACATTAATATTGTTGTTCTATCCAACAACACCGTAGAAGGCATGCTAAATCCACAAGTCAGGTATAGTCAAGACTTCAAGAATCATGGTAGGACAACCGTTTTCATGGCTATGATATGCGCTTGCCCACGCCATTGGACAATTTTTACACGAACATTCCATGTAGTCAATAATGTCGAGCATTCTGAGAATGTCGTGCTTCGCTTCGTGAATTTGGACGAGTCGAGCACAATTACTCACAGTCGGCTTCCTCAAATACTCATCCCCAAATGCGGCAATAACAACATGGCAAATTTTTTTCAAACATTCTTGTCCAGTTGAATCCAAATGCACAGATACTCGTCGAATTGATCCACGAACTGCACTATGCAAGTTGGCGCAACACCATCGTGCATTTTTGTAGGAGGTGAAGCCCATCCCAATCCGTGGCATCTAAACGTTGTTTGGAATTACAGGTCATATGTCTCCATCGTGTTGGCAATCCGCAAAAACAAACACCGTTGCATACGAAAGCGATGTTGAAAATTTACTTCTCCATACGTTGAATATTTGGCAAAATAATCGTTGTATAGTTGACTAGTTGTTCAAAACTGCACTCACAATCATGCTCTACATATGTTTTTTTTTTTTTTTTTTTTTTTTTTTCCGACGCTCTTCTTCTGCACGAGCACGACCATTTTTTGAAGATAATGTTGATCAATTTGCGAATACAAGTTAATTGCTCCATGAGCTATTCGCTCCAACTCTTCCGGATCCGTTGTCTAAGAAATTGATGAAATAAAATGAAGAAGAAGATTGATGGAAGAAGAAGAAGAAGAAGCAGCAGCAACAACAACATGGAGGATGAAGGAATATATGTAGTATATATAGATTTTTTTTTTTTTTTAAATTTGCGAATGTTGGTTGTTTCAACGACCGTTGGCCGATCGGACGCGACCACATGTCGTAGAAAGAGTATCGCCCCTCTCTCATGACAGATGTAAATACGCCCGTTGACGCATGCCCTACGGGTGCCAGAGGTTAAAAAAAAAAATAAAAAAAATTTAAAAAAATAAAAAAACCTCGTCACTGCCCGCCCCCATAGGGCGTTGTTGTGCGTGCTCTTAACAATTTTACAATTCTTTCTTATTTTATTGGATTTAATCAATGTCGACTCAACTGTTATCTATATACCGATTTATGAAATAAAGAGAGTACAAAATATGATTCATCATTTACAAATTCTCTTTTTGCAGGCGTTACAGGATTGTAACGTGCTTCAAAGACTACATGTTGCAATGCAATTTTTTTAAAACAATTAATAGGAAATTTAAATGTCGTATCACAGAGAACTTGAACTCTCCTTGGCCCCGAAACTTAACTTCCTGCTAGTTCAACGCTCAGGTACTTGTTGCATTGCAATTTATTATAAGCTCTAGTCATTAAAGTACCGGCAAGGTCGATGCTAGCACCTTCGGCACTGCCGAAGGCAGCATCACTGCCCTACACGTGTAGCATGCAAGGCGGGCCCCTTGATGTCATGTCAATTCAATTTACTTTTTTGCTTTAGTTTCTCTGCAAAACCATTTATAGAGTTATAGGTTTATAGTAGCTGATTTATTTGGTGGGTCCCGCACTTCTACAATTATGCTATGCACTTACTTTATTAATGAATTATATATATTTTTATTTATATAGAAAAACTAGTACTCCCTCCGTTCCACTTCACTTGTCCTCTTTTTTTTCGGCACGAGATTTTGTGCGTAGTGTTAAATTTGAAAAAGTATGGGGTCCACATAAAAAATAAGGGTTAATTTTTGCCTTTTAAAGAAAGAGGACAAGTAAAGTGGGACAAACGAAAATAGATTGAGGACAAGTGAAGTGGGACGGAGGGAGTAGTAAGATACTACCTTCGTCCCACTGGGATAGGGACCTTTTTTTTCGGCCCGCGGGAATTAAGACGGGAATGATGATATTGGGATAAAGTGAAAGGTAATGGGTTAAAGTGACGTGTCAGAATTTTATTGGGTTAAAATTTTCCATTTTGGGAAAGGTCTCTATATCAATGGGACATCCCGAAAAGGAAAATGTCCCTATATCAGTGGGACAGATGGAATAGTAATTATTTTCTTATTTGGACTTTAATTATAGTAGGATAGTTTTCTTCATTGTTCTTGATATTTAGTTTAATTGTTTTCAATTAATTAAGTTGTAGTACATATTTTCAAAAAGATCGTATTACTTTCGTGAAATCCTTTTATGCATTTATTTTTGTAAAACAATATTATTTATTAAAGTTCAACTTATTAATTACATATCAAAAATAAATGGAGTATTAATTTTAACTAATTAAATATTTTATATGCTACTATATATACATATTAAATCTTTATACTTATATCTCGTGGTTTAATTCTATTTTATGTAAATACCGCTCATATACACATATTTAATGATAGTAAATAATATTAAAGTAAACATATATATTAAGAAGTAATTAATTAAAAGTGATATAAATAACGGTAATTCTTGAATAATTATTCAAACCCAAATGTAAATTGGAAACAACTAAAAAGTGTTATATATGATTGGAATATAAAAAAGATATAATTGTATTGTTTTGGCGGAGATATATTCTATATATAGAATAACACCTTCAATTAATATTTTTAATAGAATAAATATACTTATACATGCATATTTATTTTCTCAGTAGAATCGTAAGAGAAAAATGAAAATTATTAAGGGGAGAGACACAAAAATAATTTATTAGTATATTAATGTGAAAACAAAATAGTTCAAAAAATATGAGATTTTAAACAAACAAGAAGAAAAAGTTTAAACATAAATAAAATAATTGTGTAGGACCCGCATAATAAAGTAATTCAGCCACTATAACCCTCTAAGTGGTTTTGCAGAGAATACAACAATTTACTGTAGCACATTTAAAAGCAAAATATTAAATTGACACATGGAGGGCTCTGATGGGGGTTCTGCATACAGAAGGCGTTAGCATCGCCCTAAGTACCATTCATTATTAGTATAATAATATTATGATTATGACAATCATTCAAAGAGAGAAATAAAATAAAATTAGAAGAGTCTTCCCTAAATCAAAGGAAATAAAATAAAAGAATAATACCCTCTTCAAAAAATATTTATATTTTTTCAAAAAAATATTTTCCTTCACTATCCAAAATATTTGTAGTTTCTAAAAAGCTCAAACATTTTCCAGAGGGGGAAAAGAGAGAAAAAACACCAAGAATTCTGTTCGAGAATGGAAGCTATGGAATATTCATCATAACCTACAACACTAAGCGGTAGTATCTTCCCCACAAAGGCTAAAGTCTGGTGCTTTAAAGCTTTTTCAATGGCCGATCCAGTTTCTCAGTGACCCCTCAACGAACGCCGTTCAAGCAAGGAGGCCTTTTTTCTTTCGGGATTTTCGTCGAACAGGGGAGGCGCAATTGATCTGCGTCCTTCTCCAGCTATGGCGGAGGACGACGACGATGAGGCGTTCGGAGATTTCTCTTTCGCTCCCTATCAGTCGAATTCCCTATTCGCCGCCCCGAATTCGTCGGCGGGGGCAGCCGTAGCCGACGAGGACGAAGACGACGATTGGGGCGATTTCGTGCAGCCTCCGTCGTCGCAATCGAAGCCTGCGGAAGCCGCTGCCAATGGAGATCACCGATCGGATAATTCTGCGCCGCCGGCTACATGGATGATGCCGCGAGGCGCGTTGCCTCTTTCGCTGTTTGGAGATGCGGAGGAGGAGGAGGCGGTGGCGGGTGATTTGGTGGTTGCTGGGGATTTGAATCAGCAGAAAAGCAATGGGATTACGGTGGGCATCGGTTCGGGTTTAGTCGGGAACGGTGTATCGAATCAGAAAAGTTTTAGTATTGCCGATCTGTACGATAATTATTTGCAGATCAAGCATGACAGCGTTGCCGGTTCTGATTTGGCTGGCAAGGTTGATTCGGTTAACAATGGAGTTTATTCGAGTTCGAATCAGAATGGTGCCGAATCAGCTGCTCCTGAGTTGAAAAATGTGATCTTCACCGATGCATTGGTTGTCAGCGATCATAGTCAGCTTACAACCAAGAGTGATCACGAGGTGTTCAATTTTAAGTCTTACATTTCATCTCCGAAGAAGGGGGAGGACCTCTTCGGGGGATTTACAGGGGATTTTAATGGATTTAGCTCTAGTTTGAGTCCATCTCCTGAAAATGTGCTGATGTTGACTTTCGGATTAGATACGAATGGTGAGAAGAAACAAGTAGATGGGTCTAATAATGCCATTGATGGTGGCGGAGGTGGAGATGCTGATGATGGTGATGATGATGAGGAGTGGGACTTTAAGGATGCAGATGCTGAATTTCAGGGTCAAGATGTGAATAATATTGTAAGCAAGCATTCTCGTACTTGTGCGGTTGTTTCTAATTGTTTCAAATTTATCAAGATGTCTTTTGCTGCGGGTGGAAAGCCACTAAATGCACTTTGTATTTCGTATAATGTATAGAATCGTAACTTCTTACTTGGGTGGTTAGATAATCTTCTGTAGGTTAGCTGGGACTAAAGCTTAATTCAATTATATAAAATGTGGCTACTCGCTCCTGTTTGAAGTATGAACTGACTTGTTTGAGGTAATTTGTTCATTATCTACTACATTTACTTTGCTGAGCGTGGTGAACTTTGTATGAAGGTTGCCTTGGTGGTGCAAACAGTTTCTGAGAGTAGTCTGTATTCCTCTGGGACTGGAGTGGGCTTAATCAAACCAGTTGATTTCTTTGGGAGTTCTAATGGATCGATTGACTTCTTTGCAAGATCAACTGAACCAGTTGATTTATTTGCTAACTCAAGCAGTATTACTATCACTTCCCAAAATATGGACTTGATTGGTATCCCAAATTTGGCCTCTCTAAACGATTTGACTTCTGATCAACACTCAATTGTCGAACAAAATAATGTCAGAGGTCTTTTAGGCTATACAACAGATGTTGGGATTGAGGAACTTGATGTGGATTTTGGAGATTTTAGTGCTGCTTCTGCAGGAACTGGACCCGAGCCAAAGGTATGTTGCTCCTTTTCCTTATTTTTTCTGCGCTGAATGCTTATTGCACGGTACTGATATACTGACTGCACTTGGTTCAGGATCTATTTGCTAATAATGTTCTTTTAACCTTGGAAGATGCAATACAAACACCAGATGCCAAAATCCAGGTGAAGTCACTAATAGTCTCATATCAAGGCCTTTCTTTGAATCAGTTATATCTCTAAGAAATGCTTTGCTACTCTAGTTAATAAATAGCCAATCTTTTCTCATGGACTCGTGAGGGGTTGATAGAGGTCTTTGGTTGCTTGATGAATGTCTCTATTGATGTGCTTACTGCATGTTTTATTCATTGTTGCTTTCATGAAGACCGATTCCATATGCCTCAAGGTTTATGTCTTTCCTGATGTATTAAATAGAGCTCCTCATTTTTGAAAGATGATGATCAAATAGAATCATTTGTGTAATATCCCATGTCTGTCTTAATCCAGTTCTTGAGCTGAAATTCAATCATGATGCTTTCGCTGTCTTAGTTATTTCATATTTTTTATCTTCTCCAAATATTAAGCATCATTTTCAATCAGCTAATTTCTATATCTCTAACCAAATCTTAATCTTACCCAGAGAATTGCTTGTGGGAAAGCCTTTGATCCCTCAATTTCCTATGTTTCATCATTTTTGTTTCCTTTACTTCTGTTCGTTGATTTGGGATTTTCACTTTGTAGGAAAAGGATACAAGTTTAAATCATAAGAAAGGTGTTATTCCTCTCTCTATATTTGGTGATGAAGAGCCAGAACGTAGCAGCTCTTCTGATGTTCAGGATTTCTTTTTACACCAGTCTATTCCTGCAAAAAAAAGTGACCATATTGCTAGCAATTTTAACTCTATCAATGATATGATATCAAATTTATATAGCCAAGCTGAGCATAATTCTTCTACAAACACTGAGCATAACCTCACTGAATGTGAACCGAACCCATCCAGTGTAGTTCCAAGTTCCGATTTGACTCATGGCGGCGGTGGCGGTGGCGGTGGTGACGACGACGGCGATGATGGTGATGATGATGGCGATTCATGGGACTTCAAGGATGCATCGGAAATGAGATTTGACAGCAATGTTAATTCTATCAATGATATGATGTCAAATTTATACAGCCAAACTGAGCAAACTTCTATAATCACTCAGCTTAACCTCACCGAAAGTCAGTTGAATCCGTCTAGTGTTGTCTCAAGTTCTGATTTGGTTAATGGTGGCGGCGGTGGAGATGATGATGATAGTTCATGGGACTTCAAGGATGCATCCGAAATGAGATTTAACAATGAGGCTTCTATTGCTAGCACGGGCGATCCATACGGGAACAATTCATCAAAGTTGAAGCTGGATAATTATTTGGATTTCTATTCAAAATTGAAGGAAGAGTTGTGCTTTACTGTCAAGCACCATATTGACAGACTCAAGGTATTGACAAGTGAAGGACAGTTTCTCTCAATTTTTTGTGATTGTTATATTTCTTTTTCTGAAGTTACAAAAGGGCTTCAAATCACTTGCATTTGATTTTTACCCATCGTTTGTGCATCACTGCTAATTTTACACAATTCGCTGTTTTTCTGATTAGAATGCCCAAGGTGATGCTGAGCTTTCTGTTGAAGGTGCAAGAGCTGCATCTATTGAGAGCGAGTTCCAGGTGGGTGATATGCTTGTCCTTTTCAATGGCTGTTTTTATGTTTTTCTAAGCATCTTAATATCCTCTGTGAAGGTACATATTCTGTATAATGCAGATATATAATTAGTCATGGTGTTGCCCAATGATTATTATAGCATCACCATAGTTATTAGGCTTACAATTCAAGCAGAATGTTCTAGTTTCTGTTTGTTAACAAGCAGGGTATGCTCATGTCAGTTAATGTAAACTCAATGTCTTGATTCATTCTACTAGAAATGTCTCTTGAAGGTTGCACCTTTCCTTTGCACAAGAAAATTTCATTATCTCATTCCTTAGTGACCCTCTATCTCTTGCATATATAGCGACTAATGTCATCAATCTTTTGTAGTTGTTCTGCAATGAACCTGAACATATGAACTTCCTTTATGAAGAAGGGGCTTTACTGGATCACCATACAAGAGATAGTCGTTTACATGAATTTACTCAAGTTTTGCTGGAGCCACAATTTCAAAGACTTGAGTCCGAATACCACTTATCACAGAAGTTGTTAATGGTAAGAAGTTTGATCCTTGATTCTTAGATGCCAGTTATGAGAAATGATTTGTGCAGGAATTTTGAGAGTAATATCTTCATAAACACGCATAATATGGTTGTATTTTCATCTTCATATCATTATTCTCTGACGAAATCTTTAGTGTAAACAATTCTATTTGATTTGAGACCTGGCAGTCTGGCCTTCTCCTTTGGTCCTTCCATTTGTCTGTGCATTCTGTTGTTCGGCTGCTCATGTTGTATTTGATGAACAATAGGTGGAGAAAGATCTAGGATCGTCTATGGAACTTATTAGACATACAAACGCGATGCTTAAGATCTTGAACATAGGAACAATGGCGGAACAAGAGGTCTATGTTTCTTTATGGTCTGAGATGGTATGTGTCTGTACTCGAGAGTTAAGACATGGTGCCTTGATTTGGAATGATGCAGTGGTGAAATGTGTTCAAAGCCAGTTACTATCTGAGCCTCAAGGTAATACTCTTTAAAGTGCTTTGTTATCATGTTTAGAGAAACCAGTGAAGAAGACTAGCCTTCGTGATGATAGTAGTATGGATAGTAGATTATTATGTTCTGTAAACAGTCCCGGAGGATCAGTGTAGATGATGAGTGTGGTCAAATTTTTTTACCCCTATATCTGGTTTTCCATCTGTTTTCTGTCTAATATGAGAACAATGACAACAGGAAGGAAGTTTATCTTAGCCCTCGGAGAGATATACAGGGTTGTTGTAGTTATTGGAGCTTCAGCCACTCTTTTCAAGCCTTGGATTTTATCCAGTGCAGGAGATTTGCTATCTGTACATAATTTATTAGAGGAATGCCATGCTGTGTGGTCAACCTCAGGACTTGAAGAAGCTCTTACAAGTGTATTGGCGCCAACTACTTTTGATGATACATCATTATTCAAGTGCATCAAACATATCCGTGGTCTTGATGCCCTTCAGCTTGAAAATTATGTCTTTGCTGAAAACGGATCTAGGTGTCGGCTGTCTCTCCTAACAGCTGGAGTGGTGCCAGGTACACAACGTTGTTAGACTTAGCTTGAATTCCTTTGTCCCTTTGTTTGCCCGTACTCACCACGATACTTCTTTGCCTGAAATACATGAATGTGACTTGTGCGCCAGTTAACGTCTGAAAGCGCATATTTCTTCTCCTTTAAGAAAAATGCATGGTGTCTTTTTTATCTTTGAGCTTATCCAAGATTCGAAAATGAATTTATTGGACAACGACATTATAATCAGAAAAGAGTGGTGTTGTGTATTGACAGAAGGTATTCAAAAGCTATGGGATACAAGTGTAAAACTTGTCTTTTAGATCATAATATAGAGTATGTTCGGAAATAAAATAAAATAGAAGAATGTAATGTTTTGTCTCACTTAAACATGACCTCCATTGTCTATTTCCGCTATATCCAATCATCATAGTGAAATTGATTGCACTAAATCATCTGTCGTAGATCTTAAATGATAATTTTATGATGTCCTGCTAACATAGTTTCCTTCAATAAATCTTTTAAAACAGATTTGAAGATTGCAATGTGGGGAAATGAGCAGTGCTTCGTCACACTTGCGAATTTGTGCGCAAATTTGATAAGCTGTGACCCCCCAAAGTTTCCGCAGTTAAATTTTGGCTGAGGAGATAGATGACTGGGACACGTTCAATATGTCATTCGTTTGAATCCAGAATGGCTTTGTGGATCTAGTGCTCTGGCATGCGGACAGGATCGAATGGTGCCTGCTTATTTCCTTTTAAGTTAAGGAGGTTATTTTCTTGGAATTGGAGCCTCCAGGTGCTACTAGCATTGCATTGCCTTGAGTGGATCAAACTGCTGAATCAGTCTTTGTGTTACAGAAAAAAGTTTTGGTCAAAGAAAATATTTTTTTGGTACTTCTCCCTCGGAGCTATTGGGGTATGAGTTAGAGAAGAACTCTTTTGTCAGAGGCATCGTCTTCTATGTGTTTATAGTAATGTGAGTTTAGTTTTCTTTTGTTGTATCATTGTGTAGTTCATGTACAAGTTTACTTCGGGCGACTTCCCTAAATGGTTATGTACTATTACTGCACAATTTTTGTCCCAAAATTGGGAGCTTCAGGTTAATACTATTATTTTATTACTATAGGCTATAGCTGTTAACAAGTTCATCCTTGTCTGCTCTCTCCTATCTATCTATCCCTCCACCCATGTACTGTTTTTCTGCGACTATGACTGGTCTTCAGTTTACGTATGGAACTTCTCACCTCATGTTGCAGATTCTGGCATGCAGAGTCCTCTCCGAGAAAGGTAAGCTGATTTCTACCGATTAAACTTCTGGTGTGCTTCATTTGTACTAATGATTGTCATATTCTCTTGCAATTTTTGCTTCTAACATAAGAATAGTTCTGTAATTCAGAGTAAGGGCTGATTTGGTTGCTTGCCTTTTAGGGATGAACGTCGACAGCTGAGGAAGGAACCTCCATGACTCTTTGAGGTTACTCTATCCCCTCCCCCTCCTTTAGATACAGAAGTCTGCACTGCATGCATACAATTGAAAACGTGTGCTTCATTTCTCTGAAGTACTGAAAGACTTGCGTAATTGATATTCACCGTGAATGTATATCTGGTCAGACGTAATAATGTACAAGTAGGTGAGTTTTTTCGTTTTGCTCCTTTTGTCATGCGCGTGTTATACTTGCTCCAGATATAAGAAGTAGGATTATTGTACAGGTAATATGGAAACAGAGCTATTAACCATGGACAGTAAATCCATGTCTGTGTTGGTTTATGGCAGTTGATGTTCTTGTTCCTTTTCACCTCTTTCAGCAACTACATGAGCTTCATGGCAAATTTTATTTGGTTCGAGATTTATAAATGGTGTAACGTACCGAGAGATCATCTTATTCAAAATTTTGGAACTTTTTGTGCTACTTTTAGGATTAAACTTGCCAATAGTATATGGATTTGTGTGGCATGGGTACTGTGGAAATGGAGGAACAAAGTGTTATTCGACAATGCAAAGTGGAATAGAGAGAAGAGTATAGATGATATCAAAGGAAGATTATGATTATGAAGTTGGTGTCGATTGAAAAGCGGATAGACTTTTAACATATCCTCTAGGAAGTGGTTAGTTTGTCCAAGGATTTTTTTTATTTGACACTATATAATACGTATATATATACTATTGACACTAATAGTTTCAATTGTTAACAATAAATATAAATTATGAGAAATGTTACTAATGAAAGTGTCTGCAGTTCCAACTTTCAAAAATCAAGCACAAATCGAGAATAAATTTTAAAAAACACCAAAAAGGAAAGGTAACAACAATAAATATAAATTATGAGAAATGTTACTAATGAAAGTGTCTGCAGTTCCAACTTTCAAAAATCAAGCACAAATCGAGAATAAATTTTAAAAAACACCAAAAAGAAAGGTAACAAGCAGAAAATATTATCGATTAATCAACCACATAATGACACTATAGGCACTATTTCGACATTAATGGTACCTATAGTGATCATTACGTAATGAAAATATTTGTACTTTTTTTTTTTATCGGAATGAGAATATTTGTACTATTTTGACAATAGAGCATATATATTGTCAATACTTCAATATTTTATGGAAGTAAAATACAAGATTACCATATTGACTAGCTCCAACGCCAGTTTCAAAATCGTTTTTTTTTTTTTTTTCAATGAATCTGAAGAAATAGTAGACCAACAAAAGAAGTGATCCTTCATGGAAAACTTCATGAAGAAGAAGAAATAGAAGAAGAAGATTATCCTTCATACAACCCAAAGAAACACATAGTTGACAACTTGACATAAACATATATGTAGAAGCAAAAAATTACAAATCAAGCTAAAAATCGTATAATTATTTTGCCTATATCGTAGAAAAATAACATACAAAAGTCGACCATATAACGGTACTATTGGCCCTTTTAGT
Source organism: Thymus mandschuricus (assembly GCA_029379335.1). NCBI lineage: Eukaryota > Viridiplantae > Streptophyta > Magnoliopsida > Lamiales > Lamiaceae > Thymus > Thymus mandschuricus. Next base: position 6,537,185 of record CM057072.1, read on the forward strand.
GCCAAAATAGTGTCAATAGTGCCAAACTTTCAATATTTTTTGCTAGAATATCGAGCGAAAAATCATAAAATCTATATACTATATAAAAACAAAACACGAAGGATATTTATGTAATTTCACTTCTATTTTAAAGGGTATTTTTGTAATTTTACGTATAGTGTCAATATTTAATTTTAATTATCTGCCGTTAAAACTACTATAGAGGAGATTTTCATAGATTATGGATTTCTATCGGTTAAAAAATATATGTATGTTGAACCGACACCAATCTCATTGAAACAACGCCACCCTTTCCTGCAGTTTTCATTCACGGCCTCCCTCTATTTAAGCATAAGACACACTAATCACGATTCGAAACGTTGAATATCATCTATGTGTGCCGCCCAGCCCAGTTTTGCGAAGCATCATCATCATGAGGCTTTTTATATCTCCATAAACTTTTTGATGCTGAATATGAATATGGTTTGTTTAAGGTATGATTTAATCATTTAAATGCTTCTCTCCAATATGACGATTAACTTTGTCGCCCAGTCTTAATCTGCATTTGAATGATGAATACCTTCATACACTAATTTTTTTTAATGATGAATATTTTCTGCATTTGAATGATATGATGAATATCTTTCTCTTCTACATCTCACAGTTCCATTCTAATTTTTTGTAATTTTTAATAAATTTAAATCTTGATTATCCTTTGATGCATTCCGTGATGAAGTTGTTGTATATATTTGCTGAGATAAACAGTGATTATCTAAACAATATCACCATCTTTCTGTTGAGATTGCTCTTTGAATATCAATTTGATTTTTATTTGAAATATATCGTGAGTCTTGCCCATGGTATCTAATGTTAAGGATCATATATGTTCCTTGATTTTCATTTTGCTGGACTAATACTATATTGAACAGATCTTGCGAGTTGCGACAAAGTTAGCTTCACTATAAGTTTTCTCCTTCTATCTATATTCATGCGTACATTAATTATATCTTCTAATTAGTTTACTTTTTTAATTTTATCAATTCTTGAGTTTTTACTTCAATTTCGTTTTACATGCATACAGTTGATTTCTTTTGCAGGTATCTACTTTTTTAATTTTATCAATTTTTGAGTTTTTACTTCAATTTCGTTTTACATGCATACAGTTGATTTCTTTTGCAGGTATCTACTTTAAATTGAAGTGATTTTCTTGGTGTATGAAGCAATGGACTTTGGACGTATCTGATAGTATAGTAGTTTTTGGCTACACTGTTTTTATCTGCGATAGTTTGGCTTGTGGTTTTTTCTTTATGTGCCTGTGTTGTTTTGGTTTTGCTTGTTATTTTTATTTTTTCTTTAAACGATCTCATGTCCGGTTTTCTTTTATCTGTATTACAGTTTGGGAGAATTTTTATTTTTTCTTTAAACGATCTCATGTCCAGCTTTCTTTTATCTGTATTACAGTTTGGGAGAATGCAATCATGAATTGTGTTTTAAAATTGGAAGGGTCATCAACAATAGTACTACTACTTTCTCAATTCACATATTTATTTATTAAAACCCAATATGGAAAATATCGAATCTTTCTTATAATGTTACATTTACTTTTTTTAATTTTTGAATTATCGGCTTAATATGATTTCTCTTATGGTTTGTGTCGATTTTGATATTTTAAATGGTTTGCCAATGCCTCGCTAATTTAATGACATTGGCAATCTTCCAGTAACAGTAGAATCAAATGAAATAATGAATCAAAGGAAATACTCGCCTATTATCTTCTACTAGAATTTTTTTTTACAGTGTAGTTACCACATTAAGTGTGAAGTTACATTATTCCTTTTTGTGTAAATATTAAAAACAGTATCTTTATATAATAAATTGCAAAAAGTACACCAAAAAAATCTATTGTGGCCATAGACATAACTGAGTGGTTAAGTTGCATAGAAACGAGTTTATTACGGAGTATTAAAAATTATAAATAAATGATACAGTTTTTTCTTTTTACTTGACCGACATATACATAATATTCCCAAACCAAACTATTCCTTAGAAAACACAACTCCTTGAATTAGATTTTAAATATAATTATTTTAGTACACAGGAAAATACTTAACATTTGTTATTATATATTATATAGTACTTTAAGTTGTTTTAAAAAAAAAAAATTATTGTATTGCAAGTATTATTAGGAAAATTCGAACATATTCTAATTGAACACCAATTGTAACTATTGAGTTCAATTTTGCCTTTACCTATAAAATATTTACTACCTATAAAGTATTTAAAATATATGCTACCATAAAAAATTTACTATTTGTAACCTATAAAATTTTTACAAGACTCATTAAAATAATTTGGTTTAGAATATATTCCCGCGCATCGCTCGGTAGACGTTCTAGTTAACTAAATAACAAAGAAATCTAGCACAAATTAAGAAGAAATTCATAGGATTAATAATCAAAAGAATATATTAAAGCTTATCTTATACTTCTTTCGTTTCACTTTATTAGTCTATTTGCTACTCAATCCGTCTCATTTATGTTGTTTCAGTTTATTAGTATTAATTTATTATAACAAACTATATTGAATATAAAGTGAGACAACATAAATGAAATATATGAAATATATTGGGCCTCCCACTTTACTAATCGTGTTTCCTAAAATTAAAATAATTAACTCTTACTTTTCAATATGGACACCTTACTTTCATTTTTAACATTTGCACATAAAATCTTATGTCCAAAGGAAACAAGACTAGTGAATTGAGACTGAAGGAGCAAGTTATTATTTTAATAGTATTACCTTAATTCTTACTCCCTCCGTCCCACTGATATAGGGACCTTTTTTTTGTGATTTTCGGCACGCTTTTCCACGCCTCTAGATGATGAATTTTAAAACGAATTTTGGAAGAATTTTTTCTTTTACGGGAGTAGTATCCCGTAAAAGAAAAAATTCTTCAAAAATCCGTTTTAAAATTCATCATCTAGAGGCGTGGAAAAGCGTGCCGAAAATCACAAAAAAAAAGGTCCCTGAAATTGTATAATCCCTACTTTGGAAGGCTAATGTAACTCAACACGTAACACAGAAAGTAACACAGTTGAGAACACAAGTTGGTAACCCAGTTCGGTGATAATCACACCTACGTCTGGGGGAAGCTATTCCAAGAAACAATTCACTATGATGAGTATAAGGGATACAAGACTCGTGAACGTCAGCAACACCGAGCGTTCTCTCCTCACCCGACTCTACTCCTCACCAATGAATCCTCACGGTAAACTCACTCTAGTCTACCCGAACACTTTTCACAGATTGAAAAGATTAAAACCCGATCTTGAACAAGGAATTGTTCAAGAAATTACAATCACTCACCAAAGAACAAACTACCCCAATTGATGAATGAAAAAAAAAATTAACTCTCAAAAATCACATGAAGAAAAACGAGCTCTCAATAATGTAGATCAAAAACGCGCAGCGGCTCCAGAGCAATCTTCGAGCTTATATACATCCGCATAACCCTAGAAGATAAATAAGGCATATCTTAAAAGATATCCTTAATAGGGTAAATATGATCTTCATGCAAATCTTCTAATTAATGCGGGAATATAATACAATCTTGATCCACAAGGAATTCCACTCCACCGAGAATTCCTACGCATACATAAATTATGCCATACAAAGATACTCCATGCAATCCATGCAGCAACAATCTCCCCCTTGACATTTTATGTATGCAATCACACCAACACATGCAACTCACACAACTCCTCCAAGATACAAAGCACCCAATGCAAAATCAAGTAGGCAAGGAGCGCACCCACATAACCATACTTGAATGCATAGTGCAGAAAGACTCCCCCTTGCTACAAACACTCTCTAAAATGAAGTACTAGCCGAGCGCACCCGAACTAGAATACTACACATAGAGAGAAAATAAACGCACTGCATAACACCACTTAGAACACCACAGATAACACCAGCTGATCAAAATATGCTTCACCAGAAAACCAAGCATCATTAGCAGCAACTGCCTATTTACTATTACAGTCCAAAAACTGAATATCCATATCCACTCCATCAGCAATAACCAGAAAACCAACAAACTGTCTAGCCAACCAACAACCAGAATAACATAATAACAACCATTTCGAATCATCAGAGCAAAAAAATAAAAAATAAATACCAACCTATACTCCCCCTTGAATGCAGACATGAAATGCCAAGCTAAGGCAGTTCTGCACCAACCGCAACACCAACATCAGGAGCAGGAGCACCAGCAGCTCCCCCTTGCGGTGTACCACCAGCTAAGATAAGCAGATCCTCAATCTCCTTTTTCTTCTTCAATAGAATCCGAAGCTGCTCACATGTCATTTCATACTCCAAAGAGATAGCTTGGAACATGAGCTTCGAAATTGCTGGTTCATAATGAGGAGGAGCAGGACCGAAAGGCAGCTGAATATCATCAATATTTACTTCATGAGACATCGAGGAAGAAGATGCCTTTTCTGCCTTCGAGCTGAAAGGAGGAGACTTAGGCGCAATACCGGTCTGAGCCTTAGTGAACCTCATATAAGAAGTAGCAGGAGCCTTTGCACCTTCAGGAATATCAAACTTCCAAAGGACACTGGAAGTCCCTGCCCAATCCTTGTACAGCAGCGTTGCCAGAGAGAGATTCACACAGGTCTTGTGGTTCGTACCACGGCAACACGGCAACATAGGGGTTCTGGGCGTAGGCTGAGCAGCCGCGAACAGCAATGCAAGATCAATACCCTCTGAGATCTTGAACGAAACCATGGATGCAACAAGAATTTAGAGATCCGGAGGATAGACGATGAGAAAATCGGGAGAATCGCACAGATATCCGGCGGAGAAGAAGAGAACCAGAAAAGCCCTATCACAATTGAACACTGAGAGAAAGAGCACTGCAGCACGCAAGAGTCGGTTCAAATCAACAGGAATAGTAAAAGGGCGCGCAGAAAAATAGCCCTCTTTCAACTGACAAAAATTCCACGTCAGACAAGTACCCAAAAGATAACACCAAACATAACACCACCCATCACACCATGAAACCAAATAATAGACGAAATCAAATAAACATAATCTGAGCAGCTCAGATTATACACATCCCAAGTGACTTTCGTAAAGCCTCAAACCTTTCTCCATCTAAAGGTTTGGTGAAAATATCCGCCACTTGCACACGAGTAGAGACATGCTGAAGAGATAAAGTCTTGTTTTCAACAAGATCTCTAATAAAATGGTGTCTGATCTCAATGTGTTTGGCCTTCGAATGACTGACTGGATTTTTGGAAAGATTAATAGCCCCAATATTGTCACAGAACAAGACATACTCTTTTTCATCGATCCCATAATCATACAGCATCTTGGTCATCCAGATTAACTGAGTGCATGCACTCCCAGCTGCTATATATTCTGCTTCCGTAGAGGATAGAGAGACACAATTCTGCTTCTTGCTATGCCACAAGATAAGATTATCTCCCAAGAAAAAGCATCCTCCAGTGGTACTCTTACGATCATTAGGATTTCCAGCCCAATCAGCATCACTGTATCCGGTAAGCTTCAGAGAACTTCCTTTCCCAAACCATAGACCAATCTTGCACGTTCCTTTGACATACTTTATAATGTTTTTCACAGCCTTGTGATGACTCTCCTTCGGATTTGATTGGAATCGCGAGCAGACCCCAACACTGTAGGTAATATCTGGTCGACTGGCTGTTAGGTACAATAGGCTACCAATCATACTTCTGTACACTGCTTGTTCCACAGGTTTGCCTTCTCCTTCCTGGGTTAGTTTGACCGATGTACCCATTGGTGTCCTTTTTGACTTAGAACTCTCCATGCCAAACTTTTTCACTAAATTTTCAGCATACTTCTCCTGACTTACGAAGATGCCATCTTCGCACTGCTTGACTTGAAGCCCCAAAAAGAACTTCAATTCTCCGAACATACTCATCTTGAATTCAGAGGTCATCAACTTCACAAATTCACTCACAAGAGCCTCTGACTTAGAACCGAAGACCAGATCATCAACATATACCTGGACAATAAATATGTGACCTTCATGTTGCTTAACAAACAAGGTCTTGTCAGCACTTCCTTGAACATATCCCTTCTTCAAAAGAAATTCCGCTAGCGTGTTGTACCACGCTCTGGGGGCTTGCTTCAGTCCGTATAGAGCCTTGTTCAGCCTGTAAACATACTCTGGGTGCTCGGGATCTTCAAAGCCCTTCGATTGCTTAACATATACCTCCTCTTCTAAATTTCCATTCAGAAAAGCACTTTTGACGTCCATCTGGTATAGCTTGAAATCTAAGCTGCTAGCCATACCCATCAGAAATCTCACAGATTCCAATCTGGTAACCGGAGCAAAAGTCTCCCCGTAATCAATACCTTCCTCCTGTGAGTATCCTTGAGCAACCAATCTGGCCTTGTTACGAGTGATGTTCCCTTGCTCATCTGTCTTATTCTTGAATATCCACTTCGTCCCAATCACATTAGCACCTTTGGGGAGTGAAGTTAGATACCATACATTGCAGCGCTGAAATTCCAAGAGTTCTTCCTGCATGGCCGCTATCCAGTTTTCATCCTGGAATGCACCGTTGACGTTCTTGGGCTCAATTTTTGAGACAAAACACACCGTCGCTATGTGGGAAACCAACTTCTTGAAGTCTATCTCTCTCTTCCTGGTCTGCATCCCATCATTGATATGCCCAATCACATCTGAAGCTGAATGATTTTTATGGACTCTTGTTTCGGCAATGTCAGAAGTACCAGTTGGAGTACCATCTTGAGTACCCTCCAGTGTTATCTCCTCTACTTTGACATCCTTCTCCTTACTAGGACTCTGAGAGCTCTCTGCAGTACTGGTGATCAGGACATCTTCTTCATTGTTTACATCGCCTTCCACTGAATCATCAAAAGTAACATTGATTGACTCAATAACAGTGCATTGATTTTTCAGGTACACTCTGTAAGCACGGCTGTTTCTGGAGTAGCCTACAAAGATTCCTTCTATTCCCTTGTCATCAAGCTTCTTCCTTTGCACTCTGTCATTTACCACAAAGCATCGTGAGCCAAAAATGTGATGATGTTTCACATTTGGCTTTCTTCCTCGCCAGATCTCATAAGCAGTAACCTCTGTCTGCGGCCTGAGGTACACTCAATTGCAAATGTAGCAAGCTGTTTCAAATGCTTCAGCCCAAAGTCTAAGTGCAATCTCTTTAGCCTTCATCATAGTTCTGGCAGTGCTTTGCAGGGTCCTGTTTTTCCTTTCAACCACACCATTATGTGTAGGAGTTATAGGAGCTGAGAATTCGTGTCTTATCCCTTTGGATTGACAGAACTCCATGAACTCTTGATTCTCAAACTCACGCCCATGATCACTTCTGATGGCCTTGAGTTTGCTCTCCTTCTCTATTTCCAATCTTAGACACAAAACTCTGAACGCCTCGAAAGTGTCTGATTTTTCTCTTAAGAATTCAACCCATGTGTATCTCGAGAAGTCATCCACGCAAACAAGAATGTATTTCTTTCCTCCTAGACTTTCAACTTGCATGGGTCCCATCAAATCCATGTGTATGAGATCAAGGACTTTTGCTGTAGTGATTCGGAGTACTCTCTTGTGTACCTCTTGAGTCTGTTTTCCTTGTTGACACGGTCCACAAAAATCAACATCTCCAAATCTGATCTTGGGAATTCCTTCAATGGCATTCAGTTGAATAAGCCTCTGAATATTCCTGTAGTGCGTGTGCCCAAGTTTCTGATGCCAAATTTCACTCATCTTAGAAACAACCCTGTAGCTTGTGATCTTTGGAGTAAAGATGTAGCAATTGTCGGCTGATCTGTTTGCCTCCAGAAACTTATCTGTTCCTTTGTTGATGATGCAGCTATTTTTCCCAAAACTTACGCTCATCCCATCATCACACTACTGGCTGATACTGACCAGATTTGCTCTCAAGCCTTCAACATAAAGGACCCCTTCCAGAACTGGCATCCCAGGTACATTCAGTGTACCAATTCCTCGAATTCTGCCTTTTCCACCATCACCAAACACAACTGACTCATTAGAGCAACTTTGCACATTAACAAGAAGATTCATGTTACCTGTCATGTGCTGCGAGCATCCACTGTCAATATACCAAAGAGTTTCCCACTCTGGAGCTATTACTGGTGTGAACAACATAAGCCCTATAGCCCTGGCCTTGATTCCTTCTATTCTGATATTTGAGCATCTCTTGCCTCTTATCACCAAGGAAGAACCGACATCTTGGTCTGATATGGCCAAGTCTATGACAGTAATGACAGAGAGGAATGAATACTTCAGAATCTGGATTATGCTCGGGTACCCTGTGGAGTTCTTGTTTGGGTACCTCCTCTGTAGCTCCTTGTTCTCCAGGCTTCTGTTCGGCAACAACTGAAGTTTCGGTTAGTTTAGGCCTCCATTCCTCACGCCTAACCGATTTCCCACTAGATTGAGTTCCAACAGAATCATTGGATTGTCTCCATCCTTCGACTCCTCTCTCTGTCTTGCTCCAGTCTTGTCTTTGAGCTCTTTGTTGATATTGGTATCCAACTTGTTGATAGTTATTTCGGTTGAATCCAAGACCCTCCTTATCTGCAGCTCTCTTTCCAAGTCTGAGAATTTCATCAAGCTTCTCAGTACTGGAATTCATCATCCTTATCAACTTCTGAATATGACTCAATTCTTCATCAGTCTCCTTTCTTCCGTCCTCGCAGCTTCTGAGCTTTTCTTGAAGAGATTCAACCTCGGATCTTAAAGCGTTTCTTTCCCTTTCAAGATTCTTGACCTGCTCCGTAAGGCTCTGGTTCAAAATCAGTGCCTTCTTACACGCATCCATCAACTCATCATAGTCCTCCTGATCATCTTCTTCTTCCTCCACTTCTTTAACTTTGAATGGATCCTGATCATCAACAATAGACATGAGCCTTGGACCATTTACTGTAGCAACATATGCAGAATGAAATGTATCCCGTCCTTCCTCAAACTCAGTGTCCGTGACCTCATCATCACTGTGTGTGGCTTGGAACGCCTTCTTGCTGACTTTCTGATACTTGAAGGTATTGGCACATTCGCTTTTGATGTGACCAAAACCATCACATTCATGGCACTGCGGTCCCCTGTCTCCATTTTCTTTCTTCTCTGAGCCATTAGGACCTCTGTTCTGAGAACTGCTTTGATTCTCAGTCCGGCGAAATCTGGAGTTACCTTCACCATTTCCTTTCCTGAAAAATTTCTTCCCAAACCTCTTTGAGATGTACGCAATGCACTCCGCCATGTCTTCAGCAGTCAACTCCTCTTCAGACTGGCTTGTAGATGAAGCCTTGAATGCTACGGACTTCTTCTTTTCACTAGGATTCACACGCATACCCATCTCAAACGTCCTCAAGGAACCAATAAGTTCATTTGGAGATAGTTCATCAACATCCTTTGCTTCCTCGATAGCAGTAACTTTGTAATCAAATCTCTCGGGAAGAGATCTCAAGATTTTCCTAACTATCTTAGCTTCCGTGAGCTTTTCTCCCAACGAAAAGAACTCATTCGATAGACTCAGCAACTTAGCATAGAAATCCGAGATGCTTTCATTCTCGTCCATTCTGAGGGACTCAAACTGTGAAGTGAGTTGTTGCAGCCTCTGATTCTTCACCCGTTTATTGCCTTCATACGTAATCTCCAAGATATCCCAAGCTTCCTTGGCAGATTTGCACGTGGAGATAATGGCAAAAACCTCAACACTCACACCTGTGTGAATGGCGTTGATAGCTTTCTGATTCATCCCAGACGACTTTAGCTCCTCTTCCGACCATTTAGTTCTAGGTTTCTCTGAACCGTCTTCATCTTTTGGAGCACTCCAACCAACTTCCACTGCAGTCCATGCAGCCTCGTCAATGGATCTGATGAACGAAGCCATTCTGATCTTCCAATACCCATAACTTGTGCCATCAAATAACGGTGGTCTGACCGTAGAACCGCCTTCCCTGATGGTACTCATCGCAAGCACCACCAATGTACCAACGGATTATACAGCTATCCCAGGATCTAACACCGCACCTCGATGACCTGCTCTGGTGCCAATTGAAATTGTATAATCCCTACTTTGGAAGGCTAATGTAACTCAACACGTAACACAGAAAGTAACACAGTTGAGAACACAAGTTGGTAACCCAGTTCGGTGATAATCACACCTACGTCTGGGGGAAGCTATTCCAAGAAACAATTCACTATGATGAGTATAAGGGATACAAGACTCGTGAACGTCAGCAACACCGAGCGTTCTCTCCTCACCCGACTCTACTCCTCACCAATGAATCCTCACGGTAAACTCACTCTAGTCTACCCGAACACTTTTCACAGATTGAAAAGATTAAAACCCGATCTTGAACAAGGAATTGTTCAAGAAATTACAATCACTAACCAAAGAACAAACTACCCCAATTGATGAATGAAAAGAAAAATCAACTCTCAAAAATCACATGAAGAAAAGCGAGCTCTCAATAATGTAGATCAAAAACGCGCAGCGGCTCCAGAGCAATCTTCGAGCTTATATACATCCGCATAACCCTAGAAGATAAATAAGGCATATCTTAAAAGATATCCTTAATAGGGTAAATATGATCTTCATGCAAATCTTCTAATTAATGCGGGAATATAATACAATCTTGATCCACAAGGAATTCCACTCCACCAAGAATTCCTACGCATACATAAATTATGCCATACAAAGATACTCCATGCAATCCATGCAGCAACAGTCCCTATATCAGTGGGACGGAGGGAGTAGTTGTTTATACACTTTATTGTATGAAAAAAAAAAAAAAGTGTCCATCCAGCATACAATGCCGTATGTCAAAAAAAGTAAGGGCTAGTTTGATAGACAAGATTAGGTAAGTTAGACAATTTTAGTATGCCCATAACTTATGTTTGATAGCTTTTTTGATTAATCCTTCGGCCCGTCAGAGCCCGGTTTAAAAGTAAAGCCCGTTTTATTTTTACTATTACACCATGTTTTTCTAACCCACCAAAATGGTGGGTTATAATTTATGAAGATTGAACAGTGTCCATGTGCTTTATTTTATTCCAAAATTACCCCACCCACAACTATTCATCATCTTCCACAAACTCATTCATCCCCTTCTCCGACCAGAAACAATCTCCACCTCTCCGACCAGAAACGACCTCCCCCCCTCCGACGAACTCAGCGGCGGCGCAACAACAACAGCGCCGCCCAAGCCTCCCTCATCTCCACCGCCTGCCGCCCTCCACCTCACTGACGAACTTCTTGTTCTTCTTCTTAGTCGAAATCTTTTGTGTTTTTCCCAATAGAATATCAAGAATTTTGATAAAGGGTGGCATGTGACTTTGTGAGAGGTAGATAGCCACCCACCTCATTCCTTTCACTTTCTGTGAGTAGAGAGAGAGAGAGAGCAAAGAAGAAACTATACATGTTCTTGATGATGGACACAGAAGGATCTGCACCATCAATAACTCCCTCCTCATCAACTTAAACTACACTCTCTAGTGCGTGTACTGTGTGTGTGCGTTCTTCTTCTCCTCCATCCGTCTCTCTCTCTCTTTATCTGAAAGGGATTTGGACTTTGGGGTTGGGTTGTTTCTATTCTTGCTAAATTGTGCTCCCAAATTCTCCCTTTCTCTCTCTACTGTGTACTGCCATTACTGGCATGGGAAGCTCACAGTAGCAGTAAGTAGCAGTCACTTATGGAGTAGAAGCTCAGCGGAAAAGGAGGAGTACTAGGGAGGGATAATTGAGTAATTTTGATGACTTATCTAGGGAATTTGAAAGGTCTACCAAACACCCTTTTATTTTATTCTGGGTTTTTATGTATGGTACCAAACGAGAGATATCATATCATGTTTTATTTTATCCGGCTAATGTTGTTTATTTTAATCTAACTTGCCATATCTTAACTATCCTACCAAACTAGCCCTAAACGTATACAGAGAAGAGAGACTGAGCTTGTAAGCTTGAAACGTGGCACAACATGATTGGAGCCCATTACCGTTAGCTACTTGAAAATTCTATCTATCTAAAATTCTGTAGTCGAGGAAGGAAGGAAGGAGAGAATGGCTTCTGCTACTGCTACGTACTCGAACATGGCCGCTCACACTCACTCCCACACTCACCTCCCCTCAATTCCCAGGCTCCCCTCCACTTCTCACTCCTCCTCCTCCGCCGCTTCCGCCTTGCGCAGAAACCGACCTCTCATTTCCTCCACCGCACGAGCCAAGTTTGACAAATTTCAAGGCCAGGATAGCGTCGGACCAGTTGAAGACGAGGACGACGGTGATTCGGTGCAACCGCAGTTTGAACTTGATGAAGAAGAAGATGACAGGTAAGCTTGATTGCCGATATCTGATTTTCCGCTTTATCCCTATCCCGTTTTGACGGTCGAGAATTTTATGTATATGTGCGTAGTTGTGGGATGTTCGTTGCTAGGGATTTTTGAATGAAGCGTGATTTTAGGTCAAAATAATTTTGTGGTGTTGCAGTTGCCTGCCTTCTGATTTGGAGGGTGCAGTTAGCCAGTCGGGCCGGGCTAGTGCGGAGTTTGTTTCTTCGGGCGGAGTGAGAGCTATTGTAAGTTGTTGAAGAACTTTCAGTGAAAATTATTATTTGCCTGTGTGTGTAACCGAACCGAACCTGATTTCTATCTATGGTTGAACTTGGGAGCCTTGCTCATATGGTAGAACGGGAACCAAACTGATTTTGCCCTTTTGGTTATTGGAGATCGAGTGATATTAGCTTCTTAAGAAAAACGAAGAATCTGGATTGTGAATTATTCTTCATCTTAATTTTGTCGTAAATTGGAAGTCAAGATGACTGTTGTCACCCTTCTTTCTCAAATTGCTGCAAATTTGAGAAGGACTTGGGGATCTGTTCTTCAATTGGCTGTGTGTTTATCAATCGTTTTCCATTCGAAGGACGATAGAAAATGAACATCTATGAATCATGTGTAGTCACTTTAAACTTTGCCAGCTTCTCATAGTAACTTAAGTGAAGGATTCTTTTGTCAGTTTTTATTTACAATCTTCCCTTTTACCTTTTACTCCGTAGGTGGAGCTTTTAATTCCACAGTTGCAGTTTCTTGACGATGAAGGAGCACAAGCTGAGCTCTGGGGGCTTTCAAGGATCTTCATCGAAACACTTATTGAGGAAACAGGAGGCCAGGTCGGTTTATCATGACGGTTGGAAACTTATAGTATTAGAGTATATATCTGTTTTACATAAATATACATATGTACTAACTTGTATAATATGCATGTGCACATGCAACTTTATACATGGTACGGATACATGTGTGTGTGTGTGTGTGTGGTAACTTTAGAGAGGAGGAAGCTCATACTTGAACACCATGGCTATTTCAATCTATATACCAGTATATCCTTATCCGTGAATATTTTTGAGTTGGCCATTCTTCTGCTTCTTTATATATTAGTGTGCTGTATTGTTTGCATATTGAGTGCTATGCTGTCAAGCAATGCACTCGTATATGCTTCCATGTGCACTTTCTCCTACTTCGTTCTAGCATCATTTTCAAACTAAGATGACAAATTTTATGTGTATAGAGAGTCAAGGCCATATTTCCCGATGCTGGTGCTGCTGCGCTACTAAAGTATCAGTGGAAAGATGCTGCCTTTGGTTTCTCCAGGTAAATAGTGCACAATCATTGTTTTTCCAGTTCACCAGTGACAATTTTATTCGTTATTAAGTTCCATTATGTCCCTGAATCTGATTTTAACTTCTTGACGACCATTCTTGCTCTCATTTTTCCTTCAGAAAAAGTATTATTGTTCCAGATGAACATTGTTGTCCCTTTATAGGCAATATATCATCTGAGCCATTTTAAAGTGAAACAAATATTTTCTTTCCCTGATTGAGGGGTTGCAGGAGTTGAAGGCTAGATACATGCACATAATTATGTTAATTCCATCATTTAAGATTGCTTGACATGTAAAAGTTCTAAGAAAAGGGAAAACAATGACAGTCTAAGTGGTTATTCATAATGATTCAATCTGAGAAGAAAGAGTTCTAGCCAGGATAGGCAAGTATTCAATACATCACTAGAGAAGGGCAGCACCTATACTTCCCTTCTACTTTCAGGTGTTTCTACTATCATGTTATTCTATTTATTTATCCAGTCTAGGCGATCGGAAGCCTGTGAGCAGTGAAGACGAGATTATTGTAATGGTCGTTCCTGATTATCAGATGTTGGCATATGTTGAAAAAGTTGCATCCGAGCTCTTAGATGACCCGGTACTGATCTCATTCTCTTCGATGGTTTCTGAACTGCACATTCTACTTCTTAACCGATTCTAGCATACTACAGTCTCTACAGTCAGCTAATACCAAGTTCTGGTATTTTGTTAGCCTAGGCCTCTTATCATGTGGAATCCCCGCCTTGTTAGTGAGGATGTTGGAGTTGGTATCAATGTTCGACGATTACGAAGAAACTTTCTAAGGTACTTCTCAGTCTCTTTGGTCCGTATATTTGTTATCCTGATAAAAATTCTGTTTCTAGTGGAACCAAAATGTATGTTACCTCAAACTGTAATGCTAATACCTTTCTGTTTACGCGGTTCATTTGTTTCAGTGTCTTTATTTTCTGAATCCACAAATCTGTACAAATGCTAGATGAGAATGGTTAGGTGTAGTTTCTGTAGAGAGTTTGCTGTGTCCATTTCATATTATGTGGGTTGAAGCATAAAGGCACTCTGCACAAGTTCTAAATCAGAACACCTTTCTGAATCGTGTCGCTGGAAATCTCCATTACTGGGCATTTATGATATATGAAAACAAAAGAGTTGTTCGAGCTATGAAATAACGATACTTCTTCATAAGGGAACTAATAATCTAATAGGATGGCTTATCTGCTTTACCATTTGATGGACATGTTATGCTATTCATAAGATGTGTTCTGCTGTCATAAGTTGTTTTAGTATCGCACTCATGGATGGTTTTTCTCTACAGTAAATTTACCATTGTCTACTCGATGAAGCCTCTTCAAGCAGGTGCCGTATTCAGATGTTACCCGGGGTAAATTTCTTGAATTTCACCTTAAGCCCAGCTGTAGCTTTGTTTATGCTAAAAGCCGCTGTACGGTGTGTCCATATAAACTGACAACTTTCGGTAGATTAAGGACTGATAGCTGCACAAGGAACTTAATGAGAGAAATCTGCATCTCCCTATGCTTATTGTATGCACAATATTAGATGCCCGATTTTGCATCCTAGTAACCTAAAAAAATGACATTTTCTGGGCTCACCAATCGAGAGTTTTTACAATTCGTTTTTGCTTGAAACATGTAAGAATATGAGGATAGTTATATTATTTTGTCTTCCTTCTTTCACCATCAGGCTGTGGAAGGTTTTCTATGATGATAAGGAGAGGCCCAACCGGTATCTGCTTGCCAAGGAATTGGTACGACGTCCTGATATAGAAGATCTCGAGGTCAGTTACTTGCTCTCGAAAGAAATGGTAATAGGTCGTGTTTTGTTTCAGTATGGAGAATATGGCGGAAGCATTAACAATATTTCGATTTGTGGTGAATTTGGGCAGATTATTTTTGGTGGACAAGGTGATTCAGAGAAGGGAGCATCTCTGTTTGATCAAGCAGCCAGCATCTTCTCCTCGTTCAACCGTTTTATGAAAGTCATTTCAAGATGAAGGATGCTTTACTTCCTGCTCCACACCTTCACTGCAGCTGTATATCAAAATTTATTTTCATGCATCATCATGTAAAATCCGTACCGTCTATGTATCATCAGATCGCCCCCATTCAAAACGTAACACGTTGTTTATGAAATCATATTCCTCAATCTGTACCTTCTCTTGTTTGAGAGCGAGAGAGAGGGAGATGAATCTTAGCATATTCTTCGATACGTGAAGGTTTCTGTATAATCTGTACAGTATATACCTAAACAAAGAATGAAACTGTTTAATTGCATCGACATCTATATAAAACTATACCGATCCTGGATTTCCTAATACTTCCATTGAGCTGAGTTTAGAACCAATCTACATGCTTGCTCGAGGCCTTGGGATTCTTCTTGGGGCTTTGATATCGATTATTCTCATATCGAGCTTTAGCAATGAGAGAATAAAGGAACTCGGCCTCTGCTGATGTATCATATGGCATATTCAATATGCTGCAAGAAATAACACATTTTCTCAGAAAAGCATGACTTTACGAGGGCGGAAAATAGAGGAGAAGATTCAATAAAGAGCAAGGGCAAGGCCATGTGTAATATACCTTTCAAGAAGTTCCTCCAAGATAATTCTCTGCGATGGGGTGACATAGTGTATACAAGCTCTCGGACACTGATTGACTGCACGTTGGACTTGATAGTCTCCGTCATGCCCTAACAAAGAAAGTTGATCGAATAAATTATTCTGCGCCACAGTCCCAGCCATAGTAAATACTCAAATCGTGTCACTGACCTCTCTTTTCCCACTGTACTACATAGTCTCATTGTGAATAACGTTCAACGTTAAGTAGTCCAAATGTAAAGGTGGCAAACCAACCTTGGGAAGTTGCATATGCAGTCCCCGTTGCTGAAGAAAATTTGAAGGCGCGAGGGGCTGTGCTTACACACGAATATGGACAACCTGCAGATTTTAAAAGGAGAGTGGATTCAAAAGCTTTGTGCTTATTCTTCCATGATGGACGTACGTTTTTGAAATTTTACATCCCGGATCAATTCCTAAATGTAAGATTTTAGCCAAGTAAGAAACGATAGAAGTGTTTGTACCTTTACCCATGCAGAGAACCTCGTTCACAAAGACATCATTCGCCTCGCACTCTGGGTGGTCAAATGGATCCATACATTCACTGCACATGTAAATTGTTGGGTCATAAACTGAACATAGTGATATCTTACCAGTAGACTTAGAAAACAAAAGGGGAGAACATCAAAACTATGGATATTCAAAGTGTCACAATGACATATACTAGACAGGATGGTGAACAGACGAGCCTTTTGTTCATAGACGCCTGAAAATGGTCCTTTCAACTCATTACTATAGAAGATAGTCACACTCACACCATCATGTAATGCTCAAGAAGACGAAGCACTAGGAACGTGCCCTTTACCTCTCAATAATTTCCGATTTGCTGTAGTTGGATAAAATCTGTTTGAGACATCCTATAATCGAGAAATTAGAAGAGTGTAATCCCAAGCAACGTATTCAGCAGAAGGCCTAGTGAATAAAGAACAGAAACTGTACAAAAATCACAAGCTACACAATCCCTCCTTCTAGTCATTGGATTGAGAAACGGCATCGAATTCAAGAGCATGAAATATGATGCTAGTGTACATTAAAATCAAA
Organism: Thymus mandschuricus; assembly: GCA_029379335.1. Lineage (NCBI taxonomy): Eukaryota > Viridiplantae > Streptophyta > Magnoliopsida > Lamiales > Lamiaceae > Thymus > Thymus mandschuricus. The sequence continues at coordinate 6,554,539 of CM057072.1, forward strand.
GAAATGTAGGTGCAAATTAGTGTAGAGAGCAGCTGAAGCTCAAACCATAGACAGAAATCTTCATCAACTGCAAGCTGTACAAACCGATTCCTACATATCAACATTGATACTTTTACCAAAGCAATTTAAAGCTAATTTAGTGTTCCAATATTCATCATCAATTTTTACTGCAAACACACTCCGATACCAGAGAGAGAGAGAGAGAGAGAGAGAGTGCTAATCCAGAAACAGATTGGAGAACAAAAATGACCTGGTATGCTTGAATAACACGGCGAATCATCGCATCCGAGGGTTGAGCATCTCCCATTACATCAGGATGAAACTGCTTCACCTGCAACCCAGAGCAAAAGAGCGAATCCAAAAAAGTAAATTAATCGGAGAAAATTAAATAAAATTAACCGGAGAAAGGGTGGCGAGGTTGAGATGAATTTACTTTGGTTCGAAAAGCAGATTTGATTTGAGCGGCGGAGCATTGAGGGGTGAGTCCCAGCACGCCATACGCTCCAGAAACGCTGAGCGGCCCTTCATCATCAGTATTAGAACTGCAACATCGCACCCTAGAAGAAGATGAAGAAGAAGAAGAGAGCTTGGATTTAGAGAAGATGGTGGTAGTATTATGGAAGAATGAGGGCCTTCCAACCAGCCTCCCGCCATAGAAGAGTGAGACGGGTTCCATTTTGGGAAGAACTAGTAGAGGAACAAGATGAGCAGAATCTGATTAAATTTTGTAGCTGTATAAGTTCGTCTAGCCAAAAATTTAGCCCGAATTTTAACATAATATTCTCCTTTTGTTTCGTATATACTATTTTTTTATTTCTGAATTGGTTCGTTTTACGAATTATCATCGTATCGAAATGAAACAGGACAAGTAAAATGTAACAGATGATTATTTATAAATCGATTGATTTTATGGGTTAAAAAATGACAAGGTGGAAAATGATTAATCAAGAGACAACATCAACATCCCCTGTATAATTGAAGTACGAATTATAAATTGTTTTTTCTTCAACAAATTGGATTTAAATTGATTAATTAATTGTTTTTAAATTGTGGAAATATTGAAAAATACCCATTCTCAAAACCTTCACCTTAAATCTACCCATTTTTTTTTTTCCTCCCTTAAATCTAACCATTTGAGAATTATTTGGTAATTCGATAAAAAAAAATGATTTGACATTTCACATGTCACATCATTTGTGTCCGTGATTCATTTAACACAAATGCGAAATAATACAGTTCACTGTGGTGTAGTGAAAGTGTACGATCCACTGATAATAGAGTGTGCATTATTTTCAATTTGTCATACTCCCTCAAAAATTTGACAAGAGAAAAATTTGTATGTTATCAGCTCCTTGAGAGGACAATCGGCAAAATATATCTTAAAAACCTTTTTTGAAGACAGAAATACAGGTAATTACGTTTTATATGTTTTATATGTTGTTTAAACGGTGAATATTGTCAAACCGGTCGATGAAAGGTTAAAACCGGTCGAACGGTTTAAACTTTTCCGACCGGTTCGTACGTAGTTCGACTTAAAACATGATTTTAAGCCGGAAAATGCTTGAACCGGTCGACAAAGTCGCCGGAAAATTAGAAACCGGTCGACCGGTTTCAAGTTTCCGGCGACTTTGTCGACCGGTTCGAACGTTTTCCGGCTTAAAACGTGATTTTGAGCCGGAAAATGCCTGAACCGGTCGACAAAGTCGCCGGAAAATTTGAAACCGGTCGACCGGTTTCAATTTTCCGGCGACTTTGTCGACCGGTTCAGGCATTTTCCGGCTTAAAATCACGTTTTAAGGTTAGCTACTTATTATTTTGTGACTAGAATGCCAAAATTCAACTGTGGTCGCGAATTGGTCATCTGAATTGTTCTTAGGATTTATTGTAATTGAATTTCATACGGTTTGGAATGAAGCACTTGTATGTATTGTTGAATTTGATTAATTTCTTGGATTGATTTCGTGTTTATAGTCTTAGAATTCGTATATATATGACATTAGCATTTCCGATTTATTGGTTTTGTTGAGCGGTTTCTATTTTTTAATTATATTTTCACATTATCTTTTGGTTAAATTTTGTAATTAATTTTGTGTAAAATTTTGTTGTAGATGTCGTTTGTGTACGTGAATTTACGTTACGGAGGAGATTGGGTTGATTGTATCTACAACGGTGGCCAACAACATACTCTAGCTATTGAAGGATATGCATTGACGGTGTCCAATTTGAAATACAAAATAAGAGATGTCATTAGCTCTTGCGAACGAGATTTTGATGTTTTCTATTTGAAGACATCACGGAAAGGCCGAAGTATCAAGTTTCTTTTGACGGAGAATGAGGATTTTGCCAAGTTGTGCAGAAAAGAACGTGAACCAACTGTTTATGTGTGTGGAAACAGTGAAGTATCCTCCTCGCATGGCGGCGGATCCTCCTCGCATGGCAGCGCTAGAGAGGCTCCAGTACATTCATATGTCCCTGTTTATGAGCCTCAAGTAACGTACGTACCTTCTTACGATTATTATGGGATGGCAGCGTCCAATTCGTACAACGCAAGTAGAAATTGGGATGCTGAGGTGGAGGTGGATGCGCTTCAGAGGACAACTTCTTCGTCAACTTGGTTCGAGCACTCTTTTCTTGGTTCATTTAATCGTGAGTCGACTGAACGAGGAAATACTATCCCAGACCTAAATCAGGAAACAGGTTCGCGTGTAGAGCATGGAGAACAACCATTGTATGAGGACGATGAAGATGCAAACGATAAAGAATATGAAGAAGAATCAGAAGAAGAATCGGAAGAAGAATCGGTAGTAGATGAAGACGAAGATGATGAAGAAGAAGAAGTAGAAGAAGAAGTAGTAAGAGAATGAGAAGTTGAATTGGAGAGTGATGACGAACCTAGAGCCAAATCTAGGAGGAGGAATATGAATAGGGCGTTGTTTGCTGAATACACAACATGGATTCAAGAAGAAGGTGGGATGCAGAAACTGTTACAGTTGTTTTATCCTGATCCAAATGAAAATGAAGCTAACAATGCAGTCGACGAAGGCCCCATGGTGAATTGGATAGTGCCGATGGTCCCTATTCGGCCCAACATTTCAGCTGTATGCATTGAAGAAAACCTGAATGTTGAGGGGTTGGTGGAAGGCGCGATGTATGATACCAAGGAGGGGTCCACATTGCAGCCGGTTTATGGAATTTGGAATTATGGGCCGAATGTGTTACACGAAGATCGGAACCTGATAGACTGTACTTAAAGTGCAAACATTCCAAGAAATGCCCCTTCCTTCTACGTGCCCAGGGCGATGAGACATCTTGGCATGTCCATGTGTTTAATGGGCGTCACACGTGCAAGAATGAACTAGAAAATGTTCATACTATCAATGTGCACTCCAATGTTATTGGAGCTTTCTTCGCGAAAAGAATTCAACGTGATTGCAAAATTATGACACCAAGAATGATCATGAACGAGCTTCGAGCTGAGTATGGCGTGCACGTCAAATACGATCTCGCTTTGAGGGGGCGAAACAAGGCTATCGAGGTGATATACGGAAAATTTGAGGATTCCTTCAAGTTACTGCCCAGTTATCTACACATGTTGAAGCAAACCAATGAAGGTACTATCACAGATCTTGAGCTCGATCATAATGGGCGCTTCAAATATGTTTTTGTCGCTCTTGGAGCAACTCGAGTTGCTTACCCGCTTTGTATGAGGCCGGTGATAGTAGTCGATGGTACACACCTAAAGGGTAAAAATTGTGGTATATTATATGCTGTTGTGACGAAGGACGCAAACGAGCAAATATACCCTTTGGCTTACGGTGTGGGACCTGCTGAGAGCAATGAATCGTGGGTTTGGTTCTTGACAAGACTTCGAAGGTCATACGGATGTGCAGATTCGACGTTGATTGTCTCGGATCAACACCCATCAATTGTCCATGCTATGAGTGTTGTATTCCCCGACGCAACACATGGTCTTTGTTACTATCATCTTAGTAACCATATGAGAACGTATGGAAAGCTCATTGTTGGGTTGTACCAAAGAGCTGCATATACGTATGATAATGGGGAATATATGAGGAGGATGGCAATGATTGCGCGTAGAAGCCCCGCAGCATACGAACATTTGATGGATGTAGGACCTGCTAAGTGGGCTCGTTCGCAGTGCCCTGTTCGAAGATTCAGCTTCCTCACTTCTAATTCTGTTGAGTTGTTCAATCATTCATTGTTGTGGGCAAGACGTCTACCAATTACTGCATGTCTCGATGCAGTTAGGATTGTCATAGAAGAATGGTTCCAAGAAAAACGTCTTAAAGCCCAAAGTGACAATCATCCAGTGGCGGAAGAAGCTAGGAGAAAACTTGTTGCATCGTTGGCTAGAGCACGGACATACAGTGTGACTTGCGTTGATGAAGGCACATACTCAGTTGAAACAAAAGGGGGCACGGTGGATGTCAATTTAACGAATGGGACTTGCGGATGCATGCAATGGCAGTGTGACTTACTGCCTTGTGCACATGCGATTGCTGTCTTCACGTAAGTATTACATTACCAAATATTTATCAATTGGTATTTGTGCATAATTAATAGGTTTTTTGAATGATATAATTTTCAGCATGAGGGGAGAATCAATGTTGAACTACGTATCCTCTTACTACTCGCGGGCCACGTATGTTGAAGCTTACAGGCCGCGCATATATCAGGTTCCCAAAAAAAATTTATGGAGAGTACCGGTTGCAATTGCAAACATGAACGTTTTGCCCAACTTGTGGGTTCGAATGCCCGGTAGACCAAAAGTTAGAAGACTGCGACGAAGTGGTGAGCCGAGTGATGGTAATAGGTCTCGAAAGTGTCCCCACTGTGGTCTGAATGGTCACACCGGCCCTCAATGCCCGGACTTTGATGAGGCATAAATTTTTCGATTTAGAACATTTGAAATCTAATATTATTATGTATGTTTTTATTAGTGTGCAACTACTTCTATCTACTCGAATGTGTACTTACTAATCATTTAGTTATGCGGAAACGAGAAGAAAATGATAAGAAATAAGCATTATATCGAAGAGGGGTTCGATAGGAGCATGTAGGCGAAAACGGAGGTCAATTTGGAGTTCGGACGAGGAAGATACGACCGAAACAAGAAAGGCGCGCAATGGTGCTACGTTGGACGAGCGTCCAACGTACGTTGGACGACCGTCCAACGTTTTGCAGACGTTTTGAAGATACAGCGAGTGCTACGTTGGACGAGCGTCCAACGTACGTTGGACGACCGTCCAACGTTTTGCTCCCATTTTGAAGATACAATGCGAGTGCTACGTTGGACGGTCGTCCAACGTACGTTGGACGCTCGTCCAACGTAGCACCATTGCGCGCCTTTCTTGTTTCGGTCGTATCTTCCTCGTCCGATCTCCAAATTGACCTCCGTTTTCGCCTACATGCTCCTATCGAATCCCTCTTCAATATAATGCTTATTTCTTATCATTTTCTTCTCATTTCCGCATAACCATATGTTTAGTAAGTACACATTTGAGTGGATAGATGTAGTTGCACACTAATAGGCAAACTGAAAAGTGCAAAGTTGCACACTAGAGCAGCAACAAGGTCGTCTAAATAGGCAAACTGCAAAGTTGGTTCAACATGACAAATCACTTGAGATGCAGATTCGACATATGCAAGATCAGTTTGCTAAAAATAAGAGTATGGTCTTGTTGAATAAATAAAAATAATAGTATGATCTTGTGGATCTTACATCCTAAGCATATATATTCTCCCTGCACACAACTCTCGATACGTGGACACATTTTTTTTTCTGTTACCCCATGCAAGGTCCGGGCATCCACTGATAAGTTGCTCAACCGTCATCGCTGCGTACGTTCCACTGTTATTAGACACCAACGGCTTGAAAAGGCTATTACTTGGTTGTATGATGACTCTGAACTCCGGAAACGTGTTTACATTAAGACCAATTCTTGAATATTTCCAGTAAAAACTGAGCTGGAATAGAGTTGGCAGGAAATCTTTCAAGATCGTGACTGACTTCCTAATTAAACCCTTGCCTTCATCATCGAGTTTAGAGTAATGAGGGCAATGCAAATGAATTGTGCTCTTGAGCATTTCAATCCTCAAAACAAAAAACTGGCCTTGCACGCAATGAGGTAGTATGATCTGCGAAAATACAAGTGAAATTTATGTATTATTGCGACAAATAAAAACTATGGTGTTAAGTAGTATTACTTACTGTTGTTGCGGTGAACCACGATTGAGTGACATACAAGGTGCCTCTCCCTTGAACAGTTGCACACATCTCCACTGATGGAGCGAATTTCTCCCTGAGCATTGTGCGATATTCTTCATGATTTCCCATCACTAGCTCATTATTCAAGTTTCTAAGGCGCTCGTGCTCTATATCTATTTCAGCCTAGTTTTAAAACACAAAAATGTGAATAATCATAAACGATTAAGAACTTGGATACGGAATGAAAATAAATATTCTTACCATGAAATTGCAATTACATATCGCAGTGCGACCATTTGCTTGCTCGGGATAGACTTCTTTATTTTCCCATAGTCTTTGACGCATTGCAAGCATGTACAAATCCATCATCTTTATATAAAAAATTATATTAATAACAAATTTCAATAATATTAAAAGACAAAACGACAATAACATTGTATTACTTACCTGTACTGACCAATCAGCCTTTCCCCCAATAAATTGACGAAACTCGGACACAGTTGTATCCTCAAAGGCCTCACGTATCCTTACTCTTTTTGTGGGACCCAATTTCATAAAATTTGAGAAGGCATTTAAGTCCCCGGCTTGAAGCGGAGTTGGCTCCGACTTGGGTATATATGTAGTCTCAACTTGTATATGGGGTATATTTGTTGCTAGTATATCCTCAGAGTCATCAGAACCAATAGCAAGAGGTAGAGAACATACCGGCATTCTCGAAGAAGACTGTGCAATAATTCATATAATAAATACACAATCAGAAAAATAATCCAATACTAACTAAATAAATAAATAATTATAATAACATACCTCTCCCATGTTTGAGGTCGAAAAACGTTGCGGGTCCCGCTGTGTGACGAAGGGGGCTCTTGACATCCCTATTTCCGGCATCGAAAAACGTGGTTCGAGAAATGTAGTGCTCGAGGGAGTCTGAAACTGTCCACTACTAAAACCCATTGTCTGCAATATCAAATGTTGAACATATTCACAACTTTCACAAAATACTTAATATAAGAAATAAAATGATCAAATACATGTGTATGTATGTATGTATGTATGTATATTACCTGACCAAATAAGTTGGCCGAAAGATTGTCGAACAGTTGAGACGTACTAACTCCTGTTGTCTACAATATTATAACAACTCCATCAAGTGTATTTCAACTAATAATAATTCAACCGTCATCTAATAAATATACATTTTGTGAAAGAATGAAAACAATAGTATGAAAACAATCATATAAGTGCATTATTAAACTTATATTACCTGATCAAGTGTGCTGCTCGAAGGAGTGTGAAAATGACCAGTACTAAGGCCCATAGTCTGTAATATCAAATATAAAACTATTAGAAGTTGAAATTATCAAATAAAATAATACAAATCATACTAAATAGATAGGTAAAATATTACCTGACCAAAGATCTCTGTGTAAGCCTGAGATACTTGATGGTTTCCTTCGAATCCGGTAAAAGGAGTCGATGTGGACGCAGTATAAATTGGCAAGGTAGTATCCCGACGACCTCCTACCTCACCAACATAGCCTCTTGATTGCTCTTGTGGGATGTCGTCATTGTGAACATGTGTAGCTCGAACATCGGATTCGCGAGCCGATGATGTGATCGGAGGACTTCGGCGGCGGGGCAGTGTGACATCACGTGTACTTCGTGAACCCCCGCACTGCATGACTTCTACAGCATTCTGAATAAGTTTCTTCATACGAGTCTCAAACGCTGCGAGGTCAGCCCTAAAGCCTTTAACAATCCTCTTCTCGGCTTTAGCAATCTCCTTCCGAACAAAACTAGGTGTGACAACATCTTCACTCGCCCCCTGCGCTCCGCTACTGCTTGACGATGTCTGAATAACTTGGCTTCTCGTACGCTTTCCCGTATCACGACTACGTCGGTTTGGCCTGGATGTCCCAGCCTCGTCTGGGGAACTCTCCAAACGTCGAGAAGCAGCTGCATCTCTCCTCGGTCCACCGACATCGGAAGATGTAGCTTGTGGTGGTCTTCTACTGCGACGCAACCGCTGTTGGGCGGGAAATTGCTCACCAACGGTTAGAGGATTAGTTGGGGTGACGAATTGGACCTCCATCGGCATGCCATAGTGGAGTGAAATCCAATACGGTTGATGATCCTCACCTTCCTCAAGTTGGATATTCGCAATTTCATAGCCCTGCAAAAAAACCGTTTGTAGTGATTCATTAGACTCCAAACAATTATTCAATCAAAACAAATATTTCACAAGATGTCAAATATATATTAAAATAAATTCTAAATTTGTTCCTCGCCCTCGAATATGTCGATCAAACTTTCACCAGTCTCGAGTCGCAGCTTCTTCCGGAAAGCCCATCTCAAACACCTTGGATATAAATTCGGTGAATATATCCCCGCTGCATTCCCTAACCCCTCTATAATTTCAAAGGCCCACGTCACTAATGCCCATGCCGGACCATAGAAATGATACTTTCTTGGGGCGTCCTGGGCTTTCTGAACGTAGTATCGAAGGGTCTTGTAGCTATATGCACCCTAGGGAAAATTCTGCCAAACATCATCATTCTCGACCATCACCCACAACCACGGGAATGGAGGCCTTTGCGAATCGTGGCCGAAAATAAATATATCTGCAACCAACACTTGGGCCAGTTGCAAGTACATACGCCCATCCACATCATCAATCCGGCTTCTCAAGGACTTAAACACGTCAATCAATTGCCCAGATGTTGGTGGATCATTAAAGTCATTGCATACTATCCTATAAAGCTGAGATGTAGTAGGATCGACGGGCATTGTGCAATCAAAATTTGAATTTCCAAATCTAAGTCCGGTCACCAATGCATGATCTCGAATAGTGTATTCAATATCTTGTCCCCTAAAATGGAACCAAATGCCTCGGGTCGAAAATATTGCCCTCGACAAAATCCCATGCATAGCCCCAGAACTTATGCAACCCGGGCTCCAATAAAGAAAGTGTCCAAATGGTCCATTGATAAATCTATGTACCAAATTCTCACGCCCTACAGCATGTAACACCTTCTCAATCTCCGCTAGTACGCCTACTCTGTAGTAAGTGTTCGGTTTTGCATCTGCTAGCCTATAATTGGGTCTCCGATAACGTGGAGGAGACAGTGCCTAAAAAAACAAATATAAACAAACATATGAATTTAATAACCAATTCGAATTCGAAATGAATTTATACTAAAATCAACAAATTAATTATGAAATCATACGTAATTCAACTAAAATCATACGTAATTCAACTAAAATCAACAAATTAATTATGAAATCATACGTAATTCAACTAAAATCAACAAATTATTTAGGAAATCATACGTAATTCATATTGAATTATACGTAATTCAACTAAAATCAACAAATTAATTAGGAAATCATACGTAATTCAACTAAAATCATACGTAATTCAACTAAAATCAACAAATTAATTATGAAATCATACGTAATTCAACTAAAATCAACAAATTATTTATGAAATCATACGTAATTCATATTGAATTATACGTAATTCAACTAAAATCAACAAATTAATTAGGAAATCATACGTAATTCAACTAAAATCATACGTAATTCAACTAAAATCAACAAATTAATTAAGAAATCATTCGTAATTCAACTAAAATCATACGTAAGTTAACTAAAATCATACGTAATTCAACTAAAATCACCTAAAATCAACAATTCAACAATATCATATTAAATTATACGTAAGTCAACTAAAATCAACAAATTAGAGCCATATTTCATGAAACCGGTCGACGAGGAAGCCGGAACCGGTGAAACCGGTCGACGAGAAAGCCGGATCCGTTGAAACCGGTCGAGAATCTCGCCGGAAAGTTGAAACCGGTCGACCGGTTTCAATTTTCCGGCGAGATTATCGACCGGTTTAAATGTTTCTGAGTTTCTCGTCGACGGTTTAGCCGGAAAATGTATAAACCGGTCGACCGGTTTCAATTTTCCGGCGAGATTATCGACCGGTTTAAATGTTTCTGAGTTTCTCGTCGACGGTTTTGCCGGAAAATTTATAAACCGGTCGACAAAGTCGCCGGAAAATTGAAACCGGTCGACCGGTTTCAATTTTCCGGCGACTTTGTCGACCGGTTTATACATTTTCCGGCTTTGATTGACAAATTCAGTGGTTTACCATTATTTCGGCCGGAATTTCTTCGTCTGAATAGCTCATTTCTTCCGAGTACGCGTTGAAACCGGTCGACGGCTACTATACCAATTCTTCTGAGTAAACGGCCGGGGACGGAGACGACGTCGGGGGAGGGCTGTGATGTCGGAGAATTTCGACCGGTGGAGGTGGGGGAGAGAGTTTGAAAACAGGTGGTGGAGGAGGAGAGTTATCCGACCGGTTTTTGTTTGGGGGGGAGGGGGGAAGAAAAGGGGTGTCACGGGTGGGTGAAGGGTGAAGAAAGAAGAGAATCTTGCTACAAAAAATTAGGTAGTGGACTGAAAACTGTCAGCTTTGGGGAAAACAAGAGCATCTTTTCTTAAAATTTTAAATTAAAAAATGGAATGGGTATTTTAAATGGAATAGGTAATTAAATGGGTAGTTTTGTGGTGGGTAGATTGAAAATGGGTAGATTTAATTATCACCCTTTTAAATTTTTAGAAAAAGCTTTTTCAAAATATCAACACCTCTCTCTCTCTCCTCCATCATGGGTTTGAGAAGCTGTCATCGTTCCGACATCGCATATGCGAATTCCCCCTTCAAATCTTCTGCAACTCCTCTCTCTTTCTCTCTCTAGATTTCCTCTCTCTCTACAGGTATACACACATCTGTGTGTTTCACGCATTCACACACTCCGTCGGTGTTTCTTCCTTCAAGAGGTACCTAATAATACTCCACATTTAGCCCTAGCCGTACAATCGCCTAACAATCATTTCATGTTTTCGTGTTTTCAATTTCTCCATCTGTATATGTTGCGTAAAACCGGTAATTTTGTGCGTTTATTTGCAATTCAAGTGAATTCGATGACAAATTGCATCCCTAATTTCGTCTTTCGGCAGGGATTGTGGTGTTTCGGAGATGCTGAGCTCGTGAGATTTATCATACGAGTGTAGATATACCCTATTGATATACGCATACGTTGTGCCATTTCTGGGTTTGGTAGAGGTGATTGATACAATGCGATTGTTTCCGATTTCTACGAGCTCGGAAAATTCACCCAAGGGGGAGCACAACTCGGAGAAAAGTCAGGCGCCGCTTTACCTAAATATATATGATCTCACCCCTATGAACAACTATCTTTATTGGTTTGGATGTGGGATTTTTCATTCTGGCATTGAAGGTATGTTCACTGGCACTGTAATTTTGATGTCTTAAAATTTTTGTTTATGATGATTGCGGAGCTCGTTATGTCTCTATGTTTGCTTTATTACGTGTGTTTAATCTGTTTAGTGGGTATCAATAGCCAAAAAACAGTAGCGGCATAAATAACCCGTGGCTTGTGATGTTTTGCCCAAAGATTTATCTCTCTCCGGTCAAAGCTAAGATGAATGTATGATAGTGATAACTTGTTTTTCCCAGTTTTGATTGGACACTGACAACGTTGAAGGGGCACTAACCGCTAGACTAGCTCGAGTGTTTTTGTTACTTGTATCTTTTGCTGATGATGGTTGATAGAGATTGATTGCTCTATACGTTGCAACATCTTGAATATTTGATAGGCTCATCGATAAGGTGATAGTCATACAAGTCCACCATAATTGTTCAACTTCAATCATGATTAATATATATTGAAGATTTAATTGCATCCAATGATGTGACCTGGCAGCTAACTGCTTCATAAGTTCCTGAAATTTTAGTTTTCCAATCCCATCTTAGGTGGCTCAGAATTCTAATCCACCAATTTCCTGCTCTCTTTAATCAGATCTATATAACCTTATGAATGATTTTCTTTGATACTCTTTCGGTGCTGAGTTTGTATGCCTGCCTAGGTTTATTCGGGAACATGGTTTTTATTCATCGTATAGAGGCCAAAATGAATGTTAGATAAGAGTTCTAAGCATTGCTTTAGTATCATAATTGGAACTAACTAAGAAGTCCCCTTTAGATATCGATTATCACTGATAGCTTTGAGCTTTAGTAATAAAAATCATTCTCTTTACCTGCAATAGGCTTGTTTTAATATCTTAACATGTAAGACTAGATAAGTATTTATGCTTAAATCAGTTTTGCTTGATGTACTCATCAATTTAATGTTCCCCGTACCAGACTCTGCATCTGCTTGTTCATGGCTTGGATTCACCCGTGATGTATTTTATGCTCTTGAAGAGAAGTGAGCTTGCATTATGCCATAGGATTCTTCCACTACCTTGGGAGTTTACTCTAAAATTGCATGCTAATTTCTTCCGTTGACCAATATCATGTAGATTCTTTAAGGTTCATATCTTCATCATCTCCAATTTGATCCCCAACAGCCTGTAGCGAGTTTAAGTTTTTAAGTGGCCTTTGGTTTCTGTGAGACCCTGCTTTTATAATTAACAATGTGACTTTTTTTGTTTTAGTGAGGTTCGCATACTTTATGAGAGAAGGTTCGTCTGATGTCTATGTCATGTCAACAATTTCAATATTATTGAAAAGGCAGAGTCTCTTTTTATTGGTGAACATTATACACATGTACTGTAGTTATAAAGATGACATAGCAGGCTATAGGAGTGACCTAGGACTTGGTAAATTTTCTGCTTTACCCATGCACGAGAAAATTTTAGGTTTCAGCTTCTTGATCTGTAAAAAATTACAATGAAGCTTTATTTTGTTCTTATAACTTTGATACTGAGAATAGTTTCCTCCATTACTTGTAAATTTCAAGATATTACTGTTGTGTGTACTATCAAAACGTGTAAACCTTAAACCATGAATTATTTTCTTTAATATGATTTGATATAATTCCCTTGTCATTGGGAGGGGGGAAATCAATTCTCTCGTGTTGACTGAATTAAATGCACATAGTAGGTTAATTTATTACCAATACTGGACTCAATCTCTCGCCTACCTAATTTAGTTTAACAGTATTCCAATTCTACTTGATTAGTTATTATGTAAGTTTTGATGACCGGAAAAGATTATTTATTTTAATCAAACAGCATGATCTATGAGATAGAGACTTCAAAACCCATTAGTCCTTACTAATTCCATTATTTTCATCTGAAAAAATGGGCACAATCATTCTATGCTTCTCTCTTATATGTTTGCTGACTATGATTCATGAAAACATATCGCTGAGTGTGTTTTTGAAGGCATGTAGCAGCTTGACACCACAAGATACTCCGTTATTAGAGTACTTAATAGTTATTGATGTACGTTGTATCAAAAAACATAGTATGAAAGATGGAAGTAGTGGTAGTATCTGAGGCTTTTAAGTTAGAACTTTGGGAGACATTCTCTTCCATTGTCTTTGTCCTTGTGTCCTTTCAGCTATCCTGTGCACTCATTTTGTAGAAATCCAAAGGATAGGCCCTGAGTTCATGAACTCATGGAATTTATTTGAATCCGTCTTCCCACACTGAACTTGAAGGACACTTTCAGGCACCTAGACTGCTAGTTGCCCTCAGCTTTTGCAAAATAATTTCCACTGTTCTGGTGAATCAGAAATTACCTTGACAAGTTGACATGCAGCACTACTGGATGACATAAATTCAGAATCTTTCCATCCTTTTGCATCTGCTGAAATTCAATTGATGCTAGTTTTGTCAGTATTGGGTCAGCACTATCTTCGGTTACTGTAGTCTTCCCACTTAGATGTTATTTGATGCCATTCTCTTCGCCTTCTTGAGAATCCCTCATGCTATAAGAGCTCAGGTCTTGTCTTCAATGAGACTTCTCAATTTTGTTTGTAATTGTTTCTGATCTGAGGGAACCTTTAGAAAACAAGGAGCCGTATGGGCCCCTTGAGCATCCGTATCCTTCTAAAGATTGAACCAATTAGCAATTTTTTCTAATCATACCAAAAGTTTAACTTCAGGATAAGGTGTGAGTGAATTTGGTATCAGTGAGCAATGTACTTTTTCATGATAGGGTCAATAGGGTTAAAAGTGTAGGTTTGATTAGGAAGGTAAGGAGGATTCTCATCTAGAGATCTGATGAATAGTCTAGGCAGATGAGAAGTCTCCTGTAATTTAGGTGATCCATGATGAAGTTGTTTTCTGAGAGATATGCATAGTTGCATATGCTACAGATGTCCAGATTGTACTAAAAAAACTGAGGATTTTCTCAATAAGCTTTGACGTAAAATTGGTTGAACTCTTTACTGTGGCAATTATACTTACTTGGAGGGCCAATTCCAACACAGTCTACCGTTGGCCTCTAATTGGAGTGCTTGAGTGATGGCATGTTGGACTGAATTGATAGAGTCGATTTAATAGTGGCATGTTGGACCAAATTGATAGCTAAAGCCTTCAAAGGTGGTTACAAAGGATTAGTTAGGATTAAGAGATATCAAATGATAAATGGCTTGCGGGATCTATTAACTAATGTCCTCAATGATCCCTCTCTCTATAGTTTACCCTATTTATCATAAAATAAGAATATAATCTCCTTGGTAATTGAATTATAAATTAAATAATTTAATCAATGAACCAATATGATCAATTTTGTTGAACTTATTTTTGTACGTATCCGAAGAACCCTATTCATACATTCATATTCTGTGAAGTCTATGTGTTATTGGCGAATAATAGACTAGGGTCTAGGGCCCTTGAATGGGTTATTTAGAATGAATTTAGTGTTTATAGCTATGCAACGGCAGTCATGCCTCTTGACTTTGAAATGGGGACATAATTTTTTGGATTTTTTGAACCGAAGGGTTTGTCATTGTTGTATGATTTCTCTCTTACATATATTCTCTTACTTCTCTCCTTATTACATTTTGTAATCTATTTTCTCAAATTCTATGAAATAGCACATGGCCTTGAATATGGATTTGGAGCTCATGAGTACCCCACCAGTGGAGTGTTTGAGGTTGAACCCAGAGGTTGTCCTGGTTTTATCTTTAGACGCGCAATCCTTTTGGGAAGTACTGACATGTCTCGTTCAGAATTCCGGTCATTTATGGAGCATCTCTCCAGCAACTATCATGGTGATACGTACAATCTGATTTCAAAGAATTGCAATCATTTCACTGACGAAGTTTGTCAGCGTCTCACCGGGAAAGCTATACCTGGATGGGTTAATCGTTTGGCTCGATTAGGTAAGATGTGAAAATTATCTTGAATTTTCGTATATCAAGAGGTCAGTTGACTGACATGATGGCAGTTATGGGTCAAAAATGATTTCAGGATTATCGTGTATATATATGAGTAAAACACAGGATTTGCTAATACTTTAAATGACACTCTTCTACCCAGACTGCTGATACGGATTAAACATAGACTTCTCTTTGAAAATTCATTTTGAATATACTTTGTAACATGGAAGCCTATGCTTGGAAGTATTTTGTGATTATTGATGTAAAGATATACTGAATAGGTACCTTGAGAAGTTTATTGAGAAAATGCAAAACTGTGGCTTTGGTTTTTTCTCCCTCTTTCATTTCCCTTTGCTTCTTTCTTTTGCCCCACCAGCAATTCTGGTTTGAGCTACATTCTAACCAACACCTTTCAAGCACTTTAAAAAATGTCTGTCTTAGTTATAGATTTCTATTCGGTGCATGCTTAAATTTTATACCTTTGAGTGCTGTATACACATCTCCTGTCATCGCTTACACCATTGCGTTTAATTTCAGGTTCTTTCTGTAACTGTCTGCTGCCTGAAAGTATCCAGGCTACTACAGTGACCCATATGCCTGATGTCGAAATGTGTTCAGGCAAGTTCTACAGCATGGAAATAATGCTTTATCATGCAGTTTGTCATTTATTGTTTCTATAAAATTGAAATGTCTGAAAAGCTAGGCTACTTCCCTTGAGGCCACGATGCAGGAGTGTGAAAAAAAAAATCGAAATTCTTTTGACTAACTCAGCATCTGCATCTAGCTATCAATCGTGTCAAGAAACGACCTTTTATGTAGGTTCTAAGCCCTTCTCCAATTATTTATGAATAACATAGCTGAAAGTCATGTAAAAGATAGTAACCCTTCGAGAATTGCTTCTGATGACATTTCCTGTGATTATAGAAAAGTGAGTCTGATAGAGCCATACAGGTTGTAGAGGATATGTCTATCTCTTTTCCCAAACGTATAATGTCGTGGTCAAAGTAAAACTTCACTGATAATTGTGCTTTGATAGTTGGTGATTCCCGTATCCCAAACAATCGATTTACTGAAACCATCACCAAACACATAGATAGATTGGGGTGATTCTATGAACATTACATTTTCTGGCTCGCAAATAGATTCAGGTTTTAGATCCAATATGTATACGAAATGTGTGACGTTATTAAATATCAAATCCTTCTTTTGCTTTCTGTTTGATTGGGGCCTTGCTTGTTGATCTAACATTCTATATTAATGCTCTTAATAAATCATGTTTTATATCATAAGCAGAAGATGGTACCGACATTGGTGCATCGTATGTGACAGGAGAAAGTGAAGAGGAGGAACTAGACCATCATCTGCTTACTACAGCAAGCAGCGACATAGCATTCTTGAAGGACAAACCAGTGAGGCTAGCAAAAGATATTCTTTGACTTTGATTTTGATTTCTCTCGGGCCTCCCATTTTCTTACTCGCCTCGATCGTGTGTGTACAACTAGCGTGTAAATCTCCATTGTATTTTGTTGTTATACATGATGATGTGAAAATCGATTTTGCTGTGTCTGTCGATTATTAGCATGGTAGTCGGTGAGAAGCTTGCCTGGCTATCGTTCGGATTCTGCTACGGATTATGCCATTTTGTATTGGAAATGCCATCCTACCTGTTTGTTCTATATATGGTTTTGATGTGGTTTACTATTAGAGATGACTTTGATACAATTTGTGTCGATTCCTTTTTCCTAACATTTGTTTTAAGTGTCCCGAGTTGTCAAAGTTCTCGTCTTTGAATCAATGTTATGTCTGCAAAAATTATGTCAAGTACATTGTTTACTTCTCAATTTTCGTAAACAAAGTAATTGTACTTCAGCTGAGAAAGGAACTAGTATGGTCAAACTAGGGGGCAAAAAAAAAAAAAAAAACAAACTAGGAAAAGATGACAATCCAAAGCCATAGTTTGAAACTGATTTTATGCTTAAGAACTAGGACAAATATAAATGGTTGATTTTTCCAAAAAAAGTATTTTCTACATCTATGATTATAGAAAATTCATTTTCTATCAAGTGTTTGTACTGAGAAAAGGAAAAGAAGTGTAAGATTAATTTATTTTAAATAACTAATAAAGGTTAAATTAATCCATCTCAATTTCACAACAACGCTTCACCGGCACCGTTCACTATGAACACTTTTAAATTTTTAATAATAAATCTATTACATATAATTCATTTTTATTCATTAATAATATATGACGACCATCGATAAATATATTCTTGATATATTAAGAATGTCCACCGTAACGATGGGGGAACATTCTTCGTCGATCTCAATCTCAATTAAAAACGAAAAAAGAAAGTAATATAGTAGGAAAAGAAAGGGTTGGGTGCGCGCGTGCGAAAAGATGAACGGAGCAATCGATTTGAATCTGCAACTTTACCAAAAATCCCTCTTTTCCCTTTCCTTTCCTTTTCTCTCTCGTTTCTTGCAGCCTTTCTTCCTTGTATTTTACTTCCGTTGAACGAACCTCACTCACTCTCAGTGCATGCTCACTGCCGTCGCCGCACGCCACCTCAACATCTCCACCCATGGCCGTCATAACCGAGGAGCCAGATTCACCGGCCCACCTGCGCCAACGTAAACCCAATCCAAAACCCACGCCGCCGCCGCCCTCCGAATCGCCGAGCAAATCAGCAGAAACCGCCGCCACCGCCGCCGTCGTAAACCCATTTCCTTTCTGGTTCTACTTCACCCTCGTCGTCTCCCTCATCACCCTCTCTTGCGTTCTTCTCTCTTCTCTCTCGCCGCAAGACCCCAAGACTTGGTTCCTCAACCTCCCACCCGTCCTCCGCCGCCACTACTCCAACGGCCGCACCCTTAAGGTCCAAACGGCGCTCAATTACCCCCAAGTTGAGGTCTTTTCCATTCAACAAGGGCCCTTTGATGCAGATAGCCGTGTCCTGATCGTGCACGGCGTAGGTTGCAGCTCTTTTGCTTTTCAAGATGTTGTTAGGTCATTAGGTTCTAGGAATGTGCGTGCTGTAGCTATTGATCTCCCGGGATCCGGTTTCTCTGATAAATCCGTGGTTGTGATGGAGGAGATTGTAGGTGGGGGAGGGCCTTTTAGCCAGATGTGGGATGTGTATGAAGAGATTAAAGAAAAGGGTCTTTTTTGGGGGTTTGATCAGCTCGTTGAGCAAGGGTATGTCGATTTCGAGGAGGATAACAAGGTGAAAGTAACGAAGAAAGAGAGAATTAGACCCGTAGAAATAGGAAGTGAAGAAATGGGGAGAGTGTTGGGGCAAGTAGTGGACTCAATGCAGCTAGCACCTGTCGATTTGGTGTTGCACGACTCTGCATTGGGGCTGAGTGCCAACTGGATTTCGAAGAATCGTGGATTGATTAGGAGTGTGACCGTTCTTGATGGCACTCCTAGTGGAGTAGCATTGCCCCTTTGGGTGTTGCAAGTACCTGTGGTGAGGGACATTGTGTTGGGATTCAAATTTGCGTTTGAGGCGGTTCTTGGAAAGTGTTGTATGAAATCAGTGGGTAGAACTGAGGCCGAGGCTCATAGGATTCTGCTGAAGGGGAGGGATGGAGCCAGTGCTGTGGTTGGTATGGGGAAGAAGCTGAATGTTTGTTTCGATTTGTCTGAATGGAGCAGTCTAGATAGCGTAAAAGGCTTGCCATTTCAAGTGATCTGGTCTGATATATGGATTTCCGAAGGCCGGAAAATAGCTGAAGACCTTCTTCAAGCTAAATTTGTTACTCATTCTGGTGGGAGATGGCTGCAGGTTGGAGTTTCTTATCACCTTGCCTTTTCATATTGGTTATTACATGCCTCTTATAACAGATTTGTAGCACTTATGTTTTATGGATCGACATAAGTGCATGCCAGAGTTCGTTGTTTCGTTTCTCTATGATTATATTACTTTTGTCAATACGCAGCACTTGATTGTGATTTAGGGTCTGATAAGTCTGTTATTACATGCAAACCAATAATTATGCCTTTTTGATTTCTGGCTTCAAATTATTTTTAGTATCTTCTTTTATCCAAAATTTTAGACCAGACATAAATATTTATGGTCAGTGTTCATGTGCCATAGGAGAGTTGCATATCATCTTTCTTGGTTAATACATTAGAATCTTATCGTTATCTGTAATAAAACTGATAGCTCTATAGGGGAGTTTTGTTGTTCCCTTCATGAGTATGTCTGAAAAAAGATTCTCATTTTGCAGCCAGGCCCTAAGCACATATAAGAATAGGAAATCATGTTTCCTAGCAGTAATATGTTGAACAACTATTTTGCCATTAAAATTGAGAATGGTGAATTGGTGACCACCCAACATCAATTGTTTCCGATAAGTGGAAACTTACTCTTATGCACTATTAGAAGCCGCCTCTTGGTCTCATTTGTAGTATATTCATCCAGCCCTTTCTCAGTAGTCAATATACAATTTTGTGAAATGTCCATAGGAGGGGAAGCCTTCTATTTGGCAATTCCCTTGAGTAGAATCTCTACTTCTAGGGTCATGATGAAGTATATATGTATTCAAAGAGCTACAGCTTCCGATCTATCAAGTGCTTGAAAGTTGAAACTGAATGTCATTACTTTGGCTCTGATTTCACCTTTTTTCTCATTATTTTGTATGATAAAAAAATTGCTGCCTTTTCCTATCTATACTCTGTTAAAATGCCACTATATGAGATGACAAGAATGATCGAGGGAGTAATGTGCATAAGCCTGAATCGTTACTTAAATGGCTCTGTTCAGCTATACATAATACCCACCAATTAAATTGCAACATTTGCAGCTGTTTGAAGTGTGGGTAATTATTAAAAGGACTTCTGGGCTATTCCCATTTTCCAGTATTTCAGTATGTTGGTGTTATTGCATGTGGAGACCCTACCTGTTTAGGCACTTCCGCTGGAAGTTACGAGTGTTGACAGTTGCTATGTTTCCACTTCCCTTGATTGCTTTTTTCTCTACTATTGGTCTGACTGCTATCTACTGAGTATTTATCATGCGATTGTACCTTCATTGTAGAGTCTACCCTTCTATTAATAAACTCTATTTTCTTGAAGTTACTGTTGACTAACTAAGACGGAGCATCACTAAGTTTTAAAGTTGTAAGTAATGATCTCAAATTGCTTGATAGTGACTTAGTGGCTTTTTCTCTTGACTGTCCCGGATTGATACAAATGAAGCTGGAACATGTTGTGGCTATGTTTGTGCCTTCCTTGTTACCCATTTAGATTAAATTGGTCGTTGCTGGAGCCTGGACCATCTGTTGAAGTAGTCATCCATTTGTTCACAGCTATGCTGAATGCTGATTGCAGAAATACGACTAAACTGAACTTGACAGTTAGATGTTTTCCTCTGTAAAGGACCCTGCAGACATTCTTGTTTGTCTAAATCTCCACCTACGAACGCCTTTATGTCTAGTTAGCTACTTAGCTTTAGAGATAAAATCTCAAGATAGACTCTAGTACCAAAGCAAAAAACATATTAAATTGGAAATTGAGAAATTATTCACTTGATAAAATTCTGCAAAAGCTGAGCATCACTTAATGCCAAATATTGCATGAATTCATGTTTAAGACATTCAATTCATTGCCATCCACTAAGTCAGCCACGTAAACTGGTGACTCTCCATTAACATGCCATCATGACTCCCGTATCTCCAGATGATATGCCATCACGTATAATCTTTCGGAGCAACTCCTTACATAATCTGTCACTCCTTTCCATCGCATCTTGCTTTGCAGTTTGAGTAGAACTTTTGCAATACATTTCAAATAGGACTTGAGACGTGTTTCTATTGATCCCTAGCTCTGTAGGTTAGCTGCTCAATACCCGTACACGATACGTGCGGAACTATTAATTTCGGTAGTTTCTAATTGAGCTGGCATGCCTAACCTTTTAGGTTATCTTCATGTCGATTAAATTATGCTATGGTTGTAGAAAGAGCGGATTTGCCATTTCCCGTGCATGCAAAGCTAAAGCTTCAGCTGTATTAATGTACTTATTCAGGCTTCTGACCGAATGCCTGTTTGTTGATATAGGAAAGTAATTCAGAGGAGGTGGCCGAGAGCATTTTTGAATTTGTTTCATCGTTACCAAAACCATCCAGAAAAGTCGAAGAAGAGGCAATGCCTAATCATTCTCAGGAGAAGTTCACTGCTACAAGCGATGACCACGACCACGACCACGACCACGACCACGATCACGGTCACGGTCACGGTCACGGTCACGGTCACGGTCATGATCATGATCATGGTGGCTATAACATGAATGCATATGGTATGGGCCATGGTTTTGGCATGTGATTTCCTTATGTTTTGTTAGATTCATTTGCTCTTCCCCCTCAGTTGCAAGACGGTGCTACTAACAATCGATCGGGTGTCGGCTGTTCGCTGCAATTTGAGGTAAAATGGCTATTACTAATCCTATCTAGTGATGCAGAGCTGTGGTTGTAATATATGTTGAGTTATAGACAATATATACCCTGAAATTAGTGGCAGCTACAGAGATGTCTCCATTTTGGTTGTATATGCTAAGTTTTATTCCATTTTGCACCTGTTTTTGAGCCACTCTCTTTTTATCTTCTTCAATCCATGTGCAAGCCATTGCTGGGTTGAATTCACATCTCTATTCTCCGTTCGGTTATCGAATACTCGACATGTTGTTCATTAGTACGTACCCGATTAATGTACCTATCGGGATGAGGATTGTCGATCACATCGCAAATGAATTTTTTCGCGACGTTTGTAAATTCCACCCTCGAGGTTGATGAGAACATGTTTTAGCCATTGATTCTTATCACAAGTCTTTCCTCGCAACTATCTTCGACTGAAAGATAGAGCATGTTACTCATTCCGTCTCATTTTAGTTGATGCATTTCTTGAATACATGCAAGTATAATATAATATAAACAAATTATATTCCATTTGTTGCAGCGTTTCATTATTCTCTAATTAGGAAATGTACCAATTTCGTTCAGACAAAGTGAACATATTTATGGCTTGAAATTAATAAAATTCCGTGGTCCCGTTATTTTAGGATGTTAAAATGTTAGATTTTACTATATAGTTTTAAATAATTGGTGCCTCTATAATTATACACATGCATGGTAGAGAAGGACGTAATAGAAACGTCACGACTTTAATAGCAAACATTTATTTACTACAATTTTGATCGTTTTCACATCGCATTTTCGAAATGTTTAAATATTTATACCAACTTTTAGGTAGGGCTAATATCCATTTAATAGATGGTCCAAACATCTCAAAAAAAGAAATTAAAAAATATCTTGATTTAATTTGGCCATATTATTGGAGTATACTAATAGTCTACACGCCAAGAAATTGTAATAATAATGATAATAATGATATCAATAAAAGATGTACTCCCTAGTTATATAAATATGGATATAGATATTACTTAATATATATTCCTTCCGTCCAGTGTTATAAAAGTCGGCTTAGTCGGCTGCCTAGGCGCTAGTCAGTAGTTTACCGACTCGATTTTTGTTAAATTTGTTCTCTCCAAATGTTGTGAAAAAAGTCAGCGCCTAGACAAGCTAGGCATGCAAGTCGACTCTAAGCGGTTTGTTGGCTAGGCAGACTTGGCGGGCTGGACGGGTTTTAGGTGGAGTAGGCGGATCTAACTAGTGATTTTTAATTTTATTTTGAATTGCTATTTTTAATTAGTTTGTTTTTAAATTCATGGATTTCATGTATAGAATTATAAATTCTACAAAGATTATGAAATCTGAACACTTAAATACTATCACATCATATGTATTCCTATCGTTTGCTTTTGTGTTTAAATTTGTGAAAATAATAATAAAAGTAAATAAAAAATTCAAATATGTCTATGCGCTAGTTGGCACCTCACCGCCCGACTAGTGCCTAATGATTTTTAGAATATTGTTGCCGTCCTAACGAAGTTGTTAAGTTTCCTAATTATATTTACATAAGTGTTTCGATGAATTTGTGGAATTAAAGAGCCTGCAAAATATTAATGATAAATGATGGGTTTGCCATAACTATTAATAACGTACTAACTCAATAGTAGTAGTACTATTTATTAATATCAATTATTACTATAGTATAGTATATCAAATATTAGAGGGCAATTGGATGGTAACGTCTGCAGCAGAGTTCCATGCTTTCAATAATTTCAAGCGACGTGTGTACAAAAAAGTAAGTTCATATTAAATTTATTTGTCTCCTCTCAAAAAGTCATTAATGCCAAAACATTTTGATTTAAAAAAAAAACAAAAAAAACTCTAATACATAATCATTTACCACATTTTTTAAAGGTTACAAAAATAAATTAACTAATATAAAGAGTACCAAATTCCTTACATTAAGAAAATTCAGCAAAAGAATATTAAAAAAAAAAGAAAATTCAGCAAAAGACTCGGAGATCTATGGATATGTTATCTGGGAGCTTTTCAAGTGGCGCAACTCCATTTTATTTGATTAAACGGATTGGGATTTTAATAGAATTGAAGAGAAATTCAAGTATCGTTTTTAGAATCGGTGTGCAAATACAAATTTCCCTTCATACATCCTCTCTTATTTGTAATAATCTCATCTCATCCTTACTTCTCGGTAAAATTTATCTCTTAATAAAATTACAATTTTCTGATAAAAAATAAATAAAAAGTATACGTGGTGCGAAAACGGGCCACTTGATAGTGGGTCCCAGGAATAGTATCAAAGATACTCAAATCAATCAATAAAAGTAGTTTAATACACATAAATCAACTGTTTAATTAGAGCCCTAAATTAATTATTTACAAAATCAATGATTGTTTGCTAAATGTGATACATTAATAGTATTACGAATATGCTATTCTAATCTATTCGAGATTTTTTCATATTATAAAATTCTCAAAATTTGTGGTACACGTACAACATCTCTTGTTTGGTTTGCGCATAATAGCTAGGGGTGTCTAAACGGTTCGGTCCGGTTAACCGGACCGAATATTTCGGTTACCCGAATCGAAAATTGCCACAATCTTGGAACCGAGATCCGAACCAAATAAAATTTCGGTTATCCGGAACCAAACCAGTTCGGTTCCGATTCGGTTCCGGTTAACCAAGATTTTATATATATAATTTTTTAATGCATGTTTAACTATTTAAAAGCATCAAATAGTATCAAAATACATAGAATAAATCAAAAAGCATCAAATATCAAAATACATAGAATAAATAAAAAGGCATCAAATATCAAAATATTAATACCGATACATCAAATAAAACCATTGATGCGTCATCAATTAACTGTTCACCAGTTCAGTGTTAACCAATTTAAATAATTTAAATCTCGTAGTGATAGGCTTGGCCGATTGGGGAATATTTTACATATATATACATTAATATATATATATATATATATATATATATATATATATATATATATATATATATATATATATAATAGGGGCAAAAATCTTTCTACCTATTATGCTTAAGAGAAAGACTAATATATACCCTCATATAAGAAAAACACCAATATACCTATTTTTTTGCCAAATGGGACTAAAATACCCTTGTATTCAGTTTTGGAAGGAGGGGGAAATTCAAATGGGAAATCTGATCTCACATTCTTACCTAGGAGAACGTGAGAGACCCTTCAACTCCCCATTACCACCCCCAACTACCCAATCTCATCAGAAACCCAATTACTGCCGTCAACTCCCCACTTCTCTTCTTCTCTCCTCCCGTTTTTTTCTACAAACCGTTCTCCACCTCTCTCTCGCCGTCAACTTCTCCGACATCACCATCCCTCTCGTTTCTACAGACCGTTCTCCTCTCGTAAGATTCCATGGCAACACGAAGTCGAAGCAGCAAACGGAAGCGGGATGCTGAGGAGACGACGAAGCCGCCGGAGGAAATTGAAGTTGTCAGCGTAGAGGAGACGACGAAGGCCCGGAAGAAAAGCGGCTACCCGTTCATTGATGAAGAGGTAAGAAACTAGGGTTCTGATTTCCGAAATTGAATTTTGGTGTGCAAAACCTAGGGTTTACTGTTTTCCAACCTTTGTTCTTGCTTGGGGGTTTTGATTTCTTACTGGGTTTGAGTATCGACTGTACAACACCCCCCCTTTTGTAATGCATGTTAAAAATTCGATAGATTTGCTTGGGGGTTCTGATTTCTTCGTGGATTTGAATGTTGTTCTGTTTTGATAATGAAGAGTAATAATAGTCTTTGTTTGGTCTTTGTTTGCATTATCAAAAAATATTGTCAGAATATGGAAGTTTTTTTTGATTAACAAGTCTTCGATTGCACAACTTTGCTTGTAAAAAACTGGAAGCTTATGTTCGGTTGTTTTGATAAAAAAAAATTGTTCTTATTGGTGATGTTCTTCGTGGTTGTAAGAATCTGTATTTGTTTGTAAGAATGTAGGTTTTTCTAAGAAAAGAACTGGTGATATTCTGCTGTAAATATGTTGTTTATAGGGATAATCTTTTTTTAGTAAGAATGTAGGTTTTTGTTGGTAAGAACTGGTGATATTATGATCTACATATGTTGTTAGTAAGAATGTAGGTAGTTTTTATAAGAAGAATCTGTTTTTGTCTTTAAGAATGTATGTTTTTATTGGTAAGAACTGGTCATATTATGATCTACTTATGTTGTTAGTAAGAATGTATGTAGTTTTTATAAGAAGAATCTGTTTTTGTTTGTAAGAATGTAGGTTTTCCTTTGTAAGAACTTGTGATATTATGATGTAAATATGTTGTTGGTATGAATGTTAAAGTTGCTATAGGGGGAATCTTTTTTTGGTAAGAATTTAGGTTTTTATTGGTAAGAACTGGTGATATTATGATCTACATATGTTGTTAGTAAGAATATAGAAGTTTTTCTAAGGATAATCTTTTTTTATGGTAAGAATGTAGGTTTTTCTTGGTAAGAACTGGTGATATTATGATGTAAATATGTTGTTAGTAAGAATGTTTATGTTTTTCTAAGGAGAATCTGCTATTGTGTGCTGAATGTTTTTGTAAAACGTTGTAGGTCGAATGGAGGTATGAGAGGTTGGAGCTTCTGCCTATGTTTAAAAAGGTTATTCCAGCAGGGTACGAATTGTTGGCTGAGGAGGTTAATACATTGCTGACAAAGAAACTGAGTGTGAGAATGGCAAACTTAATTAGAAATTCATGTATGGGACAATTCACTAGGCTGGATGCGTCAACAATTCGGTGCGGGAAAATGATGCACTATGTGGTTTGTCACCAGGTATAATA
This sequence comes from Thymus mandschuricus, assembly GCA_029379335.1. Lineage (NCBI taxonomy): Eukaryota > Viridiplantae > Streptophyta > Magnoliopsida > Lamiales > Lamiaceae > Thymus > Thymus mandschuricus. Next base: position 6,581,233 of record CM057072.1, read on the forward strand.
ATTTCATATTCTTACATTAATCATACATAATTTAATCCATGCTATTGGTAATACTACTTTACTAGAAAAAGATTCTTACTTTCTTGATTTCTGACCAGGTTGTTCCAGAGCCTAACTTTGATCCAACGTCTTTGTTTTTCAAAGTTGGGAGGAAAGTTTTGAGGTTCTCAAGAGTCGAATACGCTTTGGTCAGTGGACTCAAATTCGGGCCTTCTACCTTCGATCCATACGCAGAGCAAGCACTGCCCCCCAACTCTACTTACGAACGACTGTTTGGGGCAAATCCAGGGACACGCCTTTGTGATGTCCGTAATGCTTTTTTAGAAAGAACGTTCACGGTTGAGGGGAAAGAGGTGGAGGCAACGCCCGAAGACTGGGTGAAGCTGTCGAAGCTGCTACTTTGCTTGGGGTTCGCCCTTGGGGTCGATACGACGAAAAAAAAAATACCGCTTTGGATGTGGATGTTGCTTGAAATCGAGGAGGAGTGGGAAAACTTCCCATGGGGGAGTCTATCATACCAGGTGCTGCTAGAGGCTATAAGGGGTATCCCGAAGAAGGGGAAAGGAAAAATGAACTACGGGATCAAGGGGAATACAATGGCTTTTTGTGTGAGTATTGTTATTTTTTTGTTTACATTAATTAATAAAAGATGTTTTATCTAACTTCTGATATTATTTTTTTTTGGGTGAACAGGCTTGGATTTTTGAGGCATTTCCAACCTTTGGTAAGGTTGTTGGCCTCAGGGGCAAGGATACGCAAATCCCGCATTTCGTTCAATACTCCTTCGTCAAGGAAAGACGTTATCCGAAGGACGACGAAATCAAAGAGGTATGTTTTGTTAGTAAGACTTTATAATCCGATTGTTTGGGTAGACATTGAATCCATACAGTAGCAATGTGCATGCAATGTGCATGAGAATGTGTTACCTTCTAATAATGTGTTGTTAATGGTAAAAAAATGTGTTTTATCAACTTTGGTAGGAATGTGTTTTAAAAAATGTGACAATTTATTCATGATTTGGTAGGAATATGTTACTTACAGTTTGGTAGTCATGTGATTTATCAACTTTGGTAGGAATGTGTTCTATGATTTACAACAATTTATTGATGATTTGGTAAGATTGTAGTATTTGTGGTAAGAAACTATTATTGGAAATCAAAACATGAGAATGTGTTGGTAAGAATGTGTTTGTAAAAATTGGTCCATTTTTAATGATTTATGGTAAGAATGTATTTGTGGTAAGAATGTGTTTGTAAAAAACTGTGGTAAGAATGTGTTTGTAAAAAACTGTGGTAAGAATTTGTTTGTAATAATGTGTTTGTAGTATTTGTGGTAAGAATGTGTTTGTAAAAATTTGTCAAAATACTTATGATTGGTAAGAATGTGGTGTTTGCAGGGGCTTGTTCGTAGGCTGAAGCCAACCGAGGAAGAGAAGCTTGAAGGATTCTGGATATCCTTGTCTGATGATCCAGAAACCAAGCCATTTGCCTTCAAGTATAATCTCAGTGATGCCCTGAAGAAAAGGACGAGGGGGGGAGATGATGCAGATGCAGGGGAAGAAGATGAGGATGGGGAAGCACCAAAAACTGAATTGGCAACTGTGGCAACTGTGAGCCATGCTCTGATCTCGGCAGCTGCGGAGACGGCAGCTGCTAATGCGGTTGGTAAGAGCCTTGAGCAGATGAAGCTCATGTTTGGTGAATTTGAAAAAAATCTGATGAAGGGGCTTGCCAAGAAAGTTGCCAAGGAGGTTGGTAAAATTCTGCTGGATGCACCCGAGCCACACAATTACTACGAAGGAGGTGCTGGATACGGGGAGGACGAAGTCATTGAGGACACACCTGTTGCGGCTCAAGGGTTCCACGCGGGCTGGATGAAATTGTGGCCAATACTCCCGTTCAACCTACAAAACTTTTTGAACGCGGAGAGCCTTCTATGTTCTCTTTGGGTCTAACTCAAGAGAAAACATCAGAGAAGGCGCCACAACCAGCCATCGCAACAGCCCCTGCAGCAGCCCAAGCAGCAGCCCCAGTACCAGCCCCAGCAGCAGCAGCCCCATCAGCAACAGCCCCAGCAGCATCAGCCCCAACAGCTCCAATAGCAGCCACAGCCCCAACAGCTCCAATAGCAGCAACAGCCCCAACAGCAGTGCAGCAGGTTGAAGGGATGCCATTACCTCTGCCGGAGGTGAATGAGCAGGTAAAAATTTGAAAAAAAAATCTGATGGGTTTAAGGACAAACAATGGTTTACATTTGTGTGTTTTGTTTTTTTTTTGTTTTTTTTTTTCCTATTCCAAAGGGGGATGTTACTTTGGACAATTTTGCGTTTTGTATCTTTTTTTTCATAAAAATATGTAATTTCCGTTGCATTATAATTCGAACGTACGAATAGTATGAATGTAATCCTTCGTACCAATATCACAATTTCCCATTATTATTAATGTGGTGAACTAAATGGTACGGAGAACTACTTCTTACCATTCGCACCGTAGAATTGCAACAGGGATGGTAAGAATTAATTTTAATTCTTACCTTCCTTCGAAATATTTCTCATTACATTCTTACCAACATGGAATGAGTGAGTATTAAAACAATGGCATGGAATTCTGGAACAGGAAAGTTTCTTGACGGACACGCAGATAGATCGGGAGTACGATAAACTTGAGATCGTAGAAGCTGTGGAACAACACCCTGTCTTGCGAGGGCACACAAAGAGCGTTCGACCGACAAGGATCATGTATCCTTCCCGAGTGTGTCGTAGTCCATTCCTAAGGGAAGACCGGCGTCCAGCTCCCGACAAATTCAGAACTTTCTTACAAGATGCAAATGAGTTGTAAGTTTAGCATTAACATTACAAATGAGTTTATTATCATGCTTGCATATATAGTATTGCTTGGATTGGTACCTTGACCTGTTTCATAATGCAAAAAGATGAACGCATACACAGGAGAAACGTGGGCTTGCACGATGATGTTGACAGGGGGTTTTTCGAGCAAATTCTAAAAGAACGCAGCGTACTTTTGGAGGACCACGTTACTTCTTACCTTGGAGTAGTCTGTTCAAACCCAACACTTGCAGGGTTGCGCTCCGTTGACCAAAGTATTGGCGTGACATGTTGTTTTTTCATGGTAAGAAGGATTAAATTATGTTAAAAACTGGTGTAAGGTATACATCCTTATCGTATTTACTTCATAAATCTGATTTTGATGTTTTGTGCAGTGTGAGGTTGAGAGTGTGTTTGAAACACTCCATCAAAAACCTTAATCGAGGGAGTACAACTATGATTTGTTCGACCCAAGTGTCGAAGAAAATATCCCGGATGAGGAAATGGAGAGGCTCCTCGTATTTACTAATGGGTCTTACCCAGCATGGGGTGAGAATGTTAAGGAGTGGATTGAATACGAAAAGGTACGAACACTATGACATATAATAAAAAATATCGATACAATCTTACTTTTTGTTGTTCCTACTATAAATGGCTGACTTTATGCCTGTCATAGATGGTAAGATTATTTATACAATCTTACCTTATGTTGTACATAAGATGGTAAGATTCAATATACAATCTTACATCCTGTTGTATCTGTCCAAGGCATATAACTTTTTGGGTCTAGGTCGTTGTTGTGTGCAGCTTTGGATCTACTCATAAAGATGATGATGATGGAATTAATGATTGGGCGACAGTGGTGATCGACATGGAAGAGCAGATTCTTACCATTCATGATCCAAGAGCATTCACATTTGAAGAGGAAGATAAGAAAATGAGGCTAAACACATTCTTACCAATGGCTCGATTGGTGCCACAGATGATGAAGAAAATAGGGTACTTCGAAAAGCACAACATGAGTACCCCACAATATGCACAGTGGGAAATCATCTTCGGCCCCTCTTCAAGTAGGAATGCATACCGTGCAAAATTCAAGGGGGACAGTGCTCTGTGCTGCCTGAAGTATGTGGAGAGATTCATAGGTAGGACTGACGCAACTCATGCACTTCGTACCAAGGAGGAGATTAAAGCCTACCGTTTCCACGTTGCAAAAACAATTTACTCCAACAGCATGGATGCCACAACAATTCCAATGATATTGGATGATCTTCCTAAAGCATCATGAAAAGGTGGTTTTAAGTATTTTTTGTAAATTGAAGACAAACTAATTCAAACCATCAAGTGTGTAGATCTGCCCTAGTCGTAGGGAAAACATGATATTTTTTTGTATGCGACTTGGTAAATGTCGTAAGAATTTGTATATTCTTACGAATGTTACCGTCGTTGTTTTTGGGTACAGTGATAACTTATTATAATTATTGGTGATCAAGATCCAATCTTACCTTCTGTTGTACCTGTTATAATTCAAGTGTGTAATTCTGTTGTACATCTTGTTGTACCTGTTATTATTGTGTTGTTCCTGCTATAATGCATGACTTTATGCCTGTCATAGATGATAAGATTATTAATACAATCTCACCTTCTGTAGTACATCAAGATGGTAAGATTCAAGATACAATCTTACATCCTGTTGTATCTGTTATCATTCATGACTTTATGCCTGTTAGAGATGGTAAGATTCGCGATACAATCTTACCTTCTTTTGAACGTCAAGATGGTAAGTTTCAAGATACAATCTTACATCCTGTTGTACCTGTTATCATGCATGCGTCTCTTCCTATTGGAGATGGTAAGATTCACGATACAATCTTAGGGACTGTTGTTCCTGCTATCATGCATGACTTTATGCTTGTTATAGATGGTAAGATTCAAAATACAATCTTACCTTTAGTTGTACATCACGATGGTAAGATTCAAGATACAATCTGACATCATGTTGTACCTGTTATCATGCATGCGTCTCTGCCTAGTGGAGATGGTAAGATTTACGATACGATCTTACCTTCTTTGTACATCAAGATGGTAAGATTCAAGATACAATCTTACATACTGTTGTACATGTTATCATGCTTGAGTTTCTGCCTATTTGAGATGGTAAGATTCACGATACAATCTTACTTTTTGTTGTTCCTACTATATGCCTGTCATAGATGGTAAGATTATTTATACAATCTTACATTATGTTGTACATAAGTTGGTAAGATTCAAGATACAATCTTACATCCTGTTGTATCTGTTATCATTCATGACTTTATGCATGTTACAGATGGTAAGATTCATGATACAATCTTACCTTCCTTTGTACATCAAGATGGTAAGATTCAATATACAATCTTACATCCTGTCGTACCTGTTATCATGCATGCGTTTCTGCCTATTGGAGATGGTAAGATTCACGATCAATCTTACTTGTTGTTGTTCCTGCCATCAAGCATGACTTTATGCCTGTCATAGATAGTAAGATTCATGTAACAATCTTACCCTCTTTTGTACATAAAGATGGTAAGATTCAAGCTACGATCTTACATACTGTTGTAACTGTTATCATGCATAAGTTGCCGCCTATTTTATATGGTAAGAGTCACGATACAATCTTACTACATTCTTGACAATCTTACAACATTATTGATAATGTCTGATTCTTCGAATGGATACAAAATTAACTTGTTTAATCTGAAAATAATCAGATTACATATATCAATATTACACACAAAAAGTAACCATAATAAAATGTAGTGGTTACACAAAATTGATGTGCGTAGCAAAATATGTGATACACTCTTATTCACATATTCTCCATGCACATCCAAAAGAAAAATAATCATGTTCTAGGTAAGATTAAAAATAATTCTTACATACATTACTCAAACCTACGAGGATCTTGACATTTCCGACGAGTGTGCCCAAGAAGACCACATATGCCGCATTTCTTAGGATTGCGACGTCGCTTTACAGTTGCCCCTTGTGGTAAGGGTTGCCCTCCAGGTAACATCCTTTTTTCCCTCGGCCTTCCGGCTTGCTTTGGATTTTCAGGGGTACCTATAGCCCTAGACTCAATTGGCTCAGGAATCTGCCAATCCTTAACATCGGGTAGAGGAATGATTATTCCTGCATATATCTCACGCAAAGTCTTTGTCGAATAATAGGCGTTCACATAACCAATGGGATTTTCATTTTTATACCTGTTAAGTTAGAATGTATTAGGAGATTTGTAAAAGCTTAGAGTATAAGTGTACATTCTAACTATATTTCTTAACATAATTCTTACCAACTAGGTTATAAATGTTATAAATGTTACCTAATTGCAGCGGTAGCATGCGAGCATGGAAAAAGGTCCAGTTGAAATTTTTTGCACGAGCACTCTCTCTTGCCTAAATCCACGATATTCCTATCACAAGCAGAGATAATGTTAAATATTAAATCAGATAAAGGTTGAACTCTCATCGAATTCCCTTTGGCAATTGAAAATCGCAATCTTTCCTCGGCTTTTTCAGACAACTCGTTTGCCCTCTCACCAGCTTTGTTCCTACGCTGACAAAACCATTCTAATGTGAGATTACTTGCAAATTCCAATAAGGCAGTGATGGGGAGTTTCCTAGCCCATTTCAGACGCCCATTCAACGATTCAACAGCGTTTGATGTGCCAAATGCATACCGACGAACTGGACACTTGCACTTTGCCCATTTATTTGGATCGATGCCCATAAGCTTTGCATAAGCACCTGGACAAGCCTCATTCAAATTATCCATAATCTCTTTGAAATCTTCTTCCTTGTATGCATTCGCAGCAGCTTGGAATATTTCAATGGCATCCACACCATAAGGTTTTAGATTACCCTGAATATGGTATGTGCACAAACCATGTGGGACACCTGCAGGTATGTAAAAACATTGATATTAAATTTGGTAAGAATGTATATAGATTCTTACCTTTAATAGTAAGAAATTAACTATTTCATGTGACAGAATGTAAGAAGCAATTTCATCCTAATGACCATACTTATAACCTGCTACCTTATTACATGAAATAATCTTACAAGCTAATGTATGATCTTACCTAGGAACACAAATTCAACGGCGTTGTGTATACTAACGTGTTGATCAGACACTATCAACAAGTCCTTCGGGGTTCCAAAACTCTTCCGTACATGATCGAGAAACCATATCCATGACTCGTCATTCTCCTTGTCGCCAACACCAAATGCCAACGGCACAATCTGTTCATTTGCATCCTTAGTAGAAGCAACAAATAAAACACCCCTGTATGTTCCCTTTAGATGTGTTGCATCAATAACAATTACTGGACGGCATGCACGAAAAGCCTTTATTGAGGCAGCTAATGCAAAGTAACAATACTGGAATGACGAATCTTCAAGTGTCTGTAAATCAACCACAGATCCGGGATTCATATGCTCAAGCATGTAAAGATGTTTGGCAACACCCTACAAAAAGGACAAAAAACCATATGAAAAGGAGTAATTGGTAAATACTATTATATAAGAAATGTAGAACTGACTATTTCTTACTTTAAATGACTTCTTATGATCTCCATATATTTTTTTCAAAGCTCGGTTCTTGCCTTTTAAAGCTGTTGAATATTTCAATCGAACACCACACTCTCTTAAAAACTGACCCTGAATATCACGTGGCCTCACAACGAAACCATCCTCTGTCATGGAAGGCGCAACGTAATCAGCTATAGCTCTTGAAGATACTTTAGGCTCGACCCCAACAGAGTTCATACAAGTGTGACCCACATGCTCATATATTTTCCATATACGCCCAAATGACTTACTTCGCAATGAGAAAACACAACTTAATTCGTACTTACACTGAGCATGATATCTACGTAAATCTGAAACATTGGTACGAAACTCAACATGGTTTTTAAGATGGTAAGAATGTATTGCAGAAATCATGCTGTCTTTATTACTGAAAAATGTCCCGGACTTGAGTTGGTCAGTATCAATGTGATATGATCGAATAGGGATTGCAACATGATCTAACAAAGGTAGTTCCGGTGAACCAACATTCTTGGGCTGACTGGATACACGTTTGGGATCAGATGGAGAAGCCAATGGGTCATAACCACGAACGTCTAAATCAAGCAGATCATTTGAGGGAATAGGCATGGATGGAATGCATTTTGGAGAAGAATCGACATATAGAATTGGAATTTCGATCGTATCCAACAAGATAGACCACTCATAGTCGTCAGTCACTTTAAATCTCATAAATCCACCTTCGTCATCTTTAACTAATGCAACTATGTTGAATTGATACATTGATTGGTCCTTCATCAAACGGTCTTCAATCTTCGACAGCAAATCTATATACCTTAATCCACTAACTGGCATGGGTATGTACTCTTTGGTACCGCCTTTGTAGATATTGTTGAACCAAGAACCACCATGAACAAAAATCACATGAGGGGGCATTTTTCTGCACGAATATTGCAATAAGAATATGAGTTAGTAAAAGTCAGATGAAAAAACAAATAGACAATAAGAAACTTATTTGGTAAGAATATGTTTAGAAAGTTAATTAATATGAATATGGTTAGAAATTTAGAATATGGTTAGAATATGATTTAGTACAAGCCTTAGTTGGTAAGAATATGGTTACAATATTGTTTAGTATGAATATAGTTGGTAAGAAAATTAGTTAGTTCGGAAACTAGTTTGTAAGAATATGAGTAGGATTCTTAATTGGTATGAATATGGTTATAATCTTATCTGTACAATTACATAGACGTAAGAAAGTATAAATATTTTTCACAACCATCTTCAGCATTTATCACTTCACATTTAATACTACCTTGTAAGAATGTAAGTAAGAATATACGAAATGTACTGACATTTGTCAGTGAAACCTTAAAAATTCAAAAAAAAAAAAAAAAAACAGAAAAACAGCCCGCCCACCAAGCCATCGTCGACGCTGATAAACAACTACCTACGACTGTAGACCGTCGCCGGAGGCGAAACCCTAGCTACGAGTGAAGACAGCCACCGGAAAACGAAACCCTAGGTAATAGTGAAGAACGTCGCCGGAAACTGGAGAACGAGGAAGAAAGACAGAGCTTCCGAAAGAAGAAAAGGAAGAAAGACAGAACTTCAGGTTTCCGGCGTCGCAACCATACCTCCGGCGTCGGGCTGTACGCGAAGAGAAAGGAAACCTACCTCCACCGACTGGACGCACGCGAGAAAGGATATTACCGGCGTCGGAAAGCTACCTCCACCGTCTGGACGCAAGCGAGAAAGAGAGAAAGATGAAGTTCGTCAGCTGGGAAGATGAAGGTCGTGAGCTGGGAAGAGAAATAAAGAAGAGGAAGAGAGAAGAAGGTGCAAATTGAATTCATATATAAGTAGGGGTATTTTGGTCCATTTGAGCAAAATATGGGTATATTGGAGTTTTTTTTATAATTTGCACAAAAGGGTGAAAACACTTAAGGAAATAGGTAAAACACTACATTTCCTCTATATAATATTTATAATTAAATCGGTTTTTTTCGGTTTTTGGGTCGGAACCATTCGGTTTCGGTTAACCCGAAAACCGAAAATATTAAAAATATAAGAACCGTGACCGATCCAATGACCGAATATCCGGTTTTCGGTTATCCGGAACCGTTTCGGTTCCGGTTCGATCCGGGTATAACCGAGAACCAAAAACCGAATAGACAGCCTCAATAATAGCCAACCTAACATTATTATTTAAATATGAATAGGATTAAATCGATTAAAAGAAATACTCCTATATAATAATTAAAACTGGAAAATGTAAAAAGAAAAAGGAATGAGTGGGAGCCAATGAAATAAAAGTAGATGGATTTTGTAGGGAGGAGATAAAGTTTGTCAGCATTTAGTGTTTATATATAATTGAGCTCGTGCTAAATAAATTGAGACAACGATAGCGTGCGTGGTGTGACCTTAGACAACTACTCCCTCCGTCCCGCCCGATTTAGCCCGTTTTCCAAATTGGGGTGTCCCGGCCGACTTGGCCTATTTCCTTTTTGGGACCAACATTACACTTTCACTTTTTTAGTTTAATACTTTTAAATTGTTAAGAATGAATTTGATTGGCTAGTTTTAATTTTCCTTTATTGGGAACACAAATTCAAAGTTATTAATTAATGTAATTTACTCCTCCTTAAAAATCGTGCCGAAAAGAACTAGGCCAATCGGGCGGGACGGAGGGAGTACTACTCTATTACAGCTACTATTTCTTTCCCTCAAAATCAAATAATAATAATAATAATAATAATAATAATAATAATAATAATAATAATAATAATAATAACAACAACAACAACGAAAATAATAATTATAATACAATCACAAAATACTATTCATTTCGTCCCATTAGTATAGAGATAGTCGACTGTTTTTTCTTTTTTTTTTTTGGCACGAGTATTTAACAAGACATTAATCATTATTAATTAGAATGTTGAATAAGAAACACGCAAATTGTTCCATGTCCACAATTTTTCCGTTAGGGTTTAACAAAAGAGATCTCTTTTTTTTTTTGATCGGACAAATGTTAGTTGTTAGGTTAGATGTTAGTACGCCAAGCTCCCAATAACTCCAATAAAGAAAGAGATCACTAATCATTTGTTAATTAGAACGTTGAATAAGAAACACGCAATTGTTACACGTCAACAATTTTTCCATTAGGGTTTATTGTTTTTTCGTAGGAAATGGAATATTTTAATTACATTTTTCATTAAATGAATCAGAAGCATATTAAGAATATCTACAATGAGTAGGGGAACATTATTGTATTTGGTAACATGATAATAGTAATCAGCAACTTAAAATAGAAATTTAATTTTAGATAGTAATATAATAGAAATAGTAGGCTTTTTAACATGAATATATTTAAATTTGACTTTTGGAAGAGTATAAAAATAGGGGAAATGGTGTCAATTTAGGTTTCTTAATAAATGTAGAAGGTAGTTGAGATGAGGTTTGGTCATATTTTCGATAAGAAATGAATAATAACAAACTCTCACGAATTCAATTCAAGCAATAGTCGTGTGATTTTATTTGCCACACAACCTTACGGTATGGACTCATTATCAAATTATATTACTAATGAAATCTTATGAAAACGACGACCCGATCGAATCTCTTTCTATATACATTTCTTTCCATCTTTAATCTTTCCTACTTCCCATGTCAGGCTGTCACAACGAGTTTGACGCGTTTTATTATTTTATATTTCACATATTTCAAGTAACGCGTCAAATTCGGTGGGATGGGGATAGTATTTTTTTGTTTCCCTTTTTTTGGACTATAAATGTAAGACGTAAAGAATAATTGTTCTCGTATCCATTGGGGTCATATTTAATGTGTTTAGGATCACGCTACGATAATATATATAATTAATTAAAATTATTACTCCATTATGGAAAAAAATGAATCACATTGGAAAAAATTATTGGAGTGATAATATACTCTCCATAAGTAAGTTCATGTGCTTCCTCCTCTTTCAAGAAAATATATGAATCTCTATAATTTTCCTCATGCATATACTTTTATTTATGTAAAGATAATTAAGAATTTAGAATTGTAATGGCTCCAAATTCCCCTCTATATGTATAAGCTGTGGTTAATTATTGAAAACTTTCATGTTCGTTCTTATTTCTTATGCATATATACGTGACTAAGGATATATTCCTTCATCGAATTTGAATGCTTAGTTAATTAATTAATTAGTTTCAACTTTAGTTTGATTCGGATAAAAAGTTTCAACTTTAATTAGTTTGGAAGCCCTTTTAATTATTCGCCTTCTAATATTTAAAAGAACTTTATCTACATGCATAAAATTATAAGACTATTTAGGAGCGCGCGTTCGAACGAATCAAATAATCCAGTACATTTTCGTATAGTAAAAAATGCAAGATGAATTGAATGTATATGATCCAATTCAGCTTTCAAACTCATCCTAGCTAGTATCATGTTTTATAGCCAACGATTTTTATATTTACTAGCTCTCTTTATAAGTCCTAAAAAATTGTTTCGAACTTATATATGTTCGAGCTAACCGTTCATCTTTCTACATGTGAATATATAGAAAACTGAAATAATTACAGATAAAAAAGCTAGTACGTACATATTAACTCGAAACATTTTTTAGGACAAAGAGTGGGCCTCTTACCCATCTTTGAAAAAAAAAACTAATCAGATATCAACCGTTTTGTTAAAAACCATGTAACAAAGAGTGTATCGAACTCTCTAAAGACGGAGGCAGCAGTATATATAATGCATTCATATAATTTGAACCATATATACATTAAACAAAAACAAATGTTTTCTCCTCTCCTAATTAAGATAAGTATATATCATTTGATTATTATTAAAGCATCCGATCATTTGATTAAACTTGTGTAATAGTAGTGGATAAATAAAATTCATCTTAATATTAATATTGCAGTTTGTTTGACCCAAAATCAATTCAACAATTCAACATCGCAGCCCTACACGTCACAGACAGCACACATAGTAAAGATAAAAAAATAAAAAACAAAATTTTGCACCTAACCCTACGTTTAGATATAGATGGAATTAACCACACAAGTTGTAGATTACTGAAAATAATAAAATGTTTGAAAGCTACAAAAAGTTGAATTGAAGGAAGACTAGTACTCCTAGATATATGTATGAATTAATATACTTAGTTTACTACTATTGTTCGATAGCCAATAATAATAATAATAATTGAGTCAGAAATCAAAAACGTGTTTACATCTTTGGCTGTCACTATATATACTCTCCCTCCCCCATTCATCATCTTCACATATATTCACTTTTCAATCATTTTCTAGAGAGAGAGAGAGAGAGAGAGAGATGTTCCAGGGTCTAGTAGACACGCTGACGGGGGGGAAGAAGGATGAGGTGAAGAAAATAAATGGAAAAGTGGTGTTGATGAAGAAGAATGTTCTAGACTTCAACGATTTGGGAGCCTCTTTTCTCGATCGAGTTCATGAGTTGTTTGGCCGAACAGTTACTCTGCAACTCGTCAGCTCCACCCATACTCTTACCTCTGGTAACTCTCTCTCTCCCCTCTCTCTCTCCTCTCTGTGTGTGTGTGTGTGTGTGTGTTAGGTGTGTTTTGTTTGCTGCATTAAATGTCTATGCATGACTTTCATTCGTAAATGCTCAACTACACACGAGATCCTCTGTCTCCATTTTCACGTATTGATAGTATACTAAACGTCGTTTTTTTTCCCTTCTTCAAGTTAATGCAATTCTTTTAACAATTTTAATGTATTATGATTAGTGATAATTTTACAATTAGTTTCTAAGGTCTACTCATCATTTTAGGGTTTATAATTGTTGTAACCATTTAATTTCAATTTTACTGAGAAAAATAGGATCGATAAATCAAAAGTAATAAAAACAATTATTTGATACACGATTGATGAAAACGGTTTTAGACATATGTATAAGGGTGAAAATAAGTCAAATAGATTTTATGTGAAATAGTAGTAATTATTCTCCATTTGATATAGTTTTTCTTTTTCACCAAAAAGGAATAAAAAAAAAGGAAAATCCACATACAAAAACAGTATAAGGCATAAAGGATATTGTTTTCCTCCACTTTCGCATAAGTCGCCTTCACCTTTTTTAAGGTCAATATCCAATTTATTATTTATTGAATATGTTGATAATATTTTTTTATTATAGGCATAAAATAAATTTATTAATTAATTAATTGGGAAAATAGATTAATTTCATTATAAGGTATATTTGATGGGGTGAGTTATGAGATGATGATCTAATATTAAACCCTAACCAAGAAAAGTTTCATGCGACGACGTACAACAATTACCTAATCCATTTAATTAATTGTTTAATTAATTAAGGAAGTTAGGATTATGTAGTATTTTAATTGGAGTAGATAGAGTGGTTGCCCCAATTAATTAATAATCAATAATTAATAATGCCGGTACTTATAGTCCAACTTGGATTATTTTAATGAGAATTATTTTTTTTAATAATAAAAAATCTCGAAATCAAATCTTCTATTACGTTATTATAGTTTTGTGTCTATTGTAACAATTAACGATTGACTTGTGCTAAAAATAATTTTTAAATAAGTAATAATTAATAAAAATTATGAATAAAAATGATGATTTTGAAAATATTTTTGACACGTGCCTATCGTCTGTCGTTACACTAGAAAATGAAACACGAAAATACAATTGGTGATACGATTGAACAACCAGGGGCCATATGACCTATATATATTTGAGAAATGTATTAAGTAGAATGTGACGTACGTACGTCAATACTATATATGCAGTAGTAATAACTAATAAGTCAAAATGTGATAATTAAGTTAAGACGCGTGTGATATATATTAGGAAAATTCGTCGAATTAATAAACTTCATTTATAAGTGAAGATGTGGTTGGACTATATATATGTTTCACACGACTAAACTACTTATATTCAATTTGTTCACATGATAGAAGTATGCATCGATGATTAATTACAAAATTTTCTCACACAAAAATAATACTTAATTAATCAATCTTGAATAATTCCCCATCCCTAGCTTATTTAATTCCATTTTCTTGCGTTGGAACAACCCCAAAAATTGATTTTTCAATATTAGTCGAACATAGTTTTCAAAAAAAATACACATGGTTTCTTCAAAAAAAAAAAAAAAAAAAATACACATGGTTTTTCTTAGAAATGAAGATATAATACACATGGCTACGTCATTTCATTCGTAGACTTAGCCAAAATAACTCTTCAATTTTAATGTATTGCTCCAATTATTTAAGTTAGTTATTCTACTATGATTCAAAATCCAATTACAATATATATAATAATTAAATATTTCATGTAGGAATGATACTAATGGTGTACCCGATACAAAATTAAGAAGTTTTGACATACACTAATAACTAAATTCAAAATGATCACTAATAGAGAGAATTCAAAACTTCCTAATTTTGTATCGGGTACACCATTGGTATACCAATTTAGGGACAGAGGGTCCCATCCGGGAATGATATACCAATTCTTCTATTTGACTAAGTATTTTCTATATGGAACATTTTTATATCTTATGTAAATACGACAATTAATTACATTTAATTAAAATGAAAGGGGTAAATGTTTTCGCTAAAACAAATAACATAAGATTTAAAGGCCGTACCAATATTGGTTTATCATAAATTGTTCACTATATTCCTAGAGCAACTGCTGCAGCTGCACCATAATTTGAATAGTTCCATTATTAATTTATGCAGGGAATACGCTGAAAGGGAAGGTGGGGAAAGAAGCAGAGTTGGAAGACTGGATCACAACAATCACACCCTTAACGCCGGAAGACTCAACTTACGCCGTAACCTTCGATTGGGAAGAAGAGATCGGAATCCCGGGCGCGTTCCTCATCAAGAACAACCATCATAGCGAGTTCTTCCTCAAAACCCTCACCCTCGAGGGCGTCCCCGGCCACGAGCACGCCCCCCTCCACTTCGTCTGCAACTCTTGGGTCTACCCTTCCAAAACGTACAAAACCGATCGCATCTTCTTCGTCAACCAGGTGATCGACTTAATTGCTTCCTTTGCCTTGCATGAAGAATGTCACAGGACTTATTTCCCGTGCCATAATCATGACTTGTCTTCCTGTAAAGGATGTACATGGCATGTACAGTTGGAAAAAAGTACATGTCATGTACTCATCGTCTGATGAGGCACGTCATGATTCTGACATAGGATAACGACATGCAAGACGTTTCTCATAACTCTTCCAAAGCGTTCCTTTTAACGGTAAATTGTTGGTTGCATGTGTCGATCATTAGCCCTATCTCCCGAGCCAGACTCCCGCTCCGCTCGTGCCCTATAGAGAGGAAGAGCTGGTGAATCTAAGAGGAGACGGCACCGGTGAGCTTCAAGAATGGGAGAGAGTGTACGACTACGCTTACTACAACGACCTGGGAGACCCGGACAATGGTGAGGATTCGGCCCGCCCCGTGCTTGGCGGATCCTCCGAGTATCCTTACCCTCGCAGGGGAAGAACAGGGCGGCCTCCCACCAAGACAGGTACTACATACTTCTACTTACAAAGCTAAACATCCATGTAATGTAAGAACACATGCATGAACTAAGTATTTGAGTTGATGGAGATAACACAAACATATATATATGCATACAGATCCCAACACTGAGAGCAGAATCCCACTGCTCATGAGCCTGAACATATACGTCCCAAGAGACGAGCGGTTCGGGCATCTGAAGCTATCCGATTTCCTCGGCTACGGCCTCAAGTCCATCTTCCAGTTCCTCCTACCCGAGTTCACCAATCTATGCGACAGCCTCAGCAACGAGTTCGAGAGCTTCGAAGACGCACTTCAAATCTACGAAGGCGGCTTCAAGCTACCCGAGGGGCCTCTGCTCAAGAACATATATGACAATGTACCTTTGGAGCTGCTCAAGCAGATTCTCCCCACAGATGGTGAGGGAGTACTCAAGTATCCAATGCCGGATGTGATCAACGGTATGCAATCGATCTTCGACTCCGTATTACTAGACACTAATAGTCAAGTTTGCTGATAAAATGTTTCACCAAAACAGAGGACAAAACTGCATGGAGGACTGATGAAGAGTTTGTCCGAGAGATGCTGGCTGGGATGAACCCTGTGATTATTAGTCGTTTGCAGGAGTTTCCTCCGAAGTCGAGTCTCGATCCGCAGTTGTACGGAGAGCAGAATAGCACTATAACATGGGATCATATCAAGAACCGAGTAGATGGACTCACTATTGAGAAGGTATTTACATAAATATTATGTAAACATTCATCTAAATCCAAGAAATTTGTGGTGAATGGTTGAAATGATTCTTTTTTCTGCAGTTGTTGGAGACTAACCGTCTATTCATCTTGAATCACCACGATGCATTGATGCCGTACGTTCGAAGAATCAACACCACCACGACAAAGATGTACGCCACGAGAACTCTGCTCTTCCTGCAGAGCGACGGCCGTCTGAGGCCACTCGCGATCGAGCTGAGCCTGCCCCACCCCGACGGTGACGAGCACGGTGCCATCAGCGAGGTGTACACCCCGGCCAAAGATGGGGTCGAGGGCTGTATTTGGCAGCTGGCTAAGGCCTACGTCGGGGTAAACGACTCTGGAGTTCATCAGCTCATTAGCCATTGGTAATATTTAAACAGAGGATGATGCTTCTTTCATTATGCATATCTTCGTCATTTCCTTAATTTTTTTCGTCATTTTGAACAGGATGCACACGCACGCTGCCATCGAGCCATTCGTGATAGCAACGAACAGACAACTGAGCGTGCTGCACCCCATCCATAAGCTTCTTTACCCTCACTTTCGTGACACGATGAATATCAATGCTTTTGCACGGCAGATCTTGATTAATGCCGGAGGAATCCTCGAGGCTACTGTTTTCCCTGCGAAATACTCGATGGAACTTTCGTCTGTGATTTATAAGGGATGGAGATTTCCTGATCAGGCACTTCCCGTTGAACTGGTTAATAGGTAAGACTATTTTATTCCTTTTCCATAAGTAGAAATATATGTATTGCTCCCTTCGTCCCATTTTTAAAGGGCCGATTAACTGATTTTTGTGGCCTTTAAGAATGGTACTCTCTTCGTCTCATTCTTAAAGGGCTTGTACCCTTTAAAAATGGGACGGGAGGGAAAAATAGACTAAAAAGTTTCGTCTCGCCTCACTTAATGAAAAAATGTGCAGAGGAATGGCGGTGGAGGATCCGGAGTCTCCCCACGGCCTTCGCCTAGTGATCGAGGACTACCCTTACGCGGTGGATGGGCTGCAGATATGGTCCGCCATAAAGCAATGGGTGGAGGACTACTGCAGCATCTACTACGCTTCCGACGAGGCGGTGCAAGGCGACACGGAGCTCCAGTCCTGGTGGACAGAGCTCCGTGAGCAAGGCCACGGCGACAAGAAAGACGAGCCGTGGTGGCCGAAGATGCAGAGCCGGAAGGAGCTCACGGACTCGTGCACCATCATCATCTGGATCGCCTCCGCCCTCCATGCAGCCCTCAACTTCGGGCAGTACCCTTTTGCAGGGTACATGCCCAACCGCCCCACCGTGAGCCGGCAGTTGATGCCGAAGCCCGGGGACGACGACTACGAGCTGCTGAAGACGGACCCGGACCGAGTCTTCTTAAAAACGATCACGGCTAGGCTGCAGACGCTGCTCGGGGTGGCGCTGATCGAGCTCCTGTCGAGGCACTCGTCGGACGAGGTGTACCTAGGGCAGAGGGACACGCCGGTGTGGACGAAGGACGAGGCGGCGATCGAGGCGTTCGAGAGGTTCGGGAAGAGGCTGGGGGAGGTGGAGAGGAGGATAGAGGAGATGAATGGGGATGAGAAGTGGAAGAACAGAGTTGGGCCGGTTAAGGTGCCTTATACGTTGATGTACCCTAGGAGTGGGGAAGGGTTGACGGGGAGGGGAATTCCTAATAGTACTTCTATTTGAATAAGGTATGAAGTTTGGAGTAATTAATTAATTAATTGATAATAAAGTGTGTGTTCTTGAATTGTATTGGATTGGATTGGATGTAGCAATTTGTATGTACGTAACTTATTATATTGAGAATAATGGAAGTTTGCTGAATGAATAATGTGTGTATGTAACAATTTTAGATTGTAGATTGTTTACAAAAGAATTTGATGAAAGTGAAATAAAATCAAGGTGGAGTTTGAATTAGCAAGTACAGGAACTGTTACATTTTCTCTCGTTTACTCTTTTGGTTCAAGAAAGGAAAGAATATTGTCGAACCTTGAGTTCGTGAGGGCACTTGATTGGAGTTTGTCTATTGCGAAGTTGATTCCTAAACTTAGGAGGAGCGAAGCGTACCAGGAAGCAAGGACCAAATCGACGCTTTAACAAAGCCAGATACCCAATGAAAGAAGGAAGTAAACTTCTAAATATCTAAGGGAAACAAGAAGAGACAATCAAAAATTACCCGATGAATTATTACCCGATGAATTATTGTTGTTATGGAAGTGTTAAGAAAGGATCGGAATCTGTCGATGAGCCTTTGAGTTTAAAAGGTTTGTTATATCAAATATTGGAAGCCTGATTAAGTTCAACGTATAACAATAAGGTTCAGTTGTAACTATCTAGTATAAGAAGTTAATTAATTAGGAGCAGTGAGGTGAACTCTAATTTATTAACGGATATCATGATTCTTAAACATGGGATTACAATAAGCAAAATATCAGAATCAACTATGTAATCGGGTTAAAACGGTAAATCAGTTGTGATTCTCAATTGTATTGACATGAGTACAATTGTTACCTCATTATTAGACAAGACTCAGCTCTCTACATGGTGTCTAGGTCTCGGAAGTGTATCATAAATTAAAATTGAACTCAATAAATACTCTCTCCGTTTCTTTTGAAATGATCATATTCTTTTAGGCACGCGTATTAAGAAAAATGAGGTTTATTGTATAATAGTGGTGGTCCACATACTTAAAATGAGAGTTTAGTGTATAAAGGTAGGTATTAAGGGGTTAATAAGGTGTGTACATGGGATTGTTGGGCCAAAATAGAAAACTGATTATTTCGAATAACACACATCAATATGGAGATGTGGCCACTTCAGAAGAATCAGGGAGAGTAGTTTAGATAAGTATACTTACGGGATTTGGTCCTATAACTGGCGACCCAAGTATACTTACCTCAAATGAACTTATTCGGGCTCATAATTTGCATGCAAGCCCAATATATATAAATATGAATATGATTAGATTTTATTGAAGGGTAATTCTATACATAGCCTCCAAATTACTCAATATAGCCACCAAATAATTAAAAAACTTTATATATAAAGGAATTGTCTTTTCTACCCCTTAGCCCCCACTATCTTGAGTAAATTTAACAAACTGTTTTAAGTGAAACCCCCATTCTTACGGAAGCTTTCCGGTGGACAACCACGGCAATTTGGCCAATAACAATCGTCAAGGCCGACCAAATAATATTTAGATATATTATTGATGTCTCACAAACTAATCACATCACATTATGCTAGAATCTTCATTCATGCCATTTATTTTATCGAAATTATTTTGAACTAGTGATGTCTCCATTTTGGTTGTACATGCTAAGTTTTATTCCATTTTGCACCTATTTTTAGCCACTTTCTTTTTATCTTCTTCAATACATCTGTAAGTCATTGCTGGGTTGAATTCATATCCTTATTCTCTGTTCGGTTATCGAATACTCGACATGTTGTGCATTAGTACGTACCCGATTAATGTACTCATCGGGATGAGGATTGTCGATCACATCGCAAATGAATAATTTCGCGACGTTTGTAAATTTCACCCTCGAGGTTGATGAGAACATGTTTTAGCCATTGATTCTTATCACAAGTCTTCCCTTGCCACTATCTTCGACGGAAAGAGGAGAGTATGTTACTCATTCCGTCTCATTTTAGACGTTGATGCATTTCTTGAATACATGCAAGTATAATACAATATAAACAAATTATATTCCATTGTCCCAACGTTTCATTATTCTCTAATCAGGAAACGTACCAATTTCGTTGAGACAAAGTGAACATATTTATGGCTTGAAATTAATAAAATTTCGTGGTCCATTATTTTACGATGTTAATATATTGGATTTTACTATATAGTTTTAATTAATTGGTGCCTCTATAATTATACATGATAGAAACGTCACGATTTTAATTAATAAGCAAACATTTACTAACAATTTTGATCGTTTTCACATCGCATTTTCGAAATGTTGTTAGGGCTAATATCCGTTTAATAGATGGTCCAAACATCTCAAAAAAGAAATCAAAAAATATCTTGATTTAATTTGGCCATATTATTGGAGTATACTAATAGCCTACACGCCAAGCAAATTGTAATAATGATGATATCAATAAAAGATGTACTCCCTAGTTATATAAATATGGATATAGATATTACTCCCTCCGTCCCATGACAATTGTCCATGTTGCCTTATTGGGACATCCCATTTAATTGTTCACTTACCTAAAATGGAAACATTACACTCTCACAACCAATATAATATAAAATCCCCTATCTCTTATGGCATTGGTTATTGTGTCATTTCTATAGTGGACAATTGCCATGGGACAGAGAGAATACTTAATATGCTAGGAAGCACGGGGACGCTTCTCATGTGACCGTACTCGTCCCGGAGACGTCTCGGAGACGGGGACACCGAAATACTTCGGAAATACGTCCCCGATAACGTTTTCTTTTTTTAAGTTACGTATTCTTTTTATTTTTAATTTTAAATATACACTTGACCAAATAAAAAATATGTTAACCCCAATACAAAATTACATCCCTAACCTCAATCACTCACCGTCAAATCCCATTTATTAATTATTGTTATTTGTTTAAGTTTATTATGAATTTATTATTATTTCCACACTTTTATCATGAATTATGGAATATAGTGTATATAAAATATATATTATAAAAAATACAAAACGTATTTTTAATGTATCGTATTTTCATTTTTTTAAGAATTGACGTATTTTCGTTCCCGTATCGTATCGTCTCTGTATTTCGTATTCGTCTCCATGCTTCCTAGTTAATATGTATTCCTTCCGTCCAGTGGTGTAGAAGTCGGCTTAGCTGGCTACCTAGGTGCTAGTTGGTAGCTTGCCGACTCGATTTTTGTTAAATTGCCCTCTCTAAATGTTGTGAAAAAAGTCAGCGCCTAGACAAGCTAGGCGGGCAAGTCGACTCTAAGCGGTTTGTTGGCTAGGGGAACTTGGCGGGCTGGACGGGTTTTAGGCGAAATAGGCGGATCTAAATAGAGATTTTTAATTTTATTTTGAATTGCTATATTTAATTAGTTGGTGTTTATATTCATGAATTTCATGTATAAAATTATAAATTCTACAAAGATTATAAAATCTGAACACTTAAATATCATATAATATGCATTCCTATCGTTTGCTTTTATGTTTAAACTTGTGGGGAAATAATAAAATTCAATATAAAATTCAAATATGTCTATGCGCTAGTCGACACCTCACCATTTATCGAATTTGTACTCCTTCCGTCCAATCGAATTGCACTCGTTTCTATATTTTATACCTCGCGTATTTAAGAAATGCCTTTAGTTAGGTGGGACGTAAGGAATATCTGATAAATTTTTAATCAAACAAACCAATGATTCATCCTTCCTCAGTCCTCACTATGGTACGTTGCTGTGTGAATTTGTGGAATTAAAGAACCTGCAAAATATTAACGATAAATGATGGGGTTTGCCATAACTATTAACTAGTGATGTATTGTATTTGTTGTTCATATATTTGGTATTTTCCATGAGCTTCATTTGATTTAATTTACATTTTGGTGTGATTTGTGCAGGAAATTGCAATATTGGAATAAAAAGGAGCTTAAAGGCAAATCATGGAATATTTGGGACATTTGTGCAAATATGAGAAGAATCGAGGAGTCAAGAATCAAGCAAGGACTTATTTATATTAGGATAATAATAATAATAATTATTAGTATTAGTATTCATATTATTATTATTAGTTTGTAATTTTCTTATTTCCTGGAGCGGTAGAAACTTGAAAGAAAGGAAGTTATTCCTATGTTTGAAAAGGGGAAAAACCGCAGGGGAGTTAGTCAGTTTTCTGTAGACGGGAGTTTTCTTCTTCTTCTGGGGTTGTGTTCGAAAACGAGAAAGAGGGAGGAGTAGAGGGCTGAACAGTAGTTTAGGATTTAGTTTTAGTTGCTTTCTTATTTTCTGAACTTGGTGATCTTGTCGTGAAATTGGAGAGCAAATAAGAAGCATATTAGTATTTCCTTTTGTTTCATATATCTATTTCATTTGTTCGATTCTGTTGTGTTTAATTTTAATATTATGAGTAGCTAGATTTTTGTTCGGCAGGAATAACGAATCGCTATGCTAAAGCTCTGTGAGACCGAATCGTTTAATAATTGATTTATGTGGGTTTCGAGTTATTCCTTGTTCGTAGTGTTTATTTCCGATTTGTTTAAGCCTGATCAACTTAGATTTAATCGGGATACAGTCAATTAGTTCCCCCAATCCGTAATTGTTGGAATAGGGCTAATTAGTGGCAAAGCTATCGTATGAGTAGTAGGAATAATTTGGCAGACGAGTTGCTACTTGCTTTCTTGGGTAATTAGTCTGATTTCGGGTTCCTTCTTGTTTAATGCTATTGAAACACTAAATCTAGAGCTGGCGTTACCAACTAGGTTGTGTTTTGATAAGAGAAATAGCTAGTTCAGCGTTTCTTGCTAGCTATCGAAGAAGTACGTAGGAATTGGGGTACGTCCGTTGCATTCACGGTATCCTATAACCGATTGATCCATATGAGTTGATTTATCTTTGCGTCGATGATCAGAGCCGTTAGACTAGTGAGAAGTTATTCTATGCCGAGTTGTTTTTATATTGATTTATAATTCTCTGTGTTTTATTTAATTTTGTGCTTTCGTAGTTGTTAATTTCAAACTCACACTTTAAGGCGTGGTGGCTACACCGAAATCGATCTTTAGGAAAATTAAGTTGATTACTCCGTTCTCTGTGGTTCGACCCTGCTTATTGCTTTACTGATTGTAGTTCTTAGCAGGTTGCAGGAATTATTTGGTGAAAACGACGTTCACCAAAATGGCGCCGTTGCCGGGGAACGGTTGTTAATTGGTTCTTATTTTTCCTACTGATTTTTTGTTTTTGTTTTGTGTTGTTTATGAGCAGATCTTCCAGGCCAAATCTTGTATTTGATTCTGAAATCGAGAAGACTGTGAAACGGCTAAGGAAACAGCTTAAGTCGCTAAGATTGTCTGAATCTCGAACAATTCTATCTGACCAGGTGGAGCGAGTTTTAGAAACTGATAGCTGTGAGACTGAATTTGAGTTAAGCCATCTGTTTGCCCAAACAGAAGGTGTTCAGGAAGTCGAAATAGAGGAACCAGTCCATACCATTATTTTGGATACTGAAGGTGAAATGGCTGATCTGAGGTTGTGTGATCTTGCAAGTCACGATGAAGAAGATCCTCCAACACCGATTAGGATGACTGAGATTGAAAGGTCGATTGAGATTAAGCTCGGGCTTCTCAATGTTTTACCTAAGTTCTATGGAAAGAAGAACGAGGATCCTTACAACTTTCTGAGTGAGTTCATCAAGATTTGTAAGGTGCAGAAACGTCCTGAGGAATTATAGAAGATCAGTTCAAGTTGGCTGCATTTCCGTTCACTCTCACAGCAGAAGCGAACGCGTGGTTCAATAGTCTCGCACCAAACTCTGTCACTTCATGGACTGCAATGAAGAAGCTGTTTTTGGAGCATTTCTTTCCTCCAACCAAGACGAATGCTCTGAAGAAAGAGATTACAGGAGTCCATCAAGAGTTTGAGGAGTCGTTGAGCAGCTACTGGACGAGATTCAAGAAATTGGTGGATAGTTGTCCCAACCACAAGTTCTCTGATGGTGATTTGCTGCAATATTTCTACCAAGGAATGAACTCTGAAACTAAGAATCTTGTGAATTCATCGAGTGGAGGAGGATTTTCTCGCAACACTGTGAGCGAAGCCAAGAAGTTGATTCAAAACTTGGTAGAAGCAACGAGGGAGTATGATGAGCCTAATGTACGCTTACTTAAGAGAGTTGCACAAACAAGCTCCTCTAACTTTGAGGAGAAGTTCGAAGAGAGGATGGGAAGAATTGAAAAGGTGCTGAACACTGTTGTTGAGAAAGTAGCAAGTGTTGGACAGAAGGAGATACCATGTGGCACATGTGGAAAGCTGGATCATTCAACCATTCAATGCCGCATGACTGAAGGAGATAGTTTTACTCAAGAGCATGTCGATGGAATTTGGGAAGCCCAGCCACCAAAAAGAGATCCGTTTTCGAACAGTTACAATCCCGGCTGGAGGGATCATCCTAATTTCCGTTGGGGAGGTCAAGGCAATCAAGTGCAGCAACAATCTCAACATGCACAACAACAACAAAGTCATAGACCACATCATCAGAGGGGATTTCAACCGGCACCACCCCATCCACAAGGAAAGCAAGGAAAATCTCTTGAAGACATGATGGGAGATTTAATAGGCTCACAACAACTGCTTACAAACAATTTGCAAACAAACATCGAAGCAGTCCATAAACTTCAACAAGCACAAAAGGAGCAGAAGGTGTGCATTGATGGACTAACTCATCAAGTTTCTCAACTCACAAACTCGGTGAATGAGATTAAAGAGAGTCGAGGAATTATTCATAGGGAGCAAGTGAGCCAAGTCACTTTGAGAAATGGCAAAGAATTGAGGAATCCACCAAGCAAAAATTCAGAAATTGGCTCAAGAAGTCGAATCTGATAAGGCCATGAGTCAGAATCAGTCTGAAAATACGCCCAGTTTGGCCAAACAAGCGACTGCTCCAGAATTCTTGCTAAAGAAAGATGTTGATGAGGAATTTGATTTGGGTACACCCGTTGAGGTTCATAAGCATTTGATTTTGGATGTACCTGATATTAAGATTCCTGCACCTTTTCCCGAGAGATTAGCAGGGAAGAAGCCGAAAGAAGATCTCATGGACTTTATGTCGATTTTTGGAAAGATGGAGATTAACATGCCATTCTTACAGGCGATCAAGCTTCCTGAACTGAGTAAATTCATGAGAGAATTCATTGCTGGAAAATCCAAGAAGGCAAGCAAAATTGTGATAAGTGAGAATGTATCGGCTGTGATAAAAAAGAATTTGCCTCCAAAGTGCAAGGATCCAGGTATGTTCTCTTTACCTTGTTCTTTTGGTGATACAAACATTAAGCATGCGATGTGTGACTTAGGAGCTTCTATCAATGTTATGCCATTATCTGTTTATAATAGATTAAATGGTGTGGAGTTGGTAGATGCAAATGTTGTGATTCAACTAGCTGATAAGTCGTGTGTTTATCCTGTTGGATTGTTAGAGAATGTTCTTGTGAAAGTGCACGATTTTGTTTATCCTGTTGACTTCTATGTGGTTGAAATGAATGATATGGAGTCTAAGGATTCGACCGGTGTTCTGTTGGGTCGTCCTTTCTTAAGAACTGCTAGAACAGTCATTGATGTGTTTAGCGGTACTATTTGCTTGGACTATAATGGAGAAAAATTTACTTTCAACATTGATGATACCATGAAAAATCCGCCTATAGTTGAAAGTGTTTATGCCATAACTGTGACTAATCCTTGTGTCCAAGAACCTCTTGAGACTAATCTTTTGCAGGACAAGTTAGAGTTTACCTTGACAAAGAGTTTGAATGAAGTTGATGCTCAAGGGATTGGTGATGAAGGCATGAAAACGAATGTCCCCTCTCTTATTGCTTATTTAGAAGAAGCAGTTTCTGGAATTACTGTCAGTTTGCCCAAACGGAGAACTTGCAACAGACTTGTTTCCTCTCATATGCTATCAAACAAGTGTGAGGAAAGAAAGAAGAAGAGAGTCAAGAAGAAAAAACCTCATCCGAAATTTTATGATGCTTTCAAGTGGTACGAGGATCTTCAAAGAATGTACTACGATAAGAAGATGATGGGGAAGACATTCAAGGCTGGTCAGAAAGTTCTCTATGAATCCAAGTTGCCACCGGAACCTGGAAAATTGAAAACAGGATGGTTCGGCCCATTCGAAATCCAGTCCGTCTATGAAACCGGGGCAATTATGATGAAGAGCTTGGATAAGGCACAATTTGTTTTGGTGAATTGTCACAAGTTGAAGCCATATCTCGATGCATCTTCTAAGAAGTCTGTGAAAGAGATTTCACAGTCACCTCAGACAAGCTCTTAAATGCATTGAAAGTCTAGCCAAAGACTTTAAATGAAGGCGCTATTGGGAGGCAACCCAAAATTTTCGTTTAGTTTGTTTTTAGTATAAATAAAAATAAATAAATAAAGTCTTGTGTTGCTTCTTGTTCAGGTCATGAGATTGAAGTTGAAGGCATGGAAATCCTTCCGGTTGCTCAGACAGTCCCTATTCCTGAATCTAGATTTGATCATAAAAGGGGCAGTTTCCTATTCCTTCGTTTTTAATTTATGTAACTCTGTTTTCTCTTTATACTTTGTTTGGTTTGCTTGAGGGCAAGCAAAGCTTAAGTGTGAGGAGGTTCTCTTGTGTGTGTGGTCTTGTGTGTGTATGTGTTTCTAGTTGGTATTCATTCCTCGAGTCATGCATGTGTGTGAAGTAAAGCCAAGTAGTACCCATTTGTTGATGTTCATGGATATACTCTGCCGGTTTGAGTCTTGCTATTGGTGAGTCAATATACTATCAAGTGATGAGATGAGATTTAAAATTTTGGAGAGTTATTAGAAGAGACTTGGGATGATGAAAAAGTGCATTAATTGAATATTTTTACCCATACTATAAGAGGTTTGAGCCTAGAGTAGAGCACTCTCTACTAAGTTATTTTCTGAGTGATCACAATGTTGTACTTTGGAGTATGTTTTATGCAAAAGTGATGAAAGGCACTAGGATGAACCAAATTTTGGCCTGAGTTTCATAGCCCTACCCTTTACGTTTATCCCTAGTGAGCCACTTTGAAGCCTTGACCATTTTCTTTGATTTGAGCTACTAAATATTAAGCCAAGGCTTGTTTTGACTTTCTCTTGACCCCTATTATGCATGTTGTAAAATTCGAATCCATAGTCCTGTTTTTGCTGGAGGAAAGGCATCATCGTCTATATGCTCAGTTTGACTAGATTGGTTGTATATACTGTCAGATTCATGATTTTCCAATTTGGCCAGACAGATGGAATTACTGTAACTCCTGCTCTATTTTGTTTATCATTGGGGTACAAGATACAGTTTAATGTCAGAACAATATATTTGTTCTAGTTTGTAAAAAAAAAAAGAAAGGTGTATCGAATAAAGAAAAGAAAGGTGCTGAAAAGAAAAAGAAAACCAAAAAAAAAAAAAGAAAAGTAAAATAAAAAAAAGTTGCACCTTAGTTGAATTGAGTTGAGTTGTGCAGAAGGCTTGTTTCATGATGATTATATTGTGTAGCCTGCACGTGATTGTTGGTTCGTTTGAGATGCCTAGCTACTATTCATGGATGATGATTCGAGTTTGAACATGCATAATATATCGTTCTTATATTCTAAGCCTAGGAACCATGTAGATCCCACCGAATATTATAATGGTCCCTAGCCCCATTACAACCAAAAGAGAAAGACCTTCCTGATTTGCATAATAACTTCTCAATGTTATGACTTGTGAATTTGTGTGAATCTCCTTGATTAGTATGGTGAGTGAATGAGTGAAATCCGTGAGCATTATTTGATTTTTGCCCGATTCTGACCAAGTTGATAATAATGAACCACATTTGAAATCTTCAAATTGTCACTTGAGAGTTGAGAATTGCTCGGTGAGATGCTCGATTTATACTTGGCAGGGGAAAGTTTGTGAGCAAAGGCAGATTGGTATTTACTTGGCTATTTTGTGTGTTGAGTCAGTTTGTGTCCCATCTCCTTATCTTCCATCTTTCTGTTATTTATGTCAAGTCTTGGAGGGAGTTGAAAAATATGAACAACATAGTTTGACGATTGAGTTTATTCTTCACTTCATACTTGAGGGCAAGTATGATTCAAGTGTGAGGATGTTTGATGTATTGTATTTGTTGTTCATATATTTGGTATTTTCCATGAGCTTCATTTGATTTAATTTACACTTTGGTGTGATTTGTGCAGGAAATTGCAATATTGGAATAAAAAGGAGCTTAAAGGCAAATCATGGAATATTTGGGACATTTGTGCAAATATGAGAAGAATCGAGGAGTCAAGAATCAAGCAAGGACTTATTTATATTAGGATAATAATAATAATTATTAGTATTAGTATTCATATTATTATTATTAGTTTGTAATTTTCTTATTTCCTGGAGCGGTAGAAACTTGAAAGAAAGGAAGTTATTCCTATGTTTGAAAAGGGGAAAAACCGCAGGGGAGTTAGTCGGTTTTCTGTAGACGGGAGTTTTCTTCTTCTTCTGGGGTTGTGTTCGAAAACGAGAAAGAGGGAGGAGTAGAGGGCTGAACAGTAGTTTAGGATTTAGTTTTAGTTGCTTTCTTATTTTCTGAACTTGGTGATCTTGTCGTGAAATTGGAGAGCAAATAAGAAGCATATTAGTATTTCCTTTTGTTTCATATATCTATTTCATTTGTTCGATTCTGTTGTGTTTAATTTTAATATTATGAGTAGCTAGATTTTTGTTCGGCAGGAATAACGAATCGCTATGCTAAAGCTCTGTGAGACCGAATCGTTTAATAATTGATTTATGTGGGTTTCGAGTTATTCCTTGTTCGTAGTGTTTATTTCCGATTTGTTTAAGCCTGATCATCTTAGATTTAATCGGGATACAGTCAATTAGTTCCCCCAATCCGTAATTGTTGGAATAGGGCTAATTAGTGGCAAAGCTATTGTATGAGTAGTAGGAATAATTTGGCAGACGAGTTGCTACTTGCGTTCTTGGGTAATTAGTCTGATTTCGGGTTCCTTCTTGTTTAATGCTATTGAAACACTAAATCTAGAGCTGGCGTTACCAACTAGGTTGTGTTTTGATAAGAGAAATAGCTAGTTCAGCGTTTCTTGCTAGCTATCGAAGAAGTACGTAGGAATTGGGGTACGTCCGTTGCATTCACGGTATCCTATAACCGATTGATCCATATGAGTTGATTTATCTTTGCGTCGATGATCAGAGCCGTTAGACTAGTGAGAAGTTATTCTATGCCGAGTTGTTTTTATATTGATTTATAATTCTCTGTGTTTTATTTAATTTTGTGCTTTCGTAGTTGTTAATTTCAAACTCACACTTTAAGGCGTGGTGGCTACACCGAAATCGATCTTTAGGAAAATTAAGTTGATTACTCCGTTCTCTGTGGTTCGACCCTGCTTATTGCTTTATTGATTGTAGTTCTTAGCAGGTTGCAGGAATTATTTGGTGAAAACGACGTTCACCAACTAGTTATATACCCGTGCCATGCACGAGGCTAATTAAATGTGTTTATTATAATGTTTTGATCATAATATCTCTAAAAATATGAAATTTATATTCATTTGTATATTTTTGTTTAATTTCAATATAATGAATTTTTTGATGCATATTATTTACTTAATATATACGTAAGTCATAATTCAATTGATTTAATTTTTATTTTATTTTTTTTATAAACA
The DNA here is from genome assembly GCA_029379335.1 of Thymus mandschuricus. Taxonomy (NCBI): domain Eukaryota; kingdom Viridiplantae; phylum Streptophyta; class Magnoliopsida; order Lamiales; family Lamiaceae; genus Thymus; species Thymus mandschuricus. The sequence continues at coordinate 6,611,291 of CM057072.1, forward strand.
TAACAAATATCAAACGTAATATAACAAATATATTTTTAAATATCCAAATAAAATAAAATCTCAAATATGAATTCTTATATTCATAAATTATGAAAAACTTCCTTATATACTACGTTCATAGTACTTGTGTTGTTGCTATCTTTATCGCATATCAATATCTTGAGTCCACTACGACTTCGTGCCCTTGAAACAGCAACATAAAGTTGGCCATGAGAAAACACTGGTTTTTTAAGAAAAAGACCAACATGTGAGAGGGATTGGCCTTAACTTTTATTGATCGTCATAGCATACGAAACAATAAGTATTTTCTTCGTTCAAACTTAAATGGCATACACTGATCAGATGAAGTATAAGTCATTCTCGGAATGAACACTTTTTGGCCAGAATTATCCCCAGTTAAAATCTTAGCCTCTAAGACATGATTGCCCAATCTCGTGACCACCAAGCGCGTACCATTGCACAAACTCATAGAATGGTCGATATTTCTTAGCAAAATAACTGGTGTACCAACCTTTAGATTAAGCTTGTGATTCAGCATTCCTGAACATTTTAAACCATTTAAATATTCAAGTGTGTTGATATCTCATATAACATCGAGCACCCCATCTGATTTGCATGGTTTGTCTGAACTTAAATATTCTTTGCTCTCAATGTTATTCATGGAAATCATATACTGATTCTCCGAATCGACTACATCTAGGGTCGGTGCGAGTACCGCTCTATCTTGAAGAAAAGATAAATCATCGAGCGTGCCTACCGATGATGGATATGTTTCATTAACAATTGCTTCAATTGGATCCCCGGAGAATTTTAACAGTATGTCATCGGGGATATCAATAATTGCATGTCTGTCATTAGCACCACCAAGAATTCCATCGTACAATTAGGTATAGGATGTAAACTTCTACCCTATAAATACCTCTAAACCTATCATTGTAAACAAGTTCTCTAATTCCTACATTCTTTAGATTAGTTTTTATTCTTTTCTCCATACTTTTATACTTTAGATCTAGATTTATTTTATGTATGAAGACCATTGAAGATTGAAGATTTATTCAAGATTCAAGAGTTTTTCTATCCCTTTCTTTTTACTTTATGCTTTTAATTATGTTTATTCTTCCTTCTACCTTTCTTTTAATTATGTCTAGCTAAATTCCTTAGTTGATTTTAGGGATTGAATGCCTAATTGAATTTATGTAAGTGTTCTTGTTTACAATTAGCCTTCCAATCTAGATGCATGTTTCATGGTGCTTATTCTCATGCATGATTAATTGATCACTAATTGTGTATGCATAGTTATGTTTATATGCCTTGATAGGATATTGCATAATAGATCTCATGAATACATGGTATGATGATTTGATTTGTCTTAATTGAAATTGAATTATCATATGTTTGCATATAGTCGATTTAGGTGTCATAATTGAACCTAGTTGATTGTATTATTGATACTTGTTCTATTTTGCACTTGATTTGATTCTTACAATTCGAAAGAATATTAGGATCTTGTTAGGTGACAACTTGCATTGCTTTAATTAGGGTGTAGGTTATTTTTGCATGTATCACATCTAGATTGGATTAAATTGGTTAATTGTATGCATTAATTACTTGCATAGATTTGATTAGGTAGGCTTCCCTAGAATCAACCTTGTTTCTTATTTGATTTATTTGTTTCATTATTTGCTTATTTTCCTTATTTGTTTAATTACTTATTTATTTGTTTCCTTATTTGTGTTCTCTTTTATTTATTTTATTTATTTGCCTAGGATTATAATACCACATTCTTATTTTCTTAATTGCCTAGACATCAGTTTAATTCTAGAGTAGAGGTACTTTGTGTGATTTCGACTTGTCAATCCCTGTGGATACGATACTCGTACTTATTCTATACTATACCTATTTTTGTGTGGTAGAAAATAGTGCGATCAAAATTTTGGCGCCGTTGCCGGGGATTGATTAGATTTCACATAGATATTTCGAAATAGGATTAATAGGTGATTTAGGCGCTTTTATTTTTCTGTTTTTATTTGATTGATCTAACGTTTTCTTGGTCTTATCTTTTGCTTTTAAGGTAATAAAGAAGGATCGAGACGAAGTTGAGATTGATCAATCACCACCATCCACCATGGGAGATCCACAACCAAAGAGGACTCTCTACGATCGGTTCTGTCGAACCTATCCTCAACAACTCCCTTTGGAAAGGACTCCTATAGAAAAGATGATGGAGAGCTTTATATCCAAGTTGGAGTCGAAGTTCGAAGCCTTGGAGCACACGGTCATAGGTATGAGCACTCATATCAAGACTTTGGAGGCGCAAATAGAACAATTGGAGAAGGCCCAATTCGTACCCCAATTCTATGCTAGTGAGGTACAAGATGAGGAGTTTGAGGAGTTCGAGGCCCCGGAAATCGAGAAAGTTGAAGATGAAAGTGACTCGGAGTTGGAAGAGACGAGAAGACAAATTCCGAAATCAGGGTCTCTCGATACCTCTCTCGATCGAGAGGCCTATCGAGAGGTCAATACTGGAGTACAGAATACCCCTCTCGATACCCCTATCGATCGAGATGGGGATCGAGACATGTTCGACGAGGAGCTTCAAGATGACCCTCTCGACACCTCTCTCGATCGAGAGGCTGGTCGAGAGGCTGCCCAGAAAAGTCAGAATGTTCCTCTCGACACCTCTCTCGATCGAGAGGGGGGTCGAGAGGTCCCTCTTTCGATCGAAACGTGCGATTTCTTCTCCGATGACTTTTCCCTTCAATATTTGTTCGATTCCACACCCGATGAAGAGTCCATACACACTAGTGGAGTAGTTGAAGATGTTCGTGTTCGAGTTCGAGGGTTCGACTTTCCGGCCAACTTCGTGATCGTGGAGATGGAGAAGGACGTCAATCAACCACCGATTTTGGGATGTTCGTTCTTAGCAATGAGTGGAGATTGTTTCGACATGGAATGTGGTGATCTCATATTTCGAGTACACAAAGAAGAGCTCAAGATTTCGGTTTTAGGAGCAAAAAGAAGGAAACTCAAAGATGGGGGAGAAAAGAGTTTTCATTTTTATCCACCTTGATAAGAGGTATCGTCGGGCTAAAGACGTAAAACGTAGCACTTGTTGGGAGGTAACCCAACTCTATCTTTAATTTTCAGTTTTTGTTTTATTCATTTTTGTTTTTGTTTTTCTTTGTGTCTTATCTTTTATTAAGCTTTTTATCCAAAAAATTTTGCGAAGCTTGTGAGTTGTAGGTTTTCTCGACGAGGTTTCGACTAAGAGGAGAAGATCAATAGTAAGCTAGCTTCGGTGAAAGGTACGCTCGTTAACTTATCCACTTCTTCCTTTTAAAACTTATTCCTTCATCATGATTTGAAATAAGTTTGGGGGAGGGGGAAGTGTGGCTTCGTTAACTCGTTTGCATGCATTCTTGGATAGTAGTTTAGTTTTGGATATTATTGTAGTTTGTAGAGTCTTTAGGAGTTAGATGATTGAGTCAAGCATGATTTATAAGTATATGAATTGGCCAATGATAGCATGATTTTCTTTGAATTATTGATTGATATCATGTTTGGAACCTTGGTGGAGATTATGCATGTGTGTGATGAAATTAGATTATGCTTTGATTTTGGGAAACGTTTTGTTATAACCCGTGAGGATTTGAGCTTTTGGTGCATATTTATGCCTATTTTTCTTTCGTGAGAGTATCATACATGTATTTGTACTTCTAGAACTTGCCTTTGTTCTCCTTCGAGACTACGTATGTGTGTAGGAATTTAGAAGTGATTTTAGGCCGTCTTTTGTTAGCCACATCTTTCCTAAACACTATCCTTTACATATATTTCCTTTGCTAGCCACTTTTGAGCCTTTATAGCCGTTTGTTCAAAACCGGATGAAAGGAGGTAAAGGAGGAATTATGGGTATCTTGGGAGTTGTTTTGTGAGGGATTATGATTGGAGAGTTGTCTTTTTAGTAAGCTCCTTTGAAAGAAAGGAATTTTAGATCCCTATAAGCTCTAGAAAAAAAAAAAAAGAGTATGAATAAAGGACTTAGAAAAGGAGTTTGGAAAAGAAAAAATATATATATATTAGTCCTAGTTCAAAAGAAAAGAAAAGGAAAGGAAAAAAAAAAAAAAAAAAAAGGAAAGGAAAGAAAAAAAGAGCATAAAGGGATGGATAGAATTTTTAGTATTTTGGGAGTTGAATAGAAGATGGTTAAGAGGAGATAAGGTTGATGTTTGAGAATGAGTTGATGAGTAGAAGATGGAGTTAATCCATACTAGTTTGGAGTTGCTAAAAGGTTGGTACTTGGAGACGTCTAAGTCACTTAGCCTATATTTTCCCTACCCTAAACCAATGTGCCTACATTACAACCTTGAAAAAGACCTAATTGATCTTAGTTTCTACATACAATTAAGTGGTGGAGATGTTGAGATAAAGGGCAAGCCTATGGTAAGTCTTTGCATTGTATTGATTTTGAGTGAGCCTATACACTTTAATTCTTTCATTGTGAGTTGAGAGTTCACTTATACACTTATATCTTCACATGTCTTGAGTGAGTTTCCCTTTTGAAGCATGATTTGATTTTGTTGTACTTTCGTAGAGTCGAAACTTTGAGGTTGCTTACATGATAGTGATTGATGTTTCTTTGAAGATCTATGAGGCCCATAGAGTTCATTATGCTTGTATGTTGTGTTTGTCTTGATTTGACTATTCTTTAGTTTAGGTTTAGTTTATTGTTCGGGACGAACAATGTTTAAGTTTGGGGGATTTTGATAGGGTGTATTTTTACCCTATTTTCTAAGTGTTATATTATCGTTTTCTTATCGTATTTTGATAGTTTAGTTCATGTTTTGTATTGTTTACGTTATTTCGAGCTAGATTACGCTTTTGGGTTGTTTTGAGTGTTTTTAGGGCTTTTATGTCGAGAAAACCCAAGATGAGACAAGAGGCGATGAATCCAAGGAAGAGATGAAGTATTGATCCCAAGTTCTGACTTCTCACGATTTTTTGGAAGAGTTATTCTGGAAAAGTGAAAGCATAGCATTGAAGAGGAGTTCGATAGGAGCACGTAGGCGAAAACGGAGGTCAATTCGGAGCTCGGATGAGGAAGATATGACCAAAACAAGAAAGTTGCGCAGAACCCTCTCGACCCTCTCGAACGACCTCTCGATCGAGAGAGGTGTCGAGAGGTACCTTCTGTTTTCCAGCCGGGATTTCTTCTTAAAAGGCAATTTTTGACTTTTTCTTGGTTTCCTTGTACAATTAGGTATAGGATGTAAACTTCTACCCTATAAATACCTCTAAACCTATCATTGTAAACAAGTTCTCTAATTCCTACATTCTTTAGATTAGTTTTTATTCTTTTCTCCATACTTTTATACTTTAGATCTAGATTTATTTTATGTATGAAGACCATTGAAGATTGAAGATTTATTCAAGATTCAAGAGTTTTTCTATCCCTTTCTTTTTACTTTATGCTTTTAATTATGTTTATTCTTCCTTCTACCTTTCTTTTAATTATGTCTAGCTAAATTCCTTAGTTGATTTTAGGGATTGAATGCCTAATTGAATTTATGTAAGTGTTCTTGTTTACAATTAGCCTTCCAATCTAGATGCATGTTTCATGGTGCTTATTCTCATGCATGATTAATTGATCACTAATTGTGTATGCATAGTTATGTTTATATGCCTTGATAGGATATTGCATAATAGATCTCATGAATACATGGTATGATGATTTGATTTGTCTTAATTGAAATTGAATTATCATATGTTTGCATATAGTCGATTTAGGTGTCATAATTGAACCTAGTTGATTGTATTATTGATACTTGTTCTATTTTGCACTTGATTTGATTCTTACAATTCGAAAGAATATTAGGATCTTGTTAGGTGACAACTTGCATTGCTTTAATTAGGGTGTAGGTTATTTTTGCATGTATCACATCTAGATTGGATTAAATTGGTTAATTGTATGCATTAATTACTTGCATAGATTTGATTAGGTAGGCTTCCCTAGAATCAACCTTGTTTCTTATTTGATTTATTTGTTTCATTATTTGCTTATTTTCCTTATTTGTTTAATTACTTATTTATTTGTTTCCTTATTTGTGTTCTCTTTTATTTATTTTATTTATTTGCCTAGGATTATAATACCACATTCTTATTTTCTTAATTGCCTAGACATCAGTTTAATTCTAGAGTAGAGGTACTTTGTGTGATTTCGACTTGTCAATCCCTGTGGATACGATACTCGTACTTATTCTATACTATACCTATTTTTGTGTGGTAGAAAATAGTGCGATCACAGAGTGATGGCCGTCTGAGGCCGTTGGCGATCGAGCTGAGCCTACCCCACTGCACCCCCCAAGGGGACAAGCACGGTGCCATTAGCGAGGTGTACACCCCGGCCCAAGATGGGGTCGAGGGCTGTATCTGGCAGCTGGCAAAGGCCTACGTCGGGGTCAATGACTCCGGAGTTCATCAGCTCATTAGCCATTGGTAATCTTAAACAGACAGAGGATGATGCATGCTTCCTTCATTTCATTTCGTCCTTTTCTTCAACTTCTTGTGTCACTTTTTGCACAGGTTGCACACAGCATGCTGCTATCGAGCTGTTTGTGATAGCGACAAACAGGCGATTGAGCGTGATGCACCCCATCCATAAGCTGTTGCAGCCTCACTTCCGCGACACGATGAACATCAATGCTTTTGCGCGGCAGATCTTGATTAATGCAGAGGGAATACTTGAGCGTACTGTATTTCCAGCTAAATACGCCATGGAGCTTTCTTCTGTTATTTATAAGGGATGGAGATTTCCTGATCAGGCCCTTCCCGTTGATCTGGTTAATAGGTAAGACTACTCCATATATAATGCTCTCTTCGTCCCATTTCACTTCAACGGAATATATAATTATGCAGAGGAATGGTGGTGAAGGATCCGGAGTCTCCCCACGGCCTCCGCCTAGTAATCGAGGACTACCCCTACGCGGTGGACGGGCTGCTCGTATGGTCCGCCATTAAGAAATGGGTGGAGGACTACTGCAGCATCTACTACACCTCCGACGAGGCAGTTCAGGATGACACGGAGCTCCAGTCGTGGTGGACGGAGCTCCGTGAGCAAGGCCACGGCGACAAGAAAGACGAGTCGTGGTGACCGAAGATGCAGAGCCGGAAGGAGCTCACGGACTCATGCACCATCATCATCTGGATCGCCTCCGCCCTCCACGCGGCCCTCAACTTCGGGCAGTACCCCTTCGCAGGGTACTTGCCCAACCGCCCCACTGTGAGCCGGCAGTTGATGCCAAAGCCCGGGGACAAGGACTATGAGCTGCTGAAGACGGACCCCGACCAGGTTTTTTTAAATACGATCACGGCTAGGTGGCAGACGCTGGTGGGGGTGGCGCTCATCGAGATCATGTCGAGGCACTCGTCGGACGAGGTGTATCTAGGGCAGAGGGACACGGCGGTGTGGACGAGGGACAAGGCGGCGATCGAGGCGTTCGAGAGGTTCGGGAAGAGCTTGGGGGAGGCGGAGAGGAGGATAGAGGAGATGAATGGGGATGAGAGGTGGAAGAATAGAGTTGGGCCGGTTAAGGTGCCTTACACTTTGGTGTACCCTAGGAGTGGGCAAGGGTTAACGGGGAAGGGAATCCCTAATAGTACTTCTATTTGAATTTGAAGGTATCATTCGAGTTTAAAAGCTTTATTGTATCAAATATTGGAATCAGTTCAACGTATAATAACAATGTTGGGTGGAACTGCCTAGTATAAGAATTGATCGAAGTTAATTAATTAGGAGCAATGAGATGAACTCTAATTCATTAACGGATATCATGATTCTTAAACATGGGATCACACTAATCAAAATATCAGCTTCGACTATGTAATTGGGTTAAAACGGTAAATCGGTCGTGATTCTCAATTGTACTGAGTTGAGTACAATGGTTACCTAGCTCATTATTAGGCAAGACTCAGCTCTCAAGTAGTCCTTGGGCCTCGCGCGTGGATGCCTACTACCTCAAATCAATTTATTTGGACTCATAATTTGCACGCAAGCCCAATATATGATATGAATACGATTAGATTTTATTGAATAATATCGAATTTTTATATTAAAGATTTGATTGGAAATAAACTCTAGGTTATGGTAATTAAATCTTTTAATCTCAATTCTAATTCCCATAACTACATACAATCATTTTATAATTGAGAAAGTGTGTGTTTGAGAGAGAGAGAGAGAGAGCGAGCGAGTAACTTCTTGTTCGAGTGCAAGGTGTGATTCGAAATTCCACATCCATGTTCGACGCGATTAAAGGTGTGATCTTCGGTCTATTTCATAAGATTTAATTGCATATGAATTGTCACATCCATTTCAGATCAGTGAAACAAATCGAAACATTTTCAATAGCGTCTCCCATCATAAGGGCTTTTCATTTAAGGTCATTTTTCCAAGTAGAATATATATGTAAATTATTTGCGGGAGGCTATACTTACTCATAATAAAAAATAATTAGCAAGTTTGTAGAGTTAAATACAATGTGTGTAGCCAGAGTGAGTATAGACAAGAAAGTATACATTATAATCAAAAGGAATAATATACATGAACATGACAATAGTAGTGAAGCATCTTCTTTTTGAAAAAGAAAGTGACATACCAAAATATTATTCTCTGCACCAAGTCATAGTTTTTGTCTAAAATCTTGATTGTTATCATCGCTGAATTTGGTTCTATGCACAACTGAGTGTTCACTCTAATTCTTGTGATTTCTTAATTAGTCAGAGACGATATGCCGTTCCCCAATGCGGGACCACCTTTGTGTGCACATTTCGTCGTTTGCTCGTTTTGACATTATTTTATTCGATTTTTTAGATTGTTTTATATTCTAATACCTAAAGAATTAATATTGAAATCGTTAATTTTATAAATATATAAAAATTGAGACTTGACTTGTGTTTTCCACCCTCTGACCTAAAAACACAAATTGAGTCTTATTTTTATTATTTTGTGAATTTTATGATTTCAATATTTAATGTATAACATAGTAGAATATTAAACAATTGCAAAAATCGAATAAAATAATGTTAAAGTGAGCGAGCAAACGAGGTAAGGTGGCATGAAGGTGTTCGCAGTTCGTATTTAAGATGAATTTCTGTAGATGAAGCCTAGAATTTTATACGAAATTCCGTGTTTACAAAAACGTAGTTGTGGATTTTGTGTTATAATTGAAATGAAGCCTCCATATATAATAATGCCTACAATTTCATGTTGTTTTATTAATTTTCTTTTATTGCTTGTGCTAGCATTTGGATTTTTAGAACTGCCTAGCTACTTTGCTAATCAACAATTAATGTTTTCATCGTGTGTGATTAGCTTAATAGTAGGGGAATAAATTTCGAGGTCTTGAGTTCAAGTCCTCTGTGACGTGACCTTTAAATTTCTAGTTAATTGTTTCAGAAAAAGTTATTGTTTTCATCATATATATTATGTGATATTGTAAGTGAGAATGGTGTATATAAAAGTAGAGAAGTGATATGTTAGTCACCTTCGTGGGCACCTTCGTCATTTTTTCATTTCGACATTATTTTGTTCGATTTTTTCAATTGTAATATATTCTAATACCTTATAAATTAATATTGAAATCACTAAATCTAAAAAAAATATATGAATTCATTTATACATAAACCGGTGGAATCTCACTACAAGAAAAATTGCTAACTCTGATGGCAACAACTTTTGTTACTATATATGGCCAAATTATCACTAAAACTAGTTAGTGACAACTTTTTATTTTTATTTCGTATTATAAATTCGTAAAATTATAGATTTATTTTTAATAAATTCCTATACAAAAGCCGCCACTCAAAGGAGAAATTTAAAATAAAATAAAAATATATCGTGTCGAATTTGCTTATTTGAAAAATCCAACCCCTATTTATCGATTTTTCTGGATCCTCCCCTATCCAAAGGTGTCTATCGGAGAAATTTGCACGAAAAGTTCATTTCCTTTCTGCAAGATCACCTGTTAGTATAATAGAAGATATAACATCGAATATGCATGTTTTAGTTGGTGTTCTCACTCCAATTTACCAAAACATAAATTAAAACTAGAAAGTACAGAATATAAAGCTTTTAAAACGTCAATCCTAAAATACTTGAAAATGAATATTAAATACATAAAAATAAAAAGTAATACTCCCTCCGTCTCAATCTATTAGCCTCATTTGTCATTTTTGTTTGTCCCACTTATTAGTCTCATTTTCTAAAATTGTAAAAAATATTTGGGTACAATTCACTCTCTCTCATCATAATTAATTACAACCACATATTCTCCACTTACTCTGCACTCACTTGGTTTATGTGTCGAAAGCAAATGAGACTAATAGAGTGGGACGGAGAGAATAGTTGTTGCAGAGGCTGTAAAAGATGTGGCAAGAAGTAAAATTATAAATTTCAGTGTAATAAACTAAAAAGACAAGTTTTAGGCGTCGTTATATTATAGTAATAATGTATTTGCTGCAGCTTGCATGGCTCGTGACATTCGAAGTTAAATTAGGGTAGAGATTTATTTAGACACGTCCTAATATATTTAAAAAACCCAATTGTGTTGTAGTGTATTTATGAAAGTGACGTATCAAAATTATTGTGCATGTGAACATGCAAAAGAAAAAATAGGTAAGTCCGTGCGAAAATATCTAATAATAATATTAATAATAAACATATTTTGGAGGACTCGAACTCAGAACTTAACCCCTACCGCTAGGTCAACCCAAGCATACAATAATAAACTGTCACTAGTAGAAATTTAATTAGCTTTTAATCAAGGACACTTAACAATGGCTCATTAAATTAGGTATTGTTACAGTTTATGACATTTTTTAAGTGTCATCTATGTCAATGTAGCAATAGATGAAAATATCACGTTAAATAGTTTTTCGTGACACTTATTACCAACGAAGTGTCATATTAGTGTTTCAGTCAAATACAGTATTGACTATTTGCATTATTAGGTTTTATATTGATATTTTTTGAAGGAGTGCGTACTTGCGATTCATGCAGCTAGCTAATCGCTATATATACTCCCACTACATCTTCCCAAGTATTCATCTTCACCCAAAATTGATTGCACCAGTTTTCACTTTTCAATAATTTTCTAGAGAGAGAGAGAGAGATATGGTTGAGGGTGAAGTGGAAACGCTGATGATGTGGCCGGCATGGGGGAAGAAGGAAAATGGTGTAGCAGAAGTGAAAAAAATAAAAGGAAAAGTGGCGTTGATAAAGAAGAGTTTCTTAGACTTCACCAATTTGGCTGCCTCTTTTCGCGATAAAGTTGATGAGTTGTTTGGCCGAACTGTTACTCTGCAACTCGTCAGCTCCACACATGCACACAGATAAGTCTACTGGTAAACTAACTCTCTCTCTCTCTCTCTCATTTTGTGGGTTTAGTTTTGTGCATGCAATGCATGAGCTAATATTAAACCCTAACCCCAAAACTAAAAAAAGTCCATGCATGCATGCACGACGTACTCCATCTCTTATACCTTATAAATGCAGGGAAAGGGAAGGTGGGAAAAGGAGCAGAGTTAGAACACTGGATCACAACAATCACGCCCTTTGTACCCGAAGAATTAACGTACACCGTAACCTTCGACTGGGACGAAGAGATCGGAATCCCGGGCGCATTCCTCATCAAGAACAACCATCATACTGAGTTCTTCCTCAAAACCCTCATCCTCGAGGGTGTCCCCGGCCACGAGCACGCCCCCCTCCACTTCGTCTGCAACTCCTGGATCTACCCTTCCGACAAGTACAAGACCGACCGCATTTTCTTCGCCAACCAGGTGATTACCTTCCTTTCCTTGCTAGCTCAAAACTAATTTAAAAAGTCACGTACAAGAATGTCATGGCACTTATTTCCCGTACGTGCCATAATCATGGCGTGTACTCATCAGTTGATGAGATCACACGCCATGATTCTGGCATGGAAACGGTTCTCTAGCTAGATGTTCTTCTAATATTTTTTTCATTAGGCCTATCTCCCGAGCCAAACTCCGGCTCCGCTCGTGCCATACAGAAAAGAAGAGCTGGAGACCTTGAGGGGAGACGGCAAAGGGGAGCTTCAAGACTGGGACAGAGTGTACGACTATGCTTACTACAACGACCTGGGTGACCCGGACAACAGAAAGGATTTGGCTCGCCCCGTTCTTGGCGGATCCTCCGAGTATCCTTACCCTCGCAGGGGAAGAACAGGGCGGCCTCCCACCAAGACAGGTACTACTTCTGCTAGTGCTTACTAAACATTTGAGTTGATGGAGATAACACATACACATACATATACATTTACATACAGATCCAAACACCGAGAGAAGAATCCCACCGCTCATGAGCCTGGACATATATGTACCCGCAGACGAGAGGTTCGGGCATCTGAAGCTGTCCGATTTCCTCGGCTACGGCATCAAGGCCACCTTCCAGTTCATTATGCCCGTGATAACTAAACTATGCGAACGATTCGGCAATGAGTTTAAGAGCTTCGAAGAAATACTTGAAATCTACAAAGGCGGCATCAAGCTGCCCGAGGGGCCTCACCTCGATCACATATACGAGAACATACCTTTGGAGCTGCTCAAACAGATTTTCCCCACAGATGGTGAGGGAATCTTCAAGTATCCGTTGCCGGCTGTGATCAAAGGTACACAATTGATCTTCGTCTTATTCGTATTTCGTATACATCAATACTCGAGTTTGATGATCACTTACAACCAAAAGTCTCACCAACAGAGGACAGAAGTGCATGGAGGAGTGATGAAGAGTTTGTTAGAGAGATGCTGGCTGGGATGAACCCTGTGATTATTAGTCGTTTGCAGGAGTTTCCTCCGAAGTCGAGTCTCGATCCGCAGCTGTACGGAGAGCAGAATAGCACTATAACATGGGATCATATCAAGAACCGAGTAGACGGACTGTCTATTGAAAAGGTATTTACATATATACTGCAAGAATTCATCAAAATCCAAAAAAGCTATGAAATTTGGTTGAAATGATTCTCTTTGTGCAGTTGTTGAAGACTAATCGGCTCTTCATCCTGAATCATCACGACGCATTGATGCCGTACATTCAAAGAATCAACACCACAAACACCAAAATGTACGCCACAAGAACTCTGCTCTTCCTGCAGAGTGACGGCCGTCTGAGGCCGTTGGCAATCGAGCTGAGCCTGCCCCACCCCGATGGGGACGAGCATGGTGCTGTGAGCGAGGTGTACACCCCGGCTCAGGACGGGGTTGAGGGTGCGATCTGGCAGCTGGCAAAGGCCTACGTCGGGGTCAACGACTCCGGAGTTCACCAGCTCATTAGCCATTGGTAATCTTAAACAGAGGATGATGCTTCCTTCATTTCATTTATGCATGTGTTTATCCTTCAACTTAATTATCGTGTCACTTTTTGCACAGGTTGCACACGCACGCTGCTATCGAGCCGTTCGTGATAGCGACAAACAGGCGATTGAGCGTGATGCACCCCATCCATAAGCTATTGCAGCCTCACTTCCGCGACACGATGAACATCAATGCTTTTGCGCGGCAGATCTTGATTAATGCAGAGGGAATACTGGAGTATACTGTATTTCCTGGTAAATACGCCATGGAGCTTTCTTCTATGGTTTATAAGGGATGGAGATTCCCTGATCAGGCGCTTCCCGTTGATCTGGTTAATAGGTAAGAATAATCCATATTCCATAACTGGAAATTTTATATACTGCTCTCTTCGTCCCATTCATAAAGGGTCGGTTAACTGCTTTTTGTGACCTTTAAGATTAATGGTACTCTCTTCATCTCATTCTTAAGGGTCTGATCTGGTTAAAGGGTCGGTTAACTGTTTTTTGTGCCCTTAAAGACTACTCCATCTCCATATATAATGCTCTCTTCATCTCATCTCACCTCAACGGAATTATAATTATGCAGAGGAATGGCGGTGAAGGATCCGGAGTCTCCCCACGGCCTCCGCCTCGTGATCGAGGACTACCCCTACGCGGTGGACGGGCTGCTCGTATGGTCCGCCATTAAGAAATGGGTGGAGGACTACTGCAGCATCTACTACACCTCCGACGATGCGGTGCAGGGCGACACGGAGCTTCAATCGTGGTGGACGGAGGTCCGAGAGCAAGGCCATGGCGACAAGAAAGACGAGCCATGGTGGCCAAAGATGGAGAGCCTGAAGGAGCTCATGGACTCGTGCACCATCATCATTTGGATCGCATCCGCCCTCCACGCGGCCCTCAACTTCGGGCAGTACCCCTTCGCGGGGTACATGCCCAACCGCCCCACTGTGAGCCGGCAGTTCATGCCGAAGCCCGGGGACGACGACTACGAGCTTATGAAGACGGACCCGGACCGAGTCTTCTTAAAAACGATCACAGCTAGGCTGGAGACGTTGCTCGGGGTGGCGCTGATCGAGATCCTGTCGAGGCACTCGTCGGACGAGGTGTATCTAGGGCAGAGGGACACGGCGGTGTGGACGAAGGACAAGGCGGCAATCGAGGCGTTCGAGAGGCTCGGGAAGAGCTTGGGGGAGGTGGAGAGGAGGATAGAGGAGATGAATGGGGATGAGAAGTGGAAGAACAGAGTTGGGCCGGTTAAGGTGCCTTACACATTGATGTACCCTAGGAGTGGAAAAGGGCTAACTGGGAAGGGAATCCCTAATAGTACTTCTATTTGAAGATGAAGGGCTGATTTTCATGCAGGGTATGTATGAGTTTTGGAGTTTGTTGAGAAGAGAATAAATTGTGTTGTTGAAATAATGTGTGTTATGAAATAAACGTGTGTATCTCATCTTTGATGAAAATAAATGAAAGTGAAATAAAATCAAGGTGGAGCTTCAGTTAGCAAAGATAGAAACCGTTTACATTTCTCTTATTCTCTTAATTATTACCTTCTCCCTCTCATTTCACTTCACTTTCTTTCCTAATTTAGACGTCTCACTTCAATTAATTTGTTTCTTAAAATAGAAAAAATTAATTGTTACTTTTCAATGTGGATCTTTATTTTTCACTTCTAAGTTCTAACACTGTGCCTAAAATCCACTGACAAAATGAAACAACAAAGCCAATTGAAATGGGGAATTTTAAACACAGCCCATAAATCTCTTCTCATAGCCACCAATTAAAAATAATAACAAATTTAATTAGAAATGTACAGTTATACCCCTATATAGCCCCGAATTCATATTTTCTTCTTCTTCTTTCTTTTTTATGATTAAAGCCCCCAACTAATTTGTCATTAACAATCACAACCAACAACTTCCTTCAGTCCTTCAAAAATTTTGCCGATGATTTCCAGTAGTTGACGCAAGATAGAGAAGGCCTTTGCGCCGACAACGGAATCATTACGCTGCTAGAAGATGGACAGAGGGTGATATTAGGGCCTCAAAGAAAGGCAGTTGCATTTTCTTCTTCTTCTTTCTATTTTCGTTTGTTCCACTCATATAGGGATATTACCTTAAATAGTAAAATTTTAACCCACTAAAACTCATTCACACTACTTTATCCACCACTATCATTCTCGTCATAATTCTCATACCGGAAAAAAGATATCCCTTTATGAGTGGGACGAAGAGGGTAATAAATAAAGATTGCAAAACCTAAAATGCTAAACCAAATGAAATTTGACCTACACAGGTATCAAAAGATGAATTGTTTCTTTCATAATTTATATCAAGGAGGGAAAATCACTAGGGACAGTCAAGTGACAATTAAATTGGATAATTAATCAATTTTGCATGATAACTAACAACCCTTTTTTATGGACATTACTGCACCTGCATCACCATCTTCATCATCATCATCGAGTGCTAACTTATTCCCATTCCGACGGAAAAGGCGAATTTCGTGGCTATGCCGGCAGCAGATGGACGAGTAAAATTCAATATAAATAGAGAAAAATAAAGTGAATCGTCTCCTAATTTACACAGAACATTTCTCTTCATATATTTTGTTGGGGGATTAGGATAAACTGACTTGTTTTTTTTGCAGAAAGTGTTAAGACGGTGGAACACGTTCAGCAGCAGCAAGCACGAACAGAGGTGGTAAAGTCGAGTCGAGCAGAAACTCTCCCCGCAAGAAGCTGTACGCCCCGGTAGTGCTCACGGAACCGGCGTAGCTTCCCAAAAGGTGAAACGACTTTCGTCTCGGAGGTAGCAGCACCGCAAACCACCGAGCCCCGGCGAACTGGATGAAGACGAGGACTGAACTCGTTATGAAATGCAGAAGGAAAAGAATGCAGAGAGAGATGCGATTGTTGTGTGTCTGCTAATGGCCAAGAAGGCCTCTATTTATAGGCATCAGCCCATGGGAGGAGTTAATGGACACCATTAAGGCCCACGTCAGTTACTGGCAGCCCATTATGTCCATTAAGTTGGTGGACGAGAGTTACAAACGTTTAAACGTTTGAATTCGGTTCATTGAACCTGGACGAACCAGATCAACGAATCTGGACAGATCTTGCGGGCTGGGCTTATTCGTATTGGGCCTGAATCTAGGCCCAATCACATTTGCTTTTCTGGCCCAAAAAGATAATACATGGAGGCCCAAGCCCAAGCCCACTCACAGGCCCAAGGAACAGCCCAAAGGACCAATTGCCAAGATCCAAGTCCACGGCCACGGCCACGGCCCCGGCCACGAGCCACGAGCCACGAGCCCGAGCCCGAGCCCGAGCCCGAGCCCGAGCCCGAGCCCGGCCCGGCCGGCCGGCCGGCCGGACGGACGGCGGCGGCGGCGGCGGCGCGCGCGTGTGTGTGCGCGCGAGAGCCCGTCTCTTTCCACTTGGCCCACTTGATTAATTAGCCCATTAGTATAGTTAGTTAAATACACAACTAATTAATGTTCTTTAATCAATGTGGGACAAAGTTATTACAAGAGTTAATCCACCTTGTAATAATTCCACCAACTCTCAACTTTGATATATTATATCTCACTCACCGGAATTCGGATTTGAGCATATCAATATACCACGTTCATCTACTCTCGGAGTAGATTAATAATTTATCATTTAATTTAATAAATTAAATATAAATCATTATTCATTTATTTGGTCAAAGCCAAATTCCAACAATCCCCCCCATGAGCGAGATAGCCTGATGCAAAAATGTATGCACATGCAAAGCTCAGTCCTCAAGAGACTTTATTGTATTAGGATAGGTGGTTTTTTGCCTTGAACCTCTCCATAGTCAACCTCATCGAGTATACCGGCGACCTAGTGGACATGATGCCTTGAACTAGTTCTCCTTGGTGTATACCAAGACAACGACGTTGACACAATATCGTCTCAATCTCATCCGTTCTCACGTTTGTGTCCATTTCAGGCCCTGGATCACCCCTTTTGATTCATAAGTATATCATCGAAGCGGCCTTTACTTCTTACTTATATAGGTGATTCTTATACATAGCGTTCTGCTTTGCTAAAACCTCTCCAAGGTTTTCTCCCAAGAATCATTAAAAGTCTTATCGACTTATCCTCACCACATGCAGACAAACACTCATAGCTTTCTTTAAGGAATGTACACACAGTTTGAGTGTTTTCAACTCGAAGTATTGTAGCTTAGTTGTCCCTTTGAACCATATTATGGATACTTCCAAATTATATGGTAGGGTTACCACTACAATCCTTCATATTGTGGATTTTAGCCCCATTCCCTTAACTAGCTTATGCAATTGATCTCGATTTATTGCTTTCGTTAGCGGATCCGCTAGGTTATCGGTTGATCTAATAAAACTCAACGAGATAACACCACTTGAGATCAAATGTCTAACAGTATTATGGCGTCGACGTATGTGTCGAGACTTGCCATTATACATACTATTCTGTGCTCGTCCTATAGCCGCTTGGCTATCTGAGTGAATCATCACCGACGACACAGGCTTCGACCAACTCGGAATATCCTCGAGGAAATTTCTAAGCCATTCGGCTTCTTCACCAGCTTTGTCCAAAGCTATGAATTCCGATTCCATGGTCGATCGTGCTATACACGTCTGTTTTGAGGATTTCCACGACACAGACCCTCCCCCAATAGTGAACACGTAGCCGCTCGTTGAAAACGAGTCTTTCGCATCGGATATCCAGTTCGCATCACTATACCCTTCAAGTATAGGGGGTTCCCTCGTGAAGTGAATTCCAAAATTTTGAGTATGTTTAAGATACCTCAAAACCCTTACAAGAGCTTTCCAGTGATCATCACTCGGATTACTTGTAAATCTACTCAACTTGTTCACAGAACACGCTAGATCTGGCCTTGTACAATTTGTGATATACATCAAACTGCCAATAATCTTAGCATACTCCTCTTGAGCAACAGAATCTCCTCGATTCTTGTTCAAGTGAACACTAGGATCCATAGGAGTCTTAGCTGGTGAATACTCAAAAGCGTTGAATTTTCTGAGCACTTTCTCAGCATAATGAGACTGAGTCAGAACAATTCCATCCGGCTTTCTTAGAATCCTCATTCCAAGTATCACGTCGGCTAAACCCAAATCCTTCATGCTAAAGTTTCTACTTAGCATTCTCTTTGTTTCTAAAATTATACGAGTGTTACTCCCCATGATCAGCATGTCATCTACATATAGACAAACTATAACATAACCGTTATTAGTCGTCTTTATGTATACACACTTGTCACACTCGTTGATTTTGAAACCATTTGACAACATTGTTTTGTCAAACTTCAAGTGCCACTGAAGAGGCGCTTGTTTCAATCCATACAAAGACCTTTTTAGTTTGCATACTAGGTGTTCTTTCCCTTGTACTACAAACCCTTCCGGTTGCTTCATATAGATTTCATCATCTAACTCACCATTTAAAAACGCAGTCTTCACATCCATTTGATGAATCTCAAGATTGTGCAAAGCAGCAATAGCGAGAAGCACTCTAATAGACGTATGTCTCGTTACAGGTGAGTAAGTGTCAAAGAAATCATATCCTTCTCTTTGTCTAAAGCCTTGGACCACAAGTCTAGCTTTATACTTATCAACAGTACCATCGGCGTTATACTTTCTCTTTAGGATCCATTTACAGCCTAAAGACTTACTTCCTTGAGGAAGTTCGGTTAACACCCAAGTATTGTTTTCCATAATGGAATCAATTTCACTGTTGATAGCTTCTTTCCAAAGATCTCCATCTGATCTAGACAGAGCCTCCTTGATCGTTCTTGGTTCGTCATCTAACATCATCACCACATAGTCCGGACCAAAGCTTTTTGGAGTCTTTTTCCGATCACTACGTCTTGGTTCTATATCCAAAGGATTAGACCTTGGCCGTTTACGACTAGTTGATTCCTCAACTTCCGGCTCAGAATTTGAGTTTTCATCCACTTGTCTATAACTAGTAGATTCTAACTCAACATTCTCGTTAGATGAAACCCGACCTTTATCCTTGCTAGGATAAATATTTTCGAAGAATATTGCATTTCTTGACTCTATCGTTGTTCCCACATGTATATCGGGTATCTCCGATTTATGCACAAGAAAACGATAGGCGCTACTGTTTAGTGCATATCCAATAAAGATACAATCAACCGTTTTAGGTCCAATTGCAACTCGCTTTGGAAATGGCACTTCAACTTTAGCCAAACAACCCCACACCTTAAGGTATTTGTAAGAAGGTTTTCTTCCTTTCCATAGTTCATATGGAGTCACCTCTTTACCTTTGAGTGGGATTTTGTTCAAGATATAATTAGCCGTTAAGACAGCTTCCCCCCACAAATTTTGGGGTAATCCTGAACTGATCAACAAAGCATTCATCATGTCCTTAAGAGTTCGATTCTTGCGTTCTGCAACACCATTAGATTGTGGTGAATATGGGGCTGTCGTTTGATGAATTATACCACTTTCGTTGCACAATTCTTCAAACGGAGCTACATATTCTCCACCTCTATCACTTCGAATCATCTTAATGCGACAGCCAAGTTGATTTTCAACTTCATTTTTGAAGTGTTTGAACGCTTCAATTGCTTCATCTTTTCCTCTTAATAGGTAAAGATAACTGTACTTTGTACTATCATCGATGAAAGTAATAAAGTACTTTTTCCCACCCCTCGTTTGTACAAACTTTAAATCACATACGTCTGTATGGATTAACTCGAGAGGTGAAGTGTTCCGTTCTACCGACTTAAAAGGTAGTTTAGTCATTTTTGCTTCAACACAAACTTCACACTTATCATGTGAATTTATGTTCTCAACATTTAGTAAGTTCATATTTACTAGTCTCTTTATAGCATTTAGATTCACATGTCCTAATCTACAATGCCATAAATTGGAACACTCAAGCAAGTAAGCAGAAGTAGAAGCATTCTCATTATTTCCCTTCTTGGGAGCACGGGTTACAACCACAGCAGTGCTAAGCTTGAAAAGCCCATCAATCATGTGACCACGACCAAGGGGCTTTCCCTTCTTACTAATAGTAACACTATCAGCATCAAACACTAGCCTAAACTTATTCTTAACAAGAATAGAACCAGATACAAGATTTTTGCGAATGTCCGGAACATGAAGAACATTGCGCAGGAGCAGCTGTTGACCCGAAGTCAGCTTCAAAGCCACGTTCCCAATCCCAACAACTTTGGAGGTGTTTGAGTTGCCCATGTGGATCTTCTTGTCCGCACTAGCCTCCTTGTAGGTGGAAAACGCATTCTTGTCCGAGCACACGTGCACGGTCGCAGCAGTGTCCACATACCAAGCCTTCGGGCTATCAACATGGTTAGCCTCGAACACGACAGCAGCAAGGTCACCCTCATCCCACTTGTCTTCGTTGTTGTCGACAGCGTTGGCATGAGCTTTGGCCTTCTTCTTTTTCGGCTTAGTGCAGTCCGCAGCCTTGTGACCCGGCTTGTCACAATTGTAGCACACCCCCCCAAACTTAGGGGTAGGTCCCTTTTTAGAAGGGCCCGGACGAGAACGTTTGGAAGAGCCTCCGGACTTGTCCGTCCTTTCCGTTAGGTTGGCTCGAGCTTCCATAGGAGCTTTCCCTTTCGTCTTCCTAACTTCTCTCAAGTGTGCCTCCACTTGAAGCTTTTTCACCAAGATTTGCTCGGTGATCTCCTTGCTCTTGTGCTTCAATTGCTCTTGAAAATCACACCAACTCGGGGGGAGTTTCTCGATAATGACAGCCACAGTTAGAGCATCGGGCAAGGTGATTCCCTCGGACTGGACAGCATGAGCGAGAGTTTGAAACTCGGCCACTTGTTCCATCACTGGGCGGGAATCCACCATCTCATACTTTAGCCATCGAGACACTACGAACTTGCGGGTACTCGCCTCGTCGAGAAGGTACTTGTCCTCGAGAGCAGCCCACAATTCCTTAGCTGTCTTGATTTGGCAGTAGACACCATACAGGCCCTTATCGATGTAAGACAGAAGGGTGTTCTTACAAAGATAGTCGCCTTGATACCAACTGTCGGAGCGAACCCGAACTAAGAAGTCCGTTTCCTCCTCGTGTGGCATCTCCGGTTTGTCCTCAGACAGGTACTGAAGCAACCCAACAGTAGTGAGGTAAAACATCATCTTTTGCTGCCAATGACGGAAGTCTTGGCCCGAGAAGACAGGAGGTTTCTGAGCAAGCCCCTTCATGGAGGAAGTCTGAAGAGGGGCCATGGTTGAGTTCTGTTGACCTCCAGTTCCGTTGTTGTTGTTGACGTTGTTGTTGTTCACGTTGTTGTTGCCGTTGGAGAACATTGCTGCAGCAACAGAGGAAGAGTTGACTCCGATGGTTGTCATCTTGCTAGGCAGAACGTGATTACAGCTTCTTGCGATTGTTAAGACGGTGGAACACGTTCAGCAGCAGCAAGCACGAACAGAGGTGGTAAAGTCGAGTCGAGCAGAAACTCTCCCCGCAAGAAGCTGTACGCCCCGGTAGTGCTCACGGAACCGGCGTAGCTTCCCAAAAGGTGAAACGACTTTCGTCTCGGAGGTAGCAGCACCGCAAACCACCGAGCCCCGGCGAACTGGATGAAGACGAGGACTGAACTCATTATGAAATGCAGAAGGAAAAGAATGCAGAGAGAGATGCGATTGTTGTGTGTCTGCTAATGGCCAAGAAGGCCTCTATTTATAGGCATCAGCCCATGGGAGGAGTTAATGGACACCATTAAGGCCCACGTCAGTTACTGGCAGCCCATTATGTCCATTAAGTTGGTGGACGAGAGTTACAAACGTTTAAACGTTTGAATTCGGTTCATTGAACCTGGACGAACCAGATCAACGAATCTGGACAGATCTTGCGGGCTGGGCTTATTCGTATTGGGCCTGAATCTAGGCCCAATCACATTTGTTTTTCTGGCCCAAAAAGATAATACATGGAGGCCCAAGCCCAAGCCCACTCACAGGCCCAAGGAACAGCCCAAAGGACCAATTGCCAAGATCCAAGTCCACGGCCCCGGCCCCGAGCCCGAGCCCGAGCCCGGCCGGCCGGCCGGCCGGACGGACGGCGGCGGCGGCGGCGGCGCGCGCGTGTGTGTGCGCGCGAGAGCCCGTCTCTTTCCACTTGGCCCACTTGATTAATTAGCCCATTAGTATAGTTAGTTAAATACACAACTAATTAATGTTCTTTAATCAATGTGGGACAAAGTTATTACAAGAGTTAATCCACCTTGTAATAATTCCACCAACTCTCAACTTTGATATATTATATCTCACTCACCGGAATTCGGATTTGAGCATATCAATATACCACGTTCATCTACTCTCGGAGTAGATTAATAATTTATCATTTAATTTAATAAATTAAATATAAATCATTATTCATTTATTTGGTCAAAGCCAAATTCCAATAGAAAGTTCCTTCATCTCTAGCCAAGCATGAACCTGAACACGTCGCTCAATGAAATGATGCCTTCGACACGCTTACTCCCAGCTTCCACTATTATGACTCTTCTCACCCCTGGAAAACGAGCCACAGTTGTCTATTTATTATATTTCTATTTATTATATTTTAATAAACAAGTGGTATAAATAGCTAGGAAATATATAGAAATATGTACATGTACTCTTTAAAATATGTTTGAAATTAATACGAGAATACTAAATCAATTGTCTTTTCGAATTAAAATGAATTTCATAAATCTTTATGACGAAGAAAAGTAACAACTAATAAAAAAAAATTTATAAATGTAATAGAGGTTACAAATATTAATGAAAAATAAAAAGTAAATATAAATGTAAAACAAATTCATTATAATGCATTTGTTAGCATTTTCCGATACTATATTTTAAAATTTAATGATTTTCAAGGAAAATGTTAGTCAAAATTCATAATTGTGTTCAGAATAAATAAAAAAATTATAATAATTATAAAATAGTCTCTTTTCCTATATATTCTTTTATGTTCCTTAATTTAAGAATTTACTTCTTATATTTCTTATTAAAAGCTTTTCCTCTTTGTTGGCCTACTACACTCAACGTCAATTTTGAGATTTGACCCAACCATCGAACAATTTCCGGCATAACCTAACGCCGTGTTCAATGTCCGTTGCTTCCATGAATGAGCTTTTTTATTTCTTATTTGTGTCTCAACCAATGAGATTTCTATTTCATTTTCATGTAACAATTTTTAAATTAAAAAATATAAAAAAAAAATTAAAAAAAAATAATTTAAGATGATTTTAGGACTCATTTGAGGTTCATAATTATTTTTTAAAATTCAATTTTGATTTTGTTGGATAAACATGGTAAAATTTTGATAGAAACTTTAAAAGGTTTGGGAAATGGAAATTACAGGAACATAGATATTTAGAATCACATAGTGATAATTTGAAGTAATCTCAACAGCCGACGTGATATATTTTAGTTTTAGTTGAATCGAAATCGGAGATGAAATATTACTATCCAAAAGGTTTAGTAAATCATGGACCGAGGGAGTAGTATATTGATGGTAATGTTAATGATGTTTGAAATCGATCTATTTGGAATACATATAAACAATTATATATGGTTAAAAAGTTCAATTTATTAACATGTACCTATGCAAAATACAACGAAGCCAATATCATACTTCATATTTTTTCATTAATAAGTGTATCTAATTTATGTATACGTGTGTTGGCCTAGCGGTATGGGTTATCCCGAGTTCAAATCCTCCGTAGTGCGACCTTTACATTTATGTCGTTAAAGTTTCCAAAAAAAAAAAAAAAGTGTATCTAATTTCTTATACTTTGGATTATAATCATTTTTTATAGCATTTTTTTAACTATGGTATTTGAAAAAAATCTCACCCTACATTATATAATTTTAGTTTAAGGGAGCATGATATCATCACTATGATAGAATATGGTATATGCAATATAATGTTTTCTACATTCCTAATAACATAATGATGATTGATTATAAATGAAAGATCATCACAAAACATTTAATTTGATATAACACCCGTAAGAATCAAAGAACAAAATGAACAAGTTACGACGATTCAAAATCTTGTGATTCAAATTATACTAGAATATGTTCAGACATATGAATAGATGAGTAAATTAAATTAATTTATTTAGTCTAATTGAGCATATATAGTTATTTCCATATTGGGAGTTTGTATATGATGAATTAGACGGCCTAATATAGAATCTGACTCATTATAAATAGAAACGGAAGGAATATTGTTGGTCCCGGGAAAGAGTAATTGGTGTATGGGGGGGGGGAATACACCAATAACCAACCGTTTTTTACTTTTAAAATTCAGGTTGATCTGCAGGTCGTTTGTCAAGGTCGACCTTATCAGAGGCAGTTTGATCTATCAAGCTCGTATGGTATCAAGCTTGATTTATCAAACTGTTAATGCGGAAGTTGGTGGAGGTTGATTACTCTTTGAAAAATCTTAGGGTTGAATATGGATAGCAGGTTGATTCGTGTAATGCAGGTTGATGCTCGTCAGTATGATAATGAAATGAAAGAGCGATAAATAAAGAGAGAGAGAGAAACACCGCGATGTAGCGTGGTTCGGAGAAACCCTCCTACGTCCACGTCAGGTCGACTCGACCTGAGAATCCCTTTTCTTTTGGATCCACCTCTCTCTTATTTATACTGACTGAGTATCAGTTCTAGCTACAATCTAACTTGAGAGTAACTAGACACGAGTTTTGGGTCGTGACCCTTACAACCTTCGTACTAGAACGTACAAACAACCTTACGCTGTTACAGAGCTTGACTAACTCTATAATGGCGAAAATAAGAACAAGCTTTCTAACTTCGAACAAGTCGGAGAAGAAGTTGTTTGAACAATCGACAAGCAGCAGTGAACGCTTCGTCGTTGTGGTGTTTTTCGGAATCGGAAACCTCTCTTCTTCAAGTGTTTGGGAAACTAATCGGATTTCGAACACTTGAATGGATATGAGCTTTGAGAGAGATTTGGGCAGAGATATGGCGTTGATAGCTAGTGTTTTCCCTTTTTTTGAATCCGAAAATGGCTGAAGTATTTATAGGCAGTTTTGAAAAACTAGCCGTTGGAGTCGGGCTGACGTGGCACTAGCCGTTGGATGCTGACTCACTTCTAGCCGTTGGGAATATTCGTCCTTGCTGGCACTCGACGTGGCAAGGATCAGGTCGTGACGCTCCATGAAGGCGGAGCATCGACCTTGATTGACAATCCAGCTCTTGAAATCTTCTAAGGCAATGCCAGCTGGAAGCTTGATAGGGGAGGTCGATAGACAGGCGGATAAAGCCAGCTCGATCCTATTGAGGCAGGTCGATAAACGACCTTCCTCTTACATGGTGGATCGAACTTGCATTTAGAACATAAAGAGCATCGACCTGCACTAACAGGTAGCAGGTCGATCTATCGGCCTTGACCCTAAACAAAGTAAAATATGCCTAAGTGTGGTTTCGATAAACATCATCAAAATCAAACTGCAGGGGGTTCCCAACAATTTTCCCCTTTTTGATGATGTCGAAACCAAACACTTTACAATTAATTCCTAAGATAAAACACTGAAAGATGGTATCAGAGCTTAAACATTTTTCAATCATGAAGATTGATAAGGAATTAAATGAAGGGCAAATAAGAACATAATTAAAATAAAGCAGTAACGGCAGATGCCTGGACAAAGAGGTATTGTCATCAGGTCGAAAGATGTTTTTGTTTCATTAAGCTCGATAGCAGAATACATGGAGAACTTACAACCAGCTGAGAGCATAAATGAAAAACAAGATTGCAAAAACATCTATCTACATAGCCTGGATCTTGGCACGGGCTGCCAAGCGCTCTTCTTGAATCTGCTCCCTTGACAACGTCTGCATGCTTGCATAGATTCCATCCCTGATACGACGATAGTCGGGATCGGAATTCGATACGTTGACGCCTAGTCCGATGGCAGTTTGGGCGATGTACTGGTCGATTCGAGAGTAATCCAAGTACTCCGAAGCACCAAGACGTAAGGGCGCAAAATATTGCTGAGCAGGGGCCCTTATCGTCACACCAGCCTCTGCAGCCTTCTTCTTGAGCTCACCAATGAATTTTTTGGTATGGAAACTTGCGCATGTAGGCTGCATACGCTTCATCGGCATCGGCAGGCAGGGAGGGATCCTTGATGAAGTAGTGCAGGAGGATGAAGCACGAATTGAGCTCCCGCAGCAGGTTGTTCTGAGATTCATCAAGCCAATCAACGACCTGCTGCAATCCTCCTGCATTCAAAACAAGAGCGGACTGGCTGATCCAGTCCATCTCTCTCTTCCTTCTAGCCTCAGCAGCACGGCGCTCTGCCTTGAAGCGCTGCTGCTCCTCTTGATTTGCAGCCTGCTCCGGCGTAGCACCAGCCAGCACCATGGCGGAAATGAGATCTGCCTCTGCTGCCAATCGAGCTTTGGCGGCAGCAGCCTGCTCCGCACCAAGCTGGGAGATAGGATCGGCATGAGAGGCAGCGGCCTTGGGTGCAACGACCTGGGAGGGCTTCTTTTGAGAAGGAGGAGGAGGAGCCTTGGATTTTGGGGCCGGGGCCTTCTTTTTCTTCGCGGCGGCGACTCTCTCTTCTTCCCCCTTTTCGACATCAGCAGAAAGGGCCTGGATAAGGGAAAGAAGAGTCGCATCCTCTTGTTGCAGCTTGACCACAGCATCCTTCAACTCCATTTGCCCACTGAGAAGGGAGGAGATGGTGCCGTGGATGGCGTTGATCTGGTCATTGGAGGTCGATGCCGAGTTTGAGATAGCAGAATTCAGGTTGTCTACTCGCTCATCGACCTTGGATAAATCCTCCAATACCTCCGCGATCTGGTCACGGGACGCCATGTTGAGCTCATCAAGCTGGCCCGGTAGGAGCTTGTCGGTATATTCTTTCAGAAGTCTCACTGCAAAATCAGTGACACGCTCCCTGGCAACTTCATCGGCCTGGGCTTTGGCATCTTTCACTATGTCGGCCCGGGCCTCAGCTACGGCCTGCTTGATTTGCTCTGGGAGGCTGGTGATGATTGACTCGAGCTTGGCAGAAATATCATCCAGCGCAGCCTCCACATTGACTCTTGGAGACGGAGCAGCAGCAACTAGAGGCTGATCATCACCCTCAATCCTGGGTGATGATTGCTCCGGAGTTTGAATCCGATCAAACTCGTCTCCGGCTTCGGTGGCGGAGTTGTACAGGGCGCGAGAGTGCGCATATAGGGGGCGAAGGTCGATGCCCAAAATTTTGGCTTCGACCTTCATGCGGCGAAGCACCAGCTGGCAAAAATTGGAGGCCGCATCCCCCACGGTGTAGAAACCGAACTCCGCTTCAAGAGCCAGCTCCTCGACCTTCAGGTCGTCGAGAGTGACGACCTGTAGCAACGCCTCGAATACGTAGTAGTAGCTCGACTTACAATCCAGGTAGAACTGGAGGCGAGCAGCGAGGTCGAGGGTTTTGGGGAGTTGATCGATTCCTGGCATCAGGTCGATGACCTTTAGCCTGGCTTCGGCCTTCTTCGAAGCCACCATTGCTTGAGCAGGAGAGACGGCCTGCTCGGGGATAGGCTGGAAGGGCAGGATGGTGTCTTGCTCCACCTCTTCTTCGGTGACGTCAACAATTTCCACCGATCCAGCTCGTTGAACACGAGGGGACTTTGCTGGAGAGGGAGCGACGACCTGCGTGGAAGATGCAGGCCGTTTCTGCGAGGCGGACGGCTCGCCGGCGGAACGGACTGGAGATGGAGTCCGTTCGGCTGATGGAGAGCGCGATGGAGAGCGCGAAGTCTCCGTGCGAGCAGCAGGCTCATCGAGCTGCACGGGAAGGACTTTATGCATCGGTCTGGGAGGATCACCGGAGGCCGACTGCATTTTGCGAGGGGGAGTCCTCTTAACGGGCTGGCCCTTCTTGACAGGGCGAGAGGGGACCAGATCGAAATCGGCCTTCCTTTTCTTTTGAAGGGGTCGATCTGGGATCCTCCAACCAACTTTGGAATGGCCGGTTCTGGCGAGATGCTCCCGGACAGAGTCTGGGGAGTTGTGGTAGATTTGCGGTGCCACCCCAATCGCCATCTCAAGCTGATGGAGATCTTTTGGAATAAACAGAGGGGGGAAGTCCGGATCTTTGGACCACGACCTCTGCTTGAAGTGGGAGATGATGATGGAGGTCACCTTCGTCCCAAGGCGAAGCGGCTTGTCGTTGCGGAGAGATACTTTTACAATGGCTTCTCCCTCCGTCTCGCAGATGATCATCCTGGCTTCATCCCAAAGCAGGGAGACCAACAATTTGGCCCAACAGACAGGCAGGTCGAGCACTACGGCCGCCAAGATCTGGAATTTGAAAGGGGTGACCTGGTCGTAGTTCCCGAGAAGCCCCAGAAAACACTTCTGCACGAAGTCCATCAAGAGGCGATATTTAGGGCGGAGTTCGCTCCTCTTGAATGCGACTGGCACGAACTGCCTCTGCTCGATTAGGACACGATCTGCAACCTGCTGCAGTTGGTCCCTAGAAATGTCAGAGAGTTGCATCGTCCCCTCTTCATCAATGTCGAAGGCCGCTTTCACAGCATCAAGAACGTTGATGGTGGCCACGGACTTCGTGGTTCCAATAGAGACGGTGTGGGTGGATACGGAATCTCCTTCATTCCAATTGTAGAAGAAGGCACCCACAAGCCTAGGGAGATTCTTCGCCGGCCGGGTGGAGATGATCTGATGGAATGAACGGCACTTCTCCACCATGGCGAACATGGAGTCGAGATCGTGAAAACCGAAGTTTTCACGCACCATGTAGGGCTCGTACTTGATGCGAGCCGTCAAGAACTCTTCTACTTCTGACCACTGCAATTCTTTACGACCAGAGGGTAAAATATTTGCTGCCATTGTTGTTTTCTGCAAATTTTCCAAAAGAGATTAGAAAGAGAACCAATCGTTTTTCGAGAAAAGATAGAGAAACACAGTTAAGAGCTTGACAGGAAATTAAAAGCATAAATGGTGAAAAGAACACAAACCACTGCGAGTGATTCGAAGCAGAGAGTGAAGAAGCAGAGAAACGATGATCACGACGGCGGCAGTTTAAAATTTTGCAGAGAAAATTAGGTTTTAGTAGATGAAGATGATAAGAGTAAGTAAAGTTTTTGAGAGAAAACTGCATGACATATATAGATTTTTCGAACGGTTGAGATCGTTCGAATTTGAAAAGGTTAAAGTTGCAGTATTAATCCTCAACCGCACGATCGTGGGCGCGTGGAATGTGTAACGTTTCACATCCGCGCGTGAAGAGGTTGGAACGTGCATAAATATGCACTTTTACAGAAAAATGGCAGGGAATTAAATGTAGCCTCGGTCAACGTGTCAAAACTTGACACTTGACTAGATGTGTTGAGAAAATGGTAATCATTACTCCCTTTTTTTCTCATTTTCTGCAAATTTGCAGTCCCTTAAACAATGAAACACATTGAGAAATAAATAACATTAATAAATGAAAAATTCAATGCGTATTAAAGAAGTTATAAGACAAAAGGGTGATACTGCCCCTTTGATTCTTCCTTCATAAATGCAGTTGCATTCAGGTTGATATTGGTCTGATGATATCGGTCTGTCTAAATGAACGGCCTCAATTTGTGATATCGGCCTGGACATATGACATCGACCTGGCGAGTTGGAACTGCCTGGACTTGAGGTGTCGGCCTGGCGAAATAAACGCCCTGGAGACAGGCATTGACCATTGTTCCCCCTCAAATGATGGATCACTTTGGATAAGTGTTCCCCCTCAATTTGAGGAATGCAGGTCGATCTATTAAATAGTCGACGGCCTGATGATGAACACGGCCTGTTGACAGACACGGCCTGTTGACAGACACGACCTGTTCAAATAGTGTCTCCCTGTTCAATGGTATCGGCCTGTTGAGTAGATGACGGCCTGTTCTCCCTTAATATCGGCCTGCTTGTAAAGAGACGGCCTGCTCGTTGGTTCCGATTGTTGGTCCCACAAGCTTTTGAAGGATGTGGCAGGTCGATGAGGAGATAACGGCCTGTAGGCTTACGATCGGCCTGATGTCTCAACATTTAGTAACCCCAGCTTTCCACATAGCATTTTGAATCTTTCTTCGGCTAGGGGTTTGGTTAGAATATCAGCTCGTTGAATGTCAGTGTGAATCTTCTCTATAACCACGTTCTTCTTTTCCACGTGATCACGAATAAAGTGATGTCGAATATCCACGTGCTTGCATCTAGAGTGAAGAACTGGATTTTGAGTAATGGCGATGGCACTCGAGCTGTCGCAGAATATAGGCACTTCACTGACTTCAACTTCATAATCCTTAAGTTGTTGCTTGATCCACAAGATTTGTGCACAACAACTTCCTGCGGCCATGTACTCGGCCTCTGTGGTGGAGGTGGCTACTGAAGTTTGCTTCTTTGAAAACCAAGAAATCAGCTTGTTCCCGAGAAAATGGCAAGTACCCGAGGTAGATTTCCTATCGAGCTTGCACCCTGCATGATCAGAATCTGAATAACCTGTAAGTTGCAAGTTGTCATCACAAGGATACCAAAGACCCAAATTTGTGGTTCCTTTGATGTATCGAAGAATTTTCTTTGCTGCTTCCAAGTGAGATTCCTTCGGATTAGCTTGAAATCGAGCACACACTCCAACTGCAAAAGTGATGTCAGGTCGACTAGCAGTTAAATAAAGTAATGAACCAATAATACCCCTGTACTGTGTTATGTTGGCAGGTTTTCCTTGGGGATCCGGGTCGATCTTCCCACCAGAGAGCATTGGTATTTTGACTGGCTTGCTGTCTTTGACACCAAACTTGTCAACCAGCTCGTGTGCGTACTTTGTTTGGCTAATGAAGATTCCTTCATCGGACTGCTTGACCTGCAACCCTAGAAAGAAATTCATTTCCCCCATCATAGACATTTTGTATTTTTCGGTCATGAGGTTACCAAATTTTTCGCACAGTATGGGAGACTTAGATCCAAATATAATATCATCAACATAAATTTGTACTAAAAGGATATGTTCATTCACTTTGATAGTGAATAGCGTCTTGTCGACTGAACCACGCTTGAATCCTGATTCGATGAGGAAAGATGATAGCGTCTCATACCAAGCTCGAGGAGCTTGCTTAAGACCATAGACGGCCTTGTGCAGTTTGTAGACTTTGCTTGAATCACCCTCCTCGAATCCAGGAGGCTGTTCCACATAGACTTCTTCTTCAAGAATGCCATTGAGGAACGCGCTTTTAACATCCATCTGGTAGACTTTGAATCGTTGATGAGCGGCATAAGCTAGAAATAGCCTTATAGCTTCTAATCTTGCAACGGGGGCAAACGTCTCATCATAGTCGATTCCTTCTTGTTGACAGTAACCCTTTGCTACCAGTCGGGCTTTGTTTCTGACAACTTCTCCAGATTCATCTCGCTTGTTTTTGTAAACGCATTTAACTCCAATGACGCCTTGATGATAAGGACGATCAACTAGTGACCATACTTCATTTCTTTTGAATTCATTGAGTTCTTCTTGCATGGCTTCTATCCAGTCAGCATCTTGAAGAGCTTCATAGGCATCCTTGGGTTCTATGCGAGAGAGATAGCAACTTAGAAGTGCACTTTCACCAATCGTCCTTCTTGTTCGTACTCCTTGGTTTGGGTTCCCAACAATGAGCTCTTTCGGATGATCATCGATCCATCGTCTGCGTCGTGATCTTTCTTCATTTGAAATGATTGGCTCGGGCTCATTAATGGGTTCGTCAAACTCTGGATGAGTTGAAGGTTGATCAGTGGGCACATGCTGTTGCTCGAGCTGTTGATCAGGCTGCTGTTCGGCCTGGATGTTGAGCTGCTCCATTGTGTTATCGAGCTGCTCAATTTGGGATGTAAGGTCGTGAACAGCATCAGTCTTGGGGACTGAGGGAGGGGGATCAGCCTGGTTAAGTCCGGCTGATGTATTACAGCTCGTATTAGTATTTGCATCACTTTCCCCTTGCTGTGTGACCTTAGGATCAGATTGATCCTCTTCCTCCAAATCATTTGGAGTCCATACTAGCAGGTCGTCAATGGGGGAGTTAGACGGCCTGTTAGCAGCGGGCTGTTCTGTTCCTGTACTTGATTCTCTGTACAGACAAGTAGATTCATCAAACACAACATGAGGTGTTACCTCCACAGCCAGGGTTTTCTTATTAAAGACTCTATAAGCTTTGCTAACCTCTGAGTATCCTAAAAATACTCCTGGGTCGGCCTTGCTATCAAAAGTCTTCAATTGAGATTTCCCATTGTTATGAATGTAACACAAACACCCAAAAGCTTTAAAATACTTTAACCTGGGGAGCTTGTTGTTCCACAGCTCGTATGGAGTCTTTCCATGTCGGGTCGTGATGATCGACCTGTTTTGGGTGTAGCAGGCTGTGTTGACGGCCTCTGCCCAAAACTTCTTTGGAAGATTGGTTTCATCCAACATGGTACGGGCTGCTTCTTTCAGCGATCTGTTACGACGTTCCACCACGCCGTTTTGTTGAGGTGTGCGTGCAGCTGAAGTTTGATGATGAATCCCACTCTTTGTGCAATATTCTTCGATCATTGCATTGATAAATTCGGTGCCACGATCTGATCGAATGGAGATGATGGATTTCTCCTTTTGATTGCACAGCTTGCTCAGCAACGCAGGTAGCTTCTCCAATGTCTCCTTCTTTTTATACATGAAAATAACCCACGTAAATCTAGAATAATCATCTATAATAACGAGAGCATATTTTCTACCGTTTATACTCAAGGGAGTTACTGGACCGAAGAGGTCGAGATGGAGAAGCTCAAGAATTCGATTCGATGAATGAGCCGTCACGCTTGGAAATGATGATCTTGTCTGCTTTCCAGCTTGACATGCTCTGCAGATGTGATCACGATCGAAGACTTGGTCTGGCAGGTCGTTCACCAGCTTGTTGCGTGCGAGCTTGTTGATGGCCTTGAAGTTTAAGTGACTCAACCTCTTGTGCCATATCCAGCTTGTCTCGGAATCGGCCTTTGTGACCAGGCAGGTCTCTATCCAATCTGTCCATTGTACAATATAGAGTCTATCCTGCAATATTCCGGTAAGAAGAATTTCTCCTTCCTCATTTTTCACGAGACATTTGTTAGCGGTGAATTCTACTCGTTTACCACTCGAGCAGAATTGCGACACAGAGAATAAATTATGATTAAGACCTTCAACATAAGAGACGTTAGAAATAGTTGTTTTACCAACTTTTAGATCGCCCTGGCCTCTCGTAAATCCTTTAGAATTTCCTCCAAAGGTTACAAGGGGCCCGTCTCGTTCTTGATAGTTTGAAAGTGGCGTTTTGTCACACGTCATGTGCTTTGAGCATCCACTATCAATGATCCATACAGCTCCATGAGCTGCTTGGCTCCTTCTTTGAGCCTTCCCAACCTGCAATTAATTAAACTTAGCAACCCATTTGAGATTGGGTGCTACATCGGTTGCGGGAACGGCCTTTGGAACCCATATTTGCTTCACCGGTCTGCTTCTATCCGAGGCTGAGGACGAGGCAGTAGCGGTCTTGGGCTTGGGAGCCTTGGTTTTCTTCGAGCGAGGGCGACGAGGCTGATAATTGTGTTCTTTGTAAAACCCAGGTTGATACTGCCAGTCTGAAAAATTTGACTGTTGAGAATAGTGGCAGTAGCATCCTTGATAATCCGGGTGGAAGAACTCAGGATGATACGGCCTTTGATAGTGCTGGCCTTGGTATCGCCCTTGATGAACAGCCTTATTCTGATGGTAGGAGGCAGGTCGACGTTGCTGGGCAGGTCGACTCTCCTTCTTTTGAGGAGCGGGCTGTTCTTTCTTTCGTTGCTTTATGAGGATGGCCTGGGGCTGTCGAGCTGGATTCTTCAGCTTGACCATCTTATCAGGGAGAGCTTGATTAGTTTTCCGAACATTCTTTGATTTAGGCTGCGCTTTCACGAACGTGATCTCGCAGTCTTTGTTCTTGCTTTTCTTGGGTTCTCCATTAAATCCAATCCCAGAGTGATCGCGCGGATTGCGTTGCATGGATTGGACCTCTTCCAGCTTCTTTCCACTTTTCTTCAACTGACTCAATGTGAGTTGAAGTTTTTCTTCCTTCTTCACGAGGAGTTCGTGTCGAATTACCAAGTCAGCCAGCTTTGAGGTAAGGCTGTGTATTTCGGCATCTTTGGTCTTGAGGGACTCGTTCTTCTCGAGCTCCCTGGTATCGAACTCCTTGACCCGTAAAGTCAATTCGTCAACCTTTGACTTTAGGGTTTCGATCTCCCTTTCCTTTTCTTCATCGTAGGGAGAGAATCTTTCTTCCAATGCTAGCTTGTATTTTTCATTTTTATCCAATAGCTCAGCATTGTCTTCAACGACCTCCTTGAGAGTATCCACGAGATCGGCATAATCATCCAGCTGCTTCTTGATTTCTTCCCAAGACACAGCCTCGGATAGGTCTTCATCACCTTCTTCTGCACAATCATTGTCAGAAAAAGAAAGTGAAATGGGTTGAAGATCTACCTTTGAAGATCCCTCGTTTTGTTGATGCTTTCCAACGAAGCATTCTTCATCATCACTTTCATCGAAAGCGATGTATCCTTCGTCATCACTTGACGAGCTATCCGAGAGGTGAGCTTCCTTTGTTTCTTCGGCGATCATTGCAGCTCGTTGATCTTTGAGCTTCTTATCGCGCTTTGCACGGAGCTCGTCTCTCTCGGCCTTGGTAAGATCCGGGCAGTCCGTCTTGTAATGACCTGGCCTGCCACAGTTGAAACAACCACCCTCGGGTGTGTTAGAAGAATTGAAGGTTGAGGGTTTACCTTCTCCCTTTTTGTCAGGGCGGTCGTGGTTGCGGTTGGAGAAGTTTCGTTTGTTGTCACGGTAGAATTTCTTGTATTTGACAACCTTCCCTAGGAGCTTCTCATTTCTCCTAGCGGCTAGAGCATAGTCGAGAGTCATCTTCTCGAACTTCTTGACGATGGATTCGTCAATCGGACTTGGGGTAGCGGCTGAGGCTGAGTCGGCCTTGAAAGCTACCTCCTTGTTCTTTTCATCAGCCTTCTTGCTGGTGGAAGGCTGGGTTGATCCATGGATGCGGATCATCTCATACTCATTTCCGACAAGAATGTCGAAAAGATCTTCAGTGGTGAGGGAGTTGAAATCCGATCGGGCTGGATGCATGGCGGCGTATACGTGCCAATTTGCAGGGAGGGCACGTATCACTTTGAGATTCTTCTCGCGCTGCGTATACTTGTATGGGTTGATGGCAGCCACTTCAAGAACAATCTCGGTGAAGCGAATTTTCATCGCTTCGATGGTTTCTCCCGAAACCATCTTGAAGTCATCGAACTTGCTGCACGCCATGGACAGCTTGTTCTCCTTCATTTCCTCTGAGCCAAGGCTGATGGACCGGAGGGTGTCCCACATTTCTTTGGCCGTTTCAAGATTTCTGATCTTGGCCAGGTAGACGCCCTTCACGGTGCTGGAGATGAGTCCCTTTGCATAATCATCGAGACCGGCCTCCTTCCTTTCCTCGGTTGTGTAATCGCGAGGATTCTTAAGGACTTTCTCGTATGTAGCCTCCCCGGGGGCTGTTCCATCCACGATGATCTTTGCAGCATAAATGGGGGAGGGTCCGTTCTCGATGATGTCCCACATAAGGACGTGATGTGCCTTGAGACACATCTTGATTCGAAAGCTCCAATCTTCATAGCCTTGAACGGAGAAGTCTTCACATACCCTGAGAAGAGAAGCCTCCATAGCAGAATAATATGATATGAATGAATGAAAAAGATTTTTCTAAGGATCGGTTCAAAATGACCAAAAGTTTGATAAGGAACTTTTAGTATGCAAAGCAGCGGTCAAAAGAACCACTGCTCTGATACCACTTGTTGGTCCCGGGAAAGAGTAATTGGTGTATGGGGGGGGGGAATACACCAATAACCAACCGTTTTTGACTTTTAAAATTCAGGTTGATCTGCAGGTCGTTTGTCAAGGTCGACCTTATCAGAGGCAGTTTGATCTATCAAGCTCGTATGGTATCAAGCTTGATTTATCAAACTGTTAATGCGGAAGTTGGTGGAGGTTGATTACTCTTTGAAAAATCTTAGGGTTGAATATGGATAGCAGGTTGATTCGTGTAATGCAGGTTGATGCTCGTCAGTATGATAATGAAATGAAAGAGCGATAAATAAAGAGAGAGAGAGAAACACCGCGATGTAGCGTGGTTCGGAGAAACCCTCCTACGTCCACGTCAGGTCGACTCGACCTGAGAATCCCTTTTCTTTTGGATCCACCTCTCTCTTATTTATACTGACTGAGTATCAGTTCTAGCTACAATCTAACTTGAGAGTAACTAGACACGAGTTTTGGGTCGTGACCCTTACAACCTTCGTACTAGAACGTACAAACAACCTTACGCTGTTACAGAGCTTGACTAACTCTATAATGGCGAAAATAAGAACAAGCTTTCTAACTTCGAACAAGTCGGAGAAGAAGTTGTTTGAACAATCGACAAGCAGCAGTGAACGCTTCGTCGTTGTGGTGTTTTTCGGAATCGGAAACCTCTCTTCTTCAAGTGTTTGGGAAACTAATCGGATTTCGAACACTTGAATGGATATGAGCTTTGAGAGAGATTTGGGCAGAGATATGGCGTTGATAGCTAGTGTTTTCCCTTTTTTTGAATCCGAAAATGGCTGAAGTATTTATAGGCAGTTTTGAAAAACTAGCCGTTGGAGTCGGGCTGACGTGGCACTAGCCGTTGGATGCTGACTCACTTCTAGCCGTTGGGAATATTCGTCCTTGCTGGCACTCGACGTGGCAAGGATCAGGTCGTGACGCTCCATGAAGGCGGAGCATCGACCTTGATTGACAATCCAGCTCTTGAAATCTTCTAAGGCAATGCCAGCTGGAAGCTTGATAGGGGAGGTCGATAGACAGGCGGATAAAGCCAGCTCGATCCTATTG
Source organism: Thymus mandschuricus (assembly GCA_029379335.1). Lineage (NCBI taxonomy): Eukaryota > Viridiplantae > Streptophyta > Magnoliopsida > Lamiales > Lamiaceae > Thymus > Thymus mandschuricus. The sequence goes on from CM057072.1 coordinate 6,648,639, forward strand.
AGGCAGGTCGATAAACGACCTTCCTCTTACATGGTGGATCGAACTTGCATTTAGAACATAAAGAGCATCGACCTGCACTAACAGGTAGCAGGTCGATCTATCGGCCTTGACCCTAAACAAAGTAAAATATGCCTAAGTGTGGTTTCGATAAACATCATCAAAATCAAACTGCAGGGGGTTCCCAACAAATATAATGTAATTTCCTAAGATGTACCAATATATATTATGAATATGGTATAAGTGGACATGTTCTTATGTCAATCTAGAAGATGCAGAATATATTTGTAAGGTGTGATTTTGCATTCATAATTTGAAAATTACTTTCAAATGAATTCTTCTGTAGCTAAAATTGACTAAAATCGATGATGTCTTGTGTAATATTTACTTATGCTTCTTCTTCTTTTTAATATTTTTATATTTTCTTATTTACAATTACAATTATTCATGTTTTGTGAGCACTAATCTTTAATCTTATTACCCTCTTTTTGAAAATATTTTGATCTACATGCGATTTAGTTTTGATGGAAAGATTAAATATACTTTCACGCTCACATGTTTTTTTAATAGGGATTGCTAATAATAAGACCTTTGCGGGAGCTTATATATTGGTTTTATGGTTTTTACCCATTGTTAATTATATGTTCATGAATTAATCTTAATGAATTTCTATAATTTTCAATTTCTATATTTTCTGTTAAGGTTGGATTATAGGATTGTTACGTTAGTTTCATGGCCTAATAAAATTATGATATCCATAATGTTCGATATATCTTTTGAATTGTAGTTTTGTAGTATAATTTTATCTTAGTATGTTAGTCTTTATTTTTGTCTTGATTCGTGTAGATATGATTTTAGCATTCCCTTTGTCTCCTTATCTTGAATCATTTTATTATTATAATATTCTCAGGTTGAATAAAAACGGCCAAGATAAAAGAGATGGGGGAGTACTTGATTTGATGTCCCAAAGGAATGTATATACAATACAATTAATCTAATAAGGAACTGGTTTCAGAGTGCATAATTAAGCAAATTCTTTTTTAAAGATTTAATTTTCCAAGGATCATAAAGTATCTTAGTCTTTGTGATTATACATTCTAATGATTTCTCTAAAGTGAGATGAAATACATTATAATGAAAAAATTAACGTGATTGTTGAATGAGTTTCAAGTAAAATGGAAAAAATTAGTTACTGTTTACATTGAACTAAGAACATACAAACTGATAGAATATTGAAGCTAGATATGTGAAGAAGTAATTTTAGAATTTTGGATTAATTAATGTTATAATATTTTTATATATTTTTATTTTTTAAATAGTTTATTAAAGTATTAGGTAATGCCAAGTATTTAGTGGTTTGTCAATCTTCGAAATATATTATTAATGAATATATGATGAATGAAAGATGTAAATAGCTTTCATATTATATTATATTATATTTATAGTAATTATAACTATTATGATGTTTAATGAATAATATAAAAATATATAGTATTGGATGAGAATTTTTTTTCTTTTTAATTGTATAATTATTTTTTTTATAAGTTCTAGGAACAAAATTGTATATGTAGGATCGATATATAAAACTTAATACATATCATTTTTGTCTACTTTCTGTATCAATATATTAACGCTACTAGAAATCAACAATTAATACTACTTTCAAACTTCTTTTTGTTAATTAAAAGGTTATACGTGCAGCGCACGTTCTCTTTGCTAGTATATTTAAAAAAGCCAATTGTGTTGTAGTGTGGTGAAGCATATTTGTGAAAGTGACTTATCAAAATTATTGTACAGAGTGCATGCGAACATGCAAAAGAAAATAGCAAAAGATAGGTAAGTCCGTGCGAAAATATCTAATAATAATATTAATAATAAACATATTTTTGAAAGTGACTCGAACTCGGGACTTTTGGTCCCGAAACATTACTCCTACCGCCAGTGGCGGATCTAGGGGAGAGCTGAGGGAAGCTTCAGCACCCCCCTACTTCAAAAAACGATTTTATTTTTTTTTCACGTTATAAATATTTAGAGGACAAGAATGATCGAGGGAGTAATGTGCATAAGCTTGAATCATTACTTAAATTGCAAAATTTGCAGCTGTTTGAAGTGTTGGCCATTTTCCAGTATTTCAGTATGTTGGTGTTATTGCATGTGGAGACCTACCTGTTTCCACTTCCCTTGATTGCTTTTTTCTCTACTATTCGTCCGACTGCTATCTACAGAGTATTTCTCATGCCATTGTAGAGTCTTCCCTTCTATTAATAAACTCTATTTTCTTCAAGTTACTGTTCACTAACTAAGACGACGGAGCATCACTAAGTTTTAAAGTTGTAAGTAATGCCAAATATTGCATGAATTCATGCTTAAGACATTCAATTCATCGCAATCCACTAAGTCAGCCACTTAAACATGCCATCATGACTCCCGTATCTCCAGATGATATGCTATCACGTATAATCTTTCGGAGCAACTCTTCACATAATCTGTCACTCCTTTACATCACATCTTGCTTTGCAGTTTGAGTAGAACTTTTGCAATACATTTCAAATAGGACTTGAGACGTGTTTCTATGATCACTAGTTCTGTAGCTTAGCTGCTCAATACCCGTACACAGTGCGGAACTATTAATTCCGGTAGTTTCTAATTGAGCTGGTATGCCTAAGCTTTTAGGTTATCTTCATGGCGATTGACTTAAGCTAGCTATGGTTGTAGAAAGGAATGATTTGCCGTTTCATCTGCATGCAAAGTTAGTTATTCATTCAGGATTCTAACCAAATGCTTGTTTGTTGATACAGGAAAGTAACTCGGAGGAGGTGGCCGAGAGCATTTTTGAATTTGTTTTGTCGTTACCAAAACCATTCAGAAAAGTCGAAGAAGAGGCAATGCCTAATCATTCTCAGGAGAAGTTCACTGCTACAAGTGACGACCATGACCACCACGACCACGATCACGATCATGGTCATGGTGGTTATAACATGAATGCGTATGGTATGGGCCATGGTTTTGGCATGTGATTTCCTTATGTTTTGTTAGATTCATTTGCTCTTCCCCCTTAGTTGCACGACCAGGCCCGTCCCAATGTATATTGAGGCCCTGTGCTACTATAAAATTAGGCCTTTTAAATTTTAGCAAAAAAATGACTTAATATAATATTTAATAAAACGTAAAAGAAATGTCTAAAGAGATCTTTTAAGAGAAATCAAAGTTACTTGTAAATAAATAGTACAAAGAAAAAAAAAATTAAAGTTAGTTTTGGGAGAGAAGAAAAAAAAATAAAAAGACAAAAACAAAAAATGAAATAGGTAGGTTGGAAAAAAAAAAGCCAAAAAATCGAAAGAACAAAGGAAAGACCTAATATCCCCACAGATTTTGAAAAGAAACAAAAAGAAGAGAGAGATATTTGGGCTTTAATAATAAATTGGCTTGATATAGAAGGAAAAAGAGAGTCCAAGTAATATTCTTTAAATGAGAAATTGAAAAGAAATAAAAGAAAAGAAAGAGAGAGACATTTGGGCTTTAAAAATGAATTGGGCCTAATATTTTTTAGGGCCCTATTTTTTGGGGGGCCCTGTTCTGTAGAACTTGCTGGGCCTCCTCATAGACGGGCCTGTGCACGACGGTGCTACTAACAATCGACCGGGTGTCGGCCGTTCGCTGCAATTTGAGGTAAAATGGCTATTACTAATCCTATCTAGTGATGCAGAGCTGTGTGGTTGTAATATATGTTGAGTTATAGACAATATATACCCTGAAATTAGTGGCAGCTACAGAGATGTCTCCATGTTGGTTGTATATGCTAAGTTTTATTCCATTTTGCACCTGTTTTTGAGCCACTCTCGTTTTATCTTCTTCAATCCATGTGCAAGCCATTGCTGGGTTGAATTCACATCTCTATTCTCCGTTCGGTTATCGAATACTCGACATGTTGTTCATTAGTACGTACCCGATTAATGTACTTATCGGGATGAGGATTGTCGATCACATCGCAAATGAATTTTTTCGCGACGTTTGTAAATTTCACCCTCGAGGTTGATGAGAACATGTTTTAGCCATTGATTCTTATCGAAAGTCTTTCCTCGCAAGTATCTTCGACGGAAAGAGGAGAGCATGTTACTCATTCCGTCTCATTTTAGTTGATGCATTTCTTGAATACATGCAATTATAATATAATATAAACAAATTATATTCCATTTGTCGCAGCGTTTCATTATTCTCTAATCAGGAAATGTACCAATTTCGTTGAGACAACGTGAACATATTTATGGCTTGAAATTAATAAAATTTCGTGGTCCCATTATTATTTTAGGATGTTAATAAGTTAGATTTTACTATATAGTTTTAAATAATTGGTGCCTCTATAATTATACAGATGCATGATAGAAACGCCACGACTTTAATAGCAAACATTTATTTACTAGTACTACAATTTTGATCGTTTTCACATCGCATATTCGAAATGTTTTAAATATTTATACCAACTTTTAGGTACATTTATTTACTAGTACTACAATTTTGATCGTTTTCATATCGCATATTCGAAATGTTTTAAATATTTATACCAACTTTTAGGTACATTTATTTACTAGTACTACAATTTTGATCGTTTTCACATCGCATATTCGAAATGTTTTAAATATTTATACCAACTTTTAGGTACATTTATTTACTAGTACTACAATTTTGATCGTTTTCACATCGCATATTCGAAATGTTTTAAATATTTATACCAACTTTTATGTACATTTATTTACTAGTACTACAATTTTGATCGTTTTCACATAAATGTTTTAAATATTTATACCAACTTTTAGGTAGAAGGTAGTTGAGATGAGGTTTGGTCATATTTTCGATAAGAAATGAATAATAACAAACTCTCACGAATTCAATTCAAGCAATAGTCGTGTGATTTTCTTTGCCACACAACCTTACGGTATGGACTCATTATCAAATTATATTACTAATGAGTTGACGAGTTTGACGTGTTTTATTATTTTGTACCTCACGTATTTCGAGTAATGCATCAAATTCGGTGGGATGGGGGGAGTATTTTTTTTTTTTTTGTTTCCCTCTATCTGGACTATAAATGTACTAAAGGAATGAATGTTCTTGTATCTATTGTGGTCATTTTAAATAAGTTTATCGTCTGACGTGACAATGATATATATTATTAATTAAAATTATTATAAATATACAATTTCAAATAAATCTTGCTAAAACAAATTGAACATAAATGGAAACATTTACTAGCTAATAGTGGTAAGTAAGTTCATATATGAATCTCTAAAATTTTACTCATGCATATACTTTTATTTATGTAAAGATAATTAAGAATTTAAATTTGTAATGGCTACGAATTCCCCTCTATATGTATACGTTGTAGTTAATTATTGAAAACTTTACTAAAGATATATTCCTTCATCGAATTTTAATGCTTAATTAATTAAGTTTCAACTTTAGTTTGATTCGGATAAAAAAGTTTCAACTTTAACACTAGTTTGGAAGCCCTTTTAATTATTCGACATCAACTATTTAAAAGAACTTTTACTACGTGCATAAAATTATAAGACTATTCAGGAGCTTTCGAGCGAATCAGATTATCCAGTACATTTTCGTTGAGTATGTATCTATACCTATACTAAAAAGAGCCTTATGTTACAAAATAATGTATTGCCTATTATGTCCTCATAGTATTTTAAATTTAAGGACAATTGTGTAATTTTCATAAACATACAATTATAATAATTTATTAAAAGTAAAAATTTCCTTATACAATAATGGTGTAAATCCAGCAAAAAAAAAAAAAAAAAAAAAAATTAAATCCTCTATCTTTAATTGGATGTTTAAAAAAAAATGCTCCGATAGGAAAAAAAAAATAATCTATAACCTTATATTAATTTGATTATTATATAAAATAAGAAATTTTGGATTATAGATTCATGTTCATTTTAAAGAAATTAATATTTAATCCATGTAGTTGCATACAATTTTGTATTTAAATTACATACTAACAATTGTAAGTATAACGAGTCATAAAAAAAGTTTTTGTTTACAAAATTTCTCCTATAATACTATTACTCTATCATATATCTATTTCTATACAATACTGTATTACATTAATAGTAAAATATGTATAAAGAAATAGTATTACTCCTTCAGACTCCAAAATTATTCATAGCTAGTTATTTCCACCCGTGCGATGCACGGGATAAACTGAAATATTCTTTTAAAATTGTATTTAAAAAAAATAAAAATTATACAGTATATTGTTGGCATAAATCGAAAACTTGAAGCATAAATTTTTTTTACATCTTCTTTTCTATAGCTAGAACCATAATTTGGAAAATAAATGAGAACAAATAGATTATTATATAATCTTATTTGGAATAAAAATTGATACATAAGTATAGAAAAAGTATACACGAAATTTCATTCTACTATAAGAATATATATTACTATGAGTATGAAGTACTGATAACGTACGCTTTGTAGTTCCGTGTCGGGGCGGCGGTCCCTTGGACATAGTCCTTTCAGACGACGGTATCGCTGATGATGTTTTTCTACCAATTCTTGATCAAAATCTAACACTCCATACACATCCTCCACCGCATGCAAAATCTTTTCGGCTACATTTCTGACACTGTTTGATGGGGCACTGCTCTCAACTTGATGACCTACTTCGTCACATCACACGTATTTACAAACAATCTTTTTACATGATTTGAATACACAACTCATATCAAGAAATGATCAAAAATATTGAATCTTCTAATTAGGACTATGCATCGCATGAACTCATAGATGCGTGATAAATTTAAATACAATCTAATAAAGTTTCAATACGTAGAAAATACCTTCATGATCTGACCTAGCATTCTTCTTCCTCCACCGTCCATGAACATGTACCAAGTATGTTTTCTGTTAGTAAATTTTTAAATTTATAGGCACAAAACTATATTAAATTAGGAAAGATATTAATGTTTTTCCATAATAATTGGTTTTGTAACATTTTTATTAATTATTTCAATAAATGTTATTAAAATACATTTATTATATACCATTCATAAGAACTACACAATGTCAAATAGATAAATTTAATGTATATTCATTAAGTACATGACCTATTGATTTAATGTAGAAAAAAAGGTTGTTCATAATAAACAATTTGATAACCATATATAGGGGTGGGTCGGGATACCGTTACGCCGAAATACCGAGCATACCGTGCCGAAAAAATACCGAAAATACCGAAAGAGACGGTATACCGATTTTCGGTACGGTATCATACCGTATCGATAAGCTTCGGTACGGCAACGGTATCCAAAATTACAATACCGCGGTATACCGATAAATACCGTACCGCGGTATATACCGAATTTGCGTGCATGTCACAATAATTATCTCAAGATTTATAATGTATGATTAATGAACACACTTAGCATATATTATATGTTAATATTTACGCATTAAAACTTTAAAAGTATGATTGTATGTAATTGTATGAACATGATAACTTATGTTAATAGTTTAATTAAGTTAAGACATACTAGTTAAAAATAAAAATTGAATGTAAATAACTTTAAGTTGTATAAGTTATATTATCTAAGTAAAATACTACAAATAGTATTCTTTCAATATTAGTTTGATTTAAATTTAAGGCATATTAGTATTCTGAATATTTTAGTTTTTAAAGTAAATATATAAAATATTAGTGAAATATATAAATGTTGATTCATGAAATACGTATGTATTTTAAATGGTTATGGATTAATCAGACTTTTTATTAATGAATTGTAATTTCTTATGGATTTTATTGTATGGATTTTATTAGTTTATGAATTTTTAATTCTATGAATAATCGTATGTTTTTGGTATACGGTATACCGTACCATACCGAAGTACGGTATGGTATACCGAAACGACGGTACGATAACGGTATGAATTTTTTCCATACCGAATTTCCGGTATACCGAACATTGGTATGCCGAAAGGTATGGTACGACAACGGTATGAAAAATCTCATACCGCAACTAACGGTACGGTATACGGTATGATGAAAATTTTACGGTATGCCGTACCGAACCACCCCTCCATATACATTTCAATATACACTATGTACAATTTACCAAAATAAAAAGTATTGTAATACATATTGAGTGAAAGATATTCACAATGTTGATAGCAATCTAATAAATTAATTTAAAATCTTATTCATAAATGGAGCCACATCCTTAAATTGGACAAAAAATGTACTAAATGATACCACTCCGGTCCAGGCTTTTTGACTCATTTCTTTTTTGACTTTTCGGCACGCATTTCCACCGAGCCGTAGTACGGGTTTTACGATATAATTTTGAAATATTATTTCTTTTACGGGATACTACGATCACCGGAGTGGTACTAAAATGGTTGCAGTATGGTGATTTAGTTGTGGTATTCTACACTATATAGGCAAAAAAAATTATATAAATAAAAAGAATTTAATTATATCCTTTTGTAATGTCAAATTTATTTGTTTATTAAAGAATAATAAATGCAATTAAGATGTAGCATTTATAATAGTATTATTACATTCTAATATTTATATTCATCAATATACATAATTATTGTTGGCATAAATTCTAATAATAAATGAACTAAATTTTCTATAAATAATTTCCGGGCTTACTATTATACATAGTATTGATTTTGATATGCATGAATTTTAGGAATAATATAATTGACTTGCATTATTTATAGTTAGTAGAGATTGTTACCCATCACATTAATGTAGTATAGTAAATAAATAAAGTAAGTATATATGTGATGTGAAGAAGGTATAATTGATATTGTGATAGTTGGTTCATGTCTAAAAATAAAAGGTGAAGAGTTTTGAAAAACAACCCAAGTTGAAATTACATGAAGAGTTTTTGGGGATGGATGGAGTATTATATTTGCAAGATATAACTATTCATTAGATATATCTTAAAAATTAAAAATTTGACATCAACATATCTTAAAATTTTAAAATTATTAAAATTAAAAAATCCTAACTCCCCTATGCAAATTGAGAATGCAATATTGTCACATCAACGAAACACATATTAAGTGCGTTCATGATTGACATTGAAATGATATTAGTAATCCTAAGTGACGGTATATGGATTTAAGTGATGGTCAGATCTTAAGAGGCATGAAGACATGGATAACATGAACTATATTTTGTGGATGAATGTGAAATACTGTTTAGAATGAGGTTGAGGTAAGATTTCCATGAAAAATTGATTATTTATTTATTTTTTTATTTTTTGGAATTTGGTAACTAAGCTCACTTCTAAGATGATTATTGGGTCACTAAGGAAGTTTTCATTTATTTATTTTTTCAGAGATAAATTTTGTTGATTCAGTTTGTCTTTGCTAAAAAAAAAATAATAATAATAATAAATAAATAAATGAAGTCAATGAAATGAAGAAAAAATAAATGTGTTTGAGTACTTGTATTAGCCTAATGGTAGTGATGATGTTGCCTAATATATTAATCATGAATGTTTTAAATTTTAGAGTTATCTATGACGACAATTTTAAAAATTATTATTAATCATGAATGTTTTAAAGTTTAGAGTCATCTATGACGGCAATTTTAAGAATTATTATAAATAGGAAAAAGGTAACTAGGTCCAAGGAATACTTTAGCCGGAGAAGAACTTCAATTTGAACTCTTAAGAAAACTTTTAATTCCAACGAGTTAAAAGAATTTTTGAAAATTGGATGTTTTCTTTACATGTACAATATGAATAAGTTGGGGATAACTTTTTTACACGGAACAACTCTAATGATTGATGAATTATTTCAATGAGTACAATTCAACGAAATTTGAGGTAAAATACCGTTAAGATAGTCCATATGAAGAGGTGATTCCATTTTATTGAAGCTCATCACCAATATCATATAGTTACAAAAGTCATTCACAGATATAATGTGTATTACTTATATGGCTATATATGGTATGCTTATTATAAAATACTATTACTTTTTTACACTTATTTTATAACATTTTGTTAAAGTTGATGATGCGTATTTAATAATAATTTAACTTATAGAGATGTTTTTTCTTTATATCAAGTATATTAATATACGTAATAATTTAATTATATTAAATAAAATATTATACACATAATAAGATAAACTTGCAACGCACGTGATCTTTACTTGATTAAAAAAAAAAAAAAACTTGATATAAATAAACATGATATACATCACTTATGTCTACTTTTCGTATCAACTGATTGTTGGGAAATCATCTATCAGATTCTAAGTTGTCTGTTGTAAAATTCATAACTTTAGCTCTCAAGATGTGAGACGCTAAGTCACTTCCCTTGGATGTAGAAAACAAAAACAAAAACTACTCACGATAAATCTATTCATATCGAATAACTATAATTATTTATCTACTTATCTTTTTGTTTCTGTAAAATTTGTCATGCATAATCTTAAACTAAGATTTACATAAACTATTTTCTTTCACTATATGGAGTTATATAATTAAGCATATAGCACAAACACTTCATTATTTGTGTGTGCTCATTAATAAGATATAGATAAAGAATGCCCATAATATTTAATTAACACATTTGGTTTTCTTTTTAAATTTTTGGTTTACAGAAAATTATGATAAACTTTCTGCCTAAACACCACATTTTAATTCAGTATTCACGTGTCTATGAAAATATTACTCTCTTCGTGCATGATATATGTGCGTTTAATTCGTTTCTTGACTGTCCATAAAAAATGTGCTTAATGAATTATTTAATTCACTTTAATACCCACTCACATTGAATGAGACCTAAAAAAACTTTAACACTATCAAATCATTTCAGAAACTAAAACTTGTGTCCGAAGATTGCAAGTATATATACGACGAAGGGAGAAAGTATTATATTGACCTAAAATAAAATTGTCAATACATGTCTCAATTTGTGAAAATGTATGAAATTTGTGTTTGCTTATGTTTATTTACTATATATGTGAAGGTCTTGTTATTATATGATCTCATATTACATCATAATTCAATAGAATAGGAACAAAAGATAAGTTTGAAATTACAACTATCAAAGAGATTGAGTGTGAATTATAATTATATCATGATTTGGTTATGTTATGCATATGTTTATGGATGAATGGTATATTCCTTGTATGTTTGTTAGCTTTATCCCCATCATACAATTTGAGTGTATTCTCTTGATAGGAATGAATTGGTGAAGTAAGAATGTATTGCATGTAGTGCTGTCATTTTTATTTTTATTTATCAAAGAGAACACATTTGTTATTTTAAAGCTTAATCACATATATAATAGTGGTAATATAATTTTTTACCAATGGACACTAAGAAAAGAACACATATATACAAAACTTAATTTTACTACACTTATACCTACATTTTCCCTATTCCTCCCCATTTTACCCCTCCTTTTACTCTCACACTCACCAATCACTTTCCCCCACTCTCCCTCACTCTCCCCCACTCTCTCCACTTTCTTATACTCATGATGTGACACTTTCTCCCACTCTCCTCCACTCTCACCAAAATTTCTTTACAAAATTTTCTTCTATCAACTTTCTTTTCCCTTTTTTTTTTCTAAAATTATTTACATTTATTATCCTGGGTTTTTTTTTTTTTTTTTTTTTTTTTTTTTTTTTTTTTTTTTTTTTTTTTTTTACGAATATTCATATGTTGCAAAGAGGATGGGTCTTACATAATTAATTGCAGAGATTGTTTGTAAGAATTAGCTAATAAGATGATGTTTTCTTACGAAATTTGTACGTTTCTTACTAGTTTTTTATATTTCTTATGACAACTAAGTATATTTCTTACGAACTAAGTTACATAGAGAAATGAAATGTACATATGTGTTTGCAAAGACGGTTTGTAAGAATTAGTTAGTATATCGATGTTTTCTTACGAATTTTCTTATAAAATTTGTATATTTCTTACGAACTTTGTATGAGTCATACATATGTAGTTGCAATATAGAATGAGTCGTACATAGATAGTTGCAGGGGCCGTTTTGTAAGAATTATTGAGAAAGTATTTTATACGAGCTATGTATGTTTCTTAGAAATTAATTAGAGAGTAAGGAAACAAAGTTGCAGAGACTGTTTGTAATAATTAATTTGTATATTGTTTTCTTATGAATTTTGTATGTTTTCTTACAAAGTTTTAAATATTTCTTACTAACTTTTGTATGTTTCTTACAAATTAATTAGTGAATAAGGAAACAAAGTTGCAGAAACTATTTCTAAGAACTAGTTAGTATGTTGATGTTTTCTTACGAACTATGTATGTTTCTTAGAAAACAAAGTTGGAGAGACTGTTTGTAATAATTAGTTTGTATGTTGTTTTCTTATGAATTTTGTATGATTTATTACACGGTTTTGTTTGTTTCTTACGAACTTCTGTATGTTTCTTACAAACCGTCTTTGCAACTACATATGTACATTTCATTTCTCTATAATTTAAAAAGGAAAAAGAAAGTTGATGGAAGGAAATTTTGTAAAGAAATTTTATATGTTTCTTATAACAACTAAGTTGCATAAAGAATGAGTTGTATATAATTAGCTAGTTGCAGAGACCTTTTGTAAGAATTAGTTTGTTAGTTGTTTTCTTACAAAGTTTGTAAGAAAAACATACAAAGTCGTAAGATAACATACAAAGTTCGTAAGAACACATTAACTTAAAAACTAATTATTACAAGCAGTCTCTGCAACTAATTATATATAACTTATTCTCTATGCAACTTAGTTGACATAAGAAACACACAAAGTTCGTAAGAAAACATCAACATACTAACTAGTTCTTACAAATAGTTTGTGCAACTTTGTTCCCTTATTCACTAATTAATTTGTAAGAAACATATAAAAGTTCATAAGAAACAAACAAAACTTTGTAAGAAAACATACAAAAATCATAAAAAAAAAATAACATACAAATTAATTATTACAAACAGTCCCTGCAACTTTGTTTCCTTACTCTCTAATTAATTTCTAAAAACATACATAGTTCATAAAATACTTTCTCAATAATTCTTACAAAACGGTCTCTGCAACTACCTATGTACGATTCATTTATCTATGCAACTTAGTTCGTAAGAAATATACCTAGTTGTCATAAGAAATATAAAAAGCTAGTAAGAAACGTACAAAGTTCATAAGAAAATATCATCGTATTAACTAATTCTTACAAACAACCTCTGCAACTAATTATATAAATGTTCGTAGTTAAATTTAAAAAAAAAAAAAAAAAAAAAAAAAAAAAAAAAAAAAAAAACTGGATAATAAATGTAAATAATTTAAAAAGAAAAGGAAAAAGAAAGTTGATGGAAGGAAATTTTGTAAAGAACTCTTTTGTAAGATTTAACTAGTTGCAGAGACCTTTTGTAAAGAAACCTTTTGTAAGAAAGTTGATGGAAGAAAATTTTGTATATAATTAGCTAGTTGCAGAGACCTTTTGTAAGAATTAGTTTATAAGTTGTTTTCTTACAAAGTTTGTAAGAAAAACATACAAAGTCGTAAGATAACATGCAAAGTTCGTAAAAACACATTAACTTAAAAACTAATTATTACAAGCAGTCTCTGCAACTAATTATATATAACTTATTCTCTATGCAACTTAGTTGACATAAGAAACACACAAAGTTCGTAAGAAAACATCAACATACTAGTGTCGTAGTATCCCGTAAAAGAAATAATATTTCAAAATTATATCGTAAAACCCGTACTACGTCTCGGTGGAAATGCGTGCCGAAAAAGTCAAAAAGGAAATGAGTCACTTAGGAAGAGACGGAGGGAGTATAATTCAAGTTTCCAACCTAACATATATAGATATACACTTATTAATAAAATCTTTGTGGTCAAGGCATACACTTATTAACAAAATTAGACTATACTTGTATATTTCTAACAGATAAATTAATTTGTGTAATTTGAATGAGAGATAATATAAATTAAAGAAAGGTGATTGCTAAAACATTTTATTTTATTTTTTGTAATGTTTTAATAAGGCTTGAAAAAATAAGAGTTTATCAAATATATTATGCATGTTTTTCATGACCAGAGTGCTTTTATTTTTCTTTTTTGGAAGTTATTATAATTTTTTTTAAAGAATAAAAAAAGTAATAAAATAATAAGAAACATTAGTAATAAATTTATAAACTAATACATGCAAGTACACGTGTCAATTCTAATCAGTTAGAAATATAAATTGAAACTAATTAAAATAGAGGTAAAACGTGCAACGCACGTTACATTTACTAGTATAATAAAAAATGCAAGATGAAATGAATGTATATGATCCAAGTCAGCTTTCAAACTTAACCTAGCTAGTATTATGTTTTATAGCCAACGATTTTTTCATATTTGCTAGCTCTCTCTATGAGTCCTAAAAAATTGTTTCGAACTTATATATGTTCGAGCTAACCGTTTCATCTTTCTACATGTTAATATATAGAAAGTTGAAATAATTACACATAAAAAAGCTAGTACGTACATATTAATTCGAAACATTTCTTAGGACATGAAAGAAATTTACTAATCAGATATCAACCATTTTGGTTAAAAACCATGTAACAAAGAGTGTATCGAACTCTTTAAAGAAGGAGGAAGCAGTATAATGCATTCGTTAATTTGAACCATATATACATTAAACAAGAAACAAATGTTTTCTCCTCTCCTATATATATATATTTTTTTTGGTCAGGCAAAAATTATTTTATTGAAATATTAGCACAAGAAGTGCCATCAAATAAGTAATCATTTGATTATTATTAAAGCATCCGATCATTTGATTAAACTTGTGTAATAGTGGCAGCCCTACACGTCACAGACAGCACACATATATAGTAAAAGATAAAAATAAAAAATAAAACAAAATTTTGCACCTTTAGATATAGATGGAATTAACCACACAAGTTGTAGATTACTGAAAAAATAAAATAAAAATAAAAAGTTTGAAAGCTAGAAAAAGTTGAATTGAAGGAAGACTAGTAGATATATCATATGTATGAATTAATATAATTTACTACTATTGTTCGATAGCCAATAATAATAATTGAGTCAGAAATCAAAAACGTGTTTACATCTTTGGCTGTCACTATATATACTCTCCCTCCCCCCATTCATCATCTTCATATTCACTTTTCAATCATTTTCTAGAGAGAGAGAGAGAGAGGGGGAGAGAGAGATGTCTCAGGGTCTAGTAGACACGCTGCCGGGGGGGAAGAAGGATGAGGTGAAGAAAATAAATGGAAAAGTGGTGTTGATGAAGAAGAATGTTCATGAGTCGTTTGGCCGAAAAGTTACTCTGCAACTCGTCAGCTCCACCCATACTCTTACCTCTGGTAATGATAAACCCTCTCTCTCTCTCTCTCTCTATCTCTCTCTATGTGCGTGTGTGAGTTAGGTGTGTTTTGTTTGCTGCGTTAAATGTCTATGCATGACTTTCATTCGTAAATGCTCAACTACGAGATCCTCTGTCTCCATTTTCATGTATTAACGGTACAAAATTAGGAAGTTTTGACATACACTAATAACCATACTCAAAATGATCACTAATAGAGAGAATTCAACTTCCTAATTTTGTATCGAGTACACCATTGGTATACCAATTTGGGGACAGAGGATCCCATCCGAGAAAGATATACTAATTCTTCTATTTCACTAAGTATATTTTATATGGAAATTTTTTATATCTTATGTAAATACGACAATTAATTACATTTAATTATAATGAAAGGGGTAAATGTTTTCGCTAAAACAAATAACATAAGATTTAAAGGTTGCACCAATATTGGTTTATCATACTATATTCCTAGAGCAACTGCTGCACCATAATTTGAATAGTTCCATTATTAATTTATGCAGGGAATACGCTGAAAGGGAAGGTGGGGAAAGAAGCAGAGTTAGAGGATTGGGAAGACTCAACCTACGCCGTAACCTTCTATTGGGAAGAAGAGATCGGAATTCCGGGGGCATTCCTCATCAAGAACAACCATCATAGCGAGTTCTTCCTCAAAACCCTCACCCTCGAGGGCGTCCCCGGCCACGAGCACGCCCCCCTCCACTTCGTCTGTAACTCTTGGGTCTACCCTTCCAAAACGTACAAAACTGATCGCATCTTCTTCGTCAACCAGGTGATCAACTTGCTTCCTTTATGTTGCATGAAGAATGTCACAGGACTTATTTCTTGTGCCATAATCATGACGTGTCTTCCTGAAAAGGACGTACATGGCATGTACAGTTGGAAAAAAGTACATGTCATGTACTCATCGTCTGATGAGACACGTCATGATTCTGACATAGGAAACGAAAGACGTTTCTCCTAACTTTTGCTAAACATTAGATATGAAAGTATGATTCGTTTAACGGTAAATTGTTGGTTGCATGTGTCAATCATTAGCCCTATCTCCCGAGCCAGACTCCCGCTCCGCTCGTGCCCTATAGAGAGGAAGAGCTGGTGAATCTGAGAGGAGACGGCACCGGGCAGCTTCAAGAATGGGAGAGAGTGTACGACTACGCTTACTACAACGACCTGGGTAACCCGGACAGTGGCGAGGATTTGGCCCGCCCCGTGCTTGGCGGATCCTCCGAGTATCCTTACCCTCGCAGGGGAAGAACAGGGCGACCTCCCACCAAGACAGGTACGTAATACCTTCTAATTACAAAGCTAAACATCCATGTAAGAACACATGCATGAACTAAATATTTGAGTTGATGGAGATAACACATACATATATATATACATACAGATCCCAACACCGAGAGCAGAATCCCACTGCTCATGAGCCTGAACATATATGTACCTAGAGACGAGCGGTTCGGGCATCTCAAGTTGTCCGATTTCCTCGGCAATGGACTCAAAGCCATCTTCCAGTTCTTTATGCCCGTGTTAACTCATCTATCCGAACTATTCACCAATGAGTTCAAGAGCTTCGAAGAAATACTTGAAATCTACAAAGGCGGCATTAAGCTGCCCGAGGGGCCTCTGCTCAAGAACATATATGACAATGTACCTTCGGAGCTGCTCAAGCAGATTCTCCCCACAGATGGTGAGGGAATCTTCAAGTATCCGATGCCGGCAGTGATCAAAAGTATGCAATCGTTTTCGTCTCCGTATTAGTAGACACTAATAGTCAAGTTTGCTGATAAAAATTTTACCAAGACAGAGGACAAAACTGCATGGAGGAGTGATGAAGAGTTTGTCCGAGAGATGTTGGCTGGGATGAACCCTGTGATTATTAGTCGTTTGCAGGAGTTTCCTCCGAAGTCGAGTCTCGATCCTCAGCTGTACGGACAACATAATAGCACTATAACATGGGATCATATCAAGGACCGAGTAGATGGACTTACCATTGAGAAGGTATTTACATATATACTGCAAGAATTCATCTAACTAATCCAAGAAATTTGTGGTAAATGGTTGAAATGATTCTTTTTTTGCAGTTATTGGAGACTAATCGTCTATTCATCTTGAATCATCACGATGCATTGATGCCGTACATTCGAAGAATCAACACCACAGACACAAAGATGTACGCCACAAGAACTCTGCTCTTCCTGCAGAGTGATGGCCGTCTGAGGCCGTTGGCGATCGAGCTGAGCCTGCCCCACCCCCAAGGGGACAAGCACGGTGCCATTAGCGAGGTGTACACCCCGGCCCAAGATGGGGTCGAGGGCTGTATCTGGCAGCTGGCAAAGGCCTACATCGGGGTCAACGACTCCGGAGTTCATCAGCTCATTAGCCATTGGTAATATTTAAACAGAGGACGATGCCTCTTTCATTTAATTTATGCAGATGATCTTTGTCTTCAACTTCTTGTGTCACTTTTTGTATAGGATGCACACGCACGCTGCTATCGAGCCGTTCGTGATAGCGACAAACAGGCGATTGAGCGTGATGCACCCCATCCATAAGCTGTTGCAGCCTCACTTCCGCGACACGATGAACATCAATGCTTTTGCGCGGCAGATCTTGATTAATGCGGGAGGAATACTTGAGCGTACTGTATTTCCAGCTAAATACGCCATGGAGCTTTCTTCTGTTATTTATAAGGGATGGAGATTTCCTGATCAGGCCCTTCCCGTTGATCTGCTTAATAGGTAAGACTACTCCATATATAATGCTCTCTTCGTCTTATTTCACTTCAACGGAATATATAATTATGCAGAGGAATGGCAGTGAAGGATCCGGAGTCTCCACACGGCCTCCGCCTAGTGATCGAGGACTACCCATACGCGGTGGACGGGCTGCTCGTATGGTCCGCCATTAAGAAATGGGTGGAGGACTACTGCAGCATCTACTACGCCTCCGACGAGGGAGTTCAGGATGACACGGAGCTCCAGTCGTGGTGGACGGAGCTCCGAGAGCAAGGCCACGGCGACAAGAAAGACGAGCCATGGTGGCCAAAGATGCAGAGCCTGAAGGAGCTCACGGACTCATGCACCATCATCATCTGGATCGCATCCGCCCTCCACGCGGCCCTTAACTTCGGGCAGTACCCCTTCGCAGGGTACTTGCCCAACCGCCCCACTGTGAGCCGGCAGTTGATGCCAAAGCCCGGGGACAAGGACTACGAGCTGCTGAAGACGGACCCCGACCGGGTTTTTTTAAATACGATCACGGCTAGGTGGCAGACGCTGGTGGGGGTGGCGCTCATCGAGATCCTGTCGAGGCACTCGTCGGACGAGGTGTATCTAGGGCAGAGGGACACGGCGGTGTGGACGAGGGACAAGGCGGCGATCGAGGCGTTCGAGAGGTTCGGGAAGAGCTTGGGGGAGGTGGAGAGGAGGATAGAGGAGATGAATGGGGATGAGAAGTGGAAGAACAGAGTTGGGCCAGTTAAGGTGCCTTACACGTTGTTGTACCCTAGGAGCGGACAAGGGTTAACTGGGAAAGGAATTCCTAATAGTACTTCTATTTGAAGATGAAGCTCTGATTCTCATGCAGGGTATGAGTTTTGGAGTTTGTTGAGAATAATGTATGTTATGAAATAAACGTGTGTATCTCTCGTCTTTGATGAAAATAAATGAAAGTGAAATAAAATCAAGGTGGAGTTTCAGTTATGAAAGAAACTGTTTACCTTTCTCTTATTCTCTTTAATTATTACTTTCTCCGTCGCAAATCAATTATCTTGTTTCATTTCGGCGTAAGATTTTAGATACAGCGTTAAAAACCGAAAAGTAAGAGGTGCACATTAAAATGAAAAGGTTAGTTATTTCCATTTTGGAAAAACAGAACAATTCATGTGAGATGATACTAATAGGAAAGTATTACAGTTAATCTGAGACAGAACTCCCTCCGTCTCATTTACTTTATTTCCTAATTGAGACGTCTCATTTCAATTGGCTTGTTTCTTAGTATAATATAAAGAATTAACTCTTACTTTTCAATGTGAACCCCTTACTTTTCACTTTGAACACTGCACCTAAAATCCTGTAACAAAATTAAACAAGCCAATTGAAATGGAACGGATGAAGTAATTAACTAGGATTCCCCAATCCAATTAGGGCAATTAGGGTTGATGTGTTCTAATAAATAAAGATTGCTGAACCAAATGAAATTTGACCTACACACATATCAAAAGATGAATTGTTTCTTTCATAATTTATATCAAGGAGGGAAAATCACTAGGAACAGTCAAGTGACAATTAAATTGGATAATTAATCAATTTTTCATGATAACTAACAACCCTTTTTTATGGACATTACTGCACCTGCATCACCATCTTCATCATCATCATCATCATCGAGTGCTACGAACTTATTCCCATTCCGACGGAAAAGGCGAATTTCGTGGCTATGCCGGCAGCAGATGGACGAGTAAAATTCAATATTAATAGAGAAAAATAAAGTGAATCAAGTGAATCGTCTCCTAATTTACACAGAACATTTCTCTTCATATATTTTTGTTGGGGGATTAGGATAAACTGACTTTTTTCGCGGAAAGTTCCTTCATCTCTAGCCAAGCAAGAATCTGAACACGTCGCTCAATGAAATGATGCCTTCGACACGCTTACTCCCAGCTTCCACTATTATGACTCTTCTCACCCCTGGAAAACGAGCCACAGTTGCATAAACAAAGTGGAAGATGTGAGGAGAAGATGCGAGGGATTTAATGAAATGTAGATTTTGTAATTATCCCAAGAAGTCATGCCAAAAACATGAGTTAGCAGTCTGAGATCAGATGTAATTACCAGGAATAGAGAGCCGCTCCATTACTTTCTGCAACGGGTCAGATCTTAAGCACATTTGACATCTCTGACCACTGAAGAAGCCATGAGGAGAGCTTGCATCTTGTCCCAGTTGTATGGCCTACATATAAATAACCGTTTTTTCTCAAGCAAAAAATATATCCATACAGTCGTGTGTGTGTGAGTGTATCACTTAATTGGATCCCTTATATTAACATCCTCATCCCTCCCCCTGTGGTCCTACCATGACCAAAATGGTCGAAACAACAGGTGGTCAAAGAGTTTAGATCGCTTCACCATGGACTGTACAAGGACTCTTAGTGACAGAAGAAAGCAGTCTGGCTTTTAGATGTTTAGCCAGTAATCCCTAATCTATTAAACTGAGTTCAGGGAATGTAATTAACGAGCCAGAATAGAAGAAACCAATATATACACAAGATTTCACTAGATGTGTGTTTTCAAGGACATTTTCAGGGCAGAAATCCTATACTAAATACAAATATAGTTGGATTGCACAAAAATAGAAATATTTCTCTGAAGAAACACAAAAGTCCACAACTGCCCCCGTAATCAACAAAAAATTCATTTCTCAGACAGAGCAGAGGTGTTAAAATACACTCCCTTCAGTAAGCATTTTATAGATGTTATAGAGCTACATGAAACAACTTTACTGTATCTGAGAAAAGAATGAAACAAGGTAATGATTAACTATACCTGATGGACACTCAAGTCATCAAGGTGAACTTGTGCATACACTCTATCTTTTGCCAAAGCGGTGATATCACTGCCAAGAAAATAAGAAAAAGTCTTTAATAAAGATGCGAATGAAATCAGAGAAAGAATATCTCACTACAGCTACCTCAAAAGTGAGTAAATATATACCTGCGACAATATATATCCACCAAAGAATCATTCTCATCCACAATAGGTATGGAGCTTACATCAGCTGAGACATCGATAATAGTGAATTTAGAAGATGAATATATACAAAACCCCAAAAAAGGAAAATGGTACGCGATATATTGATCGTCATCTTGCACAAGCACTTTTATCTCTAACTTGAACAAGAAGAATAGATTCTTGACAATCAAGCAAAGTTCACCAAAGGGAAAATGTACTTATAATAAATGTTCAGTGGCCAGCTTAGTTATGTCAGAATGACAAGAAACAACACCATTAGAAAAGAAAAGGAAAATTCATAAGATGATCATGAGAGCTGTAAATAAGATCGATTAGTATCAACCTATGCGAGGCCATGAAAATTCAGATCAAATTAACGCCAAATGGCAAAGCAACAGGTGCAAGATACAACAAAGAAACTGAAGATTTTCAAACCCCAATGAGAGATGTATACAAATATGCTAGGTGAAAGAAATCGTACCTTGGATTAATAAAGAAAGAGCAGCACCTAACGAGGCATTTGGTCTTAGCATTGCAATTGGTTTTCCATTAGCCTCACCAATCTTCGGAACCCAAGTACCCAAAGGAAATGAACATATTGGTTTCTGGAGAATGGGCAAAGAGCTAGAAGAATATCTGAAGTGCCGGCATATGCCTGGAATATTGGGCATATTAGTCATCATGTTAAATGAATACAAAGAATATACAAAAATATGTTTCTCACATTTAAGTATTCCAGAAAGGGAAGCGAGGTGTAGAAGATGAGGACATGGCCCATTCTGTGATGAAGAGTGAATAATAGGAACTGTAGAGAATTTAGATTGCAGAAGTTTCAACGCAACATCCTTCAAAGAATCGTAAGACCCAGCCTGCATTATTTGGAACCAGTGTCAAAATAATCAGACTGAAATGTTAACTTATGCTAGTCCCAAAAAAACATACAAGGAAACAAAAAGGTTCAAACAACTATATGAATGCACATTCGCTTTATGAATTATCTAATGAAAGGAGAGAGTTCACAAAAAGTAGGTCTATAAAACACATGAAACAAATTAACTAGCAAATCCAAGATAGCATAAGCATGACTGAGCACAACCAACTCTGTTATGACCGTGAAGCTATTTCGACAAAAGAATCTTGGTAGAGTGGCAAAATAACAATTTGTCATACTACATTCATTTGGAACTAAAACACCACATTACTCTCAAAAAACCTGTCCATTATTCATATAAGAACACCATTATCTTATCACAGTGTGATTCTGACATCCATTAAGAAAATTTTCAATGGTGAACAGTAAGGTCCATTTGATCAAGAAAATGAGCAATCTAGGTATGGCGAGTAAGCATGCCCCCAATATGACCTTACGATTGTTTTTGTTTGTCTCCATCAACAAGAATAGCTTGAATTCAATGAACTCCTGTCTGCCTTACACTTTCCAAATAGACATCTGACAATTTCAGATAAGAGTAATAGATCTGACTTCATAATTGCTTTAGTTACATACTCCATTCAAAGCATCAAATTTTCCCTTTTGAGCCGTCCCATTCAAAGCGTCCACTTTCCATTTTTTTAAATATTGAACACTTCAAAAAGGGTGGACCCAACAACCGCTTTTCAACACTTTACACCTTCTTAATTACCGTGCTGAAAAGAAAGTGGACGCATTGAACCCAACGGAGGAAGTACTATTTCACCTTAAGCTAGAAATGGAATGCTATAATATTTTTGTGATATATTGTGCATATCTGCCTATAATCAATATTACCACTTCTATCTAGGCTGATAACGTAGAGTCATCCATATAACATTACTACAAGTCTACAATGCAGATACAAAAGTATTTAATTCTTAGTAATTTCATATTTCCACATAACATTAACCAAACTTAGAATATGTTGAGCAATTGAAATCCAATTCACTGGCATGAAATGAACACTCAAGAGAAAACTCATAGTACTTAAATATCACTTTTTCCAAAAATCCAGTCCCTATGACCTAAGTTAAACCATCCGACCTCATTTTATTGAACACGCCACTGCATCATTCTTTAGGACTTTCAGAGTACTTGCTATCACATTTCTATGTCGTCCAGCTAAGGAACTCTCAAGGTGTGTCTAGTGTCTACAAAGCGTGAGTAGCGTCTGCTGGGGTTATGTACATAATGCTTAGTAAATATGAGCTTTGTCAAGTACACAACAGCCACTTTCAAAAGATCATCTACATAAGAAACAGGACCTTTGTTTTTTTTTTTTTTTACACGTTAAATTCCACCATTCACAAAATGAGACCAGAGACTTGGAGGTGTAAGCTCTTTTTTGTCTATTTCCAGTATTTATGAAAAACTCGTAAACATAAATAGCCACCACAACATGCTAGCAACTCAAATGTCAACATAAACCAGATCAGTGATATGTAGAAAACAATGAAGTTACGCACCAGAATTGTATATGATCACCAAAAAAATTGCTTACATGGACAAGACGACTCAAATATGATCCAGAAGTCTGTTGAGTAAGATGGGCTTTCCCCTCTTTCCAGGCAGATATCGTATGTGTCTCAAGTTCTTCCTCAGTCAAGTTAGATCCATGGTTGCCAAGCTGGAATTAGAAAAACCCGATAGCAATCTGTGACTTCTTAAACATAAAATTATACTAGTATGTAGGAAAAAGGCATAGGCACAAACAACATATGATAGATTGCATATCATATAACTTAAATTTCCGTAAGAAAATTCTCAGGAGTCAGGAGCAACAAGGGAAAGGAAACCAGACAGGAAAGCAAAACATATCATCCGAATTTCCTCCCAACTCAAAGCAGACAACTATCATTCTCTTATGTTAACAATCTAATATAGAACTATGACATCAACTGAAAAATAGTGCATGAATAGAGTAATAACATAGCAAAGACAAGACATAATAAGCTAGGAAGGATCAGACAATACTATTCACATTCATTCATCTACCCATAAGTTTTTATCAATCAAAGGGTGCAAATGCAAAAGATTAAGTTGGGGTAAAATAGAAGAACAAGTTGGGAGGGAATACAAATTTAAGAATTTCCAATGCGGTGATAGCTCAGGTATAACTTCTCATGTAATTCTAGGGTAAATTCAATTAAAAAATAGCCAGTTTCTTCCGCTTTTTTTTATTTCACAATCACAGCGCCACAGATTAATATGTTAGATGTTCAGGACATATCATTGACAGCTTTCTTTCATAAAATAGCAAATATATAAAGCTCATAAGGTTGTGTTCTCTTTGATGCGAAAGAAAAGGAGATAAAAGAGAAAATCACACTTTAAATCCAACTCTTTTCGTCACCTTTTATCAATGAGGAAGAATTTTACTCCTTAAATTGAAGAAAAAATTTACAACACCAAATTGGAGAGATAATATTTTATCTCCATTGTGGTGCAAATGAATGGGGAAAAAGAGCAAATGTGAGACAGGGAGAGAAACAAGGAAGATTTAAAGGGTGAATATCTCTTTTCTTTCACATCAAAGAGAACGCAACCTATATCTTTTTGTTTTCTCTATCTTTGAGAACCTACGATGATACAGCAACATCTTTTACTGATACGGTTTCAAGCTCAATATCCAATGAAACGACCCAGAGGGATTATTTATTAAAAACCATCCAAAGCAACTATAGAGATATGATATCTACGAGTAGATAATTTATATAGCACAAGTTAAGTAGTTTATTTATTCCAATAGAACAGATACAAGATATTCTGAGACAGATGTAAGATTTAAATCAAGTCTGAGTAACGACGCCAAGAAAAATGACACAACAATATATGAACAGTTTCAATGAGCAAAAGAAAAAGGCAGCTTTATACCATAAAAGTTATATTGTTGAATTTAAAACATGATATGCAAAAGCTTTGAGCTTAGAGTACCTCTCTGAGTATCAAAATGAAATCGGATGCACTGAGAACTCCAACGAACTGGCTCTTGCAGAAGTCCCACAAAGGAGCAACAGAAAGTCCCTGAAAATTAGCTTTCGCAATTGAGATTGTACCTGAACTAATAGCTGAAGTAAGCGTTGTAAAGGAATTTGCAATCCGTGTCAAGAGGACAGATTGAATAAGCAAATAGAGGTGATATTAATCTTGTAGGAATCTCGTGAACAAGTTTTTAAGTGGGCAAGTACGGAGTAGTAATTCAAGAGGTGGCAGTAGTAGACAATATATCTTAATGAATTAATGCCTGAGGCGACTGGCTAGCAAGATTAAATTTCTCCATTGATACAATCAATGCTGTATGGTTCCACTTCTGTAAGCAATAGGAATATTTATTCCATGGCCTCTTTTCACATTACATTATGTGTTTGATTACCACAGCTTAGGTATTAGGTATATAATATTCCAGAAAGTGAAAACAGAAATGTTAAAAGTTGTCACTTGATGATTGGCTATCTGATCTCAGAAGGGAGTCACAGAAGTCCCTCCTAAATTCTACAAGGTACATGGAAAGAACAGAAACTACGTTATAATTCAGACATTACACTGTATCGTGAATCTACCAACAATATTTTCTCATAAATTATGATCCTAAATCACAAAAAATGACTCCATGTTAAATGATAGCAGAATTCTACAGTGTTGCCAACTGACTGTTCAGAAGCTTCAGATCTTGAATCACAAATATATCATCACATGAACTACAGTATTAAGAATCATATATCAGAGTCTACCCAAACCATATATGGAATACAGTTCAGCCAGCTTGTGCTGGACTCCATTATCATTTTCTAGTAGTTCATACCACTTGGGTACCAACAATAAATAATCCAGAATACCAGAAAACAAAGACATGACCGAGCACGAGAATGAAGTAAAACTAACACCAATTCTTCATATTAGCTCTTATTTCACGAACACCAAATTACTTGCATAAGATGATGCATATATGCTATATAATACAACCAGAACCAAGTGTTCTTGAAAATTGCCACCGCATGTAAGTAGGAAGACATATCTCTCGCTTACATGCATAACCTCCAAGCAGATGATAGCAAGTTCATACATAACAACGTTTGAGAAAATGATGGGAGATGAACTAAAATTCTTTAGTAAAATACTAGTAATGACAAACTGTCATCAGTAATTACGATGAAATGTACATTTACCTGTTCATAAAGGATGTGGAATGCTTGTTTCACTGGTAAATTTATATCCAAGGCAATCACCTACCAAATAAGTTCAGCCAAGAATTAGAATATGGACAAGAAGAAAATTCTTTAGCCTTTCATAATGCATCCAGTAACAGGCAGTCAGGTACAAATAGATACCTTTCCAGACTCTGGGAGTAACTCATAAGCAGTATGTGAGGACAAAAATGTAGACACGCGGATACGAGATAGATCCAATTCAGCCTGCGATGTACTCGAATTGGCCTCCTGAAACTTGCCATATAAACATGCTTACTTTTGAGTTTTGATAAATGGCAAAAATAATCCAGAGAAAGGGAAATCGATTTTAAGTCTGACTACCCACAGATTGTCATGGGACCGTGTTTAAACAAAATAATTCAAATCAAACCACCAAAAAAGTGAATGTTAGTAAATGACCTGTATGCATTTTCTTCAGACTACTATGGTAAGAATCAGACTCTAAGTTATTTTGAAGTAATAGATCTGATCTGGATGTGATTGAGTGAGGATGTGAACCACAGAAAAGAAATGAACAGGGAAAGGGGCAAAGAATTTTTTTCTGAAGAAGCGAAATATGATTGCATAGCACCATAAAGACACAGAATACTGCCAAAACTCTTAAGATATGAGCAAAGCACAAGATGACTAACCGGTGGAAAAGGATCACCGTCAACTTCCATGCTAGATCTACCAGCAGTATCATAGCCCAAATTTGCAGGAACCGAGTCAGAATCCCTGGCTAAGGAAATAGTGTTCACCACTCCATAAGTTCCACTTACATGTGGTTGGTGTTCATCATGTCGCCATTCGCCATCAACAAAAAACTTGTACTGTATATAGATGGGGCAAACAAACTGTTGTAATCTTACTTGTCTTCTATTACATAGCTTCAATGCACAATTTCAGTTATTCCAACAGATGCTCCCTATTTCATGAAATGCACTCATATTATATTTTATCTCCCATCCTGATGGCTCAAAAGCCCGTGCATGCCGCTACATGCTGTCACATCTAACTTCTACATATCTCATAAGAAAAGACCAATCTTTGACAATTAGACAATCATTGGCAAACTAATTTCAATAAAAATGTATTACCTCCCCCTCACCGCAACATGATTACATGAGCCTATGCAACTCTCTTCCTAAGGTTTTCCAAGATAGAGTATTTGGAAACGAATATAGCATAGAACATACGCATAGCGAAATACAAAGGACATAGATAAAGGACTAACCTGGTGATGACCGGGCGTCAAGGGGTAGATAACCTGAAAGACAGTCGGGCAACCCTCCATCGGCGACATAGGGATATGATCTTGCCACCTCCATTGCCAACAATCACACACTTAGAAAACAAACTAATGAAAAGAATCACTTCAGATTGGATAAAGAATTTCATAAATCAATTCAATGACCACAGTTCACCTGGCGAAAGAGCCACTCAGCAACACCCTTCTTCCCCCATAAGGCCAGACGAATCTAAAAGGTATCGTTACCGTCCCCTGCTTGTTTGCCTCACTATTCGTACGGCCAAACATGTCTCCTTGCGTTGGTAACTCTAGATCGAATAATGCAACGTAATATCCAGGGAAGAAAAAAAAAATGCCAACTAATCTACAAGTCTTTTCTGTAACTCTTCTGTGTAATCAATCGAGATTCCAATCACTATGGGTAAAAAAACACTGCGCGTATTGCTCAGATATCCTCTCACAGTCAAACGTCGATAAAACAGCAGTAGTTTGGGATCCTCCACAAATGCAGCAGAGGACCCCCTCTATAATTCACTCATGAAATCCAAAGACGAATCGAAATTTCCAGCAACTACAAACGCAAAATGCAGCAAATCTAACCCTGAAAACGCAAAAACCAAGCCGAAATCTGGAGGCGATACCAACAGTGAGAGCTGCTGCTATTCGATTGAAAACGAGACGCTTTTTCACTTCCCCACGGATTATCAACTGACGAGCACCGATCTGCGATAATATCGCGGCTTATTCAACCCCGAAAAAGCCCTACACGAAGAATCCACCCCGATTCCTTCCGGAATCAAAATGCTTTTCCGATACGGAAAAAAAAAACGAAAATCCAACAGAAAGGGGGCAGAAGAGAGAGAATGCTGAATTGGATAGTGTGGAGATAGAATCAAGCTATATGTGGAAGTACAGGGGATCTCCTGAAGCTCTGAGCAACCTAAATAAGACACAATCGAGAGAGAGAGAGGAGAGAATCATTGATTGATTCATCAATAGTGGTAAAACTGTAAAAAAGTGGGGATTTGTCATGTGAAAAACGACAAGAGATTGGGGTTGAAAAATAAATAAATTAGTGAGGCGTTAATGACAATTTTGCCCCTCCAACTTTACGTAATGTCGAATAGTAATATTTTATTTTCCTCGTCACACCCAACGTGTTGTAATTTTCGTTTGGCCTACTTCATCAATGGGTAGAGATCGACCTCACATACAAATTCATGTACAAAAATAACTTTATTACAAAAAACATGACCTTATTTAGGGAAATAGTGTATGAAAAGGAAGAGGTTTGAGATTAGTGAATATTGTACTACCTCCTCCCCATTTATTATGACACAAAAATTAAAGAACGATTGGATGGGGAATTATCTCGTACCTATCGTGAACATTCTTAATATATCCATTGTTGACGTGTTGTATTATTAATGGGGAAAAAAATTAATATATAATACCCTAACGTATCTAATAATTAACATTACTCATGTCACATCAGCGGTGGGCGCATTAAGAATGTCGGTAGGGGAGCGTTTATCATGAGTGGAAATGTAACTATGATTTATTATGATGGGAGAGAGTTAATTGCAGTCAAATAATTTTTGTCATTTTAGGAAATATGGATAATAAATAGAATTGACAAAATGACAAATATACGTAATAAATGGGATGGAGGTAATATACGTTGACATTCAATAAAAATTTATTCCCTCCTCCCCAATTAATTAGTCAACTTTTATTTTTTTCGTCATTTATTAGTCAGCATTCTTAGAAAATAATCAAATTAACGCACAAAATTACCTTTTAAAAACCTACAATTCTGAATTTCCTTGGTTATTGACTTATTGTGTCACACCAATTGGACTAATTAAGTAGAACGAATTGAAAAATTAATTTTATTTTGTTTAAAAATTAATATTCATTTTGGTCCTTTTAAGTTGTGACACTTTTTTACAGCGTTTGTGGTAAATATTTTCGAACGTCTTGACGACAAGTTTAAGAATATCTTTTAAAATATTTTTTTCTTTTATGAAATATCGCATGTGTTGTGGTATCCCGTAATAGGGAAAAAAAATCGTTAAACAAATATTTTAAATCTCATGATCAAACAATTGCCTTGCTGTTAAAAAAAAAAAAAAAAACAACTCGAAAAGATCAAAGGAAGTATTTACGAACATACGGGGTCTATTTCGATAAGAACAGTTATGGTGTTGTAGAGTCAATTGTAATAGTTAGAAATTTGATGTGGATTTATGGTTGTACAACGTCTTTGAGATTTCCTCCGTCCCACTTCACTTGATTTATTTTCTTAATCGAAATGTTCCAATTTAATCGATTTATTTTCTAAAATGAAAATAATTAACTCTTATTTTTCAATATATACCCCTTACTTTTCACAATTTGATTACCAAATTGTTGTTGGTTATTTATTGGCAGTTAAAAGTGTACGTGATTTTCTACTTGGTGTGTAAAGATTCTATTATTGTCTCTAAACTAATTTCATTTCATGGTGAGTAAGAAAAACTGTAATATTCGAGGGGAAAAAAACTGTGAAGGGCCCAATTTCTAAGTTAGCCCAACATGAAGAGCCCAATTTCGGAGCCTAGTTTTGTGGCCCAATTTCTAACAATTGTCTCAAAGTTTGTTTCACGCAATGTTTTAAAACCCAAACCGGAGGTCGAACCTGCGAGGCCTTCGGTTTATGGTTTTTTTCGGTTGAAACCGTGGTTCAACCGGCCAAAACCGAAAAATAATCGGGACACGAACCGAAACTATGAATGGTCTATGGTTCAACCGGGTTCAACCAGCGGATCGGTTCGGTTTTTTAAACACTGGTTTCCCATGCAGGATTTATGCACGTCACTTCCATCTTAATTACCATGTTTGAAAAAAATGTCTTATTAATAATGAGACGGAAGGAGTATAGAATAGAGGGTGCTTGCATGAGAAGAGGACCATAGATGAGAGTTAGAGAAACACACCGAGCTTCATTCTTGCTCGTATCCTCTCATATCTTAGTTTCTACTACATTTTAGGAGCATAAACTAAGGCTCGAGTTTTCAAACTTTGTGGAGGTTGCTAGAGCTAGTTCAATTTGTGGTGCAACGACTGAATTAGGAATCATTTTATTTTGAGGGGTGACGATTTGTCATCACCCGCCGAGACATATCTCGTCTTGCGAATAGAAATCTTTCTCGACTTACTTTAACTAAAAGTTGATTCCTAGTACGGGATCTCACACCAATTGTTGATCCCTACTACCAAATTTGTTCTACATTGGAATTGATTAATGTGAATTATGTTCTACATTCGATCTAGTTCTCTCTCTCTCTCTTTTTTTTTTCGAGAAAAGGAAATATATTAAAACACGAGTCACTGAGGTGGTACAAGACGTACCAACCATCAGTTAAATGTTAAGTTACAAGCAAAAAACTAGCAAGCGAGTTCAGCTTCATTGCGAACCACACACCAACTCCAAAAGCGACTTTTAATTTCGACCTCGATTCGATCTAGTTCTCTTGTAATTATTAAATCAAAAGCTTGTGTTTTTTGGTTATAACACGTTTCCAACATGTAAAAAAAACCCTCAAACGTGGCCTCACACGATGGAATCACAGATATATTACGAGTTCATGTATTTTACTTTAAAGATAAAATAATAGCGAATACGAATTATTAGTAATTAAACTACACACGTAGAATACTTTTATTGAGATGTACACAAAATTTGCTCCAAATTGTGAATACGGTGAAAGAAACGTCTAAACTAATAACTTTCATAAAATAAAAATTCATAGAATTTTCCAACAATCAACATTTTTATTTGGAACTTTTTCTTTTGAATCCAATAAGAAATTAGTTAGTCATATTCATTAATCACTAGATTTTGCACCCGTGCGATGCACGGTAATGTAATGTATAGTTATAAATTGTTAAAATATGATTATTGGTTCATCTATTTCGCCCTTTTACATTATCTTACTATACATCTATTCAAGAAACATGGTGAGATGGACGGGACGGAGGGAGGGAGTATTATACTATAAAATATAACTTACAAATTTTATTTAAGTATTTAAATGTATCGTTAATTTTGGAGACTTGTATTTAAAATGATAATTCACTCTTATTTTTGAAGTTTATCGCAATTATAGCACAATCACTCATACATAATTAATCAATCAACCCTTGACATAGGTGAGACTCTCTTACTTCACACAAACATAGAAAAGTTACACCATACGTTAGTAAGAATATAGAGCAATCTTGTTAACTGTCCTAATTTAATTGAGAACCTCTTATACTATATATTAAACAAAAGAATCAAATAAGGTAGGGATATAGATACAGGAAGTAATTTACACTTGAAATTTGCCCCAAACAAATGGCAAGCTCTTGAACTTTTTTGAATCCACTCATGATGTCGTCTCTTCCAATCTCCCTAGTCCCTACTTCAACACCAGAATTAATAATTTCTTAATTTATTTCATTTACTCATTTCTTAACGAAGTATGATGTCAACACTTAACTATAAGCACCTATCATATTTAAATTGTAGGAGTATATAAACATATTTGAAGCATATCTGAACTTGAAAAATGGATGTGTAATCATTTCTTCTATTTGATTGTTTCTTACCAAAGCAAGGCTTCAACCTTTTCCTTTATAACTACCCTCGACATTAAGTAGTAGAGGTCAAAATCTTTGTGGAAGTGATACGAACCCCAATCCAATTGCTACGATAGAGGACGTGCATGAAGAAGACGTTGTTGACGTGAGTGAAGAGGACGTGCATGAGGGAGATAAGGCTGAGGTGTATGACACGGAAGAAGCCGTGGGAGAGGGTCCGAATGTTGATGGGCCAAGAGAGAGGCCTCGTCGGGCTACTCGGGAGCCCAAGAAGTTCGAGGGTTTTGTGTCTTATCGTTAGAGTCGTAATTATCTCGTTATTGTATTTTAATTTGTGAGTTTGGGCTTGGCCCGAAGTTAGCTAGTTGAGTCGAGCGTTTAGAGCTCCGTTCGGGTTTTCTTGTTGGTTCTTTCCCGGATCGTAGTGAGTCGAACCAACCAGGGTCCTAGTATTTATATTGAGAGATTAGGTTTTATTATACATCATCATCGTCAATAATAAACCCTAGTTTTCTCTTCATTGCGTTTCTTTTCTATCTTTGCGCCGGCGCGATCGACGGGGAGAGCCCGCGACCGTCTTTTATCTTCCCGTTTCTCTTCGAACATCTCGTTCGAGCTTGATAAGGGAGTCGGCCCTTATCAATTGGTGCTTTCATCATTGAACCTTGCGCCAATTATGCACAATCCGAGAGGAACGAACCCACCGTTCGGTTCTCGACCCCGTCCGCCGGTGATGCGACCTCCATCATCGACAGTGGGGAGCGATTCAGTACATGTGGATACTCTCATCTCGGTGCTGCAGCGCCTCGAAGCTAAGCTGGATGTTTCCGATCAACGCGCAGCGAACCCTAGTTCTCAGCGGCCGGACCCCGATCCCCCATATGAGATGCAGTCGGGTTGGCACGACCCGCCATGGATACCGGAGAGTATCCCCACTACGGCGGTGACGACGACGCCCTCCGCGGTTCCTCCGTCAGGCTCCGGGGTGATGTATGGCCCGTACTCCGATCATTATGGCCACAGCGGCCCGGATTCCACTACAAGAAAAAAGGTAATAGACAACAGTCAATACCCGTGGTCTATTAAGAAATTTGGGTGTTGTCTACCTTCTGCTTGTCTATTAAGGGCGGCAATAGACAACAGGTCCTAGCCTGTTGTCTATAAGCTTGTAGACAACAGGTATATTGGTGTTGTCTATCAACAGAATTGTTTTGTTGTCTATTATATTATAGACAACAATATTCCATGTTGTCTATTAACGTAATTTCATATTGTCTATTATTTGTATAGACAACATATATCTTCGACTGTTGTCTATTAATCAGTATTGATTTTTTTTTTTTTTTTGCCCTGAATTTTATTTTATCAAAATTCATTAAAAATATTATATAAAAAAAAGTAAATATATATTTAAATATTATAAAATTTCATTAAACAAGTATTTAACATTAAAATGGTACAACGTCTCAAAATGTATATGATCATAACATGTAATCTCAAACTAAATACTACTAAACTTTTATCCAAAACAATACTATAAAATCCAACTAACTATGCTCATCAATTGCAGCAATATCCAATCTCTTCTATCTTCCATCCACGAGCATAACTTCAACAAAATCATCACCGAAGAAGCTTTCATTAATGCTACCAAAATAATATACCAAGTATTCAAAAAATAGAACAAATAAATGATGAATATTCATAATTTAAAAAAGAACATTGATTATATCGAACTCACCATAATCATGATTAGGTAAAATCGGATACAAACTCTTCCCATTCTTTTATCCTTCAAATAAAAATCTTAAGAAAACTAGCAAATGATCAAATTTAAATAACTTATACCATAACAAAAATTGGATTCAACAAAGCCACATATTTGTTAAAACAAACATGAAACTAGATATAGGGTAATACAAAAAGCAACAAAAAGAGGTAATGAGAGACAAAAACTCACTTCATTCCATTCCTTCCCTTTTGCTAAGCGTAGATACAGAGGCGCATTAGGATTGGCAAATGCAATTACATTTGACACAGCCACCACCTTTGGCTGTTGAAGGGGAAAACACGAGACAGAATCAATTAGAATGATTGTTTTCCTTATAAAGGGACTGATTTATTGGTTCTTTTCGTAGTTCATGTAGAATATATACCGGTTTTCTCTTATATGGAAAAAAATATCCATGTCTCACTAAAAGTATGAAAGTGTAAAATTTAACTCAGTATGCTTACATTTAACACGCCACCAGAAAACAAACCAAACAAAAAGTCCGATCTTTGGTTAATCAACTGCAACTTCAGCGAGCCTTTGCCCGTATCTTTGTACTTGGGACTGCTGAAATTTGCAAACTGATACTACAGAATAAACTGAAACTATATACATTAGTCCTTTTGGATTCAAAGAAGTTTGGTTTTGGCAAAACTGTTGCAAACTGAAAGCGGAGAAAACCTTTATGGGTGCTGTGCACAAATATGGCAGGACAGTTCTCAAGTTTTCTGGGAGGCAGGTAGATGAACTGAAGACGATAAATTTGAAAATCCTAAGATCTAAATAACTGCATCATATCAAAATACACACATCTTAGGATATGTACTTTTGCCTTTACCTGAAGTTTGAAGGAGAAAATACTTCAATCCAATTACCAATAGACAGGTTTGCCATTATCGCCTCCGAGAAGCTGTTGGCGGAGAGGTCCATCGATTCAAAACTGCAATAATTATAATTAA
The DNA here is from genome assembly GCA_029379335.1 of Thymus mandschuricus. Lineage (NCBI taxonomy): Eukaryota > Viridiplantae > Streptophyta > Magnoliopsida > Lamiales > Lamiaceae > Thymus > Thymus mandschuricus. Next base: position 6,683,524 of record CM057072.1, read on the forward strand.
AACCATCTCTTTTCTACCTATAGGGGAAAAAAATGCATCTCGTAGCAAGCTTAATACCTCTTTATCATATACCCTAATGCTTAATTAAATACATGGACAAGATTATCATATTGTACACCTCAATATCCCTGTATCATTTCCAGAATTTTAAGTGAAACAAACATCAGAATCGTAACAGCAAGGTTGAGCTAAAGTTCCCGCAGGCAGATTGTACAGTCTGACTTTGGAGACGCATAACTCTCTCATGTGATGTCGGATTAGAAATCCGAAGATACCGTTGGAAAGCTAATGAAAAGAGGTTTCTAATGGTACCTAGTATGCTATATTTTGTCTCAGAATAACACCCAAAATCGGGACCTAAAGAGTCTGTCCTGCTGCTGTAAAAATAGAGGCTCAAGAAGCAAAATCAATTCACTACCCTACGATCATAGACCCATCAATTCGCAATTTACAAAAATCCCATATAAACACACACAAGTTAATCACGAAATAACTAAACTTCATGAATGTTTCAACTCTAATTCCATTTCATTAATTCCATAATTGGTACAAAATAAACAAAACTTGTGATACCTGCATATACTTGTGATAAACAAATATAAACATATTTAGTTCCCTATTTGGTACAAAATAAACGGACCATGAGCCAAAATTCCATTTGCAACCATTACCATGACTAGTTAGAAACCTTCTAAACACATGACTTCTATTTTAATTCGGATGAAAGATTTTGTCTAAATAAGCCATAAATCATCAATTAAGCACTCAATAATACTATTTCTTTGTCATAAAAAAGAGAGCAAAGAAAGAGATGCAATCCCTATTGCAAAAACAAGATCAAACAAAAGATTTAGAGCTGTAGGCACTAACAACCTCAAAAATTCTCCACTTCACACAAAACAAACAAGAATTTTGCTATTAAATCTACACAACTAATTGTTGTTGTAACTCCATAATACTGATATGTCTCTTCTTTAAACAAAACAAAACCGGAAGGAAAAAAATCGCTCAATATTAAATCTTCAAAAGGTTTCAGCTATTATTTCATTAAATTATTCAGAATTTCGAACTGAAAGTGCGAAAGAGGATGGGAAAATATCGATACAATTTGAATTCATGAAAACGGAGAGAGGGGGGAGAAGCCGAACCCTACCTCTGCCCTAATTGGTGCCGACAGAGAGAGGCGGAAGTGATGTATAGGGACGACGGCAACGCTGCTGGAGAGCTGAGAGAAAGCCTCTGCCCTAATTGGTGCCGCAGTTGGGTGAGGGAGGCTGTTTCGTTGGAAGCGGCGGCGACTTAATATATATGTGCTGGCGTGGTGAGACTCCGTAAGATCTGGGGGAGAGAAGGAATGGCGGTGATAACAGACGAAAATGGGAAGATTTCAAGCAGGAGAAGGAGAGAAGGCTCGGCGAAAGCAGATGAATTTTTTTTATCCTTGTTCAATTTGTGTGGGGTGAGAAACTGAGAATAGAATTCACGGTGATGATAAAAAAATAATGTGAATAAAAAAATCAAAAATAGCTATAGACAACATACATAGCCCTGTTGTCTATTTAATTAAAAAAAGCGGCTATACACAACGCACATAAAGCCTGTTGTCTATATCATTCAAAATATGCGGCTATAGACAACAGTGACCAAATGCTGTTGTCTATTATTATTAATGCGGCGATAGACAACAGATTTCATAACCTGTGGTCTATGTGTTTATAGACAACGGAATTCTCATCTGTTGTAAGGTGAGAATACACAAAATCAAAATTAAAGACAACAGTTTATGCATGAGCTGTTGTCGATATTGTTATACACAACAGAAACATTACGGGCCGTTGTCTATTTCCTCTTGTCTATTAGCATTTTTCTTGTAGTGTTCCTCCACCGGTGTGCTCGCGGGCAGGGCCGAACGGCCACGGCGTACAGCGTGGGAGAGGCCGCAGCTTCGTTCCGTGCCTCCCCATCAACCCTACTCCATGTGGGACCCCCCTATGTCGCGAGGACCTTCTCCATCCTATTCGGCCGACCCAGCCCGCCACATGAAGATGGACCCGCCTATTTTCGACGGGTCCGACGCGCAAAGTTGGGTAACTCGTATTGAATACTATTTCGAGCATATTATGTTACCTATTGAACATCGCTTACACTATGTCGTTTTGTTGTTTGCTCCTCCGGCTTCGGACTGGATTTTCGCGTACCGAGCGAGCAATCCGTGCGCTACATGGACGAAATTCTTGGAGGATGTCAGGCGTCGCTTTGATCCCCATTACTATGTCAACTACATGGAGTTGATTGCGAAGCTTACACAGACGGGAGCTTTGGGGGATTATAACCGGGAATTTGAGCGCATGATGAACCAACTACAAGGGGTTCCCGAATCCATCCTTCTGCCGATCTACATGGGCGGCCTTCGCCAACCTATTCGCAATCAAGTTCGTATGCAGCACCCGGCTACGATTGCTGCAGCGATGTCGTTGGCTAACGAGTTCGAGAGTACGTCCGATAGGAGCAATTCATTTATTCGGAAGCCATGGCAAGGGAAGAACACGTCGTACCCACCATCTTCGGGTCCGGCTGTGCCCGAGCAAACTAAGCCGCCGTCATCAGCCCCAACTTCAGGCCGCAATCGTGATCTTTCGCGCCTTCCGATTGTCCGATTGTCATCAGCGGAGAAAAGGGACCGGACGAGCAAGGGTCTATGTTGGTATTGCCCCGATAAATGGAGCGTGGGGCATGCTTGTAAAACCCCGGTCTTAGCTTACATGGGAGTAGACGAGGAAGATGAGGAACCCCATCAGGCCGAGGAGGAGGATGACGGCCCCGAGGTCGTCACATCGGATTTATCTCGCCTATATAGCTTGGACGGCCGTCCGAAAGCTTCTTCGTTGGAATTAAAGGGTGTTTGGGGGATACCACTGTCTTTATACTGGTAGACACCGGGAGTACGCACAACTTCGTACACCCGAAGATAGCCGAGAAGAACAGTTTGAATTGGGAGCAAATTCGACCATTCCGTGTTTATATGGGCAACGGAGAGTCTCTCGTGTGTTCGTATATGTGTTCGAAGGCTCAATTATCGATCCAAGGTCATCTTTTTGAGGTGGATTTGTTTGTGTTGCCGGTTCACGGGCAAGATGTAATTCTTGGGATGGCTTGGTTGCGTTCTTTACACCGCGTGACGAGCGATTACGACGAGGGAACGCTGGAGTTCTCACGGGGGTTGACTTCGGTTCGCTTGCAGGTCACACCTAGACGCCCTAAGAGGGTCTCGGTTCAAAAATTTGCATCGCTTTTGCTCAAAGTGGAGGCAGCCGCGGTGTTTGAGTTAGTGGCCGTCGATGGCCTACAGTCGGAGGCTACAAATGATTCGGGTCAGGCCTCGGCCGAGTTTCCTTCGGACTTACCTCTGCTGGTCCGTGACGTGCTCACCATGCACGACTCGGTGTTCGCCATGCCGACGGGACTTCCTCCTAAGCGTGTATTTGATCATAGAATACACCTTTTGCCGAGCACAAAACCTATAAATGTGAGGCCCTACCGCTATCCTTATTTCCAGAAGGCCGAGATCGAGCGACAAGTGAAGGAGATGCTTGATATGGGAATCATTCGTCGTAGTAGCAGTGCGTTTTCCTCCCCGGTTCTCCTCATCAGAAAAAAGGACGGTTCCTTCCGCTTTTGTATTGACTACAGGGCCCTCAATGCCGCCACGGTGCCGGATCACTTTCCGATACCCACAGCCGATGAGTTATTTGACGAGCTGGGCGCGGCTCGAGTCTTTACGAAGCTAGATCTACGTTCGGGTTACCACCAAATCCGAATGCATGATGCGGACGTGTTTAAAACGGCTTTTCGGACGCACGACGGGCACTTCGAGTTCCTCGTCATGCCATTCGGCCTTACTAATGCTCCATCTACATTCCAAGCTGCGATGAACGAAATTTTTCGCCCATTCTTACGCCGGTTCGTCATTGTGTTTTTTGACGATATATTGATCTACAGTTCGACACTGGAATCGCACGCGGAGCATTTATCAGAGGTCCTGAGTATACTCACGCAACATAATTTCTTCATCAAGCTATCTAAATGTGTATTTTGCAGTACTACAGTGGACTATCTCGAGCACATAATTTCAGAGGGATCTCTTCAGGCGGACCCCTCCAAGATCGAAGCAATGGTCGCTTGGCCTACGCCTACAACGGTGAAACAACTACGGGGATTTTTGGGTCTCACAGGTTACTACCGTCGCTTCATTGCCGGGTATGCGGTCATCGCTTCACCATTAACGGATTTATTAAAAAAAGATGCTTTTACTTGGAGTATGGAAGCCGAGAATAGCTTCGTGGAATTGAAGAAAGCTATGACCTCGGCCCCGGTTTTGGCCTTACCCGACTTCTCGAAGCAGTTTATTGTGGAGACGGATGCATCGGGGACGGGAATTGGCGCTGTTTTGTTGCAAGATCGGCATCCCTTGGCGTTCTTCAGCAAGAAACTTGGTCCCCGTCGTCGTATTACTTCGACATATCATAAAGAGTTGTACGCCATCGTGGAGGCAGTTCAAAAATGGAGACAATACCTGCTCGGGCGAGAATTTATTATTCAGACTGATCAGAAGAGCTTGCGGGAATTGTTGCAACAAGTTATACAAACCCCGGATCAGCAGCTTTATGCTCGAAAATTGATGGGTTTCAAATTTAAGATCGAGTATAAGCCGGGGGTGATGAATAGGGTGGCGGATGCGTTGTCACGAAAGGAGGAAGAGAGTAGTGACGCCGAGAAGGACACGGCCTTGTTGGTTGCGGTTTCGCAGCCTATGCCGGAAATTCTCGAATTGCTTCGGGAGGATGTTCGGGTCCGATCGGAGCTGAGGGAGTTGTGCTCGTCGATTGAGGAAGGGAAAGCGTCCACGGACTTTCACATGCGAGATGGTTTGATGTATAAGGGGCGTCGAATTGTGGTGGCGGAATCCTCGGAGGCTAAGTTGGCCATATTATATGAATTTCATTCTACTCCTATTGCGGGTCACCCGGGAGTCGACCGAACCTTCCGCCGTCTCGCCCAAGTTTTTTATTGGCCTCATATGCGACGTGATGTGCAGCGCTTTGTCCGGGCTTGCTTCGATTGTCAGACGACAAAATATCCCACGCAAAAGCCCGCCGGTCTCTTGCAACCTCTTCCGATTCCGTCGATGGTTTGGGACGAGGTATCTATGGATTTCATCACGGGCTTGCCTCAATCCCGAGGATTCACTGCGATCATGGTGGTGGTCGATCGCTTCTCAAAGTACGCTCACTTCGCTCCGTTGCCACCTCGTTTTGACGCTTGGCGCGTTGCGAATACGTTCATTGATACCGTAGTGAAGCACCATGGGTTTCCGTCTTCTCTTGTTTGGGATAGGGATTCTGTTTTCTTGAATGAGGTATGGGAAAACCTTTTAAAGTTGAGTGGTACGAAGCTTCACTTCACAACGGCCTATCATCCGGAATCCGATGGCCAAACGGAGGTGCGCAATAGAGGCCTCGAGCAATATCTTCGGGCGTTTGTCGCCGAGAACCCGGTGAAGTGGACAAATTTTCTACCATGGGCTGAATTAGCTCTAAATTGCTTTCATCATGAGGGGTTGGGCGTCTCGCCATTTCAAGCCTTATACGGCCGAGAACCGCCTTCATTGTTGGCGCCGCGTCCGCCGGCTGCATGCCCGCCTTCGGTAGCGGAGGTAATTCGGCAGCGGGGAGAAATGCTTGTGTGGCTGCGTCGGAATTTGGAGAGAGCTCAGTAGCGAATGCGCCAGTCGGCTAATCGACATCGTCGTGATGTGGAGTATGCGGTGGGGGATAGAGTGTTGCTGAAATTGCAGCTGTACCGTCAACACTCGGTTGCCAAACCCTTATCCCCCAAGTTGGCGCGTCGTTTCTACGGGCCATTCGAGATTTGTGAAAGAATTGGGCAGGTGGCATATCGCTTGAAGTTGCCGGAAGAGAGTCGTATACATGATGTCTTTCACGTGAGTTTGCTTCGCCCTTTTGTCGAGGCAAGCACGGGTGATCTTCTACCTTTTCCTTCTTATTTCGCACGCGGCAAGGCGGTGGCGAGGCCGGTCCAGCTGCTGGACCGTCGTACTGTGAGAAAGCATGGGGTATTGGTGGATGAATGCTTGCTTGCATGGGATGATGATGAGGGTGCGTCGCCGACTTGGGAGCCGATTGACGTTGTCCAACGACGTTTTCCAGATTTGCTCCTTGTGGGCAAGGAGGTTGTTAACAGGGGGGGAGTTGATACGAACCCCAATCCAATTGCTACGATAGAGGACGTGCATGAAGAAGACGTTGTTGACGTGAGTGAAGAGGACGTGCATGAGGGAGATAAGGCTGAGGTGTATGACACGGAAGAAGCCGTGGGAGAGGGTCAGAATGTTGATGGGCCAAGAGAGAGGCCTCGTTGGGCTACTCGGGAGCCCAAGAAGTTCGAGGGTTTTGTGTCTTATCGTTAGAGTCGTAATTATCTCGTTATTGTATTTTAATTTGTGAGTTTGGGCTTGGCCCGAAGTTAGCTAGTTGAGTCGAGCGTTTAGAGCTCCGTTCGGGTTTTCTTGTTGGTTCTTTCCCGGATCGTAGTGAGTCGAACCAACCAGGGTCCTAGTATTTATATTGAGAGATTAGGTTTTATTATACATCATCATCGTCAATAATAAACCCTAGTTTTCTCTTCATTGCGTTTCTTTTCTATCTTTGCGCCGGCGCGATCGACGGGGAGAGCCCGCGACCGTCTTTTATCTTCCCGTTTCTCTTCGAACATCTCGTTCGAGCTTGATAAGGGAGTCGGCCCTTATCAGGAAGCAAGGATGGGGAACTATCATTTTAAACCTGCAACATGCAACAGAGAGGATCGAAAACCATGAGGCATTAATAACTCTTATAAAGCTTGTTCATAATCCAATATTAAAAAGATTTCCACCATTTTCAATTATTCCAATAGCACAATTGAGAACCCTACTACATAAAACTGAAACGAAGAAAAAATCATTGACTACATCTACGTCTCATTGCTATCTGATGTGAAACATACAGAAACCTTCAGAGATCCAGATGATCGTGATAATTCAAGCAAACATGTTAATGGAATTGTTCAAGGTGCAACCGATAAAAACATAGAGCTTAGGACATCAAAGCATGAGGATTTCTACGAACAAATCAACTGATTTTGAATAGTTGACTTACCGTAGTACCGATTCGAGGGAGTTGCTGGAGTAGTTTAAATTCTACAAAATCGAAGTTGCTGGAGTAGTTTCAATTAGAGAGAACAAATCGGAGTTGTTGAGTTGTTAAAGAGAGGAGTTTTTAAACCTATGAAAGTTGGATGCGGTTTGCCAAAGTGGGAGAAATTCTCGGGGGATGGGAATGTGCTGCAAAACTTATGTTTCGAAATTACAAAGATAACCTCAATTAATATAAGAATTTTAAAATTGCCACTCAAATTGATTTGAAATTGAGGATTCGTGTTTTATATATATATACAGATTAGTAGTATTAAACATTTCATGCAAAATCCATTTCCAGAATTACAATTGAAGCCTTTTTCGTGTATATTTCTAGGCCGGAAAAGTGGTAATTGCATAAATAAAAAAATAAAAGGTACAGACTCATAAACTCGAACATGAACAATCCGAGGGGGTACAACGGCTCAAAAGGCTAAAGAGAAAACAAAGCCAAAACAGGTAGGCTTTGAAAAACACGGACTGAAATCGAGGAAATAAAACACCACCAGAAAGAACTCGACATATGCTCTATGCTTATTTACTCCCAAGACAAGCGGTACTGAGCAGCAGCAGCCTTTTACGCCTTGAATAAGAAGGCAGAGCATGCATGCGCCAAAAGGGATAAAATTCGGGGAACCGAACAGAAGGAATCCCTCCAGCACACTGCATGACTCGAACAGCTCAAAAGCTCCATTCCTCCTCCAAAAAGTAGCTCCGAATCAAGGCATCCATCCGTCGAAGAGGCACTCAACAAGAGTGTATGGCCACGTCGGTCGCCCGCCAAGGTCAAGGACACTCCACCCTAAGGTAGCAGGGCGTGACAGCCCAAAAAAGGGTTCAAAACGAAACCATCAGCTGAACACTTAGCCCTCGCTTCAGCAACCAAAGGTTGCTTGCAAAACCCAACACAACAGCAACACCAGATAAAAGCAAAAATAGAGCAAACAACGAAAAGAAAGGAAGGAACGAAAGCACCTGTCCATACAAAACGCGAGAGCAGACTACAAAGCAAGGCTAACACCATGTACAGTTGTGAGGCTACATCGAATGGAACCTAGCAACCACAGACCCCACACCAGCCTTGATCATAAAAAGACGAGGCCCCTTCAAACTATAAAACCTACACTTAGGATACAGCCGCCAGAATCAACAAAGAGTTAGCATGTGTTAATATCCATATGGGACAGAACTACATCAGCTGGGAACAACGAATAAAGGATACGATAAACGTCTGTCTTGATCGCTTTGGCAATGTCTCTGGCAACGAAGGGTTTGTTTTCAACATAGAGCTTATTGCGAGCATACCAAATATAGCTGACTGTAGCACCAAGAGCTAACCAGCGGGCCTTACGAACGACACCAGAACCAGCTTTAGCTCGTTGGAAGCAGCTGATGGCACTAGTTATTGTAGAAATCCTTCTCTTGAATTTCAGCCACGAAAGAATATCAGACCAAACAGCAGCAGGTCCTTCACAGTTAAAGAACAGGTGGTCATGTGTTTCGTCACCCCTTTTGCAGATTACAAATTGTCAAGAAATATCAGAATGCTTCAGTCTATCAAAGGTCTTCAGCCTGCCATGAATAGCTAACCAAAGAGACATAGAAAATTTAGGAGGGATAAATGAACGCCACACCGCCTTATGCCAATATTTCTTCTTCCCCTTAACACGAAAATGCTCATAAGCTTCAGCAGTACCGTTCCCTTTAAACCACCCTTCTAATTTTTCCTTGGCTTTATTAACATTACCTGCACAGTCTTGTATAAGATTATCACGAATAAGAAGGATATTTTTTAAGAGAGAGGAGTCTCGAGTAGGTATTTCGATATCCCATATGCTCTGGCCTCTTAGAAACTCCACATGGATCCACTTAATCCATAAAGAATCAGTTTTAGCGTGTATGTTCCAGAGGGTCTTGGACTGCAGAGCTCTATTCCACGTGCTGAGGTCTTTAAGGCCAAGTCCCCCTTCGTCTCGGGGCATGCTGACTTTTTCCCAAGCAACGGGGCAGTAGGTACCTCCCCATAAGAAGCGCCAAAGTAATTTCGTAATGCGCTCAATCACCGTCGCTGGAAGTGGAAGGGCCTGTAACCAATAGCACTCCACACCTTGTAGAACAGATCGAACTAACTCAAGACGACCTGCACGAGACAGATTAAGGTTCGACCAGCGATGAATAAAATTAGAAATCTGATTAAGAAGAGGCAAGTAGTTGGTAGTAATCAAGGACTTAGAAGCTAAGGGCAGTCCGAGGTATTTAGCTGGGAATGAGCCCTCAGGAAATCCAAATAAATCCAAAATTACTCGCTTCTCAAAGGGTCGAACACCCACAAAGAAGATATGAGATTTGGATTGGTTGACTGTAAGGCCCGAGGTGGAAGTGAACTCCACAAGAGCATCCCGCAACACTTTCATTGAATCAGGGTCCCCTCGTCCAAAGAGCAAGAGATCGTCTGCAAACGCCAAGTGAGAAGTATTAGTCTAATCACATTTGGGGTGAAAAACAAAATTAGATTCTTGTGTTCGTGTGTGCAATAGTCGTGAGAGATAATCCATGCAAAAGAGAAAGAGAGTGGGTGACATCGGGTCACCCTGACGTAACCCCCTTTGTCCCTTAATAAAACCATGACTGCCACCATTAATGGCAATGGAAAAGGTGGCTGAGGTGACACAAGTCATCACCCAGTGTATAAAACAAGGGTGGAAGTCCAGCCCATGAAGTACGTCATGAAGGAAGCTCCAAGAAATACAATCATAAGCTTTAAGCAGGTCAATCTTCACCATACATCGAGCTGTGATTCCTTTCTTCCTCTCGTACTTCCTAACAAGTTCCTGTGCAAGAAAGAAATTGTCCATAATGTTTCGCCCCTTGATAAATGCAGCTTGAGCTGGTGAAACTAATTTATGCAGAAGTGGAGCCATCCGAATGGTAAGGATTTTAGTGATTATCTTATAAACGACATTTGATCGAGCGGTAAGAAGTTATTTTTCGAGATTTTTTTAAAAAAAAAAAATCTAAATTTCTCATCAATTAAACAAAATAAAATAATAAAAACGAAACCACCAAGGCACGTACCTGCACGCTCTCTCCCACTCTCCCACGCACACTTGTTCAGTTGAGGGACGCGCGCCCTTCTCCCCCACCATCTTCCCCCTCTAGGGTTCATGCTTTCGCCATTTCCAATCACTTACAATTTTCTCGGGATTCAGAAATGTGCTCATTCATTCACGTTTCAAGCTCCCATTAACTGTTTCGCCTCGGAAGCTTCCTGCACGCGGTTGAGATGATGTCGGTCATGAGCTCCAGCACTGACGGCGGGGTGGCGCCGCCGCCGGAACGGTTAATCAGCGCCGCCGGTGAGGAAAAATCCGCCGCTTCGACTAGCAATTTCGGTTTCTCCGGAGGCTTCGGATTCGGCTCAGTGGCTCCGAATGACGAAGCTGCTCGAGTTGGCGGTTATCGACCGGATGAAACTAGAATTTACGGCAATGCGACGGATTGTAGAGTTTTGAAGCTGGAGAATGAGGATAACAGGTTGTATGGTAGTGAAGGGGGAGAGAATCAGCGTAGTCATTCTGCTTGTAGATTGCACGGAAGTAGTGAGAAAAGCAGCTCTCGGAGCGGAAAGCTGGAGTATAAGGTGGATTCGACTGTGGCTGAGGATTACGATTCTATGTTATCAGCATTCGATCAGTTAGCAGCTAAAGGAAGGGATGAAACTGTTGGGTGTGGTTTCAAAATCGGAGATATGGTGTGGGGAAAGGTAAAATCGCACCCCTGGTGGCCGGGCCACATTTACAATGAAGCATTAGCTTCAGCGTCGGTCCGCAGAGGGAAGCAGGAGGGGCACGTGTTGGTAGCGTTCTTTGGTGATAGCAGCTATGGGTGGTTTGATCCGGAGGAGTTGATTCCGTTTGAAGAGAACTTTGCGGAGAAGTCGAGGCAGACGACATTGCGGTCATTTGTAAATGCTGTGGAGGAAGCTGCAGATGAGATAGCCAGAAGAAGTTGTTTGGGTTTAACCTGCCGCTGCAGAAATGATTTCAACTTCTCGCCTACAGATGTAGATGGATATCTTGTTGTGAATTTGGGGGAGTTAGAGACGGGGGTTTATAGCACGAGCCAGATAATCGAGGCGCAGGATAGTTTTGAACCGAGGGATATGGTTAATTTCCTGCACGAAGTAGCCTTGAAACCCACGAGTGACGAGTGTTCGTCAGTTGAATTTATCAAGCAGAGGGCAGCAGCTTTGGCTGTTAGAAAGGGGTTTTTCGAGGACTTTGATGAGACTTATGCTCAGGCTTTTGGGACTCAACCTTTGCGGCCACCTCGGCCCACTGCCCCTGCAGCTGTGGATCCATTGAAAGGTAATGCTTCTTAATGAACTTCTTAGAATACTGGTGGCATAATATCATGCATAGTTTTTGGTGCTTTGTTGCGATGACTTTTGCTGCTGAGGATCGTAAAGTAATTTCCTAGAAATAAACTGTGTTATGACTTATGAGCACCTATCAATCTCTTGAGTAAAGAAAGTAGTGATGGGATTCAAAAAATAGATAGTTACATGCTACAAGCCATATGAAGAAGCCCGTAGAGTAGTTGACCTATAATTTGAAGTCCACGTAAGGAGAGGTGAATTGCTGCAGCATGCTTCATGAGATAATCTTGGTTAGAGGTGGTATTGGAGTTTTAACTGTGTAGTTCAAAGTGACTTCTATCTTCAAAGAGAAGTGAAGGCATTGTCGTTGTCATATACATGCTTTTTGGTTCTTTTATTGCCTTCTGGTAAAGTACATTAGCCAAACCTTGTAGTCACTTTGCTTTTGGCTCTCCACTGTATTTTGTGTAGGTTCATACCAAAGTTCCTCATTTTCTCTTTAATTGTTAGTTTCCTCTTTGTGCCTTAAGGTACAAATTTGAAATGAGATGATATATATTTTGTTGGATCTGTTAGCATACTCACTTTATTCTGTTGCTCTTCTGATCCTGTATCTTTCATGTTTTCCATGTAATGGGTATATTGAAAAGATATATAGGAAGTACCTCCTCTGTCTAGGACTGGGCACATTCTTCCGCATGATGCCTCTCACATTTTCTCTGTCTTGCAAGTAATTGGAGTTGCCTTTTTCTTTATGCTTCTGAAGTCCTGATATAGTGATCAAAAGCACTTGTATCTCCTTTCAGTGTAAGAAGATGGTCTTTTGCTAGCCAGTTTATGTGAAATTAAAGTGATTGGATCAAGGGTGTTCTTGAGTGAGTAATTCAGGGGTGTCAGTGTGGAAAGGGAATACCTGCCCGATTTTAGTACTTGAAGCAAATCAAATAACTGATTAGTATATTGTCTCACTGAAAAATATTATTGTTACTTGCATGTTCTTGTGCATGTCAGGTATCTTATTAGTGTAATCCTATTACTTATAAATTGAAAAGTAGTTTGTGTTTTGCATATATATTCTTCTTTGATATTGTTGTCTTTAAAATTCTAGATGTCAATCATTGATTGTCACTTTAAAAAACTGAAACTCCCATTTCTTCTGAAGAGATGGTAAGATATATTTAGGAAATGAAAATGAAGCACAGAAATTACACTGTCTGGTCAATGTAATTAAAGTTTGGTGTTAATTACCCATCAATCTTTAATGTTCTGGTTATATGTACATTTGGTGTACTAATGGGTACACATCTAATCAATGGATAGCACAGTACCAAATACCAATGACATTTGATCCACCATCTTGTTACAGTTTTAGTTTTCTCTGATATTTTGTGATTTTGAATATTTCAGTTGTGTGAAACTGAATTTTCCTTTTATTATTAGATAGCAACTGTTTTCTCACTTTTGCAAAGGCCAGCCCTACTTTTCTTCTTCATCCCGTTTCACGGCTTCCTTCTCACTGAACACTGAAAAAAACACCCTCAGTAATCACCAGATCCACTCTATGGTGCCACCCAATTGGTCAAGCCTGTACCATGTTTATCCAAAGTGAGTCATCATCGTCCAGTTTGTACTTTGTATATTTGACACACTGATATTTCCAAATTGGGTTGTTTGCTTCCGCAATCTGCCATGGTGCCACCATCAACCATTTACTATAATCATACATGTTTGTTTGCAGATTGATTAGAATATTATTGCTTTAATAGAATCCCCAATTCTGAAAAGGCTGCACACCTGATCAGATATGTTTCTATTCTTCACATCTTTCTCATTTGATAGATTTGTTGGTGAAGGTGGTGGCACACAAATAAAGTAATGCTGAAATTATGCAGTACTTTACCACTTTATCTTATTGGAGAAATTCAGCTGTGTTCTGTTTTTCTTCTTCATTTTCTCCTATAGACACCCTGCCCTCTGTTTATGCAAATAAAATTCAGATTTACCGTACTGTATCAAGGTAGAGAAAAGTGTTTGCTAATTATCAAACCAAACTGAGTACAGAAAAGTGATTGTTGATTATCAAACTAAACCAAACTGATCGCAATCAGGTCTGTCAATCTAGTAAAGTCAACTGCAATGAATACGCCTTTGTTTTTTATTGCTTCTCTATCTATTATACGACTTGATCTGAATTCCTATAGGGTTTGGATGTTTTGTCTTAGATGGGTTAGGACCGTTAGGTGCTCATGTAGCTACATTGATATCTTATAGTTTAGTGACGCAGAGGGCTAAGTCTGCTATCCACAGCATGCTTAGACTAATGGATATTTTGATAGCGTGCATGTTTGGCTCTAGAACTATTTCTTGATGAACAGAAAGAAATGAACCAATGTAAGTGATGTAGGATGATACAATAAGCTTTTGGATGTGTCGTATTCATTTTCATAGCAGTGATAAATTATAAATATGAAAAGATAATTATTCATGAATGAACTATGACGAAAGTAATGCTATTTGTGCTAGTAGCAGTGTTATTGTCTGGCAATGGTAGTTCCACAGGGGTTTTAACAGCAGCTTGGACTAAAGAACGTGAAAATAGCAATTAAACTTTTTTTCTTTGTATATATATGTAACTTTAACCTTAGAAATTTTCATTTTGTGCTTAATGAATTTGTCTCAGATAATATTCCAGGCTTCATATTTTGTTAATGGCGCTATTTTCAAGTTCAAGATGAAGTTTTTGTTGGCTTTGGCCATGATTACTCAAGTTGTGCTTAAAAGAGGCTGTTAAAATTGCAGTATAGATTCATGTGAATCATGTACATCTGAACCTATCATAGCTAATAGTTGTCGCAATGGTGTATAGCACTGCAGCCGATCGCATGACACATTATTTGAAAGCTTAGATATGGTGTCTTGTGATGTCCTTTACTGCCTGGGTAGAGATTAATTATAGACAATATAACCATGTGAACTGTTCCTTGATGGTATAGGTCAATTTAATCCTAGTTGATGTCTTCTTGTTTGAATTGTTCCTTGATGGTATGGGTCAACTTAGCAAGTCTGTACATGTTCTTGACGTTTAACCAATCCAGCTTTATAATCACTCTATAAATAACTTTGCCTGTTAGAGGGATATGCTACTTGACATTCTCACTGAGAGACCTTATACGGTTTCCGATTTAAATTTCTTAGCTTTGCAATTGCTGTTGCTGCCTCTTGTCCTCCTAAAATTTTGCTAGTCTTATTAATACACTTTCAGAATTAGTTGATGTCTGCATTGTAGAATTTTGTCAATGTCCTCGTTGCACATATAAAATCATTTAAACTTTTTTGCCTCCTTAGTCTAATCCCCCTTTTTTTCCCTGGTATTTCCCCTTGTCTTGTCTCCTCCTCATTGCTCTTGCTGTTACCATGTTTCAGCTCCTTTGAGTGGCCGATTAGTGATTGCTGAAGCTCTTGGCAATAGAAATATCTCTCTAAAATCGGCAAAAGCAAAGGGTCAAGTGGAGGACAAATACAGTTTAACACGACGAGAGGAATCTGTTCATATAAAGAGCAAAAAAGCAAGTTCTTCCCTGGTGGGTCACTCTCCTCGTCCACTCTCGGTCAATGGACAGCTCTCTGGCAAAAGAAACCACTTGTATGAGGGAGTGGAATCTTCTTTTGCTCATGATCAAAATCAACCTATACGTCAGAATACACCAACCGATTTCAGACCTTCCGAAAGTTCCAGGAAACCTGTTGAAGGTGGAGTCAAGAAGGCTAAGTTTCTGAAAAAACGACTTGCAGGAGAATCTATTGCTGACAATGCACTCCATGTAAAGAAAAAGAAAAGAAAAGTAATCAATGCTGAAACTGGAGAGCTACGCAGGCAGTTACCTCTTGCAGTCAGCGACAGTACAGTAGTTAGAGAGAATGTTTCAAGAAGGCCCCTCCCTGTTGATAGTAGTGGGACAGAAGGCAAGAGGATGGGTGCATCAGTGGGCTTATCAACATCTCAATCGCAGCAAGCAGATGAATTTGCAAAAGTAGAGCTTCAAATGTTAGTGTCAGATCTACGTGCTCTTGCCCTCAACCCCTTTCATGGAGAGCAGAAAAGTTGCCCAGCTGTCATCAATCAGGTCTTCTTGAGATTCCGATCCCTTGTGTATCAGAAGAGCTTGGTTTTAGTACCACCAGTTGAGAGTGAAGCAAGTGAAGGTAAGACTATTAGATTACCTGCACCTTCTGAGAAAACCAATGAGAAGAAAATGAGACCTTCAGTCAGACTCAATGATCCAACCAGAGGAGGAACGAAGCGTGACCTCCCGGAAAATGTCCTAAAAAAGAAGCCCAATGTCTTGCAAGGTGTGAAAAGAAAGAAAATGGACGGTTTCTTGGACCCCAACAAAAAGAAGGTAGATAGCTCCAAATCATTGACAGTGGAAAAAAGGATTCTCCAAAGATCTGCTGAATCTCAGCATGGGAATGCGAAAGATTCTGCGGATAGAGGTGTGCCTCCAACGACACTATTGAAAGCAGTAAAACAAAAACAAGAATTGCGCCAAAGGACAGGGCAGATGACGAGAGCTGCGACTTCAACTATGCTCATCTTAAAATTTCCAGCTGGTGCAGCACTTCCATCCATTCCCCAGCTGAAAGCGAAATTTGCTCGGTTTGGGCCTCTGGACCAGTCAGCTACTAGAATTTTCTGGAAGACATGCACATGCCGACTGGTGTACCAACACAAGATAGATGCACAAGCTGCATTGAAGTTTGCTGATAGAGGGAGCGACTTGTTTGGAAACACAAACGTAAGATGCTACCTCCGGGAAACAGAAGGTGAGTCAGCAGATTTAGGATCGGTCAAGCCTCAGAAGGAAGATACATTGTCTGCAGTCGATGCGAAAATGGCAGCAAAAGCTGCTTCTCAGAAACTCCAGCATCAGCATCTGCAATCCTTGAAGTCATGCCTCAAGAAGCCATATGTAGACGAGGGCGGGATCGGCGGTGGTAGAAGCGGCAGAGTTAAGTTTGTTTTGGGAGGGGAGGAGAGCAGTAGTAAGGGTGAAGAGCTTCCATCAAATGGAAATAAGAAAACCAACGTTACTAGTTTTCCTCCTGGCGCTTCGTCTGCTGTACATTCTTCACTTGATTCAAATAGTAAGAATTTGGCAAAAATTAATCCGCCTTCGAGCTATACTATCACATCGTCTTCGTCTCCGGAGCATATGACGTGGGGTGTGAACGATATATCGGAAGAGATGGTCAGTCTTCTAAGGAGATGCAACGACGTGGTAAATAATTTGAGCGCTGCATTGGGTTGTATGCCCTACTATCCTCTTTAGAAGGAAGGGTGGGGAGTTTTGGTGTAGAAATGGAAGGTCAAAAGAGTGGAGTTGTGTTGTTGTCTTTTTGGATGTGTAGCTTTCGCCTCGGTAGAAGAAATATATGTAGAGATAAGATAGTCTCTCTCTCTCTCTCTCTCTCTCTCTCTCTCTGGTACTACACTACGATATTAGTCTTTCTTTATATATTGAAGAGTGTTTCTCGCTTGAAATTTTAATTTTGTGGAATTCTTTTGCCAACATTAGTAAATCTGAGAGACATAGAAACGAGATACTCCGAGTAAAACTTTTGTCTGGGAGCAAAAACTGCACTCCGAATAGAGATGAAATTCTCATAAGAATGCTCCCTTACCTACCGTTGACATTCGTAATATACTCATGGCAACGGAAACACAACGTTTTCTGTAAATTTTATTCCAATAGCATATGCGTGAACTTTTGATCGGTCATGTGTATTTTATTATAGTGGTTGAATGAGGGAATAGAATTCGGATTCCGTTATTGAGTGGAGTACAGTATATTATACAAGTAAAGAATGCTAAATAATGAGAGTGAAATTTGCGGTAGCTACATCAATTTAGAACTTTCTAAATACAGAAAGTAAATACGATGTAATTTCCCTATGTGGAAGCCACCTTCCGCCGGCATTAAGGCTTTGATAGCGTCCTTTTCTCACCTTTCATCTTTCAAATAATTCCCCACTAAAATCCCCAAAGAATATCAAAAAACACTACCTAATACTACTTCATGTGTCCCGTTTCAATCGTCATTTCGCCACGAGATTTTTGACACAATGTTAACAGTAAAAAATAAGGATCCATATTGAAAAGTAAAAGCTAATTCTTTCCGTTTCAGATACATAACTATTGAAGTGAGACGACTCTATTAGGAAAATATGACAATTAAAGAGAGAGAGAATCCTTTATTTGTGCTATGGATTTCAAACAATTATGCAATTATTGTAAGTCTGCAATGAATTCTCTATTTGATAATTCCTACTCAACTTTGAGTTATGAATATTATCGTTATATATTATATGAGTTGGGATTTAGATATATACTGTAGTAAAGTCTCAAATATGGTTGACTTCTTATCCAAGCGGACGCGCATGCTTAGGATTTAAAAAATTAACAATTAAGACACATCGATATTCAAGAGAGTCGTCCAAGATTTATTACAATTAATTACTACCTCAATCTCATGAAAGTAGTCCTGTTTGATTTTAGACTTTTCGGGCACGTGTTTCCACCGAAACCTAGTACGAGTTTTAAAATATAATTTTGGGGTATTTTTTCTTTCGCGAGATTCTATGACACTCGTACTATATCGTAAAAGAAAAAATACTTTAAAATTATATTTTAAAACCCGTACTAGGTTTCGGTGGAAACACATGTCCGAAAAGTCCAAAGTCAAACAGGACTACTTTCGTGAGATGAAGGTAGTAATTAACTATGGTAGTTAGGCAATGGGAGAAATTATACACATACAGATTGGTGCTAAAAAAAATACATCCTTCGTCTCAATCGAAATCGTATCATTTTATATAGAATTACGTGTCATTTATTCGGAAAAAATCAAATGAAATACTTTTTCTTTTTCATTTAAATTGTATTAGTCTTTATGTTTAGTTATCTTGCTTCATACTTTTTTTAAATGAAATACTACACCCCTTCCATAATAATTATATTTAAAAAAAATAATAAATTATTAGTGAAACGAAATAAGTAGATATTGGTCCAGAATATCATAAAACGGATCTTATATCGTAGATCTAGACAAAATTTCTATTTTTGGAGTACATATGATCCCAATAGGATAAGATTTAACATTTATATTTTTATACTGTACTAATTATTCTAGCTTTAAAAAAAGAGACAAAAATTATACTCCCTCCGTCCCCTTATTGATATTCCATTTGCCATTTTGAGGTGTCCCAACAATAATGACACATTCCAAAAATAGAAGTAATAAGGGAGTGTAATTGCCAACTAATGGCCCCACCATTTGCCATTTTGGGGTGATTAAATGCAAGACCCCATCAGTTTTTATTACAAAAATGTTACTCCTTAAATCTTGTGCTCAAAAGTAAATGGGACATCAATAAGTAGTAGTAACTATAAAAACCCTTAATTCCTCATAAATAAAATCCCAATATTATTGCAAGTAGTGACGTCATCTCATCTGAACGCGGTATAAACGCTGAATGGCTGAGATTTCTCTCGAAAAAAATAAGAAAGCCCCAATATCCTGTAGTCGACCTATTGCACCTTCCTCCCCCTTTCTTCTTCCTTCGCCACCTCACCTTCCCCCCTCTATAAATACCCACCCCCCACCTCCCTCCATCTCCACATTCGCTCTCGCCCTACTCTATAGATCAAATTCTGTAACAGAAAAACCTAATTCCCAAATCTCTAGATTCAATCCGATTCGATCGATTTCAATCGATTCTCTGCAGCAGCAATGGAGTATCGCCGCCTCAACATCACCGTCGCGTCGGCCCAGGGGCTGAAGGACGTCAACCGCTTCTCGAAGATGGACGTGTACGCCGACGTCTCCATCGCCGGCTACCCCCAGTCGCGGCAGCGGACCCCCGTCGACAAGGACTGCGGCCCCAACCCTAAATGGAACCACCGCATGGAGTTCGTCGTCGACGAGCCCTACCTCACCAAGCCCGGCCTCTCCCTCCTCTTCCAGCTCAAGGCGGAGAGCACCTTCGGCTCCGACAAGGAGATCGGCTCCGTCACCGTCCCGATTCACGAGCTATTCAAACCGGACTCCGCCTCCGCCGATCGGACCGTCGAGCACCAGGTAATCACCCCCTCGGGCAAGCCCAAGGGAACCCTAAAATTCACCTACAAATTTGGGGAAAAATTCACCCACCAGCAGCCGGAGGCGAAGAAGCACGTCGAGGAGCCGGTCACGGCGTACCCTCCGCCGCAGTACGCGTATCCTCCGCCGGGGCAGCATCCCGGATCGTCGTACCCGCCGATGGCGGCGTCGGCGTACGGGGGTTACCCGCAGACGAGTGGATACGGGCAAGGGTACCACCACGCACCTCCTCCGGCGGCAGGGTACGGTTACGCGCCACCTCCGGCAGGGTACGGTCACGCGCCGCCTCCGGCGGGGTACGCGGCGTACGGACAGCCGCAGAAGCCGAAGAAGAACAAGATGGGGATGGGCGGCGGATTAGGGATGGGATTGGGGGCTGGATTGCTGGGAGGTTTGTTGGTGGGGGAGATGGCGTCGGATATCGGAGAATCAGCGGCGTACGCCGATGGGTACGGCGATGCCATGGGCGGCGACATGGGCGATTTCGATTTCTAGAATCAATCAGTTTCTTTTATTAATTTCTTTCTTTTTCTTTTTTTAACTTTCTGGGAACCGTAATGTGAGGAAATATATATAACAATATAAAGAGGATTGATGTGTTACTTTCTATTATTATATGTATATAAATCTGGATAATTCATGATCTTGTTCTCTTCATCTGTTACCAATTAATTTCCAGTATTTTGTAGAATACACACAATTTCTCACTGTATTTTGTGTTTTTTAACGTTCTATAAATTTTGATCAGAAATACTCACCAATCACCACATTAATTAATTTGTCCCAACTTTAACCACTAAGGGCCTCTTTGGTAGCCTAGTTAAGACCAAGATTGCTTACTAATCTTGCCTTAACTCACCATTTGGTAGCTATGTTAGATAACTCACCGGCCCGTGAGATTAACAAGGCCCGGCCATAATTTACTATTCCCCTTCTTCTTATTCAACTCATCCAATCTCTATGATATTATTAACAAAATTGAATAGTATAACCATTTAAAGTATAATTATCCCATAATATTTTGCAAAGTTTATCCGAACACCCGGATTTGATTTAAAATATTATTTTTTCAAAAAAAAAAATCATTTTCAAAATTTTGATTTATATATTATAATTTTTAATTATCTTTTAAAATAATATTTTTTATTTAAATAAATAAGTTTTGAATGTTTCATCATGGTTTTTAAATAATCTAGTTATTTATGGTAATTCAAGTTTTTAATCTAGTGAATAAGCATTGCTACCAAATGGCCAAATATTTTATCCTAGATTGTAATCATATCTACCAAATAGCAATCTTGCATAACTATCTTATCAACCTTGTACTACTATCTTACTTTAAACTTAACTTGGTTAATTCTAACAATGCTACCAAAGAGGGCCTAAACGTCGTCGTTTGTGGAAGACAAAGAATATATGCACGTGTAAAGACGAAAAACGGCATCGTTTTGTGGTCAAACTTGCAATTTAGGCCGGAATGGAGTTTTTTTTTTTTTTTGGGGAGGGGGGGGGGGGGGGGGGTTATTTAAGGTAAAATACCTTAAATAACCCTAATAATTATGGGGTTTTATAATATTTTACCTCTCGAAATCTCACTTTATTCCATGTATATTATCTAGGGGTGGGTTGGGATACCGTTACGTCGAAATACCGAACATACCACGTTGAAAAAATACCGAAAATATCGAAAGAGACGGTATACTGATTTTTCGGTACGGTATCATACCGTACCGATAAGCTTCGGTACGACAACGGTATCCAAAGTTACAATACCGCGGTATACCGATAAATACCGTACCGCGGTATATACCGAATTTACGTGCATGTCACAATAAATTATCTCACGATTTATAATGATTAATGAATACACTGGCATATATTATATGTTAATATTTACCCATTAAAACTTTAAAAGTATGATTGTACGTAAGTGTATGAATACGGTAACTTATGTTACTAGTTTAACTAAGTTAAGACATACTAGCTAAAAATAAAAATTGAATGTAAATAACTTATATGTTATATAAGTTATATTATCTAAGTAAAATACTACAAATAGTATTCTTTCAGTATTAGTTTGATTTAAATTTAAGACATACTAGCGTAATTTATGAATATTTTAGTTTTTAAAGTAAATATATCAAAAAATATTAGTGAAATGTATAAATGTTAGATTCATGAAATATGTATGTATTTTAAATGGTTATGGATTAATTAGACTTTTTATTAATGAATTGTAATTTCTTATGAATTTTATTGTATGGATTTTATTAGTTTATGAATTTTATCTAATGTTTTTGGTATACGGTATACCGTACCATACCGAAACGACGGTACGATAACGGTATGGATTTTTTCCATACCGAATTTCCAGTATACCGAACATTGGTATGCCGAAAGGTACGATACGGCAACGGTATGAAAAAACTCATACCGCAACTAACGGTACGATATACGATATGACGAAAATTTTACGGTATGCCATACCGAACCACCCCTAATATTATCTACTTATCCTTTCAGAATAATTTGTATAAACAAATAGTAATAAAAGAGAAGATATTGTGTGTGCGGTGGTCAAAATGCAAATTGTGCTATCAATTAATGTTGTATTTGCTAATCTTTTATTCGATTCGATTCTTTTGTCTCTATTCATTTCACAAACCACGCCTTCCACCAATTTTATCCTATGATTCTCCTACTCTACTTTTGTACGTAGTGTTTAATTGTTTATCTTCTTAACCTTGAAAATATTTAAAAGAGAACGTGCATAACAATATTTTAAAAATTGGAACGAATCAGCGGTTAGATTGGTTGACTTATGAACTGGCCGTGATTTCGATTTGTGGTTTTTCCAATTATTTTTACTTTTAACCAATTCAACTATGGTTCAACTGAAAAGGTTGTGAACCGAAGACTTTGTCGGTTTGCCCTACACTACGGTTTTTTTTATCATTGCTAATATCCATATTCTTATACTCTCTTCTTCTATAATAATTTGTACAGTATAATTTTAATTTTCGGTAAAGTATCTAAGAATTTTGCACTTTTAATTTTTGGATACTATACTCCATTTTATTAAAATCCATGATTAAAAAATCGCAAAAAAAAAGGAGAAAGAATTTTTTTGGTCCCGAGACAATACGATGGAAACTCAGAAATTCAACTGACAAGGAATACGTTAAATTAAAATTGAAAGTAAAAACTTCTCTGAATTTTCTCTCCCTTTCCGGCCCTCCTCTCCTCTTATTCCCTTCAACGAAATTTTTGAGGTATGAGAAATTTAAGATAAATCACTGTAATTTTACATATCAATATATATATAATACGGATATAGCTCTTGATCCTACGTGGCACCGCGTATGATTTTCTTCAATATTTTCGAATATTCTCATTAATTTGGCTTATTTTATATTGATTTTACCTTATTTTATATTTATCCATCAATTAATTATTTTTATACGTCAAATTTAATTTAGGGTAGAAATTTCTAATACCCCTTTTGAAACCAACCATGTACAAAATACCCCTTCACTAAAAAGCATGTACAAAATACCCCTTTGATTATTTAATTGAGGTGGGTCCCACTTATTCAAAAAAATTTAAATCAAAAATAAGGATTTATTGTGGAGTTTGTTAATTTTATTTGACTCACATCGGGAAGGGCACTTTTGATTCTCTAAAAAACAACTAAAGGACAAAAACAATAAAGTTTTTGCACATTATTGTGCCCCCACCCCCCCTATTAATCAGGGTGCTGCCGGCACCCCAACACACAACACGCCCAACTCTCTCTCAGCTCTCTCTCAACTCTCTCTCTCGGCCCTCTCTCTCTAGACGTCCCACCGGCCGGAAATTTTTTTCCGGCATCTCTCCCATCTCTCTCAAGTCTCTCTCTACTCTCTCCCATCTCTCTCTCTCTTTTCCGGCAACCATCCACCGCGCCGGCAACCCGTCCCGACACCGGAGAAGTCTTCGAATCCCGTCGACGGTCGAAAACAACTAGGTAATACTCAATAAGTACATTAGTCTACGTAAAAAAAAAAATAGGATTTTTTGGCCAAGATCACGCCGGAGAGATGTTGCCGGAAAATCCATCACGCCGGCGTGATATCACGCCGGCGTGATGGATTTTCCGGCAACATCTCTCCGGCGTGATCTTGGCCAAAAAATCCTATTTTTTTTTTTACGAATTTTAGTGTATCTGCATTTTAAATTTACAAATTTATATTATATGTTAAATTCAAATGTAATTCGAAAATTTTCTAATCTAATTCGAATTCAAATTTAAATTCGAATTATTCAATAATTATGTGGTTTATTTGCTAATTAATTCGTAATATGTTATTTGAAGGGTTTGTAGACCGGAGCTTGGCCGGAAACAATAGTATTCACACCGGAGACGAAGCCGGAGACGAACACCCCTCGAACACCGAATTCCTTAACTAACAAAAATGGTATGTTTCCCCCATTATTATGAGTTGTAATTGTAATTTTTATTGTTATATATGCCCTAATTCCAATCTTTGTGCATCTTATAATGTAGTATATATGATCTTAATAATTGTTTAGGAAAAAAATATAATCGAATGTTTAAAAAAATATATGTATACATAAATGAGTAGGAAAAAAAAAATAAAATTACGTGAAAAAAAATACGCCGGAGAAAGTCGCCGGAATAGTCCATAACGCCGGCGTTAATGTTAGCCGGCGTTATGCGTTTTCCGGCGACATTCTCCGGCGTGATAGGCCCTAATATGTTTAAATGATATATTTTTTTTTAATTATGTTATAATATGATATTTAGTATGCAAATTTGTTTATATGTATGTTGTTACAATTATATATGTATATGTTTGAACATAATTTTTTAAACAAATTTTAGTATTAGTTTTAAAAATTATTCGGACTCATAATATAAACGGAAATTATATTCTTAAAATTTGGGTGAAAATCACGCCGGAGAAACCCTGCCGGAAAATTGATAACGCCGGCGTGATGTCTATCCGGCGGTATACGTTTTCCGACAAGGTTTCTCCGGCGTGATTTTCACTATGATGTTTATATTTATTTTATTTTCTTAATTATGTTATAATATGATTTTTAGTATGCAAATTTGTTTATATTTGTGTTGATACAATTATATATGTATATGTTTGAAAATAGTTTTTTAAAAAAATTGTAGTATTAGTTTTTAAAAATTATCGGACTCAAAATATAGAAGGAAATAATATTTAAAAAATTCGGGTGAAAATTACGCCGGAGAAACCCTGCCGGAAAATTGATAACGCCGGCGTGATATGTCGCCGGCGTTATCCGTTTTCCGGCAGGGTTTTTCCGGCGTGATTTTCACCAGAATTTTTTAATTCTAATATTCAACATATTTGTGCCTTTATGTTTTGTATTTGTTTTCGTATGTGCATTTGCAGTCGATTCTCATTACTAAACGTTTTATGTTTTCGTTAAACAGGCTCTTGTCCCGAGTGGCGCGAATGCCGCCCGTCTACGTCGTCCGAACTATTTCGACCAACGCTGCACCGTGAACCTGTACCACAGAACTAATATACTCGAGCATGTGGAGACAGCTTTACTAGCGGCAGGGGATGAACCACTGGTCGCACGATTCAAGGAAGAAGGCCCTTTCGGGCATTTTTTGGAGTGGCGCCCGGGGAATACGTATGCCCTTACGGTTCACAGCATCGTCTGTCGAGCTGTTACTATTGATGGAGGCATGTTTTTCGCCATAAAAGGGGGTTTAGTCGAGCTTACTCCCCCCGACTTTGCCCTAGTGACAGGGCTGCGTTTTGGCGAAAGCTCGTGGGATCCGAATGACCATACGATTCCGAAGAAGTCCAAACTCCACAACATGATTTGTCGCAAAGGAAGGCGCTTGGGGGGGGAATTGTTGTCTCTGATCAAAACACAACCCGAATACTTTCAGGACGATCATGATACCCTGCTCGGACTGGCAAATGTGTTGATTGCCAATACCTTCGTCCTGGGGCACGATATCAAATCCGCCCCGTTCCCTTGGCTGTGGCATCTGGCAGATAATCCGGCGGAGTTCAAACGGTTTCCTTGGGGTGCATACAGTTACATCACCCTTAGGTATTACGTCCAGCACGCCTTAGACAATCCTACCTACCACTTTTACGGGCCGGCTTGGGCCTTGATAGTGTGGGGATACGAAGTGATCGGAGGCATGGCTGACTGCGTGGGGACACTTGAGGACGAGGACCTCTACCCGAGGTGTTTGAGGTGGAAATTCCGCGTGAGCCCGCGGGCTAAGATGAGCGCCGAACAGTTCTTCGCAGTCGTCGACGATGCTCGTTATACGATCGGTAACATCCAGCCGACCCCGTGGGAGGAGCAGCTCGACTACTATGTGTCGTCCCTGGTCCCGAATCCGGCGGACGTACCTTTCTACGTGCCGGTCCACGTGACCGGAGACACCGCTCATTTTCCACCGGAGGCACGCCCACGGAGACCGTTGCACGACCCCGACGACATACTTGATACGTCGGAAGGACGTCCGAGGAGGAGCACCCAGAGCCGGGCATACATGGGTGAGGACCAGGCCGAGCACACATCGGGCCGGGGATCTAAGAGCAGGCGCGATCCCGGAAAACGTCCGAGGGAGGCATCCTCTAGCGGCAGCAGGGGTCACGACGTCCCCCAATACGCGACGCCCGATGAGGTAAGGGCGATCATGAGGGAGGAGATAGCCGAGCAGAATCAGGAGATCGACCGGAAGCTTAACGGCTTCATGGACAAGGTGAAGTCGTACTTCGAGGAGGTGAAGGCCTTGTTGAGCTGCAAGTCTTCAAGCATTCCACGTTCGGTCTCCCAACCAAGTCGAGGCGGTCGTGGATCCACTCGTGGTGGTCGTCCTCCGATTGTCTCATCGGCTCGGCCTTCTTCAGCACGCCCTTCAGGTGCTGCTAC
Source organism: Thymus mandschuricus (assembly GCA_029379335.1). NCBI lineage: Eukaryota > Viridiplantae > Streptophyta > Magnoliopsida > Lamiales > Lamiaceae > Thymus > Thymus mandschuricus. The sequence goes on from CM057072.1 coordinate 6,710,258, forward strand.
TACCGGAGCTGGAGGTTCTAGGAGCTCCGGGATAGAGTACGTGACGGCCGAAGTCGGTGACCGTCGGGACACGACCCTCCCGCTGTACACAGACAGTGGACCCTCAGAGCCCTACACCACGCTAGGGTCGTTACCGGAGGCTTCGTCTTCGCTCGAGACCGCATGGGATGCTTTTACGGGACAGGTAAAATCGGTTGGGGAATAATTTTGTGATATAAACTGTTTTTTGTGTTTAATTTCGGTACCATTAGATTAAAAACTGGATTGGGTATGCATGGTTTTTTTTCCCGCCGGAAACATATGGCCGGAATTTATATCACGCCGGCGTTATTCACTGCCGGCGTGATGTACTATCCGGCCATATTTCTCCGGCGTGATTTTGGCAGTTTGTTCTATATTATTGTTTTTTATCTTATTCTATATTCTATTACTTTTATTTCGATGTTCGTGTGCCTCATTTTGAACAACACGTGTATTTAATATTACGAGTTTATTTTGATATTTGACGTTAAATGTGTATTCAACATTATTTTGCAGTCGTCGACGTACATCCCCCCCTTCACGCAGTACATGCAATACTCCACGTACCAAGACTTTCAGCCGGGGCGATTTTCACTTCCAGAAAACATCTCTAGCGCCGACTATACTACTTCTACGGCGCCAAATGTTACTGTTCGCGATCCAGCTCGTTCATCGACTTCGCGGATTGGACGTGGTCAGGTATTGTATCCGCCAATGCTTTTATTTATTGTTATGTGGCGTAGAAATCTGATAACTTTTTATGAATTAGTCATCAGGTTTTGGGGACGTCGTCCTGAAGGCTGTGTCTGATTATATACCGACTTCTGAACCAGCATGGCCCAAGTCACAAACGGTCTCTAAATTCAACTATTGGTACGAGAGAGTACCCTACGGCTTCGAGTTCAAGCATGTACCTGATCAGATAGCACCAATTACTATCGGAGTCCTCAAGCAGATGGTGAATGACGGGGTACCTTGGGACGCTCTGGTACGTGTTTTTTGAAATATGCTTGATCTATTGTACTGTGTGGTTAATCAATTTTTATTCATGTACTAGCAAATGGATTTGGCCCTGATGACTCTTCGTAAACAACTCCACGAAGGGACGCGAGTTTTTCCGCAATACGTGAATGGCCATCTCATGATACTCAACACGCACGTAATGGTATGTTCGTACAAACCCATCTTAGAGTGTTTATCATATGAATTATGGCCTGAAATTTAATAAGTTATTCAAAGTAGTTTATAAATCGTCGGGACAAATTTCACGCCGGAGAATCACGCCGGAAAAATTGATCACGCCGGGAACTTATTACGCCGGCGTTATGGAGATTCCTCCGTGATGTCTCCGGCGTGAAATCGATATTCAATTGTATCTCGATGCATATTACGTTAAACATCTATCTAGGATCTGATTAAAGATATTAAAGTGTTACTTATGCATCCCAATTAAATTGATTGAACGTGTTTCTCGTTTTTTTAGGTGGATCTGAAGGCTTCATATGAACGCGTTATGCACGGGGATGTTTTGAGGCGGAGTAAGAACACACCGCTGATAAAGCACGATTGGATAGTGGAAAATTGGAATCCATCGGAATACTTATGCAATCTGCCTCGTAACATAAACCCGACATTCGAAACAACGAACTGGTGGAACGCAGAAACGGTACTCCGCGCAACAATTATTTTCATTACTATGGTTTTTTGCGTACCTTCTTTGTTCCTATGTTAATTTATGTCTCGTTCGTCCCTGTTTAGGTTATTTTGCCGTGGGTTGTTCAAGGAGATCGGTTTATTTCGATTCATGTGTGGTTGAAGGACAGGCAACTTCATGTGATGGATCCAGTGTACTGGTCCTTGGACAAGGCTGGAAAGCTCATTGTGAAGAAGGATTTAGGTCCGTTGATTGTTCTTATGTCCTATTGGTTAGTTGCCGGCGGTTATTATGAGAACAACGTCCACGGGATCACTGAACCCAAACCTGAAGACATGGGCTTTACAGCGGTCTTTCGGTATAATGAGAACATGATTACGAGTCAGCATCCAAGATGCAGTGGAGTGGTTGCTTGCTTGAACGTGGAGCATCTAATCAGCGGGAGTCCCTCCATAGAGGCCGCAACTAATAACTGTTGCAAATATAAGAGGTTGTATGCAACAAGAATATTTGGTTATGCGGATACGGATACTTAAATATTTGTATGCAAAAAGAATATTTGACGTTGATTTTAATGTTTGCTAATTTTTACAATTCGAATGCGCGTTTCGAATTTCGTTCAATCGTGGTGAAAATTTTAAATCCGAAATGAATAATCGTTTAAGTCATGTACATTATATTTCTAATTATAAACGAAAAATGAAAAAATATATATAAATCGAATTAATTGAAAAATTTCACGCCGGAGACTTAACGCCGGAGCTACAATACCGCCGGGAAAACATGACGCCGGCGTGATGGCTTTTCCGGCGTCATTACTCCGGCGTGAACTTCCGGAATGGATCAATCATGGTGTTTTTTTTTTTTATGATACATAATTCTGTTAATATCACTTAATGACTAAAACGACGCACAGAAACATTGAATAAACATTTGATAATCGAGTTTTGAATTAAACAATCCACTTCTCGATGCTAATCAATCGTGCTGGTTAGCACAGGGTTGTCTCGCACGGTGTTGTTCGCCGCAGTGACGACACCTCCGAGGGGCACGCCTGATTGTCCTTTCGTGTGGCGCCCTCCGTCTACGTTCCGGTGGTCTCCCTGGTTGCCGTTCGTACGGATTCGGTAGAATTTGTACACCAACCCATGCACTCGGCACCGTCCACTCTTCCTTTTTGGGAACTGGAAATATTTGCCGGTTGTAAATCTTGACATAGTTGTCCCTCCTGTAGTAGTGTGAAATGTACTGATCTACAGCCTGGCCATTTTCCCTGTTGAAATAAATAAATGTCAATCCTTACACGAAATATTTAATACTTGAGTTCAAAAATTATAACTTACGTCATTGCTGCGATCGAGTGTGCACACGGTATGCAATCGAATTGCCATCTGTTGCAGTCGCACAACATGGTCTTCAAGTCCACGTGGTATACGTTATCTAGTGTCTGCACTCTGAAATGCGGCACGTCGAGGCTGACCCGTTTGACCTTGTACCTTTGCGAATGTTCTATCTGGACTCCGATCTTTCGCCGCGCCTCTTCACAGACGGGATGTGTGTCGTTGCGACACTTGAGTCTTCTCTCCTCGAACCACTTCTCGATAACGAGCTTTGCAGCATCGAGGCAAGCAACTATAGGCAGTCGACGTGCCCAAAGGAGGGAATTGTTGAAAGACTCTGCGGCGTTCGACGTGAGGGTACTGAATCGGCGAACGGGGCACATGCTGCGAGCCCACCTAGCGGGATTGTTCCCCATAGCCTTATTGTACGCGTCGGGATTGGTGTTAAGCATCGATGCCATGATGCTGTGGAATTCTCTCTGATCGTACGTGTACGCAGCTTGTTGGAACATGGCACCGATAACCATGCCGTATGTCATGTGCTGACTCAGGTGGTAGTAACACAACCCATGGTGCGCCTCCGGAAACACTTGAGCTACGGCATACTCAATCGAACCGTGCTGATCAGAGACAATCAGCATGTCAGTCAAGTTCCCATAAGCCCTCCTCAGACCCCTCATGAACCAAGTCCAACAGTAGTGATTCTCTTTGACCCCCACGCCGTATGCCAAGGGAAATAGTTGCTCGTTCGCATCCTTCGCCACAGCTACGAACATGACGCCGCTGTTCTTGCCCTTCAAGTGCGTGGCGTCGACGGATATAACCGGCCTTATATACCCGTATTTGAACGCCGCTATAGAGGCAGCGAGGGCAACGAACACCCCTCGAAATTGGGACTCCTCGTCTATGTCGAGATCGGTGACTGTGCCGGCGTTGGATGTCTCGAGAGCATGGAGGTAGGCGGGCAGATCTTGGAACGACTCTTTGTATTTCCCGTAGATAATCTCCACGGCCTGATTCCTCGCCCTCAAGCAGACGTCGTAACTCGCCTTAATGCCGAACGACGTGAGCAGCTCGTGCTCAATGATCCTAGGCTTCATTATCGCGGAGTCGCGTAGGATCCTCTTCGCAAAGTACGCCGCGATGACTTTAGATCGGACCTTCTTTCTTTCGACCGTCCCAGTATTGGGCCCGCATGTGTGTTCGGGTTCAAACACTGAAATGACCCAATTATCGCCCTTGCTTGTGGCACGAATGTTGAAGAGGCAACGTTCGTCCGACGTGCATCTGAACACCAGCCTAATCGTATCCGACCACCTGGGGTAGAAATTTTTATTGCTCTCCATCTGCCACAAACCGACGGCGGTATACAGTTCCTTCTTGCTTTTGAAATATGCACCACGCCGCAGATCGACGATATGCCGGTCCTCCTCGTTGAACGCCGCAGATTCCAGAGGCTGAAGTGGGGCCACCGGCACTAACCAATTCCTCATGTGCTCCGTATCAGTATCCACAGGCGGTTGGCTCCTACCGTGCAGGTCTGGAAACATCATAGCCAACAATCTGTTGAACCCGCCTTCTTCAGCTATCCAGGCGGTCCACTCGGCCATTAGGGCCCTAGGAATTTGCCTTCCTTCTCTCAATACGTTCGACTGATCGCTGTCCTCGGTGGAGACGTCAAGCGACGGCTCATATTCATCCTCATCATCATCGTCGTCGCGCAAGACATCATCTTCGTTCGGATCCTCCTGCTCACCCCTTCCTGATGTATAATTCTGGTCGGGTATTTGATCGCCACGAGCGTTTGCGGCATGATGAGACGAACTGCCTCCGAGGTTGTGGACTTGATACACCTGTTCATCATCCCAACGTGCGGAATTGATGTTCTGTACGATATCATCGAGCTGTGAATTTAAATCATCCGTGTTGCCATATGTGCTGCCGAATTCGAACGAAGACGGTTGCTGGTACGACGGGTCGAATTGTGGGATATACGAAGAAGAACCACCGCCGTGTGAAGACGAACCACCGACATGTGAAGACGACCCTCCGTTTTTGATAATCACGTACACTTCTGGGCTGAGGTGTTTAGTGCATAGCTCAACCACTTGCGCCTTCGACTGCAACTTCGATTTCCTCGTACGTCCTGTGCTCTCGGATATCGTAAAATAGTACATATCGAAATCACTACCGACTAGGTAGCACTTCTGAGCTACCATAACTCTCAACCCATAAAGTGTGAGATCACTTTCGGTCCACACAAAATCGACCTCGTTGCCATTCTTGTACCTTCTTCCATCCCATTCACCTCCGTAATACGCTTTGATTTTTACATCCATCTACAATATAAAATGAACTCGAATTAATCATACGGAGAAATTAAATCAATGTATGAGAACAAGTAATGTCAAAATCAATAGAGAATACTAAAATAAGGGTACTGGAAAAAATCACGCCGGAAAAGTTGGCCGGAAAAATACATCACGCCGGCGTGTTCACCCACCGGCGGTATGGTTATTCCGGCCACATATCTCCGGCGTGAAATCAACATATTTTCTTATTTCATTTCATTTATTCCTAATATGCTATATTTTGGTTTAATTTACTCACATACCACATACAAATATAAAAAGAACTCTTAATATACATTAAAAAAATCAATAATTCTCGGTAAATAATTAGTACATTGCAAATAAATCATTAAATGAAACAATTTAGTATACGAAATGAAACAAAATAATTCATTATACATGAGAAAAAAAATCACGCCGGAGAAATCTCGCCGGAATGAACATAACGCCGGCGTGAACATGTCGCCGGCGGTATGTGCATTCCGGCGTGATGTCTCCGGCGTGAAATCAGTTATTAATCTTAATATTTTTTTCTTCACATTATGCTATATTTTAATTTGATTTACGCACATACATTGCAAAAAAAATTAAAAAACACTCTTCATATACATAAAAAACTAAAAAAAAATATACGTATAACATATTATTCATTCATAGCTCTCGGAAACTTGATGATATGAAAAGATATAGTATGACACATGTAACAAAAAAAAAAAAAAAAAAAATGGCTTAGATACCGCCGGAGAAAGTTGGCCGGAAAATGCATCACGCCGGCGTTATGTGCTGCCGGCGTGATGAATTTTCCGGCAAACTTTCTCCGGCGTTATCACGCCCGGAAAATTTTTAACACTGTTTCCTTTCTAAGCATTGTGACATACCTTTTAATATCGGATTTTGATTGCCTTTTCCTTGTATTTGCTCGTCCACGAAAATAGAGCTTTTTTTTTCCGGTGAAGTCGAAACAAAGAAATTTTTTCGATTGTGAATTCAGCTTCGATTTGCAACTATATATTGAAAAATTTTACTTAGGATACCATTTTTTTACTGTTCATCACTGAACAAAATTGATGGCAAATACTGTACAATAATTCAAATGCAGTACAATAATTTGTCATGCGCATTGAGTGAAAAAAATTTATGCCAAAAGAGTCACACTTCAATCACATTGAAGTTAGTGGAAATAAAAAAAAAAAATTGAAAAATCGATATTGTAATAAAAATTAATTGTAAAATAAATAAAGGGGTATTTTGTGCATGCTTTTTTGTTAAGGGGTATTTTGTGCATGGGTGTTTTGAAAAGGGGTATTGAAAAATATTATGACTTTAATTTAATTGTATATTAATTAGAATTCTAATACTTGCATGATTAGATAATCGTTTATCAATATATATACATGAATTATAATTATCCCTAATCACAAATTAGAATTATATACTTACATGATATACATGAATTATAATTATCCATAATCACTAATTCACAGATTAGAATTCTAATGCTTGCACGAGTAGATAATCGTTTTTTTTTTTTATAATTAATATATAAATTAGAATTATATACTTACATGAATAGAATTCTACACGTTATACATAAATTAATGAGAATATCCATAATCAATATATATATATATAGATAGAGGATGGATCATATAGAAATAAGTCCTGGTGTGGGAAATAGGAATAGATCTGGACCATTGATCTTAATTTGATCTATGGATGTAATTGATTTAAGCATGATTATAAGGTATTATAAGCATGACTAGGTTTAAGCATGAATTTGTACATTAAAAAGCATAATGGCATTGTAAGCATAAATATATACTGATTTAAGCATGATTTTGTATAATTTTAAGCATCTTTCGCATTTTAGCACACAAGGATTTATTTGCACACGAACCACTCCCTATATATATATATATATATATATATATATATATATATATATATATATATATATATATATATATATATATAGGGAATAGATCATATGAGAACCCTTTTAAATAATGAGAACTAGGAACCAATCTCATCCATTAGTTTTAATTGATCAATGGTCTAGATTTATAATTCAAATTAAATATATATGACATCTTTTAAATTGAATAAGGGTATTAGGGTAATTTGCTTATTATTGTTCCTAAATTTAAGGTATTATTAATTATTTTCTCTCTTACTCACGTATTACGTGATTCTGCGAATCTTGTTTTCTTCTTCTTCTGCGTTTTTTCTGCCATTGTTTCTATTATTTTATCTTCTTCTTCTTCTTCTTCTTCTTCTTCTTCTTCTTCTTCTTCTTCTTCGTTTTTTTCTCCCATTGTTTCTATTATTCAAGAAGATGCATTCACCTGCCATTGTTTCTATTATTAACAGCGATCGTTCTGTATAGATTGAGAAGGAAGAAAAAAATATACCGCAAATTGTAATAGAATAGCGCAACTTTCAAAAGAGGAGAAAAATAATACCGCAGTCGCAGATTGTTAAAGAAGAACGCAATTGATTCAAATCTTCTTCTAATTTAAAATTTTGAAGATGAAAGCGTGGGGTTTTCCTTGTAGAAGTTTATAAGGTATTGAATCAATTATTTTAATTGAGAAGGTATCTATGCCGTGATGATAATTAAAGCAGCACAATTTTTATAATTTTATGCTTATTAGGCTGCTTATTTACCATTAATATTTAGCTTATTTAGGTATTCAGTTTATAATAAGAATTGATTAAAGCTAATTAAACAATAAATTTATGCTTATTAGGCTGCTTATTTACCATTAATATTTAGCTTATTTAAGTATTCAGTTTATAATAAAAATTGATTAAAGCTAATTAAGCAATAAATTTATGCTTATTCGGCTGCTTATTTACCATTAATATTTAGCTTATTTAGGTATTCAGTTTATAATAAGAATTGATTAAAGCTAATTAAACAATAAATTTATGCTTATTAGGCTACTTATTTACCATTAATATTTAGCTTATTTAGGTATTCTATCAATTTAAAATAAGAATTGATTAAAGCTAACTAAGCAATAAATTTATGCTTATTAGGCTGCTTATTTACCATTAATATTTAGCTTATTTAGGTATTCAGTTTATAATAAGAATTGATTAAAGCTAATTAAGCAATAAAAATTGTAGGAGTATATATATAAAAAAAGAGGACACCGAGAATTAATTAAAAGCGACGTAAAACATTATAAATTAGGAAAAAATATGGTGTTAAATATTTGGAGATAATACAAGAGTTAGTTCCTTAATTATCGGATTTGGTGGGATCTCCTCAAATCAAAGCTTCCTAAAATGTCCTTATAAGCATAAAAAAATAGAAAAATAGCATCCTCATTTTATTTGTCAAGATTAAATCTCATCCATTAATTAAAGATGGATGGAAGGCTGTGATTGGTTCCTAGTTCTCATTATTAATACTAGTATCCATAATAACCCTCCCCTATATATATATATATATATATATATAATTAGAATCCTACTCAAACTAACCATACCCATCAACCAAATCTATATATTGATGTCGCTACAACCACTTCCACCACAAAATTCTTTCTCCAATCGCATCTTCCGATCTCCATCTATAAGATTTTCCGATATCCATCTACGTGGTCGTCGTTAAATTCTGTTTCAATCGCATCAGTGCGTATTCTCCAAAATTCTTCACTTTGTTATACTTTAATTTTGTTTTTTTCATTAATACTTTGTACATTACTTGAAAAAGCAACGTGATTTTTACTTATTGTTTCATTAGTTGAACAATATGAATTTTTCTGTTAGCAACGTGATTTTTTCTTATTGGTTTCATTAGTTTCATGAATTTATATGACTTTTTCGTCGTTTATATGTTTGAACAATATATGAATTATTATTATTAATCGGTTATATTAATTTTAATTTTCTAAAATTAAAAATCATTTATTAATTGTTTATGTTTTTATTAATAATTTGAATCGTTTATATATGTTTATATTATCCGTAGAATAATCGTTTTATTAATTTTCTTTTTTTTTAATTAAATTATATTTTTTGTTTTATATTTTATTTATCAATTTCTAACATGTTTATTATTATTAATGAAAGACATGCAAACAAGTGATGAAGTCATCCAGTTGAAAAGCATCGAACAAGAAACAACTATTAATAAAACAATTATTGTTAGAATCATACGTTTATGGGCTCAAAAGGACATACGAGGCAAGGAAGGGTTGCAACTCATTTTGCTCGATGAATCGGTATTTTTTTAATTTTAATTTTTAAAAAATTATTATTATTATTATTATTATTATTATTATTATTATTATTATTATTATTATTATTATTATTATTATTATTATTATTATTATTATGACAAAATCCAAGCTTCCATCGCATCAAATTTAAAGAACAAATTTATGCGTTTTGTGGAAGAAGGAAAGATCATTGTTATCCGAAAATTTCAAGCTAAAAAAAAGAATCCTAATATTAAGGGTGCTAAACTTAGTCATGATTATCAGATTGATTTTGGACTAGGAACCAAGGTTTCCGAGATGGATCAATACATAAAAATTGATGAACATGGTTTTGATTTCATTTTGTTCAAGAACATTACCACGCACAACCTTGAAATTATCTTGGGTAAGTATAATTTCTTATCTAATATACATTGATTATTTTAATATTTTGATTCTATTTTATTATAAATTGAAATTCTTACTATGTTTATGTTATAGATGTTCTTGGCGAATTGAAGACTGATACGATTAACATAGTTAAGACAGGATTTTAATTTATTTATCTATTTATTTATTTTTTTACTTTAACAGAATGCAACAGGACCTGATGCTGAAAAGACAAAGGATTTCGCCAAATGGATTTTAGATATAGGTGACGGAATAGCTGGTACAAATAAAGGCGATGGAGAAGTTGATTTAACGCTATCGGGTGATATTCTTATTAGAGATGCAACTAATCCAATTGCAACAATAGTGGAAAATACGTATCCAGGCATACTTACTTCTCCGTCCGATCCAGAAATTTTCAAAGATAGAGCTATACTGGCCCCTACAAATGAAATGGCTGACACGATTAATGAGTATGTCATGTCTCTTCTCCCAGATGAAGAAAGGGTTTATCTTAGTTCGGATAGCATTTGCAAAGAGGATGGAGAACTTGATCTTGAAAGCGAAATATTTTCAGTTGAAAATCTAAACACAATTAAGTGTTCGAGTTTGCCGAGACACGAAATCAGGTTGAAGGAGGGATGCATTATCATGCTTCTTAGGAATATCGATCCATCGAATGAGCTTTGCAATGGTACCGGGATGATGGTAACTAAATTAGGGGATCAAGTAATTGAAGCAAATCTAATTTCAGGAAATAATGCAGGCAAGAAGTTTTCAATAGCAAGGATGAACATGACTTCATCCGAATATACTAAATTTCCTATTCGGTTTTGAAGGAGGCACTTCCCGTTGATGGTTTGTTTTGCTATGACTATAAACAAAAGTCAAGGGCAATCTCTTTCAAATGTAGGACTATACCTACCGAAACCAGTGTTCAGCCATGGTCAGTTGTATGCTGCAGTATCACGAGTCACGAGCAAGAAAGGCCTCAAAATATTAATTTGTGACAAGGACGGAAAGACGAAGGACACAACGACTAACATAGTGTATGATGAAATTTTCAAAAGATTGTGAGGTAATACAAATTTTATTTTATACGATTTTTACGTTAATTAAAATACTAAATAAATTGTTTTGCACAAGATATGATACGCCTATATCGAGAGGTTTGGGAGCTCAAACGGAGAAAAAGGACACGGAATAGCTGAAGAGGGAATTTATTCGCACTAGAAAACTAACGATTTTAAAAGTTGATTACGATTACATTTGGTTATTATTTTATTTATTTATTCGTTTATTTATTAATTGTTTAATTGTTTAATTTATACATTTATTTATTCAATATTGTCATTTAATTATTTTTTCGCCCGTCGAATTTCGACTGGAATTGCACTAGTTAATATATAAATACTTACGGATTCGAAGCATCAGGTTAATTCACATATGCTTTATCATGTTTATTTAAAATATGTGTATTCACACTGACATATTATTAATTGACGAAATATATATGTGCGGTATAATTGTAGAATTGCTCTTGATCGTGATTAGGAAATTTTACATAGTCATATATGTTATAACATTAATTCGCTATATAAGAATATTAGATTAGATATAGTAATTAATTTAGATTTGAACTTTGCTATTTAAGAAATTTAATTTTGTATGTACGTATTTTAAGAAAAGCGGGTAAATTTTGTCATTCAAAATTTGAAACTAGTAGTTAAAATTAATAATCCCCCCAAAAAAACATGCAAGTATATCCTCTTTCTACTAGAATTTAACTACAACTATAACCCTAACTAAATCGAAATCGAAATTCAATTAGATAAGAGTAAATCTTCACATTCTCAGCATATATATTTATTAAATCCTTTTCATCATAGAGTATGCAACACCAAATTAATTTCTCCACCAACAATTCCTAAACATGCAGCTCAAAATCACGCTACGTTCGGCCGAAATTTTCAAAAGCTTCACCTTCTTCTCCAAGATGCACCTCTACGCCGTCGCCGCCGTCTCCGACAGCCGCCCTTCCTCCACTCCCGTGCAGACCACGGCGGTGGACACGCACAGCGGCGCCACCCCCTCCTGGTGGTCATCCATGGATTTCAAGGTCGAAGACGAAGAGGGAGGTGGCGGCAAAGAAACCCTAGTTGTGTGCGTCAAGTGCCGGAGGAGCGCGATGATGGGCTCCGACAAGAGGGTCGGGATCGCTGAGGTGCCGGTGACGGCGCTGCTAGACTACCACCGCCGGCATTCGCGGCCGAACCTGCCGGCGAGCATCGCGCTCACGGTAATGTCCAAGTCCGGGAAGCCGCGGGGGGTTTTGTACATGTCGTTCATGTTCGACGGCGGAGTGCTGCCGGTTCCTCGGCCGGCGCCGTCGGCGCCGCCGCTAGAGGAGTGTGAAGGTTACGGGAGCCTTGTATGTGCGCCGGCGGTGGCTGTTGTGCCGTCGGCGCCGCCGTACCTGCCTTCAGGAGAGATTGTGTTGCATTGAACAAAATTTTGTTTTTTTAGGGTTTTTTTATTCAAATTATGAATCAAGAGCTGATTTGATTGATAAGTATGAATATCATGATTTTGTTTGGATATCCCAACTAATGTGCATTTAACGTTATTTTTTCAAAATTTGTATACATTATATTCGAGAATCCCTTTTAATTCGGTTGGACGAATATGATGTCCACGTCTATAAAATGAACGAAGCATATTTTTGACGAACAACTGAAAATATAATTAAAAGGACGAAGAGTATAAATTTTACTTATAAATATGTTTAGCGCCCACTATTTGGTAGTAAGAACGAGTTTATTATATTTAATTTTTGTTTTCTTGAAAGTCATTAAATGTTTTAAAATAATTAGTTTGGAACCTAATTAATTGGTAAACTGAATTAAATTGAAGTATAGAGAATCTCATCCGGGCTGAATTGAATTTTTAGTATCGCAAATGATAAAACTATGATTGAATACTATGTACATGTAGATACGCAAACATTACAAGAAAAACTATATTCAGTAACGACAATATAATTAAACCGGTCGAACCGTTCGGATGGATCCGGCTCAGAAAACATATTGAGCAAAGCAAAACCTCCCATATATTGGGAGGTGACGAAAGCTGACTCCCAATTTACCAACAAAAAAAAAGGAACGATTAAGAAAAAAATATTAATTTTTATTTACCCAAAATAGCAGGTATGTTATCCCATATATAAACCCCTCCACCCCATTATTCCTTTCATGTGGCATTTTGTATATATACCTCGTAAACAAAAGCTGTACGTTAACCAACTCTCTCTCTCTCTCTCTCTCTATAATTTTTTTTTTAAAAATAATTTTTTATTTGAAAAATTGATGGCAGATCCACAAGGATAGAAGGAGAGATGATGCTACGGAGCGCTTCCACACCGTCTCTTGTTTCGTCCTTAACCGCAAAGAGCCCCGCGCGGCACCAGGCGTCTCCGCCACCTGCTGCCGCCTGCGGCCAGGTCTCTTGCAAATGCAGCAGCACCGCCAGCAGCCACGCGGGCTTCCCCCGCTCCCGCGTCAACTCCCCCGAGGGCTCGGGCGGACGGGCGACCGAGATCCGGCGCGCCCAGTCCGCGGGGAACCTCGAGGAGACGTTCAACGCGGAGGAGTTCTCGCTCTCGCGCCAGTCGTCAAGGAGGCTCTCGCGCATGCCCACCCTGGAGGTGATCCCCTCCTACGACGACGACGGCGATGAGGAGGAGGACGAGGAGGCGGAGGATGAGGATCTGAATATCTTCACGGTGCAGAACCTGGCCGGCCTCGAGGCGGCCACGAGGGAATTCAATGGATTTTGCGATGTGGGCGAGGGGAAGATGTACCTTGCCTCGGGGATCGGGCTCAACGCCGTTGGCTTTCTCGAAGACGGAGGATTTGGAGGCCGCGGCGGCGAAGGAGGAGGGAGCTCTAGACGAGGTGATGGCTTCAGGGACGGCGGCGGCGACAGCCGCGGCCTCAGCTTGGAGGATCACTACAAGAGTATGCTAATGCAGGACCCCTGCAATCCATTGCTTCTGAGGAATTATGCACATTTCTTATATCAGGTAACTACACCTAATCATTTCTATTATTTTTATAATCATATATATTCAAGAAACGCAATAAGCAGAATATGACAAAGGGAGTGTGACAATATGTACCAACAGATCCAAACACAACAAGCACAAACATAACTACAAATAACACTAGGATGGGGATCTCGATTTGTCTAACGAATTTTGACAGGTGACACAATCCCTTACGAAAGTTTGTTATGTTGTTACCTTAATAGGCGAAGGGGGATCTGGCGGGAGCTGAGGAATATTATTCCCGGGCATTACTGGCAGACCCTGAGGATGGCGACATTATGTGCCAATATGCTAGAGTCATTTGGGAGCTACACCACGACAAGAAAAGAGCTCAGTCGTACTTCGAGAGAGCAATTCAGGCATCATCTGGAGAATGGTAACATATTCTAAGCATCAAATCTCAAATTCCTTCAAACACATTAGTAGATTCGATTTTAAAATCTGAACTCGTTGTTTTTTGGGCCAGCAACATAAGTGCATCCTACGCCAGTTTCCTATGGGATATAGAAGATGGCGAAGATGATGACGAGGCACCCGTCAAAAAGGATCCAAAGATCAATCCCCGTCTAGGGGAGCGATTCCTGTACCACGGAATCATGGCTTCTGCAACTGCCTAGGTTTTGTTTTTCGGTAGGAAAACAAGATTCTTGGGTGGTGTTTACTCGTAGAAGCATCTTTATGTGTTTGTTTGTTCAATTCGTCAAAGACAAGGCTGGCAGCATAATTAGTGCAATTCGTCAGCCTGTGTAGAATTAATATCTATATGTTGAAGTTAAGGAATATTAACAATGTATAGAAGAGATTCGAAAGAATCAAATAGGCAAAAAAAGAATTCATACTCTTAAAGAAGAATTTTTTTAATTAGGAATCTTGTTTTCTCGTTCCATACTAGCCTGCAGCATGCATTGAGTTCTGTTCTTACACTGAATCTAAAGAAGGGAAAAGCAACCAAAAAGAAGAAAAATATACCTCATAAGATGAGAACAACTCCAAAGCCGATCAGCTAAATTACCGCTCCTTATATTTTCCTCCGACATTATGAAAAG
The DNA here is from genome assembly GCA_029379335.1 of Thymus mandschuricus. Lineage (NCBI taxonomy): Eukaryota > Viridiplantae > Streptophyta > Magnoliopsida > Lamiales > Lamiaceae > Thymus > Thymus mandschuricus. Next base: position 6,725,376 of record CM057072.1, read on the forward strand.
TAGGAAGTAAACGGCCTCTTGCATAGAGATGAAGGTTGTCCTGCAAATTATCTTTGGCAAAAAGACAACACACCATTCAGAAGAAAAATAGCTTCTATCAGAGAGCAAGTAAAAGTCATACAGGAGTTCAATTCCCTACAGCCATCATAATATCTAGGCTTCATACGTATAACGACTCAAGAATAACTTCATATCTCAATATCAATCCCCACTAAATATTTTTTAGAGCAACTCATGTAGTTGATGTACTCGATCAAAGAGGAAGCATATGATACATGTGAGGACTAATCAATTCGAACATCAACTTGTGCCCTCGATCAACTGCCTCACAAAACCGTTGGAAAGCCAGATAGCCTCGTCAACATAGAAAATCTGAAGATCACAGGCTTCACAGCTATTCACATTGATACAATATTCATCTCCTCAAGCAGAAAAACCTCCACCCTACATCTGTTTTGGTGATTATATTAAAAAATAAAAATAAAACTTTCATAATCAATTCTTCGTTCTTCGAAATTTAATTGCGCCACAGTCACTTATCAGCTAATTGAAGCAAAACAAAAAGAATTTGTAGGCCATTTGTTTCAGAATTTCTGCAGCTAACAGATTCACCAACTACACTATACCATAATTAACCAACCGCAAGTATTTCTAGAGAATCAGAAGCAAATACTGCAATTTGTAGATCAAAAAATAAGTGAAGAAACGAAAAATCGTGACGGATTAAAAACCTTTAGCCCCAAAATATGAGAAACAAGGCATAGAATGCGAATTCTTCGATGAGTAATAAGCAACTCAATTTATTCAATGGTGCTGGATTCCTCAAATGCTGAGTAACAATTACAGTAAATTGAGTTCCTTACTTTTTGGAGATGCAGATAGATGGTTGAAATCACTTGCCCCAAATCTCTACTTCCGAGCCCTAGAAAAATCAATTGGAATTCGGATTTGGGAGGACTTGATTACGCCGCGCTAGATAAAATTTAATAAGTTAAAATGTTGTATTATTTCTTTAGATGAGTATTATTTTGATGAATTTGATAATCGTATTATTGAGCAAGTTTTAATAATGATTTTATAAAATATTAAGATTATCACAACTCACACAATTACGAATATTGAAAGAAAGAAAAATAATACTCCCTCCGTCCCATTTCAGTAGTCCTCAATACTATTTTCATCCGTCGCACATCAGTAGTCCTCTTTCCTAAAATGGCAAAAATTAACCCTTACTTTTGATGTGGACCCCATACTTTTTCAAATTTAACACTACGCATAAAATCCCGTGCCGAAAAGGAAGAGGACTACTGAAATGGGACGGAGGGAGTACGAGATTTGTTTATCCAGTTCGTCTTTCGACTACGTCTGGGACCGATGTCAAACCAAGAGTATTTACTAGGAAATTTAGGGAGAGTGCAAGAATGAGAAGAATAGAATGAGATACATTTACATGTGCATAATACTGTTATAGGGGCGGATGGCCAAATTCTCACCACACCACTTGCCTTTGTCAAGTTCTCACCTCTTGGCTATTTAACCTTCACGTTTCCACCACTAAGATCTCACCACCAAGATCTCTCCAAGATCCTCACATGTCGGCTACTCACCACCAAGATCTCACCACCAAGTTTCCACCACCCAGATCTCTCCAAGATCTAACAAGATCTTACCAAGATCTCACACGTCGGCTACTTATCGGCTACTTGGTGTCCACGTTTCCACCGCCACCTTCTCACCTCCCACCACTCCAACCTTCACCGCTTGGCCACTTGGCCTCCCACCGCCAAGTCACCACATCACCACTGCTTGTCTCCATTCTCAACAAACTCTTCAATATTTTTTTTTTTAAGATAAAACTCTTCAAAGTTACACTATTTAATTTTAAAGCTACATACAAAATGATTCATCTAACTATTCCCTTCCCACACAATCATATATATGGACAAGAAACCAAAAACGGCCTAGCAAACGATATCCAAAGCGATAATAATCAATAGCATCGTTACGAAGGGAGTGAGGAAAGAATAGTGGACAAAAAGGAACGAAGGTTGGTCGGAGAGGGGGCGAAATGATGTGTTCAGATATAAATCTAATAGTCGATGACCTCATCGAATCAAATCTAATTACGTAACCTACAAGTAAGTGAATCAAAAATATTGACATCGCTAATGATGCTAATTTATATACACATTATTATTCATATTAAACTATCTATCATGAAAAGAGCCTGAGATGCAGGCCGAAATTAATTTTTATTTTTATTTTTATCTTTATTTATTTACTTATTTTTGTTAGAGTTTATACTTTAAATTACATTAAAAAAATAAAAATAAATTTAATGGTCTATATTTCTGGGCCCAGACGAAATAGGCCCAGGCCAATACATCACCACCGATTTCTCGTGAACCGTTTCTCTCTCTATATATTCATTCATTGTCGTAACGTGAAATCCCTAAATCGAAGAGAAAATCCCCAATTTGTCATCCGTGGAAAATTTGCGATCTGCGTCCACCGCCGAAATCCGCCGGAATTCGAGGTTCGTTTTCCTCCATCTCCGTTCGAATTCGCCGATTTTCCGGTTTCCGTTTCTTCGGAGGTGAATTTCTAGCTCGCGAAGATGCCGGCCACCGCGGGGAGGGTTCGCATGCCGGCGAACAACAGGGTGCACAGCAGCGCCGCCCTACAGACCCACGGCATATGGCAGAGCGCGATCGGTTACGACCCCTACGCGCCGAACAAGGAGGAGAAGAGCAACGCGTCGGCGCAGAGGACCGCCGCCGAGACGGAGGGCGAGCAGGAGAATGCGTACGCGAGTTTCCAGGGTTTGCTGGCCCTTGCTCGCATCACGGGATCGAACGCTGATGAGGCGCGCGGCTCCTGTAAGAAGTGCGGGAGGGTTGGGCACCTCACGTTCCAGTGTCGGAATTTCTTGAGCGCCAAGGAAGAGGATAAGGCGAGCAAGGACTCCGATGCCATCCAAGCTGCGGTCTTGTCTGGATTGGAGAAGTTGAAGGGCGAGAAAGTGAAGAGACGCGGGAGGGACGAGGAGAGCAGCGAAGAGGAGGAGGAGAGCGAGAGTTCGGAGTCGGATTACGATTCGGAGCTGGAGCGTGCTATCGCTGAGAAATTCGGGAGGAAAGTTAGTGGGAAGGTGAAAGGCAGTAAGAGTAGGAAGATGAGTGATGGGGATGAATCAGAAGACGATGATGATGATGGTAGAGAGAGGAGGAAGAAGGAGAAGAGAGAGAGGGGGAGATCGAAGAACAGGAAAAGCACAAAGAGAAGGTATAGCGACTCCGGTGATGATGAGGATTCAAGCAGGAAGAAGAGGAGGAAGGATAAGAGGAGGAGAAGGGATGACGATTCGTCTTCCGAGGAGGAAGAAAGCAAGAGGAAGAGAAAGAGTAAGAAGGAGAGGAGCCGGAGGAGGAGCCACCACCGCCATAGGAAAGACTATTCATCTGACGATTCCGTGAAGCAGCGCCATAAGAGGAGGAGCAGAAGGGCGGACTCAGCATCCGACAGCGAATCAGATGATTCTCGAGTTGGAAGGGACAAGAAACGGTCTGATAAGAAGAGCAGGAGTCATCACCGCCGTGAAGTGGACTAAGCAGCTTCGAATATCCGGTTTCAATGGAGGTTTATGCATATTCTGTCTCAATTGGTTTTGAGTGCTTTGATTTTGGTAAATTATGAATGTGGTGAATGTGCTTCTTTTCTTTTGATTGATACAATTCAGGTTTGATTAGAGTAATTTGCTGTTATTCTGGTGATGTTGCTTTGATTTCATGAGATGGGTGCTATGTATGAATACATATTGTTATTGAAATCTTTGTTTTATGATTTTGTGTTACTTTTGGTGATTAGTACAGTAGATGCTGTGTTTTTTGGTTATTGTTGAGATTAAATCTCTCCTCTTTTCAATCTTTAGATGGTTTTCATAGTATTAGGTTTTCAATTTTTGTAAAATGATGGTTTTGTCTTGTGTTTTGGTAAATATGTGGGCTCAATGTGTGTATGTTGAGTGTGGATGTATAAATTTTTATGGGGCCGGCGTTTAAAATTGGATGAAAAGCTACGAAAATTTGCGAGTCTCTGCTCTAGAATTGCACGAATTTATCTTTGATGACGTTTGTGGCTTGAGCTTGATAATCGAGTTAAAGACTTAAGAGTGGTGCAGAAGATGTATAATTGTCAATATATCATTTGTTAATCAGACTCTAAGATATTAAAATATTGTTACATCACACGATAATGCTCCATGCAGGATTTATGGCCTTACAATACTACTTCGTTCTTGCTAACAATGAGCTTACGTTCTAAATATGAATCGGCTCGTTATTAATGAGCTTACGTTCTAATTATGGGGCGGAAAGAGTGCATTACTTTGAAAACATAAGAGACAACAATCATTTAACAGTACATTATTTTGGAAATTAGAGATAACAAATATTTATTTTTTTGGAACAAATAGAGAGAACAAACTAATGTCCCGAATTCAAAACCTTCATGGCGCGGTCTTTAATTTTATCCTTAAAACGAGCATAAAAGTTTTTTAAAAAATCATCAAGCAACAAATTGCGAGCGTCAAACATTTTTGATTTTTAGGTTTTGAAATTTTAAATTCATGACGAGAGACCCAAAACGACGCCGTGAAGGCTCAAACTTCCAAACTCATATATAACCCCAGTTTCTGGCGGGCTCTGAGGTTTTGCTCTCGTTTCAGGATTTTCTTTTCGCTCACTTTTTTCCAATCTTACTGGGTAATAATTTCAAATTATAAACCCTAAATTGCGTTCGCTTGTTTATTGCATTTCAATTTTATGCTTTTCACCGTTTGAAATTGTTGTCGATCCGCTGCTAAAATGCCACTGCTCCTTTTTTAGGTTGACAAATTTTCAATCAGGAAATCGATTTTATCTGGTTATTAGAACCTTAATGTATTATTATGGATAATTGAAATGGAGTTTGATTCAAGATTTTATCTACATTTGTTTATTGGTTGATTCAGTTCGAATGTTGCCGTCCATATCCCAATGTTTGGTTTAGCTTTACTTTTCTGCATTTGTTAGGAACAGACTATTTTTGATTAAAATTTTATTATCTTTGCCATGTTTGCTAGAAAAAATAACGGTGTTACGATGTTTCTGTAATATCTTGGATAATTCTCTGCTGAATTAGCCAGTTTGTGTAGCACTAGTCCTATGTTGCTTCTAGTTTTTCACTCTTATGTATTCGGTGTTAATTTTGGTTGTTATGTTTCTTTGGGGGTAGCTTGTTCATCATGGATGCAAATGATGTGAATTCGGATCAAGCTTTTGCTGAATTGGTTGATATGGGGTTCGATGTCTTAGACATTACAGAAGCTATAAAAGCAGTGGGTCCTTCACTGGATAATGCTGTTGAGTTCATCTTGAGTAGCTCTCATAGAAATGACGCGAGTGCATCGACTAGCTCGATATGTGCCACAGACAAAAAAGTTACAAGGAAAAGAGCTGCCGCCTCATTTCAACCTTCAGCTAAATTGCGGCAACCGAACATAATGGAACACCTGAAGTTGGCATCTGTACCCAAAAAAAGCAAGACGGGAGGTCTATTTAATGCCTCAGTCTCTGATACAAATTTCTTGGCACATGTGGACGAACCGGGGGTTACTACTAGTTTGCATCAAGAAATTGGTATGGCGCCATCTTCTTGCAACAGTGAAGAAATGATTGGATTTGACTGGGAGAAGAAGGCGAATGATCTTCTCCAGAAGAGTTTTGGATATTCGTCCTTAAAGGCTTTTCAGAAAGAAGCTCTGGCAGCATGGTCCGTTAACCAAGATTCTCTAGTGCTTGCAGCTACAGGATCTGGTACTTCACTCTTGCATTCTTCTGGAAGTTATTAACCAAAACACGTTGAACAAGGACATCCATTTTCATTTATCAAGACATTTTTTTTGCATTATTATTAATATAATGGTTATTATTTTACTTTGGTAGGGAAATCGTTATGCTTTCAGATTCCAGCATTGTTATCTGGAAAGGTGGTGGTGGTTATCTCACCATTAATTAGCTTGATGCATGATCAGTGCCTGAAACTCGGAAAGCATGGGATTTCAGCTTGTTTTCTCGGATCGGGTCAAATTGATACGAGTGTTGAGAACAAAGCAATGAATGGTGCATATAGCATCGTTTATGTCTGTCCAGAGACTATATTGAGGTGAAATATCTGTGATACTTCTTTTGATTTAAAAAGCATCTTTTAACTTCAAAAAAATTTGTTCCGTTTGTTTTTCAGATTAAAGAAACCGCTTCAAAGCCTTGCAGAAGGCCGTGGGATTGCACTGTTCGCAATTGATGAAGCTCATTGTGTTTCTAAGTGGGGTCATGATTTTCGACCTGACTACAGGTTTATACTCTTCCCTTCCCTTGAACGCTCTACCTATTACCTAGACATTTTATTTTCAATAATGCTATTTGGCCATAATGTGGCCGGCCACACAACGATTTTTTTTAATAATATACATAATTTTAAAAATAGTAAATGATAACTATAATTTATTAGTTTAATATTTTAATTTAAAAATATTTTTTTCCCCAAAATTATACATTTTTCTCTTTTTTTCTAGATAAAAAGGTAATAAATCTTTTAAAATAGTAAAAAATATTAAAAGATTAAAGGATTAATTTTAAAAAATACGTAAAAATTACCGAGTGTCGTTATTTGAGTTTTTTATAATCTAAAAAAGTTTGGCATAAATATATAAATTATTTGATACTTAAAAAAATAAAAAAAAGGTAAATTATGGCCGGCCACATTATGGCCGAATAGCACCACTCATTTATTTTTACCAAATTCCAGTGTTAGTAGCTCGTTTTCTAATACTGCCAATTTTGATTGAATGTCTGGAATGTGGTTGTCGAAAGTCGTGTCATTATGTTTCTCAAGAGTTCGTTTCATCTATCCTTGATGCACTTCACTTATTTCTATCTAAGATCCTAACTAAGAGTTAATATACATCTGCCCACCGCAAAGTTCATGAATGTCATCCAAATTAGGTTTATTGAACTGATAAGTAGTATGTACAATGAATTCTATCACGAAAGCAGCTGCAATGTTGCCCGTCATTGCATTGGCATTCAACTATCAAATATGGATTCATTCATCATATAAACCTACCTTATTTGAAGTCATCACAGAATTAAATTTTGTGGAGCCGAACTTTTATTCCTGCCAAACTATCTTTTGTGTTATAAAAAACGGCAACCAATCAGATGACAAGTAATGTCAAGTTATGTTTGAGTACGTGACTGTTGTTATTATCTCCCATTCAACTAAGTAAGTCCCAAATAGGTATGAAAATCTAATGTGAATGTTATGGCAATCCTTGGTATGACATGTGAGACTGATTAAAGAAAAAAGAGATAATATAATTTTTTTTTTTCCGGAGAGTTCAACTTGTTTTAGCTTTGGGATGATGAGAATAGTGTAAGAGATTGACATTTAAGAAGCTATTGGAACAGCTTGGTACAGTAAATGAGTTGAGAATTAGTTATTCATTATGAAAACTGCACCTTAGGTAAAATGAGTTCTGCATATGTCATATCTTTGTACAAAAAGACTTGTTTTTGTACTTTAATTTAATTTATACTTTCTGATTATTATTTTGCTATCTTATCGAAGAAATGTTCGTTCACATGGGTGCGGATATGTTTATGTAAGTTTCTATGTCAAAATGATTTCTCTAAAAGAAAAATGATGTTATGTATAACAGGCAGTGCATGAGCTGTTTGTATATTTATTCATTTACACCTTGAGCATTGCTATTAAAATGTCTGCCCATACGGGAAGGAATGGGCAGGAGCCTGAGAAAATTGTTGGTTAAATCAATTACTTTTATACTTAAGATAACAACTATGATTTTGATCTCTCATGAGTCTCTTCTTATACATTCTAGGCGACTGTCCATGATAAGAGAGAGCTTCGGGGCTAAGAATTTGAAATCCCTGAAGTTTGACATTCCATTAATGGCGTTAACTGCTACTGCAACTATCGGGGTTCGTGAAGACATACTCAAGTCATTATGCATGTCGAAGGAGACAAAAATTGTCACGACCTCATTTTTCAAACCAAATCTTCGTTTCATGGTCAGTGAAGTGTTTCTTACTGGTGTGCATTGATGCACTACTTTCTTATAATTTTTATGTTATGTTCATGAACGTCAAGCGCTAATCTATCTATAATGTGCTTGCCAAAATGCTATTTAAACTGTCTGTCAGAAGTAAATGGGATATTTATTTACGCTCGCAGGTAAAGCATAGTAGAACATCGTCTGTGTCCTCCTATGAGAAGGACTTAAGTGAGTTGATAAAATTGTACACCAAAAACAATAAATCACTCAAAGCATTGTTACTGAACAGTCCTGATGATTTGCCTAAAGACTCTAGCTGTTCTCCAACTGAGAGCACATCTGAACTAGATGAAATGCGCAGAACTGTACATGATAGTGACGATTGTGAGTTTTTAGATGACGATGGTTGTCTAGACTCTCTGGAGGAGGAAGAATTAACAGTTCAATACCTGGAGGATGATTGCGATCAAGTGCAAGGAGTCGATGACCTGGACGGTATTGATTCAATTCTTTAATATGAGTTTTTCTTGGACGGTATTGAGATAATTCTTTAATATGATTTTTTCCTGGACGGTATTGAGATCATTTGTTTATTATGAAATTTCTCTTCTTTATCCATCCAAAATATGTTTACTAGTATGTGAAAAAATTACGACTACTGTAAAATTGCATGTTTCATCGCTTGCTCGCACATATTAAGTTATTAAGAACTAAATATCCTCGATTCACTGATTACTAGAATTCCTTTATTTAAGAAGGCAAGCGAAAAGGTGATCAGTACCTATCCTCTTTGCAAATCTTGTATTTCACTCATTGGTTTAAAGACGCGCGTGGCTACTTATTCTCATTCATCAATCAAGTTGCTCTCTGGAAAATCAAGGATCGAGTAATCAATGTTGCCATTTGAAAGGTTTTCAGTATCTAGCTTGCACCAAAAATAATTCTCCTAACATGTCATTTTTGTGGTGCTTTTTATGAATATATTATTTATGCAATTTTATTCTCTTATATATTTCTGATTTTAACTGGATCAATGTTCAGTTTCTTGTGGTGAATCTCGTGTGCATCCATCTCTAAATTTTAGAAGTTGTGGGACTCCTGAATCCAACAAGCAGATGAATGAAGCAGGGAAAAGACCGGAACTCCATCAAAGATATCTGGAAGAAGGACCGACCATCATATATATGCGTACTAGGAAAGAAACTCTGAGCTTAACTAAGTTCCTTTTAAAGTTTGGTGTGAAGGCAGCTGCTTATAATGCCAAGGTCATAGTCTCTTCCATGTATTTGTCTAGTTCAACTAGTAATATTTTGTGTTCATTTTATTATCCCTATCATGTAACTAAAAATTATGTTCATTGATCTCTTTCGATTGTAGAAATGTATTGATATTTGGCTCTACTTCGGTAGACATATATCGTCTTCATAGGAAAATCATAATTCGCATGAGCTCACACATGATGTAGGAGATAATAAGGGCATTTATCACGTTTTGTGTTGGAATGGAAGTTTTCTTACCTTTACCTGTTTGATTCATTTTGTAACTTACATTTGAGCCTTTCCTTGTAGTTGCCAAAGTCACATCTGAGGCAGGTCCACAAAGAATTTCATGAAGATAAGTTGCAGGTAATGCAATGATGTTAAAAAGTAATTTGGTATTGGTTTACGATTAACTTGGAGCTTGCGTGTGACAAGGGAAGCTGAACATGAAGTTATTTTCGACCTTTCCATTTATAAAATTTTATTTGAATATATTATTCTATATCTAAGTCTTCTTGTGATATGATGTGCCTTTCTCCACTAAAGGATTTTATTGATTCTTATACTTGAGAGGAATCGTAATTCTTTGGACTAGCAAGATAATTCGTTTTATTCCGGTCAATTTAATTTGTGAATAAGGTCATGAATGGTTTGGAAAGGGTTTCTTGCTGTTTAAAATATTGTATTTATTATGTAGAAAAAAATGGAACAGAAAACACAGGTGGCTGCATAAGTTCATGGCATGTAGGGGTCTTGTACCAAATTGATAAAATTGAACAAGTTATATTATAGAAGAAACAAATTTATTGAAAAGCAGAGTTAATACTGCAAATTACCGATACCGTGGTTTTTATGCTATGCATCTTTATGTATCGTTTGTGCTTGTTTCCTTTGCTATAGTAGCTCATTAGCTTATTCAAAGAAACTATGAAACTTTAAAATTCTCCTTTTCTATGTCTTCTATGGTCAAGGCATCCTTGCTACTCAAAATTTACAATGCGTCTGTTCTGATAAGGGGTGTGTATGTGTGTATGGGTGGGTGGGTGGGTAGGGGATGTTCCCTTTTGGCTATAAAGCTCTCGTTCTTGTGCAGTAAACTTCTTCATAATAAGAGCATTGAACTTTAAGGATGAAATATATCTGATCAAAGCTGCCATTATTGTATTTATTCGTGTAAGGTACATATCTCACTTTCACTTATTTCAGGTGAGATATGTATCTTGCCTTGATACTTGCTTGAGATATTGTGTGAAGTATTTATTGTTTTTGTCAGGTAATTACCAACTCTCCTAATGTATTGATACTTGCTTGATATTTGCTCAGTCATAAGATAACCACACTTTCACTTATTTCAGGTTGTTGTTGCTACCATTGCTTTCGGAATGGGGATTGACAAGTCTAATGTCCGACGGATCATTCATTACGGTTGGCCACAGGTGTGTGTCAAAATTTGTCCACTGCAGTTTTAGGAGTATGCCACCAATTTTTTTTGCATGCAACAGTTTCCTGTACATCTATGCTTGCATATTGGTGTGATTAGTGTTTCTTACCTTTTCTCTGTTTGACTATTCAAAACAGAGCTTAGAAGCATATTACCAAGAAGCCGGTCGAGCAGGCCGGGACGGAGAACTAGCAGATTGTGGTAAATAGCACATTTGCATAAAATTTGTAGTTCTGAAAGACCTTGATCACTTATGTAATGCAATCGGCTTCGTTGGAGCAGTCTTATATGCAAATCTATCAAGAGCACCTGTGCTTTTGCCAAGTCAAAGAAGTGAAGAGCAGACAAAGCATGCATATAAGATGTTATCCGATTGCTTGAGGTACGCCAAAATTTTACTTCTCCTGTACACTTTCTCCAACATATATACATATGCTATACAATCTTTTCAATAATTGGCAGGTACGGAATGAATACTTCCTGTTGTAGAGCCAAAATGCTTGTGGAATACTTTGACGAGGATTTCTCTAATGGCAGATGTGACTTGTAAGTTATGCTTCATTCAGTTAGGTGTTTGTTATTTAAACATTTGAGAATGTAACTAGAATTAGAGGCACTAGTCCATTTGGTTGTCCCTGACTCCGTGTTTAATTCTGTGTTCTTATTTCCATAGTTGTTAATCGTGGAACACGACTTGTTGTGCAGCCTTTGTGCAGTGAAATGTGATTTCCTGGTTTCATATGACACTTGATATTTCATAGGCTGACCAGAGTTTTTTTAATTTGTTTTTTTTTATGAGTGAAATAAGCTTTTCCCCTATTGGTTGTTGTTTCGATGTATTTGGACCCATTTGGGGACTTTCAGAGGACTTTGGACTGTTCGTTGTAGGCTTGTAGCACACCAATTTCTCTCCCGTTGCTATGCCATTGAAATATGCTGAGAGCAATGAATTACTTTGCAATTAATAGAGGTCATTGTCGATGTGAAGTTCGACTGACTTCCGTCTTATACACGTGCAGATGTGATGTTTGTACCAATGGGCCTCCAGAAATCCAGGATTTAAAAGTTGAGGCAACACTGCTCTTGCAGCATATTGCCACGTATCATGTGTGTACACCCTTAACTCCTTTGCATATTTTTCTAACCTTCACCTATATACCGTGTAATATATTTACAAAGTCAATGTATTGCAGGAACTTAAAACTTCTCAAGGTGAATTATCTAATAATAGTGCAATCCAGAGTTCGAAAGCGAGGATGTTGAGAGACAATCCAAATATTAGAGCATTTGTTAGTATGATAAGAGAACAGGTATGTACTGTATTCTCCTTATTATGCCTTTATACCCTAAATGCACGTCCCGATAAACTCACAGCTTGGCTTATCTATTTGAGAGTTTTGTGTAGATGGCATATTTTACTGGCATAAATAACACGTTTTTATTTTTTTATTTTTTATTTTATTTTTAACATAATAGGAAACGGTATGGTATTCTTGCTGTTTACCATGTTAGTGTAATGTGTGCATTGCTCTAGGAATAGAGAAAGTAATGCTAAATGCCTTCCGGTGTTGCGGACATGTAGAATATTAGTAACTTTTATTAGTTACTAGTACTGTAAGATTAAGACAACAATTCGGACCTACTGTTTTTGTTTAGGCCTGTTAAGTTGTTTAGCTACATATTACTAGAATGACTGGATACTGCTCAGTCACTTCCGTTCTTGGTTCTACTTCTTACTATATTATCTGCCTCCTATAATCTCCCTTTCTGTTTCCGAGACCTGGTGGTTTGCTCAATGTCTGTTCTTTATGCAGAATCACAGGTTTGCGACAAGTGATTTCATATGGTGGCGCGGTCTTGCACGTATTTTAGAAGATAGAGGGTTTATTCGTGAGAGAGATGAGATGGTATGACCTTATTCTGATTACCTTCATAAGATAATAATGTGCTCTACGTATAGTAAAATGTGTTACCTATTCTCAATTATCACTGTTTCATTCATCATTATATATCAATCATCCTTGTACTGACTCCTCCTCCTCCTCATCATCATCATCTCTTATCTGACGACATATAGAAGCGAGTCCAGATAAATGTTCCGGAAGCTACAACATCGGGGCTGCAATTTTTGAAGTCTGATTCGGAGAAACCGTTTCTTGTTTACCCAGAAGCTGACATGCTGCTTTCTACGAAGAGTTCCAAACCAAATTCTAGTTTCTCAGAGTGGGGAAAAGGGTGGGCTGATCCTGAGATCCGGCGTCAGCGCTTAGGAAGGAGAAAGGCATCCAGTAAGCCCCGGAAACAAAGATCCCGTAGAAAACAGTCCGACTTGAGCACGGTTCGAGGGAGGCTATCTGCTAAGCTAGCTAAATAGGCCTGGGATGGGATTTAGTAAAGAAAGGTTGTCATTCTTCTTTGTTACTAGCAATGTTTTAAAAATCGAACCGGAGGTCGAACCGGTGAGGCTCCGGGTCATGGTTCAATTGGTTGAACCGGTTAAACCATGGTTGAATCGTTATGCAATTAAATTAATTACGTATTAAATAAAATTAATTATAAAAATACATAATATATATAAAAATATGAATAAATGTATACCTTATATGGTAAAAAATACATTAAAGTTATAACAAAGAAATTTATTCTCGATATCAATTTAAATATCATGATTTAAATATATTTTTTTACAATTAAACTTATTGGTTATATTTAATTTTGTATTCCTAACTACTATATAAAGGTTTAGAAAATGTAAAATTATTTTTATTATCATAAAACATTATGCTAATAGGTTATTTCGGAGAAAATTAAGTGAAAAGTTATTGAGAATTAGAAAGATAGAGTTAAAATAGACATTCATATAAAGATAGTAATAATTTAATTATGTCAATTGCAATTAATACATTTAAATCCCTCTCAACACAAAAATTAAATTTTTTTGGGTTAGAGTATTGAACCGGTCGGTTTTTCGAAAACCGGCCCGGTTCGCCGGTTCTTCCGGTTTCAGCCGGTTTTCACCGGTTCGAGCGGTTCAAATCCGGTCCTATAGGACCTCCGGTTTTATGGTCCGAACCGGATCGTATCAAGGCCGTTCCCGGTCGAACCGGCTGGTCCGGTCCGATTTTTAAAACATTGGTTACTAGTATTCAAGGAAAAAGAATAGTGCCAAAAACTGAGTGTGGAAGTGAAGCGAATGTATGTTGAATGTTTTTCTCTTTGAGGGGGTGATGGGGGGTTTTCATAAGTTTTTTCTATAATTCGAGCACTATTCGCCGTAAAGGAATAAGAATATCTAAAGTGATTACGGCTGACGTGGACGTTACAATAATGTAATGATGAAAAATTATTATACATGTTTGCTAGAATAAATCCTATCGAACTTTTTTTTATTATTATAAGAGAAATCCTACTAGAAATATTGAACTCAGAATAAAAATGAATTAGCATAACATTTGTCGAATTAGTGTTAATACGGCTTTACCAAGACAAAGGGTTATCCAAATTATACTCCATCTGTTTCCATTTTACTTGATTACCTTTTATTTTACTTGATTTCCTTTTATAATTGAGGAGTTTCATTTTAATTGGTGTATTTTTTTGAAATGGAAAGATTAATTCTTAATTTTCAATGTGAATCTTTTAATTTTAACTTTTAAAATTGCGCTTAAAATAATGTGCCCGAAATAAAAATAAGTTTATTAAAGTAAGACGGAGGAATATATTTAAATACTTCAACCAACTTTACTCTTATCGACCTACTTTTTTTTTTTTTTTCTTTTTTTCCCCCTCCTTTTTTTAAAAAAGAGGATCAATAATGGTTAGGGATGGCAACGGGCCGAATCTGGACCGGATCTTGCTTGGTGCAAATCCAGATCTATATTTTTTTTCATTGATCCAGATTCGTCGGGTCCAAAAAAATAAGATCCGAGTCCAAATCCAACGGATCTACAGGCCTACGGATCTGGATCCGGATCCGTACTTTTATTTTAAAATGATTTTTTTTAATGCACTACAATGAAAATATTATATTTTTTTTTTTTTGATAAAACTTATGTCTTGATTGAATTTTAAAAAGAAAATATTACAATCTTTCAAACGAGATAGTATTATCACTTTAAAAATTACGAACGCTTTATCCAATCCAATACATAAATACATTATATAGAGTTATAAAATAAAAAAATAATAATATTATATATATATATATATATATATATATATAGGGATACACTACGGTGAAAACTCAATTTTCAGTGAAATCTGCAAACCATTGCATTTTCATGCATTAATAATGCATTTATATGCATAACATGTTGCATGAAAATTTAAATATTATTTTATTAATTTTTATTAATAAAATAATATATATTTTTTATGCAACATATTATACATAAAAATGCATCATTTTATGCATGAAAATGCAGGGTTTGTAGATTGCACTGAAAATAGAGTTTTCACCTGATTTATTTCCTATATATACATATATATATATATATATATATATATATATTATAAATAATAAATAAAATATATTATATACACCTAATCGGATCTTCGGGTCAGATCTGGACCGGATCTGGATCTAAAATTTCAGATCCGGATCCAGATTCGAAAATTTTGTATAAGATCCGGATCCGGTCCAGATCCATCGGGTCCAAAATCTGAAGACCCAAATCCGGAAAAATGAATCTGGACCTTCGGATCTGGACCGGGTCCTGGATCCGTTGCCATCCTTAATAATGGTTCCCCATTTCCTCCCTTAATATGACTCGAATCCTCGACCTATTAGTTGGAGGGGAAGCGTCTTACCAACTGAGCTGCGCTTCATTGTCACTCTTTTCGTCCCACTTTACATGACTTCTTTTTCTAATTAAACTTTTCCAATTTTCCTGAAATGAAATGAGACTAGTCAATTCATTTGAGGCGGACGGACTAAGGAGTACTTCCTCCGTATCGACTGACTTTGCCACATTCGTTTGAACCAATGTTTTAAAAACCAAACCGGAGGTCGAACCGGTGAGGCTCCCGGGTCATGGTTCAATTGGTTGAACCGGTTAAACCATGGTTGAACCGTTATGCAATTAAATTAATTATTAAATAAAATTAATTATAAAAATACATAATATATATAAAAATATGAATAAATGTATACCTTATATGGTAAAAAATACATTAAATATATTTTTTTACAATTAAAACTTATTGGTTATATTTAATTTTGTATTCCTAACTACTATATAAAGGTTTTAAAAATGTAAAATTATTTTTATTATCATAAAACATTATGCTAATAGGTCATTTAGGAGAAAATTAAGTGAAAAGTTATTAAAAATTAGAAAGATAGAGTTAAAATAGACATTCATATAAAAATAATACTTTAATTATGTCAATTACAATTAATACATTTAAATATCTTGTTATGAATAATTGATTATTGTAGCTCAGATGGTAGAGTTATTGGTCTTTTATCTACTAGGTCATGGGTTTAAATCCCTCTCAACACAAAAATTAAATTTTTTTGGGTAAGAGTATTGAACCGGCCGGTTTTCCGGTTCTTCCGGTTTCGGCCGGTTTTCACCGGTTCAAGCGGTTCAACCCCGGTTCTATAGGACCTCCGGTTTTATGGTCCGAACCGGACCGGATCAAGGCCGGTTCCCGGTCGAACCGGCCGAACCGGTCCGGTTTTTAAAACATTTTCAGTTAAGCCAGAATACTGCTTATATTAGCAACAAAACTCATATATTACCATTAATGGAATAAAATAAAAAAAGAAGAAAAGCGAATCAATAAGCCCTCCAATGTAGAAAGCTTTTCAAATGTAAAATCGGAATCCATGTAACACGTAGGGTAAGAACATTGAAGTTACGATAGTGATTTGTCACTCAGCTGCAATAAAGATTGTATTCCAGCAATAAAGTTTTGTGAGTAACAACATATCCAGCATTTAAGTTCCAAAGGACTCATGAACAATGTTTTATAGAGAGCAGCAATAATGAATCAATATCCTTATAGAAAAATATTTCCAGGGGACTAATTCACAAATTAATCAAGTTAGAAAAATGTGTTCTTCGTCAATGTCTTTTAAGAGAATAGCAACCAACTTTAACTTTTTTTATGTCTTAGGACGACCCAACTTGACTTTTAGGACTGCAAAAACTGAAGAAAAGTTCTCTTACTCTTGAAAGACAAGGAATGTATGTTAGAATGTAAGTCATACCACACCGATGACAAGAATAGCAAACAGAAAATATAAGTGAGATACCTCTGATTCGAGAACAAGAGATTGATCAAGCAATGGCTTTGTAATATATGTAAAGCTTTCCCACGGAAAGAGTACTCGGTAATTTGCCCATCAGGCCCCTCAGCATTCAAAATATTCTCATCCACCACACAAGCTATCGGCATAGGTTCTTGTCCAAAACTTATGTCATCACATAAAATAATAGTATTTTTCTCAGAGAGATCCACGGAAAAATGTCGGGAATCGATAACACAATGACATTCATCCACTGTCCACTCTGAACTTGTGAGGTCAGGTGGAAGAGAACATCTGGCCTTGAAAGAATTGTCAGATGATGGAACCAACGGAGATAAGAATGGAGATCTAACACCCTCTGTGCACCCTTTAGGACAAATAAAATCCTCTTGGTGCCATTCAACTATAATATTATGATCGCTGCACAGTTTGGCAGCTTTCAGGTACAGCCTTTCAGGAAGGACTCCGTATTTTTCTTCTAATGAAGCTTGCAGACTAACCTTACAACAAGCTGAACTGGCAATGGACAAAATTTCTGAATTATCTGGCCGCAGCTTTGTTTTTTTTTATTTCAGAAATTAATATCTTAGCAATTGCTGAGCATTGAGAATCTGCCAATCTACCAAGTGTACCAGCATCTGCTACAGAAGATTGCACCATGATTTCCTTAGGGGAAATAGAACTAGATGCCTGGATACGTTTCTTCAAATTTTGCACACTCCTGTTCCTAATCTTATATGATGCTGAAGCCAGGGCTTTTCTAAACCCGGGACGAGTCAGTCTGCCTGATTTCAGCTTCTGAGCATAAAATTGAATACCCTTCTTCTTCAGGCGTGGACCACTGGAGTTTTGCTCTGCCATATGCGCAGCTTGATGATGGCGACCAAGATCAGGTAGCAAATCAAATTTCAAGCCACAAAACCTGCAAATGAATCTGCGGTTAACTGATTGATTATCGTATATTGTATTTTCTACAGAGCCCAACTTGTTTGCCTCTATGATCTGCCACGAGCTGTTGTCTAGCTGTTGAGCAGCATTTGATAAACTCAAACTGGAAGAATGAATTGAGAGTACGTGCAACCATAACTCGTCTGGATTCCCGAAATGGCTGCCACATGGAATACACTGTAAAAACATGCACTGCTCGACAAACTCCACATGATGCCTGTCCTGCACGTGAGCTTCCAGAACCTTTCTATTAGTAAAAGAGTCCAGGCAAATTGCACACACATAGCCCCTAAACAGCCATTGGGCTTCTTTCTTGTGGCTGTCCATCCAGTGTTTTCCAAGTGCTTGGTTATCTGTAATTGTCTCTGAGCATATTTTGCACTTGATCAAAGTTTCTTGACCACTATCTTTAGACATCTGGAACTGAGACGGTATCAACCCTTCAATGGTTGATGAAGCTTGCGAATTTTGACCATCTCCGAAATTCCATAGCTTCTTTAGCCTCTCCTTTTCACTGGAGACCAATCTCAGTAGAAACTCCCCTACTCTGGTGTCTTTGGAGGCTTCAGCAATGGCCCATTGGAATTGTACCTCCTTAGGAACTGGATTTCTTAAAGATAATACGCTTTTGAAAAGCCTGTAGAAAAGCTCACATGCTTGGTGTAATTGCAATTTTTGCTCCTTCGACTGACAATTTTTCAGAAGCTCAATGAACACTTCCTTGGAAACAATCCTAGTCTTGCCATTTCTTGCACGTTTAAGCCAGCTTGGTATATGTTGGTCACAGTAAAGTGAATGCCTCTTTGGACTCTCAAGACAGGGTTTCTCACCAACCTGGGGCCATGAACCTATGCAGTGCCCCATTTCATAGCTCCCAGCTTGTTGAGGCTGCTCGATCTTCTCAATGATGCTTCTTTCTTCAAGGTAACCTTTACCCCTATCCAACAACAGCGGGTCTATATGGGCAGGAATTTCCTCCTCTCTGGAAAAACCCAACGTTTTAGGACTTTTACCCACTGTATACATAAGATTTTCCTCACCTTTTCTTTTAAGCTTATTAACAGTAGATGCAATATCTTTGCCATCGTGAGGCCTGTGTTTCTTGCAGAATGAAGTGCCGATTAGAGCTCTGTGTTTGCATTTAGTTCCAAGGACAGTGGTACCTCCACACATCGGTGAGTCAGTGGGAGGTACTACTTCAGCTTTAGCAGAACTGCCAATGAAACGAGATGACATATGCACACAGCAATATACATCTCCCTCACTGGCGTACCGCACACATCGCCTGCCCTTAGCTTCAATGAAAGCCAAGCATTGACGATTATGAGTTCCTGATTCTCCGGACTTCTGTGTAGCAAAGCTGGAGGGAGTCACGTGAGCCTCTTTAGTCTTAGTAGCCCCTGAATTTTCAGCCTCGACTATCATACTATTAGCTGGACAACTAGAGGATCCGGCTAGGGCAGCATCCCCAACAGCACTGTTCCGTTTTAGAGTTTCAGCATCCAATAATGACGAGTTTACATATCCATTGAAAAAGGAGGCATCAGTCTCAACATGAGCAGATTGATGTTGACCCGACACATGTGAATCAGCACGACGAACCTCGAGCTTGGGTCTCTTCTTAGGTGTCTGCAGTTCCACGGTCGAAGGCCTATCAGAAACAGGTTGTTGTTCCAAGGCCATGGCTGTAGAGATAGGATTAGAAATGGAAAACCATTTCATAACCTCATGCTTCCAACTCTTCCACTCAGATCCCTCGCCCACCAGCCCCGGTTCACTTGATAGTGAACTTACCTCATTCCATAGGATGGACTCTGCCAATTCCTGAACCACAATACGATCAGGAAAAAAAACAAACAAAAAAAAAACAAAAAAAACAGCATGTTTAGAGCATTGGGAAATAAATTCAAATGAAATGGTCAGATGAGTTATTCTAGTTTCGAATAATCCTAATATTAGGAGTCAAGCCATTATCATTATTCTCCAAGTGCAAACACAGTATATAAACACAGTGAAAACAGTATGCTGATCAAGAAGCCATTCTCTTACCTAAACTTCTATATCTTATGAGAGTAAATAAGAAGTACATATCATACGGAGATCACATAAGATCAAGACGAAACAATGCAAGAATAAGAGGTTTGTTTTTTGAACAATTGAACACGAAATTTCAAGACCGCGCCGCGGAGGTCTTAAGGCATTAACCCCACTACCGATAGGCCAACACATGCAAGAATCAATTGCTTTTCAAAATCAAAGGTTTATAGGATTCTTTAGAAATTAAAGCTTCATGAACACCTCTTTTAGAATTTCTATGCATTCAGCACTATTTGCATCATGACATCTTTGCTTCCAGGACTCTAAAGACTTCTGTAGCCAATCTGAAGTTACGTAACACGCCAATACCATCTGCAACAAAAACAAAAACCATGTTAACTCTGAATTAAAGCAGCAGATGAACAGCCGGATACTTAAGCGCTAAAGATATCGGACAACATTCAATTTTAATTTCTTCATTGAGTAGGATAAGCTGCTTCCAGTCAAATTTGGCACAAGAATTGTGCAAAACTTAAAATCTGTGCAAGCTCAAACTTTGAAATAAACAGTAGCTAACCTTCTGCATTCCATAATAGAACAAAGGGCACACAAATTTGCACAGAATAATATACATTCAGATCATATAATCATTAACCAGTTACAGAAAAACTCGCAGCATCTCAAAGATATGAATCAGCATCTCCTGATCAAGCTCGGTTCATTTAACTACTCAATTCATGGACACACTCGGTAGGCTGGCAATATTGTGCAAGTACAATAGCAACAACCGGCACCATCACCCACAAGTTAGGTTTGATACTAGGAAAACTAAGTTTTTGTAGAGGTTTAAAAGCATCACCCTCCAAATTAAATGATCCAGAAACAACAGATCAACTAACAGATAGCAAGACGCCTAATAATTAAACTATAATCAACAGAAGATAACTGTGAAGGCAAAGGCACAAGAGGTTATAGCAATGGCCACCGGAATATTTGAAATTATAATACGGTGCTTTGTTGTACTTCAACACAGAAGAAGTTAACGGATAAGGACAATAAATGGTTGCTCAACACAATTACTACAACATCAATGGTAGGAAATTTTACATTCTGAAGTTTCAAAAGCATCTTCCCAAGGTCAGGATAATCTTTGCAGCGAGAGGCCTCCATTGCAAAATCTTTCAAGACCATCACATCACGAGCACTCTCTATCAAAGCCTAGATTGTCATGACAACATATTAGTAATCAACAGTAATAGAGTTGACATAATTCATAGTTATAAGATATGCTTGTATCTTAAATGTAAATGTATGTCATAAGACATATAAACAAAAGATACACAACTCAAAACTCTAAAGCAAACCTCACGGTTCAACTGGTCAAGAAAATTTAGCATGCCCACAGCCAACTTCTGCATGACAAAACGACGAGCAAGAGTCAAATCTGAAACCATCTTTGTACCATCTTGGTGTGTCTTATATGGAATGGGATTAGGAAATTCATGGATCCCACGAACTAGTTGCACATCTGCCCAAGAATAGTTTCTCGTCCGAGGAAAGAATATCACAAGATATTGCTTTCTGTCATGAGTTGGCTTTGCTTTTAAAGTTGATAATGGCCAATCGGCCCTTGCACATTGTATCCCTGACTGCCATTTTCCTCTCCACTGCAGAAAGGAAATCAGAATTATCAGTATCCGTATCTTGGTTGAGGTAACTCCCTAGCCTCCCCCTCTCATATAAATGGTTTTGTTTACGACATAACATCATACAAATAAATCTGATAGCAAATCAAGGTTTATTTTCATAAGTCGAAATTTCAAATTGCTGAAACCAAGAACAATTCTCTATGACTAGCAACCAATGGAATTTGTTAAGTCAAAAATCACAAAAAAACATAGATGAAATGAAATCAAATATAAACAAAAAATAAAGCATATACCTTTACCCATACTGCTTGAGGTTCACCTAGGCCTTTGATTTCGGAATGATATGACCCCTCATGGTGGTTACTTGACAGTCCACCATCAATTGTATTTGAAGTTGGATGAGAGTTTTCCAATGCATTGTAAGGTTCTGAGATATGATCTGTTTTCTCAAAGTTTTCATCTTCAGAATCATGAGAGTGACATGAGATAGTCTGACCATCAAGATCGTAATCTAAGTATGTATTTTCATTAGAGCCACCATCTAAACTAGGGAAACCTTCCACCATAAACTGATCCCCATCGTCCCTCACTTCATGAGATTCTTCGACATTAAGTGTTACATCATCAAATTTGAGATCTGTTCTAACATAATCTGCACCTTGAAGGCTGCCAGATTTTTCAGCATCCTTAAAAGCTGCATCTGGTTCTGATTCAGGGCGATCAGATTCTCCAACAAGATGAGCACCAGAACATGGAAGCACTTCCATGATTGAACACTAAAATACTGCACTTCTGGCTACTGCACTTCTGGCTTTTGTGCATAGCATGAGTATGCCGATACGAGGCTGCAGCTCAGCAGCCGAACGGAAAATTGCAGGTGAGGCAAGGAGTAACTTCAATAGAGAGATGATACAGCACCTGAGAAAAATGAAATATATTATCAGCTAAAATCCTTATCGCACTGCCATGCAATGTTTGGTTATTTCATTGATCTTACATCAGTAAATAATGCATTCTCAGAAAATCCATGATACTCGTGTAATTATACCAGGTCAATCGTGACAAAATCTTAAATAGCATCTACACGATTGTTTAACAGTTTTAGCACCTACACATATATCACTTTCACCAGAGCTGAAAAGGAATTCTACAATGTTATAGTAGAACATAAAACCCCATGGTGAAAGTTATAACCTGACATCAAATATGATGGCTGAAATTCATTCGCATAAGAGGAGCGGAATGACATTAATAGCTCCAGCTGGCTTTGGAAGCTCAATGCATTCTCATAGCACGAAGCATATGTCATTGAAAAGTTCTATATCTCAGTATAAACCTTAAATTACCCTCTTCTATCAATTCAGAAAGCAATGTTTTGGCTCAATGCTCAGGCTAAATCATAAGCACAATCAATGTTTTTGCCAAGAATTGTTCTTTCCTTTTTAATACAAGTTAGTGCTTAATTATCCCGGGATAGTCATCTATGCTGACAGAAAAGGAAATTCTAGGATCCACAGAAAGTAAAAAATGATACTAGAAGCTAAGAACTAATTCAGTTTTGGGGAATTAGCAGCAAGAGGTATTACGTTGTCACAAAAGGATTTTCTTTCCCATTCATAATTTGCAAGGCCACCAACCCCGTTTTACTAAAGAAATTAGGAAAGACCAAAAATAATTAAGCATCATTCTTTGGAGCGTAAGCATAGCTCACCACACAATAATGCCTCCATACCCAGAGTAAAATGACACATCTGACTCACTAAGTTCAAACTCCTTGTTTTCCAATGTAGGTGCACAACCAGGATGCATCGAAATGCTATATACTTGATCAGTTAATATAAGAAAGGCGAACAAATTAACCAGCAGAAGAATCAACTTCTGAACAACGAATACAAAAAACAAGCAAAGGGTCAGGCCAACAAGTCCATTAAAAAGGTGCAAGTTTATAACAAGATTAAATTAAATTATAACTATGTTCATCGTGTATTAACCAAAATTAAATCATTAACAAAAATTATTTAAAAATAATAATTGCAATGATCCATACCCTTGACGAATAAACCTCTTATTTAATTATAAATTATAAAACTGCTATCCTCGTGATCTAGCCGTTGCCTCTCAATTATGAACCATATATAACTGAATGATAAAGCAAATATCATAATCATCATAAAGATCTTCAATGTCAGTTGGAAAACATCTGTAGCAATACTTACTAATTTACTATCGATGATTCTACTTAAATTGAAACGAGAACTAGCGCTATCCACAAATTTCTTGGCTAATTCGAAATAGATTAAAAGTCAATGTGGAGATCCACTTGCTAGATGTGTCGTTGAGCCATTAGTAATGCTAATAAAATACACATGATAAACTAGCACATCACGAACATAGTCACATATTTACACACGCATTTAGCTCGATTGTTTCGAGTGCAACCATTGATACCACACATCGATGATTACGATGAAACGGACAGACAGCAAACTAAACGGCGAAACGAAGAACATCAACTAGGCCGCGTTCATCTTAAAAGAGACACCAAAAACCTAAATCAATCATCCTGCCCAGTTCAATTGGGAGAAAGCATTCAAACTGTAGCCAAACACTACAGCTAACAATAATCACTGATTCCCTAGTAAAAGAAAATCAAAATCAACCCATGCATAAATTGAAGTACTCACAGTTCCCCAAATTTGAAAAGTAGACCACCAAATTAGAAACCCTACCATCACCCAGAAATCAACAACAATGGTGAAAATTCCAAACTGTCAGAACTCAGAAAAATAAATCCCAGAAAAAAACTGAAAACTATAGACCAAATTTGGTAAGCTGCCAGCAACAAAAAAGTAAACTTTAATAGGGAAAAAAAGGGGAAATTTTTAAATTAAAAAAAATAAAGGAGAGGGAGGGAGAGAAACTACCATGGACAAACTCCAAAAAATACGAGACACAGAAATTTACAATCAATGGCAACACGAAATCACTACAAGAAATCAATCCAATTAAACCAAGAAACAAAATTTAATTAACCAACCCCAAGCAATAAAGTGAGAATTCCTAATATGGGCAAATTAGAGAGAGAGAAACAAAACAGTATATAGCTAGGTCATGCCCAAATGCTATGCAACCATGAAACGTGTTACACATATACATACAAAAACCTATACATAAAACCCATCACAAAAAATTTACAGAGAGCAGAATTGTTGGTAATGTACCTCTAAGAAACTGTGGATCACCTAAAAATCGAATCTTTGGGGGTACAAATTAAAGAAAAATTGGGTGCCAAATTGACTAGTGAATGAAACTTGTATTAATAAAAACTGCTAAGTGCTAACGATGTGAAAAGGTGTGAAGTAACCAGAATTTTTTTTTGGCTGGGGAAAAATAATGGCGTAAGTATGTGTATGTGTGTGTGTAACAGGTCCAATTTGAGAAAAAAAGATATGGAGAAATTTATTAAAGATTGGAGCGAGAGGGGTGAAGATTAGGAAGGAGGAAAATTTTGGTTTGGTAGGGTAAAATCGAAAATAAGTGCGGAGAGAGGGGGAGAGATAAGAGAAGAGGTATTAATGAATGATTTTTCTCCTTTTTAGTTTTTCTAGGGAAAGGAATTGCAGCAGTCACACTGGGACTTGTAACGTGGTGTGGGGTATTTTGGGATTTCGTCATTTATTGTTGGGGGTATTTTGGACTTTTTGGTGATTTGCTTTAGGCGGAGTTATCGATGGTTTTGTCGATGCTAGATTTGATGCTAATGAAATTCCTTTACATATTCATAATTTTATATAGATGTATTTTTAATATTGAAATAATTTAAAATCTAATTTTTAACATATTTATATCAAAATTCTTTAAAAGACAGGTGTAGCGTCGAACTTACCAATTATCAAGCATTAAAATTAAAAAGTTAAAAGAGGTCAAATTAACAAATTTATGCGGGTAGGATTTAGGGCATTTTACGATTTAATTTTCAAATTATACGATAATCTATTTGAAATAGCAATAAGTAACCGTAGTATATGTGATGTGTCAAACGTTCAAACGTGGATAAATGTATTTCATTATTTTCCTTTTTTTTAATTATTGTACATGTCTCATTCGATTTGGTCAGTACCTTCTAGACTAACTTTTAAGAAATTAGGGATTAGTGTATGCAAGTGGCGGCTCATCTCATTTAATTAGGGTTTATGAGAGTATTTACGAGATAATTATGGCTAGTGGGATATTTGTGGGATGCACGTGGGCTCGTTGGGCCAAAACGAAAATGTTGTTAAGTTGGAAGAAACAAAGAGAGTATTCAATTCAGTTTTCGACTTTATGACATGTATTTCTTAACACCAAATATTGAGGTTTTCAGAATACAATTGTGATGATATTAATAATTTGAGCAGTCAATTGTTATTTCGCTTAGTTTTTGACGTAGTTGAAAACAGTTTAATGATTTGAATATCATCTTTAAAACGAGATGTCAATTTTTATTTATTTATTATTATTATTACTCCCTCCGTCCTCCATTTAGTGACGGAGGGAGTTTGGGCACGCGTTTTTTCGTATTTTATGGTATAATAATAAATTAATGTGTTAAAGTGAAATAATTGTGGGTCCATTTGAATTGTTTAATAGTATTAAAATGTTAAAATAATAAAAAGTAGATGTATAAAGTGTTAAAGTGTTAAAGTGATTGTGGGGTCTACGTCCAAAAATGGAAATTGTCAGTAAATGGAGGACGTCCCAATATAGTATTAACGTCACTAAATAGAGGACGGAGGGAGTATTTTTTTTTGATCGGGCAAATGTTAGATGTTAGATTAGATATTAGTACGCCTAGCTCCCAAACACTCCAAGAAAATCTCCAAGCCACCTTATATCTCCATAATTCGCTCCCACCAGGGATCGAACCCGGGTCACTCCTTTAAAAACGAGATGTCAAATATGGGTTAATAAAGTTTGGGATAAACACGTGATAGAGATAAGATACTAGTCGTCTTATTCGTACCCAATTAACAGTCTTCCATATGAGGACAATGACCAGATACAGTGACGAAGCCAGACATTTCATTGAGGGGGGTCCAACTTTAAAAAAAAATTAATATAACTATAATGTCATTCTAATTTCATTACATTGATACTAAAAAAAAAAAAAAACCTTAATAACATCATAATATCACTTTTCGATACTTCATTTGTTGGAACCGCTCCACAATAGCTTCATTAGTGATGTTTACAAGAACATCCTTCTCGACGTAAGGTACCAAACAATCATTAAGCATCTCATCTCCCATGCGATTGCGTAGATCACTTTTTATGATCTTCATTGCTGAGAAAACCCTTTCAACTGTAGCAGTCGCAACAGGTAAAGTTAAGGATAACTTGACTAACAAATAAATCATCGGGAAGATCTTATCTTTCATTGTAGAAACCATAGTCCGAGCAAGATCTCCAATCCCTGATAGCTTTGAAAACCTCTCATCAATGCGCACATCAACGATAAAGTTCTGAAGTTGATTTTCAAGTTGATACAAATCAACTTCTGAAAAATCTGATGGATAAAATTTTGCCAAACGAAGTAGCTTCGTAGTATCAAATGCAGAAAAAGAATTCTTAGGATCAAAACATGACATGCATAGAAGCAATTCTGTGTTGACTTCATCAAATCGTTGATGTAACTCAAAAGCTTGCACATCAATCACAGAATAAAATACCTCAACTCGGTAGTAGTGGAGATTTGTGATTTTCTCTTTTCTACGCCTCAGTCTTCCTCGAGCCCCATATTCTTCTTCCATAACTATCATGGATATCTTATGTTTGCAACAAAAGCTAGAAACATCAGCCATTAAAGCCTCCCAACCCTCATCTCTCATGACTTGCAAGCGTGTTTTTGCTACCTTAACAAGATTCATAGCATTGACAATATCTTGATCTTTTCTTTGCAGCACTTGAGAAAGATCATGTGTTATTCCCAAGACATGTCTCATGAGATGTAGTAGAAAGACAAACTCAAATCGATTGATTATATCTAATAAATCATTAGCTTCAGCTCTTTGTGAATCATCAGAGCCATGATCTTCCAAAAACTCAAGAACATCAATAACAGAAGAAAACAAATGCATCAAGCTTATTAGAGTACCGTAATGAGAACTCCATCGGGTATCACCAGGCCGTTTCAAAGCCATCTCTTGATTCAATCCCCTTCCAGTCTCAATCTCATTACTTGCAATGCCTTCAACAATCTTCTCTCGTTGGCTATCTCGTAATATATCTCTACGCTTACATGATCCCCCAACAACATTACATAAGCGTGAAATAGTATTAAAGAAAGACCCAACACATATATGTTTTTTAACAACTGCAACAATTGTGAGTTGAAGCTGATGAGCAAAACAGTGAACAAAGTAAGCATTGGGGTTCCTCTTAAGTATCAAACTTTTTAGTCCTTTGAACTCACCTCTCATGTTGCTTGCACCATCATATCCCTGACCCCTCAAACTAGAAATACTCAACCCGTGAGTAGAAAACAAAGAATCAATACCCTCCTCTAGTGAGATTGCAGATGTGTCAGTAACATGTACAACACCCAGAAATCGTTCAATAACATACCCTTTCTCATTTACATAGCGTACAACAATACCCATCTGTTCTTTGACAGAAACATCCCGACATTCATCAACTAATATAGAGAAAAATGAATTTCCAATGTCACTAACAATAGCATTAAGTGTCTCAACTGCAACTGCTTTGATGATATCTTTTTGAATATCTGATGATGTAAGTTTATGATTCTGAGGAGCATTTTTCAATACAACCTTAGCTATATCATCATTGCAAGAAGCCAAAAGTTTCAATAATTCAAGAAAGTTTCCCTAATCCAAGGATTCTTCTGACTCATCATTTCCTCGAAAAGCCATTCCTTGCATAATAAGATAGCGTATACACTTAATCGATGTCTTCAATCGACAAAGGTAATCAATCTTGAACTGTTTTGATACTCGAGAAAGAGTTACTTCAATGTGTTGAGATTGATTCATCAAATTTTCACATAGCATTCTACATCTTGTATGTTCACTCTTATGATCTCCAATATGGACTCTCAATCTCTCTTTCTTTCGCCAAGAATTAAAACCCCCAGATATAAAAGCATCATGTCCCTTTCCACTAGAAGCCGTAGAAAAAAGGTAGCAATTCAAACAAAAAATTGCATCTTTTGCAACGCTATATTCCAACCACGTACTAAATTCATCAAACCAAGCTACTACAAACTTGCGTTTTCGATTTGCTTCTACTTTTTCAGGAAAATCATGACTACGCGGTTGACAATGACCTTTTAATAAATAAGCTCTACGCACCTGCTCGATTATATTTGGTGGATAGCTCATTATATCAGGTCTTAGTCCTGGATCACTTGGAAGATTTTCCAAATCAAAGTCGGTGTTGACTTCTTTTGATGATGGGTGAGGTTGAGGATCGCGTACGATATCCACTTCCTTTAATGATTCTTGAGGTTTGATAGATTGAGGTCCATCAACAGTTGAAGAGGAACCCTCCATAGACACGGGCTTAAAATATCGATTCATCCTGTACACAATAATCAACCAATTGTAAATTGAACACTTACATTAAATCAAATGGAAAAAAGCAACTCAGATGCAAAAACCAACTCTCAAGTCTCAACCAAAGATCAAGAAATCCACTAATGTCGCAGACTCGCAGTCAATACAAATGATTCCATCCCCCCTTCATCAAATACACTACTTTTCACCAAAAACTGAAACCCAAAATTCAGACTAACAAGTTTGAATTCATTGGGACTTTGAAACTCCAAAACGTACGTTCTCAATTCTCAAATCAACTTCACAAACCCATAGCGGCAATTAACCCGAAACTCAATAATCTCAGATTCTCAGTGCAAAGACCATGAACTAAGCATGTAAGCTTCGCCCCCAAAATCAAGAACTTCAATATTTGACCTAACATGCTAATATGCTATGCAGAAAAGCATAAAAATGGAGAAATTCAAAAAATCTAGAGAAGAAAAGGAGGCAGCAAAATTCAACAATAAACTTACCGTAGAAGAGTTTAGGAACGACGGAGGGAGGGAGCAGCAGAGTTAAATATGAGATGTAAATTGTAAAGGGAAGTTAGGGAACAAGCTACACCGTTCTGCTTTCTTCTTGAAATTCCTTTTACTTTCTCTCTCCTTTTTTTCCCCCTTCTGTACGCATTTTTTTTTTTTTCCTTCCTTTGATTAATTTCTATTGGGGCAGTTTATAAGAATGATATTTGTTGACGCATTTTTTTTGTTTTCTTGTTTCTTCCTTCGATTAATTTCTAGTGGGCAGTTTATAAGAATGGTATTATATTTATTTTATTTAATTTAATTTAATATGTAAAATTACTAAAATACCCCTAAAAATTTTCAAAATTTCAGTGGGGCCCATGGACCCCACTGCCCCCCCCTGGCTTCGTCCCTGACCAGATAAGTATAAAACGCCAATGTTTCCTGCATCTGTAAGTCTATAGTATAATACTAACATCATCACATGTACAATGACTTACTTTTCTCTTGCAACGTCTCATTGATAATGTCTCATTTGTAAAATACATTATGATGATAAATAATTTGAGCATTCAACTGTTATTTCGCTTAGTATTTGACGTAGTTGGGAAAAGCTTAATAATTTGAATACCAGTGTTTTTAAAACGAGACATCAAATACTGGGTTGATATCTTTGGGGACAAACACGTGATAGAGATAAGATATAAGACGTCTTATTCGTACTCAATTAATAGTCTTCTATATGAGGATAAAGACCAGATCAGGAATTAAACGTCTGAGTTTCCTTCATTTATAAGCTTACATAATACTAACATTGTCACATTTATAATGACTTATTTTTCATTTTGAAACGTCCGGTTGATAAATGTCTCATTCATGAAATAGCAAAAATTAGACTTACTTAGACCAACTTATTAATACTCTCCCGTCCCAATCTATTAGTCTCATTTGCTTTCGGCACATGAACCAAGTGAATTAAATATGTGTTTGTAATTAACTCTGAGAAGAGAGAGTGAATTGTGGCCAAGTATTCTTTGTCATTTTAGGAAATGAGACTAATAAATGGGACAAACAAAAATAACAAATGAGACTAATAAAATGGGACGGAGGGAGTATAATTTATCAACTGCATTATCAACTCACTTTATTTGCATGTAATTAGATAGTACTACTCATCCGCCCCTTGTAAAAGAAGACCTTTTTTATTATTATTATTTTTTTATACGGGACTAAATAAAAGATGATTTTGTGTGTGAAATTGGAGAGTACATATGCAAAATACGTTTTTCCTTAATACTTTTTCCGTCTCACTTGACTTGACTTGATTCATTTCGGCACAAATTATGTGCAGTGTTAAAAGTGAAAAGTAAGGAGTTCACATTGAAAAAGTAAAAGTGAAAAGTAAGGAGTTCACATTGAAAAAGTAAAAGTGAAAAGTAAGGAGTACAGTAAATGTTAATTCTTTCCGTTTTAAGAAACATGTCAATTGATGTGAGACATCCCGATTAGAAAAGTGTATCATTTTATTAAGGAAAACGTATCCTCTTATTGTGTTTGGTGGGTAGAGTAGGCAGGATAGATAACTAATCTTAGTTTATTTATGTGTTTGGTAGCATAAAAAATTAATCTTGACTGCCCGGTATTAAGTGAGGGCCCGACACTATTTACACTACTTTTCACTATTTTCTTATGATTATGAATCTCACCTATGCCCGGAAATGACAACTTAGGGGGTGTTTGGTAGATGAGATGAGATAAGTAAAGATAAATAAACTTAAGATTAATAGTGTGAATAGTTGTAAGATAAGTTATCTCATGTGCTTGTTTGGTAGGCAATATTAAAATCAAGATAAGTAAGAAAATGACTAAATTGCCCTCTAAAGTTAAACATACATATTTCCTCCGTTTGTTGCTAAATTCATCAATTTCTCATTCTCATTTCTTAAGCATGTTTTAAATTCCTTCTCTGCTGTTTATATAATTTTTTTTTTTTTGAATTTTAGCATCCCATTCTCCTTTCCGTGTAAGGATGAATTCTGCAAGCACTAAAGAGGAGTTCACCACACAGCAAAAGCCAACATGCAACATTTATTTATAAGCATTTAAATAATAAATAAATTTCCTTCTTCCAAAGTTTTAAATCATAATTGAAAGAAACGAAGAAGTTCAATTTCCTAATAAAATCCTCTTGTAGTTCTTCTTCCCTAAATCTTACGCATATGTACAAAATTTGTAGAGATATTCAAATCCTGCAGATGCCCAAAATTAATTCCATGGTTGTATACAGTAGAGACCCGTTTGCTACCTTCTCCCCTCGCAACTCAATTTAAACAAAATTTGTGGTTATCTTCAATTGACAACAACGATGAGGGCAAACGGGGGAATTGATAGCTTTTCTGGGCTACTGTTTGCTAATCTTAGGTAGTGTTTGGTAGGGGTGATAAGCCCAAGATAATGATTGTAAACTAAGCTTATCACCCGTTTGGTACGTGAGATAGCGAAACTTGGGGGCCCGTGATTAGCATTGGGCCCGGGCTTCGATTACTGTTCCGCTTTAGTGATTTACACCTCCCAAATTGACCGGTTTCGTAAGAAGGGTTTGTACAGTAACCATGAGATGAAATGGAAAATACAAAAATGGCCCCACTTCTATTCATTCTCTCCCTACCCGTCTCTCTCTTTGCCTCCCTCACTTCTGTTCTGCCGCCCGACGCCGCTCTCGCCGGTGAATCTCTTGACACCGGCGAGCATTGCCATCATCTCGCGGTTCTCGGCGGACTTGATGGAGCCGGTGTCGAAGCTGACGCCCCTGCCGTGGCGGGAGATGCCGTGCAGAGCCTCCGACCACCACTCGTAGGCGGAGATGTTGAGGCGGGGGACAGCGGCGGCCGTGTTCACCAGCTGCTGGACCTTCTCGTCGAGCGTGAGGCGCGAGACGACGTCGTTCGCCCTGGCGGCGATGGGCAAGCTGGTGTTGCAGAACGGCAAGGGCTTGGTAAAAGGATTGGACGGATCGCAAGAGAATGGAGGAGCGGCGGCGCCGGATTCTGCTCGGAGGAAGAGTGAAGTCGTGGAGAGGAGTAGGATTATGGAGAGAGAGAGGAGGTGGCGGTTATGGAGTCTCATTTTTGCTCAGAGTTCGTTGGAGGAAGACAGTGGAGTGCTTTGTTATATATATAGATACTCCAAATGGAGTTAGATTATTGCTGCACTTTATTATACATTGACGGCGGCGGGAGATGGCGGCGATGGGGAGGCGGCAGCGCCGCCGCCGTCGTCATCTCGGTAGGTGGCCTGAAGGTTGTCCATCGGAATTAATGTAAGAAAATCGAATTGGGGGAAGAGAAAGGACAAAACAATTCGGGGGTAGTTTAGTCATTTGTTATGGGAAGTTTATGTATTACTCCTTCCCTAAGAAGCACAGGGACGGGGACGAAATACGGGAACGATACGATACGGGGACGAAAATACGTTATTTTTGAAAAAATGAAAGTACGATACGTTAAAAATACGTTTTGCGTTTTTTATTTAATATATATTAAATATCCATAATTTATGAATAAAATATGCAAATATTAAGAAATCCATAATAAACATAAGCAAATAAAGCATTGTTCTAATATTCAAGAGTCGAGACATTCGAACTAAACGAAGAACATTCGAACTAAACGAAGAACTAGAAGCCGCCATTAATGCTGCAAAATAAACCCACACGAATTAAACCATTTTGTTGACAAAATAAATAAAAAAACCCACTGCCAGCAACTAATAAATGCAGTGAATTAATGCTGGGCAGTGCATTTATTCCACAATCCACACCCATCGGCTACAAATTAAACCCACAAGAAAGTAAACCCATATGAAATTATGAATTAAACCCACCAGCAAGCAAGCGACGGCGGCGCAGCGAAGGCGGCGCGGCAACGGAGGCACCATGCGATTCGCGATTTGGGCGGCGCGACGAAGGCGGCAGGTGAATCAGAGGTCGCGATTCGCGATTTGCGCCGCGCGAAGGAAGGTGAGTCGGGTTTGCTTCCAAATCGCGATTCGCGATTAAGTTTTTTGGTTTTTGAGTATTTTTTTTTCCAATAAAACGTTTTTACTATTAAAATATTTAAAAAAAGAAAAAAAGAAAAAAAACGACCCTGTACAGAAAACGTCCCCAGGGACGTATTTTAGCCATCTCCGGCCGTCCCCATCTCCGGGACGTCCCCGAAACGGGGACGGTGCCCTCCCGGACGTCCCCGTGCTTCAGAGCTCCTTCCTACCAAACAACAAATGTGTTACACATTGATTATGAAACTTTCCTATCAAACAACGAATTAGTGTTGAATCTCATGTTCTAAACCTATGTTTTAATCCCGGGCCGATTATCCCACCCGAGCTACCAAACGAGCCCTTAGGGGTGGAGGGCAGATACTTTATCTGAGGGAAACAGTGAATAATAGAGGGCCCTGACTTTAATCTCGGGCCCCCGATAAAATGTATCTTTGATACCAAACGACTGATAAGGTCGGATTAATAGTCTTATCTTGGTCAATACCCCTACCAAACACGCCCTTAGATTATTCTTGTATTTTACTCATTTACCCTTCAATAATAAAATTACAACATTCATTTTGGGAGGAAAATAGCAACAAATCAATTACTACTAACCTATTTAGAAGATTTTTTTTTTTTTTTGTGATGTAATTCACGATATTAATTTTGTTTAATTACATATATTTTATGATTCACATTAAGCTATTATATATTATGATTATATTTAATGGCTAGTTTTAAACAAAATCTTAAATATCACATAAATTTTTTTAATTTTCTTATTTATTTATTTTAATATGAGTATTTTGAATTTTTTAAACAATATTAATTTTAAAATAATCAAATAAAAAATTAAATTGGTTACTAAATGCAAATTAATTGAATTAAAAAAAATGTAAAAACGTAACACAAAAAAATAGGCAAAGTCTTGGACCTTTTGCTTTTAATTTGAAATGATAATTTATTTTCATTTAAAAAAAAAAATAGATTAAAGAAAATGTAAGGTTATTTTCGTAAATGGCGTTTAATCTTGAGTTTTATCTAATCTATCAAACACATATTTTAATTTATCTTGGCTTTTAATCTTAGCTATCAAACACTCATGTTAGATAACTTATCCCACTCATTCCATATTATTTATCTTGATGTTATTAATCCTCCCTTATCCTAACTATCATACCAAACATGCCCTTAGTGAATTTCGACACAGTGTTTCCTAAAAACTTAAAAATTAAAAAAACTTTAAAAGAATGAAAAATAAAATAAATTAAAGAAGAAGGAGGAGGAGGGGGGAAAGGAAGCTTAATGCCGGCTTCCCGCCTCCCCCATTATACTGTTTACTCTCCCTTTTCAAATCTTCGCAGTACACTAACCTTTCTTCAATGGCGGCGAATAGTTTCGAAAGTGAATAAGATGCGTTCGTGGTAAAAGGCGACCATCGTTCTGCTCCGATTGCAAACGAGCGATAAAATATGTTAATGAAAATTGGGGTTTCTGATTGAAGCCGAGGGTTTTTAAGCACCCCTTTTCGCCATTCTTCCGTTTTACCCTGTAAAATTCCAATCTTGACTCTGAAACAAGGTTCGTGTAATGTACTTTCATCTCTCTCTTGCAATTTCTCGGCTTTCCAATCTTGTTCATGGTACATGGTTACTTGTTGAGATGTATTCTTGTAAATGTATTTTTTTTTTTTTTTTTAATTTTTTTTTTTTTTTTTCAGAGATGAGTGGTGAAGGGTTTAGCCGTGGTAAATGGAGTGGTAAATGGCCTAGGCTCGTTAGAACACAAAATTCCAAGAGGAGGTTTGTTTATTGTATGCTTAGAATATATTTCGTTTGCTTGCAGCAGTACTTGCTTCCATGTCCCTCTTGTGCTATTACAATGCACAATCTTTGAAACAGAGAGGATTTCGCTACCGGGTTCGTAGTGTAGGAGAACGGATGGCTTCGAAAGTATGATATAATGTTCTTCTCCTTCATTTGATAGTAGATGGTACTGATTAATTATGACTGGAATCAGTATTAAGTCATGTTTCTTGCTTTGGTAGTAATTTCATGCATGTCCATCCGGAGGAAGTTGAGGATCGAATTGCGTGACCTTTGTGAAATTCTGAATAGAGGTCTCGATTTTTTAGGGAATTTGAGAATCTCTGTTGATCATTTTTTAAGAGTTTTAGAAGATAAATGATGTTTAGTTTTCTCTTACAAGATTTATATGGTTCTTAGCAAGCTAATTGATCAATTCTAAGTTTAAGTTTTGCTTTTTACAATCCATACAGAGGAAGCTTCTCTGATAGCAACAGTTATAAGGAACGGAAGCTGCCTCAGTCTGCAGATGCAGCTTCGAGAACAAAGTTGGTAAGATACCTCTTCTTGGCCTTCTACTCTTGCGATTGATAGTAGCCGAAGGTGATGCGATGCGGAGTTACGAATATAATACATGGGGAGTCTTTGTGAATTGTATCTCTTGACTCTAAAAGCATCTACCAAATACACTTCCTTCGTATACCAAACAAAGGGGTCTTTATTGGACTTTTGGTCTTTTGGATGTGTCTTAAATTGCAATGAATCCCTGTACTCATCTTAGTGGGTGATATCCTCTCACAGTTTTTATTGCACGACTGGTGGCTGGTGAAAGCAGATTCAGATTCTGGTGGAAAACGGCTAGGCATTGGAGGCTACACAACGAGAGAGTATGGTTCATTTTCTTGCTAATTCTCAGTACAGTTGCATGCCTAACTATGACTATTGACTGTGTCATTGGTTCATTGAGCTATAGTTCTTTAACTTTCAAGAAACTGTTTTTGTCTATGACTTTCGAGCTAATTATCTAAATATGAATTAAGGTTTTTACTCTACACTAGGTTGTGTCGATTGGGAATTTGAATTTGCGGACTTTGTTTAAAAATTCCACCCTGAGGATAGGTAAAGAGACTTAAATACTTGCATATGGAATGCCTTGTCTAAGTTTGTATTTCTTGTTCAAGTTTGCTCGTAGTCTGATGGCAAATATCCAGATTAGTAACCTGGTCGATTATTTGATAGTATGCCAGAACTTGGCATTTCTTGGAGCCCCTCTCAGATTTTTTTTCAGTTTTGAAATGTTCTATTACGGTCAATTTCTTGTTTGATTATTAGGCGACGGGCAGATTTTACATCTATATACCTCCTTGCGTCTTTGGTTGGTATTTGTAGTAATTTCACGAGCTTTGGTTTGTTGATCTGAATTCTGCAGACACCAAGGCATCCGATGTTTTTCCTCTGCATATATTTCGAAGAGACACGATGCTGTTACTCTTGAGACGGTTGATGGCATAAAACTTCTGCTCCAAGGATATATCAATAGGGTTCGAACACTCGAAAATGGATTCTCTCAGGAGGTACTTGTTATAAGTTGTGCAACTTCATTTTCTTCCCCAGGCTATGAACTGCCAATTTTATTTGATTTTTTTATATTTTCTTACTTTGCAGGTGTGTAAGGATTTTCAGATTGGGTTCCCTTATTACTGGGAAGAATTTGCTACCTTATCTGTTGCTGAAGATTCTTCTGCCTCAAAAGGAGTTCCTCCCTCTGGTGCATACACGACTCCGCCCCGAGAAACCCGTGAAAGCAAAACGTCGAGTGAGAAGAGCCCCGTTGCGAAAGTGGCTGAAGCAGAATCAAGTTTGAAGAGAAAAACTCGCGTGCCTGAACACAGAGCAGATTCCGGTGGTCCGTTGACAAGAAGTAGGGCTCGATTACTGGATGCTCCTCGCTATCTCCAGATAGATTAAGCCTCTAGATTGACGTTGCTCGATATAGTTACGGCTGCTATTTTGTGGAGAGATTTGTGTTGATGGTTTAGAAGTAAAGATAAAAAAACAAAAGGACTTGTATATTAATGAGGAAAACGTCATTTAATCAACTGTTCTAACGTCTAACAACAAAATTGGCAAACACCCACAAAAATTTCAGAAAAAAGAAAAAGAAAACACAATTCTGATAAAAGGAGAAGACACACATTCATCAAACAGTAGCTATGGAGAGAGAGAGAGAGAGAGAGAGAGAGAGAGAGAGGCAGACAGGAAAATCGTACAAATTATAAAGCTACCGGCATAAGTTCTCCACAGCTGCAATAATCTGTGAAGGTTGGACCACGGTCACCTCCTCAAGTGTCCCGGCATAGGGTGTGGGCACATCTTGAGACGAAAGGCAAACAATCGGTGCGTCCAAATAGTCATGGAAGTTCTCATTTATGGCAGCAGTGAGACTTGCCCCGATCCCACCAGTTCTCATGCACTCTTCCACTATGATCACTTTATGAGTTTTCTTCACCGAGTTCCCAATAGTGTAGAGATCGAACGGCTTCAAAGACCTGATATCGATCACCTCAGGATCGTAGCCTTTGTTCACGAGAGTCTTGGCAGCCTGCATCACATGGTATCTCATCCTCGAGTATGTTAGAATGGTAACATGCTCACCAGGCCTCACCATCTCTGCTTCCTCGAGTGACACTACGTATTCTTCATCTGGGATTCTTTCCTTCAAATTGTAAAGAAGCACATGCTCGAAGAGGATCACGGGGTTTTCGCTACGGATGGCAGCTTTCATTAGGCCCTTAGCGTTGTAAGGAGTCGAACAAGCGACCATCTGGATTCCAGGAATTGACTGAAAGTAGGACTCGAGTCTCTGCGAGTGCTCAGCACCTAGCTGGCGCCCAACGCCTCCTGGCCCACGGATGACAGTCGGGATTGTGAATTTGCCACCTGAGGTGTAGTGCAGCATACCACAGTTGTTGGAAATTTGGTTAAAGGCGAGGAGGAGAATCCCATGTTCATGCCCTCAACGACTGGCCTTAGACCTGTCATGGCTGCTCCAATGGCCATGCCAGTAAAGGAATTCTCAGCAATAGGCGTGTCGAGTACACGTAGATCGCCGTATTTGTCTGCAAGACCCTTACTGACTTTGTATGAGCCTCCGTAATGGCCAACATCTTCACCGAAGATGCAGACACGAGGATCTCTCTCCATTTCTTCCTCCAGTCCTTCTCTGAGGGCTTCGAACAGAAGCACTTCATGTCTAGAGAAATCAAAAAAGTTGTCTCACAATATGAAATGGATATGAAATATAAGTGCATATTTAGAGAAGTCAATACATGATTGCATTATAATACATAGTTCTGAAACATAGCATCACATGTAATAAGACCTTTTGATCTGTCAGTCTAAGTGAAGGGCTTCCTAGAACTCAAGGACAATTAGGAATTAATATGCCCCATTATTTCAGTACAAAATTTAAAATTCCAGATTTTGAATATCATCTGACCATATCTCTAGAACTCAACTCTGAGATTGATAATTTTGTTGCTTGTTAGACCACAACTTAAAATCGTCACTCAGAACGACCTAGAACCAGGACTACAACATCATCGAGCAGCTTCATTGAGTTGATTAAAAAGTACACATCTACACAACTATTATTTTCCATTATCCATGTTTCTCAGCTCCCTTCTGTATACAATTTCTTTAACAATAACTACTCCATAACAAGTCAGATAATCTATAGGCCTGCAGCTGCTTTCCTGATAAAGAATCTATAATTTCTAAATTATGCGTATAATTGAGCCAGACTGAGGTGGTGATGACTTCTATATCCACCATTCAAAAGCTCAATGATACAAACTAATAAGGTGGAATAAATAGGTACAGACTACGACCCATGTAACAACAAAATTGCAAATTTTGGCTAGAAACAGAAGTACAAGTACCTATGTGTAAGCAAAGTTCAAACGAAAAAAGGAAAACAACAGGTTGCAAAGTTCAAGACAACCAAAGTTTGAGTGGGAAAGACCTCCCCCCCTTCCTTCCCACTACTTTAAAGAACAGTTGCTGGACTAAGAGCATAGTGCATTCTTCTCCCATTTCCTAGAAAAATTCATTCCAACATCCTTTATGGGAAAGAGGGCATGTGAAACAAGAGTCAAATCAAAAAGTTGACCAAAGGACAGGCAAAAATATAATTTCTGATGCCTGTTTGCAGCAAAAGATGCCAATCGGTATATATAATATCTTTACATCATGTCCCAGTATCAACCATGAACCTTCCATTCTGTTTTTCTGTCAAGACAATGATCGAACTGTAGTCGTATAACACTATAACTTGTATTTCATCTATTCATTTGATCAGGTTATTGCTTCTGTGATTTTCACTTTTCTAAGTAACACAACTCTGAAAGACTGTACCATCGCAACGTCTGCATCTAACCTCATAGACAACAATCTAAAACCTTTTTCATCATATAGGAATGATTCTAAGACAAACAAACTTGTAACAGACTGGTCGTTTTCTATAATGGTCTCATGCATAATCATAGTCTTGGACCAGAACAGATACACTCAATAAGTGGTGACTGGTGAGTACTAATAAGAAAGAAGTTATCTACTACTAGGAGGACTGATTTGACCAAGGCCAACTCTCAAAGAAAGGATAATAAGAGCTCAGAGAGAGCAACTCCCAAGGAGAATTCTACAACACCACCTGGATCAAGCATAACTCACACACAATTGCAAATTTACAAAAGAAAAATGGAATTTTGCCAAAAGTGCAAACAAGGTGATTATACACCAGAATTTATCCTATTAGCGTTCTGAAAACATTTGACTACGAATAAGAGTTCTACGTTTCATGCCACCTCTCGACCGACTTAGCCACATCATAAATATTTCTAGACACATATGAACTGATTAACATGGCAAGATAACTATCAAACTATCACAGTTCTGATGTATCAAAGCATAGTAAACAACTGAAAATCTTACCCTGATTTTGAAGCCACTGAGGCAGGATTTTCAGCCTGTGCCTGAATACAGAAGGATAAAACAAAATAACATATGTCATCTGAGAATTTTCAAAGAAAATGAATCAGTACGAATCCCAACTTTACAGCAGAATACTAACCGCAACTGCATGGGTACTCAAATTCCCAGCCTTGCGAGATCTAATAACCTGAATGGAGATCGGCCTAGCCTCAGATCTGATGACTGAGAAACCACCAAAAGTTATACAATGCGGAACGAATACAACAACAATCTCCTAATTGACGATCACATAATGCAGCTAATAGCAGCTCATTGATTTTAAAGTAATCAGATGGAGTTCGAATGGATTATGAATTCAGCACTTTTCACTCAATTTTTGAACTTCGCAGGGGCGAAACTAAGATGCAGAGGTGGAGAGAGAGAAGGGAGATATATACCTGGAAGAGAATTGAGAGGGAAAGCAGAGGATTTGACGGCGTGATCCGCAAAGAGAACTGCCGCCGATGAAACTCCGAATGATGCCGCCATTGAAGCCTCTGCTTTCCACAAATGTACAGGCGGTCTGTAGCTGTGACAGAGAGAAAGAGAGAGAGATGAGAGTAGGGAGGTGTGGCGGAGAAAAGTGATTATATAATGGGAGAGAGAGAGGAGAGAGAGAGAGAGAGGGAGGGAGGGAGGCGGAGATACAAATGCAGCGATGCAATAGAAATAGCAATGGCGATGACACCAAAGACCATCTCACCCGTATTTTCTTGCTTCTTTTCTCACTTCACTGCTTTAAATTTTAATTATAATTATAATTAAAAAGGTTCATCATTTTTGCCTTTTCAACTTTAAAATTCGACATTTTGAAGAAAATTATTTTTTCTGTCTCACTTTCTTTTTTTTGTTTGTCTCATTTATGAATTTAATTTTCACGTAAAACATCTTTTAAAACTCATTTATCTTTGTTTTCTTTGATTATTGTGTCAATCACAATTCAACTAATGAAGTGAGACTACTTTTTACTATAATTGCATTTGATTATAAATTACTTCCTCAGTCTCGTCTATTGTCATGATTTCTTAATTAGTTTATCCTACATAAATTGTCTTGTTTTTTTTAATGAAAGTATTAACCTTTAGTGTATTTTTTTTTAATGTAAACCCTTTACCTTTTTCTCTTTTAATACTATGCCTAAATTCTCGTATCAAATAGTACAAGGATATTAGAATGATTGAAGTGGAACAGAAGGAGTTACAGTGTTGTATTGTTTCATACAGTAGAGTGTTTATTTTTTGGCAGTTTATGCAAGAGTAGCTCTCCTGTCATTTACCTAATTAAGTGCATTTATTCGTCGTGTTTGTTGTTGAACCTCCATAGGTAGAAATACATGGGCCTTTTTTTAAAAATAAACTTAATAAATTAATTCTTACACAAGTAAACTTCTTATCAACGTAACAAAATTATACCCCCATTTTTGATTAGCTTCTTGTTGGACTAGATTAACAAGGCTGATTTCAAAACCAAAATTAAATCATAACTTTTTCCCTCCAAATCGAAAAAAAAAGAAAAAAAAGAAAAAAAAGAAAAAAAGCAATCTTTCGAGAAGGCATCATAATAAATACACATAAATCATGGCAAAACTCCTGCAAATCTTACTGCTTTGGTGTATACATTACTTTAAGACAACATTTAAACAAAAATATCAATTTCCCAGCACACTTCATCAAGTCAATAATCTTACATGTGGTGTATTTCGGATTCTAACTAGCCTAACAATCTTCGATTGAATGAAAAACTGCAAGAAATGAATGAACACGAAGCTTCTTCAAGCCGGTGAGTTGATAAGGTGGAGCTTCCGCTATAATCGCACACTATTACCTTCCACCGTCACTTGAGCTCACCCCTATGATGACGAAGTGTATTTCATACAAGTTCCTACAAAAATTTCTGAACTCCTGCACCAACAGCTCAATTTTTTTAACAATAGTCCATAAAATACAACAAGCATCCTTTAAAGAGAAACAAGATTCATCACGGAAACTTTGTGCACGCAGATAAATAATACCTAAAAAGGAAAAAATCACTACTTAAGACGTGATGTGTGAGGATGAGTTGAAGAGAAGATCACCTGCAGCAAATCTAATCCTCCTCCATTGGTACTTCTGGAATATCAAACCTGTCTTCTTGAATTGCTTTGTTAACTACAGAGAGTGGCGCTGGTGCTAAGGGGTTAAGGAAAGTGTATTATAGTCAGATATGATTCAGAGAACTGTCAGAATGATTTTCTATATGCATTAAGAAGAGGTACATCTCCACATGCAAAACACCTGTCGGAGAAAATATTAATTCTAAATGCCACATATTCATATCCATGGGTAAGGACAGAGATTATGTAGTTATCACCAAGAAGATAAGTTAGCACGCATGTCTTAGTCTAATATAAAACTCATGCTATGCACCACAAGTAGAAGGATATAAATTGACATAGAATCATCTTCTTTCTCCCCACGGTTACGGCTATTATTCAATTCCCTCCGTATTTCAGGTGTAACCTGCATGACAGAAAAAAGCAGATAGCGTCACAAATTTCATGAATCAGAAACAAGAGAGCATTCAGTTTGTCAAACATGAGCTTATCATCTTACTAGTTTATGTCTTTGCCTATCAACTAGAATGTTCAGATCATCTTTGTCCTCCTTTGTTAGTTCATTTTTGTACCTGCATAAATTGCACCAATCAAACAGAATCAAGCAGCTGGGATGGGAAAGTTTATTTACACTGTAGCATTAAAAAATGACAACGTTTATAGTTTCAGCCTTTCAGGGTAAAATACCAAGAAGAACTAACCTTTGTGCAAATGCAAGAAGTGATTGATGCCAGATAACAGGCATTACTCTGGACTCGTCGTAGAATCTCATAAAATGTGCAACCAAAGCATCAAGTACACGATATGGCAATGCATACTTCTTCTCAATTAGCAACTTGATGAAATAACTGCACAGAACATCCAAGTCAAATTAGTCTTCATAAAGATGAAGACAAAAGGCTATGAGGGAAGAAGTGGGGCAAACAATGATAGCAACACAAAAGCAGAAATTTTCGTGCAATCCATAGAGTGTATCATTTAACTGAGGAGGAATTTAATAGCTAGAAGTTTTGAAATGGTCAGAATAAATCTACGGAGATGGATACTCTTTTATTTTTAGGCTATAAGTTAATAATGATAGATTATTTCTAGATTGTATGTTAGGTCCAGAGACAAGGTTGGGTTCCAGAAAAACAAAAAATGAAAAGGTCCAGAGAAATTAAAAGCTGTCCAAGGTTACAGAATGAATTGAGCAGCTAGTTCAGAAGAGGATCGTAATTCGTAAAGATGTATGATTAGCTCTTGAAAGAAACTGCAAGCTTATTGGGCTCCACATATATCAACTACGTTCTACAATAATGGAATCCCACAAGAATATTGCATATATGAATACCTTGTTGTACCACAGTATTCCATCTCCGCAAGCTTCAAAAGTGCAACACTGCCACGCGTAACAGATACAATCATATAAACAAAACGAACCGCAAAGTACTTAAGTAGATAGTAAAACCACAAATTAGAGAACAAAGGGAGGGTAATCAGTTGACAGGGAAAGATCAGTTCTTTTGTAAAGCAGAGAGCTTTTTATGCAGCCAGCTTTCACTGAGACTACAGAAGTAGCTTTCTTATTTATTTATTTATTTTACGCTAAGTACCTTTCTTATAAAAAAACCATGCAGTTACACTATAAAGCATCTTATGGAACACCAAAATAGAATATTTTTGTAAAGAGACTCTGTTTGCATGATCTTATCACACATACCAGGGATACTGCAATTTTTAACAGAATTAAAACAGAGGACATAGTGTTACCTAGAGTGAAGAGGAGGAATAGAAACCTTTTCAATGAT
Organism: Thymus mandschuricus; assembly: GCA_029379335.1. Taxonomy (NCBI): domain Eukaryota; kingdom Viridiplantae; phylum Streptophyta; class Magnoliopsida; order Lamiales; family Lamiaceae; genus Thymus; species Thymus mandschuricus. The sequence continues at coordinate 6,769,900 of CM057072.1, forward strand.
GCTCCCAATTATGACAGCCTCCCTCAAAGTGCATGTTCTTGACTGGAAACAAAAAGCACATCACCATTTGCATTCAAATCCAAGGATGCAAAACAATATACATGTCATTTATGACATAGACACAAATGTAAAGATGCTACTAGGTTTTCTAGTATATACTAACAAATAATATTGAGGATGATACCATAACGGACCAAACTAGCAAAAGCTTACCTCGCACAAGTGAAATACGATTCCCTTATTGAAAGCAGCTGGTTTGTAGAGAGCCTTTTTCAAGGACTGGTACAAAGCAAAGTGCAACCTCTTATTCTTTCGAATATCTTCTCTTACTCGGGGCAGCAGGACGAGCCTATAAAACCGTTCCGCCTTCTTGACACCCATATTAGAAGCAAAGATTCTTGTAGCTTGATACATTGCATGTGGTGACCACTTCTCAGGTTCGGTCAAGTGTAAAACTTCTTCCCATAATTGCAGAGAAGGTATGTGTTTGAAAGCTTTTGGTATCTTTCCAGAGGTGTATTTGTTAAGAATTTTACCAACCCTGCATAATGCATCGGTTAGAACATTAGAATATGAAAAGAAATCACACTGCACTTGGTAAAAAGAGGCAAGGCTATAACTATAAGCATACCCCTTGTAAAGCTCTATGATGGAGTTATCCAGTTTTGGCATCGGCTGCGATTCTACACACATATACACACCATATCAATAAGTCTACCAGTAGCCAAGTTCGTAATTATCATCATCAGCTGAAGTTACAGCAATTTCCAGCAATATATATGATGCATCATATTGCAAGATAAAAAAGCACATCTTTTCTTATTAGTAATACAAATTGCAAGGGAAATTTTAATATAATTCGTAAGCATACCAGATGAAACTTGGGCATCTTTTTCCTTAATCTTCTCAAGAATGATGTCGGCCAATGTACGTTCGGGGCGATCCTCTTTTGATAGAAAGGCCTCCAGCAACTTTTCATCCTCCTCATTGATATCGTCCTTTCAATCAAATGCATACAATTAGCACCCAATGATGGCTTCAAGCACTTCTTCAGCAAAACAAAGAGCAACTAACTACTAGCCACAAGGAAACAATTGCCAGAATCGAAAATCGACGGAAAAATCACGAAGAACTTCAACAAAAAACATTTCCCACGAGGAAAGGACATTAATTGAAGCATAAACGGAGGAAACAAGGGCAAAACCTCGAAATTATACTGCCCAAACTGGCTCTGGGTCTCGGAAAAGCCATCGAAATCATCCACGTCATCATCGTCGTCGTTGTCGTCTTTGAGGCCGCGATTTTGGGGAAACGCGATCTTACTATCAGGGTTTTGGTCGGCGGCCTTGTTGCCGTCGTCCTCCTCACGATCGATCTCCTTCTGCTGCTGGAGGGCAACCTTGAGAATCTTAGAGCTGACGGTCGAGGGGAGGAGCTTCTCCTCTAGCTGGTGGTGCTTCGGCGGCTTGGCCCGCTTCTTTCCGGTCGAGAATGCATCGGAGCCCACCGGCAAGAACGGCTCCGGGTTCGTGATTCTCGAGCGTTTCTTGGACATAGCCGCTGCTGTGTTGGCCGCCAAAAACCCTAATTTTGCGAAATTGTGGGGTTTTAGGTTGTAGGAAGAGTCGAGATGAAATTGGTGTGTTGGAGAAGAAGGAGGATGTGTTGAAGAAGAAGGAAGAGAGTGAAGAAACTGGTGAATCAAGTTAGAAGTCGTTTCTGTTATATTTCCCGTTTTATACACGTGGATAAGTAATCCACGTGTTATGTTCGTATTTGTCTAGCCAAATAATAGCTATTCGTTAGTTATGCTGACGGGTCAGCTTCTTATTGGTGTTTTCTTCTTTCCTTTCTTTCCAAGTTAGTATCTTAGCTGGTAGTATAAATAGTTGAAGTGAATGTAACAGTGACTCAAGTTTTGAAGATTATACAGATATTTTTCTTCATTTCTTCGATTCAGTTCATGAAATACTGCAAACTTTACTGATTTTTACATAGGTTTTATTACCTCATTCTAATACTATTATGAAAATATTATTCTTTTCCTTCCTTCCTTTCTTTCTTTCTTTCTTTTTTTTTTTTTTTTTTTTTTTTTTAATCGAAAATTTTTTATCGATGGTGCTATCAGTTTCTTGGTTCTCCTTGGAGTTCTTCGTAGACGAATCTACCATGCAAGAGTCTAGTTTGACTTTGGTCACTACAAAATTTGTCACCTTGCCCATATTTTTATGAACTTTGAATAAAAAATTCCTATCCACCAAAGCCTCCTCAATTTCTTGTGGTACAACATCCAAGTCCTCAACCTGAAAAATTACCAATTAATATTATTTTGTCATAAAAATATTATTAATTTAGAGTTGCTGCAGATTTATTTCAATTAGAAATACCTCATTTTCAGAAACAATGTCAGCTGCCCTTTTCCCAATTAATTGGGTGCATTCTCTATCCCATAATAGAAATTGGGCACAACTTGTTTCATCAACTACATATATCCATAGTTTGAACCTAACAAAAAAAAAATGCACAAATCATAAAAAGTTTCTAATAACATTGCTGATTATTTCACCACCCTAATGACATCTACAAAAAGAATAAATTTTTACACCAACATCGAAAGAAATAACATATTCAAATTTTACCTCATGATTGCCGAGACATCAAATCGTTTGCATTTTTCACAATAGAAGTTATTTTCCGATTTTGTCACCTTCTTGAGGCATTTTTTGCAACCCAAATATGACCACCCCCCTCGAGACTCGACGACGATAATCGTACCGTCAATCCAATAAGATGTACCCTTAAATGTAAGAACCAAAAAACATAATAAATCAATTTTTCTCTATCATGTAAATTCTTAGTAATTAAAAAATGAATATTTACATACATCTTGTCCTCGTTGAAGTTCTTCAATCGTGTTTCGGCTTGGTGGCACATCTATGTTATTGGTTGAAGATGGTAGTGAATTAGTACTAACCGTCATAGCATAGCTTGCATCATCTATAATTCTACAAAAATATTTGAACTACAATACGTTAGCCATTACATATATTAAGAGTATAAGAAAATAAAAAAGAGAGTTTCAAACCTTGCTCTTAGGGAGTTCATTTCCGGCACATCGCGATTAAACCAAACTTTTGTAACTTTGAAGCTATTGCAAACTTGAATTACACCTTGATGAAAATTGGCCCGACCCATTTGAATTATCATGATATTCACTTTGTCATTCCGGGTAGCAAGTGCTTTTCCAACCTCATCCGCATATTCTTCCCAAAGTGCACATTTTAGGTGATTATGCCTTAAAAAAAGAAAGAAAAAATTTAGAAAAAAAAAACGAAAATAAAGAAAATAAAATAATTTGACAAAGGGAAGGGAATCTTCTTCTTATATTCGGGAATCTAGTAAAGTATAGGAGGAGCAGAATTTTTTTCCTGAATGTTGTAAGATAAAAATAAGTAAAAAAAAAAAAAAAAGAGAAAGCAATCACAAATAAATTAGTTAATGGGGGAATATATATACCGAGTTTCATGTAAGACAACTAAATAGTAGCTAGAATAACCCCAATCATCAATTTCATAAATTAATGTTGAGTTGGCCAGTAATGTCAACATGGCTCTCAAATTACATCAACTTAGTCAAAATACGAAAGGGAAGGGAAAAAATTTAAATAAATGTCAAAATTCAAAAAAGAAAGAAAAAATTTAGGGAAAAAAACGAAATAAAGGAAATAAAACTACACACGTAAATACAAAAAATAAGCTTACCCCTCATCCTCTAGATCAATCTCAATTAATTGCTTCATTTTCCCATCATTGCAAAGAACATTCTTCATTTTTGATTATTTCACCACCCCAATAACATCTATTAAAAAAAAAAAAAGTATAAGTGAGTTGACAAAATGATTTTAAAAAATAAAAAGTAATCTGTAATAATTAAAACAATATTTGAATGGCAATATTTTTCTTACCAAATAAGACACTTTCATTGTCAACATTTTCAATTGATAGCACATCTTCAAAATTTTTAAAGTTGAAATAATATCGCGGGAAAAACTCTTCGTAGGTTAATGGGGTTATAAGTGTGCTACTTATCATCTTCATGAAATGCATATTTGATGTTGTTTTATACTTATTGTTAGACATAGCAATAAAGTTTTTGATTCTATAAATATTATCTTCCTTCAATAGATGCTTAAACTTAGAAATCAAGCACGCGTCCATCGTCGCATGGATCCGGTCGCCCTACATAAAACAAAGTCAAGTTTGGTTAGAAATGTAAAAATCGTAGACTATAAAATAGAAATAGTTATCTATCATAATTATACACTACCTCTTGATCATGAAAAACACATTCATGGCTAGTAACTTTGTTGGAATAGCGAGACGTGAGATCGTATGATCTCACGAGCCTTAATTTGAGTGCGGATCTTGCATTTTTTGGATGCAAATCCTTAATGAGACACCACATTGGAGGCATGTTATCTCAATGAAGCTAATATTTAAAAGATTTGGAGTGTGGATATTAGAATAGAAAAAAAGTTGATGAGTGTTTGTCATGTAAATGGAGCTAGTTCACTTAAATAGATGCCTTTCACATGCTCTAGAAAGATCTAATTCAAAAAACCAAATTTAAGAGAGAAAAAAAGAAAAAAAAAAAAAAAAAAAAAAAAAAAAAAAGGAGAGTGGCTCGTATAAGAAGAAAAGTAGAAGAAGAAAATAAGAAAAATTAGAAGAAAAAGGAGAGGGGCTAGATATTAAAAAAAAAAAAAAAAATAGTTATTGGGTGGGAGTTGCATGCGTGCACATGCATCTTGAAACTCTACGTGAGGGGGGTAATTATTGACGTTGGCGGCAGTGCTCCAGGCTTCTAGGGTCACCATTACTTGAAACTCTTCATTTTCCCTGTAAAAATAATTATGAAGGTGACACTTGGAAATACACATCATGCATAAAAAAAAAAAAATATCTGAATACACATGTGAACTTTGGGCGGGAAAATGGATTAGTTTTTTGTGTTTTGCTTTTATATATATAATAGATTTCAAGCCGTCTGCTAATTGTGATAATAAAAGTAGGTTTATAAGAGTGTCAAGTTGCATGTTGTCTATTGTAATCAAATAAAAGAATAATATTAAAATAAGTCAAATCGCTCGTGGTTTATTTTATATTGGTTTATCTCGTCGTGTCATTATTTCAAGTCGCTTGTTAATTGTGATAATAAAAGTAGGTTTATAAGAGTGATATTTAAAATAAAATATTTTTTTATTGTAATAAAAAGAAAATGTCAATTATATCAAAATAATTCAAGTTGCTCGTTTCCATTATTTATTTTAAAAAATAAAATATGTCAAAGGGTGTCTCACATAGTTATAATCAATTTTAACGTTAATATTTAATATGAATCACTTTATTTAATTTATATAATTATATAAATAAATAAATAATATATAGTATAGTTATAATTAGTTAATATTTATAATTATATAAATTATATATAATTATATAAATTAGACGGAACGTATCTATAATTATTTATAATTAAATGGAACGTATCTAGTTATAATTATATAAATTCTATATAATTATAATAATTTCTATTTAGTTATTTATTGTTTATATAATTATAATAATATTAATTATTTTACTATTGAATTTTGAAATAGAATATTTATATATGGATGTATTATAGGAACATGTATTAGTATTAACATAGATTCTTTTAGCATTAAAAAATGTCGATTTGCAGCAATGGAGGTTACGATTGGCAGCAGAAGTGAAGAAGTGAATAATAATAATAATAATAATAATAATAATAATAATAATAACAATAATAATAATAATAATAGGGGCAAAAACTAAACTACCTATAGAGACACTAATTAAAAAAGAACACATATATGCTAAACTTAATTTTACAACAAATCTACCTACATTTTACCATCCCTCCCAATTTTACCCTCACTCACTCACTCTCACCCACTCTCCCCCACTCTCACCCACTCTCTCCACTTTCTAATAACCCTTATTCTTGCCCCCAACACCACAACCTCCAAATTTCTCTCTTTCAAAAATCTGCGAAACTTCTCCTCTCCATTTTTTTTTTTTTTATTTGTAAAAATAATTTAACTACGAACATTTATATGTTGCAAGAGAATGAGTCTTATATAATTAGTTGCAGAGATTGTTTGTAAGAATTAGTTAATAAGATGATATTTTCTTATGAACTTTGTACGTTTCTTACTAGTTTTTTATATTTCTTATGACAACTAGGTATATTTCTTACGAACTAAGTTGCATAGATAAATGAATCGTACATAGGTAGTTGCAGAGACCATTTTGTAAGAATTATTGAGAAAGTATTTTATTACGAACTATGTATGTTTTTAGAAATTAATTAGAGAGTAAGGAAACAAAGTTGCAGAGACTGTTTGTAATAATTAATTTGTATGTTACTTTCTTATGATTTTTGTATGTTTTCTTACAAAATTTTGTTTGTTTCTTATGAACTTTTATATGTTTCTTACAAATTAATTAGTGAATAAGGGAACAAAGTTGCACAAACTATTTGTAAGAACTAGTTAGTATGTTGATGTTTTCTTACGAACTTTGTGTGTTTCTTATGTCAACTAAGTTGCATAGAGAATAAATTATATATAATTAGTTGCATAGACTGCTTGTAATAATTAGTTTTTAAGTTAATGTGTTCTTACGAACTTTGTATGTTATCTTACGACTTTGTATGTTTTTCTTACAAACTTTGTAAGAAAACAACTTACAAACTAATTCTTACGAAAGGTCTCTGCAACTAGCTAATTATATACGACTCATTCTTTATGCAACTTAGTTGTTATAAGAAACATACAAAATTTCTTTACAAAATTTCCTTACATCAACTTTCTTTTTCCTTTTCTTTTTAAATTATTTACATTTATTGTCCAGTTTTATTTTATTTTATTTTATTTTTTTATTATTATTATTTTTTTTATAAATTACGAACACTCATATGTTGCAAAGAGGATGAGTCTTATATAATTAGTTGCAGAGATTGTTTGTAATAATTAGTTAATAAGATGATGTTTTCTTACCAAATTTGTACGTTTCTTACTAGTTTTTTATATTTCTTATTACAACTAAGTATATTTCTTACGAACTAAGTTACATAGAGAAATGAAATGTACATATGTAGTTGCAAAGACGGTTTGTAAGAATTAGTTAGTATATCGATGTTTTCTTACGAATTTTGTATGTTTTCTTATAAATTTTGTATATTTCTTACGAACTTTGTATGAGTCATGCATATGTAGTTGCAATATAGAATGAGTCGTACATAGGTAGTTGCAGAGGCCGTTTTGTAAGAATTATTGAGAAAGTATTTTATACGAGCTATGCATGTTTCTTAGAAATTAATTAGAGAGTAAGGAAACAAAGTTGGATAGACTGTTTGTAATAATTGATTTGTATGTTGTTTTTTTATGAATTTTGTATGTTTTCTTACGAAGTTCTGAATGTTTCTTATACTAACTTTTGTATGTTTCTTACAAATTAATTAGTGAATAAGGAAACAAAGTTGCAGAAACTATTTCTAAGAACTAGTTAGTATGTTGATGTTTTCTTACGAACTTTGTATGTTTCTTATGTCAACTAAGTTGCATAGAGAATAAGTCATATATAATTAGTTGCAGAGACTGCTTGTAAGAATTAGTTTGTAAGTTACTATGTTCTTACGAACTTTGTATGTTTCTTAAAATTTTGTATGTTTGTTATGTCAAACTAATAATATTCCTTAAGAATTAAATTGCATAGAGAATGAGTCGTGTATAATTAGTTGTAGAGATTGTTTGTAAGAATTAGTTGATATGTTGATGTTTTCTTACGAATTTTATATGTTATCTTACGTCTTTGTATGTTTTTCTTACGAACTTTGTATGTTTCTTATGACAACTAAGTTGCATAAAGAATGAGTCGTATATAATTAACTTTGTTCCCTTATTCACTAATTAATTTGTAAGAAACATACAAAAGTTCGTAAGAAACAGACAAAACTGTGTAAGAAAACATACACAATTCATAAGAAAACAACATACAAACTAATTATTACAAACAGTCTCTCCAACTTTGTTTCCTTACTCTCTAATTAATTTCTAAGAAACATACATAGTTCGTAATAAAATACTTTCTCAATAATTCTTATAAAACGGTCTCTGCAACTACCTATGTACGATTAATTTCTCTATGCAACTTAGTTCGTAAGAAATATACTTAGTTGTCATAAGAAATATAAAAAGCTAGTAAGAAACGTACAAAGTTCGTAAGAAAACATTATCTTATTAACTAATTCTTACAAACAATCTATGCAACTAATTATATAAGACTCATTCTCTTTGCAACCTATAAATGTTCGTAATTTTTGAAAAAAAAAAAAACAAAAAACTGGAATATAAATGTAAATAATTTTAAAAGAAAAGGAAAAAAAAAAGTTGATGGAATGAAATTTTGTAAAGAAATTTTGGTGAGAGTGGAGGAGAGTGGGAGAAAGTGTCACATCATGTAGTATAAGAAAGTGGGGAGAGTGGGGGAGAGTGAGGGAGAGTGGGGGAAAGTGATTTGGTGAGTGTGAGAGTAAAAGGAAGGGTAAAATGGGGAGGAATAGGTAAAATGTAGGTAGATTTGTTGTAAAATTAAGTTGAGGATAAATTTGTTAAAAACTTAACAACCATTGGTAAATAATTATATTACCACATAATATTTTATCAAATTCTGTTGATATATATACACATATACATGGGATAATTATAGATTTATTTTATAATATTTTTTTTATAATCGAACAAATATTTTTATGAATTATTTTATACTCCCTCTGTCTCTTCCTAAGTGACTCATTTCCTTTTTGACTTTTTCGGCACGCATTTCCACCGAGACGTAGTACGGGTTTTACGATATAATTTTGAAATATTATTTCTTTTACGGGATACTACGAGTGTCGTAGTATCCCGTAAAAGAAATAATATTTCAAAATTATATCGTAAAACCCGTACTACGTCTCGGTGGAAATGCGTGCCGAAAAAGTCAAAAAGGAAATGAGTCACTTAGGAAGAGACGGAGGGAGTAATATTTTTTATAAATAAATAGAATTTTTAGATAAATAGGAACGGAGAGTATAGGGAGCGCCACGTAGGCACATGAATGAACGTGGTGCTCCGGATCCGCTTTGCTATTATATATAAAATGATTTTTATATTACTCCAATTAAACTTCAATTAAACTTATTTTAATATAAAATTTATTTTAATACTCACTTGTTAAAGGATAAATAGTACATGATGAAGGGAATATTTAAAATAACAAGAAAATTATATTTTATAATTCACAACTAATAAATAAAATGGTTCGTGTATAACAACAATAACTTATACAGCTTGTTTGGTAGGAATCTGTACAAAAGTTTATATTAATAATCTCAAGACAAAGTAGTAAGATAAATCTTATTTAATGTGTTTTGTAGAATATCATAAAAACATATACTAACATAAATATTGTCTTTGTATGATGCACTAATTAAACTATATGAGTGGTAAAAGGAGAAATATATTTTCTTATATAAATCAACTATTCACATAGAATTATTAATATGAGGGGATATGTGGTATTATTACGTTGACAAAACACTAATTTAACAATAGGACATGTCTAATACATGACTCCTATATTGTTTATTGTGCCTACCAAACAATAATATAAGTCCATTCTACTTATAAATTAGCAAGGAATTTATATACTCTTTCAAACAACCATGTTTAAAAGTAAGTAGAAAGTTACATTTCATAATTCACAACTTAACTGAATTTAAAATATCTATTACATTAAGTAATTGACTTTACTAATCCACTTTAATGAGTAAGTACGGAAATATTGCATGCATATATAATCCTACATTATAATTATAATAAACATAACATAGAGTGTTTGACTAAACTAATAAGTTGTGTTTGATTGCTTATAAGTTGTTTAATTGCTTATAAACACTCTAAAAGTGTTTGACAAAATAATCTCCAACGGTAAGCTCTAAGTGCTTATAAGCGTTCCAAAAGATAAGCTCATTCACCCTAATTTATTTTTTTTAATTGAATTTTTTCATTATATAACTTTACATTATTTTTATATTTCTATTAAATAAACTTCCATTTGGTTGTGTAAAATTATATATTCCATAAAAATAATTACAATTTCTTTTAATGTTCAGATTTTAATTTCACTTGAGCTTATAAACTCTTTTATCCAAACACTTTGAAATCTTAAGCTCTTAAATCTAAGGACTTGTAAGCTCTTCAAAATAAGCTTAGCCAAACACCTCCATAGTATCAAAAGTGTAATCATTATCATATATGACATTACCTTATAAAAGTAAATTGAAAAATGCATTCATTTGGTTTTAGTGTGACTTGTTGTCGTGATTGAGTTTGTAGTTTGATTACGATTTTGTATCTAGTTCATTTTTATGTTTTATGTTTTACATTGAGTTTTGCTATTTTGGAGAAGGAGTAACGATTTAAGATTAAATAGATAAAGTCGAAAAATAAAAAAAAGGAGATGAAGTTGAAGAATAATCGTACACAAATAATAACACAATTAACATCTTCCCTTCTAAAATCAGTTGCTATCTTTTAAAGTAACTTAGTAATATGTTAAGTGTCATAATTCATAAAATATAGAATTTACTATTTTATTAATTAACTCATTAATTGAACCATATAATTAATTTTAATCCTTATACACTCAGTAGTTATATATACACACATTAGACCAACCTTCATAACTTAAATATCACTAAAATATTTAGCATAATTCAAATTGTATGATTTGGGGCTTAAAAAAAGTCCAATAATACTAATTTTCAAATAATGACACCACCTAATGTCTTAATCTAAGAAGCAAAGAAAATATGTATATGAGTATATTTTTTTAATTTTACAACAATACAAATTATATTCATAAAATATTAAATATTAAGTGAAGTTAGCATTTATGACACGTGGGACCCACATGATAAAAAAGTAATAAAACCACAAAGCAAAACCATTTAACAAAACCACCTTCCGAATATATCTTTAATTTTTTTCCCAACTTTTCCTCAAATTTGTTGTTGCACACGTGGATGAGTAGGATTAGAGTTTTCAATACAAACGTTTGTATCTTCCCTTATCCCCAAGGAGTCCTAACTCGTATTGATTATGCTACATTCCAACCAATTTACTCGATGCTCAACCATTAAACTAGCATATCGATCCATAACTTTTATTACACAACAACTCCAAAAACAACATCAAATTTCAGTATATATTCATCTAAAGTCCCACTCCAAGTCCAACCCTTCAAAGAATGACGAGTTTCGTGATTTCCATATAATACAAATAACACACGTCCACAATCTGTCCAACCTATGCTCGACTTTCCCCTCCCGGGTAAATTAGAAAAAATATGCGGCGGCAATAATATTAACCTAATTATGATTTGGATGTATACCCTAATCTATTAAAAGAAATTAAATTAAATTATAATTAAAAAAATGTTGAAAGCGTAACAATGTCGCATTAGTGGTGAGCACATTGGGTTGTTTAATACTCACTTTGTCTCACTTCACTAGTCATGTTTGCTATTTTGGATCGTCTCACTTCACTAGTTATGTTTCCTAAAATATAAATAATTAACTATGTCTTTTCAATGTGGACCCCATTTATTCTATTTTAACACTTGAGCATAAAATCTTGTACCGGAAAGGAACAGAACCAGTAAAGTGGGACGGAGGGAGTAGACTATATATAAACTCCACATTAATTTATGATATGGACTTAATAGCTTGTTTGGTAGGCATAATAAATAATGTAGATGGTCATGTATTAGACAATGTCATTGTTAAATTCACTATCCGTCGTTATAATGTCTCCTAACCTTAATATTGTTTTATACATGTGAATGGTAAACACATTTAACAAAGTTTCTTCCTCTTTAGAAGCTAGTAAAGTTAATATAGAGTTTTAGTGTATCATACCAAATATAATATTATTATTAGTACAGGTTTTAAAACCATTTTACCAAACTTTATTAATAAGTCTTATCTCATTGTTTCATACATATTAGTAATTATCTTAAAATTATTAATATGATTTTTTTTATAAAATCGTACTAAATAATAAATGTCCACGGTGAAATGAGAGTCTTTCTGATATATGTGTATAAATCTACATATATGTAATACTAGAAGATGTATCAGTACAACGTATAATTTTTTGGCAATCATGCATTTTTATATACGAGGTCATATTTTTTTTTTTTTTTTTTTACGAATTATGCTTGTTTAGTGGTACTAGCAAACATAACGTGCATACGCACGTTACCCTCGTGATTTTAAATTTTAATGACATTTTTATTTTAAAAGTAATATTTATAATTTACATTTTTATGTTAAACATTCATTTTTTTTTGAATTTTTTTTATTATAATAATTGATATTGTTATTATTTATATAAATATTGGTATTTATATTACATCTTATGAGTGATATAACGTAAACTTCGCAATATAAAATATTCATTGGTCTCATATTTATATTAAAAGTGTCATACATCACAAATAAAAATGTCGATTGATCTGAATAAAAGTGACAATACTATTACGATAGAATATTCAATTTTACAAACAAGGTATTGTAATAATTTTATATTATGGTTAGTTATAATTTTATGTATTAATAATAAAAGTATATTGTATCCTCCAGGACCTCCACGACATACAATATTATTATTATTATTATTATTATTATTATTATTATTATTATTATTATTATTATTATTATTATTATTATTATTATTATTATTATTATTATTATTATTATTATTATTATTATTATTATTATTATTATTATTAGTCAATTGTCGTGAACAAAAGTACCAATCGATTTAATCTCCATGACGGTTTTTAAACGTATCAATTATTATGAATAAAAGTATCAATTTAAATTCGTTTACACCATGCAACCCGAGTAACAAGATTTGATCATCAATCAGTGAAATTGTAAAGAAAATTATTTTTAGTTAAATATTATTGATCTTTACAAATTTAATATAAGTGAAAAGGTAGTATAATATAAGTTTAAATTGGTTACTAAAATTATATTTCAATATAATTTTTTCTTGTTTCATCGTAAAGATAATATTTAATTATCATAAAAAAAAAACTTACATAATATACTAAACTATAATTTTCCTTGATAAAATAAATAAAGTAATAATTGAAACTCTGGCAATCGTTTTTAATGTCAATTGTCGTGTATAAGGATGGGTCGGTACGGTATATCTTAAAAATTTCTTCATACATTCTAGCTTACCTTTTTTTTTTTTTTTTTTTTTTTTTTTGAGGATTACATTCTAGCTTACCTTAAATTGTGGTATGCAAAAAAATTTATACATTTACATTACCGTGCATTTCGATATACCTTAAGTTGGTATACCTTAATTTCGTTAGGGAGCAAACAACATACTTTTACCTTACGTACATTTTGATATACCTTACCACAGTACGGTATGATGGTATACCTTTGATGTACCTTAATTTACCTTAAGTTGGTATACCTTAATTTCGTTAGGGAGCAAACAACATACTTTTACCTTACGTACATTTTGATATACCTTACCACAGTACGGTATGATGGTATACCTTTGATGTACCTTAATTTTGGTACACTATGAATATATTTTTATCACCATTTTTTTTTACTAAAAAGTATTATATATATATATTTAACAATATTAATAATATCGTGACATTATAATAACAAATTAATTATATTACTAACTTTCGGTATACGATTTGGAACGTTATACCTCGGCAGCTGAAAATTGATACCTTTACGTTACTGACTTACCTTAGTCTTACGGTACCAACTGATACCTGACCAAATAATCTCGATATACATTAACTACGGTATTTTCGATATCTTATCAGTATGGTATGGACGATATATTGAGTTTTCGGTATTTTCCCCCAGCCCTAGCGTGTACATACTACTCCCTTTGTTCTCCAAGTATGTCCTTTGATTATTTTGACACGCATTCCATTATGTCCAAAATTAAATGTTACGATGAAGTTTAGGCCGAATTCGATAAAGATTCTTATACATTACGTAGCATAGAATAATTAATACTTTTTCCGACTCATGATTTTTGACACTATTTCATTTTGAGGAAATATGCTATTCTATACAAACCCTTTAGTGTATACTATATAATAGAAATTTTTTAAAAAACACAAAAGGTAGACAACTTTGAGTTGAAGAGACTAAACTACCCATGTACTATTCACCTTTTTATCTCTCTCTTACTCTCCAATCAACCACTCTCTTCTCTCTCTATTTCTTCCTCATCTCTCTACTCTCTCTATATATTTCTCTCTCCTCTCTCTCCTCTCTCTCTCTAGAGAGGAGACCGGTTCTCCTCCGCCTCTCTTCTCTCTCTCTCTTCTCTCTCTCCTCCTTCATCGATTCCGGCGAGAAGATGGAGGCCGGCGGGGAGGATTTCGCGGCACGGCGGACGTGGTTCTGCTGCGTCGGATTCCTTCGTTGACGCTGGATCGATGCTTCTCCACCGATGTCGACGACGACGACGATCCCTTCGCCTGCAGAGGAAACGAAAAAAGAAAAAGGAAAAGAAAATAAAATAAAACAAGAGTGCAGGCAGGAGCAGATCGAGATGGAGAAGACGGCGATGGTGAGCTCGACATTGACGACGACGGCTTCATCGATCTGAATGGACGGAGGTGGTCGGGGCGGCGGAGATGGAGAAGACGGCGAGTCGGCGACGGCGGCATTGGGCGGTGAGGCGACGGGGGCGTTGGGCGGCGCCACGGCGGCGGATGAAGTGCTGCTCCCCTTTTCTTATTTTTTATTTTATTTTCTTTTCCTTTTTCTTTTTTCGTTTCTTTTTTACTTTTCTTTTCTTTTCCTTTTTCCTTTCCTTTTTTCCTTTCTTTTCCTTTTTCATTTCCTTTTTTCCTTTTCTACAAGTACTGTACGGTCTGTACCTAGTTTGAATTTTTGAAATGTATTTTCTGTATTTAGTTTTTTCTTTTCCTTTTTTTTTCCCTCTCTTTTCCTTTCTTTTCCTTTTTTTTTTTTTTTTTTAAATAGGAATTGTGGGGTTATGTTTTTGTTGAGTAATTTAATGAGTTTTTGTGACAGTTTAGAGATAGACTTTTGAAAGGTGTAACAAAAATGAAGAAATACGATACATACGAATTTAATAAATTCTAACCATCTTTCCGCTATAATAAGTAAGAATTCGTAAATTGTAACCAGACATTATTAACGAACACTCTGTGACATAGTAAGAGTTAACACAATATAACGAACAACATCTTGCATAGTCTTATTGAAAACTCGAAAAAAATATAAAAATTCTCACCAATATAACAAATTCTTACAAAACATAGTCTTATTGAAAACCCAAAATATACAAAATTTTACAGAATCGTAAGAAACAAATTCGTAGCAAACAATAGATAACAATTTAAAATCACAGACTCATACAGTAAGAAATTATTAAAATCATAGTAAAAATTTATGATAAATAAAAATTCGCACCAAATTTACAGCCACACATACCAACACATATATGGTCTAGTTTGGGCCATGCCTAAGCATTTTAATTGGTTCAATCAACCGGTTAGAATTATCTATTTTCTTACTAAATGATTAACATGTTTGGTTATAAATTCACTAATTCTAACTAATCGCGTACATTCTAACCGGTTAAATCCACTTTAGAATTATTTTATTCTTTACGAGATAAATTTATACGATATGTAAGAATACAGTCGATTCTAATCATATCTATGCATTCTAACTGATTCAGTCAACTTGGTAGAATTATTCATTATCTTACTAAATAAATTCAAAGATTTGGTTAGAAATTATCTCATTCTAACCAATCGGTTAGAATGCATACCATTTAGGTTAGAATTAGTTAATATCTAACAAAACATACGAATTCAATTAGTAAGAAAATGAATAATTCTAACATGTTGATTGAACCAATTAGAATTCATAGATATGGTTAGAATCAACTAGATTAATACATACCGTATGAATTCATTTCTTAAGAAATATAATAATTCTCACTGGTAGACTGAACTACTTATGAATTTGCTAGTAAGAAATGCGAATTTGTCACAAATAAGGTAAAAAATTACGATTATGTATACGATTTCTCACCTAGTTATAACAAATATGAATTGAGAAAGGTATGAATTTGTAGAAATCGAGAGAGAAGAAGGTTTTCATTTTAGTGCAAGAGCTCAATCTGTATTGCTCATGAAATCTACGTACAAAATACAGTTAACACTGTATATATACAGTGCCAACTCACCAACAACAAAGTCGTGAAACAAATGAGAAAAGCGCTACACGTTTCTGTTGTTACAGCTAAGCTAATCTAGACCGTCAGATTATAAGAACAAATCTACGGCTATTATTTAAACTAAAGCATAACTAACAAAACGGAAACCCTAAACAGTAGCCAACTTCATCTTCTTCATGCGCACACCTCCATCTGCATCTGCCAAGACTTCATTCACCTCCATTAGCACCTCCTATGCACTCAAATGCTGCATATCTCTACACCCCTCCCCCCCCCCCCCCCCCCCCCCCCCTCCCTCTCAAGATTAACTTGGTGAATGTCCAACAAGTTCATCTTGGAAAGAATGTCTCGAAAACGAGGCGATGCCAAGGACTTAGTGAGGAAATCAACAAGCTGGTTGGATGAAGAAACAGAAGTGGGAACAAGAAAACCAGAAGCATATTTTTCTCTCACTATATGACAGTCGATGCTAATATGCTTTGTCTTCTCATGGAAGACACTGTTCTTTGTAATGTATATAGCGGCCATGTTATCACAGTAAAGGGGAAAAGGAAGAGCTGGAGTGATATGAAAATCTTGAAGCAGATAAGAAATCTATACCAGCTCACGAGTGGTGATACTCAAGGCCCTATACTCAGCTTCGGCAGTGGAAGCAGCCACTGTAGGCTGCTTCTTACATCTCCAAGAAAGAAGCCCAGTGCCTAAAAACACACAATATCCAGTGATTGAACGTCGTGAATCCTTGCAATTCCCCTAGTCAGCATCTGAGAATCCACGAACACTGAAATCACAGGATGAAGAGTAGGAAACCCCAAGGGATGGGCAGCCCTTCAAATAACGAAGCACATGAAGTGCAGCCTTCCAATGCTCAGTTCTTGGTTTGGCCACAAATTGACTGAGCTGTTGGGAGGCAAAAGTAACATCTGGTCTAGTAAGATTCAAGTATAAGAGCTGACCTACAAGATGCCTATAGGGCTCAGGATCCTCCAATAATTCACCATCATACTTGGATAGAGTAACACCAGGAGGAAGTGGAGTTAATGCAGGTCTACATCCTATCAAACCAGCTGATCCAATAATGTCCAAAACATATTTTCGCTGGTTAAGGGAAATACCTGCATCCCCCTAGCTACTTCCATACCCAGAAAATATCTAGCATCTCCAAGATCTTTGATAGTGAAAGCAGCATGCAAGAATGATTTCAATTCATCAAGCAAAGACTATGAAGGACTACTGATCAATACATCATCCACATAGACCAGCAAACAAATAAAACTCTCACCTGAACCCTTCAAGAATAAGCAGTGATCACTATGAGACTGAGTGAAACCATAATTGAACAATTGCCTCGTGAATTCAGCATTCCACTCTCTTGAAGCCTACTTAAGACCATATAAGCTTTTGACCAATTTACATACTTGATTAGGTTGTGCACCTTGAAGCCCAGAAGGAACTGTCATATATATATCATCCTTAAAAAATCCATGAAGGAATGCACTGTTTACATCCAACTGTTGAATAGGCCAGTTGGAAGCTGCTGCCATGGCAAACATGAATCGAACAGTAACCATCTTTGCCACGGGTGAAAACACTTCAGTATAGTCCACTCCATATTGTTGATTAAACCCTTTAGCCACTAGCCTGGCTTTATACCTTTCTATAGAACCGTCAGGGTTTAACTTCACTTTGTAAACCCACTTACATCCAATGGGTTTCTTGCCTTTAGGAAGATCAGTTAAGATCCATGTTTCATTAGCTGTCAAGGCCTCTAATTCCTTGTTCATTGCTTATATCCATTCTGGAGAAGTAGAGGCCTCTTTGTAGGATGTGGGCTCTTTAATCACAGAAAGATTAAAGAGAAATGAAGTATAAGTAGAAGTAAGAGCAGAACAGACTTGATAAGGAAATGTAGGAGGAGTAGTACTATTGCTAGGAGTACCTAAGAATTCTGTGGTAAAGCTGCTACAAACATAATCCTTCAACCATGTGGGTGGTCTACGAGTCCTAGCTCCTCTGCCTTCAGCTGGAGGAATGACCTCTAATTGTGTTCAACAAAGGAAGAATCGGAATCTATAGAGAAAGAGTCTGAATCTAAATGATCATTAACAAAAGAATCATCATTACTGGCAACAGGCTGAGCATTTTAAATTTCATGTGGGATAAAAGTAGTATCTCTTAGATCAAGATCATCAGATGGAATATGCACTAAAGGCAAAGAAGATGTAGGTGCAGCAGTATCATCATGTGAATTAGGATGTAGGAAAGGAAACATGTCAGGCAAGAATTTCACATCTCTAGAAATTATAACCTTAGAGTTGTCAAGATCCACTACTACAAAAAAGGTCTTCGACAACGGGTAATAACTGTTGTCTTTCTCAATTTCGTACTGTTGTCGTAGGCTGTGTTGTCGTAGATACGCGCTCATAGACAACAGTATGTTGAACTGTTGTTGTTATATATTAAGACAACAGTGTTTCAACCGTTGTTGTAGACTGTTGTTGTTTGTTAGAATGACAACACCATTTAACATCAGTTGTAAGCTTGTTGTCGTATACACCAGAATCGACCACAGTTTAAAAACCGTTGTCGTATATGTGAAATTTAACATTGTCGTTTTATTTAATTATTACACATATTTTTATATATATAATTCAATAAAGCAATTAAATCTAAGATAAAATAAAATCAGATTACATAAAATTTGAAATATTATAAATAAAAAAGTAAGATGAATACAATCATTCATTACAAGGTCTCTAAGTTTTAGTCATAGTCAATTTAAAAATAAAAAAATAAAAAAAAATAACAAAAAAATCGTCACTTATTCATTATCAATATTGTTCTCCTTCACTTCATCTGATTCTGGGCGGAGAAGGAGCTGTAACACAAAATTAACTTCAGATCATGTAAAAAAATGAGTTAACTACATTTACAGATCTGCATCATACCTGTTTTCTAATAAACAGAGGGAGGAATTCGAATAGTGCAGATGCCCATGGTGATAGTTGACGAGATATTTTGTCAGCACACACCTTGCCTGAGTAGACCGAGAATTGAGTAGACCGAGAATTTCCTGGAGAGATAATTAACAGTTAAAGATGCATAATAACTTCACATCTATATCATTTCAGAATATGGCACAAAACCTCAGGCTCCAATCACCTAAGTTAACTTTTTTCGATATAGCAACATAAAATAAAATAAAGCAACTAGTTTTATAGAAGTCCGATTCAGATAAATAGCAGACTACAACTAGCTTCAAGGATAGACCTGAATCATGTAAAGATCCTTAACTTCAGCTAGCTTTTGACCCTGCATTTTGGAATATGAGCCATAAACGTCTTTCTCATGAAAAAGAATGATACCTCAAGGTAAAATAACCATCGCTCGTTTAATAACTTTCTTAAACTGCAGCACCTTCATAACATATTAACGTAAACAAAAAAAATATAATTTACCTCGATCCATTCCATGGTGAGAACCCTGCCAGTTGAAAGCAGCCTTCTGATTTTCACAGAACTTTATTCCGTTGTTTGCTTCTCCAATGTAATCCATCTCCTGCATTTAATTGGATTACCTGTATTCAATATGAAGCACTAAGAAAAAGTATACTAGAACTTCAAGAGATGATCTACTGAGAAAGAAAGAGTCAACTGAGTTCTGAAAAAATTACACCTCAGACTAATATAACTGTAAAATTTGGAAATAATCAGAATCACTACAAGCCAAACACCCAATAGAAGTTGATATATATTATGAGGAAGCGCAATATAATGTGATACCATGCTGGCATGTAAATCCGACAAGAATACATACAGAATCTCAAAACTCAACAAAGAATTGGAAAAGGAAATACCCGAAAAATGCCCATTCGTCAACCACTGACTGCAAAATAGTTAGAAGGGATTAGTTACATTTAATCTACAAAAAGATATGGAAACTAAGAGGAAATACATGACAAATAAAATAGATAAGATGATAACTTGTAGTGTTTGAGAGTAAAAAAAACTGTTAGAAATCAAGTTAGAAGGGATTAGTTACATTTAATCTACAAAAATGCATGTTAGTAAATTAGCCATGCAAGTTTGATGCATCATCAGCTGCCCATAATCACTCAAACTCGAGTTTAACAAAAAAACTCCTGAAGTAGTAACTAAAAAATACAGCCCTACTCAATTGAATGTACATAAATAAACATCAATATCCTACACTAGTTCATCAAAACATAGCATTGAAGCCATCATCAACAATGCACTAGTTGTGCATAAGTAGGGGCTACAGCTATAAGAAACGAGCAAGGACGAGTCGGGTGAACATTAACGAAAAAACAGGAGACCGGCATCTGATGAGACAATTTCCCAAACTAGAGGAATGGAATTGTATTATTTTCAATGTTTAGTACTGAAATACTTGCTGCTATTTTCTTGGGGTAAAGGGCAGTTTCATGTTTTACAACATGTGAATACAGCCAACATAGTGTAAGCAGTATGCAAGAAATTTACAGATCGAGTTTACCGGCTAAATACCAAGAGTGCATGGCAAGGCTGCCAAAAGAGAAGATGTTAGCAAGAGATGACAAACCATGGATCATCCCGAATTTCTTGTTCATGGCAGCAAGCTTTGGGTTTTTCTTTGCGACTTCTTGGTTCTTTGTCCACCCAACTTCATCCCCGATGTTACTTCTCTCTCGATCTTGTGCCTTTGCTTCATCATCTGCTTGCATCCAAAAGGAAATCAGGTTACATGCTGCTTGCTAAACTAAAAGCAGATGCGAGACAGTATAACACCAGAATGACACCTAGTGTTTTCCTATAATGAATGAGTCGAAACACAAAGAAAAATCCAAAAGTAAATTGCTCCTTCTCCTTACACTTTTACTACTTCACAAAACCCATACTAATAAACTGAAATTGGGCTCAAGAAACAGATTACCATGTGTAAGAAGTAAGGATATCAGCTCAAATTAAGTAGAATCAGAATGAATCTTCCATTACCATTCAAATATAAGCCAAATAATTCCCAGAAACCAAATAGAGAAAGCTAAAGCAGTAATAAGCATTCCAAAATTCACTCAGCTCCAACCAAACAATTCTGAACCAAAACAGCAACATAAAACTAATGTTACCGTTCACAATATCACGACTCCCGCTCTCAATTCTGTCTAACCCACTCCTCCCAGATGCGATGCTGCTTTCAAAATCTCCAAAGCCTCAAAATGAATTATGAACAATTCATTTGAAATATGCTTGTAATCATCACATGGCTCCTATCACAAACGAAAAATTCTGGAAAAGTTAATCACGAATCCGACAAAAGGCGAAACACATATCTGAAAAAAATTGAAATCAAAAGAGCCTCAGAAGGAAGGCAGTAGTGTGGCCATAATCAACGAATACTCATTCACAATTTCCCACTAAAATCATCATCGGCAGCTGCAGAATTCAACAAACGAAGAAAATAAATCCCAAAGCAAAAAAGAGAGGAAAAAAAGGAGATGCAACATCGAAGCAGGCAAAGTTATACAACTAATCTGACTTCCAAACCGACGCATTAAACAAATCAAGCTCACTGATCCACGGCGTACTGGAAAAACCGAAATCATACACAAAAATCTCAATTAATCGGAAGAATTTGAGAGAGAGCAGGGTAGAGTGACATAACAGTATTTCGGAGCTAGGAGACGGAAATTCCGGCGCCGGCGATCTCCCTCGCGGCGAAGATATCACAATTCCTTTAGCTAAACCCTAAATCCTAAATCCTCAAGTAAGGTTTGGAATTGAGGGTTACAAAAACTGGACAGACCTCATAGAGATAGAGAGAGAGGGAGAGTACCGTGTTTGGGAGCTAGGGCACGAAAATTCCCTGCGACGGCAAGCTCCCTCGCGGTGGCGATGAGTCAGAAACCCGTAGCTCTCTTTGTCGATCGATTTCGCGATTCTAACCACAAAAAAAAATGCTGCAAAAAAGGAGGTCTATGAGGGAGAGCGAGAGAGAGAGGACGAGAGAGAGCCGGCGTCGACTGACGGCGGCGGACGGCGGACGACGGAGGGCGGCGAACGATTTGTAACGGCCGCAGTTTTTCTTAGTGAGTAATAAAAACTTCGGCATTATTTTAGTAAATAAATTTTAAGAATAATTTGGGAAGTTATTATTATAGTGGAATAAATTGTAAATACCACCAGTAGAACCACTTCTAGTGGAAATAAGGTACTGAAACGAGAATCGAATAAAGTAAAGAAAGCCGATAAAAATTTATCGGCGGATTTATTTCCTCAAAAGGGCCGAGGCCCACTTAGTTAACACAAGGCCCAATTAACAGCTTCGAGGCCCACTCGAATGTCGAGGCCCAATTTCATAACAATTGTTCGATTTTACTCGGCCCAGGAACAGAGCCCACGTTCTAAATACTCAATATAATAAAAGCCCAAGAACAATGGTTCAAGCCCAAGAATAATGGCCCATGAGTATATATGTATTACAAGCATATATATATATTAGTAGTACAACAATATATGTAATAAAAAGAAAAGAAAAGAAAGGGATGAGATTGGCGGCAGATTACATAGCACATAAATCTGGGATTTAATCCCTGCTAATCTCTCTCAACAACTATTAAAAAGGGGAGATAAAATACTAATCACAATTAGGGAGGGATAATACATCATTAGAAATTCAAATAATTACATGGTGCATGGGAAATAGGGGAGCTAGGCCTAGCCGACTCCCTCTCTTCCTCTTTTGTCGCCCAAGAAATCTCCCCATGCACTCAAACCACATTGGAAATCCACCTCCACCAATCCCCTTGCACCTTCTTTTCTTAGCAATCATTAGAGAGGCCAAACACACCCTTGAGCCTCCGATTCTCTACACAAAACCAAGGCAAACTTAGTCATCAACACATTCACAAGCAAACACTCACCTAAACACACAAGAGAAGAGTAGAGAGCAAGTAGAGAGAGAGAGAGAAGCTGCCGAGTTCTGCAGCCAAGGATCACCGGAAAACCAGCCGGCCGGCAGCCTTCAAACACACCACACACACGGTAAAGACCTCCCTCACCCCTCTCCAAGACTTAGAATATACATGCACTAACTCTAAGATCAAATCCTCATCTATAGAATTAAAGGAGGAGAAGAGAGAAGGCACTCAAGCAAGAATTAGAAGGAGGCAGCCTCTATTTGGAAGCTATAGATCAATTTCCAGGTAAGATAGAACTCCATACTCCTTCCCTAGTACAAGATTCAAGTTTTAACCTATAGAGAACCAACATGCAAGTGTAGGAAGGAAGAACAAGGGGAAGAAGGCAACAAGGAGAGGGAGGACAGCCAACAATCTTGCCAAAAACCCAGTTTTCAAACCCCACAATCACAAGTAAGATTCATATCTCCTCACTCTCTCTAAGAGCCCCAAATTGTAAGCATGCAATCACCCTAAGACCACCAAACAAGCGATTAAATGCACACTCTAAAGTTCTATCCCCTCTAAAGCATGAACCATGGTTTAAACCTCAAGAATGAAGCATAGGAAGCATACCACTCACCTAGAAGCTATGCATGTTGTTTTAGAACCTAAAACTTGAATTTAAGATATGTTTTGGATCACATAGAACCCCTCTACTAAGCCTAAGGGACTGCATGTGTACTCACCCCCTTATCAACAATTCAACATCACCAAAAACACCAATTATCACAACACACAAACTGGAAATCGTTTCTAATTCATTCATAAAACACATAAGGCAAAACAGCCCTAAAATGCCCTCAATCGAGCCCTAACTCTCGGAATTATTAAGCATAAAGCATAAGTCGATAATGAAATGAAAATGGGGGGAAGGGATGAGGAACTTAACCTGCCGGAGCCGCGAGGAGACGACGACGAAGCCACGGCAGCCTTCAACGGCTTGGGCAGAGCCGCCTCGATACCGGAATTTCCCGGGAGGAAACCTGCAGAAAGAAAAGAAGAGGGTCAGAAGATGAAGGGGAAACAGGGGAGACACCGGCGGCAGCATAGCCGCCGGCGCCGAAGGAGAAACAGAGGAAGACGGAGAGAAAGACGATGACAATCGCGATGACAAGCCCTAGCCACGAGGACTAGAGTAATGGACAACGAACGACGGCGAAAGTGAGGCCGAATCGGAGAAGAAACCGACGGAAACCCCTCCTCACGGTTTTTCCCCAATTCACGAACTAGGGATTCGATCCCCAACCAAGAACTGGAGATTGGAAAGCATAAGCTTCCACAGGCGAGTAAGGCGACCGGAGTTAGCTGGAGGTGGAAGGATTAACGGCGATGACGCCGCCGAGGAAGGAGAAACCGACGGGAAGCAGGGGGAGAGGAAAAGAGAGGAAGAAAGTCCAGTGAGAAGAGAGAAATCGCGAGGAAGAAGAGTAAGGGGGAAATGGTTGCAGTTCATGAGCAAGTCACGAAACGGGCCGGACCGATTTAAGTAAACGGGCCGAGCAGAATTAAATAACGGGCTGAGTTAAAAGACGGGCCGAATTACATAACGAAACGAGTCGAATAAATGGGCTTATGCCTTAACAGTTCAAACGGGCCCAGATAATTATAGCCCCGATTAATAGCAGACTTAAGTCAGTAAAATTTATCTTATAAGTGTAAAACACTTATATTCCTCAGTAAAATCACGAAGACTCGATTATGAGTTATCAAGCATCCTTCGACTACCGTCAAGGATGAAGAAAGCTGTAAATAAAAGAATTGATCGAATTCAACCAAGATCGGGAGATTCCGATAAATAGATATACTTGATAATGCTATCAGAACCAGAGACTAAAACTCGATTAAGAAACCACCTTCGCATAATCGATAAGATTATCGATTTCAGTTTAAGTTACTCACTTCACGTTCTTTGAACGAGGTCAGGCGAAGGAGCAAACAGAGTTTGAGCAGCACCAGAACTAAATACGTATTTCAGGAAAGCAAGCCAGGTGGGCTTTCAGAAAAACTAAAATGTTTTCTTATATTTAATTCTTTTCTTTTAAAAGTATTGTCAGACCATAAAATGTTTTGTTTTGTATGAGATCTATCTGAGGAGGCTTATGCCTCAGTTTAGAGGCCTAGGCCTCAGTTATCAGAACGATTCGGGCTCATCGAGGTCAAGACCTCGGTGAGTTAGTGCACTCAGATTACCGTTAGCTACGTAAGTGGCGCGGTAAGGTATCCGGGAGGGTGGCCAACCTCTCCGGATACACCCCAGCTCAGATATGATGGATTACACCAGAAAATAGCTTGCAAGCGCTTTTACTTTTGTTTTAAAATGTTTTCGTGAGCATAGGTTTTTCCTAAAACCCCTATGTCTCACTTTAATGGCTGACAATAAAATGTTTTGGCACGTGCCCACTGAGTACTTCAAAGTACTCAGCCCTGTACATATTTCCCGTGTGCAGGTAAATCGTGATGGATGCGGAGCAGTCTAAGGAGCTTTTTGTCGAGTGTCAGAGTGTAGAAGCCTCTTGGTGGTGCATGTCTCCACACATGCATCTCATGTTCCTCAGAAATGTTCGTTTTGAAGTCCACACCGTACATTTCGTGTATCGTTGCAACGAAATGGTGTTTTGTGTATCTATGCAACGAGTCGAGCTCTTAGTAGCCGACAACCTCTATCTTGATTAGCTTCCGCTCGTTCCATGTAGTACTTTGTTTTGCTTCGCAGACAGACACGTTTCCGCGCTCCCGCTTTTGTTGCACCTTTGTTTTGTATTGAACAACATTTTGCCAACATTCCCGATGAATGTTGAGTATTTGAATCGAATTTAGTAAAGTTCCTTACAATGAGTCAATTCAAGTTCAAGTTCTTTTAAGTTAATTTCTTTTCATAATTCCTTCTTGCGTCGCGACCCTGCTTGGCCAAGTTATGGCAGGACGGGTCGTGACAGAGTGGTATCAGAGCATTTGGTTCGCTCTGAAATCCAAGAGTCTTCTTTTTCATTGTAAAGTCTAGACTTGCTTCGCTAGACTTCTTAAAGCTCTCGACAAAAGCTCGACTCTCCAAGACATCACGAACGGCCAAGAAGATAGGTTGCTTATCACTATTATGAGAATCTAGACGAGGTAACTCGTAAGGATCACATAAGGTGTTGAGATCAAGGACTTCTAGAGAACGTAGCTCGCTTGAGTTAGGATTCTTTTCTTGCATTGTAACAGGTCGAGTCGAAGAAAGCGACGAAACGCACATTCAGTTCAAGGAAGAAGGTTTACGAGGAAGCGATTAGAATCTACAATCGAGAACGACGTCTCAAAGATGAGACAAGTGAGGTGCCGTCGACCTTATAACGGACGCAAGGCGAGTTTTCCGACCGCCTCTAACTTAAACTCAACGGGAATTTAGTAAGAGTAACTTAATACCAGACTTGGAACCGAGACCTTACTCCACATAGAACCACCCTCACATTTGCATGAATAACGATTATGACTCAATAGAATCTCAGAACCATAGATCACAACCATGAAAAGATGCTTCTTTTACCAACTTATTTACGATTCCTGTTTCTGTCCCAACCTTTCTTTTAACAGAACCTGATTAGAAATTCGCTATCTCTTGTAGAATGGCAGGAGCTAGACCGACCCCCGACGTTGTTGCGATACTTTTAGACTCGTACCTACACTACAGACGTCGAGTAGAGCACGATATAGGGGAGTACTTGGCCCACTTCGGAGGGCTATGGGAGGAGGTTCACCAGTTCGCCGGGGTTTCCGGATACGACGGTATGGCAAGGATGATTGTGCACCTACCCCGCGACTGGCAGATGTGGGCGTGGACCCTATCTCTAGACTTCACTGCGTGCTACCACCCTTACTACGACCTGGTAGCCGACTTTCGAGGGTTCCTGTCAGCCCTCCAGCACCGGTTCACAGTGTACTGTAGGCCGCCCGACGGACCGCACCTGTTTCCGTTCCGTCTCACCACCGAGGCCGGCCTTCCACCTCCCGTGCAGCCTCAGCCGAGTGGAGCACCAGCAGCGATAGGGGCTCCGACACCTTCCGTTTCCGTCCTTGGTCGCCGAGACCGTGAGGACTTTGAGGCCGGGACTCCAGTGGACCGTTTCCGGCGTGCACTCAGCGCACCTCCAGTGCCTGCTCCCTTGTCAGGCGAGGGAGGCTCTTCGGCAGCCGACCGGGGCAAGGCCCTGATAGTAGACGCGAGCCCCGAGAGGGAGGCACCCCGTTCTTTACCGTCCCGTTCACTAGGCCCAGGGACTTCCACGGAGGAGCTATTCCGTGTAGTGGCAGAGTTACAGCAGCCGAGGACTTCCGCCCCTCGCCCCGTAGCTCACCGAGACTGGCCCGTAGGTACAGGACCCAGCGGCAGCAGCGCCGGTCTCACACCCTCCGACTTAGAGAAGTGGATGGAGGAGTTAAGACGGAGTACCAACAGGCACAACCAAATGATGGTTTCCCTTTGTGGACGCCTAGACGACCTTAGTGGGCGCTTAGACGACCTTGGACAGATGATCGAGGAGTTGTTGCCCGAGGTAGAGCCCCAGCTGCAGCCAGCGCCCGAGCCCGAGCCGGAGCTCGAGGAGGAGGAGGATCCCGAGGAGGACCCTGAGGAGGAGCCCGAGGAAGAGGGGCTGTTCGTAGACATGGAGGTTGACCCTGACTCCGACGAGGATCTCGGAGGAGGACCGGACGCCGACTCTGACGCCGAGTCGTGCTTGAGCACCGAGAGTTCCTTAGTGGGGTAGAGTAGCTCTAGTTAGTGTCAGCAGCGGATCCCCGTAGACCGTCCTGACTTTATTTTGTGATAGAACTTACGACTTCAAGCAATATGTTTTGATGTGATAGTACGGGGCCACAAAGTGTTAGGTGGACCGTAAGACAAATTGACATTTTTCATTTCCGCTTCCATTATGACGTTTAAGACCTCCACGAGGCAATTTTCTCTAATTGCGCCTTTTATGCTATATAATTGTGAAACCAGTCCTTCACACCATACTATGACAAACCAAAACAGCATGTAAACCGAGAAAGTACATCATGATAAGTTGAGAACCAAGCATGAATTGCGCTATCACCTGTGCGAGAAACTCTTGTGAAATTGATCATTTGAACTCTTATATCATCTTTAATCAGAATGCCGAGAATTAGGAGAGGAAGACCCCGAGGTGGAGCCAGGAATGAACGTGATCAAACACCTCCACCACCGCCTTCACCACCTCCACCACCGCCTTCACCGCCTCCACCACCACCACGAAGAATCGAAGAACTTTTTCTTCGACAAAATCCACCCGTTTTCAATGGGATGGGAGATCCAACAGAGGCTGAAACTTGGATACGCGCTCTGGAGCGTATCTTCAACTTCTTAGGATGCACTGACCGGGAGCGACTAACATGCGTCACATTTCAAATCACCGGATCCGCCGACTTTTGGTGGGAAGCTCAGCAAAAGATCATGACTCCCGAGCAGCGGGCAGGCCTTACCTGGGAAGAATTCAAGACTAGGCTATATGATAAGTATGTTCCGAAAAGTTACCGAAAGGGGAAGGAGACCGAATTCTATAATCTCAAGCAAGGTAGAATGACAGTGACTGAATACGACAAAGCTTTCTGCGACATGTCCCGCTACGCGCCCGACCAAGTCGACACTGACGAAAAGATGGCAGAGAAGTTTCGAACCGGATTGAGGCCCGAGATTCGGATGACCCTTGCGAGCTTAGGAACACTCACCTATCACGACGCACTAAGCCGTGCCCTAGATGTTGAGGCAGCAATGCCGACTGAGAAGCTAACCCCAGCAAACCTCCTGGCCCAATCAAACCATCACCCTCCGATCGACAAAGGAAAACGTAAGTGGGAAGGGAACCCAAGTGGCCAACGTGACAAGAGGCCATGGCAAGGACCTCAGCGACCACCAAACCCCGGACCTATCTCGAATCAGACACAAATAGGGAATCGCACCACCCAGAATCTCCTCTGCTCGAGGTGTAATCGAAAACACGAAGGTGTCTGCAAAGCAGGAAGCGACGCTTGCTTTGTTTGCAACCAGAAAGGCCACTTTGCAAGGAATTGCCCAAATAGGAAGCCCCGAACAGGCGCGGGACCCCAACCCTTTGGTCAAAACCAACAGCTGCGTGCTATTCAGGCACAGCCAAGGCCCCTTCAGCCACCCCGGTTACATCAGCCACTTCCTTTGCCCTCCCAGCGCCACCAATTTCAACAACACCTCCAGGAACAGCAGAACGCTAGAGCTTATGCGCTTAAGCAGAAACAGCCAGAGAAGGACCCAGGAAACCTAGCAGGTATGGGCCAAGTACTTGGAATACCTGTGATAATTTTGTTCGATACCGGTGCTTCGCATTCCTTTATATCCCAAGCATGTGTAGAAGAACTGAACTTAGAAACAAAACCATTGAAGGTTGAACTAGGTCTCACATCACCAGTAGGAGGAACTAAGACTCTCACGCACTGTTGCTCTAACTTAGAACTTGAACTAGGATCACTCAAGCTCACAGCAAATAACTTAAGCGTCATGACCTTAAGAGACGTAGATGTGATCCTAGGGATGGACTGGCTAACCCAGCATCATGCTACTATTCTATGCAACGAAAGACGAATCTCTTTCCACCCACCCGGGAAGGAATCGACAGACCTCTACGGAATCTCTATGAACCAGCGAAAGGCAATCATTTCGGTACTTCAGGCTGCCACGTTAGTCAAAAAGGGATACCCAGCATATCTCATTCACTTATGCGGAGGAACCCAGGAAGAAACAAAGGTTGAGAATGTAGAAATCGTGCGAGAATTTCCTGACGTATTTCCCGAAACCCTACCAGGACCCCCGCCAGACCGAGAGGTAGAATTCACCATCGACCTAGAACCAGGAGCAGCTCCGGTGTCCAAAGCACCGTACCGCATGGCCCCAAAGGAACTAGAAGAATTAAAGATTCAACTTCAGGAACTTCTAGAATTAGGTTTCATCAGACCTAGTGTATCGCCGTGGGGAGCACCCGTCCTCTTCGTGAGAAAGAAAGATGGATCAATGAGGATGTGCATCGATTATCGAGAATTGAACAAGCTAACTCTTAAGAACAAGTACCCCTTGCCTAGAATCGATGATTTATTCGATCAACTTAGAGGAGCTAAAGTCTTTTCGAAGATAGACTTGAAATCAGGATACCATCAGTTAAAAATCCGACCCAGTGATATACCCAAAACTGCCTTTCGAACTCGATACGGCCACTACGAGTTCGTAGTTGTACCTTTCGGATTAACCAACGCACCAGCAGTATTTATGGACCTCATGAACCGCGTGTTCCACCCTTATCTCGACAAGTTCGTTCTAGTCTTCATAGACGATGTACTAATCTATTCAAAAAGCGAGGAGGAACACGGAGAACACCTGAGAACGGTCCTAGAAACTCTCAGAAAAGAAAGGCTTTACGCGAAGTTCAGCAAGTGCGAGTTTTGGCTCAGAGAAGTGATCTTTTTAGGGCACATCGTGTCATCGGAAGGAATCAAAGTGGACCCTGCCAAGGTAGAAGCTGTGCAGAATTGGAAGTCTCCAACAACACCCAACGAAATACGAAGCTTCTTAGGACTAGCCGGTTACTACCGAAGGTTCATCGAGGGGTTTTCCAAGATAGCAAGACCGATGACGCAACTACTTCGAAAGGGGACTAAGTTCGTTTGGACCCCAGAGTGTGAGACGAGTTTTCAGATACTCAAAGAGAAGTTAACCACAGCTCCAATCTTAGCGGTCCCAGAGCCCGACAAAATCTATACGGTTTACACCGACGCCTCGAAAAATGGACTCGGATGTGTGTTGATGCAAGACGGACGAGTGATAGCGTATGCGTCAAGACAGCTCCGACCGAACGAACTGAACTACCCGACTCATGATCTAGAACTAGCTGCAGTAGTACATGCTTTAAAAATCTGGAGACATCACCTCTATGGGGTGAAGTGTGAAATCTTCACCGACCACAAGAGCCTCAAATACTTCTTTGAGCAGAAAGACCTCAACATGAGGCAGCGACGATGGCTCGAGTTGGTCAAAGACTACGACTGTAGCATCAACTACCACCCAGGCAAAGCTAACGTTGTAGCTGACGCCTTGAGTCGAAAGACTCGACCACAATTAGCCTGTCTCCTCACGTCTGAGGAGATACTCATCCGAGAATTCAACAAACTCAGATTAGAGATAGTACCCCCACCAGGAACCATCGAAGGAGTCATTGCTACCATCACCATAGAGCCCGATCTGAGACACAGAATTACTCAAGAACAAAGGAGGGATGAAACGTTAGAAAGGACCCGTTTGAAAGTGAGAACGGGTGAAGCGAAAGACTACCGAGAGGAGGCCGACAACGTGATTACCTTCCAAGGGAGACTATGCGTACCACGTAATGAAGAGCTCCGGAATGAGATCTTGAGTGAAGCCCATGACACTCCGTACACAGCACACCCAGGAAGCACCAAAATGTACCAAGATTTGAAAAAGAGATTCTGGTGGGAAGGCATGAAAAGGGACATAGCCTCGTACGTCGAGCGTTGCTTGACTTGTCAACAGGTAAAAGCCCTGCATCAGCAACCATACGGGAAGTTACAACCCTTGGAGGTTCCACAGTGGAAGTGGGAGCACATCACCATGGATTTTGTTACGGGTCTCTCCCGAACAAGGAAAGGAAATACAACTATCTGGGTGATTGTAGATCGGCTCACGAAATGCGCTCATTTCATCCCAATCCCTACCACCTATAATTCAGAAAAACTAGCACGACTGTATGTCCGAGAAATCGTACGCCTTCATGGAATACCGCTATCCATCACATCAGATCGAGACTCGAAGTTCACCTCGAAATTTTGGATGAGTATGCAGAAAGAACTAGGCACACGATTGAACTTTAGCACCGCGTACCACCCTCAGACCGACGGTCAATCTGAAAGAACCATACAGACCCTCGAGGACATGCTAAGAGCCGTAATACTTGACAGAGGAGGAGAATGGGAGGACGTCTTGCCATTAGCTGAGTTTGCTTACAACAATAGTTACCAGACGACCATAGGTATGGCTCCATACGAAGCATTGTATGGAAGGAAATGCAGGTCTCCACTTTATTGGGACGAAGTTGGAGAAAGAAAGAACTTAGGTCCCGAAGCAGTCGACGAGATGATCAAGATAGTGCGACAAATTAGAGATAGGATGCGAGAGGCTCAAAGCAGGCAAAAGTCGTATGCCGACAATCGTAGAACCGAACTACACTTCGGGATAGGCGACAAAGTTTTCTTGAAAGTTTCCCCCACTAAAGGATTAATCAGATTTGGAATCAAGGGCAAGCTAAGACCCCGTTTCATAGGACCCTACGAGATCCTGGAAAGGATCGGACCCGCAGCGTACAGGTTGGCGTTACCGCCAAGTCTAGGGAACATTCACAACGTATTCCATGTGTCCCAGCTAAGGAAGTACGTGTTCGACCCCAAACACGTAATTCGACAAGGGGAAACGATTGTAGAGCCCGACTTGAGCTATAGGACAGAACCTGAAACCATCCTGGACCGAAGAATCCAACAGCTTAGAAATAAGCAAATCCCTTTAGTAAAGGTACAGTGGAGACACCACGGGCGAGAAGAAGCCACGTGGGAATTGGAAGAAAAGATGAAGGAAAGATACCCCGACCTATTTTTAGAAAGTAAGTGAATTTCGGGACGAAATTTTTCGTAAGGGGTGTAGGATGTAACGGCCGCAGTTTTTCTTAGTGAGTAATAAAAACTTCGGCATTATTTTAGTAAATAAATTTTAAGAATAATTTGGGAAGTTATTATTATAGTGGAATAAATTGTAAATACCACCAGTAGAACCACTTCTAGTGGAAATAAGGTACTGAAACGAGAATCGAATAAAGTAAAGAAAGCCGATAAAAATTTATCGGCGGATTTATTTCCTCAAAAGGGCCGAGGCCCACTTAGTTAACACAAGGCCCAATTAACAGCTTCGAGGCCCACTCGAATGTCGAGGCCCAATTTCATAACAATTGTTCGATTTTACTCGGCCCAGGAACAGAGCCCACGTTCTAAATACTCAATATAATAAAAGCCCAAGAACAATGGTTCAAGCCCAAGAATAATGGCCCATGAGTATATATGTATTACAAGCATATATATATATTAGTAGTACAACAATATATGTAATAAAAAGAAAAGAAAAGAAAGGGATGAGATTGGCGGCAGATTACATAGCACATAAATCTGGGATTTAATCCCTGCTAATCTCTCTCAACAACTATTAAAAAGGGGAGATAAAATACTAATCACAATTAGGGAGGGATAATACATCATTAGAAATTCAAATAATTACATGGTGCATGGGAAATAGGGGAGCTAGGCCTAGCCGACTCCCTCTCTTCCTCTTTTGTCGCCCAAGAAATCTCCCCATGCACTCAAACCACATTGGAAATCCACCTCCACCAATCCCCTTGCACCTTCTTTTCTTAGCAATCATTAGAGAGGCCAAACACACCCTTGAGCCTCCGATTCTCTACACAAAACCAAGGCAAACTTAGTCATCAACACATTCACAAGCAAACACTCACCTAAACACACAAGAGAAGAGTAGAGAGCAAGTAGAGAGAGAGAGAGAAGCTGCCGAGTTCTGCAGCCAAGGATCACCGGAAAACCAGCCGGCCGGCAGCCTTCAAACACACCACACACACGGTAAAGACCTCCCTCACCCCTCTCCAAGACTTAGAATATACATGCACTAACTCTAAGATCAAATCCTCATCTATAGAATTAAAGGAGGAGAAGAGAGAAGGCACTCAAGCAAGAATTAGAAGGAGGCAGCCTCTATTTGGAAGCTATAGATCAATTTCCAGGTAAGATAGAACTCCATACTCCTTCCCTAGTACAAGATTCAAGTTTTAACCTATAGAGAACCAACATGCAAGTGTAGGAAGGAAGAACAAGGGGAAGAAGGCAACAAGGAGAGGGAGGACAGCCAACAATCTTGCCAAAAACCCAGTTTTCAAACCCCACAATCACAAGTAAGATTCATATCTCCTCACTCTCTCTAAGAGCCCCAAATTGTAAGCATGCAATCACCCTAAGACCACCAAACAAGCGATTAAATGCACACTCTAAAGTTCTATCCCCTCTAAAGCATGAACCATGGTTTAAACCTCAAGAATGAAGCATAGGAAGCATACCACTCACCTAGAAGCTATGCATGTTGTTTTAGAACCTAAAACTTGAATTTAAGATATGTTTTGGATCACATAGAACCCCTCTACTAAGCCTAAGGGACTGCATGTGTACTCACCCCCTTATCAACAATTCAACATCACCAAAAACACCAATTATCACAACACACAAACTGGAAATCGTTTCTAATTCATTCATAAAACACATAAGGCAAAACAGCCCTAAAATGCCCTCAATCGAGCCCTAACTCTCGGAATTATTAAGCATAAAGCATAAGTCGATAATGAAATGAAAATGGGGGGAAGGGATGAGGAACTTAACCTGCCGGAGCCGCGAGGAGACGACGACGAAGCCACGGCAGCCTTCAACGGCTTGGGCAGAGCCGCCTCGATACCGGAATTTCCCGGGAGGAAACCTGCAGAAAGAAAAGAAGAGGGTCAGAAGATGAAGGGGAAACAGGGGAGACACCGGCGGCAGCATAGCCGCCGGCGCCGAAGGAGAAACAGAGGAAGACGGAGAGAAAGACGATGACAATCGCGATGACAAGCCCTAGCCACGAGGACTAGAGTAATGGACAACGAACGACGGCGAAAGTGAGGCCGAATCGGAGAAGAAACCGACGGAAACCCCTCCTCACGGTTTTTCCCCAATTCACGAACTAGGGATTCGATCCCCAACCAAGAACTGGAGATTGGAAAGCATAAGCTTCCACAGGCGAGTAAGGCGACCGGAGTTAGCTGGAGGTGGAAGGATTAACGGCGATGACGCCGCCGAGGAAGGAGAAACCGACGGGAAGCAGGGGGAGAGGAAAAGAGAGGAAGAAAGTCCAGTGAGAAGAGAGAAATCGCGAGGAAGAAGAGTAAGGGGGAAATGGTTGCAGTTCATGAGCAAGTCACGAAACGGGCCGGACCGATTTAAGTAAACGGGCCGAGCAGAATTAAATAACGGGCTGAGTTAAAAGACGGGCCGAATTACATAACGAAACGAGTCGAATAAATGGGCTTATGCCTTAACAGTTCAAACGGGCCCAGATAATTATAGCCCCGATTAATAGCAGACTTAAGTCAGTAAAATTTATCTTATAAGTGTAAAACACTTATATTCCTCAGTAAAATCACGAAGACTCGATTATGAGTTATCAAGCATCCTTCGACTACCGTCAAGGATGAAGAAAGCTGTAAATAAAAGAATTGATCGAATTCAACCAAGATCGGGAGATTCCGATAAATAGATATACTTGATAATGCTATCAGAACCAGAGACTAAAACTCGATTAAGAAACCACCTTCGCATAATCGATAAGATTATCGATTTCAGTTTAAGTTACTCACTTCACGTTCTTTGAACGAGGTCAGGCGAAGGAGCAAACAGAGTTTGAGCAGCACCAGAACTAAATACGTATTTCAGGAAAGCAAGCCAGGTGGGCTTTCAGAAAAACTAAAATGTTTTCTTATATTTAATTCTTTTCTTTTAAAAGTATTGTCAGACCATAAAATGTTTTGTTTTGTATGAGATCTATCTGAGGAGGCTTATGCCTCAGTTTAGAGGCCTAGGCCTCAGTTATCAGAACGATTCGGGCTCATCGAGGTCAAGACCTCGGTGAGTTAGTGCACTCAGATTACCGTTAGCTACGTAAGTGGCGCGGTAAGGTATCCGGGAGGGTGGCCAACCTCTCCGGATACACCCCAGCTCAGATATGATGGATTACACCAGAAAATAGCTTGCAAGCGCTTTTACTTTTGTTTTAAAATGTTTTCGTGAGCATAGGTTTTTCCTAAAACCCCTATGTCTCACTTTAATGGCTGACAATAAAATGTTTTGGCACGTGCCCACTGAGTACTTCAAAGTACTCAGCCCTGTACATATTTCCCGTGTGCAGGTAAATCGTGATGGATGCGGAGCAGTCTAAGGAGCTTTTTGTCGAGTGTCAGAGTGTAGAAGCCTCTTGGTGGTGCATGTCTCCACACATGCATCTCATGTTCCTCAGAAATGTTCGTTTTGAAGTCCACACCGTACATTTCGTGTATCGTTGCAACGAAATGGTGTTTTGTGTATCTATGCAACGAGTCGAGCTCTTAGTAGCCGACAACCTCTATCTTGATTAGCTTCCGCTCGTTCCATGTAGTACTTTGTTTTGCTTCGCAGACAGACACGTTTCCGCGCTCCCGCTTTTGTTGCACCTTTGTTTTGTATTGAACAACATTTTGCCAACATTCCCGATGAATGTTGAGTATTTGAATCGAATTTAGTAAAGTTCCTTACAATGAGTCAATTCAAGTTCAAGTTCTTTTAAGTTAATTTCTTTTCATAATTCCTTCTTGCGTCGCGACCCTGCTTGGCCAAGTTATGGCAGGACGGGTCGTGACACGATTGGAGTGGTGCGGCTTGAGAAATTGAGAGACGTTTGGAGTGGGGGTCTCGCGCGCTGATAATTTGGGGGTTTTGAAAATTGGGGGAAAATTTAATTAAGTATTTTTTTTATATCAATAACAACATAGCATACAACAACAGTTAAAAGCACACGTTGTTATAAACTACGTCAACACTAAACGACAACAATTTTATACACTGTTGTGAAATTTATATACAACAACACTATACAACAACAGTTCATAAAACACTGTTGTCTATGAGCGTACTCCGGTCGCTCATAGACAACAGTTTTTAAAACGACAACACTTTTTAGGGATACAACAACAGGAAAAACACGGAACCGTTGTCGTAGATGTGTTGTCTATGTGCGTTTTTGTAGTAGTGATCATACAACATAAAGCCCTTATGAGATAGATCATATCCCAAAAACACACATTTGAGGGATCTACTGTCAAACTTACTTCGAGTAGGAGTAAGATCCACAGTAAAGGATAAGCATCCAAATGGTTTCAACATGCTATAGTCTGGTTCCTCCTTGAATAGAACCTCATATGGTGAAAACCAGTCCACTACACGGCTGGGAAGCCTGTTAATAAGCCAAGTAGCTGTTAACAAAGAGTAGGGCCAAAACTTTGAAGGCATCCCACTAGTAAACATCAATGCTCTTGCTGTTTGCAACAAATTTTTGTGCCTCCTTTCCACCACTCCATTTTGCTGTGGTGTGTAAGTACAACTTTTCTGGTGTAATATGCCATGATCTACAAACAATCTGTGCACATACTGATTAACAAATTCAGTTCCATGGTCAGTTCTAAACTGCTTGATATAAGTTTTGAACTGTGTCTTGATCATCATCACAAAAGACTTGAGTGTGCTAGCAACTTGATCTTTATTTGACAGCATATATGTCCATATCATCCTACTGTGATCCTCAACCAAGGTGAGCATATATTTCACTGAACACACATTATCTTCAGTGTATGGACCCCACAAATCAGCATGGACCAAATCAAACAAGTTATCGATCAGTCCTTCTATTCAAGATGGGAAACTGATTTCTTGTTTGTTTAGCCTTTATACATACCTCACATCTTTCTATAATATCTACCAATTCCTTCTCAAGCATCCCATCCAATATCCTCACGTGTCTCATAGTTGTTATAGAAGGATGTCCCAAAGCTATATGCCATTCTTGTAGAGTAAGCTTCTTGGGATTAACAATGTTGCAGCAATACTTTTCTGTTAACACATTCAGAATATAAAGATTACCTTTCATTTGTGCAACTGCCAACACCTGATCAGATTTATCCTTTTGAAACACACAGTGATTCTTATAGAATAAGCATCTAATTCCATAGTCTTGTATCAATCTGGCCACAGATAGCAAATTGTGTGTGAACCCTGGTACATATAGCACATCCACAAGTAATATATCTTTAGTCAATTTCACTTTACCAGAATGAGTTACTAACTTGGAAGAACCATCTGGTAAGTGTATATTGATAGGTTTGTCCAGTCTATATGTGGTGCAAAGCAACAGAGGATCACAACATATATGATCACTTGCACAGAGTCAACTATACACAACTCCTTCCCCATGCTAGGTAGTACACTAAAGGCATAATGCCCATCAAATGGTGTTGCTTGCCCAGGCAACTCATGAACAAAATTCAAGCTCACTTCTGATTTATTCTTTGATTGATTAGCCTGCTGTGAGTATCCTTGCTGGAGATGAGTCTGCACATATTTAGCTATCTCAGCTTGTATTAGTTTACTCATATCCTGCATTCCATCCTTCTGCACAGCCTCTTCCTGTATGGACTCAACATCTGTATCATTATCCACCATATTCACCCTTCCTTGCATCCTGTTTCACTAAAAAGTGTTCGCAATAGACGAAATCTATCGTAGCACTAGCAAGTAAAACCTAAGTATCGAATCTCAAGGAAAACTTAGCAGGGCTTTCAATTATGTAGTAAAACTAAACTAGCCTAAAACTAAGAAAGCAAGTAAATAAGATTTTGGGGTTTTTGTTTTTAAATCCTAGGCAAGAAAATAAATCAAAGCAATTAAAACTAATCTAAAAACTGGAAATAAATTGAACTAAATAAACTTAGAGAATTAAACTAGAGGAAAGCAATAAATCTACCTAGGCGAAAATCGAAAGGAAAGCAATAAGGAAAGCAACGAAGAAAACATAAACTACTCTAGACATGATGAATGAAATCTGGAAATTAAAAGAAAATAAATCTAACTTTGAAAACTTTAAAAACGAGAAGATTGAAACTTGAGAAAAGGAATCTAAACTAGAACTTGAAAATCGAAAAAACGAAATTAAAACTAAGGAATTAAACGAAGCAATTAAGAGAACGAATCTAAAACTAAAGCAAGGCAATTAAAGCAATTAAACGAAAGCAAATAAAGAACTTACGCGAATTTAACGAAGACGAAGAACTTGAATTAAATTAAGAAAACTCGAATTAAACGAATCACGAATCCGGATCCGAACAATCGAAAGCTAATTAAATTGTTTAAGTGCTGAAAACTAGAGCTAAAAATATGCTAAAAGATGATAAAGTATGATACAAAATTCGTCCAAAGCACTAGTATATATATTAGGAAGAAAACCTAATTAAATAAGGAAACAACAGCTGGACGCCGACATCTGGACGATCGTCCAGATGTTGAAGGAAATCTGGCCGGTCGGCTAGATCAGAAACTGCATAAACCCTTCGCATATGTTTGGCCGCTCGTCCAGATGCTGCATGAAATCTGGCCGGTCGTCCAGATCAGGGACTGCTGAGCCCTTGCATAAACATTTGGCCGCTCGTCCAGATTCCTAAGGAAATCTGGCCGATCGGCCAGATCAGGTTCTGGCCTCTCACGGCTTTTCCTTCTCTTCGTGCACTTTTCGTCCCGTTTTCTTCCAATTTCTCACCTTTTGCTCCTACGATAACCAAAACTCCAAACAAACAATCATAGCCAAAAGACACACTAAAAGACATAAAAACATAATGAAAACGAACACGAAAACGCAACGAAAAACCTAACAAATAAACACCAATCAAACTCCCCCACACTTAGACCTTTGCTTGTCCTCAAGCAAAACAAAATAAACAATAGACTCAACAAAATTAAAAAATACATGCCAAAAGTTCAAAGACCCCCCCCCCCCACACTTAAAATCAAGCAATGTCCCCATTGCGAGAAAATAAAAAGGAAAGGGATAAAGAGAACTTATCGCAATATGACGAACACAAATACCCAAAATCTCGAGAGACTCCAAGTATCACCTACAAAACAAACACAAAACAAAACACAAAAGCGTAAAATCGAACAAAATAAAGAAATCAAAATAAAAGACTCAAAACAAAACACGAAACAAGGCTATGATCAATTGAATGGACCTCCAAACCGTGGGTCATTCCATCGTGGATCGTGGGGAGACCAATAACGGGGATCATTCGGGTTTGGTGGAGCGGAGGTGGAGCCAATGGAGAAGTCGGTGTACCGCATCAAGTGGCCCTCGATGTTTGACACCCTCCGATCCAAGCCCGTCACTTGGGTTGACAAAGAATCGAACCGATCAAACACACCTTGTTGGAAGTGTGTAAAATCAGTCCTAAAGTCGGCCCAATAGGGCGGAACCTCGGCCTCCAAATTCTGACGAGCTCGGACGCGATCTCTCCTAGTATAGTAGTGAACTAATCGCTCGTCGTCGTCCGGGACATGCTGCTGCTCCTCCTCGTCTCCGTTCCCGTCGTCCTCACCTTCCTCTTCTCATTCTTCTTCCTCTTCTTGTGCCTCTTCTTGTTGCTCAGCGTCTTCCTCCACTTGGTGCTCGGCTTCGCGCCCGGCTCTTCGAAGACGACGCGGGTCAGCATAGTAAGCACGAACAGAAGCTCGGTCCTCAACTCGAGTGAACTCGGTTGGACTCCTCATCAAGTGAGCATTGATCAACTCCGTGGATGACATCTCCACACTTTGCACCAACCCTCCGACCTCCGAAATATCCACGCCAAAGTGACGAGCTAGGGCCGTCGCGATATATCCAAGCGTGGGATGAGCGCCTTTCTTCGACTGCACGTTTGAGAGCTGCGTCCATATGAATGGAGCCAAGCACACCTTATGATTGAACCTAGCACACCAAAGCAAATAAACCTCCATGCCCGTTACCTTACTAGCCTCCTTTTTACCGGTGACCATGTTAGATATGAAGCGATGGAGTATGATCAAAGCATCATCGCGTAAAAAGGCACTAGACACACCCGAAGTTCTAAAATTATCAACACCCGTCAATTCCTTCCAAGCCTCATTAACATTAAAATCAGCAGGCACACAATCAGAGATATTAGGATTAGCACGAAAACCAAATACCGATTTCATCGTTTCCTTAGAAACTTCCCACAAGACACCACGAAAAGTGCATTCCATCACAACCTCATTACCACGTCTAGATAATCGAAAACTACTACACATCTCTAGACACAAACTATCATGCGCCTCCCATTGTCTAGACATACATTTCATTAATCCTAATCGAAGAGCATATTCGCGAATAGTCGAAAAAATAGACAAACGCCTCAAAAAATCCATATCGTAATGCCTAGGGGGACGTATATCAAGATTTTTCAGACGGAGGTAGAGATTGGTAGTAGCGTACCTATCGGTTTCAAAAGGAACCCGTTGGCGGCGCCCGTACTCTTGCTCATTGTCACCCGGTGAGTGGCGATCGAGACTCACAATGTAGGGAGTACGATTCATGGTGATGATGTGAGGGAGTTGATGACGAATATCACACGAACGGGGCACGATCGACGAAAAACAAAAAAAACGGGCAGCCTCCAATCTGGCCGTTCGGCCAGATTCTTCTTGAATTCTGGCCGGTCGTCCAAAAATTTCTGGCCGGTTGCGGAGAATTTGGCCGAGCGCGGTGACGCGGCGGCGACGGGGTTGCTGAGCGACGGCTACGGTGGTTGAAGGTGGCTGGACACAGCGCGGCTGACGGCGGTGCTGTGCGGCGGCGGCGGCGGTTGCGGCAGCAGCGTGTGGTGGTGAAGGTGCAGCGGCAGTTGTGGTGCGGCTGTGGCTGCGCGGTGCGGCTGTGGCTGCGGTGATGACGGGGGCTGCGTGGTGCGGTTGCTGCGTGGTAGTGCGAACGACGGCGGCGGTGCGAACGACGACGGCAGCGGTGCTTGCTGGTTATGAGCTGTGGGAGGAAATAAGATAAGAGATGAGAGGAGAAGAGGTGAGGGAGAATAGGTCAAAAAGGAATTGAATGGGCCAAAAATTCGAGTTTGACTCGTCAAGGCGTGGGCCCACGAAATTCTGGCCGATCGTCCAGATTTCTTAAAGAATCTGGCCGGTCGTCCAGATTAGCTACTGGCCACAATCTGATTTGCTCAGTTCTGGCCGGTCGTCCAGACTCCTTAGGGAATCTGGCCGATCGGCCAGATCAGCCGCTGGTAGTCGACGCCTATTCCTGTAAAAAGAAACTCAAACTAACACGAAAAATCAAATATTAACAAGAAATACACTGAAAAATACTAAATCTAAAATTTTTATATTTTTTTTACGTGGGTTGCCTCCCACCAAGCGCTCGTTTATCGTCATTAGCTTGACGTACCAAATACTCAAGAGGAGAGTGGGGGGTCGGAGATGAGAATTGTCTCCACCGTTTGAGGCAATGTCGTCCCTTCGATATATGGCTTCAATCGTTGCCCGTTGACCGAGAAAATGTATCCCGAATCCTCGTTCTTGATTTCCACCGCACCATG
The DNA here is from genome assembly GCA_029379335.1 of Thymus mandschuricus. Lineage (NCBI taxonomy): Eukaryota > Viridiplantae > Streptophyta > Magnoliopsida > Lamiales > Lamiaceae > Thymus > Thymus mandschuricus. Next base: position 6,812,609 of record CM057072.1, read on the forward strand.
AGGAAAAACTTGCACCACCGTGTATGGACCTCCCCACCTAGATTTTAGCTTACCCAGAAATAAACGAAGACGAGAGTGAAAAAAAGTACCTTCATTCCGGGTTTGAACTCCTTGTAGGCTATTCGTCTATCATGTAGACGCTTCACCTTGTCCTTGTAAATCTTGGCATTGTCGTAGGCTTCATTCCTAAGCTCGTCAAGCTCCTCCATTTGCAAGATTCTCCGATCGTGAGCATCGTCGAGGTCAAAATTGATGCGCTTGAGAGCCCAATATGCCTTGAACTCGATCTCCACGGGTAGATGGCACGACTTTCCATAGACGAGACGGTACAGACTCATCCCTAAGACTCCTTTGTACGCCGTCCTATAAGCCCAAAGAGCATCGTTTAGCTTGTCGGCCCAATCCTTCCTCGATGGCTTGACCGTCTTCTCTAAAATCCCCTTGATTTGGCGATTGCTCGTCTCGGCTTGCCCCGAAGTCTGTGGATGGTATGGAGTTGCCACCTTGTGAGTGATAGCGTTCTTCTTCATCAACTTGGCGAATAATTTGTTGCAAAAATGCTTCCCCCCATCACTAATGATCACACGAGGGAAACCAAATCTACACAAAATATTTTCCTGCACAAACTTCAAAACAACATGAGAATCGCATGTCCTTGTGGGGATGGCTTCAACCCACTTGGACACATAATCAACCGCAAGCAAAATATATTCAAAACCATGGGATTTAGGAAAAGGTCCCATAAAGTCGATGCCCCACACATCAAAAATTTCGACAACTAAAATAGGATTAAGGGGCATCTCATTACGGCGACCTATAGAACCTGTGCGTTGGCAACGATCGCATGCGAGGTAGAAGGCTTGAGCATCCTTGAACAAGGTAGGCCAATATAATCCACTTTGTAACACCTTATGAGCAGTCTTTTGGCCTCCAAAATGTCCTCCACTCGGCTCCTCGTGACAATGTCTCAACACCTCGGTTTGCTCATGGTCGGGAACGCACCTTCGAATCACCTCGTCCTTCCCAAGCTTGAATAAGTGAGGGTCCTCCCAATAGTATTGCCTACACAAACGAAGAAACCTTTTCTCTTCTTGAGCGTTAAGGACGGGTTTAGTGTCCTTATCGGCTAAGAAATTAGCAATATCGGCAAACCAAGGAGTAACATTCACTTCATTAACATTCTCAAAGGGAAAAGCATCACAAATATCATCAAGAGACACATAAGGAGGAGGTGAATCGAGTCGAGAGAGATGGTCGGCCACAAGATTATCACTACCTTTCCTATCACGAATTTCAATATCAAATTCTTGCAATAACAAGACCCATCTAATCAACCTAGGTTTTGCTTGGGCTTTAGTCAAAAGATGTTTAAGAGCACCATGATCACTATAGATAATAACTTTAGACCCTATGATGTAAGATCTAAACTTATCTAAGGCAAAGACAACAGCAAGCATCTCTTGTTCGGTGGTGGTGTAATTCACTTGAGCTGGATTAAGAGTTAAACTAGCATAGTAAATCACACGAAGCATCTTATCGACTCTTTGACCCAAAACAGCCCCTACAGCATTATTCGAAGCATCACACATAATCTCAAAAGGCAATGACCAATCGGGACCAACTACAACGGCAGCAGAGATGAGTTTTTCTTTTAACGTGAGAAAAGCATGCATACAAGACTCATCAAAGTGGAAAGGCACATCTTGAGCAAGCAAACGACAAAGAGGTTGGCTAATTTTTGAAAAATCCTTAATGAAACGTCTATAAAAGCCCGCATGACCAAGGAAACTCCTAATACCTTTGACATCACTAGGTGGTGGCAATTTTTCAATCACCTCCACTTTCGCTTTGTCGACCTCTATGCCCTTACTCGAGACTACATGGCCTAAAACAATTCCACTTCTAACCATAAAATGACTCTTCTCCCAACTCAAAGTAAGACCACTCTCAATGCATCTCTTAAGGACTCTCTCTATTTTCAGCAAGCAATCATGGAAAGACGACCCAAAAACAGAAAAATCATCCATAAAGATCTCTACAAAATCCCCGATAAATTCCGAAAAAATAGACATCATGCATCTTTGGAACGTACCCGGTGCATTGCAGAGACCAAATGGCATCCTCCGATAAGCGTAGGTCCCAAAAGGGCTTGTGAAGGCCATCTTTGCTTGATCCTCCGGAGCTATCGCAATTTGATAATAACCTGACAAGCCATCAAGAAAACAATAAAATTCCTGCCCGGCTAATTTATCAAGCATTTGATCAATAAAAGGGAGAGGAAAGTGGTCCTTTTTGGTGGAAGCATTGAGCTTCCTATAATCAATACACATCCTCCACCCGGTAACCGGGCGCGAAGTGACCAACTCATCCTTTTCGTTCCTTGACACCGTAATTCCTCCCTTCTTTGGAACGACGTGCACCGGGCTAACCCACTCACTATCGGCGATGGCATAGATAATCCCCTCCGCCAATAGCTTGTAGATCTCCTTGCGCACGACCTCCATGAGCATTGGGTTAAGCCTCCATTGACCATCTCGTTTGGGGCGAGCGCCTTCTTCGAGATTGATGCGATGCATGCACGTGGCCGGGCTAATACCTCGAATATCCGCCAAGCTCCATCCAAAAGCGAGCTTGTTTTCCTTAAGTATGCCCACCAATGCTCCTTCCTCTGCAAGAGACAAAGAAGAAGAGATGATTACGGGTTTTTGATTACCTCCCTCTAAAAATATGTATTTCAAATGCGAAGGTAGCTCTTTCAACTCCAACGGCTCCGGAATCTTCGAGCCGGGCTCGGGGTCTTGAGGGGGAAACGGGAGTTTGATCCCGATGTCTCTCTCCATTTGCTCCCACTCCATTTGATCTCCGGATCCCCAACATACCTCCTCGGTGTCAAAATCCTGCACAAAAGAGCACTCGGCCAAGGCATCAACCTTATCGATGAAAGAACAATTATCAATTAAATTGACCGATGACATAGGCCGACTCTTATGCACAGAAAACGAAACATCCTCTCCTAAAACGGACATCTTAATCACACCACTCTTCACATCAATCAAAGTATTAGTAGTAGCCATGAAAGGACGACCTAGCAAAAGTGTGTGCTCAATACCGTTCTCTTGCACCTCACCTATCTCTAAAACCACGAAATCAACGGGAACTATCAAACCCCCTATGCGAACAAGAATATCCTCAATAATACCTCTAGGGTACCTAATAGACCTATCCGCCAATTGAAGGCTCATGCGAGTGGGTTTAAGCTCTCCTAACTCTAACTGTTTAAAGATAGAATAAGGCATAAGATTAATACCGGCACCTAAATCTAGCATACCACATGCTTCCTTACCATTACCTAAAGAGATAATGATAACGAAAGAACCTGGATCTTGTTGCTTAGGTGGAAGAGGGTGTTGCATAATTGATGTCGCCACCTCCGATACCGCAATTGTCTCCATCTCATCGAACGGCTTCTTCCTCGATGTCAACTCCTTCACGAACCTCACGAACGGTGGCACATTGCGAATAACATCAAGGAGAGGCAAGTTTACGTCCACCTTTGAAAGAAGCTTGTAAAGATCGGCGAATTGTTGATCACGCTTCTTGTTCTTCTCACGACTTGGATAAGGAATGGGAGGAACATAAGGATTGGAAGTCTTGTGTAGAGGTGGGGCTTCCTTCTCGGGCTCGTCGGACTCCGTGTGCTGCTCATCTGATTTGGCCGATCGGCCAGAGTCGGGGTGACTTGGCCGATCGTCCAGATTGGCTGCTGGGTTCTTGGGCGAGTTGGGAATTCTGGCCGAGCGTCCAGAATCTGGACGACCGTCCAGATCAGCTACTGGACGGGGCTCAGGCGCCTGCGTTTTGGCCGATCGTCCAGCATCTGGCCGACCGTCCAGATTGGGTGCTGGACGGACGTGTTGATGTGGAGGTGCTGCCGGCGTCTTTGGTCCATTCCAACGGGAGCTCGATCCCCATCTATCTCCCATGCGTCCTTGAGGCGGCATCGTCACTCCGTTGTCCACGTGCCTCCCACTCCGCAAAACCGAAACAGCTTGGGCTTGATGAGGTGGAACGGGCGGAACATATGGTGGATATTGCACCTCGTTGGCTTGTTGTGGTTGAATCCCTTGGCTCGGAATTCGCCCCGGTTGCTGCAACAAGTGCATAGATCCAGAAATTTGACCAATTGCCGTCTCGAGCCTCTTAATATTTGCATCAAGTGCATGGAAGCGATCCTCATCGACGGGAGGCTTTTGGGGAGGTCCTTGAGGACGAGAATTTGGGTAAGGTGGTGGTGGAGTAGGAGTAGATTGAGGGGGGTAGTATGGAGGTGGTGGATAGTATGAATGTGGAGGGTATTGAGGAGGTGGGTAATATGGTGGAGGTTGAGAGTAGTAGGGATTTGGTGGAGGAGGATAGGGGTTATGATATGGTGGAGGACGCCTATTTGGATAGGAAGGGGGGTTACCTTGCCCTTGTGTCGGCCTCGGATTTTGGTAGCGTCCATTGTATCCCCCTTGGTATCCTTGAGGTGGTGCTTGAGGTGGGTATCCTTGAGCTGCGTAGACCTCGGCTCCTCCTTCGTATGAAAACTCTCCCATGTTATGGCACACCTCCTTGATGTGTCCAAGCTCTCCACAAATCTCGCATTGATCGGGCTTCCTCTCTTCCTCCTTCGGGGCCGGTGCACTCTGCTTAATCTTCAAATTCTTGAGATCCCTATACATGTTGGCAATTTGCTTCTTCATATCGGGGCTCATCGAGATCGCACTCGCCTCCACTTTCCTTGGCCTAGCTGATTTTTGTTGAGAACTCGCAGCGAGCGTCTCAAAAATCTCCTTCAATTCGTCAGCTGTCTTGACCGCTATGTTGCCTCCGGCCGAACTGTCCACCATAAACTGACAAGTCTGATTGAGGGCGTCGTAGAAATATTGCCAAAGCAACTCCGGTGCCATTTGATGATGAGGGCACTGTTGAAGTAACTCGTGGAACCTCTCCCATGCTTCGTGAAATGGCTCATCGTTGTCTTGGGAGAAATTCATAATCTTTGACCGCACCTCTTGAGTCTTGCGGTTCGGGTAGTACTTGAGCATGAACTTCTCGCACACCGCATTCCATGTGGCGAGAGAGTTGGCCGGGAGCGCCAAATACCACGACTTTGCTCGATCCTTGAGGGTGTACGGGAATCACTTCATCTTCAAGTTATCCTCCGTGAGTCCCGAGAGTGGGAAAGTTTGCACCACCGTGCAGAACTCTCGGATGAACGTCAAAGCATCCTCGTTGGGCAGCCCTAGGTAGGATGGGAGCAACGCCATGTGATGAGGTTTAAGCTCATGATTCCTGACCGCTTCCGTCAGGACAATCGCCGAAGTGGTGGCTGTGAACGTGGGGCGAGCAAAATCGCCCATAACGACTCTGGCTGCCATGGCTTCGGGCTCTGCAAACAACAAGACTAATCCAAAGTCTTGAGAATCGATCTCCTCCTTCTCCTTCGCGGCTAAAATCGCTGTCCTCCGATGAATGTTGTCGATATAAGGCGCTAAATTCCCTTGAAGACTTCGGCGACCATGCATAAACAACACTCAACAAAAGGGTTAAACGCACCGAGTGGGAGAAGCAAGAAATCGAATAAACACAAATAGAAATAAAGCAAATAAAAACACTACACAATCAAACGCCTAAAGTTTTCCCCGGCAACGGCGCCAAAATTTGTTTCACTAAAAAGTGTTCGCAATAGACGAAATCTATCGTAGCACTAGCAAGTAAAACCTAAGTATCGAATCTCAAGGAAAACTTAGCAGGGCTTTCAATTATGTAGTAAAACTAAACTAGCCTAAAACTAAGAAAGCAAGTAAATAAGATTTTGAGGTTTTTGTTTTTAAATCCTAGGCAAGAAAATAAATCAAAGCAATTAAAACTAATCTAAAAACTGGAAATAAATTGAACTAAATAAACTTAGAGAATTAAACTAGAGGAAAGCAATAAATCTACCTAGGCGAAAATCGAAAGGAAAGCAATAAGGAAAGCAACGAAGAAAACATAAACTACTCTAGACATGATGAATGAAATCTGGAAATTAAAAGAAAATAAATCTAACTTTGAAAACTTTAAAAACGAGAAGATTGAAACTTGAGAAAAGGAATCTAAACTAGAACTTGAAAATCGAAAGAACGAAATTAAAACTAAGGAATTAAACGAAGCAATTAAGAGAACGAATCTAAAACTAAAGCAAGGCAATTAAAGCAATTAAACGAAAGCAAATAAAGAACTTACGCGAATTTAACGAAGACGAAGAACTTGAATTAAAATAAGAAAACTCGAACTAAACGAAACACGAATCCGGATCCGAACAATCGAAAGCTAATTAAATTGTTTAAGTGCTGAAAACTAGAGCTAAAAATATGCTAAAAGATGATAAAGTATGATACAAAATTCGTCCAAAGCACTAGTATATATATTAGGAAGAAAACCTAATTAAATAAGGAAACAACAGCTGGACGCCGACATCTGGACGATCGTCCAGATGTTGAAGGAAATCTGGCCGGTCGGCCAGATCAGAAACTGCATAAACCCTTCGCATATGTTTGGCCGCTCGTCCAGATGCTGCATGAAATCTGGCCGGTCGTCCAGATCAGGGACTGCTGAGCCCTTGCATAAACATTTGGCCGCTCGTCCAGATTCCTAAGGAAATCTGGCCGATCGGCCAGATCAGGTTCTGGCCTCTAACGGCTTTTCCTTCTCTTCGTGCACTTTTCGTCCCGTTTTCTTCCAATTTCTCACCTTTTGCTCCTACGATAACCAAAACTCCAAACAAACAATCATAGCCAAAAGACACACTAAAAGACATAAAAACATAATGAAAACGAACACGAAAACGCAACGAAAAACCTAACAAATAAACACCAATCAAACTCCCCCACACTTAGACCTTTGCTTGTCCTCAAGCAAAACAAAATAAACAATAGACTCAACAAAATTAAAAACTACATGCCAAAAGTTCAAAGACCCCCCCCCCCCCCCCCCCACACACTTAAAATCAAGCAATGTCCCCATTGCGAGAAAATAAAAAGAAAAGAGATAAGGAGAACTTATCGCAATATGACGAACACAAATACCCAAAATCTCGAGAGACTCCAAGTATCACCTACAAAACAAACACAAAACAAAACACAAAAGCGTAAAATCGAACAAAATAAAGAAATCAAAATAAAAGACTCAAAACAAAACACGAAACAAGGCTATGATCAATTGAATGGACCTCCAAACCGTGGGTCATTCCATCGTGGATCGTGGGAAGACCAATAACGGGGATCATTCGGGTTTGGTGGAGCGGAGGTGGAGCCAATGGAGAAGTCGGTGTACCGCATCAAGTGGCCCTCGATGTTTGACACCCTCCGATCCAAGCCCGTCACTTGTAATTATTATTATTATTTTTTTAAGTTCCTTCCCTTTTTTTTCGGTTATATAGTTGAGTTTGTAGCAAAAAGTAAAGTCATTCACAAAGCGAGTAACACAAGAGAGACATAATTTAAAATGAGATAGATGAACGACAGTTCACAGAATAAGAAGCTTGAAACTCAAAGGTTTCCTGCAGCTTCATCCTCCTTCTCCTTCTTTCTTCTCTCCTCTTCCTTCTTCTCCTCTTTTTCATCAGCAATGTCCTTTTAGGCAGATAAAACTCTTGACTCCATGCTACCCACGGTGTGAATGCTTGGCCTTCTCCATGCACTTTCCAGCTTGAATGCTTCACTCACTTCCTCATCTATGATTCCTCTGTCTGGAATGTCCGTGCCTCGATGATAAGGCATGGGGAAATCCTTTAGTGCTGGAATCTTGATGACCAGAGGCTTGGGTTGAGCCAATTCTGCCGTGGTGAAAATCTTCCTTCGTAACTTCTCATCGTATGTGCAAAGGAAGTTGCTGAGAGCACTTATTCGAGAGCAGCGATCCTACAGCGGCACTACCTTCCAGTAATAATAGGCTTTGATGAACAAATCCTTGTAGTATAGCCACTGCTCGTGCAGATCTCTAGGAATAAAGTCTTCAATTTCCCTTGCATCAGGATGTTCATTCCTTCTCTTGGCCAATTCTTCCTCCGATCTCTTCGATAGTTCAGTCATGATCTTCGTGAACTTCTTTCCTGATTCGCTGCCCCACAAAGGACGCTTTTCATTGAGTTGCTTGCGAATATAGTTTTGTTCCTCCTTTTTGGGGTAGCGACCAGACTCAACCATCTCCTTTGTTGTCACGTCGCATGCATCAGATATGGCTTGTGCTTCGCATGCTTCGGACTCATCTGGCATGAAAGGAATAAAGGCACTACGGACTAACGAGGATTGGATAAGTAATACTTCACTGAAACATTCCTCGATCCGTGCGTCAATCACTTGGAGTCGCTTGGCCTTATTTCTCCTCTTCTTTTCTCTTTCACTCCTTCCTTCCTCTCTCTCTTTCCTCTTTCTCTCCTCCTTTTCAGCCCTTGAAGCAACCGCTTGCATAAACTTTTGGCGCTTGGCCGCGGGGTCATCTCCTTTTGTCTCCGGAGCAGTTCGCTTCAATGGTAGCTTCGGTGGTGGGGGAGGCGGCATGTCTCTCTTTGTAGTAGCACTAGAAGGGACAACTGCAGATGAAGTGAGTGCAGCAGTTGAAGCTAGTGCGGCTGTTGAAGCGGGCGCGGCGGCTGAAGCGGGCGCTTTGGAAATTGAAGAAGCACCTGCAGCAGTTTTTCTTGTTAGTTCAGATAGGCGCTCCATCTCCCACGCCATGGCTGCATCCTGTTCCACCTGCTTCCGCCTTTCCTCCTTGGTAATCACCGTCACTGGAGGATGCCGTGCGATTGAAGCACTAAGGACCTTCTCCTGAAGCGGCCGGCTGGGCTCTTCTGGCTTCTTCATCAGCTCCTTCTTTGTGAGCTTTACTTTGCCCTTTACTGCAAGTGAGGCCCTCGCTTCATCGTCTATCGCTTCCTCCTCATCTCCAGCACCACTTCCTTCATCCAGCATTCTCTCTACATCAACTCTGCTTCCCCCTGAACCTCCAACTCCTCCTTCCTTCATTTGTCCTTCCCCCTTTTTGGCATCATCACTGCCAGGGGTTGGGACGATTATTCTTCCAGAGAGAGATTGACTGAGCTCGTCGAACTTGTTGAACAAAGCATGAAGCATCTTCTCAGCCTTTGTAGCAAAGATATGCTCTTCAGATAGCACAATATCTGCAGTTTTTGTGCTGATTTCATCGAGCAGATATTTGCATTGCTTCTCCCTCTCCACAACGGACAACATCAACCTCTCCAAGGGTTCCACTTCTCTGAAGCGAACGTCAAGCTCCGCTTCAATCTCCTCCTTCATTTCCCTCCTCTCCTCCTGCAGATTGAAGTACCAGAAGTTCTGGGCAGCTTCAAGTTCTGCCTTCATGGTCTCAAGCGACCTCTCTCTCTGATTGAGAGATTGGTGAAATTCCACTCCTGCAGCCACCTTCTCTGTGTAGGTTTCACCCAGTTCCTTGACTTTCTGCAGAAGAATGGATAGCTCAGCACTTTTCAGATCAAGATCATGTGCACTCCTCCTTCGACTCTCAAGCTCCTTCTTATCAATCTCACTCTCTTGCTTGAGTTCCTTCATCTCATTTCTGAGTGAGTCGAGAGTCTTTTTAGTGCTGAGCAGCTCACTTCCCTTCATCACCAACTCCCCCTCCTTATTCTCCAGTTTCTCCTTCAACTCCTTTACCTCCTTTACCAGCTCCTTCTTTTCTTTGCCAAGAGTGATCAACTTGGCATTTACCTCCCTCAAGCGGCTCCTTTCCGCGTCAAGCGAGCCCTTGAGTTCGGTGATTGATTTTGATTGGTCCCCCACCAGCTTCACTTGCGCCTCCAGCGCCTTTTCCTTCTCCTCCAGTAACCTCTCTTTCTCCTCCACCTTTCCCTCCAGTTCTTTCTTCTTCATGTCAAAGTCTTCTCGAAGACTGATGACCTCCTCCGCCTTCTTCTCCATCTCCTCACTCTTCCTTGTTATCTCGCTATGTAAGCTAGCTATCTCCGCATCTTTCACCTCCACCTCCTCCTTATGCTCCCTGATCAGCTTCCTCTCATGTGGAGTGGGCACTCGCTTGGGAATTACAGCGAGTGGATAGGCTTCTTTCACCTTTGCATCCAGCTTGTCCCAGAAGCTGGTCCCTTCAAGAAAGGCATGGAAGCCGTTCTCGCCAATGAAGTCGAGTATCTTGGCCTCCATTTGGATCAGTTCCTCTTGTTTAAAAGCTTTGAGGAGCCTGAAAATTTTATAGTACTCCATTCCACGGTAGGTGATATATGTCAGGAAGTCGACGACGTTGGTGTAGAACACGTCGGACCATGGAACGTTTGAGTAGTGGAGATTGATTGTCTCTGCGGCTTGCTCTCTATCCAAGGCATAGTGTTGGAGAGCTTGCAATTCTGCGGTGAGGGCAGGAGGTACGAATTGTGGAATGATGGGGAGTTCACCGACAGTTTGGGCGGTATCGGCTGTGGCTGCCGATGAAGAGGGGGATAGGGATGATGATGAGGCTTCGTGGGTTTCGGAAATTTGGATATGTTCTGTTGGTGGTGGTTGTGTTTGGATAGGCTGGAATGAGGTGTAGGCTTCGACTGGGTCGACATGAAGTAAAGGAATATCGGGCATCTGAAAAGAAGAACCAGTTTCTTCTTCATGTAGGGATTTTTGGGATTGGTGTTGGGCAGTTGAGGATGTTTGGGTTTCAGGTAGTGGGAGTGTTTGGGTTTGGATTTGTGAAGGCTGGGGTTGAATCACTTCAATGTCCTCAAGCAGCTTCTCCACCGCCTCGCTTTCTTGGACAAGCGAAATGACTCGCTTCATCTTCTTGCCTCGCTTGGGCGCGACTAGCTTCCCGGGTGAAGCGACCCGCCTAGCTTGGCTCACTTCAGCTTGCCTTTCGGCAACTGGTCTTGCTACAGGCACTTCAACTTCAAGAAGTCCCAAATCCATCAGTGTCTTCATTTTCCTCCACTTGTCGTAGTAGATGGACTGTTTGTTGTAGACGGCAACGTCGGATTCCGGCCAAATTTTGTCCGGATACTTTTCCTCCAAGGCAGCAGATAGCCTAGAGAAAAATTTCAGCTTCCCCTTGCGGAGAATCTGATCGGTACTTCCCTTTACGAAAGCAAAATCATCAGCCGCTTCGTGAATCTGCTTGAGAAACCAACCATGCCAATTGAAGCTGGTTCCGGTGAGGCTGTCGATGATAACTGCGGTGGCGATCAATTTTATCTCGGAGAGAGCATGCGACACTCTTAGAAAAGAGCTCGCAGATATGGTTAAAGGGGGCCTTCAAGCTTGTACGGATACTGGCCTCCTTGAAATTTGGATCTGCTCCATCGGCTGCGAATCGACCATACTGCACTCCGGCCGAAAGACCCAAATCCAGTAGAGAGTCTCCTCCTTCTCTCGGCAAGTCGAACGCGCCGATGAGTTCATTCATATCCACCTCCACCGGCTTTTTGGTCTGTGGATCTGTGAATGAGGATGTGTTTTGCTCCTTCCTCAAATTTAGCAGGAGCTCTCCGACTGCTTTGGTCAGAATTTTTGATGGCACTGCCGTCACGAATTTCCATAGACCGGCCGTGGTCACGGCTCTACGGAGAAATCCATTCTTCTCAATGATGGCTGGATCGAGATGAGGCTCGACATTGATATGCTTGTCGACCTCCGTGAGAAACTCCTCCATAGTCTTGGTATTCTTCTTCTTTCCTATGGTGAATTTTGAGAGAATTTGAATTGAATTTGAGAGTTTAACGACGAAAAGCTGGGGATTTTTAGGACTCGTGATTTGCAGAGAGTTTTTGCACAAAAATGGCAAAGATAGAGATTTGTGAAAGTTTTCACAGTCTGCGACTCCACCCTTATATAGAGGTAGGGTTTTGCCGACGTGGCAGGGGCAAGACAGTAAAATCGGTAAAAATCCTGTAGGTAGGCGGCGGACGCGCGGTGATGGATCTGATGTGTTCGGCGTCATTACAGTAAAAGTGAACCGCCAACTTGCACGACGTCTCCACGTGGCCTGCGTTTTCTTCTTAATCTGCGTCTGCGTTTTCTTCTTCTTCTTCTCCTCATCCTCCCCCATAAAAGCCAGAAAAGTCTTCTTGCACGAATGTCCCGGAATCCATTCTTCCGGGCAGTACCAACACAACCCTTGACGGCTCCGATCAGCCTTCTCCGCGGACGATAGGCAAACCACTGGCAGTTTGGAGAAATCCTGCACACAGGAACTCGGTGGTTGGCTGGTCTGCGGCTTCGGACCATCTCCCGGGGACGACGGCGTGGTGGCTACAGTTGGTCCCGCCCGTTGCTCGCGAGGCTGCCATGGGCGGCGCGCTGCCCCCATCGAACGGTCCGCCGTGCTATCGAATTCAGATGCCAATGCCATGGCAGCAGCGACGGAGGGAGGGTGTTGGAGCCTCACCTGACTCCGCAATGGTTGTCGTAAGCCACCCAAGTAGATAGGGAGAAGAGTCGACTCGGGAACCCCTTGAGTTTCGTTTTTTTATGTTTACTATTTATGTTTATTGAATATATATGATGCATATTATATCAATTTTGTTGCATTTATTATTCAATCTGATGCATTTTCGTTTTATTTTTATACTTGGCTTCAGTTTGTCCTGTTAGGGTTTAGTATCCATACGAGTTAGGGTTTCATTTTCCCTATAAGTTAGGGTATAGCTTGCCCAAATAGGGTTTAGTTTCCCCTATGTGTTAGGGTTTATCATTCACTACAAGTTAGGGTTTAACTTTTTTTAATGGGTTGGGGTTTAACTTTTTTTACTGGGTTAGGTTTTAGCTTCCCTATTGGGTTTAGTTCCAGGATTATGCAACAACATTATATATTTTGTGCAACAAAAATACGTTTGAAGACCCATAAATTAAATTATGTAAATGAAAAAAAAAATCTATTAATATGCAACAACTCGTGACCTAATATGCACCAAAACTTTTTTAATGTGCAACAACTGTTGTGTAATCACAAACAACTCATCGTAAATCGAATTGAATATCAATGCATATTCCAGTAAATTTGATGCATATTTCAGACATTTTGATGCACGTTCTAGTCATTTTGATGGATTTTCGAGTGCTGTTATACATGGTCGCTGCTTTTAAATTCCAATCGCAACCAAATCGGATGAAACCACCTAGAAACATGTTCTACTTTTCATGACGTTTCCAACGGTGGGTCGCCCATCTAAATCCGATCGCCGGTGAGGCCGGAATCGACCAAAAATCGCATTAATACAAGATATATTTTTCAGTTTTGTTAAATCCCTATATCTATGGAAGATTATTATTTTCTTTAGTTAAATCGCATGAGATAGGGTAATGGATGTAGTTAGTTATGGTAAATTCCTAATATTATGGAATTAAATTTATTTGCCTTTTTAATTATTATTTTTTTGGACAGATTTGTCCCTCAATAATTATTGGCGATTTTTTTGTTTTTTTTTTCAATTAATCTCAGCCCTCCATCTCTTCCTAATCAACGGATATGGTCGGTTTCTAAGTTTCAACTTAAGGTTAGTTTCCACCAGAGTGCTACCCTATATATATAGGTAGAGGTTCAAATGAAAACCAGTCTTATACTAGAAACTGAAAACCATGCTTTTTTATGTATATAAAATGTTGTTTTATGTATACAATATGTTTTTTTTGTGAAAATGTTTTTTACGCACATAATCATGTTTTTTATTGTAGTAACTGAAAGTGATTCTGCATATCATTTTTTATTGCAATTCATAGGGTGTATGTTGACAAAATGTCATTATTATGCATAAAAAAACCATTGTCATACAAGAAACATTATTTGTACACATTAAAAACAGTTTTTGTATGTAAAGAAGCATGGTTTTTAGTTTTCAGAATAAGGATGGTTTTTAGAATAACTCATCCATATATATATATATATATATATATATATATATATATATATATATATATAGGTAGAGGTTCAAATGAAAACCAGTCTTATTCTAAAAACTGAAAACCATGCTTTTTTATGTATAATAAAATGTTGTTTTATGTGTATAATATTTTTTTTTTTTTTGTGAAAATGTTTTTTACGCACATAATCATGTTTTTTTTTGTAGTAACTGAAAGTGAATATGCATATCATTTTTTATTGCAATTCATATGGTGAATGTTGACAAAATGTCATTATTATGCATAAAAAAACCATTGTCATACAAGAAACATTATTTGTACACATTAAAAACAGTTTTTGTATATAAAGAAGCATGATTTTTAGTTTTTAGAATAAGGATGGTTTCTAGAATAACTCATCCCTATATATATATATATATATATATATAGAGGATGGATCATATAGAAATAAGTCCTGGTGTGAGAAATAGGAATAGATCTGGACCATTGATCTTGATTTGATCTGTGGCTGTAATTGATTTAAGCATGATTATAAGGTATTATAAGCATGACTAGGTTTAAGCATGAATTTGTACATTAAAAAGCATAATGGTGTTGTAAGCATAAATATATACTGATTTAAGCATGATTTTGTATAGTTTTAAGCATCTTTCGCATTTTAGCACGCAAGGATTTATTTGCACACGAACCACTCCCTATATATATATATATATGTATATATATACATTATATATATATATAGGTGGGAGATCAAATGGGATCCTTATCCTTAGGTAGTGATCCAATCTCAACCTTTAATTTGTTTTAATCAATGGTGTTAGTTAATTAGATGGTTTCCATCAAAATAACTCATTTTTTTAATTATGAAAGGTTAAAATAGTAAATTAATAATTCTTATAACTACTCTTGCCGTGATTATAGTAAACATCATAATATTTTGTATCTATTTTTTCCATTAAAATTACAAATAACGTTTATGTTTATTTATTAAGTAAATACGACTAAACATAATTAAGATCAAATAAATTAAAAATAATTAGAGACTCAATAAAAGTTTCGAATTAAATGTGATATGTATGTTTAGTGTAAGTAAGCAATTGGAATTGTGTAACATAAGGTACTATATAGCAATAGTATAGCAGTAGTATTTTTTTATTTATTGAAAATAAGTAAATCCAAAAACTGAAATACATATACAAAATAAGCAATTCAATTAGTGCAAGTACGCAATTAAACATGTGTAAATAAGCAATTCAACATGTGGAAATAAGCAATTCAACTGATGCAAATAAGCAATTTAATTGATGTAAATAAGCAATTCAATATGTGTAAATAAACAATTCAACTGATACAAATAAGCAATTCAATTGATGCAAATAAGCAATTCAACATGTGTAAATAAGCAATTCAAAACTAGTGCAAATAAATAATTTAGTATGATTAAATAAGCAAAACAAACAATTCAATATATGTAATTAAGCACTTCAACAAATGTAACAGATGTAAGCAAGCAATTCAACAAATATAAATAAGCAATTCTGCCAGTAACTAAAATAAACAATTTAACTGATACAAATAAGCAATTTAAAAATCATAAATAAGCAAATGCTTATCATAACAATTCGGAAATTATAGATATCAATTAGGCATGGTGCATGGTATTTTACTAAAAAAATTAATATTATTGCAAGCAATGCAATATCTGAACGCAAGCAATAAATTTTTAGTGCAGTATATTTTAAATTAGGATTCTTGATTTCTAATATATTTGATATATCTCCTTTACAACTCACGATTAAATCCCTACATTTATGGACATTGTTAGTTATTTTGGACGATAATTATTATGAGTTAATAGTTAAAAATACCTATTTTTATAAAAAGTATAACTTCTATACCCACATTATAAGAAGTAGTACTTCTATACCCATTTTCAATTGAAATGTCACATATACCCTCAACTTATCAAATAAAACAAAATTGTTATTAAAAAATAAAAATAAAAATTTATGACGTGGGACCCACCCTAATAAATCCAAAACTAAAGATTCATCTACCCCACCCTCCCCTCTCTCTCTCACCCACGATTCCTAATTCCCAACCGTGTACCCTTCGAAAATTACCCCCAAAATCGGAAAAAAATTTACAGTTGTCGTCGCCGTCGCCGTCGCCGACATGTCGAACCAAGACGAAGCAGGGACCTCCAACCAAGCCCCTCCACGCCGACGGGGTGCCTCCCGTCGTCGGCAGCAGCAGCAGCCGGCGGAGGAGGAGCAGCCGGTGGCGCCCCGGGTTTACCCCGATCCCCCACCTCCGGTATGTCCTTTTCTATATTTGTTTACGTTCAATGTAAAGAAGCATGAAGCATGTTATGGTTTCGAGCACTTTGTTTAATAAGTATGGAGCATGTTATGGTTTGAATCGAATTTCATTTGTGAAAAATTGAAAATTTTACTGTTATTGTTCATAGGTACACGACTGACATTGCATTTCAGTCGTGTACTACACGGTTGAAATTGCATTTCAGCCGTGTAAAGTCAACAATTTTGACTTTTCAGTCAAAATCGTTGACTTTACACGGCTGAAATGCAATTTCAACCGTGTATTACACGACTGAAATGCAATTTCAGTCGTGTACTTGGCCGAATAAAATGCATGAAATTTTCAAATTTTTTTTTTTTTTTGATTCGTTTTGTTTCTTCTCGATTTGCAGCCTGTTTTCCAATGGATGCGGGGCCGAATGCAAGGGTTTAGAGCGGGACGATGTGGTTCGGTCGATTCCGTTCGTGTTGCGTCGCGTAGGCGGCCAACGCTTACTCGAAAGATTTACGGAAGGCCCGTTTGGATACCTCCTCGAAATTCGGAGGAGCGGGAGTGCGAACAACGCCCTCCACGAGCTTCTAGCCCGAGAGCTCGAGGATGACTCGATCCCCGAGATGGAGAGGTGGATCCACGTAGGTGGGAAGGTGATACGCTTCCGTGCCCAAGAGTACGCCCTCGTGACGGGCCTGGCTTTCGGGGAGTCGCCTTTCAACCCTAAAGGCCGTCACAACCCTCCCAACAAGAGCCTCCTCTACACGAAGTACGGGGGCAAATCCCCTAAGATAAATAAGTTGAAGGCGGACTTCAACGACGAGAAGAATGTACTGGGAGACGCCGACCAGTATCTGAAGGCGGCCAACCTGCTCATGTACTATCTCATGCTACTCGGCTACGAAAACCCGGTGATCGAGAACTGGGCATGGCACCTAGTGGAGTACGAGGAGCAGTGGAGGGCATTTCCGTGGGGAGCGTGGTCTTTCCAGATCATGCTCCACCAGCTGCACGTGATGAAGAGGGACCCCGCCCTCATAACGGGCGTGCGACCCGCCTATCACCTGTACGGGCCGGTCTGGGCCCTGAACATTTGGGCCTACGAGGCGATCCCCAGAATGGGGCAAGCATGCGGGGTTCGGGATCGTCCGACACTGTCCCCCCGCCTCAGAAGATGGGCCACGTCCTCCTCTTCGTGCAACTTCGTGGGATTCTTCGATAATCCCGAGGTAATTGATTTAGTATGTTTTGCCTTGTTTAATTTATTTCACGTTCAATTTCTGTAAATTTTCTTTAAAAGTCAAAGTCAACCTTTTTGAAATGCAATTCAGTCGTGTAGGTCAACAATTTTGACTTTTCAGTCAAAATCGTTGACCTTACACGACTGAAATTGTAATTCAGTCGTGTATTACACGGTTAAAAGTCCTAATGAGCCGTGTAATGTCAACAATTTTGACTTTAAAGTCAAAATTGTTGACCTTACACGGCTGATTAGCACTTTTAAACGTGTAGTACACGACTGAATTACAATTTCAGTCATGTACAAGGCCGAGTGTTGTGGGAAAAAAAAAAAAAAAAATGATTCCTAACACCTCTTATTTTATTTTTCGTTGTAGCTCTCGGTTCATCCAATACTGGAGGCGGATGAGTACGATCAATTCGAGTATGGATTCCATAGTCTCGAGAGCCACGAGCCGATAGGCGTGGCCTACGTTCCCTCCAAGCGCCACGAACAAAACAATCTCCCGCCCGAGAGAAGGGAGTCGAAGGCCAAGCGCGACATGGCGAGGGCTTTGGAGAAGCTCAAGTGCAAGGGCGCTTCTGAGGCAGTGGCCCCTCGTCGTCGTGCTCCACGGGCGGAGCCCGCTCATTCCGATGGCGGGATCCAGATGCCGAGGCCGATGGTTGAGAGGAGGCCCGAATCATGGGCCTCGAAGAGGCCTCAGAGTGAGCACGCTGACCCCCGGCCCTCCGGCTTGATCTGCTGCGCACACGGAGATCCGTGCGAGCGCGGTCCCCTCAGTGACGACTTCTTGGACCGATTCGGGGACCGTCTGGTGTCCCGATGGGAGCAGGATCGCTCAGGGACCGGATTTCTGGGTCGCCTTGCTAGAGCTATTGCCGGGGAGCTGAAGAAGTTCGTGGGGAAGAGTCCGAGCTGCAGCCGTTCTTCCTCCGGGGGCGAGGGACAGTCCCGTGTACAGTCCCGTGTAGGTGAACAGCCATTTGCGGGGCTCCGGGATACTCCGATCGAGACGGCTGATGCTCACGTCGTTCACCGTGCCGAGAGCCAGAGACGGTCGGACGAACGGCACTCCGTGAGCCGCGCCTCCGGTGCTCACGTCGAAGACCGTCCTTTCGACGAGCCTGAGCCCTCCCAAGGCTCCCATCACTCTCGGTTGAGTGATTTTGTTGACGAGATAGAGCATATGGCAGCGAGCTCAGATGAGGAAGTCACTCGTGCCTCAATGAGGGAGACGACGAGGGAGACACGCCCCTCAAAAGCTCTACGATCTCCATACGTCGTAGAGCGTCCCAAAAAGCGAACCTCCACCCATTATCAGAGGTTTAGGGAATCGGGACAGTCCCACGTGGAGATGAGCGGGACCGGGTTCTACCTTACACAGGAGATCTTCTCCACGATCGAGGACATTCGAAGCCCAGGTAATTTTATTACATGTTTCGTTATGTTACTTTTACGGTTGATTTTGTTCTAATTAGGGTACTAATAAGATTATTTTGAAATGAATACAGGAGATAGACCTGTACACGGTCTACTGGCAACATAGACTCCAACAAGGGTACCGTCTTCTCGACAATGTTACCGCCAAGCACCACATAGTTCTGCCCCTTTCGTTTTACGTAAGTTCCTTTTCTCATTTTTCGTTTTCATTTATTTCAATTTCAATTTGATAAAAAACCTAATAAAAACAATGTTTCAATTTCAAATAAAAAAAGACACAACTCCGAGAAGAGTACTTGAAATTTCACCAAAACGACCCGACATGGGGGTTGGCAAACGAGGCTTTGAAGTACACGAAATGGGAGATCCCCGACGATTTCATCAACGGCTGGAAGGGGATTAACACGTACCGACCGTGGATCACCGGCCGATATGTAAGTTTTTAATATCCTATATTGATTATATCGAATTTAATTCTTAGTATTGCTAAATCGTGTGTTTTTTTTTTTAGTTTATCGTCGTTTGCCATGTCTCCTCCTTGTTGGATCCGCGAAGATCGCTCGGTTGTTAATCAATTAAACAAAAATTACAACATGCAATTGCCTAGATCCTAGAGCGGAAACAGATCTAGATTGCATACCTTGTCGGGGCAGATCCAGCCGGTATAATGATATTTGGTGTAGAATTCCTCGCACTAGATCTCTGCACACGAGATCTAGCTCTTCTCGTAAACCTCGAGACCTTCTAGTGTATTCCCGAGCACAGAGAAGAATTCCGGATAGACGGAAATCTTTCTTCTCTCCTCCACAGTAAAACCCTAGCCGCCACTTATCGTATGTGAGCCGATAAAATCCGTGTGTGAAATTCTTAATCACCATCTATATATATAGAGGCAGATTAGGGTTAGGGTTTCTCTTACTGGGCCAGGCCTGCTTCTGATGGGCTACACTAGGGATCTTAAGGAGGATATGGACTGGGCCTCCCAATATAATTAATAATCCAAGTATTCTCTGGGCCCGAATACTTTACTTAATTATATTAATATTATTTCACTCCACTAAAGAAATAATATTGCACTGCCGTCCATCTCCCAAATTATTACGCACCGGGCTCCTTTTTGGATTATATTATTTCCCGTGTTAAAGATATCGCATGTCCATTAATTAATTAAGCTTACTGATAGCTCTATTAATTAATATCTCAATCGAGAGTAGTACCCGCTCGACCTTATTATTATATCGGAACTTAATCCACCTGCAGGGTTTAATATAATAATCTTTGGAGCGCCTCAAGGGGACATCATCAACTCGGACTCAGCCGAGACACGATTTCTAGCATTAATATTAATTATCATATTTATAATATCATTACCCAAGATATCGAGATGTTTTGAGTTGCAGTAACTCTCACTCATTGATAAATCAAAGTAATAATTATCATAAATATATAATTCAATATTACATGTCTAGAATTAAGAAATAATAATCGTCTGAGATCTTGGATCCTTTATTAAATCAGTATAAAATGATTTATCTCACCGCGATCCTGTTCAATGCAACTGGATGCATTAGTATAAGCTACTTAGCCAAGATCAGCTAATATCAAGCATTATACTACAACCTTAACAAGTAATTTGTCCATGATTACTTAGGTTGCGAACACCATTTAAGTATATAAGAAAGTGATAATATGATCTTCCGTGTGAGCCCACACCATATTATCTATAATATATACTACAGGACGATATTTTGCATAACCATAACACGAATAAATATGCAAAAACATATGACATTATTTATTTCAAAAAACAGGAAGAAGTACTATATAACACAGCATAAAAAGTATGCTTTTCAGTATATAATCCCAACAATCTCCCACTTATACTCAAAAGCATGCTTTCAAGTATAATACTACACAGCATAAAAAGTATGCTTTTCAGTATATAATTCCAACAATCTCCCACTTATACTCAAAAGCATGCTTTCAAGTATACTACTACATTAAATATCTCTCCCACTTATACTCAAAGCAGTGCTGTCATGCAACGAACTCCCATGCCTCCAACATGCCTTTCGAACACCTTGATAGACAAGGCCTTCGTGAAAGGATCAGCCAGGTTATCCTCCGAAGCAATCTTTGACACCACGACCTCTCCTCTTTTCACATACTCTCGTATGAGGTGGTACTTCCTTTCAATGTGTTTACTGGCCTTATGGGTTCGTGGTTCCTTTGAATTTGCCACTGCACCAGAGTTGTCACAATAAATTGTGATCGTCTGAGGCAAATTCGGAATCACATCCAAATCCAACATGAAGTTCCGGAGCCATACAGCCTCTTTGGCTGCTTCCGAGGCTGCCACATAGTCAGCCTCCATCGTGGAGTCAGCAATGCATTTCTGCTTTATGCTCCTCCAATAAATGGCTCCACCTCCCAGTGTAAAAACACAACCTGAGGTAGACTTTCGAGAATCCCTATCTAACTGGAAATCAGAATCAGTGTATCCCAGAGGATGTAGACTGTCAGACTGAAAGACCAACATATAATCCCTAGTCCTTCTCAGGTACTTGATTATATTCTTTACAGCAATCCAGTGTCCTCTTCCTGGGTTAGACTGATATCTGGCAACCATGCCCACAGCATGACAGATATCCGGTCTAGTGCAAAGCATAGCATACATGAGGCTTCCAACTGCCGAAGCATACGAAACTCCCTTCATGTCATCTATCTCAGCTTGTGTCTTCGGACACATGTCCTTTGATAGATGGATTCCACTCTGGAGAGGGAGAGATCCTCTCTTGGAATTCTCCATGCTAAAGCGCTTTGCAACCGTATCTATATAGGTTGCTTGGGAGAGACACAACATTCTCTTCTTGCGATCTCTAAAGATCTTAATCCCAAGAATGTGTCCTGCTTCTCCCAAATCCTTCATCTTGAATTGTCTGGATAGCCACATCCGTACGTCCGATAACATATCTACGTTGTTGCCAATCAATAGAATGTCATCCACATACAGTACTAGAAACACCAAGTCGTTTCCTTCATACTTCTTATAAACACAACTCTCATATACACACTGCGTGAATCCATACGACTGGATTACTTCGTCAAACCGTGTGTTCCAAGACCTAGAAGCTTGCTTAAGTCCATAAATGGATCGCTTAAGCTTGCACGCAAGATGCTCACTCCCTTCGGCAATATAACCCTCTGGTTGGCGCACGTAGATGGGTTTATCAAGACTACCATTAAGGAAAGCAGTCTTGACATCCATCTGCCAAATCTCCAGATCCATATGGGCCGCAATGGCCAAGAGAATCCGGATCGACTTAAGCATGACAACAGGCGAGAAGGTTTCATCATAATCGATGCCCTCTTTCTGAGTGAAACCTTTTGCCACAAGTCTAGCTTTGAAAGTTTCAATCTTTCCGTCAGGTCCTCTCTTACGTTTGTAGACCCACTTACACCCAATGGGTTTAACCCCTTCAGGTAGTTCTACAACGTCATACACATCGTTCTCATGCATGGATTCGATCTCCGAATCCATTGCAACTTGCCAAAGCTGTGCATCTTTGTCTTGGATTACCTCTTTGTATGTCCAGGGGTCTGAGTCATCTTCACCAGGTAAGTGGTCCGAAGACTCTCCCAAACACAACCATCTTTCAGGTTGAATGATGACCCTCCCACTGCGACGAGGCAGATTTTGAGGTTGTGTACTAGTGTCGACACGTGGTGCAGTTAATGGTGCTGCATCTAGTACGGGTGGTTCAGGCGGGTTTGTATCCCTCATCTCTTCTAGGATGACCTCACTCATGGGTTTGTGATTGTTCATATATTCTTCTTCCAAGAAATGAGCATTGGTGCTGACAATGATCTTTTGGTCCCTTGGACTATAGAACAATCCACCTCTCGTACCTTTAGGGTACCCTATAAACAGCCTTAATTCAGTTCGCGATTCCAACTTATCAGCATCCTTGCGCAACACATGAGCAGGACAACCCCAGATCCGAATGTGTTCAAGGTTAGCCTTTCGGCCTGACCACAACACCAAGGGTGTTTTTGGTACTGATTTTGAAGGAACTAAATTCTGAATATACGTTGCCGTTTCTAAGGCATAACCCCAAAACGAAGTAGGTAGCTCAGAATAGCTCATCATCGACCGAATCATGTTCAATAAGATTCGGTTCCTGCGTTCTGCCACACCATTCTGCTGTGGTGTTCCTGGCGCAGTAAGCTGGGACGTAATCCCGGCTTGGGACATGTATTCCAAGAATTCAGCGCTAAGGTACTCTCCACCTCGATCAGATCGAATGGAGTTGATGGATTTATTATGCTGATTCTCAACTTCTGCCTTAAATGCTTTGAATTTATCAAAGGATTCAGACTTCCGTTTCATCAGATAAACGTATCCAAATCGTGAGTGATCATCAATAAAAGTGATGAAATACTCAAAACCACCTTCAGCCTGAATAGACATTGGACCACACACATCTGTATTAATCAAGTCCAACACATTCTCTGATCTATTGCCCTTGGATTTAAAAACCCTCTTCGTCATCTTACCCTCTAAGCAAGATTCGCAAGTCGGTATCGATCCTATTTGGAGTTTATCCAAGGGACCGTCTTTCACCAACCTTTGAATTCGCTTAAGGTTAATGTGACCTAGCCTCAGATGCCAGAGAAGTGTTTGATTCACATCTGAAGAAACCTTACGTTTCTTTGAACTCGATGATGTGCTATAAATAGCAGGTACAGTACAGTTAATGGTATAGAGATTGTTAGACATAATACCCGAACAAATGACATCATTGTTACGAAAAATAGTAACGTCATTCATACCGAAAGTAACCGAATATCCATCCAAATACAATTTGGAAACCGAAATAAGGTTCCTTTTAAAACCAGGTACTAACAAAACGTCTCTCAAAACCAATGTTTTATCCAAAAACGGTAAACTGACAACTCCCACTGCAGAAACCGCCACGTGCGTTGCATTCCCCATGGTGACGGTGATCTCCCTTGCATTAAGTCTTCGGGTTTGTGAAAACCCCTGCATGTCAAAACACACGTGATCAGTGGCTCCCGTATCTACAACCCAAGTATGTGTAGAACGAGCCGCTAAACAAGCTTCGACAACTAATGCACAAGATATACCTTTAGGATTGCCTCTTTGCTGAGGACAAACCGCCTTGTAATGTCCCTTCTCTCCACAACGGTAACACTTCCCCTTAGGCTTCTTTATCCCACCCTGAGGTCCTCCCACTCTTTGACTCGCTCGATTCTAAGCTTGGCCAACCTGTTTCTTCTTCCTCTTAATTCTGCCTTTCGGCTTAGGAGGTTCAGAAACAGTTGTTACATGTACCTGAGGTTCAACCCGAAGAACTTCCTCAGCTTGCACAAGCTCATTGAGCAACTCGGACAACGTGTACAACTTTTGATTCATGTTGTAGTTCATCCGAAACTGATCAAAAGATCTAGAGAGAGACTCAATAATAATATCGACCTGGGTTTCCCCATCGATCTCAGCACCAAGGACCTCAAGTTCATTGAGATGACCGATCATCTTTAGAACATGTTCCTTAACAGAATCACCATTCCCCATGCGCATAGTCATAATAGCTCTCATAGCTTTCTGACGCGCTTGGCGACCATGGTGCCCGAACATTTCCATAAGGCTATAGATCATATCAGCTGCAGATCGGACATGTTGATGTTGATGCTGCAAAATGCTTGACATTGAAGCCAGTATATAGCATTTTGCCATCTCATCAGCCCTTTTCCAGCTGGTATAAGCCTCACGCTGTTCTGGCGTGGATTCATCAGTAGGTTCAGGGGGACAAGCCTGAATGAGGACATATTTGTGTCCGTCAGCAGTAAGAACAATATCCAAGTTTCTTTTCCAATCAATATAATTGGAACCCTCGAGTTTATTCTCTTTGAGAATCGTAGCAAGCGGATTAAGAGACATAGTGAAGCTGAAATAAATAAATAAACATCACATAAACAGTCATATAAAATTTTGAAGCAGATTATATTGATAAGCCTTGAAACAATATAAAAAGCATCCTCCAACACCTTAAGTTCTTACATATATGCCACTATAGGTGGACAGTACATATAATACCTTAAGTAGATCTTAAAATCTTTAACTTATTATCCAATCAACCTTAGCCTTCTGATTGATAAGTTAATAGTTGGTCCTCCTAGCCATGCAAAAATAATTAATCACCTTTCCTATAGGGAAATAATTAATTAATTCGCATCTAAGTGAATACCATAATTTAATATTTCCAAAAATGATTTCTATAAAGAGTAACTCTACCAGAAGGAGCAGTTACCTAAATAAAACATTTTTCCAATATTATCAATTTGATTTAACCAATGAATACCACAATCAGTGTCTCCTATAAGGAGGAAGACTCATTGTCAACGCGAACACTAATTATTTCATTTTAAATCAAATTATCTTTTATGAAGTCTAAACCAATGAAATCCATAATCAGCATCTCCTATAGGGAGGAAGAGTCATCGTCAACGCGAATGCTAATTACTTCATTATTTTAAACCAATTATGGAGGCTAGATTATCATCGTCTCTCGAATTAAATCGAATAATGATAATATTATCACACTTAGTATTTTTCATCAAGGTTTTTACCATTTTCAAGCATAGCACATAAACAATTATCGCGAATAATTAAACAAGATGCTATCCACCACATCGAAATAAAACAACCATGGAAATAAAATAAATTATCCAATCATCATGGTCTTCATTTATCTTCGAACGAGCTTGAAAATCTGGATTCTTCAAGTAACGGGCTGATCTTCACGAGAAAACGGGCCCACGAATCGGCCCGTAGGGTTTCGGCCCATTAGGGTTTCGGCCCGTTAGGGTTTGGAAAACCCTAACCGCAAACCCTAGCCACCAAAACGCCGCTGCCGTCGCCATCACCGCTGCTGCCGCCGAGCCGCCGCTGCATGGAGCTGGAGGGGACCTCGCCGGAGGTCTCCCACTGAACGTCGCCACCGCCGGTCGCCGGAAAAACGAAGAGCAGCAGCAGAAACGCTGCCGCCGCCGCTGCACAGCCGCGAAGCGGCTGCCGCGTGCAGCAGCTGCTGCCGCCGCCTGTCCTCCGCCCTCCACACCGCCTGCTGCCGCCCGGGAGTCGCCGGCGTTCAGGGAGAACGCCGGCCAGTAGCCTTGCGCCGCTGCAGATTGCCGCGAGTCGCTAGGGTTCCGGGGAACCCTAGCTCGCGCTGCCGCCGGGCAGCAGCGTTTCCGCCGCCGCCGCCGCGCTGGGCTGCCGCTGCTCCCTCCTCCGACCAGTCCTCGTCGTCGAGGGGGTCGAGCGGTGGCTCCCACCGGCGAAGCCGAGCCGCAACAGCCGCATAGGGTGAAACCCTAGCACGCTGCGCTCGTTGCCGTCGAGCCGCCGCCGCCTCTGTCGATTTCCGACGAGACTTTCATCTCCTCTCCTCCGGATTTGATCGGTTACAAGATAGGTAACATTTACATCGAATTTACAATGAAAAACGAAAAATAAAACCTAATCTAACACGATCAACCCTCGTGTTTTACAAACGCGGCCACAAACAGACTGATTTTAATACAAAATTAAAACCGAAAAACATTCATATTAACCATGACAATTGGATCTCTGCAAATCACAAAAATCGCATCCAAGAACAATAATATGAAACACATAATTTTAATTAATCAATTACAGAGCCGAGTTGGCTCTGATACCAATTGTTGGATCCGCGAAGATCGCTCGGTTGTTAATCAATTAAACAAAAATTACAACATGCAATTGCCTAGATCCTAGAGCGGAAACAGATCTAGATTGCATACCTTGTCGGGGCAGATCCAGCCGGTATAATGATATTTGGTGTAGAATTCCTCGCACTAGATCTCTGCACACGAGATCTAGCTCTTCTCGTAAACCTCGAGACCTTCTAGTGTATTCCCGAGCACAGAGAAGAATTCCGGATGGACGGAAATCTTTCTTCTCTCCTCCACAGTAAAACCCTAGCCGCCACTTATCGTATGTGAGCCGATAAAATCCGTGTGTGAAATTCCTAATCACCATCTATATATATAGAGGCAGATTAGGGTTAGGGTTTCTCTTACTGGGCCAGGCCTGCTTCTGATGGGCTACACTAGGGATCTTAAGGAGGATATGGACCGGGCCTCCCAATATAATTAATAATCCAAGTATTCTCTGGGCCCGAATACTTTACTTAATTATATTAATATTATTTCACTCCACTAAAGAAATAATATTGCACTGCCGTCCATCTCACAAATTATTACGCACCGGGCTCCTTTTTGGATTATATTATTTCCCGTGTTAAAGATATTGCATGTCCATTAATTAATTAAGCTTACTGATAGCTCTATTAATTAATATCTCAACCGAGAGTAGTACCCGCTTGACCTTATTATTATATCGGAACTTAATCCACCTGCAGGGTTTAATATAATAATCTTTGGAGCGCCTCAAGGGGACATCATCAACTCGGACTCAGCCGAGACACGATTTCTAGCATTAATATTAATTATCATATTTATAATATCATTACCCAAGATATCGAGATGTTTTGAGTTGCAGTAACTCTCACTCATTGATAAATCAAAGTAATAATTATCATAAATATATAATTCAATATTACATGTCTAGAATTAAGAAATAATAATCGTCTGAGATCTTGGATCCTTTATTAAATCAGTATAAAAGGATTTATCTCACCGCGATCCTGTTCAATGCAACTGGATGCATTAGTATAAGCTACTTAGCCAAGATCAGCTAATATCAAGCATTATACTACAACCTTAACAAGTAATTTGTCCATGATTACTTAGGTTGCGAACACCATTTAAGTATATAAGAAAGTGATAATATGATCTTCCGTGTGAGCCCACACCATATTATCTATAATATATACTACAAGACGATATTTTGCATAACCATAACACGAATAAATATGCAAAAACATATGACATTATTTATTTCAAAAAACAGGAAGAAGTACTGTATAACACAGCATAAAAAGTATGCTTTTCAGTATATAATCCCAACAATATCCCACTTATACTCAAAAGCATGCTTTCAAGTATACTACTACACAGCATAAAAAGTATGCTTTTCAGTATATAATCCCAACACTCCTCCCATTGGATCGTGTGTCGGGTGAACGTTCCTTGTTGGTGTATCGAGGTGTACGACTCGCACTTTTACCTGTACGAGGGTGATAAAAACATTCCACTCAAGCAATCACGGATCATCCAATGCTTGCCCTTGTCCCGCCTCTTCTCACGCCTCTTGGAGTCAAATCTACATTACTTCACGCGTGTCAACTCAGATGTGCCCAACTTCGGGACACGATTCATGGACATCCAGTTCGCCCCTCGGGAGTATCAATTCACTCAAGAAGACTCCGTGAGTTGTGGCGTGTACGCGTGCATGTATTTGGACTTGCTCCTTGGGACCACTAAGCTATACCAGGGCGACGAGAAACTGGTCGTGACAAGATATCGAAAGAAGATGGCAAAGCGAATTTTCATGATTTCGAGGGGATGGATGGATTGGTGAACAAATGTATTTTTTTTCGAATATTGAATGATTTTGAATTCTGATTTAGATTTTGTAAATTGTTGAATTCGAATGACGTTTCTTGTTAATTGGATTTGTTTGAAATTGATTTTGTTCGAATGATGTAGATTTTGGTTATTACTAGTGAAGAAATGAAAAATGTCAAATAATTGAAAAAAATTGGTGGGGAGTGACATTTTTTGCCCAATTTTTCACATAACCTTCGGCTGAGTACACAGTTGAATGGGCAATTCAACCGTGTACTCAAGAACCCTAGTCGTGTACTGAAGAACCCCCCCCCCCCCCCTCCCTCCTTTTTTTTTTTTTTTGATTTTTCAATTCGTGGGGCTCAATTGAGTTGGAATCACTGTTACTTTCATACATTGTGCAATCTTATGATTCGATCACGTTATGTGAATTACACGTTTGTAAGAACATTACGTTCATAAGTTAGTTCTAGATCAAACGTAACCTTAGTAGTTAGACTATATAAGTGACACTCACTCTGTACTTCATACTTACATAAGATATCCTTCGTTTCAATTGATTTTTGGCTTAATTATGACATAACTTACGTTATTACACGCCCACAAAACTTAATACACTCGAGATACACGAGATAATCAAATCAAATACGAGAATTTTGCAAATTTTGGCTTAATTTTGACTTTTTAGGCTTAATTTTGACTTCTCACGAAAAGGGTACACGCTATTTTTCAATTTAAATCGTGTAGAGTCAACATTCGTGTAGAGGGCATTGACTTTTATTTAATTTTGACTTTGTTGACCTTACACGGTTGAATTGGATATCCAATCGTGTATACACGATTGAAAACATCATTCAATCGTGTAAGGTCAATGACAATTTTGACTTTTTTTTTTTTTTTGACTTTACACGATTAATACTCGAATTTATCCGTGTACACACGTTTAAATCAACAATAATGTCGTGTAGTTGGCCGAAGGTTTCTATTTTTTTAACACAAAAACATTCAATTTTCACCAAATGATCAACTCAAACAAAATCTAATATGTTTACATCCAATAACATTCTTAAACATCCAAAAATGTTCATTAACATCTAAAAATGTCAATTTGGTTAAAATAAAAATATAATTAAGCATCGGTGTCGTACGGACATCGGGGCCTAGTATGCTCCTCGCTCTTGCAAATGCTACATCTTTTCTTACCTCTAGGACGTCGAGGAGGAGCATTTAGATCAACTCCGCAAATGGGAAGCGAGGCTTGGCAACTCCGTCGTTTGTGCCCGTATTGTCCGCATCTTGAACACCTTTGCCGATTCGTTGAGGAGGATCCTTCAACAGCCGATCGAGCTCTCGCCATCAGTGGTCGTCCAGCTGGCCTCTCGACAAGCGGGGGTAGCACGATCCATCGTGAAATGAATTCGGGAACACTCCACGTCTCGGGATGAGGAACCGGCTGAATTTGAGGAGAATACGTAGCAACTAACGTGGATTGCCTGAAATAATGGCTCACGTAGTCAGTTGCCCGCCCACCGGAATGTCTGTAACAACATACAAAAACGTTAAGAAATCCGATTGAAATACCACCAGGATGAAACTAAAATAATTGGAATCACTAGTCGTACCTTATCGCCGCACAAGCGTGTCGACAAGGGATGCCGTCTAACTCAAACTCACGGCATTCGCAAGTCGAGTTTTGGAGGTCGACGAGGTAAGTCTGTTTTTCACCTTCGACTCTCCAAAGGGTGGGCGTAGGCGTTCCTCTAACGGAGTAGCGAAGGCCCCATTCCGACGATGCCGACATCTTCGTATATGCCTTCTCCGTGAGTTCATGTTGGCGAGCTAGGGCACTAGTCCGATGTTCGTTGAACCACTTCTCGACGACTATCCGATAGACCTCGATCATGGCACAAATTGGGAGTCTCCGAGTCCACAACAACCGAGCATTCATGGTCTCGGCGGGATTCGACGTCATGAAGCTCGTACGTCAGACGGGACACTTGCACCTCGCCCACCTCGGGAGGCCAATGTCGCTCAACCGCCTGTAGATCCCGCCTCCCTCCCTGCTTAGGTCCCTCAGATTCCCCCAATATTCATCGAATTGGGAATCTCGATAGGCATAGGCTGCAGACTCGAATATAGCCCCCGCATGCTTCCCGTACCTAACGAAATTCCTCTGGAGGTGAACGAAGCAGAGACCGTGAGCAGCATGCGGAAAGACGGAGTCGATCGCATTTGCGATGCTCACGTGCTGATCGGAGACGATCAACAAGTCCGAGGGCGCCCCGAAACTCTCTTTCACTTTGGCCAAAAACCACGTCCAAGATTCATCATTCTCCTTGGGGCCGAATCCAATGGCAAGGGGGAACACTTGCTCGTTCCCGTATTTCGTCACCGCCACAAAGAGCATCCCATTATTCTTCCCCTTCAAGTGCGCCCCGTCTACTACGATCACGGGGCGTAGCAAACCATTTTCGAATGCCTCGATGGACGGACCAAAGGCAAGGTAGAAGTAGGTCAGACGGTCGGTGACGTGGGAGGTTTGGATGTCGTACTCGGTGCCCGGATTCTTCTCCTTCAAAAGGTAGAGGTAAGAAGGGAGCCTCTGATAAGACTCGTCGAAGCCACCGTACGTCATCTCTATAGCGACGTTCCTAGCACGGAGAGCGAACGGGTAGTCAATCTGAATGCCGTACTCACTCCGTAGCTCTCCACCATCTCCTTTGGCTTCAACACTGCGCCCTCGATGATCAATCGACGAGCGTAGAATGCTCCTAATACCATGGCCGGCACCTGTCGTTTGTTGTTGGAATTTAAATCAACTAGACACGTGTGATCGGCCTTGTACTTGTTGATCTTCCAAATCCCGCCTTTCTGCGTTGCATTCAACTTGAACTCGCAATCCTTCCCCAAAGTGCACCTAAAGCCCACGCGGCCTTTGTCGGAGCGAGGGATACAATACTCCTTCCGGAGATCCATGTGAAGCAATCCGACAGCTATATGCAAGTCATCCTTCTTCTTGAAGTATCCGTCCTTTCGCAACTGACCCAAGGCCGGTGCCAAGTCGGGATCGATCCATCCTAAAGGGAGCGCGGTGTCTAGATCGACGTGCAGTATCAACCAATGTCGAACCGCTTCCTCGTTAGCGCGAGCACGAGCTTCGTCGTCGCGGGGCTCTTGGTTTTGTGAGTGCATGCTACGAAGCCCGATAACCCTATCAATGTGGCCGGGCTCGCGGATCCATGCTCCGAATTCAGCCGTTAGGCTCTCAAGTAATTGGGATCGTTCCTCCACATTCCTTGCTTCCTCGCCCTCAGACTCGAGAGACTCTTCTTCCGACTCTAGCTCTTCTTCGTCGCGTACTTCGGCTTCAAATGCATTCGATCTCGGGATCGGCTCCTCTTCGACGCTATAGTTCTGAAAAATCGTCGATCGTTGGGTAGTATGGGCTGCCCGATTTGCTCTACTAATGACGTAGATCGTCGACATCTCCCTTCTCGCGATGCACATTCTAAGCAAATCACCGGTGCTCTTTAAAACGGCCTTCACCGTCTCCCGCTCGTTGAGGTTCGTCAAGTGAAATAGCAAGTACTCCGATTCATCACCCAAGTACAGTTGAACGTCTCGCAATACGTTTTCATAGCTCAAACTCGAAATGGGATAAGTGACGAGAAAAGAGTCTCCTCCTACGTACGATATTCCCTCCCAACGACCGCTATGACGGATAAGAATTCTCTGATTCTCCATCTCCATCTGTACAAAAAAAAAAAAAAAAAAAATAATCTGAAAAAAAATTTGTTCTTACTTACACGGTTAAAGTGTTAATTTAATCGTGTATACACGGCCAAATGTACCAAAATGTCGTGTAAAGTCAACAATTTTGACTTTCAACCATTGACTTTGTTGACTTTACACGACAAATAGGGTGTTTCTACCGTGTACACACGGTTGATTTAAACTTTCAACCGCGTACTTAAGCACACACAAATTTTCTATTTTTTTTCGCATATTATAAATAATAAATACAGAAAATCGAATATTACCTTGGTATTTGTCTCGAAAAAACGTCTTGAATCGATTCCAAAATTTCCAGAAATTAGAGAATGCCTACAAATATTCTCTCTCAACAATTTTTTCAAATTTAGTGTTGTGAAGAAATGAATTATGTCTATGCTATTGCTATTGTTTTCTCACTTTTTCTGATTTTTCAATTAATGAAGTGCTTACAACCTCTACTTTTAATCAATTTCACAGATATTTGGTTGTTGAAGTAAATAAATGCAATTTCCTATTTTTTAAAAAAAATTACACGCCAATCTCCAATTTTAGGTGGTCGTGTATGTGTACAACAAAAATTGAGATTGAGAGTGAAATCGTGTACAACAAAAATTGAGATTGAATTTTATGGTGGGCCCCACGTTTGATTTATATATTTAGTTGATTTTTGGTTTTATTAGACAAGTGGGCCCAAATAGTAAGGGTATTTAAGACATTTCAATTGAAAATGGGTATAGAAGTACTACTTCTTATAATGTGGGTATAAAAGTACCACTTCTTATAAAAGTGGGTATTTTTAAACTTGACCCAATTATTATTTTACCCTTCCGCTAATTGAGGAGAATGGAGAAAACGGGTGTAAATTAGAATTAAAAAAATGTTACAATTAAATCTTAACCGCTCAAATCTATGAAATCTATGGTGGACAATGGATCCTAGTTTCTACCTAAGGGTTGGTTCCTATTGGATCCGCTCCCTATATATATATATATATATATATATATATATATATATAGGGAGTGGTTCGTGTGCAAATAAATCCTTGCGTGCTAAAATGCGAAAGATGCTTAAAACTATACAAAATCATGCTTAAATCAGTATATATTTATGCTTACAACACCATTGTGCTTTTTAATGTACAAATTCATGCTTAAACCTAGTCATGCTTATGATACCTTATAATCATGCTTAAATCAATTACAACCATAGATCAAATTAAGATCAATGGTCCAGATCTATTCCTATTTCTCACACCAAGACTTATTTCTGTATGATCCATCCTCTATATATATATATATATATATATATATATATATATATATATATATATATATATATATATATATATATATATATATATATAGGGTGAGTTCTTATGGGAGATAGTATCAATGTTGAGAACTAGGAACCAATCTCATCCACTCCTTTTATGGAATCTAATGGTGGATATTAATTATCAAATTATCTATTTTACTTATTTAAAGGGTAGTCTAGGGAAAAAAAGATTACGCGTTCCAAGATTGTCGTCACTTCCTAAAACTAATTATCCTATTAATTAACATAAATATTCGAATGCAATTAAGACTTATTCCTATGCTTCAATAAAAATATTTATATGCTATCTTCCTATTTATTTATGCTTAATAACTTGTATATGAAAATTACAAAAAAAATAGAATAAAAAAATTGATGAATATTCGAATGCAACTAAGACTTATTCGTATGCTTAAATAATCATATTTATATGTTATCTTCCTATTTATTTATGCTTAATAACTTGTATATGAAAATTACAAAACAGAATAAAAAATATGGACGAATATTCGAATGCAACTAAGACCTAATCCTATGTTTAAATAATCATGTTTATATGCTATCTTTCTATTTATTTATGTTTAATAACTTGTATATGAAATTTACCCGAAAAAAAAAAAAAAAAGAACAGAAACAAGAACAAAAAACATAGATGAAAATATCAGGATAGAAAAAGAAGAAGAAGAAGAAGAAGAAGAAGAAGAAGAAGAAGAAGAAGAAGAAGAAGAAGAAGAATTAATAAGAAGAAGATTACGACAAACGTATGGGAGAAAATTAATATATTGAAGCTATTAATCCCTTTAAACATGGAACAAATAAAGGAAGATTACATTAATACCCTTTTCCTAAACAAAATATGTCTTTTAAAATTAATTTCCATGAATAAATCATAACCACTAATCTACTGAAATGGAGTGTCTAGATTAATTAGTTCTTTGTTCTCACTAACTAATATTGATAGATCCGGGTTGGAGATCCACAACAATTTAGGATATTGTTCATCATGTTTTGCAAAGAGCATTTATGGGTAAAACATTATAGCAGTAAAAAACAAGAGATTCATGCGTATAGAAAGCCATAACCGAGCATTTTGTACAGAACATGATTTGCGTGGAAATAACGAATAATAGTTGAGCTAGGTGCAGTGCGTAAAGGGCAGATCTAGCCATAAACTAGTAAGATTCGTGGAGTTTTGCACTCATATAAGCAGATAATGAGGAAATGGAGTAGAAAAAGGAGAGAAACAAGGAGAGCGGAGCTCCGTTCAGCCTCACTCTCTTTAAGCAATGAGGGTTTTACATTAGGCTCAAGGTGAGGTATGTAAGAGAGATTCTTCCCGGCGTCGAGAAGAAAGGATGGAGATGAAGGGGAATGAGGCTTCCCGGAAGAGGGCTTCGAACGCCTGGATTGCTTGAGCTCAGAGGAGCTCGTAAGAAAGTATGGAATTGAATGGAACAGTACGCAAGAGTGCGTGTCGTTCGTGGAGAGTGGTATTGTGATGATGAGGTGTGCGTTCACTTGGTATTTATAGATGTAAGGAGGGTGAAAAGGTAAGCATTCGTGTGAAGGAAGGACAGGAAAGGAATTCCTATGAAGGCAAGATAGCCTCCGTCATGAATGCAGTGGTCCTCACCCTAGAGTACATAGAGTCATGCGGACGGCATGTTACACAGAACTTTGAGTCCTGCCAGGTGCCCACGGGAACTAATCAGATCCTTTGTTCTGCGCAGGCGCCAACAGATCTTATATGGCTTCTGGGTATACGACCTCACAGCTTCTGTATAAATTGGGACCTGAGCAGATCCTTCTTACTCTTGAGTGAGGTCAGGCGCCTGTAATTTTGTAGAGGAGGCCTTATTCGCTGTTGGGAGAGTGCCACGTGGCGGAGCTGATACTTCATCCCTATCAGCCTTCTATCGATTGTCGTTAGAAGTAATACTTATCTCCTTTAATGATGTTGTCGGAACTAATTCTGACTAGGATTTATTATTCCTTCCATTCCAGTAAGATGGCGGCATCTGATATACCATTTTCCCTAGAGACTATATTCTAAGGTTAAGGAAAGTGTGTTTCCCCATTAATTTAGGGTTATTTATGGAATATGGCCGGCTGATATTAGTCCCTATCAGCTACTCCCCCCCCAGGTCCAGAAGTACTGGCACCAGGGCTTCTGACAGGTATGTTGGCGGGAAAATTAACCTTGCTCCGGCTGCGGCTGATTGGTGTCTAGATGTTAGGATTTTCGTCATGTTTTCGAGTCCGTTTTCGTTATGTTTTGTGTCTCTTTCGTTTGTCTTTTGCTATGATTTGGTTGCTTTGGAGTCTTTGGTATTGTAGGATAAAAAGGGCAGAAATGAGAAGAAAATGAGAAGATAGAAGCATTATATCGAAGAGGGGTTCGATAGGAGCATGTAGGCGAAAACGGAGGTCAATTTGGAGTTCGGACGAGGAAGATACAACCGAAACAAGAAAGGCGCGCAATCGTCCAGCGTTGGACGACCGTCCAACTTACGGTGGACGAGCGTCCAGAGTAGAAAAGAAGAAGAATGCGAGTGCGACGTTGGACGAGCGTCCAACGTAAGTTGGACGACCGTCCAACGTTCCGGCCAGCTGTATTTTCCTATTATAATTAGGTTTTCATACCTATTATATATACTATCCCTTGTGCACGAATTTGACAACACTTTTAGCATATTTTAGCTTAGTTTTCAGCACTCAAATACTCTAGATTAGTTTTTATTGTTCGGATCCGGATTCTTAGTTCGTGCAATTTAATTCAAGGCTTTTCGTTTACTTCGCGTTCTTCGTTCTTCGTTTAATTCTCGTAAGTTCTTTATTGCTTTCGTTTACTTGTTTTTAATTGCTTGCTTTCGTTTTAGATTCGTTTTCTTAATTGCTTCGTTTATTTTCCTTAGTTTTAATTTCGTTCTTTCGATTTCTAGTTCTAGTTTAGATTCGTTTTTCCTACGATTTCAATTCTCTCGTTTTCAAAGCTTTCAAAGTTAGATTTATTTCTCCTTTTAATTTCCAGATTTAATTCATCATGTCTAAGGTAGTTTATGCTTTCTTCGTTGCTTCTTTTATTGCTTTCTTTTCGATTCTTGCCTAGGTAGATTTATTGCTTTCTTCTAGTTTAATTATTTAAGTTTATTTAGTTCTATTTATTTCCAGCTTTTAGATTAGTTTTATTTGCTTTGATTTATTTTCTTGCCTAGGATTTAAAACCAAAAACCCCAAAATATTCTTTACTTGCTTTCTTAGTTTTAGGCTAGATTAGGATTACTACATAATTGATTGCCCTGTTAAGTTTTCCTTGAGATTCGATACTTAGGTTTTACTTGCTAGTGCTACGATAGATTTCGTCTATTGCGAACACTTTTTAGTGAAACAGCGGCTTCTTCTTAGCGTTTTTTTTTTTTTTTTTTTTTTTTTTTTTTTTTTTTTTTTACAGATGCCTGATTGCGTGGGGAGTCGAAACGACGGTTAATCTTCCGAGAATAAAGTTGGACCTACTTCCATTGCTCATCATTACTCCTTCTTCTAGGGCAGAGGAGTATGGGGCTATTTAAAATATCTTTTGAAATATGTATTATTACTCTGTTTTATTTGCAGACGAAAAGGCGCTTCGCTTTTCTTAAAACGACGTGGGGCGATAAATAGGGAACTACTTCACTCATTTTTCATTTCTCCCTCTTTGCAATGTGCCCTAGAAGAAAGGAGGGCGATATTGCGAATCATCTGCCATCCCCAACGAGCGTTTCGACAACCGCCTTACCGCTGTCTTCTTTCGGGTATTCCCTTTTACTTTCCTACACTCGTGCATAGGCTTCCTTTTGAATTTCTCGAGATTAGGGCAAATTTTAATGTTTCCCCTATTCTTGTTCTGTATTTTTGAGAGAGCATTGTTGGCCTTAGATCCCCTAGGCCGTGCAGCTGGTTATGATTTGAACGTAATTGATGCTTTATCCTTAGAACTATCAATCAGTTGTTGAGATTTGTAGAGTTTGGACTCATTTCTATTATTCACGACTCCACTATTTGTCATTATTTACGGGCGGTTATCTCTATCCCGCAGTTATGAACTCCGCAAAGCAGGGTATGGGGCAAAAAGCTCGCGAGAAGTTATTACAAATGATGGAGCAAACGAAAACCGGGGGCTCCTCTTTCGCCTTACCGGCGGGTAACATTTCTACCCTGGAGCCTACGGGACCTGAGGATTGTAACCCTTCTCGCGAGAGTCCCCGAGAAGTAGAGACTGGTAAGCCTCGATTGAAGCCTTACTTGCCTCACTTAGTTGCCTCTAATCGATCAGCTCCATTTTCCCCTACTTTCATTAATGAGGATACTTGTGTTTCCACCCCTGTCAACCTAGAGCCTTACTCTCTTTCTCTTAAGAGAAAAAGTGAGTCTTCCTCCCTCTTGGCCAAGAAGAAAGGTAAGATATCAGAGAGTTCTCCTTCTGCTCAAGAGTTAAGCCTTGAGCAACTGCGAGAACACCTTTCTCAATCTGAGAAGAGCCGGGAGCAACTCCAGACTGAAGTCCACCAGCTTCGGGGATTCTTGCTAGACAGAGAGGAGCACACGCTTTCTCTCTCTGAACGAATAAAGGAACTTGAGAGGGCTTTGAAGGCTTCGTCCGAGAGGGTAGAGCAATTAATGGAAATTCAAGTGACTGAAATAGCGCAGCTGACACTAAGTTATGAGCAAGAGCTAGGACAAGCCCGAACTTCCTCTTTTACTCAAGGGAGGAGGGAGGGGATAAGCCAAGGTGTTTCTTCTGGAGTCAAGGATTGCAAGTCTAACTTTTTGATGACCCCTTATGGTCAGGCCTTCCTGGATTCCTTGATCAAGCATTTGCCTGAAGCCTATCTTCAATCCCGTGATTTTTGGCAACGCATGTTCGAGCCTCTCACCGCGTGGACAGCTTTCGCTATCCTCGAATGCTGCCAGCAGTTGGGTATTCCCGAGCGTGCGACCGTTGTCAATGCAGGGTCGACAGTAAGGATGTTCGACACGGAGCCTGAGTCCTTCCGAAGGGGTCGCCCCCTTTTCTCCACAGAGCCATGGTTTATGTCTGTGTTGAAAGAGGCAGCTCAGATCCTCCGTCAGCCTGCTAGGGTCACAGGGAATCTCCCCTCTTGGGAGGCACCCTTGTTTCCTCTCTTTCCTCATATAACACCATGGTTATGAGGTCTATAAGGAAAGGTCTTCGACCAGGTATCTTTTTGTCTTCCGTTGTTTGTTTTGTTTTTAGAGTTTATCCGCTTATTATGGAATTTTCTTCTCTTTTAGGAACTAAGGGAGAGAAAAGCTTCGGGCCCATCTACCAGCGGGGAAGGTGCTTCCTTACTATCCATTTCCGAGGAGGTAAGGGATGGTTCTAATGAGGGGAGCGCTCTACAGGTTCCTGCGGCCCCACCCAAAGGTGGTCCTTCTACCTCTTCTGCTCTGGCTGCTATCGAGGAATGGTCTTCTTCCTCTCATTCATCGAGCTCTGAGGATCTAGCTTCTGCTCCAAATCCATCTCCTTAATATTGTTGCTTTGGATGAGATGTTTGTTAAACAATTTATATTTTCGGGTATTTGTGGTGGGGTGCTCATTTATGACCCTGAGATCGTACTGCTGGGGTACAAACAATCGTTACTTTGATTTTGGCCAGGTGCTTCTTTGAAGCTCTGCTTTTAACGCGTTTCTGTTGTTCCTTAATCAACTTAGAGTATTACCCCTCCCATTCTTGTATTTATACGGGTTTTGCTTTTTACCCTATTTCTGCCTGCTAAAGCATTTTAAAATGGTGAAATAGGGATATTCCCAATATTTTTAAGATGATGAGATAAGACAATAACATTTTAAGATAATGGGATAGGGGTATCCCCTACTCCCCCCCCCCCCCCTCCAAGTGAGGTGTAAGGAACCGAAAGAATTACGCCTCATTCGAAGGCTCAACATTTACGAAATATAATTATCTCAAAGGTAAAGGGGGTATGATCCAATGTTTTCACACATCAGCTAATCATAAGATAAAAATTCAAAAGACAGATAAGGGATCGTAACCCATCATATTTTTTTTCTTCTTGAGCATAATTCCTAATTTTCTCTGCATGTTTCGAGGGTGATACCTTTTTCTTTGCTTGTCGCCTTCTCGACATTTTCTTGATCCGGCGCTTCTATTGCACTTTTGACTTTTGCCCTTGCCTGGGCTATCAAAGCTTTCCATTGCCCTCTCACCGCTGGGGTGTGGCACATGCTTGTTACTTTAGCTTCAAGTCCTTTGCCTTCGTTGGTCTGTTGAAGCAATTGTTTGGCTAGGTTCTGGGATATCATTAGCTCCCCAGGGGGTTTGTTGCTAGCGATCAGCAAGTGTTCCATTGAAGCAGAGAGGTTCTAACCTTCTTCTGCTGGGGTTGGGATTTTAAGCCTTTTTCCTTCGAGTTTCGTTTCAGCCCTTTCGGTGGTAGGTTCTGCCATCGGCCTTTTCTTGGACTCTCCTGCTTGCACCGATTGGACAACTTTCACGAGACCTCTTGATCTCCCGACACTTGCCCCACCCGATTTCCTACGGGGAATTTCATCATCAGATAATAAGTGGAAACCACTGCCTGAAATGGATTTAAGGCAGTTCTCCCTAGGATGATATTGTATGAAGATGGCTGCCGCACCACCAAAAAGGTGACCGGCTTTGATACCCGTGTAGGCCCTTCGCCCAGAGTGAGCATTAAATCGATCGACCCTAGTGACATTACAGGGTCTCCTGAGAAACCGTGCAGAGCCGTGGTTACCCCATTCAAAGGCTTCTGGAGATTCATTTGGTTGAAACAGCTTTCAAATATAACATTGACTGCAGCCCCGGTATCCACAAATACCCTTTGGACCTGATATCTTTCTATTTCCACTGTGATGACCAGCGCGTCATCATGCGGGTAAGTCACTTTTTGGTTATCTTCTGGTCCGAATGAGATTTCTGGTGGGGGCAGGCCTGTCTCGACCTTCCAGACCCCATGCCTTTCATGCATATGTAATTCTTTGGCAGATGCCTTTCTGCTCCTATTGGAGTCTCCCATGGTTGGCCCTCCGTATATCATTTTGATAACTCCTTTGGGCTCTGGCCCCTGGTTAGCATCAGGTGACTTCTCAGGAGCTTCTTTGCGTCTCTTGCTTTGTTATGTCTCTCTTTTGACATACTCCAAGAGTTCTCCTTCCTGGATTAGCTTTTCGATGGCAATTCTCAAGTTTCTACAATCGTTGGTCATGTGGCCAAAGTCATTGTGGAACTTACAGAACCTTTCAGAAGGTGGATTTCTTGGTGGTTGTCTATGTCCAGTAGAGATCTGGACCCCTGGTTTTCTCAAGACTACTTCGAGTAAATCAACAGGTTGCTTGATTAGCGGGGTGAAAGATCTTAAAAAACGTTCATTCTTATCAGTTTTCTTAGCATCTGGGGCCGGCCTTTTCCTTTCTTCCGGCTTCTTTTCTTTTTGGGAGGCCAACTCGGCCCTCTTGCTGCTCAGAGCCTCTTCCATATGAATTTACTTTTGGACTCTTGTCAGTAACTCTTCGAAAGAGATAGCTTCTTTTTTGATGAGGGAGGCGAAGAACTGCCCTGGTTTTAAGCCATCTACACAGGCGTGCACCTTTAGCTTTGGCTCTACTCTCAGAATTTCCAGGACGGCTTCGTTGAAACGCGCCATGTAGTCTCTCAAACTTTCGTTGACACCTTGTTTTATAGTCGTCAGATGCAATGAGTTCCGAGTAGTCCTTTTGGCACTGACGAACTGTTGCAGGAAAACTTCCCTCAGATCCATGAAGGAGTGAATAGAAGCTTTTGGCAACTGCTTGAATGCTTGAACCAGTGTTGAGCAGTTCCTGATAGGGTCGTGAGGAATACCCTACACTTAACCCCTTCTGAATATTGATGGAGGAGACATAAGCTTTCGAACTTCATCAAGTGCTCTTCGGGGTCTCCTTTCCCTTGATACTCGCAAGAGATTGTTTTGAAATTGCTTCGAACAGGATCAGTTTGAATATCTACCGAGAAAGGGCTATTCTCGTCGATATATAAGGGAAAAAGTTCTGACTTGTTTCCCACACTCCTGTTGTTTAAGAAGGGTTTCGGGTTTCCTTCTTCATTCAGGTTGCGAATCTCTTTCTCACTTGTCTCTGTTTCTTTTTGAGACCCTTTCTGTAGTTTGCTTTTGTTCCTTCAGCCTTTTGACTTCTTTTGCCAAGAGTTTCATCTGCTCTTGTTGCTAGGCATACTTCTTAGCCCATGCATTATCAGTATTCTCATTGAGATTTTCCTCTAGTTCCTCAGGTCCTTCTTTATTTGGGGATTCCCAATCAGTGAAGAATCCATCTTCTTCCCGAGCCGCTATCGGGGGCAGCTTTGAGACTAGCTCTTGGGTTATGCCTTGATGCATAGGTTTCTGCTTGTGCATTGCAGGAGTGTTCTTGCTTCCCCCTCCTTCCTGGGTCTCGCCCACAGGATCTGTGTTCTGAGGATTCACTCCCAAGGTATGAAGTCTTTTCTCAACAGCTCCCTATACTACACCCTCTACGAGTGCTTTCATTTGGAGGAGCATAGCCGGAGAAAACTGAGCTTCCATGTTGACACTAGCCTCTGTCAGCATAGTGTCTTTTCCCTTGTTGCCAACCAAGGAATTTTCTAGATTCCCAGTAGCTTGACCAGCTTCCTTTGAAGCAACATCTGGAGTAGTGTTCATCCTTACAAGATTCTGCAAAGATTTGAGGATGTTTAGAGAGTTGATTTCAGGTGCTCTTTAAAAGAGGCTTAAGATAAATTTTTTGTAATTAAGAATCGTTTGTGGTGGTTTTAACAAATATAGCCTATTCGTCATAAGGCTGTTAGAGGGTTGCTTTTGCCAATACATGATGAAGGTAAGTGATGACTTAAAGATAAGAAGCTGATTATGATGAAGGGTTTTTATATAGTTCCATCTTCTCGACATGAGGCATTTGGCCATGCAAGATTTAGTTGTGGAATACTACTGATTTAACAGATCCTTTTATAATTGCTAACCATTTATGGTGGCTCTAACAAGCGTTGTTTATTCAATATAAGGCTTTTCAAGGGTGGCTTTTGCCAGGTTGAGATTAATGACATCTGTCTTTACAAAACCCACTATCAAGGTGTTTGTTTTCCTTAAGGCTTTTCTTTACGAAGCTTCTGGAAAGGATTTCGTCATGAGGGGAGATTATTAAGAATTTGTATGGCATCTTATTTTATTAAGCTCAATACGAGGCGCTTCGGTCATATTGGCCCTTTTTTATGTAGAGTGTTTACTTTATAGGACTTTCTTATAGGATATTCCCTGTTAGCCAAGGACTATGAGAGTGATGTCCCTTATACGGGATTTATGAGGATATTGCTTATCGAACCGGGCTCACGAGAGCTTGGCCTATTTTGTAGGGCTTACGAGAGTAATATCTTCTATAGGGGTTTATGAAGATATTGTCTACTAAATAGAGTTTCCAAAAATTTCACTTATGAGATAGGACTTAGGTAAGATTTTACCCACCGGAATGCGATATGTAAGGCTTATGGGAGTGATATATAAAAAGGTTACCTTTAAAACAAGGCTTAGGGGTGCGTTGCCCATCTGATGGGACTTATAAGGAACGTTGCCCATTATATGGAGCTTATGAGGAGGCGGCCTACCGAGTAGGGCTTAGGAAGGGTTCTGCCCATTGTATGGGGCTTACGAAAGAGTTGCCTATTAGATAGGGCTTTGTGGGAGGTTCTGCCCATTGTATGGGGCTTACGAGAGAGTTGCCTATTAGATAGTGCTTTGTGAGAGAGTTGCCTATTAAATAGGGCTTATGTAGCATTCTGCCCATTATATGGGGCTTACGAGGATGTTGCCTGTTGAACAGGGCTTCTGAGAGAAGGTTCTGCCCGTTATACGGGGCTTACGAGGGTGTTGCCTACTGTGTAGGGCTTCTGAAAAGAGGTTCTGCCTGTTATACGGGGCTTACGAGGATGTTTGCCTGTTAGACAAGGCTTCTGGGGGGTTCTGCCCGTTATACGGGGCTTACAAGAGAGTTGCCTGTTAGACAGGGCTTCTGGGAGGTTCTGCCTTCAGATGCTGGCTCCCTTCATCAGAGTGAATGGGGTGACCTCGTCATCCTCAGCTTTCCATTTTTTAATGTTTTTATTACTTCATGGGTTTTCAATTCATGACAATTTAGGGGCATTCGACTAGCTTTAGTAGTGATGCTCCCTCTGTAGTTACCAATCCTTTCCAACCCATAGACCGATTCTATATTTAGCAGATCATGGATAGAGTTGTATGCTCACCAATTACACAAGGTGAATCGAATATGCTTTGAGGTTGCTGCAGTTTTTGACCCGGCTTTCCTCCGGACTCTTCACAACCTTAAACTTTTGACAAACAAAAATAGTTTAGCCATCACAATTCATGTCATGAAAGAGATATGGCCTCGAGATCGTTTCTGGTTACTGGATTAATTTGCTATGAACAATGTAGCTAGAACAAATTCGTGGTATACATGCTAAAATTCTCCAGGAATAACATCAATCTTGCATTCAATACATATTCCTTCTATTATATAACCACCATTCTAGGCATCCATCGCAGCAGAGTAAATAACAAGGTAAATTCATGAGCATATCATCAAAATCAGTTAGAGCTTCAAAGGTAGATAGAGGATTAGCCCTCTAGATTCATAGGTTTTAACAGCACTTATGGCTATCAAATCTTAATTCACCTTCAAGGAGAGAAAATCAGCCTTTCAAACACAAGTTTCTTTTCAATCAAAGTGTTTATTACAATTTCCGCTTCAAAGAGAGCGTAATCTTAGAGTCACATCACATTCAGCAGCTCATAATCAGGGAGAATTTAGCAAATATCAGGCAATAGTATACACATTTGGGTTTTCGCTGATTAGACAACAAACAGAGCATTCCCAATCAATATAACATCAAACTTCCTCATATCCTTCACATTAGGACACAACAAGAGGAAATCACCAACAACATTATAACATCGAGCTGAAATTTCACATAAAAACAGGGAAAACCGACATCTTAAACTCAAGTTCCCACAGACGGCGCCAGTTGATAGATCCGGGTTGGAGATCCACAACAATTTAGGATATTGTTCATCATGTTTTGCAAAGAGCATTTTTGGGTAAAGAATTATAGCAGTAAAGAACAAGAGATTCATGCGTATAGAAAGCCATAACCGAGCATTTTGTACAGAGCATGATTTGCGTGGAAATAACGAATAATAGTTGAGCTAGGTGCAGTGCGTAAAGGGCAGATCTAGCCATAAACTAGTAAGATTCGTGGAGTTTTGCACTCATATAAGCAGATAATGAGGAAATGGAGTA
Organism: Thymus mandschuricus; assembly: GCA_029379335.1. NCBI lineage: Eukaryota > Viridiplantae > Streptophyta > Magnoliopsida > Lamiales > Lamiaceae > Thymus > Thymus mandschuricus. The sequence continues at coordinate 6,857,562 of CM057072.1, forward strand.
GAAAAAGGAGAGAAACAAGGAGAGCGGAGCTCCGTTCAGCCTCATTCTCTTTAAGCAATGAGGGTTTTACATTAGGCTCAAGGTGAGGTATGTAAGAGAGATTCTTCCCGGCGTCGAGAAGAAAGGATGGAGATGAAGGGGAATGAGGCTTCCCGGAAGAGGGCTTCGAACGCCTGGATCGCTTGAGCTCAGAGGAGCTCGTAAGAAAGTATGGAATTGAATGGAACAGTACGCAAGAGTGCATGTCGTTCATGGAGAGTGGTATTGTGATGATGAGGTGTGCGTTCACTTGGTATTTATAGATGTAAGGAGGGTGAAAAGGTAAGCATTCGTGTGAAGGAAGGACAGGAAAGGAATTCCTATGAAGGCAAGATACCCTCCGTCATGAATGCATTGGTACTCACCCTAGAGTACATAGAGTCATGCAGACGGCATGTTACACAGAACTTTGAGTCCTGCCAGGTGCCCACGGGAACTAATCAGATCCTTTGTTCTGCGCAGACGACAACAGATCTTATATGGCTTCTGGGTATACGACCTCACAGCTTCTGTATAAACTGGGACCTGAGCAGATCCTTCTTACTCTTGAGTGAGGTCAGGCGCCTGTAATTTTGTAGAGGAGGCCTTATTCGCTGTTGGGAGAGTGCCACGTGGCGGAGCTGATACTTCATCCCTATCAGCCTTCTATCGATTGTTGTTAGAAGTAATACTTATCTCCTTTAATGATGTTGTCGGAACTAATTCTGACTAGGATTTATTATTCCTTCCATTCCACTACGATGGCAGCATCTGATATACCATTTTCCCTAGAGACTATATTCTAAGGTTAAGGAAAGTGTGTTTCCCCATTAATTTAGGGTTATTTATGGAATATGGCTGATATTAGTCCCTATCAAATATGGTTAGTATGAACCAATCCATATATATATATATATATATATATATATATATATATATATATATATATATATATATAGGGTAGCACTATGGTGGAAACTAACCTTAAGTTGCAACTTAGAAACCGACCACAACCGTTGATTAGGAATAGATCAAGGGCTAGGATTAATCTATAAATTTCGAATTAATTTATTATTTGTGAATTAGTGAGGATATAATTGTCCAGATTTTTTAAAAAATATATGGAAACAAATCATGTTTCCATGAAAATAGGGTCATTACTATAACCAACTACCACCTCTCTCTCTACTACCTATCCAGCCGAGATTTGAGGAGTAAAAAATCCAGTTGACGCCGAGACTTTACACAGAAAACCCAGCGGCGAGATGACGGGAAGAAAAGGAAGAAATCGACTGGAAAACGACCAGAAATCGAAGAAGGCCCGGAGTTTTTGCAACAAAAACAGCAATTAGTCGAAGAAAAAGGTTAGATTTATATAGTTTTATGCTAACTACGAATTTGATTTGAGATTTGGGATTTAGGGTTCTTAAATTTAAAATAATGAAGCTAACATTGTTAAATGTAAAAAGCCGATTATTGTATGGATTAGAACACGAAATATTGTGCATTATTAGGTGATTGTGTTGCACTTTGATCTTATTTGTATAATACGGCTAGAAATCAACTACCACATAATATGGTATTTGTATGTCAGAATGTAGAACACAATCTGCTCGTTTAAATGCCTATGAGAACTATGTATGTGGTGCAAAGGATTGTGACGATTTTAGCACAAAATCTGCACTTCGATTCGAAGTAATGTATATCACAAGATCTGGTAGCTTAAATACGTCTTGTGTTGCAATTGGTTCATATGTTGTGCTCGTTTAAATTTGCTGAATTAAATCCTCGATTATACTGTATTTGTATGTGATAATGCAACACACTATCTGTTCGTTTAAATGCCTAAGTTTCAACATAAGGTTATTCATAAATTAATCCTAATGCAGCACACAATATGGGTATACATTATTTGTAAGTGATAATGCAGCACACTATCTGTTTTTTTTTTTTTTTTTTTTTTTTTTTGTATGGGGTAGTTTACTTTCGTTATTATATAAATGATGATTTAATGTTATAAATGATGATTTAATGTTATTGGTTCTACTTTATTGTGCTGCATTTTATTCCAATACATTTATGAGGTATTACATTCATGATTTATTGTTTTTGTTCCAATACGCTCTAAACTTGTCCATGATCAGCCGCAACGTAAAAAAGAAACACGTAAAGATGAAGTAAATATGGCAAACACCTCAAGGAAAAGAAAAGCAACTGAAATTCTGGGTAATGTATATGTTAATATTATATTGCATTTACTACATAAAGTGATGCATTCTACATATAATTTGATGCATTAATGTACTGTAGGTATTGGGCATGCTGGGAACACCGATCAACTTGCTGAAAGCCGACCTAGATCAAAGAAGATAAAGGATTTCAAGACATCGATGTTCCTAAAACTACTGACAAGGACGAGTCCATACACCTTAGTAAACTCGTTCCAGCTGGAAATGATCCTTTTTTTTTTTTTTTTTTTTTTTTTTGTTCTTGTGGCTGTTTTGGAACTAATTGACATTGCAATCCTTAGTGTTGGTAGTATAAAACTTTTGGACGATGATTTGTTAAACATATTCTGATGTCGGATATTATGCAATAGTTTGAATTTACATGGTGCGTAAATTGTTTTAATATTATTTTGTTGCGCTGTGATATAATGATGCATATTTTAACATAAACAATGCAAATTATGGAATTATTACATTTTCATATTATTGAATGTCGTCCTAGTAAAACACTCGTAATGTGCATTACGACTAAATATTAATGTATTAATTTGTCAAGAAAATGCATGTAAACTCATACATTTTTAATAAATTAACTAAAATAAAACAACGATATAAAAACACCACATACAAAACATTATCCCCATAGAAATTTTCATCACAACTAAAAATCCATAATCCCTGTAGAAATCTTCACCCTCTTTCAGATTGCTAAAAATCCGACCAACATACGGTTTATTATCGTCATCACAACTAGGGACATATTCTCTATCTCCGACTTTCGATTTACCATAATCGAACTTGCCTTTCAGATAGTCGCCATTAAAATCATTATCACCTATTATACATAATAAAAATGCATCAAAAAAATACTATAAATGCAACAAAGGGTGCACGAAATGCATTATAAAAAAATATATATTAATAAGTATATTTTCGATTCGTATCAAAAACGATTACACAAATTATTTCCTACAAACGTTTATATCCAAAAAGTACATCTAAAACATCAAACTACAAAAAAAATATTAAAAACCTGAAAATTCCATAAAAAATGGCCAAATTAATCTGGATCTACAAGATTCAAGAACACCAACTAAACAATTTCGTTGAATTTCTGAGCCACCAACTGTACTCTAAACACCAACTTGTCTTGGAAATCTGCGCCGAAAACTAATTCTGCACAACGCTCTTGAATTAAAACCTTCTAAAAAGGATGTCGTGAACTAATTCTTTGAAACATTCCCTGAACAATCGTACTCTAAACACTCCCTGAAGCCAACCATTGAAATTGAAACGAAAATGCATCAAACTGAGTTATAAATGCAACAAATTCGACATGATATGCATTATACCCAATATACACACATAACATATAAAAACAATAAATCGAAACTATTTCAGATTACAAAGAAGGAGAAGGAGAAGAAGAACAACTCTAGAAATTCAGAATAATCAAATATGATTCTGGGCCCTTGAGTCACTCTAAACCAAGTTTGCTTAATTATCGGCTAATGTATTATCACTCGCCGTCCCTTTGTCGAAGAGAGCCTCGATTCTCTGAACATTAATGCTTTGAATTACTCCTCAAAAAAAAATTGTGCCTTCAAAAAAAAATCTGCAAAATAAACATTAAAAAAATGACGTGAATTAATAATCAAGATCAAAAAACGAGGGCTGCTCACATTAAAACCCTACTTGGACATAATGCATATGATTTAATGATGCATTACGTCCAAAAATATTCAATCAGAATGATCTTTAAAACGATGGCTGCTCACATCAATTTTTTAACGATTTACAGTAAAACCCTACTTCTTCTTCTTCTTCTTCTTCTTCTTCTTCTTCTTCATTCTTTGTGGATCGAGAATATAATAGAACTGATGATGGGAGAAAGAGTAGTTACAAGATCCAATATATATATTATCGAAAAATCAAATCGAATTAGGTTAAACTAGAGGAGCTCACATTTATGTAGCTCGGTGATTCAATCTGATCTGCCAAAAACGAGGGCTGCTCCTTCGCCGTAGAATTGCATTCCGCCGCGCGTCGCAATCCTCCACTCTCCGGTGGAGGCAGAGATGAGTCGTTGTGCTTCAAAAAAAAAAAGGAGAGGAAGAAGAAGACGCGGAAGAAGAAGAACGCAGGAGAAGAAGATCCAATAAGGAAAAAAATAAAAAAGATCCTATATTTATGGAAAATCAGTTACACAAAGTTAAAATGTCAAATTTATCCCTATATAATACTATAAATCATTAAAAAAATGGAAATTTGATTTTTTCAGAATTTAATTGAAATAAAATCTGATCCATTAGATCTTCAAAATCAACGGATGTGATCGGTTTCTAAGTTTCAACTTAACCTTAGTTTATATATATATATATATATATATATATATATATATATATATATATCAGGTGAAAACTAAAGTTAAAATGAAACTTAGAAACCAACCACATCCGTTGATTTTGAAGATCTAATGGATCAGATTTTATTTCAAATTAAATATAAAATATTCAATTTCATATTTTTTAAACTATTTAATATATTATATAGGGTTAAAAGTGACATTTTATTTCCATAAAACTGAATCTTCCTAAAATATAGGATCTTTATTTATTTTTTTCTTAATTTTTTCCTGCGTATTCTGCTTCTGCGCCGCTTCTTCTTCTTCTCCAGCGTCGTCTTCTCCTTTTTTTTTTTTTTTTTTTTTTTCAAGATTTAATTTTGTTTTCATTATCGATTATTTATATTTCATGTAACTGATTTTGTTTATATTATCTTCAATATTTTTCTCGCAGATGTAGTGTATTTTGCAGAATTTCTCTAGCGTTGAGAACTCCATCTTCATCTTCCGATTTGAAGGCTTGCGCAGGGGAGTCGTAGTCATCAACAACCATTAAGATTAAGGTTGTGAGGAATCCGTCGTATTCTTCTTCTTTTTTTGAAGATTTCTTCTTCTTCTTCTTTTGAAGATTGATCAGTGGCGGAGGTTTTATGGAGGGCGGCGGCGCTGGGTAGGGGAGCGAAGGTGGTGTCTTGCCCCTGGTGTGTGTTCGCCGTCGAGATGGATCTGGGCAGCTGCGCGAGGAGACGTGACCTGTGGCTGCTCGCTCAAGTTCTACTGAACATAATGCATACTATGTCAATTTTGTTGCATTTCAGATATCATTCTAATGCATTTTCATTTCATTTTATTCGAGGCTTCAGTTTTCGTATTAGGGTTAGTTTTCCATACAAGTTAGGGTTTAACTTTCCCTACATGTTAGGGTATAGCTTCCCATACATGTTAGGGTATAACTTTCCCAAATAGGGTTTTGATTTCCCTAATGGGTTAGGGTTTTAGTTTGGTCAATATGTAAAGGAAAAAAATAGCCCTCCATAAGTAAATGGTATAAATATAGCCCACTTTTTAAAATTGAGACAAGTATACCCTTAATGATATAATTAAGGATAAATTAGTTAAATTAATTGAAAAAATAAATAATAAGGAAAAAAAAAAAAAGCAGCCCGTGCGCAACCCACCCCCACCCCCAAACCCACTCTTCTCCGCTGCCTCTCCCTGAATAAAGTGGTCGTGGTCGTGTGTGATTTGGTCGTGCTTGTCGTGTGAGTGTGTAAATTTGGTCGTGGTCGTGAATAAAGTGGTTGTGTGTGATCGTGGTCGTGTGTGATATGGTCGTGGTCGTGTGTGATTTGGTCGTGATCGTGAATAAAATAGTCGTAAGTGGTCGTGTGAGTGTGTAAATTTGGTCGTGATTGTGAATAAAGTGGTCGTGAGTGATCGTGGTCGTGTGTGATATGGTCGTGCTCGTGTGTGCGTTGGTCGTGAGTGATCGTGGTCGTGTGTGATATGGTCATGCTCGTGTGTGATTTGGTCGTATGAACGTTAAACCATAACAAGATATATTAAGGGTATAATTGTCCCAAATTCAAAAAAAGGGCTACATCTGTACCATTTACTTATGGAAGGCTATTTTTTTCCTTCACTTATTAATTTGGGCTATTTTGGTTCTCCCCTCTTTTTGTATTATGTTTTATTATGTATATATTTTTGAATGCATAATAAACACATATTACTAATTACTACATTTATATTAGATTTTGATGCATTGTATATCTAGTTTTGTAAATTTTTATACGTTATGTGTGTTTATTGGATATAATGCATATTAGGTCGATTTTGTTGCATTTATTATTCAGTCTGATGCATTTTCGTTTCATTTTCATACTTGGCTTCAGTTTGTCATGTTAGGTTTTAGTATCCATACGAGTTAGGCTTAATTTCCCCTACAAGTTAGGGTATAGCTTGCCCAAATAGGGTTTAGTTTCCCCTATGAGTTAGGGTTTATCATTCACTACAAGTTAAGGTTTAGCTTTTTTTTTTTTTTTTTTTTTTTTTTTTTGTTTGTTGTTGTTGTTGTTGTTAGGGTTTATATTTTTTTATTAGGTTAGGGTTTAGCTTTCCTACTTGGTTTAGTTCCAAGAATATGCAATAACATTATATATTTTGTGCAACAAAATTACGTATGCAGACCCATAAATTATTTGAATGTATAACAATTGTTGAGTAATCATAAACAACTTATTGTAACTCAAATTGAATATCAATGCATATTCTAGTCATTTTGATGCATTTTCAACTGTTATGAAATTTATCAAAATTTGAACCCAAATCTCATTCAAATCGGATGGGACTACCTAGAAACATGTTCTACACTTTAAGACGTTTCCAACGGTAGGTCGCCCATCTAAATCCGATCGACGATGAGGCCGGAATTGTGTTTGGAAGTTTACGTCGCCGTTAAAGTCGCGATTTCCATACTGTTCCCACTTCTTCAGCTAATATCTCCTTCGTTTCTCCACCAAAACGAGCAATCCACCCATGAATCTCTTCGTCACTTCGAGTAGAATAAAACCCGATTGTTTGTTTTACGATTATCAGTAAGATCTGGCCGAAAATTGCATTGTTGCAAGGGAAGTAGAGTAGTGTAGGTTGGTTATGGAAAATTCCTATTATTATGGAATGAGATTTTATTTAGGGCCAACAAATAATCTATCTAATTAGGATAGTGTAAACTAAATTTTGTTAGAAATATAAGAAACAACAAAATCTAGACAATTTTGATGCGAACTTCCTAAATTGCCCCTAAAACCACCCCCCACCCCACCCACCCCACCAACTTTTTCACTTTTTGACTTTTCTCTTTTTTATCTCGATTGGAGTGTTTTTTTTTTTTCTTTTTTTTTTTTTCAATTCCGCTCTTTTTACACATGACTAGAAGTTCATAGTAAGAAATTGTTAAATTCTCATTCTCAATTTATATTTGTTAAAACTAGGTGAGAAATCGTATACGTAATCGTAATATTTTACCTTATTTGTGACAAATTTACATTTCTTACTAATAAATTCATAAGGAATTCAATCCACCAGTTAGAATTATTATATTTCTTAAGAAATAAATGCATACGATATGTATTAATCTAGTTGATTCAAACCATGTTTATGACATATCGTATGAATTCATTTCGTAAAGAATAAAATAATTCAAACTAGTGGATTTAACCGGTTAGAATGTACGCGATTAGTTAGAATTAATGAATTTATAACCAAACATGTTAATCATTTAGTAAGAAAATGAATAATTCTAACAGGTTGATTGAACCAATTAAAATGCATGCCACGGGACGGGTTAGAATGTCACGGGATGGGTTAGAATATACTAAATTCTAACCGGTCATTTGCGATTGTAACGTTAGAAATTTGGTATTTCTAACGGGTGGACTGAACCTGTTGGAATGCCACAAAACAGGTTAGAATATACAAAAATCTAACTCGTGATATGCGATTATAACGTAAGAAAGTAGGTATTTCTAACGGGTGGACTGAACATGTTGGAATGCCACGGAACAGGTTAGAATATACAAAATTCTAACTCGTGATATGCGATTACAACGTAAGAAAGTGGGTATTTCTAACGGGTGGACTTAACCTGTTAGCATGCCACGGTACGGGTTGGAATATACGAAATTCTAACCGGTCATATGCGATTGTAACGTAAGAAAGTAGGTATTTCAAACGGGTGGACTGAACCTGTTGATTAATTTGAACTCAGACCTTAATACATCTGGACATTTCTGACTATGATTTTATTAAATTCTTACTGCGTGAGTTTGTGATTTTAATTTGTTACCTATTGTTTGCTACGAATTCGTTTCTTACGATTCTATAAAAATTTGTATATTTTTGGGTTTCCAATAAGATTGTTCTGTAAGAATTTGTTATTTTGGTGAGAATTTGTTATTTTGTCAAAATCACAAGAGAGTGTATTCAAATTCGTATAAGAAAACTATATATACAATATAGCTTGTTAGAATTATTAAAATAACAAATAATGTGTATTCAATACAACAGGTTAGAATGTATACGATTTGTTATTTTGGTGAGAATTTATTATTTTGGTTACAAATAAGTGTTATATTTGGGTGAGAATTTGTTCATTTCTCATCTATCAACAAACTCAGTCTTTCATGACTGAATTCACACCACCAATCAGTACACTAAACATAAAATACATTATTAAATACATTATTGAGTAAGAAATTACGATACATATACAATTTCTCACTCTCGTTACATTAGAAAATAAAAATTCAAAAGAGCAGAACCCAATAAAGTGCAGTAACAACACATACTCATATTCATCATCAAACATGAATAAAAATGGGATTTTATATATATATTTTTTTTGAGAAAATGGACGTGCTGAAAATCTTGCTAAAATAAAATAAAATAATAATAAAAAAATTTATAAACCATTCAGTAACGTGCCTTGAGAAAAAAACTTCAAGATTTCAACTTTTTGAGAAAAGCTCCAAGATTTCAACTTTTTGAGAAAAAAAAAGAAGGTTAAAATCCTCCCTTAATCGGAAAAGAAAAAATAAAAGGGGAAAAGAAAAGAAAAAATAAAGAAAAGAAAAGGGGAGCAGCCCCATCGCCGCTGCTCATCCGCCGCCGTCAATCTTCCGCAGGCATCTGAGCTCCGGGAAAGGGAAAGGGAGAGAGAGAGAGAGAGAGAGAGAGAGAGAGAGAGAGAGAGAGAGAGAGGGGCGGAGGAGATCCGGTCGAAGATGTCGCCACCGGAGCAGAGATCGGTCTTCATCGCCTCACAACCATGACTGCTCGCCTTCGTCATAGCGGATCGGAGCTCCTCCTCTCACTCTCGGTGCTGCTGCTGTCCTTCACCGGAGCGCATCGATTTTCACGGTTTCTCTCTCTAGAGAGAGAGGAGAGAAAGACGAGAGAGAGAGAGAGAGAGAGATGCAGTTGTGGGTGGGTAGAGATGGAGAAGGAAGTGACAATTAAAAGTGATGTGACATAAAGTAAATAGTAGTGAAGGTATTTTTGTCTCTTCACCTCAAAGTTGTCTACTTTTTATGGTTTTTTTAATTTTGTCTATTATTTAATATACACTAAAGGGTTTGTATAGAATAGCCTATTTCCTCTTTTATTTATTTATTTAATTAAAATTCTGGACGAATTTGTCCTTAATGACACAATATTTTATTTTTTTAATGCATTATTTCATTTAATTTCATCCATTGGATCCTTAAAATCAACGGATATGGTCGGTTTCTAAGTTTCACTTTAAGTTTAGTTACCACAATAGTGTTACCCCATATATATATATATATAGGGATCAAATGGGATCCTTATTCATATGTAGTAACTAGGATCCAATCACAGTCATCCATTATAGTAAATCTTACGGTTATAATACATTGAAATTATGGTTATATTTGTAACCGCTCACCTATATAGTTATTAGTTAGTTTTCCAAATTAATGGCGGCCCATCAACAATAATACTTATAATTAGTTAAATCTAAAGCGTCCAAATTTTTTAAATCGACGGTGCATAATAGATCCTAGTTACTACCTAAGGGACGGTTCCTATTGGATCCGCTCCCTATATATATATATATTATGTACATATGCATGAGATGGGATATATATAGGCATGATTCTTTTGTATGAACTATTTTATAATATTTTATTATTATTAAATATAATTTTTAGATAAATAGGAAAAGAGAGTATAAGAAGCGCCATGTAGGCACGTAAATTAACGTGGGGCTCCGAATCCGCTTTGTTATTATATATAAAAGGATATTTACTCGAATAAATCCTATCGATTTTTTTTTAATTATTATTATACAAGAAATCCTACTAAAAATATTGGACTCGGAATAAAAAATGAATTAACATAACATTTGTCGTTTGTGTTAACAAGGCTTTACCAAGACAGAGGGTTATTCTAATTATACTCCTTTCGTATCTGATTGGTGTCTAGATGTTAGGATTTTCGTCATGTTTTCGTGTCCGTTTTCCCTTAGTTTTTGTGTGTTTTCGTCGTTTGTGGCTATGATTTGGTTGCTTTGGAGTCTTTGGCATTGTAGGATAAAAAGTGCGGAAACGAGAAGAAAATGAGATGAAAGAAGCATTATATCGAAGAGGGGTTCGATAGGAGCATGTAGGCGAAAACGGAGGTCAATTTGGAGTTCGGACGAGGAAGATACGACCGAAACAAGAAAGGCGCGCAATCGTCCAGCGTTGGACGAGCGTCCAACTTACGTTGGACGACCGTCCAGGGAAGAATTGAAGAAAAATGCGAGTGCGACGTTGGACGAGCGTCCAGCGTACGTTGGACGACCGTCCAACGTTCCGGCCAGCTGTAGTTTCCTTGTATAATTAGGTTTTCATACCTATTATATATACTATCCCTTGTGCACGAATTCTACAACACTTTTACTCTATTTTAGCTTTAGTTTTCAGCATTCAAACACTTAGATTAGCTTTTTATTGTTCGGATCCGGATCTTTGTTTTGTTCGTTTAATTCAAGACGCTTTATTTAATTCAAGTTCTTCGTCTCCGTTTAATTCTCGTAAGTTCTTTTATTGCTTTCGTTTATTTGTTTTAATTCCTTTGCTTTAGTTTTAGATTCGTTCTCTTAATTGCTTCGTTTAATTTGCTTAGATTAAATTTCGTTCTTTCGATTTCTAGTTCTAGTTTAGATTCGTTTTTCTTCGATTTCAATTCTCTCGTTTTCAAAGCTTTTAAAGTTAGATTTATTTTTCCTTTTAATTCCCAGATTTTAATTCATCATGTCTAAGTTAGTTTATGCTTTCTTCTTCGCTTTCTTTATTGCTTTCTTTTCGATTCTTGCCTAGGTAGATTTATTGCTTTCTTCTAGTTTAATTCTCTAAGTTTATTTAGTTCTATTTATTTCCAGCTTTTAGATTAGTTTTATTTGCTTTGATTTATTTTCTTGCCTAGGATATAAAACCAAAAACCCCAAAATATTCTTTACTTGCTTTCTTAGATTAGTTTTTACTACATAATTAATTGCCCTGCAAAGTTTTCCTTCGAGATTCGACATTGGGTTTTTACTTACTAAGTGCTAGGATAGATTTCGTTCTATTGCGAACACTTTTTAGTGAAACAAATTTTGGCGCCGTTGCCGGGGAGAACTTTAGGCTTTTGATTGTGTAGTATTTTTATTTGCTTTATTTTTATTTGTGTTTATTCGATTTCTTGTTTTTCCCACTCGGTGCGTTTAACCCTTTTGTTGAGTGTTGTTTATGCATGGTCGCCGAAGTCTACAAAGGAATTTAGCGCCCTACTTCGACAACATCCATCAGAGGAAAGCGATTTTAGCCGCGAAGGAGAAGGAGGAGATCGATTCACAAGACTTTTCTTTGGTCTTGTTATTTGCAGAGCCCGAAGCCATGGCAGCTAGAGTCGTCATGGGCGATTTCGCTCGCCCCACGTTTACAGCCACCACTTCGGCGATTGTCCTGACGGAAGCGGTCAGGAATCATGAGCTTAAACCTCACCACATGGCGTTGCTTCCATCCTACCACGGGCTGCCCAACGAAGATGCCTTGACATTCATCCGAGAGTTTTGCACGGTGGTTCAGACTTTCCCACTTTCGGGACTCACGGAGGACAATCTAAAGATGAAGTGCTTCCCGTACACCTTGAAGGATCGAGCAAAGTCGTGGTATTTGGCGCTCCCGGCAAACTCTCTCGCCACATGGAATGCGGTGTGCGAGAAGTTCATGCTCAAGTACTACCCGAACCGCAAGACTCAAGAGGTGCGGTCAAAGATCATGAATTTCTCCCAAGACAACGATGAGCCATTTCACGAAGCATGGGAGAGGTTCCAAGAGCTACTTCAACAGTGCCCTCATCATCAAATGGCACCGGAGTTGTTGTGGCAATACTTCTACGATGCCCTCAATCAGACTTGTCAGTTCATGGTGGACAGTTCGGCCGGAGGCAACATAGCGGTCAAGACAGCTGACGAGTTGCAGACGATATTTGAGACGCTCGCTGCGAGTTCTTAACAAAAATCAGCTAGACCGAGGAAAGTGGAGGCGAGTGCAATCTCGATGAGCCCCGATTTGAAGAAGCAAATTGCCGACATGTATAGGGATCTCGAGAACTTGAAGATTAAGCAAAGTGCACCGGCCCCAAAGGAGGAAGAGAGGAAGCCCGATCAATGCGAGATTTGTGGAGAGTTGGGACACATCAAGGAGGTTTGCCACAACATGGGAGCATCCACTTATGAAGGAGGAGCCGATGTCTATGCTGCCCAAGGTTACATGCCACCACCCCAAGGGCAAGGTACGAACCCGAATTTTCAATATCGTCGCCCCTCGCCATATAATAATCCCTACCCTCCTCGAAATCCCTACTACTCTCAACCTCCACCATATTATCCACCTCCTCAATACCCTCCAAATCCATATTATCCACCACCTCCATACTACCCACCTCAACCTACTCCTACCCCACCACCACCATACCCAAATTCTCGTCCTCAAGGACCTCCACAAAAGCCTCCCGTCGATGAGGATCGTCTCCATGCACTTGATGCAAACATAAAGAGGCTCGAGACGGCCATTGGCCAAATTTCCAGTTCCATGCACTTGATGCAACAACCGGGGTGAATTCCGAGCCAAGGGATTCAACCACAACAAGCCAACGAGGTGCAATATCCTCCATATGTTCCTCCCGTTCCACCTCACCAAGCTCATGCAATCACGGTGTTACAACGCAATGGTGTCACGAGATCGCCCCAAGGATGTTCAAGTGATAGGAGGAGCCCGAGCGACCAGTGGAGCGACGGCAAAATTCATGCAGCACACCACTCTGGACGGGCGTCCAACGTTTCTGGACGACCGTCTAACGTTGGACGGCCGCCCACCGTCACGCCAGCCACTGGACGAGCGCCAGAAATTGTCCCAGCGAAGCCCGCGTTGGACGGGCGTCCAACGTACGTTGGACGACCGTCCAACGCTGATGAAGAGCAGAATGCGAGAGCCACCGTGGACGAGCGTCCAGAGAACTCTGGACGACCGTCCAACGCCCAGAACGCTCGCACGGAGTCCGAGGAAGCTGAGAAAGAGTCTCGACTTTTCCACAAGACGTCCAACCCTTATGTTCCCCCTATTCCTTTTCCAAGTCGTGTGAAGAACAAGACGCTCAACCCGTATGTTCCACCTATTCGGAGTGTCGTGAAGAAGGAGAAGAAGGATTTCGAGCCTATCAACTCGTTTCCAAAAAGAGGAGATCCGGGAGGTTTTGACTTGAGCATTGTTTTGGATAGTGGAGAGACCGTCTCGGGATTGATGGATTTAGGAGCTGCGGTAAATTTAATGCCGCATTCTATTTTCGAGAAGATTAACTCAAGAGTCCTTCAACCTACCGACATGCGCATTGAGCTAGCAGACGGCACCGTGAGAAATCCATTGGGAGTTGTGGAAGATGTTACTGTCCTCGTTGGTGGACTTCGAGTCGTTACCGACTTTGTTGTGCTTCACGAGGGCCAAGGAGCTAAGAGCGCAACCGGTCATCTACTCTTGTTGGGACGACCGTTTATGGCCACCACTCGAGCTCGGATTGATGTAGGTACCGGTACATTGAGCATGGCCGGCGAAGGGGGTTCGGTAACGTTTTCGGTGTTTGGAAATTCACCTTCTACTCCTAGTTCTTCTCTTCATTCATGCTCTTTTGTTAAGCTTGCTAACCCTCTTGTTGAGGTAAATGTTTGTGAGGTTTCTGATAGGGCAGCAACTATTGAAGAATTCCTTGACGAAGAAGAGTCCATTGAAGATGACGAATTCTTTAGTTGTGTGGATGAAGAAGAGGACATTATCGAGGAATTTCTACAGAATTTGGAGGAGGTTGATGAGGTGGAAGAGGAAAGATCGACACTTGCGCCGGATGAAGAAGTGGAAAGCTCGACGCATGCATCGAATGAGGAAGTGATCATTAACTCTTTTCTTTCTAACCTCACCATTTGTGAAACATCTCTCCTTGCAGAGTTTAACTCGAGGATGTTTGAGGAGAAGTTCGAACTAAGTGTGGGGGAGTCGAGAGTTGATGATGACCACGCTTTGGATCGTCGAGATTGTTCGAGAAGGGAGTATGAGTGTATCGCAAGGAGCATCAAGACGTCGCTTGGTGCTACGGGCTTAGGTTGATCATATCCTTCGTCAAGCTAATGACGTTAAATAAGCGCTTGGTGGGAGGCAACCCACTTTGTTTATTTAATTTTTTGTAGAGTAGGATTTATTTTCTTTATTTTTTGTTGTTTTTCGTCTGTTTTTCTTTCTGATGTTTGTCCAGGGATTAGTTCTAGGGAATACAACGGCCTGGAAAGCCTCGAGGGGGAGATAAAGGGAGAATTCGAGCAAAATTTCGCGAAGGCCGCGTTGGACGAGCGTCCAACGTACATTAGACGAGCGTCCAAGGTAAATTAAGATTCTCCAGTTTTCAGCGAAAGCCGCGCTGGACGAGCGTCCAACTACGTTGGACGACCGTCCAACGCAAGACGGGCCCCAATTCGATCCAACCGAGAGCGATAGCCGCCGCCGTTCGTAATTGTTTCCGTCGCTGCCACCGCCGTCGACCTCGACCGCCAGCCTCAATAGCCACCGTACAGTTCCAAGGTTTCTTCAACCCATAGCATTCTTTGTGTCTTTTTATTTTTGTTTTGAGTCGTTTATTTCTTTTTCTTTATTTTGTGCAATTTTACGCTTTGGTATTTTGTTTAGTGTTTGTTTTGTAGGTACTCACTTGGAATTTCTCGGGATTTCGAGTGTGTTGGTTGTCTTCATGCGATAAGTTTTTCTACCTCTTTCCTTTTATTTTCTCGCAATGGGGACATTGCTTGATTTTAAACGGGGGGGGGGGGGGGGGGGGGGGGGTTATTGAAACTTTTGGCATGATGTGTTCGTTTGTTTTCTTATTTGTTTTGATTGAGTCTTGTTTGTTTGATCGAGTCTAGTTCGTGATTGAGTCTTCATGTTCCCTCACTTAGGATTTTGTTTGATTTTGAGCCCTATAAGCATGTAACTTAGGATCAATGTGAATGATTCAATGATGGAGTCTTTAGTTGTTGGAATTGATTTGAGCATAAATTAGGTTGGTTTAATCTTGAGTTGTGATTGATTATGAATTGATGAATTGTGGGGCATGACTTGATTTGAGTTTGAGGAAAATGATTTATGATTTTTGGTTAAGTGATAAGTCTAGATTGTTGTAATTTGGATTGCTAGTTTACTTTCCCCTTAGAAAAAAAGAGAAAAGAAAAAAAATAGTTATGTTTATGTGAATAAAGAGTTGATAGGATTTCTGCTCCTCTTGCTTCTAACGTATGAAAATACTAGAGTAATGAGCATGGGAAACCACATGAAAAGGATTCGAGAGACCCTCGAATGAGTAAATTTCATCAACTATGTCCTAGATGATACTCGTGTATATTAGTATAAAGTGTTCGTAGGCATTCTACCCCTCTTGACAATGGGTACGGGAAACCGCACTAGGAGGCTCGATGTGACCCATCGATGATTAAACCTAGTGAATTATGTGCCATAAACGTTCACACGTTTAAAATAAAAGAAAAAAAAAAAAAAAAGAGTTGTTTATTTGTGGAATAAAAAGGGGAAGTAGGCTAGTCGTCTAAGTTGTGATGATTCTAGATATTTGTGAGATGTGTGTTATCATTGCTTTTCCTCTTACTTGGATTGATTTATAAGTCACATAGTTCATTGAGGATGATTGATTGTAACTTGGGATTAAAGTGACCTTGTTTGAGTTTGTCGATTCAGGTGATTAAATGTTCTATGATTTGGATTGTTTGGATTGAATCTAAGTTGTGTGTTTATATTGCTTGAGGACAAGCAAAGGTCTAAGTGTGGGGGATTTTGATTGGTGACTAGATGTTAGGATTTTCGTCTTGTTTTCGTGTCCGTTTTCCCTTAGTTTTTGTGTATTTTCGTCGTTTGTGGCTATGATTTGGTTGCTTTGGAGTCTTTGCCATTGTAGGATAAAAAGTGCGGAAACGAGAAGAAAATGAGATGAAAGAAGCATTATATCGAAGAGGGGTTCGATAGGAGCATGTAGGCGAAAACGGAGGTCAATTTGGAGTTCGGACGAGGAAGATACGACCGAATCAAGAAAGGCGCGCAATCGTCCAGCGTTGGACGACCGTCAAGGGAAGAATTGAAGAAAAATGCGAGTGCGACGTTGGACGAGCGTCCAGCGTACGTTGGACGACCGTCCAACGTTCCGGCCAGCTGTAGTTTCCTTGTATAATTAGGTTTTCATACCTATTATATATACTATCCCTTGTGCACGAATTCTACAACACTTTTACTCTATTTTAGCTTTAGTTTTCAGCATTCAAACACTTAGATTAGCTTTTTATTGTTCGGATCCGGATCTTTGTTTCGTTCGTTTAATTCAAGACGCTTTATTTAATTCAAGTTCTTCGTCTCCGTTTAATTCTCGTAAGTTCTTTTATTGCTTTCGTTTATTTGTTTTAATTCCTTTGCTTTAGTTTTAGATTCGTTCTCTTAATTGCTTCGTTTAATTTGCTTAGATTAAATTTCGTTCTTTCGATTTCTAGTTCTAGTTTAGATTCGTTTTTCTTCGATTTCAATTCTCTCGTTTTCAAAGCTTTTAAAGTTAGATTTATTTTTCCTTTTAATTCCCAGATTTTAATTCATCATGTCTAAGTTAGTTTATGCTTTCTTCTTCGCTTTCTTTATTGCTTTCTTTTCGATTCTTGCCTAGGTAGATTTATTGCTTTCTTCTAGTTTAATTCTCTAAGTTTATTTAGTTCTATTTATTTCCAGCTTTTAGATTAGTTTTATTTGCTTTGATTTATTTTCTTGCCTAGGATTTAAAACCGAAAACCCCAAAATATTCTTTACTTGCTTTCTTAGATTAGTTTTTACTACATAATTAATTGCCCTGCAAAGTTTTCCTTCGAGATTCGACATTGGGTTTTTACTTACTAAGTGCTAGGATAGATTTCGTTCTATTGCGAACACTTTTTAGTGAAACAAATTTTGGAGCCGTTGCCGGGGAGAACTTTAGGCTTTTGATTGTGTAGTATTTTTATTTGCTTTATTTTTATTTGTGTTTATTCGATTTCTTGTTTTTCCCACTCGGTGCGTTTAACCCTTTTGTTGAGTGTTGTTTATGCATGGTCGCCGAAGTCTACAAAGGAATTTAGCGCCCTACTTCGACAACATCCATCAGAGGAAAGCGATTTTAGCCGCGAAGGAGAAGGAGGAGATCGATTCACAAGACTTTTCTTTGGTCTTGTTATTTGCAGAGCCCGAAGCCATGGCAGCTAGAGTCGTCATGGGCGATTTCGCTCGCCCCACGTTTACAGCCACCACTTCGGCGATTGTCCTGACGGAAGCGGTCAGGAATCATGAGCTTAAACCTCACCACATGGCGTTGCTTCCATCCTACCACGGGCTGCCCAACGAAGATGCCTTGACGTTCATCCGAGAGTTTTGCACGGTGGTTCAGACTTTCCCACTTTCGGGACTCACGGAGGACAATCTAAAGATGAAGTGCTTCCCGTACACCTTGAAGGATCGAGCAAAGTCGTGGTATTTGGCGCTCCCGGCAAACTCTCTCGCCACATGGAATGCGGTGTGCGAGAAGTTCATGCTCAAGTACTACCCGAACCGCAAGACTCAAGAGGTGCGGTCAAAGATCATGAATTTCTCCCAAGACAACGATGAGCCATTTCACGAAGCATGGGAGAGGTTCCAAGAGCTACTTCAACAGTGCCCTCATCATCAAATGGCACCGGAGTTGTTGTGGCAATACTTCTACGATGCCCTCAATCAGACTTGTCAGTTCATGGTGGACAGTTCGGCCGGAGGCAACATAGCGGTCAAGACAGCTGACGAGTTGCAGACGATATTTGAGACGCTCGCTGCGAGTTCTTAACAAAAATCAGCTAGACCGAGGAAAGTGGAGGCGAGTGCAATCTCGATGAGCCCCGATTTGAAGAAGCAAATTGCCGACATGTATAGGGATCTCGAGAACTTGAAGATTAAGCAAAGTGCACCGGCCCCAAAGGAGGAAGAGAGGAAGCCCGATCAATGCGAGATTTGTGGAGAGTTGGGACACATCAAGGAGGTTTGCCACAACATGGGAGCATCCACTTATGAAGGAGGAGCCGATGTCTATGCTGCCCAAGGTTACATGCCACCACCCCAAGGGCAAGGTACGAACCCGAATTTTCAATATCGTCGCCCCTCGCCATATAATAATCCCTACCCTCCTCGAAATCCCTACTACTCTCAACCTCCACCATATTATCCACCTCCTCAATACCCTCCAAATCCATATTATCCACCACCTCCATACTACCCACCTCAACCTACTCCTACCCCACCACCACCATACCCAAATTCTCGTCCTCAAGGACCTCCACAAAAGCCTCCCGTCGATGAGGATCGTCTCCATGCACTTGATGCAAACATAAAGAGGCTCGAGACGGCCATTGGCCAAATTTCCAGTTCCATGCACTTGATGCAACAACCGGGGTGAATTCCGAGCCAAGGGATTCAACCACAACAAGCCAACGAGGTGCAATATCCTCCATATGTTCCTCCCGTTCCACCTCACCAAGCTCATGCAATCACGGTGTTACAACGCAATGGTGTCACGAGATCGCCCCAAGGATGTTCAAGTGATAGGAGGAGCCCGAGCGACCAGTGGAGCGACGGCAAAATTCATGCAGCACACCACTCTGGACGGGCGTCCAACGTTTCTGGACGACCGTCTAACGTTGGACGGCCGCCCATCGTCACGCCAGCCACTGGACGAGCGCCAGAAATTGTCCCAGCGAAGCCCGTGTTGGACGGGCGTCCAACGTACGTTGGACGACCGTCCAACGCTGATGAGGAGCAGAATGCGAGAGCCACCGTGGACGAGCGTCCAGAGAACTCTGGACGACCGTCCAACGCCCAGAACGCTCGCACGGAGTCCGAGGAAGCTGAGAAAGAGTCCCGACTTTTCCACAAGACGTCCAACCCTTATGTTCCCCCTATTCCTTTTCCAAGTCGTGTGAAGAACAAGACGCTCAACTCGTATGTTCCACCTATTCGGAGTGTCGTGAAGAAGGAGAAGAAGGATTTCGAGCCTATCAACTCGTTTCCAAAAAGAGGAGATCCGGGAGGTTTCGACTTGAGCATTGTTTTGGATAGTGGAGAGACCGTCTCGGGATTGATGGATTTAGGAGCTGCGGTAAATTTAATGCCGCATTCTATTTTCGAGAAGATTAACTCAAGAGTCCTTCAACCTACCGACATGCGCATTGAGCTAGCAGACGGCACCGTGAGAAATCCATTGGGAGTTGTGGAAGATGTTACTGTCCTAGTTGGTGGACTTCGAGTCGTTACCGACTTTGTTGTGCTTCACGAGGGCCAAGGAGCTAAGAGCGCAACCGGTCATCTACTCTTGTTGGGACGACCGTTTATGGCCACCACTCGAGCTCGGATTGATGTAGGTACCGGTACATTGAGCATGGCCGGCGAAGGGGGTTCGGTAACGTTTTCGGTGTTTGGAAATTCACCTTCTACTCCTAGTTCTTCTCTTCATTCATGCTCTTTTGTTAAGCTTGCTAACCCTCTTGTTGAGGTAAATGTTTGTGAGGTTTCTGATAGGGCAGCAACTATTGAAGAATTCCTTGACGAAGAAGAGTCCATTGAAGATGACGAATTCTTTAGTTGTGTGGATGAAGAAGAGGACATTATCGATGAATTTCTACAGAATTTGGAGGAGGTTGATGAGGTGGAAGAGGAAAGATCGACACTTGCGCCGAATGAAGAAGTGGAAAGCTCGACGCATGCATCGAATGAGGAAGTGATCATTAACTCTTTTCTTTCTAACCTCACCATTTGTGAAACATCTCTCCTTGCAGAGTTTAACTCGAAGATGTCTGAGGAGAAGTTCGAACTAAGTGTGGGGGAGTCGAGAGTTGATGATGACCACGCTTTGGATCGTCGAGATTGTTCGAGAAGGGAGTATGAGTGTATCGCAAGGAGCATCAAGACGTCGCTTGGTGCTACGGGCTTAGGTTGATCATATCCTTCGTCAAGCTAATGACGTTAAATAAGCGCTTGGTGGGAGGCAACCCACTTTGTTTATTTAATTTTTTGTAGAGTAGGATTTATTTTCTTTATTTTTTGTTGTTTTTCGTCTGTTTTTCTTTCTGATGTTTGTGCAGGGATTAGTTCTAGGGAATACAACGGCCTGGAAAGCCTCGAGGGGGATATAAAGGGAGAATTCGAGCAAAATTTCGCGAAGGCCGCGTTGGACGAGCGTCCAACGTACATTGGACCAGCGTCCAAGGTAAATTAAGATTCTCCAGTTTTCAGCGAAAGCCGCGCTGGACGAGCGTCCAACTACGTTGGACGACCGTCCAACGCAAGACGGGCCCCAATTCGATCCAACCGAGAGCGATAGCCGCCGCCGTTCGTAATTGTTTCCGTCGCTGCCACCGCCGTCGACCTCGACCGCCAGCCTCAATAGCCACCGTACAGTTCCAAGGTTTCTTCAACCCATAGCATTCTTTGTGTCCTTTTATTTTTGTTTTGAGTCGTTTATTTCTTTTTCTTTATTTTGTGCAATTTTACGCTTTGGTATTTTGTTTAGTGTTTGTTTTGTAGGTACTCACTTGGAATTTCTCGGGATTTCGAGTGTGTTGGTTGTCTTCATGCGATAAGTTTTTCTACCTCTTTCCTTTTATTTTCTCGCAATGGGGACATTGCTTGATTTGGGGGGGGGGGGGGGGGGGGGGTTATTGAAACTTTTGGCATGATGTGTTCGTTTGTTTTCTTATTTGTTTTGATTGAGTCTTGTTTGTTTGATCGAGTCTAGTTCGTGATTGAGTCTTCATGTTCCCTCACTTAGGATTTTGTTTGATTTTGAGCCCTATAAGCATGTAACTTAGGATCAATGTGAATGATTCAATGATGGAGTCTTTAGTTGTTGGAATTGATTTGAGCATAAATTAGGTTGGTTTAATCTTGAGTTGTGATTGATTATGAATTGATGAATTGTGGGGCATGACTTGATTTGAGTTTGAGGAAAATGATTTATGATTTTTGGTTAAGTGATAAGTCTAGATTGTTGTAATTTGGATTGCTAGTTTACTTTCCCCTTAGAAAAAAAGAGAAAAGAAAAAAAATAGTTGTGTTTATGTGAATAAAGAGTTGATAGGATTTCTGCTCCTCTTGCTTGTAACGTATGAAAATACTAGAGTAATGAGCATGGGAAACCACATGAAAAGGCTTCGAGAGACCCTCGAATGAGTAAATTTCATCAACTATGTCCTAGATGATACTCGTGTATATTAGTATAAAGTGTTCGTAGGCATTCTACCCCTCTTGACAATGGGTACGGAAAACCGCACTAGGAGGCTCGATGTGACCCATCGATGATTAAACCTAGTGAATTATGTGCCATAAACGTTCACATGTTTAAAAGAAAAGGAAAAAAAAAAAAAAAGAGTTGTTTATTTGTGGAATAAAAAGGGGAAGTAGGCTAGTCGTCTAAGTTGTGATGATTCTAGATATTTGTGAAATGTGTGTTATCATTGTTTTTCCTCTTACTTGGATTGATTTATAAGTCACATAGTTCATTGAGGATGATTGATTGTAACTTGGGATTAAAGTGACCTTGTTTGAGTTTGTCGATTCCGGTGATTAAATGTTCTATGATTTGGATTGTTTGGATTGAATCTAAGTTGTGTGTTTATATTGCTTGAGGACAAGCAAAGGTCTAAGTGTGGGGGATTTTGATTGGTGACTAGATGTTAGGATTTTCGTCATGTTTTCGTGTCCGTTTTCCCTTAGTTTTTGTGTGTTTTCGTCGTTTGTGGCTATGATTTGGTTGCTTTGGAGTCTTTGCCATTGTAGGATAAAAAGTGCGGAAACGAGAAGAAAATGAGATGAAAGAAGCATTATATCGAAGAGGGGTTCGATAGGAGCATGTAGGCGAAAACGGAGGTCAATTTGGAGTTCGGACGAGGAAGATACGACCGAAACAAGAAAGGCGCGCAATCGTCCAGCGTTGGACGACCGTCCAGGGAAGAATTGAAGAAAAATGCGAGTGCGACGTTGGACGAGCGTCCAGCGTACGTTGGACGACCGTCCAACGTTCCGGCCAGCTGTAGTTTCCTTGTATAATTAGGTTTTCATACCTATTATATATACTATCCCTTGTGCACGAATTCTACAACACTTTTACTCTATTTTAGCTTTAGTTTTCAGCATTCAAACACTTAGATTAGCTTTTTATTGTTCGGATCCGGATCTTTGTTTCGTTCGTTTAATTCAAGACGCTTTATTTAATTCAAGTTCTTCGTCTCCGTTTAATTCTCGTAAGTTCTTTTATTGCTTTCGTTTATTTGTTTTAATTCCTTTGCTTTAGTTTTAGATTCGTTCTCTTAATTGCTTCGTTTAATTTGCTTAGATTAAATTTCGTTCTTTCGATTTCTAGTTCTAGTTTAGATTCGTTTTTCTTCGATTTCAATTCTCTCGTTTTCAAAGCTTTTAAAGTTAGATTTATTTTTCCTTTTAATTCCCAGATTTTAATTCATCATGTCTAAGTTAGTTTATGCTTTCTTCTTCGCTTTCTTTATTGCTTTCTTTTCGATTCTTGCCTAGGTAGATTTATTGCTTTCTTCTAGTTTAATTCTCTAAGTTTATTTAGTTCTATTTATTTCCAGCTTTTAGATTAGTTTTATTTGCTTTGATTTATTTTCTTGCCTAGGATTTAAAACCAAAAACCCCAAAATATTCTTTACTTGCTTTCTTAGATTAGTTTTTACTACATAATTAATTGCCCTGCAAAGTTTTCCTTCGAGATTCGACATTGGGTTTTTACTTACTAAGTGCTAGGATAGATTTCGTTCTATTGCGAACACTTTTTAGTGAAACAGTATCACTTTATTTGATTTCCTTTTATAATTGGGATGTTCCATTTTAATTGGAATATTTAATTCTTATTTCTCAATGTGAATCTCTTATTTTTCACTTTTAAAATTACGCCTAGAGTCATGTGCCGAAATAAAAACAAGTCAACTGAAGTGGGACGGAGGTCAATTCATTTGAGGCGGAATGAGTATTATTTTACTCCCTCCGTCTTTTCGTAAGAGGAGACGTTTCTTTTTCAATACGAAACTTAAGAAATGGTGGGTTTGTGTGTTACGGTGGAGTGTGGAAAAATGTTTTTCCTTTAGTATTCGTAATTTCTTACCAATATACTTGTGTTCTCTTTGATGCGCAAAAAATGAGAGAAATGAGAAAATTATCCTATAAATTCCACCCATTTTCTCACATTTTCCCACCCTTTCTATTTTCCCCTTCATTTGCACTACAATGGAGGGAAAATATTATCTCTTTAATTTGGTGTTGTAAATATTTTTTCTCCAATCTAAGGAGTAAAATCCCCTCATTGATAAAAGGTGAGAAAATGTGAGAAAAGAGGTGGGATTTATAGAGTAATATTCTTTTTTCTCTCCTTTTCTTTCGGATCAAAGAGAACACAACCTAATGGTTCGTTTGGTACGATTCTATACAAAACTCAATATTAACAATCTTAAGATAAAATAATATGGAACAATGAGATAAAATACTTCCTCTGGCCCAGGATTTCTTGTGCGTTTCTTTTCGGCACGGGATTTATGGCGAAAGTGTTTAGTGTTTTAAGTATGTTGTTTAGGGATGTTATTTTGTTTATTTATTTTGCAATATATATATATAAATTAGAATAAATATTAAAAATAATGTAATATTTTTTTTCCTGTTATTTATTTAAATGCATTTCCATTTATGCACAGTAAATTTTTTTATTTTTTTTTTATTGGTTTTTCTTCACTCCATTCAACAAAAAAACAGAGCAAATGATTTATATAAATTAGAATAAATATAAAATATAATGTTAATTAAAAAAAAATTGGTTAATTAATAAATCAATTAACGATTTATATATATATTTTTTTTCTTGTCAATTCTGCAATCCGCCGCCCGACCTCCGCCACCACCACCACCTCCCTCGAAACCCTCCGCCATGGACCGCCACCGCGATCCGCCGCCGCCCGCCCGACCTCCGTCACACCACCACCGCCCAAATCCTCCGCCGCACCACCTCTCTCTCTCTGGAAACACACTCACGCACAAATATCTTATTTCTCTCTTTCTCTCGCTCAGCATTCGACACTTCTCTCTCTCTCTCACACTGCCCTTGTATCCGGCGGCCGTCGCCGCCACCGCCGTGGCCTTCGAGCGCCACCCCTTTGTGGCGTCTCCCTCCCCGTTTCTATTTTCAATTTCCCTAATCTGAATCGGAAGCCCTAGTCCCCAATCGATTCACTCCAGATTCCGGCGAAGCCGCCGCTGCTCACGGCCGTCACCGCTCCTTTCACCGGTGGATCCATGGCGACGACGAGGCTGGGAATTTAGGGTTTGTCGATAGAAACGAGAGGAAGAACAGCAAAGAAGAGGAAGAGAGAGAGTTGTTGTGAGAAGATAATGAATTGGGTGGAATTAATTTGGTGGGTGGGAGATAATTTGTGGTAGGATAATAGAAGTGGTTTTTAATTTTTGTGGAAAATTTTTTTTATTGTTTTTTCTGATTTTTTTTTTTTTTATAAATTATTTGTGAATTTTTTATTTATTTATTAGGGTTTTGTTAATTGTAATAAGGGATCACTAATTGTGTACTTAAATTGCTAATTATTTCCCAAAAAGGAAACGCACAAGAAATCTTGGGACGTCCCAAAATGGAAAACGCACAAGAAATCACGAACCAGAGGAAGTAATATGTAACAAATAATATTGTGTTTGGTAGGATAATATAAAAATCAATACTAATATTAATATTGTGTTTGGTATGGTGCACTAAAAATTATAAGGAGTGCAAAGAGAAGGAAATATTCTTATATGAGTGTAATACTAGTGGTATGAGATATTATTAACAATAAAGCTATTTGGCCATAATGTGGCCGGCCACACAACGACATTTTTCATAATATACGTAATTTTAAAAATGGTAAATGATAATTATAGTTTATTACTTTTATATTTTAATTTAAAAATATTTTTTCCACAAAAAATACATATTTTTCTCTTTTTTTCTAGATAAAAAGGTAAAAAAGTCTTTAAAATAGTAAAAAATATCAAATAATTAAAGGGTTAATTTTAAAAAATACGTAAAAAATGCGGAACATCACTTTTTGAGTTTTTTAGAAATAGTGATTTTAGTAACAGACGCTATCTCGCTATCTAGTACAGAGTCCTTTATATTATGTTGTATACCTACCAAACACGATTATAACCTCATACTATAAATTAGTATGGGGTTTATATTATGTACTCCCTCCGTCTCGCGATTTCTGAGCCCTTTCTTTTCGGCGCGGGAATTTAGACGAGAGTGTTTAGTGTTTTAAGTGTATTGTTTAGGAATGAAATGTGCTTTAGAGATTTAACATTATTTATATACCTCAATAAATTTCTAAAAAATAGTGTTCCAATTTTAATTTAATTTTTGTGCTTAATTTAATTTTTTTTTTGCTTAATTAAATTTAATAATATAATTTTTTTAAAAAAAATGTATTCATCGATTTCAGGGGATACTAATTGCAATAATTTAAAAAATATAATTTAAAAAAACGTATTAATTAAATTTAATGATATAATTTAAAAAATATAATTTAAAAAATATAATTTAAAAAAACGTATTAATTAAATTTAATGATATAATTTAAAAAATATAATTTTAAAAAAAATGTATTCATCAATTTCAGGGGATACTAATTGCGATAATTTAAAAAATATAATTTAAAAAAAACGTATTAATTAAATTTAATGATATAATTTAAAAATAATTTAATTTTTTTGTGCTTAATTAAATTTAATGATTAAATTTAATGATATAATTTTTAAAATACTAATTGCAATAAGGGGATATTAATTGCACCGTTAGTATGTTAATTATTTCCCTAAAAGAAAAGGGCTCAGAAATCGCGAGACGTCCCAATAAGAAAAGAGGCTCAGAAATCGCGAGACGGAGGAGTATTATCTTTACGAAAACGTGACAAAAAAGGAAAACGTATTCCTTGACAAAGGAGTTGGTAGATCGTTGCAAAGCCGATATTACTTTCACCAAAGTTTATAAATCCATTTTACGTACTGTATTAGTAATTTTCTTCTCCTCTCACTGTTCCTTCCTCCCTTCGGTGGCGGCGGCGGCACTGCTTCAAAAGCCCTCAAGCGTGAACCAGTGATTCCCTTCGATTTTGCAGGCGAGTCGATTTCACTACTCCTAAACGCTATTTTCTTGTTTTGTAAACGCCATGATTTCAATTGCACGCAAGAATTTCGCCTGTCTGTTTTGGAACCCTAATTGTAATTCATTTCTCTGCAAGTCCAATGCTCATTCCCTAATTTCAATCCACCTTCTCTCGACTTCCACTTCGAAATTAAGAAGCCAACTAATGCCCCATCGCCGTGAATTTTGCGATGTATTGTTCCGAAAACACCAGTTTCCTTTTGAACTCGCTCATTCGCTGTCTTCGTCACACCTTCCTAAATCTACAACCCCGGAAAGAGCCGATTCAGTTCTATCATTCTTTAAAGACAATAGCTTTACGACTTCTCAGCTGGAAAGGATGGTCAAATATCATCCTGGGTTACTAGGGTATGCCATTGAGGATCTTCAATTGAAGCTCAAGATATTCCGAGATTTGGGGCTTACTTCCGAGGAGATTGCCGAGATGGTGAGCAGTAATTCGGTGGTCTTACAATTGAGCCTGAAGGACAAGATCATTCCATCGCTATCCATTCTAAAGGGATTGCTGGGATCCGACCATGAGGTGGCCAGGCTCTTAAGAAAATCTGGCTGGTTTCTAACATCCGATTTGGGTAAGAGCTTAATGCCAAATGTAGAAATCTTGAAGAACTCCGGTATACCTATGGAGCGTGTCATTCACTTACTCTATACTCAACCGAGATGTTTCTTGATCAAGCCTGATGTTATGAGGAAATCTGTAGACAGGGCCATTGAATTAGGTGTGCCTCGGACTTCAGCTGTTTTCATATATGCTGTTGGAGTATTGGCTCATACGAGCCAGGGGATGTGGGAAGTCAAGCTGCAAACTTTCTGCAATTTGGGATTTTCTGATGATGACATATACTCTATGTTTAGGAGGCACCCAACTGTTCTTTCAATATCACCAAAGAAATTTGAGAGTTCAATGGAGATTGTTCTTGGCACAGGGAAGTACAATATCTCAGATATTGTTACTTATCCAGCATCTCTTGGGTACAGTATCGAGAAGAGACTTATACCGCGCCTGCGAATTTTGGGTCTCTTGGAAAGTAAGAATTTGATTGAAAAGTGGCCTGTTCTCGGAACAGTTACCAGCTATAATGATGGTCGGTTTTTCGACAAATTTGTTAAGCCTTATCTTGACGAGATTGGTGAAGAATACATCACAAAGAAGTGATTCGGCTTCCATGTACAATTGATTCTTTTCCAACTTGATTTCAGTTGGATGCGGTTCAAATCTTGGATACAGAGCTTAGAAACATATTACCAAGAAGCTTGTCAAGCAGGCCGGGATGGAGAATTAGCATATTGTGGTAAATAGCACATTTGCATAAAGTTTGTAGTTATGAAAGACCTTGATCACTTATGTAATGCAATCAGCTACTTTGAAGCAAATTTATGAAGGGCGCTTGAGGAATATGATTCCAGGAGATAAGAGGGAAACCTCGATGTCTGTTTTCTTTGCAGAATCACATATTAGCTTCAAGTGATTTCATATGGTTGCTGGTATTGCCCGTATATTAGAAGATAAGATGGTACGATCTTATTCATATTACCATCGTTGATCATTTATCTAGTAATCTGACTTAGTTCTTGAAATACTTACTTTCATATGATATTTGAAAGAATGTGCAATGTATTATTGGGAGATATTTGAAAGAATGGATTCGAAAACATGGTAGATTGTACAAAGTATGAAAGCGAGCGTGGGATGAAATGCCAGTTTCTTTAAATTGAACCATCAGTTATATACGTTCTGGCACTTATTTTTTTCATCGGGTCTCCGGATAGTGTGCTCTACAGATAGTAAAATGTGTTCCCGATTTTCAATTATCATTGATTAATTCATCATTGTGTGCAAATCATCCTTGCACTCATCATCTCTTATCTGATGGCATATAGGAGCGAGTCCAGATAGATATCCCGGAAGCCACAGCTCCGGGGCTGCAATATTTTAAGTCTTATTCGTACAAACCGTTTCTTGTTTACCCAGAATCAGACATGCACATGTTGCTGTCCATGAAACGCTGCAAACCAAATTCTAGATTCTCAAGAGTGGGAGAAAGGGTGGGCAGATTCTGAGATCCGCCGCCAACGCTTAGGATGCCTCGGAAACAAAGATCCCATAAAAAACACTCCGACTTGAGTTCAGTTCGTGGGAGGCTATTTGCTAAACTAGCAAAATAGATACATGGAATTACTAATAAAAGGTTGGCATTCTTTTCTGTTGAATATTTTTCTCTTTTTTGAACTCAAAATAGAAAAGTCTATTTACGTGGAAAAACATAGAAAATCAAACTGAAAAAAACGAACTCAAAATCTAACCAAAAAAAAAAAAATCAAAATAGAAAAGTTTATTAACCTAACATTTTGGTATTAATTGTTGACAAAGTTTCAACGTAATACGAACGTGTGATGGAAAAATACCACATGAATAGAATATGATTCGCTCTAAAATGTACTATGTAGTAAGTATTCTCTTGATCTTCCATCTCTTTATACTAAGAGCATCCGCAACGGTGACTATTTAGCCACGGGTGCATGCTATTTTGTGGTAGGCGCCTATCTCAATGCCGCCTATCGCTAGCCGTTGGGTTTAGGCGTGATATTGCTTCTCCCATGCGCCTAGCCACTGCCGACATGGCATGCCCCGGTTTGTTGATTTTAATTTTTTACTAGTACTCATTCCCGTGCGATGCATGGGTAACGAGTCTTTATATACTTTATAGATAACAAATTTTTACAAATGAATATAAATTATAAAGTGCAGAGAAAAAACAAAGAAAAAAAAGACATTATTTTTTAATATTAGACGATAAGGTGAAACTTTGTTAAATATGACCTACAAATGCTTCATTAATTTACTTAGAATATTATGATTACTTTTTTTAAAATCATTTTCTTCATATTTTTAACTAATAAAATTAAAAGTAAATACCAAAAAGTAATAATACAATGAGAATATGTATGTTTATACCGAATTTCAAGTTGCAAAACCAATTTTAGCTTTGAAAGTTGATAGATCCAGATCCGGGTTGAAGATCTACAACAATTGTGTGATTATTCATCATATTTGTAAAGAGCGTTCATACATAAGAGACTATAACAGCGACAAATAAGAGATTCATGTGATTTATTAGCCATAACCACTCATTTTATACAGAGCATATTTCTTTAAGCATAAAAGAGAGAATCGAGCTAAATGTTAAGCAAAAGGTGTTTATAACCAGAGAATCAACCAAATCCATGGAGCTTAGAGCTCATTCAAGCAGAAAAACGAAGAGAGAAGGAGAGGGCGAAGTGGAGAGCGCAAGGCGCCTTCATGCTTCGTCCTCTCGTAGCAACGAGGATTATACCTTAGGCTTGAATTGTGAAGAGTCTCCTTCTTTTCCAAGGAGAATGTAGGTGAGAATGAAGCGAGAGAGGAAACCCTTGAAAAAGAATTTCCGTAGCTCTAGTTCGCGGAGGTGTGAAGCAGAGTATGAATGGAATAGTGTGCGTATTGTGTGTAGAGTTGAGTTGTTTGGAGTGGTGTGCTCACTCAATATTTATAGGTGATAAAAGGACGAAAAGTGAATACTCATACTGGGGGAGGACAAGAAAGGAATTTCTAAGGAGACAAGATTCTTTCGCCTTCAATCTTTGTGGTCCTCACCCTAAGGTGTATAGAGTCACGCGGATCGCGTGTTCGACAGATCCTTGAGCATATGAAGCTGCTTGGAGATCTGAAAATAACTTCTCCCTAGATATGGGCAGATGTCGAAGGGTCTGCAAGCAGCTTCTGTATGGGGTAATTGTATATAGGACTATTTAGCTTCTGCGCTGGGCAGAGTACCTGTATTGAATGTGGCATCTGCGGTAGGGCTAGCGTTTACAACTTCTGACATATGGGCTCAATCAGCATTCAAAAACGTCACTCGGTGTGACTGATATTAGTTCTTATCAGCTACCCCCCCCCCCCCCCCCCCCCCAAGTTCAGAAGCGTGCACTATAAGCTTCTGCTCGGTACTAATACCAAGAACAATTATCTTAGATGACATCATAAAGGTCTCGTCATACAGAAAGGTGGTGCATCGATTAATTTTTCGAGGTGGGATTAAAATGGAGACTCCCCATCTTATCATTACCTTTTGGTGTAATCGAGAAGGAAAAAGGTAACCTACTTTTCAATGAGCAATTTTTCACTTTCTTTAACCTCTTCTTTCTTTCTCCCTTCACCTAATTGCAAGAGGAAAAGAGAGAAGGAGCAACACTTTGATCTTTCCGCTTTCTTTTTGACCAGAAAGGTCAGTACTCTCCTTGCCCAGCAATTTCGTAAAGACGGACAGGTATTTTTTCCCTTACCTTGTTATTCCTTTTATGCCCTTCTATGAGTCGCATATTTATCAAATCGACATTTAGAAAACCCCTATTTCGTTCTATCATTTCAGCTATGTCTAATTGTCTATTGATTCCGTTCGCCAAAAGATCTGCGAGTTGGCCTATTTCGACGATACTCCCAACTTGCTCCGATTCCGCTTGCTTGGTTTTCTAACCCGGCAGGAAATGGACTTCGTGGACCTCTACGATTTTCCTAATATGAAGGCATACCTCGGGCGATTCAAGAATCTTTTCGCCCAGTATGAGATGTACGATGGTCATTTGTCGGAGAAAGAAAAATGCGAGCTCATCCTCCTGTCTTTTCCCGGGGGGTATCTATCGCTTGAGGCTGGAGCCGCCAACCTGGGAGTCTATAAGCACCTCCCTACTCTGATGGCCGAATTATTTCAGATTGAAAGGGCCAAAAAGGTTGAGACAGCAACAAAGGCTGAAGGTGGAGATGGATCCCCGGCTGAGAGGGTCCCTGAGGGAAGGAACAAGAGATTGAAGACAGATGAGGGTAAGTTATACGATCCTCCATTCTGTGCTAATCCTGTTCTGGCCATCAGGGTTATTTGCTGGATATTTGCTTTTGTAATTTTAATTGATTAATGATGATTTTTTTTTTTTTAAGGTTCAAACTGCTAGAGACGACAATGTCTCCTGCTCCTTCTCCCAAGCTTCTGCAGGCTCATCGTCCAGCTCGGGTTCCTCTACCTTAGCTTAACCATGTTTCATCCTGGTGTTCATAAAACAACTTTTTCTTTTTGGAGCTTTTGTTGGGGTGCTCATTTCACAACCCTAAACTTAGAACAAAATATTTATTTTCTTCGTTTCCCAAGCTAAAGTGCTCGTTCTATGCCTTTTTGATTTGTTGGGATAGATTATATATTATATTATGGCTTTTTTATGTTTATTCAATGCTCCCCGGTTTTTCATGTGTGTAAGCATTTTAGGACAATGGGATATAAGCATTTTAAGATAATGGGATATAAACATTTTAAGATAGTGGGATATAGGGAGTGTACCCCTACTCCCCCCCCCCCCCCCCCCCAAGCGAGTTATGAGAAATCGAATGAATTATAACTCATTTGGTTGATAGCTTAGAACTCTACCTCTCTTTTGGATGATCTGCTTTATGAGAGAACCCTTCCCATTTTCTTGTGCTCCTTCTTGCTCTCCACAGAGTGGATTTTAGAAAATCTACTTGTTTTTATACTAAGCATAGTATTTCTTTAGATTGTTTACATTCCAGGGCTGGGGTAGCACCCTTCCTTCCTCATCTTGTAACTCATAAGCTCCTCCTTTCAATACTTCTTTTACTAAGTATGGTCCTTCCCAATTTGCATCTAGCTTTCCCATAGGTTTGAGGGCATCTGCCCTTTTTAAAACCAGATCTCCTTTGCAGAACCTTCGGATCTGCACTTTCTTGTTATATGCATCCCGCACCTGTTGTTTGTATCTTTCTACCTTTTGAAGGGCTTTGTTCCTGAGCTCTTCAACCATGTCTAGGTTTTCCCTCATTAGGGAAGAGTTTTGATTTTCATCATAGGTCGTTATCCTTAGTGATGTGAGCTCTACCTCCACTAGTGTTACCGCCGTTGCCCCATAAACCAGATTAAACGGGGCCTCTCCCGTGCCTGTCTTAGGACTAGTTTGATATGCCCACAACATTGAATCCAGCTCATCAGCCCAGTTTCCTTTGGCTTTCTCTAGTCTAGCTTTGATGCCACTTACAATGGTTCTGTTTGTTACCTCAACTTGCCTGTTAGCTTGAGGGTGAGCTACAGCTACAAATCTTTGTTCAATTCCGATTTCTTTGCACCAGGCTCGCACCAAGGATCCTGTAAACTGAGCACCGTTGTCGGCGACCAGGATCCTCGGGATTCCATATCGGCAGCATATGTTTTTCCAGATGAACTTCTTCACCACTTGTTCCGTGATTTTTACTACAGCCTCAGCCTCGACCCATTTAGTAAAGTAGTCTACAGCTACAATTAAGAATATCCTTCCACCCGTGGCTGTAGGGAATTTTCCCACTATATCAATCCCCCACTTATCGAAAGGACATGGTGCCAGCATAGCCCCCAACTCTTCGGCGGGCTTGTGGATGAGTCTCCCATTTCTTTGGCAACTGTCGCACCGTTTGACTAGGTTTTTAGCATCTTTTTCCATTGTAGGCCAAAAGAATCCAGCTCTGAGTAGTTTTCTTATTAAGTCTTTGAATCCAGTGTGTGCTCCCGCAGCACCCTCGTGTATTTCACGCAGCGCGTATTCTCCTTCGGGTTCTGACAAGCATTTGAGGTAAGGGTGTGTAAATGCCCTTTTGTATAGCTTGTCCCCTATTAGACAGAACTTAGCTTTGAATGCGCGTGGCAACCTATCCTCACTAGCCAAAGTTGTGTCTTCTGCCTTTTCGGGAAGCTCTTTTATGGCTCTGATGATCGGAATTCTCCAATCCTCTATTGTTTCAATAGTCTGTATTTCGGCCTTGATCAATTTAGCATCTGCATTACATAGCACAATTTCATTTGCCCATGTTCCTTCCACCAAGCTGGTTATCCATGCCAGCTTATCGGCTTCTACATTCTCTTCTCGAGGGATCTGGACCACCTCGAACTTGACAAAACGTCTCATTAGTTCATCCACAATTTTAGCGTATGCCACCATTCGTTCCTCCCGCTTTTCGCAGGTTCTTAGGACCTGGTGTGTTACTAATTGTGAGTCCGAGTGGACCACTACGTGGGTTGCACCCATAGTTTGCAACAAATCTAGGCATCTGACCAGAGCCTCATATTCTGCCTCGTTGTTAGAGACATGATAGTTTAATTTAACAGCGAATTTGTAAGCATGGCTCTCAGGGTCTTGGATAAACATCCCTACTCCTGCTCCCTCCTTGGTGACTGAGCCATCGAAGTAGGCTTTCCACCATTGGTATTCTTCTTCTTCCCCTCTGGTTGTTTCCTGTAGGAAGTCAGCCAACACCTGAACTTTAATAGGTACTCTTGGCTCGAAATCTACATCATACTCACTTAGCTCTATCGCTCATTTGACTAATCTCCCCGACAGGTCGGGTTTACCCAATATTTGCTTCAATGGCTCATACGTCCTAACTATCACCTTATGTGATAAGAAATAAGGCCTCAGTTTTCTAGCTGTGACCATCACTGCTAACACAGCTTTTTCAATGCTCGGGTGTCGCATTTCTGCTCCCTGTATCATCTTGCTTGTATAGTAGATCGGCTTCTGAATTAGTCCTTCCTCTCTCAGGAGTACAGAACTGATAGATTCTTCTCCCACAGCTATATATAAATATAAGACTTCCTGCTACAATGGCTTAGTAAGCAGAGGCTGCTCTAACAGATGCTCTTTCAATTCCTCAAAGGCTCTCTGACATTCACTCGTCCACTCGAACCTACTTCCCTTTCTCAAATTTTTGAAAAAGGGTAGGCTTCTGTCCGCTGATCTGGAGATGAAGCGACTCAACGCCGTAATTCGCCCATTGAGCCTTTGAATTTCTCGAATGTTTTGAGGGGGTGTCATATCTAAGACAGCCTGTACTTTGGCCCGGTTAACTTCAATCCCTCTAGGGGTGACCATATAGCCCAAGAATTTTCCGGCTTGGACACCGAATGAGCACTTGGCCGGGTTTAGTTTAAGGTGATACAGCCTGGCTACAGCAAACACCTCTTCCAGGTCTCGTATATGATCCTGAGCATGCACACTTTTGGCTAGTATATCATCAACATATACCTCCATATCTCTGCCGATTTGGCTCTTAAAGATCTTATCCATCATCCTTTGATAGGTAGCGTCTGCGTTCTTCAAGCCAAAAGGCATGCTTTGGAAACCAAACGTCCCAGTGCAGACCCCAAATGCGGCTTTTGGGATATCTGACGGATTCATTTTGACTTGATGGTAGCCTTGATATGCATCCATCATAGACAGCAATTCACACCCTGATGTAGAATCTACCAATTGATCAATTCTAGGTAGAGGGTAATGATCTTTTGGACAGGCTTTGTTTAAATCTCTGAAGTCAATACACATCCTGCAGATGCCCGTGTTTCCCTTGGCTACTATCACGACATTTGATAACCATTATGGGAATTGTATTTCCCTAATATGTTTGGCTTCTAATAGTTTTGCGACTTCCTCTCTGATGATTTTATCTTTCTCATGGCCAAATTGCCTTAACTTTTGCTTTACTAGCTTTGCCGAGGGATCCACATTTAGACAGTGTAACGCTACAACTGCGTCCACCCCCACTAGGTCAGATGACCCGAAAGCGAAAACATCTGCATTCTTTTGCAGACATCTTACTAGTTGTGATTAGGGCTGGGGAAATATACTGAAAATTCGGTATACCGTCCATACCGTACCGAAAATACCGTAATTAAGGTATACCGAAATTTTCGGTAAGGTATCATACCGTACCGGAAGACAAAGGTAAGGTAAAGGTATCAATTTTTGAATACCGGGGTATACCGTTACATACCATTATCGAGGTATATACCGAAAATAAGGTATATACCGGTATCGCGGTATATACTACTATCGCAGTATATACCAAAATTAGGGTATATACTTTAAATTATGTATATACCTTAAATTATGGAGTGAGATTAGAAAGTTTTTTATGCTCTCGTTGTGTTTTGAATTTAGATGTTTTGGATTTGAATTTGATAATATGTTTTGTTTTGAAGAATGTTAGAGTTTAAATATTTGGGTGTTATTTATCGTATTGTTAGTTTCTAAGATATGAATTATACATATATTGATTTATTTATTTATAATTAATTTAAGGTATACCGTGGCATACTGGCTTAAGGTATGGTATACCAAAAATAAGGTATGGTAAAGGTATGTAATTTGCTTCATACCGAAATTTAGGTATACCGGTTTAAGGTATACCGACAAGTAAGGTAAGGTAAAGGTATGAAAAATTAGCATACCATCACTTAAGGTAAGGTATAAGGTATGACGAAAATACGAAGGTATACCGTACCGACCCACCCCTAGTTGTGATGATATATCTTGAGGCATCTGAGTGCCAATTTTGGTGGTGAACCCCTTTCGGTCTGGGATCAACTCTACTTCTATCAATTGTTCTGCAGGGACCATTAAACTTTGTCCTTCTTTGATAGTATCTGCCTCCTTGATCTTGCCCTCCTCCTTTTCTGGTTTGTGTCGGGGAGCGACGGGTTCTGGGACAGCCCATTTTTTTGTTTCCCCTGTTTTGATGGATTGGATATAGCATTTTCGTGAGATCATTTGATTTCCCGATATCCATCCTATTTGATTTCCCACGGGGAATTTCATCATTAAGTGATATGTTGATACTATTGCTTGGAAAGAGTTCAGAGCAGCTCTTCCTAAAATAACGTTGTAGGATGACTCTTGATCAACTACCCAGAAGGTAGTCAGCTTTGATGCTTTAACATGTCCCTCGCCTAAGGTGAGCGTGAGATCTACTGATCCTATTGTCATGATAG
Source organism: Thymus mandschuricus (assembly GCA_029379335.1). Lineage (NCBI taxonomy): Eukaryota > Viridiplantae > Streptophyta > Magnoliopsida > Lamiales > Lamiaceae > Thymus > Thymus mandschuricus. Next base: position 6,894,380 of record CM057072.1, read on the forward strand.
GCTTCTGCGAGAAACCTTGAAGAGCTACTTTGGCTAGTTTCAGAAGCTTCCCTTGGGACATCTGATTGAAACAATCCATGAGGATCACATTAACAGGGGTCCCATTATCAATGAATATTCTCCGTACTTGATACCCTTCTATTTCCGCTGCTATTATAAGGGCATCATTGTGTTGGTGTATGATGGCCCTGTTGTCTCTGGGTCCGAAGGATATTCTCGGAATGATATGGTCAGGCCCCTGCCCGTCAGAAGCGCAGGTGAATCTGTCAGATTCCTTTTCCAGATGAGCATTTGAGTTAGCAGTCATCTTTGCGGAGTTCTGCAAATGTTTGAAAATTTCTAGAGAATTAGTTCCAGATGCTCTTGGGACGAGGCATAAAATAGATATGGTTTGCTTTTGACAAGTCTTTTATGATTGAAGATCATCTATATGAGTTTTCATAGATATTGCCTGTTTGTGTAAAGGCTTTAGAGGGTAGCTTTTGCCTGTATAAGGCAGGAATGAGTGATGCCTGCTTTTGCAGGGCTTAATGTTATGGTGCCTGCTTTAGACGAGTTTAAGGTATGATGCCTATTTTCATAGAGCTTAGCGTATAGTGCCTATTTTCATAGAGCTTACTGTATAATGCCTATTTTCATAGGGCTCAATGCATGGTGCCTACTTTTATAGGGCTTTATGTATGGTGCCTAACTATGTAGGGCTTTTTGTATGATGCCGAATTATGTAGGGCTTCTATCATGGTTTTGCCTACGGTGTAGAGCTTTTTTGAGGGTCCTGCCTACTGTGTAGGGCTTACGAGAATGCTGCCTATTAGATAGGGCTTCTGGGGGTTCTGCCTATTAAATAGGGCTTACGAGAATGTTGCCTATTAGATAGGGCTTCTGGGGGTTCTGCCTATTATATAGGGCTTACGAGAATGTTGCCTATTAGATATGGCTTTTGGGAGGTTCTGCCTTCAAATGTAGGGCCCCTTCATCAAGGTGAATGGGGTGACCTCGTCATTTTCGGCCCTCTATTTTCAGTGTTTTCACTCTATGTGTTTTTGGTTCATGGCAATACAGGGGCCTACGACTGGATTTGAGTCGTAGTGCTTCCTCTGTAACTACCAATCCCTCATAACCCACGAGCTAACTTCACATTTTGCAACATTTAACGGAATCTTAAACTCACCAATTATAAGAGATGAGTTGAATACGCTCTAAGATTGCTGCAATTTTGATTCAGCTTTCCCTCAAATTCTTCACAACCTTTACATTTAACAGATAAAACAGTTCAGCTATCACAATTCATATTATGAGGAGAACATGATCTCGAGATCACCTCCGATTCCTCGATTCGCTATTATGAACAATTCAGCTGAAATCAATTCACAGTGTGTATACTCAAGTTTCCTAAGGAAACCACTGAACTAACATCCAATATATGTTCATTCTAGCATCCCTCTTTCGGGCATCTCTTGCACAAGGAAAATAACAGAGCGAATTCATAACTATACTACCACAACCAGCTAGAATTCTGATGACATCGAAGAGATTAACATCTCAGACTCAAAAAATTCAACAGTATTACAAATAGCAAGCTAAAAAAATTCACATATAAGCAAGGAAATCGACGTCTAAAACCCAAATTTCCCACAGACGGCGCCAGTTGATAGATCCGGTTGAAGATCTACAACAATTGTGTGATTATTCATCATATTTGTAAAGAGCGTTCATACATAAGAGACTATAACAGCGATAAATAAGAGATTCATGTGATTTATTAGCCATAACCACTCATTTTATACAGAGCATCTTTCTTTAAGCATAAAAGAGAGAATCGAGCTAAGTGTTAAGCAAAAGGTGTTTATAACCAGAGAATCAACCAAATCCATGGAGCTTAGAGCTCATTCAAGCAGAAAAACGAAGAGAGAAGGAGAGGGCGAAGTGGAGAGCGCAAGGCGCCTTCATGCTTCGTCCTCTCGTAGCAACGAGGATTATACTTTAGGCTTGAATTGTGAAGAGTCTCCTTCTTTTCCAAGGAGAATGTAGGTGAGAATGAAGCGAGAGAGGAAACCCTTGAAGAAGAATTTCCGTAGCTCTAGTTCGCGGAGGTGTGAAGCAGAGTATGAATGGAATAGTGTGCGTATTGTGTGTAGAGTTGAGTTGTTTGGAGTCGTGTGCTCACTCAATATTTATAGGTGATGAAAGGACGAAAATGTGAATACTCATACTGGGGGAGGACAAGAAAGGAATTTCTAAGGAGACAAGATTCTTTCGCCTTCAATCTTTGTGGTCCTCACCCTAAGGTGTATAGAGTCACGCGGATCGCGTGTTCGACAGATCCTTGAGCATATGAAGCTGCTTGGAGATCTGAAAATAACTTATCCCTAGATATGGGCAGATGTCGAAGGGTCTGCAAGCAGCTTCTGTATGGGGTAATTGTATATAGGACTATTTAGCTTCTGCGCTGGGCAGAGTACCTGTATTGAATGTGGCATCTGCGGTAGGGCTGGAGTTTACAACTTCTGACATATGGGCTCAATCAGCATTCAAAAACGTCACTCGGTGTGGCTGATATTAGTCCCTATCAGAAGTAAGTAAAAAAAAAAAAAAAATCATTTTTTGCTTTTGGTGGACTATAATACCCTTACTTTTTAGCTTTTTGTATTACTTTTTAGCTTTGGGTTTTGTCATGTACTCCCTCCGTCCCTTCTAAGACGTTACCTTTGTTTTTGGGCACGTGAATTAAGAAAGAGTGGATTTGTGTGTTAAAGTGAAAAGTGGATATGCAAAAAGTTTTTTTCCTTTAGTAATTTTTTACCAAATAAGGAAACGTAACGTCTTTCGCGGGACGTAACAAAAAGGAATACGTAACGTCTTAGAATGGACGGAGGGAGTAGTAAAATTCTCTCTCCTCCTTCCTTTTCTACCTATGGAGAATTGGAGATACAATCATACGTATAATTCTCTCTTTCATATTCTCCTCTCCTCTCTTTTTTTTTCTCTTATTTATTTCTTTCACTACAATTCAAATGCAAGATTTTCAAATTTGACGGCAACAAGCTCTCAACGGCGACGGCGGAGTTGGTGCAGATTTGAGGGGAGAGAGGCGAAGGTAGGAGGGGAGGTTGTTGGCGGTGTGGAGGTGAGGGGGGAGGTTAGGGTTGTGCTCGAGGTGGAGCTCGACAGTTTCAATGGAGTTTTGAAGGGAATTCGTATTGATGAAGGTGGCGGTGGAGCGGAGGTTGACGGCGGTGGAACAAGAGCTCTAGCAGCCGTCGTCGAAGCTACAACCATGGTCGGATTCTCTCTTTCTCTCTCAACCTCCATACTCTTCGTCGGAGCTACAACTATTGTTCATATTCCCCCTTTTTTGCTGGTTCATCGCTTGTGGTGGTAGATGAGGTGCGAGGAGAGCCCATATATTTTCACGAGTTCAACGTCCAATTACTCTCTCTCTCTATCTCTCTCTCTCTCTCACATATATGAATTCGGAATATACTATGAAAATCTTACTAGTGCAGTGCCCGTCGAAATTCGACGGGATTTTACATAAAATTTTAATGAAAATACATAATTATATATATATTAATTAATTATTTCAAGCAACCCGTTACTCGTGGTAATATGAAATTAGTTAATAAATAAATCAAAATTTGACATGAATCACTTTGTAAATGTTATTTTAATCAAAATATAAAATAAAATAAAAAATATATTAAGTCGCCCCTTTTTTATTTTAACTAAAGCACCCTTCAGATGGATCTTTTTGACCAAATAAAAAGGGATAGTTAGGGTTAACATTTTTGAAATAACTATATAGTTTTACTAAGTCACGCCAAAATTCGACTCTATATTGTTAATTTTAAGCAAAATATAAAAGAAAAATATCAAAATATATCAAGTCACCCATTGTTTATTTCGATGAAATTGATAGAAAGTTGTATTTATTATATATCTCAAGCACCCGTCGAACATGTATGCTAATATAAAAGTACGTCGATAAAGGCTAACATTTCTCAAATAATTATATGTGGTATGAATGTCAAACCTCCCGTTATTTATTATAACAGTTAAACTCCTCAAAATATATAAATTTAGAGAAATAAATTATTACAAATTATTATAAATTATTTTAATCTGCCCGTTACTTGTGACAATAAAAATTGTTAATTTTAAGCAAAATATAAAAGAAAAATATCAAAATATATCAAGTCACTCATTGTTTATTTCGATGAAATTGATAGAAAGTTGTATTTATTATATATCTTAAGCACTCGTCGAACATGTATACTAATATAAAAGTACGTCGATAAAGGCTAACATTTCTCAAATAATTATATGTGGTATGAATGTCAAACCTCTCGTTATTTATTACTACCTCCATCCCATTATATTAGTCCATAATGGGATGGACACAATAGCCAATGCAAAGAGGGATATGTGGATATAGTTAATTTTAAGGAGAGAGAGTTAATTGTGACCACATATTCTTTGTCATTTTTAGAAAGTGGACTAATATATGAGATGTCCCGATAAGGTAACGTGGACTAATATAACGGGATGGAGGTAGTATAACAGTTATTCTCCTCAAAATATATGAACTTAGAGAAATAAATTATTACAAATTATTATAAATTATTTTAATCTGCCCGTTACTTGTGACAATAAAAAAAAATGTTAAGACGTAATATTACAATTTTTCGATTAGCTCATTGTTCGATATCATGTTAGTATGAATAGTGCAAATTTGCCCGTTAATTTTTTTGTTAGCCCGTTGTTTGATATAACGTTAGTATGAATAGTGCAGATTTGCCCGTTAAATTTTCCGTTAGCCCATCATGTTAGCATGAATAGTGCAAATTTGCCCGTTAATTTTTCTGTTAGCCCGTTGTTTGATATAACGTTAGTATGAATAGTGCAGATATGCCCGTTAAATTTTCCGTTAGCCCCTTGTTCGATATAACGTTAGCATGAATTAGTAACGTAAATATTAATATATGTTAAGCCGCCCGTTATTTATATAGGTACTTTATCATCAAAATCATATAAAAAATTTGATGTGGGATAAAAAGTCTTTATTTTGAATTGAATAATAATATGAATTTAAGTATCCCTTAATCTCCTTACCCACAAAAATATTTGTTATTTATTTATTTGATTAGCATCTTTAAAATGCAATTCACGTATTATACCTATTAGTTTATACATGAGAAGTATCAAATACTATATTGTAATTTTGTGACAATTGTATGACTTAGTAAATAAAAAACAAAAAATCAACTCACAATATAATGAAGAGTGAAATTTTAAACAAATAAAAATCGTTTGATTTTTGTTTTTGAGATTTTTACATTAATTATGTAGTTTCTCAAATTAAAGAAATAAAATGAAGAGTGAAATTTTAAACAAATAATAATCGTTTAATTTTTATTTTTGAGATATTTACATTAATTATGTAGTTTCTCAAATTAAAGATGAATTTTGGTGGAAATATATGGATCTATTTATATAGGTAATCCATTGTTAAGTTCTTGTAAAAAATCGATGTGGGACAGAAATTGTGAATAAATATAAAATAAGCCAAATCAATGAGAATATTCGAAAATATTAAAGAAAATCATACGTGATGCCACGTATGATCGGGATCCGTATCGGTATTATATATATATTGATTTGAAAAGTCGGTACGATTTTAATACTTTCGTACTTCTTTGTTTCAATTCTTCTTTATTTAAAGTTGTTGATTTTTTTATTGTTTTCGATCCTTGTACTTAAGTTCACAGTACGAAATTTTACAAATCCTACCAGAAAATTTTCGTACTTCTTTATTTTTGGTATTTCTCTACTTTCATCTTTGCACGTGTCTTTTTAGTAAGGAAAACAACTTCAAATTTCTTGTTTTGTACCGCAATTCCTAGTACGAATTTAACATAAATGTTATTTGAACTTTTTAGATTTTTATTACTTTCGATCCATGTACTTAAGTACATAGTACAAAATTTACAAATCGTACTAGTAACATGCAGAATTTTTATTATTTCACTCTATGCACTTAATAACACAGTACGAAACTTACAAAATCTTACTAGAATCGTGCATAATTTTATCTATTCACTCTATGTACTTAAGAACACGAGTAGAAAGATTACAAAATTGTACTAGAAACGTGCATAATTTGTCACTCCACTCTATACACTTAAGAGAGAAAAGAGTTAGTGGTGAAGAGAGAGAAATTGTCAAAAAAAAGTTAGTAAAAGGTATGATAAGAGAGAGAAAGTTCATGCAAAAGGAGAAAAAAGAGAGAGAAGTTGATGGGTGTCAGAAAAAGTGGAAAGAAAAGAAAGAGAGAAGTTGATTGGTGTCACAAAAAGTGGAAGAAAGTAGGGAGAAAAGTTGGTGTGCCAAAAAAAAAAGAGGGATGGGGAAAGAGAGAGAGCGCACATGCTCAGGGGCAATCTCATCTCATTTTCAAAAATATTGGTATATTTTGTGTTTTTAAAGATCCAAACCTAAATTTGATTTTTTAAGTAGGATATGAGTATACTATTTTTTATTTTATTTTTGCCTCTAATACAATCCTAATTGGATTGGTGAGCCCTAGTCACTTAGTTACAATCCTAATTGAATCATGAACTCATGAATTGATTGAATAGAATCAAGAAAAATCGATTTTTGTATCTTGGCACCTAATAATGGAGATAAATGATCTCATATATAAACACTAAATAGATTAAAATAAGGTTATCATTTCTTATTTAATTCGATTGACTGGAAATATATCAAAATTTTAATATAGGGTTAATGTTGTCAAAATACACGAGTTTTACCCCGAATTCTATTTTTTCCATAACCTTTGAAAAAATTGCCAAAATACATGACAAAATGCACTCCAATTTTTTTTTAAAAAAAAAATCCAACACTTCTACAACAATTTAACAATTTAATTTTTTTCTTGTGCAACAACATGAACTGAACCACTATCTCTCTCTAAACTCATCATTTCTGCAATTGCTTGGAAATTGAAGGGAGTTCTCTTCTCCTCTTTCTCAATTAAATATTTCGATCACATTTGGACCCCTTAACCCTCCTCTACTGAAAAGTTTGAATCGTCGTCGTATTCCGCTTTTACCCTATGCCCCCACCAATGGTAAGCCTTCGCCTTAATTGAGAAATCAAGGTCTACAATTTGGTCAAAATCAGGAACCCTAAGTTCCTATGAGTTGTGTCAATTTTTCATAAAACGATGTCATTTTAATGTGTTGTTAACTTATGCTACATAATCATCGCCGTGTGCCAACTAAGTTACAATTTGGGGGAATATGACTTTTAGGGAAATTTTGTACTCCGTAATTAATTGAATATTTCTGTATTTTTTGACAAGTTCTAAAGTTCATTTAAAAAAAGAGAAATCCTTAAAAATCATTCTTAAAACCGTTCAACGTATTAACTAACCATCTCACTCACTCACTCTCTCTCTCTCTCTCTCTCTCTCTCTTCCACGGCGGCGACGCTGGTTCAAAATTCCTCAAGCGTGAAACATTGATTCCTTCGATTGTGCAGGCAAGTCGATTTCACGTCTTCTAAACCAGTTTTGTTTGTCGTTGTTGATTTGTAAAAGCCATGATTTCAATTGCACGCAAGAATTTCGCCTCTTTGTTTTGGAACCCTAATTGTAATTCATTTCTCTGCAACTCCAATTCTCTTTCCCTACTTTCAGTCCACCTTCTCTCGACTTCGACCTCGAAGCTAATACCCCATTGCCGTGAATTTTACGATGTATTGTTCCGAAAACACCAGTTTTCTTTTGAATCCGCATATTCGCTGTCTTCGTCCCACCTTCCTAAATCTACAACCCCGGAAAAAGCCGATTCAGTTCTATCATTACTGAAAGAGTATAGCTTTACGACTTCTCAGCTGGAGAAACTCATCAGATATCAACCTGGGATTCTAGGGTATGCCATTGAGAATCTTCAATTGAAGCTCAAGATATTTCTAGATTTGGGGCTTACTTCCGAGGAGATTGCCAACATGTTGAGCTGTAATCAGGCGGTCTTACATTTGAGCCTGAAGCACAAGATCATTCCATCACTATCCATCCTAAAGGGATTGCTGGGATCCGACCATGAGGTGGCCAGGCTCTTAAGAAAATCTGGTTGGTTTCTAACATCTGATTTGGGTAAGAGCTTAATGCCAAATGTAGAAATCTTGAAGAGCTCCGGCATACCTATGGAGCGTGTCCTTCACTTACTCTATACTCAACCAAGATGTTTCTTGATCAAGCCTGATGTTATGAGGAAATCTATAGACAGGGCCATTGAATTTTGCATGCCTCTGACTTCGGCTGCTTTCATACAAGCTGTTGGAGTATTGGCTCATACGAGCCCAGGGATGTGGGAAGTCAAGCTGCAAACTTTCCGTGATTTGGGATTTTCTGATGATGATATATTCGCTGTGTTTAGGAGGCACCCAACTGTTCTTTCAATATCCCAAAAGAAATTGGAGAGTTCAATGGAGATTATTCTTGGCACAGGGAAGTACAATATCTCGGATATTGTTACTAATCCAAATTCTCTTGGGTGCAGTATCGAGAAGAGACTTGAACCGCGCCTGCAAATTTTGGGTCTCTTGGAAAGTAAGAATTTGATTGAAAAGTGGCCTGCTCTTGGAACAGTTATCACCTATAATGACGGCCAGTTTTTCAACAAATTTTGTAAGCCTTATTTTGATGAGGTTGGCGAAGAATACATCACAAAGAGGTGATTCTGTTTCCATGTACATGACTTCAATTGGATGCGGTTCAAATCTTCACTTACCGGCCTTTACCTATTTCGTCTCAACTTCGTGGTAAGAGTGGCCTAGGCATGATGAAGATTTAGTTGGAAGAATGCCCATGGATTTTGGGAGACATTATCTCCATTTGATGCAATATCTTGGAAGAAAGTTTCGATTATGAAATGCCAGTTTCTTTATCTCTTTACTCATACTCTTAAACTGAACCTTCGAATGTAAAGGAGGGAATGCATATGAGAGCTATATTAGTAACATAATTTTCATAGTATCGCTAGAGAGTAGTTACAAATTTTGCACGCAAAACACATGATATGTTCAAAGAACTCAGCATCACGATACTTACGTATTGTTAGGCAACCCAGAACTAAGTAACACGAGGTTAATCGTGTTCTTTAAAGTTCCATTTTTCCGTTCTGCTAACCCATTCTTTTGAGGACTATAATTAAGGACCACTACTAAGTTCGTGAATTATACCACCTTTTTATATATATATATATATATAGGGGTGAGATCCTGTACAAAATAGGTTTATCGTAAAAAATAAAAAATGATGCATTTTATGCATAATTTATAATGCATGATATACATAATTATAATGCACGATGCATTATATGCATTATCTATACAATCATAATGCATTTTCAGTAAAATCATAATGCACCAGTTAATCTACACCGTAGATCACACAGATCAATGGTCCAGATCACTTCTCATTTCTTACGGAATCTGTCTTTTGTATGTGATCTCTCCGCTATATATATATATATATATATATATATATATATATATATACTGTAAATTGATTCATTATCAGATTCTTCTGAGTTTATAGCTTCTATATTATATTCTCCAATTTCTTCTATTAAATTTGCTCTTTCATAGTTTTTATTTTTATTAGGACATTTATTAGCTAAATGTTTCTCAGAATCACATATAAAACATCTACATTTTCTTTTATAAGGTTTTTTAACATATTTATTTTTATCTCTATTTTTGTTATATTTATAAGTAGTACTTTTTCTAATTCCTTTTTTATAAGGTTTTTTATAATACCCATAAGCTTGAGGTGTATATATAGTTGTTTTACAAAATGCCCATGCTTGTCTTTTTATTTGTTCTTTTATTACTGCATCTTTACATTTATCTTCTAAATATTTAAATGTAAAAGTAATTCTTGGTCCTATACCTAGATTTATAGTATTCTTTTCAGTATTTTCCCATGCTTCATGTATTTGTTTTCCTAAATCTCCTGGAAGTTTTATAAAATATTTATTACATAAATTATCTTCCATTGCTCTACCAGTTTGCGATAATAATCTAACAAAATCATTTGTAAATTCTCTTATAAATTTAAAATCTGAAATACTTAATTGTTCTAGATTTCTTATTGCAGTGTCTTGTAAGAATGTATTATCTTTTGCTGGATCTATTCCTATTATTAATAATCTTATAGCACTTGTAAAATTATAAGGATTATCTCCTAATGCTTTTAATTGATTTATTTCATCAGGAGCTTGTGCTTTTTTACTCTGCCATAATCCTAAAGCAGTTGGTCCTAAAGTTGTTTCTAAATAAGAAAACATATCCATATCTACTCTTTTTTCTTTTTCCCAATTTCTTACTACAGTTTGTTCCCAAACTAAAACTTCATCTCCCCATAATTGTGGGCTTTGTTGTTCTATATATAACATATCTCCACTATATATTTTTCCTATTGGAGCACGTTTACCTTTTCCAATTATTGTAGATTCTCCTTCATATTGGGTTTGAGCTGGTATCCAATTTTGTCTACCCTGTCCAGTTATACTACTTTCTCCTGGTTGTGTAAATTCTAATTTTGGTCTTTTATTACTAGAATCCATAGAAGCATCCATAAAATTAGTTTCTATATTATTTTTTGATTTATAAAATTCACTTATCATAATTTTTCCTTGTTCAATATCTTGGACTAATGGCAAATTAAAATATTTTTCTAATTCTTTATAAGCTTGATTAGAATCCATTCCTAATTCGGTAATACATTCTATTAACATATCATCTACTTGATCTTGTAAATTTAATTCAGTAAATTTTTTATTAATTATTTCATCTATATTTGTTTTTGTTTCTTCAAATTTAAATGAGAATATATAGTCATATACCCAATTTCTACTAGTAAAACAAAATTTTGCTTTGGAAGTTTAAAACACAAAAAAATACCCATTTTTTGCTTCGGTAGACAAAAACGCCCCTGCTTTTTAGGTTCGGAGTTACTATTTACTTTTTTTCTTTTTTCTAACCAATTTTTCTTCATTATACACATCACCATCTCTCTCTATTTTATTTCTTCACTCTCTCTTTCTCTCTCTACCCCTCTCTCTCTCTTTCTCTCTCTATCCTCCCCATCGGACCCAGCCACTCCGCCGTCAACCTCCGCGCGGCGGACTCCACCTGCCTCGCCTGGCTCGACGCCCAGCCGCCGCGGTCCGTCATCTACGTGGCGTTCGGCAGCACCACCAGGCTCAGCCGGCGGCAGCTCGACGAGATCGCGTCGGGGCTGGAGCTGACGCGGCGGCCGTTCCTCTGGGTGGTGGTCGGGGCTGGCGGAGGACTCGCTGCAGCCGTATTCCCGGCGCTCCGGCCATGCCCGATTCGGCGCTCCGTGGCAGATCCTCTCCTTTCGTTGCCGTGGCTCCAGCCCCTTCTTCCACTACCACTGCTCCCCGATTCACCACTCGCGCGAGTCCTCCACCTCCAGGTTCTCCGCCTCGCTCAAGAACCCCAGTCGAGCCCGAGAATTGGCCGGAGATGGGGGATGTGGTGAGAATGATAAGAGAGGCGAGGGTGGAAGCTCATTGACTGGAAAAGTGTTTGAAGTAGTGCGTGTTTTTTTTTTTTTTTTTTAATTTCTTTACTTGAAGGAGGAGTAATGGCTGCCCAATGACTGGAAAAGTCTCCCTCCCTCTCTCTCTCTCTTAGTTTGCTCTGCAGGTGTTTGTATTTTTGTTTCTTTCAGTTGATGAGTGAAGCAAATGGAGGAGTGGGTTTATTTTTGGGTCCCTTTTTTCGATCTGATTTCCATTATGATTGAGTTGATTTGTTAATTAATTGTGGATATACGAGATGATTACTTTGGTTCGATCGTGTATTAATTTGGTGAATACATCTTCTTTTGATGGAATTGTTTAATTTGAAAGTCAATTGGGTTGGGTATGATTACTCGAAACCATCAAACTTTGTTTTGCTTTTTGAAATTTGAAAACTAAAGTGAGCACACTATCTACGAATGCTATCCTCTGTCCCGATTACTTAAGAACACAGTACGAAATACAAAAAAAGATTACTAGTCTTGTGTAAGTTTTTGTTCAATTTATATGATATACTAAAGTACACAGTACGAAAGGAAGAAAAGCTTACTGCGTACTTAAGTACACAGTACGAAACACAAAAAAAGATTACTAGTCTTGTATAAGTTTTTGTTTAATTTACATGATATACTAAAGTACACAGTACGAAAGGAAGAAAATCTTACTGCGTACTTAAGTACACAGTACGAAACACAAAAAAAGATTACTAATCTTGTGTAAGTTTTTGTTCAATTTATATGATATACTAAAGTACACAGTACGAAAGGAAGAAAAGCTTACTGCGTACTTAAGTACACAGTACGAAACACAAAAAAAAGATTACTAGTCTTGTATAAGTTTTTGTTCAATTTACATGATACACTAAAGTACACAGTACGAAAGGAAGAAAATCTTACTGCGTACTTAAGTTCACAGTACGAAACACAAAAAAGATTACTAGTCTTGTGTAAGTTTTTGTTCAATTTACATGATATACTAAAGTACACAGTACGAAAGGAAGAAAAGCTTACTGTGTACTTAAGTACGTAGTACGAAACACAAAAAAAGATTACTAGTCTTGTGTAAGTTTTTGTTCAATTTACATGATATACTAAAGTACACAGTACGAAAGGAATAAAATCTTACTGCGTACTTAACTACACAGTACGAAAGGAAGAAAATCTTACTGCGTACTTAACTACACAGTACGAAAGGAAGAAAATCTTACTGCGTACTTAAGTACGCAGTACGAAACACAAAAAAAGATTACTAGTACTTATTTGTATGGAACACAGTACGATTTGTAACACCAAAATTACCAGAAAGAGAGAGAGAGTGTTGGTGGTCAAAGTCAAAAAGCAAAAAGCAAAAAGTAAAAAGCAAAAAGTAAAAAGCAAGGGTATTTTGGTACAAAATTTGAAAATATGGGTATAAGTTGTGTTTTTTAACATACAAAGCAAAATTTTGTTTTTTAAGTTGAAATTGGGTATTTTCCTTTTTCCCTCAATTTAAATCCTATTTCAGTTTCTAAATTATTTTCTAAATAATCGTACTCTTCATTATTAAATTGACAATATCCTATCATTTCTGTTTCAGTTAATTCTAATGTATTTAATTCTTCAGAATCAGTATCATAAATGGGTTCTGTATCATAATATTCATTCATAAAACTATGATTTATTTCTACATCATCATCTTCACTATCTTCATTTTTATTATCTTGTTTAATAAAACTTGTAAATCTTAAACTAGCTAATCCATTGTTGTCATAAATAACACTTTTTTGTGGTACTAAAATTTCATTCTCATTCTTTTTTAAATCTTCTAAATTCCATTCTAATCCTGCTAATTCATTAGGATCAATTTTCTGCGGTTCTATCATTTTAATTCCTTTTGAAGCAATAACTTTTATTATTTTTTCAATATTAACTTTATATTTCATACTTGATGATGTACTCATTTTGCCTAATGTTCCAATACTTATGACTAAGTTATTTCCTTCATAATTTGTATATCCTTTTGTTTGTATAGCTATTTTTATTTTACTGATATCTCTAGTATCCTTTAAAATATTTGGAGCACAGTAAAATAATGCTGAATTTTTACTTAAATCTACTTCCATTCCTGCTATAATAGCTCTTTTAATATCTTGTTTCCAAGCTTGATCTATTATTAATACTAAGGCTTTAGTTCCTGTTTCTTGCCTTCCAAATGCTTTTATTCCAATTATTATTAATCCTATATGCGAAAATAATTTATTACTCTTTATTAATTTCTTTATAGTTTCTGGTGATAATATTTCTATAAATTCTGTTGTTCCATCTATTATTCTAGTACTTACTTCTCTACTTCCTTTTATAAAACTTGTATTTATGTTTAACATTCCAGCTTGATATAAAACTCTTGGTTGTAAAATATCAAAACTATGATTATTATAAATTTCTAAATTTCTATTAACATCTATTTCTTCTTCTAATTGTATAGTATTTTGAGAGCTATTACTTCCAGATCCCCTTCTAGAATTTATTATTCTATGTAAAAATGTATCTGAAGTAATAATTTCATTTATATTACTAGTAGAATTTCTTCCTTGTTGTATAGTATGTGATCGTCCTGAGAAAGATCTAAAATTACTCATTTTCTAGGTTTCCAATAATTATATAAACTAGGAGTTGTTTTTCTAGGTCTATCTGGTGGTCCTAAATTTAGGTTATTAATAGCTTGTGTAATATTATCTATATCTTGATTTATAGATTGTTTACCTAATCTTGTTTCTAGTTTGTTAAGAGTTTCACTTAATTGTAAATCGAATTCTCCTATTAATTTTTTAATTTCTAATTCAACTTTCTTTGGTTTTAAATTTTCTATTAAATAATTTAATTGATTTATATCAGTTTTACTAGGTAAATTTTTATTAAGCTGTTTTATTTCTAAAATAATTTGATTATTTTGTTCTTTAATATAATCAAAATTTTCAACAACTTGTTTAAGAAGTTTTTTCTTTTCTTGATTACTATATAATATTTCTTTAAGTAAATTAGTATTTTCTTTTTTATCTCTTTCTAGATTTTTACTAAAACTTATAATTAAATCTGTAATACTATTTAAATGATTTTCTTCTGAATGTATTAAATGTTTAAATTTTTTATCAAATTGACAATCAAAACTATAATTTTCACAAGAAATTTTTCGTTTATCTTTTCCTAAAACCTCAGAATTTAGAGTTTCAGACTGGTAACAAGAGTTCGAATCAATGATTATGAAAAAATCCTATCCTAAAGCTTCAAGTAAATTCTAATTCCATCCTTATTCTTAAGATTAAACATATCCCTTTTTATTATAAAACAAATTTCAACAAACAACACGTGGTTTAAGCGTTTCTCAAAAAATCAAACTCTCCCTTTAATAAAAATATCATTACTGTAAAATACAACTTTATCCTTCACCTAGGCGGGTTTTTAACAAAGAGGACTTACAACACAATGTTGCCTAACAAGTTAAGCCTGTCCTAGTCTTTTAGGTCTCAGAAGCATTTACAGCTCTGATACCATTAAGAAAGGGGGGTGTGTTTTTTAGGGTTACACATTAAACCACAAATTAAAAAGAAGAAATACATACCGAAAGAGCTCACACAGAGCTCTGGTAAGAAGAACAGCAAACAGCAAACACAGAAATTTACAGCGGACGAGCAACGAACACAGCAACGAGGAAGAGAGTTTTTTTTTTTTTTTTTTAATGTATAAGGGATATATTATATGTGCTAAGGATGGGGATTTAGAATTACTATCGGCTAAAGGAATAGGATGCTAAAGATTTAGAAACTCATGTTTTTTTTTTTTTTTTTGAAAAACTCAAGCTATATTGATTCTTCGATGATGGATCGTTACAATGAAGAGGTTTTGCCTATTTATAGGCAAGATTACATGATAAACATAAAGAAAATTGAAAAAATTCTTCCTAATAATAAATACCTATAAAGCTAAAATTCTACTTAATAATGAATGCCTACAAAGAATAACCTATGAAAGTTCTCCACCATTCCTTGAGGTCTCGTGATAAACTTGTCGGCTTTGAAATTCTTCTTAATGGCTTTCGATCGTTCTCTCTCGATCGTTCTTTTGATCACCATTTTCTATACAAGCCAAAAAACAAAACAGAAAAAGTATAATAATACAAAAGAGATGGCAGACAATAAGTGACTACCTATCTAATTTTCTGTATAATTTTGAACAGGTGTCTAAAAATCTCGATGTGTATCTGGTATGGTGTCAATACTTCCATAACTTTGCGAGTCTTCAAACATAGGGTTGTCTTCTTTATCTGTATTAATTATTGCATTTTCTTCATCAGTAAGACTATCACCCTCTCCACTGAAAGGAAGGATCATTTTCCAGTTTGGAGTGACCCAAATTTGTAAATAATGTCCTTCAGCAGCAAGTCTGTAGTTCATCCATGACTCAAATTTTGGAATATTTTCTGACTTTTGGAAAATTTTAATTTGTTCTTGAGCATGCTGGAATGAGAAATTATCAGGCTCCGTCTTCATGAATAGAGTCTTGAGATATTTTCCAGCATATTCCCTGTCTGTCAAATATATTCTTTTTCGAGCAGGACGATATGTATAAGCTGTAGCTTCAGGAAAAGAAGCCAATATTTTGCTGTATACTTTTGGATTTAGAGCTGAATAAGAAATATTCCCAGCTATGATTAGGAATTTTTCTCCAAACTTATTCATCAGATTTTCAATCTTTTCTGTGTATGTAAATTCCATGAAATCAATCATACCATTATGGTAAAAATTGATTATCATATCATCTGGCATATCTGTTTTGTTTAAATCAATTTGTAACAACAGAGGTCCAGGAATTTTTTCTTGTTCTTCCATCAGATTTCCATCCTGTACTGTGTAATCAGGTCTCTGTATAACTTTTATTCCTTTATATTTTTCTTCATTAAAATAAATTTCCGCAAGTTTCTTTTGTAAATTCATAATAACTTCAGGAAATTCATTTAAAACTTTTTCAGAAATAATATCCTCAAGGGCAGGAATAGTGTTTAAAATTGGTTTCATGGTTTCTCTCCAGGGAACGTCAAGAATTCTAGTTTTAAAACTTTCAAAACTTCTTGGAGAAGGGGAATAACCAGATTTATTTTTTAAATTATTAATTTTTTCATTTAACTTTGTAATAGTTAACTCCATAATTGAAATCGTCTGATCTTTAAAAGTACAATCATTTTGTAAAGTTTTTAACTGATTGTTCAGATCAGAAGTTTTTCTTTGAAATTCCACAAGTTGTGATTCATAGTTTTTTAATAAAGCAGATTGCTGCTGAATCACACCACTTGGGTTTTCTTGAGCAATTTGAGCAAAACTTTTTACTTCCTCTGGTTCTATATAAAAAATCTTGTATACCAAAGGCTTCTCTAGCATTTGCTAAAGCTTCTGAAAAACTGTAAAAACCTTTATAAAGTGGTTTGGGACAGCAAATATATTTTCTAACTGTATTAAAATTATGAAAAACTCCAATTTTTGTCCCTCTGAAAATCACATAATGTGTAAATTTCTTTTGTTGCTCTGGTTTTTGGTTTTGTTCTGAAAAATAAAATGCCAGAGCATTTAAAACTTGCACTTTAAAAGCAGTGGCTTTTGGAAGAGTTTGTATATGCCACAAATTATCAAGAAGAACCTGTTGTTTCTGTGTAACTCTTGAATTTGCTCTAAATTGCATAGCAGGGTTAGAGCATTGTTGTAAAGTTACAGTTCCAAACTGTATATCATTTCTAACTTCTCCCAATTTTGTAAGCTGTGTAATCTTTCTGCTGTCTTCATCTGAAGAAATATCCATTCCTTCTGATCTCGAACTTTGAGACTGTATAATTTTCTCCTTGCCTTTGGAAGGTTTAATAATCCTTTTATCCATTTTCTACATAAAAAGACGATTTATTTTTCGAGATAAGAGATCAGCAATATTATTATCTTGTCCTTTAATATGTTCAAATATTATTTTATAATTATTTCCTTGAATTATTTGTTGTAAATTAATCCATCTTGTTTTATTAACCTTTTTACTATTAGCATTATTAATAAATTTTACAATAGCTTCACAATCTGTTCTAACAGTAAATTCATTTTTAAGCCATATTTTAAATTTTTCTAATGAATTAATTAAAGCCTGGATTTCATAATCTAAAGATGTCCAGTTTAATCCTGTTTTATTAAAATTACCACTAGCATAAGCAGCTATTTTTTCTTCACTTTTTTGACTATATTTATGAGGTTTACAAATTAAAACTGCTCCCCAACCTTCTTTACAACCATCACATTGAATAATTTTATAACTATCATCTGTAGGTAACTCTAGAGGTTTTATATTTTTTACTTCATTTTTAATTTTTTGAATTAATTTTTCATCTTCTATATTAAAATGCCGTTGACCATTTTTAGTTGTCTTACTATATAAAGGGCCAACTAATTTACTAAGATTTGGAATAAATTTTCTAGCATAATTGACAAGTCCTAAAAATGATTGTATTTGTTTTAAGTTAGTTAATTTATTAGGAAATTCTAGAATTTTTGTAGCTATATGGGGTTGTAATTCTATTTTTCCATTCCCAATTTCTAATCCTAAAAATGATATTTTTCTTTTAAATAATTCCATTTTTCTTTTACTAACAACTATACCATTTTGCTCAATTTCTTTAAAAATAATATTTAAATGTTCTTCATGCTCTTTTAGATTATTACTTGCTACAAGAATATCATCAATATAAACAAGGCAGAATTTATATTTTAAAAATATTTTATCCATAAATCTTTGAAAAATTGCAGGTGCATTTTTTAATCCAAAACTTAAAACATTCCATTCAAATTGTCCTTCAGGACAAGAAAATGCAGTCCATGGTTTAAACCATTCTTCTAACTTTAGCTGATTATAACCACTTTTTAAATCAAACTTGCTAAATATCTTTTTGTCTTGAATTAATGCTAAAAGAGTTTCTTTATTAGGTATATTATAACCATCATCTTCACAGTTATCATTTAATCTTTTATAATTATAAACTATTCTAGGTTTTCCTCTTTTTATTTCAGAATGATTTCTTACTATAAAAGCTGTAGACCTATGAGGACTTTCTGAATGTCTAATTAATCCTTGTTTTAACATTTCACTAATTTGTTTTCTAAATTCTTCTACATCTTCTGCACTATATTCTCCATTTTTAGTTCTTATTGTTATTTCTGGTAATTTTATATTTATTTTACAAATATAATTAACTCTTGTTTTAGTAATATCTTCTCCTATTAATCCTAATTTTTCTAATTTCAATATTATAGGATAATTTTTACTTTTAGTAATATCAGGACCCTTTTCTAATTCTTGTGAAATAAATTGTGATAATAACATTATAGCCTCATTTTCTATAAAATTATTTTGTTTATTTTGAACTTGTTTTAAAAAATCTAATTCTCCTAGTCCACCACGCTTTCGAGCAAACTCTGATGTATGTGTATATCTATGTGTTGGAAAACTGTAAACTTGTTTACTTAACGTAATAAAGTTTTTTGCAATTGTAAGGTTACCATTTAAACTAGTGATAAAATTTAATCCTAATAAGAAATCTTTAGAATTTGTTTCCTTTGGATTTATTATAACTTGAGGTAAATCATATTTAAGACTATAATTTCCTGCAAAATTTAAAAATTGTATTCCAGCCGGTTCTAAACAATGTGTTATTTTCATTATTCTATTTTCAACTGTTCTTGTTTCCATTTTATAATTTAATAGCTTATGAAATTTAGGATCTACTAAGCTATATCCTATTAAGCTTTTAGTACTTCCTGTATCTAATATAGCATTTAGATCTACATAATTTTTATTATCTATCCATAATCTACATTGAATATTTATTAATGTTGCTGTAGCTGGATTTTTAATATTGCTATTGTTATTATTATTTATTAAAATTTTCTCTTCTTCTTCTACTTGTTCTGCCATTTTATTTATTTCAATATTTTCAAATTTATTATATTCATTGAACATAAATTCTATAGCTTCTACTCTTTTTTGTATTTCATTATATTTACTTTCTAATTGTAAATATTTATACTTATGTAATTCTAACATTGCTTCATGTTTTTCTAATTTTTCTATATATATATCTTTACTCTTATTTTCTCCAATTTTTGCTTTTCCTTTTAATTCTGTTTTTATTCCAAAAAGTTTTTCTAAACATAAGAAACAAATTTCTTCAAAACATTTATTACATTGATATCTACGTGAAATTTCAGGATATAATTTACAATTTATACATGGTATATGATTATTTCCCTTTTCCCTAATCCATTCATGTATACAATTATCAAGGGTATTCATATATGTATAAGTTACTACTGTAGGATCCTTTTCTATATATATATATATATTATTATTAAATCTAAGCCTCTTTATTCTTCTATGACAAAGACTTGTGTGTGGCCGGCCGCATGGTGAGGCCGGATCCACTTGACCTGCCCGGCCCGCCAACCCGACCCGGCCCGGCCCAACTGTGGTCAACCCGACCCGGTTGACTCAATTTCGGGTCGGGTCAACCCGACCCGGTCTGTGTTGACCCGACCCGTTTAAGTAAAGTGTCAATCTTTGTTAATAAAAGTGTTAATCTTTATGAACAAAAGTGTCAATTTTATAAATAAAAATTTATACGTAATTTGTATGTATGTAGTAATTTTAAAATTACTTTATAGGGTTCATATATCAATTTAGGGTTTTATAATTATTGTTTAGTACTCCCTCTGTCCCACTGATATAGGGGCCTTTTCCTTTTCGGGACGTCCCACTGATATAGGGACCTTTCCCGAAATAGAAATTTTTAACCAAATAAAATTCTGACACATCACTTTAACCCACTACCTTTCACTTTAACCCACTATCATCACTCTCGTCTTAATTCCCGCGCCGAAAAAAAAGGTCCCTATCCCAGTGGGACGGAGGGAGTATTTAACTTCAATTTTATAATGTTGAATATGGATTATAAATTGAAACTTAGGATATATAATTCTCCAGCAAAAGTGTCAATCTTAATGAATAAAAGTGCCAATTGTTCTGAATGAAAGTGTCAATCTATTTGATATCGAAAATTTTATATATATTTTTTATCGACTTGTTATTATAATGTTTTGATATTATGGTTTATGTTATTTTATATATATATATATATATATATATATATATATATATATATATATATATATATATATATATATATATATATATTTCCATAACATGAAATTAATATTCATTATTAACGTATTTTTCGTAAAAGTGCCAATTATTATGAATAAAAGTGTCAATGTTTCAAAAGTGTCAATCTTTGTAAACAAAAGTGTCAATGTTTCAAAGTGCCAATCTTTATAAACAAAAGTGTCAATCTTAATCCGGCCTCACAGGAGTGTGCCCCTTCTTCTATTGAGCTTATTTTCTACATCTTGTTTGTACAAAACTCATCTTTTAGACTTATGTTGCGTTTGCTTTGATGCGAAAGATAATGAGAGAAAAAAGAAAATTACTCTATAAATTCTACATTTTTTCTCACCCTTTTCTCACCTTTTATCAATGAGGGGGGACTTTACTTTTAAAATTGGAGAAAATATTTACGACACCAAATTGAAGAGGTAATATTTTCTTTCCATTGTAGTGCAAATGAAGGGGGGAAATAGAAAAGGTGAGAAAAAGGGTAGAATTTATTGGGTGATTTTCTTTTTTCTCTCATTTTCTTTCACATCAAAGAGAACGCAACCTTAAGTAAAATAATTATAATATGCTTAGAATAATCATCTAAAAAGGTTATATAGTACTCCCTTTGTCCCCCTATAGACGTTACGTTTTATTAAAAAACATATATTACAAAAACATAATACTTCCTCTGGCTCGCGATTTTTGAGACGTTTTCCTTTTTGGGCCATCTCACGATTTCTGACACGTTTCCATTTTGGGAAATAATTAACTTTCTAACTGCACAATTAGTTCTCCCTTATTACAATTAACATATTTATTAAATAAATATAAAAAATAAATAAATAAATAAATAAAATAAAATTTTAATTGCATATTTAATAAAATAAATAAAATAAAATAAATAAAAATATAAAATAAATAAAATAAATTTTTTAATTGCATATTTAATAAAATAAATAAAATAAATATAAAAAATAAAAAATAAAAATAAATAAAATAAATAAAATAAATAAAATAAAATAAAATAAATTTTTAATTGCATATTTAATAAAATAAATAAAATAAATAAAAATATAAAATAAATAAAATAAATTTTTAATTGCATATTTAATAAATAAATAAATAAAATAAAATAATTAAAAATAAAAAATAAAAATAAAAAATAAAAAATAAATGGATTGCAGTGTTTTTTGACAACAACCACAAAAAAAATTAAAAAAAAAACTGCTCATAAATCGGTAATTGATTTAATTAATTTACAAAAAAAATATTAACATTATTTTTTATATTTATTCTAATTTATATAAATAATGCAAAACAAATAAACAAAATACCATCACTAAACAACATACTTAAAACACTAAACACTCTCGCCATAAAAACCGTGCCGAAAAGAAACGTCTCAGAAATCGTGAGCCAGAGGAAGTACTATTAATCTATACCTATACTAAAAGGAACCTTATGTTACAAAATAGTGTATTGTCTATAATGTCCTTTAAAATTACTTAAAATCAAGGATAAGTAAGTAATTAAGTATACTCATAATTAAGGTATAAAAATATAATTGGATTTACATTTATTAAAATTAAAAGAAACGTAATCTATTCCATATAAAAAGTATCTTGTTTGAGATGATTTAATTTATTCCTTTCTTTTTCCTCTTCTTCTTCTTTAAATCCATAACGACTTAGTTTTGTTCAGATAAATTTTCAATTGACGTAAGATCTAAAATTTAAAATATTTGGAAAATTCCAAAATAACTAAAAGTTAAAGTAGTCGTACCACAATTTTGATTTACTCCCTCTGTCCTCAATACGGTGACCCTCTAGGTTGGGCAGATGTTTTTTTTGTATTTTGATGATATAGTAATAAATTAATGTGTTAAAGTGTTAAAGTGGAATAATTGTGGGTCTATTTGGTTTTATAATAGTATTAAATTGTTAAAGTATTAAAAAGTAGGTGGATAAAATGTTAAAATGTTAAAGTGATTGTGTGGTCTACCTCCTAAAACGGAAAGGGTCAGTAAATGGAGGACGTCACAATATAGTAATAGTGTCAGTAGATGGAGGACATAGGGAGTATTTTATTTTGATACCTTTTTCCTTTTAAATTGGAGTTAATCTTTTAATTTTATTTATTTTATGGTTTTTGTCTTTGTTTTCCATTGAATTGTTATTGTTTTACTGACATGTTTATTATTTGAATCATTAGCATGAACATAAATTTTATTATCTTCAATTATTATTATTATTATTATTATTATTATTATTATTATTATTATTATTATTATTATTATTATTATTATTATTATTATTATTATTATTATTATTATTTATTTTTTTTTTTGTTATTGTTGTTTATCCAATATTTTGTGCACATCTTCTTTGACTAGAGTGCTTCATTTTATTTTGGGTAAAATAGCATATATAACCCTATAGTATGGATACCCCTATGACATATACAAGTATATGGTAAGATTTGATGCAAATACATCCCTAGAGTTAAAAAAAATAAAAAATAAAAAATAAAAAAAATAAAATAATAATAATAATAATAATAATAATAATAATAATAATAATAATAATAATAATAATAATAATAATAATAATAATAATAATAATAATAATAATAATAATAATTGTGCAAATCCTCCCAGAAGCTAAAATTCTAATGTTATTCATAAAGGAAATAGTTAAAGAAAATTCATAACGCAACGTGTTCTTTAATTTATTATTAATTGTTCAAAAAAAAAAATTATGACAATGTTCAATTTTAAAGTATTAGTTTAATTATGTGTACTAATATATGCCAATGAAATAAATTAACAGTGAGCTTAAAATTTCACATTATTTTCCTTTATCGGTTCTTCTTTAGAAAATTTAAAAGTAAAGATCTACTAATTATCAAACCGACATTAATTGGGTTAAGGTTTAGTTGCTGGAAGACGTCCTCCATCTTTATTTCGGTGTACCAACCGTGTACAAAATAATATTTATTAGTTTATAATATTTTTTATAAAAATTAAAAAAAAATCATAATATAATATAATACAAAGTAAATCACAGTATATATTTATGACATTTTAAAATATATATATATATATATATATATATATATATATATATATATATATATATATACCTAAGTTTTGATTTATCATATATAATTTGCATCCTAAAACTCAAATTCAATGCTAAAAATAAATATAAATCCTAAATAGGTGAGTCAATCATATACAATAATTGTAAAATTTTACTAAAATATTCAAAGAAAATACATAAATTGATATTTGGTACAATAATTATCAAATTAAAATAACTTGATATTTGGTACACGCTAAGTGTAGAAACTTCGGAATAGAGGAGCTCATGTGGTTAATCGAATTAATTTTTTACGTTTAGGGAGGTATTTGTACAAATTTTTTAACTTTATGGAGGTATTTACATAAAATCTTATCATATGAGATTGCATATTTCATAGGGGTGTCTACCATATATAGGGTTGTATATGCTACTATACCCTTTTATTTTTTAGTGGTTAAGTTATACTACCTTTGTTTATTTTATCATTACACTTTGTTGTTCAATCTGTGTCTACTTTATTAAACAAAAAATTATGATAAAATAGACGTAGAGAGTATGTTTTGTGGGATGAAAGAAGTAATACGGACATGATTAATCAAAGTAATTGCAAGCATTAGTGATAAATTTACAAAATAATATTTATCGGGACATGTGTCAACATTGATTAGCTCAAAATAAATAATTAAAATAGATGTAAAACGTGCAATGCACGTTACATTTTTACTAGTATCTATAAAGGGACAGACGAAGTATACTTTTTCTCGTCTACTTGTATTTTTGAAGTCAGCTATGTCAGTTCGGCGAATTAGTCCAAGCAACTCGGTTAGTCTATGACTTTATGCTCAACAGGTTTATAGGGTTTTCTTGCGAACTTTGCTTACACGCAAACTTATTCAAAATTTCAAATTAGGGCCATTTTACGAAGTCGTTTAAAAATGCAGTGTTAACATGCCCAAGTCTACCGTGTCAAATGTCATACGATTAAAAAAAAGTAAGCAAGAACCAAAGACCTTTTGCATTAAGACATTCGGATGCTACACTAAGTACAAATAATCCCTCACTCAAATACCAATTTCCTATTAATTCACATGTGTAGTTAAGAGTACTCTACACATGGAAGGACCAAATAAAACATTGCATAAATTTAAAGTTTTTCCAGAGTGAGTTTGAGAAAAAAATTCCATTTATCGAGAATTCTCCCATATAAACAGAGTTGCTCTCTCAAGTTCCTCGAAGTGATGAAATAGATCTTTGTTGCTGCAAAAAGGCCTCGAGCCTCCAGTATCAAGTATCTAGTCATATTCTCCACTAGATTGGTCACAACCACAACAACTATACTATCGTAACTTTCTATAAGATTTGCTTGATTTTTCTTATGATGTATTGGTTTGTTGCTCTTTGCCGGTGTAAACTATGACTCTTCGAATATTGGTACGACCATGTCCGGGAACTCCACTAAAGAAACAAGTGAAGGTTAGATTTTGTTATCTTCCTATCTCCTTTGTGGTCTATGGTATTATTTTTTCTGAGCGTTGCCCTTTTCATGAGTGAATGATACGAGCTCCAACCTTAATCCTTCGTTGATGGAAGAAGAGGTGCATGTGGAGGAAGTTGTGGACGTGAATGAGGAGGAAGACGAAGACGAGGCGGAGGTGTTCGACACGGAGGAGGCTGTTGGCGATGATGCGAGCGTCAATGGGCTAAAGGAGAGGCCTCGTCGGGTGATTCGTGAGCCCAAGAGATTTGATGGATTTGTGTCTTATAGTTAGGATGCTATTTCATTTATTTGTCGTATTTATTTTGTGAGTTGGGCTTGGCCCGATGTTAGTTAGTTGAGTCGAGCGTTTAGAGCTCCGTTCGGGTTTTCTTGTTGGTTCTTTCCCGGAACGTAGTGAGTCGAACCAACCAGGGTCCTAGTATTTATATCGAGAGATTAGGTTTTATTATCATACGAACATCAATAATAAAACCCTAGTTTTCTCTTTCGTTCATCTTCTCTAAATTTGCGCCGGCGCGATCGACGGGGAGAGCCCGCGACCGTCTTTTATTTCCCGTTGTTTCCTCGAACATCTCGTTCGAGCTTGAAAAGAGGTTCGGCTCTTATCAATTGGTGCTTTCATCTTGATCCTTGCGCTCGTCGATGCATAATCCTAGATGAACGAACCCGCCGTTCGGGTCTCGGCCCCGGCCACCGGTGATGCGGCCTCCGGTGACGACAGTGGGGGGTGATTCCGTTCATACGGATACCCTTATTTCAGTGCTGCAGCGCCTTGAAGCCAAGCTCGATAGCTCCGATCAGAGGGCGACGAACCCTACTGTGCTGCGGCCCGAGCCCGACCCTCCATACGAATGGCCGCCGGGATGGCAGGACCCACCTTGGTTTCCGGAGGGCATCTCCACCACGGCGGTGACGACGACGTCCACAGCCGTGCCCCCTTCGACGGGATATTGGCAGAGTTCGGATATTTATGGCCACCACGGCGGCCAGGATCCCTCCACCGGCGTGATTTCGGGTGGAGTTGAACGACCACGGCGGACTGCGTGGGATAGGCCTCCACAACAGCCCCGTTCACAACAGCCCTACTCCGCATGGGACCCTCCCGTTTCCCGTGGTCCTTCCCCAGCCCATTCGTCCGATCCGGCCCGCCACATGAAGATGGACCCGCCTATTTTCGACGGGTCCGACGCGCAAAGTTGGGTAACTCGTATTGAGTACTATTTTGAGCATATTATGTTACCTGTGGAACATCGCTTACACTATGTCGTTTTATTGTTTGCTCCTCCTGCTTCGGATTGGATTTTCGCTTATCGCGCGAGCAATCCATGCGCTACATGGAAGAAGTTCTTGGAGGACGTGAGACGTCGCTTTGATCCCCATTACTATGTCGACTACATGGAGTTGATTTCGAAGCTTACTCAGACGGGAGTGTTGGGGGATTACAATCGTGAATTTGAACGCATGATGAACCAACTTCAGGGGGTCCCCGAATCTATCTTGCTGCCAATTTACACGAGCGGCCTTCGCCAACCAATTCGCAATCAAGTTCGTATGCAGCACTCGGCGTCGATAGCTGCCGCGATGTCATTGGCTAACGAGTTTGAGAGTACTTCGGAGAGGGGTACCCCGTTTGTTCGGAAGACATGGACGGGGAAGAGCACTTCGTTCCCACCATCGCCGGCACCTACTGTTTCCGAGCAAATTAAGCCATCGTCGTCGGCCCCACCGTCTTCAAGCCGCAACCGTGATCTTTCTCGCCTCCCGATTGTTCGCTTATCTTCGGCGGAAAAGAGGGACCGAACTAGCAAGGGGCTATGTTGGTATTGCCCCGACAAATGGAGCGTGGGGCATGCTTGTAAAACTCCTGTTTTAGCTTACATGGGCGTCGATGAGGAAGATGATGGCCCCCATAATGCCGAGGAGGAGGACAACGGCCCTGAGGTGGTAACGTCAGATGTGTCTCGTTTATATAGCTTGGATGGCCGTCCGAAGGCTTCTTCTTTGGAGTTGAGTGGTGTTTTGGGGGATGCCAATGTCTTTATATTGGTAGATACCGGGAGTACGCACAATTTCGTACATCCGAAGATAGCCGAGAAGAACAGTTTGAATTGGGAGCAAATTCGCCCGTTTCGCGTATACATGGGCAACGGAGAGTCTCTTGTGTGATCGTTTAGGTGTGCGAAGGCTAAATTGACGATCCAAGGTCATCTATTTGAGGTGGATTTGTTTGTATTGCCGGTGCATGGGCAGGACGTGATTCTTGGGATGGCTTGGCTGCGTTCGTTACACCGCGTGACGAGCGATTACGACGAGGGCACACTTGAGTTCTCACGGGGCTTGAGTTCGGTTTGCTTGCAGGTTACACCTAGGAGTCCTAAGAGGGTTTCGGTCCACAAATTTGCGTCGTTCTTGATTAATGGGGATGCAGCGTCGGTGTTTGAGTTAGTGGCCATTGATGGCTTACATTCGGACGCTTCCACTGAATCGGGGCAGACCTCGGGCGCCTTCCCTTCGGACTTACCGCCGCTGGTCCGGGACGTGCTCACCATGCATGACTCGGTGTTCGCCATGCCGACGGGACTTCCGCCTAAGCGTGTATTTGATCATAGAATACACCTTCTGCCGAGCACAAAGCCTATAAATGTGAGGCCTTACCGTTATCCTTATTTCCAGAAGGCCGAGATTGAGCGACAAGTTAAGGAGATGCTCGATATGGGAATTATTCGTCGTAGTAGCAGTGCCTTTTCTTCTCCGGTTCTTCTCATCAGAAAAAAGGATGGTTCCTTCCGATTTTGCATTGACTACAGAGCTCTCAATGCCGCCACAGTGCCGGATCACTTCCCGATACCCACGGCCGATGAGTTATTTGATGAGCTTGGCGCGGCTCGGGTCTTTACGAAGCTAGATCTCCGCTCAGGGTACCACCAAATCAGAATGCATGATGCGGACGTCTTTAAAACAGCTTTTCGGACGCACGATGGACACTTCGAGTTCCTCGTGATGCCATTCGGCCTTACTAATGCTCCATCTACGTTCCAAGCTGCGATGAACGAAATTTTTCGTCCATTCTTACGCCGGTTCGTCATTGTGTTCTTCGACGATATATTGATCTACAGTTCGACAATGGAAGCGCATGCGGAGCATTTAGCCGAGGTGTTGGGCATCCTCAAGCAACACAACTTCTTCATTAAGCTCTCTAAATGTGTCTTTTGTAGTACTACGGTGGATTATCTCGGGCATATTATTTCAGAGGGATCTCTTCGGGCGGACCCTTCCAAGATCGAAGCTATGGTTGCTTGGCCTACGCCTACTACGGTGAAACAATTACGCGGATTTCTGGGTCTCACAGGTTACTACCGCCGCTTCATTGCCGGGTATGCGATCATTGCGTCGCCGTTAACGGATTTGTTGAAGAAAGACTCTTTTGAATGGAGTGGGGCAGCCGAGGATAGTTTTGTTGCATTGAAGAAAGCTATGACTTCAGCCCCCATGTTGGCCCTACCCGACTTCTCGAAGCAATTTATTGTGGAGACCGATGCATCGGGGACGGGAATTGGCGCCGTATTACTGCAAGATCGGCATCCCTTGGCGTTTTTTAGCAAGAAACTTGGCCCTCGTCGCCGTGTTTCTTCGACTTATCATAAGGAGTTATACGCCATCATGGAGGCAGTTCAAAAATGGAGACAGTATCTGTTAGGAAGGGAATTTATTATTCGAACTGACCAGAAAAGCTTGCGGGAGTTGTTGCAGCAAGTTATACAAACCCCGGATCAGCAGCTTTATGCTCGGAAGTTGATGGGTTTCAAATTTAAGATTGAGTATAAGCCGGGGGTTACGAATAAGGTGGCCGACGCGTTGTCTCGAAAGGAGGACGAGGGTAGTGGCGCCGGGACAGACACGACCTTGTTGGTGGCGGTGTCGCAGCCGATGCCGGAGATACTTGAGTTGCTCCGAAAGGATGTTCGTGTTTTGCCGGAGTTGACGAGGCTCTGCATGGAAATTGAGTCGGGTAAAGCGGCTGCCGACTTACACTTGAGGGATGGTTTGATTTATAAGGGTCGCCGAATTGTGGTTGCGGAATCTTCGGAGGCTAAGACGGCGATATTATATGAGTTTCACTCTACGCCTTTTGCAGGCCACCCGGGCGTTGATCGTACTTTCCGACGTCTCGCACAAGCTTTTTATTGGTCCCACATGCGATGTGATGTGAAGAGGTTCGTCGGGGCTTGTTTCGATTGTCAAACAACGAAATATTCCACGCAAAAGCCCGCCGGTCTCTTGCAACCCCTCCCGATTCCGTCGAAGGTGTGGGATGAGGTATCTATGGATTTCATCACGGGATTGCCTCAATCTCGGGGGTTCACATAGATCATGGTGGTGGTTGATCGTTTTTCGAAGTATGCTCACTTCGCCCCATTGCCTCCGCGCTTTGACGCTTGGCGGGTCGCGACTGCCTTTGTTGATACCGTCGTAAAGCACCATGGATTCCCGTCTTCTCTCGTCTCGGATAGGGATTCGGTGTTCCTGAATGAAGTATGGGAAAATCTTCTTAAGTTGAGTGGTACGAAGCTTCACTTTACAACGGCTTATCATCCACAGTCCGATGGGCAAACGGAGGTGAGAAATAGGGGTCTTGAACAATATCTTCGGGCGTTCGTTGCCGATAATCCGGTGAAGTGGACAAATTTTCTTCCATGGGCGGAATTAGCTCTAAATTGCTTTCACCATGAGGGTTTGGGCGTCTCTCCATTTCAAGCCTTGTACGGAAGGGAACCACCCACTTTGTTGGCGCCGCGGCCGGCGGCTTCTTGCCCACCTTCGGTAGCGGAGGTTATCCGACAAAGGGGGGAGATGCTTTTGTGGTTGTGGAGGAACTTAGAGAGAGCTCAGCAGAGGATGCGTGAGACGGCTAATCGAAGTCGTCGAGATGTTGAGTATTCGGTGGGGGATAGAGTGTTGTTGAAACTTCAATTGTACCGGCAGCATTCGGTGGCAAAACCTTTGTCCCCGAAGTTGGCGCGTCGTTTCTACGGACCATTCGAGATTTGCGAGTGGATTGGGCAGGTGGCGTATCGCTTGAAGTTGCCGGAGGAGAGTCGTATACATGATGTTTTTCACGTGAGCTTACTTCGGCCTTTTGTTGGGGCGAGCGCGGGAGATCTTCCCCCATTTCCCTCCTACTTCGCGCGTGGGAAGGCAGTGGCGAGACCGGTGCAGCTGCTGGAGCGTCGGACTGTGAGGAAGCATGGGGTGTTGGTGGAGGAAGGCTTGCTCGCATGGGATGACGACGGCGGTGCATCGCCGACATGGGAGCCCATGGATGTGATTCGGCGGCGTTTTTCAGATTTGCTCCTTGTGGGCAAGGAGACTTTTAACGGGGGGGGGGGGGGGGGGGGAGTTGATATGAGCTCCAACCTTAATCCTTCGTTGATGGAAGAAGAGGTGCATGTGGAGGAAGTTGTGGACGTGAATGAGGAGGAAGACTAAGACGAGGCGGAGGTGTTCGACACGGAGGAAGCTGTTGGCTATCGGATGAGATTCTCTGTCCCAAACTCTGTGTACCAACCGTGTCCCAAATCTCGATTTCTATTAGTTTTTTACATTTTTT
This sequence comes from Thymus mandschuricus, assembly GCA_029379335.1. Classification (NCBI taxonomy): domain Eukaryota; kingdom Viridiplantae; phylum Streptophyta; class Magnoliopsida; order Lamiales; family Lamiaceae; genus Thymus; species Thymus mandschuricus. The sequence goes on from CM057072.1 coordinate 6,925,399, forward strand.
TTCAAATTTTTTAATTTATAATGATTTATTTTAATTTTATGATTATTTCTAGGGTTCGCTAATCCAAATTAGGGTATATAATTATTTTTTAACATTAAATTTCACTTTTATTGGTTATATAATGATTGAAAAATTCAAAACTAGGGCATATTACCTAGGGCTGGACAAAAATACCGAAATACCGAAATACCGACAATGTCGCGCCGGAAAAATACCGAAAATACCGAATTTTGCGGAATACCGCATTTACGGTACGGTATTTATGCCGTCCCGCACAAGTTCAATACGGCACCGGTATCCAAAAGTGAAATACCGCAATATTACCGGAAAATACCGATACCGCACAATACCGCAAATACCGCAATAATACCGCATAATACCGGTACCGATATAATACCGATACCGCAATAATACAGTAGATATTGACATTTTGCCGATATTTTATATATTTTTATTTGTAATATTTCTTATATTTGAATAAATTTGAATTTTAGATACAACCTTTATAATTTGTATAATTGTATATATAATTTTATAAGTCAAATTCGATACATTGAAAACTAATGAACTATTGATTATAAAATTAAAATTTGTAAAACTAATGAACTATTGAATTTTAGATACAACCTTAACAAATTTGTAAAACTAATGATTCTCGATTACGCTTAATGCTAATGTCTGTAAGATTAAAAATTATAAATAATTTGGTAAATATCTTAAGAATAAACACTTTATTAATTTATAGCAAAACATTTATATATGAATAAACATGATAATTGTATCTAATTAAGTGTTCTCAAAGATTTGGCATAACTACATTAATCTCGATTCTCGACATATTGAGAATTAATGAACTATGTATGACTCTATAAAATTCAAAATAATTTACGGTCACGCTTAATGCTAATATTTGTAAAATAAAAATTATAAATTATTTAGTATAATTTGGTAAATATTTTAATAATAAACTCTTTATTTCTAACACATGATACATAATTGTATCTAAATAAGTGTTCTCAAAGATTTGGCATAACTACGTTAATCATATATTCTCGACACATTGAGAATTAATGAACTATGACTCTATGAAATTCGAAATGATTTACGTTCACGCTTAATACCAATGTTTATAAATTTAAAAATTATAAATGATTTAGTATAATTTGGTAAATATCTTAAGAATATATTCTCTATTTCTAAGTTCTAACAAAGTATACATGAACAAACATGATAATTGTTTCTAAATAAGTGTTCTCAAATATTGGGCATAACTACGCTAATCTCGATTCTTGAATCTTGACAGAATTAATGAACTATGACTATGACTTTATGAAATTCGAAATGATTTACGGTCACGACTCACGCTTAATGGTTAATGTTATTATTTGTAAAATTAAAATTATAAATAATTTAGTATAATTTGGTAAATTTCATAAGAATAAACTCTTCATTTCTAACAAAATATATATAAACGAACATGATAATTGTTTCTAAATACGATTTTTAAAATTAGTATTAATTAAAAAAATAAGTATAACACAATGTATTTTAAATACAATTTTAATAATATATGTTTCTACTTTCTAATATAGTATTAATTAAAATTTTAAATTATAACACAATGCATTGAAATAAATATTATATGAAATTGGATTATAAAATTTTTTGTTGGATTATAAAAATTCGGAATTTTTTATCAATACCGCGGTATTACCGCGGTATTATCGATACCGCGGTATTACCGCGGCGTCGGCACGGCATCGGTATCGCTCTTCGTCGATACCGAAATTGCGGTATACCGGTATGCGGTATACCGGTACTTGCGGTATCGGTATCGGTATCGAAAATGCGATACCGATCAATATCAATATCAATATCAATATCGGCGAAAAATATCAATATCCCGTACCGGTCCACCCCTAATATTACCTTTAAAAAATCTAATTTTTTCCCCGTAAATGTGTATTACAATTTGTTATATAATGCAATTTTTATTTTTTTAAAATATAATATTTAACTAGTAGAAATCGAGATTTGGGACACGGTTGGTACACAGAGTTTGGGACAGAGGATCTCATCCGGTTGGCTATGATGCGAGCGTCAATGGGCTAAAGGAGAGGCCTCGTCGGGTGATTCGTGAGCCCAAGAGATTTGATGGATTTGTGTCTTATAGTTAGGATGCTATTTTATTTATTTGTCGTATTTATTTTGTGAGTTGGGCTTGGCCCGATGTTAGTTAGTTGAGTCGAGCGTTTAGAGCTCCGTTCGGGTTTTCTTGTTGGTTCTTTCCCGGAATGTAGTGAGTCGAACCAACCAGGGTCCTAGTATTTATATCGAGAGATTAGGTTTTATTATCATACGAACATCAATAATAAAACCCTAGTTTTCTCTTTCGTTCATCTTCTCTAAATTTGCGCCGGCGCGATCGACGGGGAGAGCCCGTGACCGTCTTTTATTTCCCGTTGTTTCCTCGAACATCTCGTTCGAGCTTGATAAGAGGTTCGGCTCTTATCAGTGAATGATTCCTTTCTTTTCCAATGAAGACATGAGACTTAACCAAGTTAGCTTTAACCATATTGACAGAGTGTGTAGAACTCTTATCAATAATCCGATATATAATTCTTATAGTGTTTTCTTGTGTTTCTGATAATCTTTCTGTAATGAAAGGGGCAATTTCTCAAGCACGTACGACATTGTCTTAGAGAATATCGCACATTTCCATTCATTCATTGATGACCTCTGTTGTTTCATTCATCGTACTCTAGATTTGATTCATTATCACGGTCCATTTGCCAACTACGTACTACTTTTTTTTCCCCTCAATGTCAACAACATCAAACAAGTTATTAACAAACAAATCGAACAGAGTGTTAGTCATATGATTGAGCGTACGTGATACGAATATACAATTCAAGGAAATGTGGAACTGCTTCGAGTGAGTCCTAATTCCAGAAGAAGAGATTAACGGGAAGAAGAAGAAGAAAGAAAACCAAGTCAATTCATATTCATCCCATTCCAAAATACATGCTCTGATATTTAAGTACCCTAAACCCTAACTGAAAGAGGGGACCATCTATCTAATGTTTATCCTTAATTTCCACACTCTTGTAGAGCACGAAACCCACCGGCTTATTTGGCATAGCGGTATCTGAAAACATATCTTGAGGACGCCCTAAGGGCGTTTCTTCTCACAAATGGGCTGTTCTTGGGCTGCATCACTTCCGTCTCCGTTCTTGGGCTTGTAGAGTGTGGTTTCTTGGACAGGCCCAACTTCTTGATCCATTGAGTGAGGAACTCCCTTCTTTGCAGAAGTAACAATATGCCCTCGATTATTTAATTTGTTGTAAGTCGAACAACCTAGCGAAGTTAGCTCAACCTTCAATCGTCGGTTGCTGAAGCAGCAAGCCACTTGACGACCGGTGGTTAGATAGACAGTGAGCAGAGCGATTGCCGGCTACATGGAGGTCGACCACCACGTGGCAGGCGTGATTGTCCAAAATACCACTTGAAAATGATATATTGACGAGATTATGTTATGACTAATGAAGTAATTATCTAAGTACTTCCTCTTTTTTTTTTTTTTTTTTTTTTCTGAAATGATCACGTTTCCATTTTGAAACATGTTATTCGAAATGACCGGTTTCCTTGTTTGGCCTAACAACCTCATATACACACTCTATAAACAAACAAAACCTTTTCTAAAAAGTAAAAACAGTTCAATCTTCGTCTCTCTGTTCCTTCCATGGCGGCGGCGCTGGTTCAAAATTCCTCAAGCGTGAAACATTGATTCCTTCGATTGTGCAGGCAAGTCGAAACATTGATTCCTTCGATTGTGCAGGCAAGTCGATTTCACGTCTCCTAAAACGGTTTTGTTTGTCGTTGTTGATTTGTAAAAGCCATGATTTCAATTGCACGCAAGAATTTCGCCACTTTGTTTTGGAACCCTAACTGTAGTTCATTTCTCTGCAACTCCAATGCTCATTCCCTACTTTCAATCCACCTCTTCTCGAATTCGACCTCGAAATTAAGAAGACTACTAATACCCCACTGCCGTGAATTTTGCGATGTGTTGTTCGGAAAACACCAGTTCCCTTTTGAATTCGCTTATACGCTGTCTTCATCACACCTTCCTAAATCTGCTACTCCGGAAAGAGCGGATTCAGTTCTATCATTATTAAAAGAGAATAGCTTTACGACATCTCAGCTGGAGAAACTCGTCAGATATGATCCTGGGATTCTAGGGTATGCCATTGAGAATCTTCAATTGAAGCTCAAGATATTCCGAGATTTGGGGCTTACTTCCGAGGAGATTGCCAACATGTTGAGCAGTAATCAGTCGGTCTTACATTCGAGCCTGAAGCACAGGATCATTCCATCACTATCCATTCTAAAGGGATTGCTGGGATCCGACCATGAGGTGGCCAGGCTCTAAAGAAAATCTGGCTGGTTTCTAACACACAATATGGATAAGATCTTAATGCCAAATGTAGAAATCTTGAAGAGCTCCGGCATACCTATGGAGCGTGTCCTTCACTTACTCTATATTCAACCAAGATGTTTCTTGATCAAGCCTGATGTTATGAGGAAATCTGTAGACAGGGCCATTGAATTAGGTTTGCCTCGGACTTCAGCTGTTTTCATACATGCTGTTGGAGTATTGGCTCATACGAGCCAAGGGATGTGGGAAGTCAAGCTGCAAACTTTCCGCGATTTGGGATTTTCTGATGATGAGATACTCACTGTGTTTAGGAGGCAGCCACTTGTTCTTTTTACATCCCAGAAGAAATTGGAGAGTTCAATGGAGATTATTCTTGGCACAGGGAAGTACAATATCTCGGATATTGTTACTAATCCAAAATCTCTTGGGTGCAGTATCGAGAAGAGACTTGAACCGCGCCTGCGAATTTTGGGTCTCTTGGAAAGTAAGAATTTGATTGAAAAGTGGCCTGCTCTTGGAACTGTTATCGACTATAAAGATGGCCAGTTTTTCGACAGATTTGTTAAGCCTTATTTTGACGAGATTGGCGAAGAATACATCACAAAGAAGTGATGCAACTCAAACGTTCACTTTCTTCCCTTAACCTCCAACTTCGTGAGGTACAAAGTCCTATCCCAAGGCCTGGGCATTTTATTATGTTAATGTAATTTGTGAATAATAAGTTTCATGAATGATTTAGAAACTGTTTCTTGCAGGTTAAAACTTTGTATGTTAGCAAAGATTATGTTGAAACAAATCTATTTTAAACATGCAAATTATTGATACCATAATTTTTGTGCTATGCATCTTTATGTACTTTTGTTTCTTCTAAGAAACTTTGAAACTCTCAGTTTCTATGGCCAAGATGTCCTTACTACTCAAGATGTACAATGCGTCTGTTTAACTCTTCGATACAGAGCTTAGAAGCATATTACCAAGAAGCTGGTCGAGCAGGCTGGGATGGAGAATTAGTAGATTGTGGTAAATAGCACATTTGCATAAAGTTTGTAGTTGTGAAAGACCTTGATCACTTATGTAATGCAATCAGCTACTTTGAAGCAAATTTATGAAGGGCGCTTGAGGAATAGGATTCCAGGAGATAAAAGGAAACCTCGATGTCTGTTCTTTATGCAGAATCATAGATTAGCTTCAAGTGATTTCATATGGTTGCTGGTATTGCCCGTATCTTAGAAGAGAAGATGGTTTACTCGTGACGGAGATGATGAGATGGTACGATCTTATTCATATTACCATCGTTGAATGATCATTTATCTAGTAATCTGACTTAATTCTTGAAATACTTACTTTCATATGATATTTGAAAGAATGGGCAACGGATATTGGGAGATATTTTCTCCATTTGATGCAATATCTTGGATGGAAGTTTCAATTATATATAAATGTCTTTTGCAGATTATTAAGGTTCATAACATGGTAGATTGTACAAAGTATGAAAGCGAGCATAGGATGAAATGTCAGTTTCTTTAAATTGAGCCATCAGTTATATACGTTTGGCACTTGTTTTTTCATCGGGTATCCGGATAGTGTGCTTTTACAGATAGTAAAATGTGTTCCCGATTTTGAATTATCATTGATTAATTCATCATTGTGCGCAAATCATCCTTGTACTCATCATCTCTTATCTGATGGCATATAGAAGCGGGTCCAGATAAATATCCAGTAAGCCACAGCTTGGGGGCTGCAATTTTTTAAGTCTTATTCAGACAAACCGTTTCTTGTTTACCCAGAAGCCCCGGAAACAAATATCAAATATCCCGTAGAAAACACTCTGACTTGAGTCCAGTTCGAGGGAGGCTGTCTGCTAAACTAGCAAAATATATACCTGGGATTTACTAATAAAAGGTTGGCATTCTTTTCTGTTGAATACTTTTCTCTTTTCAGAACTCAAAATAGAAAAGTTTGTTAACGTGGAAAAACATAGACAATCAAACTGAAAAAACGAACTCGAAATCTAACAAAAAAAAGTAGGGAAAAGTAGCAAATAGACCCTCAAGGTTGTCACCCCTAACGCGAATTCCTCAACCTTAAGCTGGGGGCACATTTCACCCCAACGTACTTTTAATTAGGCAAATATACCCCTCGTATAAAGATAACGGTGTTTATTTTTTTTGTTTGTTTATTTTATTATTCTTTGATAGTTCTTCCGCTGCTCAAGCTCTCTGTTCTCCTGCTCTTTGGCCTAGCCATTGCTGCAGCAGTCCGTGCTAGACACCAACTATTACAACAAAGTCATCGTCTCTTCTTCCATGACTGCTTCATTGTTGGTAGTCATGCCTCATTCCTCGTCTTTCCACCCATTCTAGCAAAATATCGAGTGTGACTTGACGTCAACTTCTTCCTCCTCAATGAAGGGCTCGACATTATTTGCACCAAGACAACACTCGAGCTCAAATTCCCTATTGTTGTCTCTCACGCGAACACCCTTGTTATCGTCATCCGTAACCGGGCAAGATTGGCAACCCCTTCTATGTCATCAAATTAATAGGTACACGAACCTACTCAAATCGAGAACCTCGCACGCTGTTGGACGTCGTGGAAACTCTATTATTCTCAACTTGTAATTGTTGTAGTGGGTCTTACACCCAAATTAATGAAATAAAATAAAATAAAATAAAATAAGGTAACGACGTTAGCTCATGAGTTAGACGAGGGGTGTTTTTGCCCCATTGAAAGGACGTTAGGGTGGGATACGCTCTGGACTTAAGGTTAGGGTGGAATCCGCGTTAGGGGTGTCAACCTTGAGGGTATATTTGCAACTTTTACCAAAAAACTTTGTTACTTTTACCAAAAAACTAAAATCAAAATAGATAAGATTATTAACCTAACATTGTGTTATTAGTTGTTGACATAGTTTCAACATAATATGAATATGTGATGGAAAAATACCACATGAAAAGAACACGATTTGCTCAAATATGTACTACTGTATACAGTATAATCTTGGTCTTCCATCTCTGCAACGGTAACTATTTAGCCATGGGCGCGCATGCTATTTTGTTGTAGGCGCCTACTCCAATGCCACCTCGCTAGGTGTTGGGTTTAGGCGTGATATTGCTTATCCCATGCGTCTAGAACTACCGACGTGGCATGCCTTGGTTTGTCGATTTATAAAGTGTAGTGAAAAAACAAAGAAAAAAGAAAGACGTTATTTTTCGATACTAGAGGATAAGGTGAAACTTTGTTAAATATAACCTATTTCTGTTTAGTAATGATTTAATCTAATACTACCTCCATCCCGTTTAAGTTGGTTCGTATTCCTTTTTGGGACATCTCATATATTAGACCTGTTTTCATTTCCATAAAAGGAAATAATTTAACATCACATCACCATCTACATCACACTTAATTACCCTTTTTTAATTTTAATTACAAATGGATGTGAGTAATACTCATATTTTAAATTAAATTAAACTTTAATTTACCATCACATCTCCATCACATCACCCTTTTATCACATTTTACTTCATTTTACTTGATTGTTGTGCCAATTTGAAATCAACCAACTAAGATGGGAAGGAGGTAGTATTGTACTACTACTTATTAACAAATGCTTCATTAATTTACTTAGAATACTATGCTTTATTATTATTATTATTATTATTATTATTATTATTATTATTATTATTATTATTATCATTTTCTTCGCATTTTTAACAAAATTAAAAGTATATTTAAAAAAATAATAATACAATCCTAATTGGATTGGCGTGCCCTAGTCACCTAGTGCAATTTTAGATTGAATCATAAAATTAGGAATTGATTGAAAAGAATCAAGAAAAATAGATTTTGGTACCTTGACACACAATAATGGGGATAGATGATCTCATATATAAACACCGCAAAGATTAAAATACGGTTATCATTTCTTTGACCAGAAATATACCTAAATTTTAATATATTATAATATGGCAAAAGGCAGAAAGTAAAACTGTAAAACATGAAGAGGATTGCACGGCGGAGAAGTGAGATCTCAAATCGGAAAGAAGTAGATAAGTACTTGAACATTATCGAATTCCTCGCCCATGTTTGACACTGTGGAATGGCCTACGACCTACGCGAGGATGAAGATCTCTTCTGATCAGGCAAAATTGAGTAACCACATCATTTGCAAATTTCTTCCACTCCATTCATCAATAAAAAGTTGTTTACAAAATTTAATTTGCTTATTTTGCCTTTACAATTAAAATAAATCATTAGAATATCAATATTATCACTAGAATATTAAAATTCGGATATATTTCAATTTATATTCAACTTATATTATTATTTTATTTATCTTCAAGTGTATTAATATTTGTAATAAATTAATAACATTAAAAGTAAATACCAAAAAGTAGTAATACTATGATTATTTTTTCTTCATATTTTTTACTAATAAATGTAAAAGTAAATACCATAAATTAATAATACAATCCTAATTGGATTGGTGAGCCACATTGAATCATAAACTCAGGAATTGATTGAAAAGAGTGAAGAAAAATCGATTTTGGTTTCTTGAATATAATAATGGTGGATAGATGATCTCATTATATAAACACTACAAAGATTAAAATACGATTATCATTTCTTATTTAATTCAATTGACTAGAAATATATCAAAATTTAATATAGAATTAATGTTGTCAAAATATACGAACTTTACCAAAAATTCCATTTTTACCATAACCTTTGAAAAATTGTAAATACATGACAAATGCACTCAAAAAATTTATACTATAATTGTTGTGGAAGTGATGGATAACTATTTATTTTTTTATTATTTTTTTCCTTTCTTGTGAAACAACAAGAACCGCTATTTCTCTCTAAACTCATCAATTTCTACAATTGATTGGAAATTGAAGGGAGTTCTCTTCTCCTTTTCTCAATTCGATACACAACTAAAACCATAATATTACATTTGGACCCCTTCACCCTCCTCTGTTAAAAATTTCGAATCGTCGTCACATACGCCGTCATCACCTCTACTTTGACCATGTGCTCACGCTCCGGTTCTCTCTCCTCAATTTCTTCCTCCTCTTCTTATGCTCGTCACCCCCGCCAAACCCTAATTCGGAAATCAAGGTCTGCAATTTGGTTAAAATCGTGAACCCTAAGTTCCTATGAGTTAGTCAATATTTCATAAAACGACATCATGTACTTTGTTGTCAACTTATGCAATGTAATCATTGCCGTGTGCCGGTTAAGATACAATTTTGGGGAATATAACTTTCATGGGAAATTTGTAATAATTTGAATCTTTCTTATTTTTTTGAGAAGTTTAAAAAAAAGGAAAAATACGTCAAAATTATTCTTAAAACCGTTCAACGTATTAACCATCTTCCTCACTCACACTCTCTCTCCCCCTTCCTTCCACGGCGGCGGCGCTGGTTCAAAATTCCTCAAGCGTGAAACATTGATTCCTTCGATTGTGCAGGCAAGTCGATTTCACGTCTCCTAAAACGGTTTTGTTTGTCGTTGTTGATTTGTAAAAGCCATGATTTCAATTGCACGCAAGAATTTCGCCTCTCTGTTTTGGAACCCTAATTGTAATTCATTTCTCTGCAACTCCAATGCTCATTCCCTACTTTCAATCCACCTTCTCTCGACTTCCACTTCGAAATTAAGAAGACAACTAATACCCCATTGCCGTGAATTTTACGATGTATTGTTCCGAAAACACCAGTTTCCTTTTGAATTCGCTTATTCGCTGTCTTCGTCACACCTTCCTAAATCTACAACCCCGGAAAGAGCCGATTCAGTTCTATCATTACTGAAAGAGTATAGCTTTACGACTTCTCAGCTGGAGAAACTCATCAGATATAATCCTGGGATTCTAGGGTATGCCATTGAGGATCTTCAATTGAAGCTCAATGTATTCCGAGATTTGGGGCTTACTTCCGAGGAGATTGCCAACATGTTGAGCAGTAATCAGGCGGTCTTACATTTGAGCCTGAAGCACAAGATCATTCCATCTCTATCCATTCTAAAGGGATTGCTGGGATCCGACCATGAGGTGACCAGGCTCTTAAGAATATCTGGCTGGTTTCTAACATCCGATTTGGGTAAGAGCTTAATGCCAAATGTAGAAATCTTGAAGAGCTCCGGTATACCTATGAAGCGTGTCATTCACTTACTCTATACGTTCCCAAGATGTTTCTTGATCAAGCCTGATGTTATGAGGAAATCTGTAGACAGAGCCATTGAATTAGGTGTGCCTCGGACTTCAGCTGTTTTCATACGGGCTGTTGGAGTATTGGCTCATACGAGCCCAGGGATGTGGGAAGTCAAGCTGCAAACTTTCCGCGATTTGGGATTTTCTGATGATGAGATATCCTCTGTGTTTAGGAAGCAGCCAACTGTTCTTTCTACATCGCAGAAGAAATTGGAGTGTTCAATGGAGATTGTTCTTGGCACAGGGAAGTACAATATCTCGGATATTGTTACTTATCCAGCATCTCTTGGGTACAGTATCGAGAAGAGACTTATACCGCCCCTGCGAATTTTGGGTCTCTTGGAAAGTAAGAATTTGATTGAAAAGTGGCCTGCTCTTGGAACTGTTATCAACTATAAAGATGGCCAGTTTTTCGACAGATTTGTTAAGCCTTATTTTGATGAGGTTGGCAAAGAATACATCACAAAGAAGTGATTCGGCTTCCGTGTACACTTCCTTCCCTTTACTGATTTCTTCTCAACTTCGTGGGGTAAGAGGGCCAATCCCAAGACCTAGCTATGATATTTCTGATGTAATGGTGAAATGTCTTCACTTGCTTCATCGCATGGTGTTTACTTCAATTTAGAGATGATTCAATAATAGTGGAGATTTGGATGGAAGAATGAGCAACGTTTATTCTGCGAAATTTTATCAATTTGATGCAATACCTTGAAAGAAAGTTTCGATATTAAACTTCATAGCACGGTTGATTGTACAAATATGACAGCGAACATGGGATTGAACCATCGAGTATATAAGTTTGATACTTGTTTTTCCGTTGCGTCTCCGGATAATATGCTCGTACTTAGCTGTGCAATTTACATTAAAATTTGTTCTCTGCTTTCAATTATCATTGATTCATTTATCATTGTGTGTATTCAATTGAGATTTTGTTAGATTTTTTTAGACTTTGAAAATTAGGTGGAATTTTTACAGACTTTTAAAATCTATAGATTATGTGCAGAGTTTGACTAGACTTTATACAGAGTATGGGGCTGACTCTTTTATTGATTTTGATGGATTTTAATGGATTTGCAGTGTTATGGAATATGTTTTTTTTTAATTAATTCATATGGATTTCCATATACTTCGATATTGAACTATTGAAACAAGTTATTTAAATAAATAAATGTATATAGGTCACACTTGTAAATAAATAAATAAAATAATCTATATTGTTTCGAAAAAAAATACTCCCTTCATCCATGATTTAGTGACACACTTTTATGAACACAATTTTTTTTGCATTTTGATGGTGTAGTAATAAATTAATATGTTAATGTGTTAAAGTGGAATAATTGTGGGTCCATTTGAATTTTTTAATTGTATTAAAATGTTAAAGTAATAAAAAGTAGATGAATAAAGTGTTAAAGTGATTGTGGAGTCTACGTCCTAAAACGGAAACTGTCAGTAAATGGTGGACGTCCCAATATAGTAATTATGTCAGTAAATGGTGGATGGAGGGAGTATTAAATAACTTTATCCAAATTGTTTGAATATGTTTGTATGGGAGTATCAAAATTTATTTACTTATGTCATCTTTCAAAACAAGAATCGTACTTTAAAGGGAATCCAATTAATGTAGTTCTAAAAAAGTTACTCTTATTTTTTTTTTCATTCAAATGTTATAATTCAGTTTAGTCATTATTCCCCAAATCTTAAAAAACGTAGCAGTAATTTAATCATAAAAAATCAAAATGAAAATTGAGATTTAAAAGTTACACGTTCGAATTTTATAAGAATGGAGATTTTTATGAAAAGATTGATTTTCAAGCAAACTCATATCGTAAAAAAAGTTTTAGTACTCAATAGTAATAATTTGGATGTCTTTAAAAATAAACTATAATTGTTCAGAGGAAAAAAAAAATACATATGAAGGTTGTTGAGGGTGGCAGAGGATGGTGGCGGAAATGGTGGTTTTGAGTTTTTTTCAGAGAATCCGTAGAAATCTCTTGTTTTTATAAAAGATTTTGGAGAGTGAAATCTCTTTATATTTTTTAGTGAGAAGATGAGCCGACGTGAACTTCGACTCGGTCATTTGGAAAAACCTTCACTGAAAAGCCTTCGTCAAGTCTTCGTAAGACCCGATGCTTCCCGGAGGCAGATCGAACCACTAACGAGCGTTGTCGATCAGTAATTCCGAAAATAGCTTACACATGTGGATGGAGTTAAGACACTAGTTTATCATGTTATATTGGAACTGGGAGGGGAAATTTTGTGGGTCTCTCAGTCCATCATAGGGTGCGATAATCGGCACCATATATTTCTCCGGCAGACGAGCATTAGGTATCTCGTTGTAGAACGGGGATGATCTTTCTGTATGCACCGAACACTCCTCCATAAGGGTGATGTCGAGGTGATTGTTGGACAACCTCAGGCTGCTCTGGATGGCCGAACTCATGTTGATTATGACGATAGTGTCAGTGTTGATCACGAGGGCCGAGCTCGAGTTGGTCACGAGGGTCGAACCCGCGACGGTCATTCTTTGCGCGATCGGCTTGAAAGTTGTCTCGTACATCAATTATGACTTGGCGGATCTAATATCTTGAGGCTTCGAGGATCGCGCTGCCGAACTGCTTCGTGCTTAGATGAAGCTTCGGCTTCTTCTTCACCCAGTCGAGCTTGCTTTCGGTTGAGGAACTGCAGTAAAAGATTTGCGGCTTCATTGATCACGAGGAACTCCTTTACTGCATTGCTCGGGGTTTCTTCTTCCTGCAGGTTAGGGTTTTCCTTCTTGTTTATGGTTTGAACATGCCCATCGGGAATTTCGCCTCCTCTCGGGCTTTTCTCGAGTTGCTCTTGGGGCGCTTTGTCAGCGTTGTGGGTGCCGGAAGTAGTCCTTGATGCAAAGCTTCACAGGTTTTTCGTCATGACAGTCGATTGCGTCGAAAAAACGTTGATTGGAAACACAAAATTTGTACGGTTCCCACAAACGGCGCCAGTGATCGATCTACTTTTCGTAGGCAATTAATGAAATGACAAAATAAAAATAAAAAATACACGAAGAGATTTACGTGGTTCGATCTATCGGTATAGATCTACGTCCACAGAGCAAGGGGGGTGATCTTTATTGACGAGTAGGTATTGAATACAAAGAGTGTAAATGAATCCTCTAACTCTAATCTAGCCCCTATTTATATACAAGTATGTGGAGTTTGACTCTAATACAAATTCTTCTCTTATAAGGATTCTTGGAGTTTATCTCCTCATTTGTGATAAACATCCGAGTCTTATACGTCTCTTAGGACTTCAATTGTATTCGTCGAAGAAGTTCTTCATGGGCCAAATCCTCTGTGGGTCGAACTGCGTGGGCCGAGATTACTATTGGGCCCATTGGACTCAATGCTTGGCCTAATGGTTGGGCCATATCTATTACAATGTGAATCATAAAATTTTGGACGTCAAAAATTCTTAAAAGTTCATGTCGCCTTAGAAAAAAAAAAAAAAAAAAAAAAGTGAATTCGAGTTAAACAAACAAAAAATTCAAAACCTCAAATAATTAGAAAAGATAAAATGTATTTATAGAAAAAAAATTTAAAAGTGATGAAAACTAATCAGACTGTATAATAACCCATCTCGTTTCCCATTTCTAAGTTGCACAATTATGTTTTCTCTGGGTATCTGAGGCCGACATCAGTTATTATTTATCAAACTACCCGATTTGATCATCTTAATAATATCTATTTTCCGATATTATAATTTGTTCTGCTGTGGTTGTCAATACTTTGCATGTAAGGGGCGAAAGAAATACATAAGATGGTTACATGTACTTCCGCGGGAGGCACGAACGCAGAATAGAAAGGAGAATCGATAGTTGAATTACTCAAGTCAGCTGTAACAGATGATGGGATAGAAGAAATGAACAAAGTACATGTTTACGCAATAATGTCCGTTTACAACACCCACTAAGCTAAAACGCATGTTTCCCCGCAGTAAGATAGATCAGAACATCTTTCCACAACTCAAAAGATAAAATAGAAATACAAAAAATAACTCAGTGTTACTGGAACTAGAACATTGCAAAATTTCCCTGGCAAGTCGAACATTTAGTTCTCACTTTGTCCCACCAAAATAAAGGTACTCCTCACATATATATTTAAGAAACGTCTCTCTTTTGGCTAAACAAGTACAATTCAACTCAAAAGGTTAGTTTTAAATTTGCTTGAAGGTTCTTTCAATTGCAAAAATAAATTCGAAGTACTTTTAAAACAATATTTTAAATATAACTCAGTTTTTCAAGATCCAAAGGTTTAGGCCTAGAATTTGAGATAAGTTCTTGAACACCTCAAAATACTCTGCATAACCAGAAGTTTCTAAAACAAAGATGGACACTCATATTTCATACTATCAAAGCATATTCGAGTAGACATAGAGCAGGTCCAAACAGTCGCACGTCCTAAATAGATAATCAAATAAACTCGGAAAGCTTAAAATCCGTCATTTCCTCCAGCATTGCCATAACCACCACGGAAGCCGCCGCCGCCACTGTTGTAGTTACTGCGAGGAGCTCTTTCCTCTGCATAACTCACTCGGATGTTCCTCCCTTGCAAGTCCTTCATTAGAGAAAAATAAACATGAGACTAAGGATGAGAGGCAGAGAAAAAGAACACTTTAGAATTCCCTTAAACTCACACATCCATCCATGGCTGAGAGTGCCGAGCTGGCAGATTGTTCATCAGCATAGTTCACAAAGCCGAATCCTCTAGACCGCCCAGTGTCTCTGTCGATTATAACTCTAGCTGGAACGAAAAGAATGCAATAATGCAAAGGCTGTTAGGATTTATTATCAGTAAAGATGAATAGAGCACAATCAATTATATATATCAAGCATATTAAGATAATTAAAGTTTGGAGAAGCTAATGAGCACCAAATATATAAACAAACAAAAAAACGTAATGAAGAAAAGGAAAAGTAAAGCACAGGCAAAGTCACACCTCAAAAAAAAAAATACATTACAATTACCGGTTGGCATTCTTCCCCCTACAAAGATAAAAATAACTTAAGGTATAATTAAGTTAGGAAGGTATGAAACAATATCTTAAGCTGTAATTATAGAATAATGACTTAAAGCTATAAGTAAAGAACACTGCTTACACTCGCCTCACTTCACATAAATCCTGAGCCAGGAACAAAATATACATACTGAAGAAACATCAAGAACAAAAGCTGCAACGCTAATGCATAAATAAACTAGTATTAACAAATGCTACAGAAAGAACATGACCTTTTATATTTTTTGTAACATGAAATAATCTAGATATCAATTACTGATGCAACTGATACTTCACAGATGAATAAACTAAAGCACAAACTCAAAACAGGTATTATAAAGTGTATTAAAAACTAACAGGACTCTATCAGGACAAACATTTTAAACTTATAGAGATCACTACACCAAAGGAGTAGATTAATCAATAGAATGATTTAAACCGTTGTTGAATATATGAAAAAGTCGTGCTATAACTCTCACAAGTGAAAGGGTCAAAACTTGTAAGACAATATTTCAATTCCTCGCTTACCCTCTACAACATCACCATAGGTGGAAAAAGCATCTTTCAGTGACTGATCATCAGTTCCATATGAGAGACCTATCAGAGGACAAAATGCATGGATATCAATGTCAAAAAAATCAAGAAACTGCCACTTCACATGCTTAAAAATGCAAGATAAATGCTTTAAGGAAAGGAAACCTCCAATAAAAAGCTTCGAGGACATGCAACGGATAGCGTTAAGCATGACAGAATGTCCATTCATTTCACTACTTGCAGAAATGCTCTGCCTCAGTGTAGCCCCAACCTTGTTGAAGAATGCCATTTTACAAAATCTGCAGAAACAACAAACTTATCAAATTTTCGTATTCTTACACCTTAAATTAGTAGATAAACTGAAATAAAATCAGCAGCTACCAAACCGTAGTATATGAACAGCAACAAACAGTACAATTCTTGTAAATTATGCATTAATCTGCTCAAATTTCAATATGATTTTCATAAGCGGATGTTAAATTAAAAATATTTATAGGTGCCGGGAAACGCCAGGAGAAAACTATACATCCCAAAATGAAGCCAAAAAAAAAAAAAATCTACCAGGCAGTGCGAAGAGGGCATCTTTTACTCTGCATAATACACAACATATAAATAAAACCAACAATTGACTTTGAAGAACATAATACAGCACAAATTAAGAAAAAACAATAAACAATGAGAATGAAATGGGTAAAGATAAAACAACCGCTTTGATTCCGAAAATGTTCCGAAAATTATACTGGACGAAAAATAATAGAGTATTCACACAAATGAAGAAACATCGAACAAACTCACTCACTCCTAATAAATAAGAAATTGAAGGAAGAACAAGAAAATACCTTAGGCTTTGAGGGTTTTAGAGAGAATTGCAGAAGTGTCTCGTCGGCTAGGGTTTAAGACGCCTTGTGGTGGAAGCGCAAATAGGGCTAATCCACCGTACACTTATTCTTCATTTTGCCTACAAAGGGTATTTTTGTAAAGTTGAAATGAAAATATAATTTTAAATAATATTCGGGAAAAAATCGGACAATGTCTAAAGTTCGTCTATTCATGTATTTTGATAGATGATTTAAAGTTTGTGGAAAAAATGATATTTCGAGCAAAATTCGTGTATTCTAAGGTAATTAACCATTTAACCCTTATAAAAAATTATTATTTCCTCTGTCTTATTCATGAATAGATAATTTTTATCGTAATATCCTTATATGAATGAAACGGACGAAAATATAATTTATCTCTTTATAAATGGGACAAAGGGAATATATAATGAATGAAAATATGCTTCATATTCAGTCATATAATGTTAGAAGCTTGTTTGTTGTTATTCTATAATATATTTCACACTATTGCATACTAAAATAGTAAAATGTGATGGAAGTTATAGAATCATGATAACATTTGTTGTTATTCTATAATATATTTCACACTATTGCATACTAAAATAGTAAAATGTGATGGAAGTTATAGAATCATGATAACATATTAATCACTAGTATCTAGTAACATTATCTTGTAACGTTATTAGTTTGTTTGAATTATTAAACTTGATAAATACTACCTCCATCTTATAAAAGTAGTCTATCTTTCCTTTTTTGTCCGTCTCATGCATTAGTCCACTTTCTATAAATGACAAATAATACTTGGCTACAATTAACTATTTCTCCTCAAAATTAATTACAACCACATATTCTCTTTTTCTTTAATTCTTGTGTCAAGTCAAATTATGACTACTTTTGTGAGTTTTGTGAGATGGAGGTAGTGTATGGTAAATAACTATTTCATATAGTTTGGATACAAGATGAAATATACAATAGATATGGTTACCCATGAACTCTTACTAGCTATTTAAATTTTTTTGCATAACCGACCCGGCGTTTTGCCCGACAGTTGTAGATAATCTTTTTCGGCGGCTAAAACGGACAGTCGGCTATTAATAAAATTCAATTTTTTTTTTCTAAGTCAATTAATATATTAAGAATCGAATTTACATGCTTTATAATGTTTTTAGAGGTTTATTGAGATTTATTTAATTATTATTTAGTACTCCCTCCGTCTCATTGGGAATTGACCTTTTCTCCAGCACGGGAATTAAGATGAGAGTGTGGATAATGAGTTAAAGTGAAAGGTAGTGTGTTAAAATGATGTGTCTAAATTTTATTGAGTTAAACTTTTCTATTTTGGAAAAGGTTCTTATATCAGTGGAACGTCCCGAAAAGAAAATGTTTATTTAATAGTGAGACAGAGGGAGTATGATTTAATTTTAATTTAGATTTATTTTGTATTTGGTTAAATATTAGAACAAACTACTATTCTAGGTAAAAAAACATTTAAATTTTTTGGCATAGGATACCGGGCATTTCGGCCGCCGAAAACGGCCGACCGGCGGAGATAATACGATGTCATTAGTTGTCCTTTTCGGCATCCAGAACAGACGGTCGGCTATGCCATAAAATTCCTTTCTTTTTTCTAAGTCAATTAATATATTAATAATCGAATTTACATGCTTTATAACGTGTTTATTTATTTCATTATTATTTAGTATGATTTAAATATTAGAGGTGATTTAATTTGAATCTAGATTTAATTTTTTTATTGGTTGAAATATTAGAACACAAAGTCGTGTTCTAGATAAAAAAATGAAATTTTTTGGCATAGCCGACCGAGAGTTTCGGCCGCCGAAAATGGCAGACCGCCGGAAATAATACGACGTCGCCGCTCGTCCTTTTCCGGCGGCCGGAATGGACGGTTGGCATTGCAAAAAAAAAAAGTTTTTTTTTTTTTTTTTTTTTTAAAGTGTGTTAGTATTGAGAATTGAATTTTTATATACTTTGAATTTGTTTATTAATTTATCATGGGAATTATTTGATTATTATTTGCCATAATTTAAATATTAGATATGATTTAATTTACATTTAAGTGTATCTTGTATTGGGTGAAATATTAAAACAAGTAGCCATATTCTAAGTTTAAAAATAAATAAATAAATAAATAAATAAATATGCATAGCAAACTGATGGTTCCAGTTTCTTGAAACGGCCGACCGCCAGGATAATACGATGTCACCAGGATAATACATTTGTGAAATGATTAATTAATTTAAAAAATATATATATGTATCTATAGTATGTTATTATTACATTTACAATACGATTACTGTCCTGATCCCACGTGGCATTATGTGTGATTTCTACATTACTTTTTTTAATTCTCATAAGACATTTTTTTAACTTTTCTTGTTATTAGAATAAATAACGGATTGACTTATTTTAATTAAAAAAATAGCAACACAAAATGATATACGTCGAATTTTGTGGTGACAGGATAAAATTGATTATAATATTTAAAACACTCTTTCACCTTTTCTTTTTATCACAATAAATAACGGACAATTTGACTTATCGTAATATTTTTCTCTTATATTTGCTTTAGAACACTATCAAATTATTCGTGTCAAATTTTGATGGGATACAATACACCTAATACCGTAATATTACTCTTAATTATTAACTTTTTAATATCACAACTAACTAAAGAATTGAAATAATTAACATAAACAATTATGTATTTTATTTCGTTTTTTCTTCAAGACTATAGCATAAAATTGTATTAGTCAATTTTCGACTGGAAAATACAAGATACACTCCTCTTTGACCTCTTATATTTATTACAATAAATAATGGGTGACTTGACATATCGTTTCTTATATTTGTTTTAAATAACACTATACAATCATTCGAATTTTGATGGGATGGTATAGACCTATTATCAAAATATTACTCTTATTTAATCTATTCTTTTATTATCACAATCAACGGAAGACTTTAATAATTAATATAAGTAATTATGCATTTTATTTTCATTATGTCTTCAAAATCTATATATTATACTAAAGTAAAATAGTGTCAAATTTTTTTTCCCTCCAAAATTTTTAATCTTTGAGCTTATTAAATGTAACTTAAGTTTTCTTAATCTACATTTTACTATATATTTTAGTAGTCCAAAGTTAATTATTTATTAGTTTTTCAAGTTTTATTTATTTACAAGCGTTGTCTCTCATTTTCTTATGTATCATTGATGTGATCAACTTCTCTAAATTATGGATGTTTTTGTATTTCCGAAGTCAATAATATTTACTTTAATAATTTTTTATTATACTTATGAATTATTCATGTCGAATTTTTACGGGATTCAATGCATTTATTATCGAAATATTATTCATTAACCTATTCATTACCATCACAATTAACGGGTTGTTCGAAATAACTAATAGTATAATTATGTACTTTTATGAAATTTTATTTAATACTTACAAAATATACTAAATCACGTCGATTTTCGACTGGTACCAAACTAGTTATAACATAAAATTGTATCGTCAATTTTCGACGGAAAAATACAAATTATATTGAATAAAACAACCGAGAAACTATATAATATATTCCTTTTGACATTCTCTTTTTATTAAAATGAACAATGAACGAACTTCGGATATTCTAATTCTCTTACACTTCACTTAACGAACAAAATGTTTTAAATTGATTTGTGTATGATTTTAACGGGATACAATACACATATCATCCTAATATTACCTTTTTAATAAATACATATCCTTACAACTATAATTGAGGGGCGGCTTCAATTAATTAATTATATATTTTCTACTAAAATGTTATTTAAACATTACAAAACGGCAACTTCAACTAATTATACATTTTTCTAATATTATTTTTATAATAATCATAGAATAAAATGTCGTTGATATTTAACGAGCAATAAACTAGTTTCTATTATATTATTTTACCAAAAAGTTGTCTTCAATTGACTATGATCGCCACTAAACTAGTATATAAACAATAAAATTATTCATTCCAATATTATGTACATTACGTATGATTTTTACCATTACGTTTATTTGTCGATAGTAATATAAATTTTCAAAAAATCCGTAGTAAATTAAAAAAAATGAGTCATTAATATAATGTCTTATTTTGATGCTTGTTCATAATTATATATTGTTGTCATTCTATAGTACTGTGTATTTTATAATAAGGTGTATACTTAAATAGTGATGGAAGCTGTAGAATGACAATTATACTCTTTGTTCCAATACTGATGGAAGCCGTAAAACGTACAAGCTTGAAAATAACGTTCTAAAAAGTAGGACATAGATAAAGATGAAGGATGATATTTCAATCTCATAGAGCGGAAGAAAAAGCAAAGTGAAGTGAAGTAGTAGTTTTAAAAAAGTATTATCTATTTTTTTTTAAAATGAAGTGAAGTACTGTAATTATAGAGGCAAAAAATATCCTATCTAAGTAGCTTAAGAGAAACAAATATTTGTTCAAAATTAACAATACACAAAATCTATCTAATTTTCATGTGAGTGGACAAAATTACCCTTAGTCATAAAGTCAACCTACCACCTGCATTCAATTCCCCTCCCTCCCACTCCCGCTTCTAATTCGGGCACCACTATTCACTTTCCCTCTCACACTCAATCTCCTGTCCCGATTCTCCAGATTCCCAACCCTTCCTCTCCCAAAACTCTCTCTCTGTGTAACTTCCGCCGGAGAAAACCAACAATGGCGACTAGAACGCGTAGCTCCAAATGGAAGCGGAAGCCCGAGGCCGAAGCAATTGAAATCGAGGAAAGCCCGTCAAACCCAACGAGCCCGACGAAGAGGGGAAGGAAGAAGAAGCCAACGAAGCAGAAAACTCGAGAGGAAGACGACGAAGTACAGGAAATTCCTGCGGAAGCCGGAGAAGAGTCCGGCAGCAAAACTGATGCCGAAAAACAGAAAGAGGATAGGCCCTCCGGTTATCCATTCACCACAGAAGAGGTAAAATAGGGTTTTTCCTGTAATTTTTCCTGTATTTTTTTTGTTAAAACACAGATCTGAGTTTGGGATTAAGTTATCAATGTTTTGTTAATTTCTTGTTTGTGTTTAAATTAAGGTGGTTAGAATTGTGGCAAAAACCAGATCTACATTAGTTACATATCTGGGTTTTTTGAATTGTTAAAGCAGAGGGTGGGTTTTTTAGAGTGAGAAATCAGACTACATTCTAACTCGTAAAAATGGTGAGATATTGTTAATATCTGGTTTTTTGGATTGCGCGCATTTTGTATGAAACTTGATATGTAGTTTAAGTTTGAATGAATCAAACCCTTTTTCGTTCGCATTTGTTAGTTAGAATCCATTATTCATGTTGTTATTTTAGAAATCAAAGGTGAAATATGGGTTGAATAAATACATCATTTAGTTAGAACATTATCTTATTGGTTAGAATTCATCAGTTGTTTGATTTTTCACTAAGATCTGTTTGTATTCTTGCTTGTCAGTTGTGGTGGGTTGTTTTTTAGTGAAATGTTGTTAATTTCTAACCACTATTTTAAAAAAAATGGACTTTTAATTGGTGAGAAAAATTAAATTTCTAACTGGGATTTGATGAGAAATGATAAATTGTGGGTGATAAATGATAAATTGTGAGTGATAAATTGGACTGTGAAGTAAGAACTGATTATTTTTAGTGAGCATGCATTAGAATTTATAATAGTTGAGTGGGAATTTGTTATAGTTTATGTTATAATTTGTTATAAATTGTGGGTGATAATTGGACTGTGAAGTAAGAACTTATTAGTTCTAGTGAGAATTCATTACAATTTTTTATAGTTGAGTGAGAATTTGTTATAATTTAGGTGATAAATTATGGGTTATAAATGTTTTGTTAATTTCTTGTTTGTGTTTAAATTGAAGTAGTTAGAATTGTTTCAGATCAGGGTTGTTTTAAGTGATAAACCATATCTGCATTGGTTAGAATTCATGAATTGTTTGATTATTCATTAAGAACTGTTTGTATTCTTACTTGTCAGTTATGTTGTGTGTGTGTGTGTGTGTGTTTTTTTTTTTTTTTTTTTTTTTTGTGAAATATTGTTAATTTCTAACCAGTAAGTTAAAACAGTGATCTTTTAAATAGGTGAGAAAATTTAAATATCAGCTGGTCTTTGATGAGAAATGATAAATTGTGTGTGAGAAATAATAAATTGTGAGTGATAAATTGGACTGTGAAGTAAGAACTGATTATTTTTAGTGAGCATGCATTAGAATTTATAATAGTGGAGTGGGAATTTGTTATAGTTTATGTTATAATTTGTTAAAGTTGAGTTAGTATTTGTTAATTGCTAACATTGTGTGTTATAATTTATAAACACTTTATTTGCAGGTTCAATGGAAATTTGTTAGGCTGGGACAACTCAAGCAAGCCAAAAAGAAAATCATACCGGGCGGGTATGAAGGACTATGTGGTGAAGTGAATGAACTTCTTAAAGGCCTCAAACACCCAGAAGCCGACAAAGTCAGATACTCTGCAATGGGAGAGTTTACACGGCTGGACAACAACGCTACAAGAAATGGTAACATGCTACACTATGTGCTCTGCCATCAGGTCATACCAGACCCCGTCATTGACGAAACAGCCCTTTACTTCAAAATTGGCCGGCGGGTCGTGCAGTTCTCAAGAGAAGAATATGCTCTAGTGAGTGGGTTGAAGTTTGGCCCGGCAAACTTCAACCCTTACACAGTACACGACATTCCACCCAATTCAACATTCTCACGATTGTTCGGTGAGAATCCAGACACGACGTTGTCAAAACTCCGAACAGCGGCCAATGCCAAGAAGTTTATGGTTGATGGGAAATCGGTGAAGGCAACGCCTGATGACTGGGTAAAGATTTGTAAGCTGTTTTTGTGCTTAGGGTTCGTTTTCGGAGTCGATGGGTGCAAGAAGAAAATTCCCACATGGATGTTGGTGCTACTGGAGAACGAAGAAGAGTGGGAAAACTTCCCGTGGGGAAGCATTTCATTCCAAGTTTTGCTGGATACAATCAAGGGGATCACAACCAAAACAAAGCAAGAAGGAACGCTAAACATCAACTTCAAGGGGAACACTGTTGCTTTCTCTGTAAGTAAACAATCTTCTTTGCATTTTGTTTTCAATATATATTTTGCCATATATTTGTAAGTAAATATTATTTGGTATGATGTACGTAGGCTTGGATATTCGAGGCCATACCCGCTTTCGGGGAGGCCATTGGCTTGAAAAAGGATGAACACCAAATCCCGAGGTTTATGGAGTATTCTTATACAACTTCAAGGGTATGGCCAACTGACAAGCAGATCAAGAAGGTTAGAATTTATTGTTTTCTTACAACACCTGTTAGGAAAAATATATGCTGTCTTTCTGACCTCGTTAAAATTGTGATTAATTCTAATTATTGCACTATTGTTTTAGTGCAATAATTACTCAGTTACCACTTGAAACTCGTTATGCATTTTTTGTTTAAGTTATAAATGATAGATGACAAGTTAGAATTTAATATTCTCTTACGTACAGCCTTAGGAAAAAAATGTATGCTTAAATAGTTAATATTTGCTACTATAATAAAGTACTTACTGGATTATTTGTCTACAAATGATCTCAATTCTATGTGTGCTATTTCGAACTTGTTGATAATTTGTCTTATAAGAAACTTTACAATTCTTACATTATGTGGTTAGAAACTTTGGCATTCTTACATGTTCAACATTGTTTCTAACTTGTCACAGAGGGTGTTGCGGATGCTGAAGCCGCGTAGTGATGAGGAGGTTTCCACCTTCTGGAAGTCACTGGAGTTGGATCCAACCCCGCATCCGTTCGCTTTCCAGTACGATCCAACTGATAGCATGAAAATAAAGGGGAAGGCAGAAGAGGAAGATGATGAAGACAATATTGCAGTGGCAGGAGCATCTGGACCACAAATAGCCACAAGCTCAAGCGTCCTTATCGATGCCGCTGCTGGAGCTGCTGTCGCCAAAAACCAGGCCGCCATGAAGGCCATGTTGGAAGATTACCACCATAATACACTCAAAGCAATGTTGGCTGAGTACCATAAGAATCTGCTGGAGGATATGGCTGATAAAGTAACGAATCTATTGCTGGAGAGATCCGCCACGGACACGCTTGGAACTTTTGATCCAATGGCGGACACTCAAAATACAGTGCCCTCTACGCCCCTTGAGAAATCACAAGTGTCTGATAAAACTGTGATTAGTACTCCAGCAACACCGAAAGTTGTTGCCGTTGAGGAAAGCACAACAATTCCAACGGGCGCATTGGAATCCCCTGGCAATTCCCTGTTCTCCTTAGGTGTGAATTTCAATGCATCGCAAGTGGAGGAGTTGGTGCCGGTTAGTGGGAAATCCACGGTTCAAGCAGCAACAGCAGCCGCAGGAACATCTACAGCAGCGGCATCAACTGAGATACCAGCAGCATCAGCAGCAGCGACAGCACAGGCAGCAAAAACAACAGCACCAACAGCAACGCCACCAGCAGCAACAGGGGGGACCACGGCAGCACCAGCGGAAACACATACATCAACCCCACCAGCAAACCCGGGAGATGGTGGGCAGGTATAAAAAAAAAAAAATTGATTTTCATTGCATCGGTTGAAACAATTTCCAATTTTTGCATTTGTTTTATTGCTTGTCTGAATTTGGACTAAGTATTTTCATATTTCCTTGCATTGTAATGTTTTCAAATGGATAATATTGTAATGTTTATGTTGCTTGTTTTAAAATCCGATGATCGACGGTTAGAACGATAGTACTTCATACCTTGTCATTAAAAGGGTAATGCTTTTTTACAATAGTAATGAAAAAAAGTATTACCTTTAAATCCCATCTTTTCGGTTGTGGTGCGCCAATGGTGCGAAGTATTACTTCTAACCGTTCGCACCGGTGATGGGCAACACAAACATTGCATAAAGGCTCTATTCTCAATTTAGAGCCTTTATAGAAAATCTTAAAAAGGCAAATCCTACAGGACAATCTTATAGAAATCTTAAAAATTTGTAGTCATATAACTATGATAGTTATTTATTTTATTTTATTTTATCTGTTAGAATATACCTTATATCTTACTTAATGTGTTAGAATCTACTTAAAATCTTACTTAATGTGTTAGAATCTACTTAAAATCTTACTTAATGTGTTAGAATCTACTTATATGTGACATAAATTACTAAATAACATTTTAATACTCCGAAAAAAGGGCTTGGACGAATTTGATGACGGCTTCTCGGACACTCAGATCAACCGGGTCTTTGATACCCTACCAATCCTGACTAGAATTGGACCTTTGGATGATGTCCAGAGGGCACACGTTTCGTTACGACCGCTGAGGTTAATCCATCCATCAAGAGCCGTCCGCAGCCCGTTCTTGAGGGAAGACAAACGGCCAAAGCCGGATGACTTCAAGGCGTTTATGAAAAAAGGGAAAGCGACGTAAGTATGGGGAATTTTTAAATTAGAATCATTTCTCATGTAAACATTTCACAAACGGGATTTAATTACTTTCAAATTGGGTGTAACAGACGCAACGTAGGATTGCCACTTGACGTGGGCAAGGAGTTCTTCCGGGCCATTAAACAAGAGAAGAGTAACCTAATGGAAGACCATGTAAATTATTACCTGGGAGTGCTAGTTTCAAATCCGGTTCTAGCTGGATTCACACATCTCGACCGCAACGTGGGGATTACTTGTTGCTTTTTCATGGTAAGTCATTAAATAATTTAAATTCTAACTTCCTTACTTAAATTTTTTGGGCTTGACTCACATCCTAATTGTTGTTTCCTATTTTGATTGTTTTAGTGTGAGTCGGAACGGATTTTTGAGGAACTGCACAAAGGTAAGAAACTGGAAAAGGGTGGGTTTGATTATGATTCTTTTGACCCCAGTGTGGAAGAGGTTATACCTGCCGAAGAAATGGAAAAACTAGTTGCTTTTGCAAACGGAACATACCCACCATGGGGGGATCACGTAAGAGAGTGGACTGATTTTGAGAAGGTGAGTTAGTGAGAATCTAATCATTTCTGACTATACAGTGTTCATTAATCTGAGAGGAAACTAAATACTTAGTATGTTATCCAAAAATAGGTAATAGCTGTGTGCTACTTTGACGAGGAATAGGCCACTGTTGAAATAAACTTCAGCAATCAACAGTTGGTGATACACGATCCTCGGACTTCAGAATTCGAGGATAAGGACGTTAAGAAGAGGCTAAACCATTTCTTACCGATGGCACGCGTCGTGCCACAATTGATGAAGGAGATCAGAGGTTTTCAGAAGCGTAATATAAGAACCCCGCAATACAGCCAATGGGAAATTATATTTGCTCCTCCGCCTGGTAATAATTTAATTCTGTGTAGTTAGAATATTTTAAATTCTAACTAATCTTATTAAAAATGTATACAGCCCCAGAAAGTGATACATGGCGTGCAAAGAAGAACAAAGAAGATTTTGCCCTATACTGCCTAAGGTACGTGGAAAAAATGTTAGCAAGAGGGCCAGAGTCACCACACACGCTAAGGAACAATGAAGAAATGAAGGCATACAGAGACCATATTGCACGAGCAATCTTCTACAACAGCACCGAACCAGTTCCTTTGCAGCAGCTGGTGGAAGGAATGTGTTGTGATGCAACAAGGCTGTTTTAGTACCATGTGTTGGTAAATCAAAAACATTTTTTTTGGGGATAACAAACATTGACGCGTCTCTGTGAACAATCCTGTGAACGATGTCCATTTTTTGTAAATGTGGTAATGTATGTAAAAATGTATGTGCATCATCAATTATTTTTTGTATTTTGTAAAGCTTTTGTAAAACAATGATAACCGTGTAATTTAGTACATCCCTAAATCAGCTATGATGCACATTGTTGATTTAAAGTCATTACTCATTAGAATTATTTGTTACTATATTAATGCATGTACTGGTTATAACGTCAGAATGTTGGTATTTCTAACTGGTTAGAATGAACCTGTTGTGTATAGTGACAAAGGTTATAATATTCTAAATTCTAACCTTGGTTATGAGATTATAACTTAAGGAAGTTGGTATTTCTAACCGGTGGACTGAAACTGTTGGAATACCACGAAGAAAGTTAGAATATAAAACATTCTAACCTTTGTAATGCGATTATGACGTTAGAAAAAGTGGTATTTGTAACAGGTGAAATGAACCTGTTGGGAATGCAACGACAAAGGTTAGAATTTACAAAATTCTAACCTTTGATATGAGATTATAACGTATCAAAGATGGTATTTCTAACAGGTAGAATGAACCTGTTGTGATTGCCACGTAATAGGTTAGAATATAAAACATTCTAACCTTTGTAATGTGATTCTGACGTTAGAAAATTTGTATTTCTAACAGGTGGAATGAACCTGTTGGGAATGCAGCGATAAAGGTTAGAATATCCAAAATTCTAACTTTGGATTTAATATTATAACGTTGGAAAGGTGGTATTTCTAACAGGTGGACTTAAACCTGTTGGGATCCCACGTCAAAGGTTAGAATATTCGGCATTAAAACCTTTAATATGCGATTGTAACGTTGGAAAATTGGTATTTCTAACAGGTGAAATGAACCTGTTGTGATTGTCACAAAATAGGTTAGAATATAAAACATTCTAACCTTTGTAATGCGATTATAACGTCAGAAAATTTGTATTTCTAACAGGTGGAATGAACCTGTTGGGAATGCAACGACAATGGTTAGAATATCCAAAATTCTAACTTTGGATTTAATATTATAACGTTGGAAAGGTGGTATTATAACGTTGGAAAATTGGTATTTCTAACAGGTGGAATGAACATGTTGAGATTGCCACATCAAATTGCCACAAAATAGGTTAGAATATAAAACATTCTAACCTTTGTAATGCGATTATAACATTAGAAAAATTTGTATTTCTAACAGGTGGATTGAACCTGTTGGGAATGCAACGACAAAGGTTAGAATATCCAAAATTCTAACTTTGGATTTAATATTATAACGTTGGAAAGATGGTATTATAACGTTGGAAAATTGGTATTTCTAACAGGTGGGATGAACCTGTTGTGATTGCCACGTCAAAGGTTAGAATATAAAACATTCTAACCTTTGTTATGCGATTGTAACGTTAGAAAATTGGTATTTCTAACAGGTGTAATGAACCTGTTGGGAATGCCAAGTCAAAAGATTAGAATATAAAACATTCTAACCTTTGTTATGCGATTATAACGTTGGAAAATTGGTATTTCTAACAGGTGGGATGAACCTGTTGTGATTGTCACGTCAAAGGTTAGAATATAAAACATTCTAACCTTTGTTATGCGATTGTAACGTTAGAACATTGGTATTTCTAACAGGTGGAATGAACCTGTTGGGAATGCCACGAAATATGTTAGAATATACAAAATTCTAACCTTTGCTATGAGATTACAACATTATAAAATGGTATTTCTAACAGGTTTACTTAACCTGTCGGAATCCCACGTCAAAGGTTAGAATATGCGACATTCTAACCTTTAATATGCGATTGCAACGTTGGAAAATTGGTATTTCTAACGGGTGGACTAAACCTGTTGGGAATGCCACGAAACAGGTTAGAATATAAAAACATTCTAACCTTTGTTATGCTATCATAACGTTAGAAAATTGGTATTTCTAACAGGTGGAATGAACCTGTTGGGAATGCAACGACAAAGGTTAGAATATCAGAAATTCTTACCTTGGATTTAATATTATAACGTTGGAAAATTGGTATTTCTAATAGGTAGATTGAACCTGTTGTGATTGCCACGAAATTGGTTAGAATATAAAATATTCTGACCTTTGTTATGCGATTATAACGTTAGAAAATTGGTTTTTCTAACAGGTGGAATGAACCTGTTGGGAATGCCACGAAATAGGTTAGAATGTACCAAATTCTAACCTTGGATATGAGATTATAATGTTATGAAGATGGTATTTCAAACATGTTTACTTAACCTGTTGGAATCACACGTCAGAGGTTAGAATATTTAACATTCTAACTTCAAATATGCGATTGTAACGTTGGAAAATTGGTATTCCTAACGTGTAGACTAAACCTATTGGGAATGACACGACACAGGTTAGAATATAATAAATTCTAACTTTTGGATATGCGATTGTAACGTCAGAATGTTGATATTTCTAACGGGTAGACTAAACCTAAAAGGAATGCCACGATAATGGGTTAGAATGTAACAAACTCTAACCATTGATATGAGATTATAACATTCAAATTGAATACATATCGGCAAAAAAAAAATATATATATTCTAACCAAGAAAAATTGACAAGTTAAAATGCATATCACTATTTCAAAATAGACGAAAATGTCAGAGGGGAACCAAAATGGTACTAAACAATCGTACCAGCCAAAAAATGAAAGCATACTGATATGTGTTTTTTACAAGACAAAAAAAAAATGGAAAACCAAAGCATCCATTGAAGTCAGTCAAACCTACGCGGGTCTTTACATGATTGTCGTGTATGTCCTTGAACACCGCAAATTCCGCATTTCTTAGGTTGCCGACGTCGTTTCTTGATTTGATTGGTGCAACCCTCAACATCTACAACAGGGACGTCTATACGTACATTGCACACATTGGCATAATGTCCCACCTGTTTGCATCTTGTACATGACTTACTGGTTTTTTGACTTGGAGGGGCTCCAGATGGTATACGGATTGTCTTTGGCCTTCCAGCTTGCTTAGGATTTGTTGGAGTCTCGACCATCCGATTCGCAATGTCATCAGGGGTATGCCAATCACAGAGGGCAGGCACAGGCATGATCAACGATGAATAAGTAGATCTCCATGTTTGAGTAGAATAGTGTGAATGTACATATGACAAGGGGTTTTCATTACGATACCTACGAAGAAAAATGAATTTATTACCTATAAATGTATATACGAAGGTAAGAAATGTTTTAGATTCTAACCTTCACAAGTTAGAAGACATACCTGATTGCTGCTGCTGCATGTGAACATGGGAAAAGATCCATTTGAAATACTTTACAAGTACATTCCCTCTTACTTAAATCAACAATATTATTTGTCGTACCATGTATAATGTTGAATATGACATTAGATATGGGCTGCACCTTCAATGAGTTTGCTTTGGCAATAACATTTGACATTCTTGCTTCGGCATATTCTGCATACTCTTTATCGGATTTGGTCCGACGCTGATAAAACCACGATTGCATCAGATTTCGTGCATACTCCAGTAAGGACGTTATCGGCAATTTCCTACCCCATCTCAATCTCGAATTTAATGACTCAACGGCATTCGACGTGCCTTCCGCATAACGTCTAACAGGACATTTGCACCTGGCCCATTTCTTCGGGTCAATAGCCATCAGCTTTAAGTAAGCACCGGGTGCTGATATTTCTAGGTTTTTCATGTGCTCATTGAAATCAGCTTCCTTGTATGCATTCGCAGCAAGTTGAAAGATCTCGATAATACTATCCCCAAAGTTTCGGAGGTTTCCCTAGATGTGATATGTACACAAACCGTGAGCAGTGCCTACATATGGATAACATTCTGTTGTTAGAATTGACTTGTATATTATATACTGGAACGTAAGAATTGTGTAATTTCTAATATATGCTATAGATACATACCTGGGAATACAAAATTTATAGCATTATGGATGTTGATATGCTGGTCTGATACAATCAAAAGATTATCTGGAATTCCGAAACTATCCCGTACATGAGTCAAGAACCAAGTCCATGACATGTCATTCTCTTTGTCGCCTATGCCAAATGCCAAAGGAACAATTTGATTATTACCATCCTTAGTAGAAGCACAAAACATAACACCCCTGTACGTTCCCTTCAAATGAGTTGCGTCAATTACTAGCACCGGGCGACTGTACCGAAATCCTCTTATAGCTGCATCTAATGCAAAAAAGCAGTACTGAAAAGTATTTTCCTCATCCGTCTGTAAGTCGACAACAGAACCAGGATTTGTTTCTTGTAGCATGTGCAAATAATTAGCAACCATCTGAAGAAAAAAAAACAAAAAAAAATCTATGCAATCAGGACATGTATAGTGAGAATTTAATATATTCTGATCGTATAGTGAGAATTAACAAGTTATATTGCATATGCATAGTGGTAAATACATTGTAATCTAACTTTACTAATGATAACTACGGTAAGAATCTTTGTAATTCTAACTTACCTATTAAACAATGAGGCTTTGTACATAATTCTAACCTGGAATGACTTGTGATGATCTCCATACATAGCTTTCAGAGCTCGATTCCTT
Source organism: Thymus mandschuricus (assembly GCA_029379335.1). NCBI lineage: Eukaryota > Viridiplantae > Streptophyta > Magnoliopsida > Lamiales > Lamiaceae > Thymus > Thymus mandschuricus. The sequence goes on from CM057072.1 coordinate 6,957,776, forward strand.
CCTGCTAAGGCAGTTGGATATTTCAATCTTACGCCAAATTCTCTTAAAAACTGACTTTGTATGTCGCGTGGCCTAACAACAAATCCATCCTCGCCCATGGCAGGGAGAACATACTCAGCAACCGCTCTTGATGAAGCAGTCGGCTCCGAAGCCACTCTCAAATCTGACACGCATGAATGCTCTACTAGATTGTAAATTCTCCAAGATGAACCAACTGCTTTGCTCTTAAGGCAGAACACACAAGTTAATTCGAACTTGGATTGTATATGGAATCTATCTTTATTTGATATAACAGTACGGAACTCAGCAAACTTTTTCAAATGATAAGCATGCACAGCACATATCATCGAATCTTTATTCATGAAGATGGATCCAAATTCAATTTGACCTGTCGTAATGGGTTCTGCACAAATAGGAGATTCGTCGAGCTCTTTCGAACAATGTTGAGCTGCATTAAATATATGATCTGTTGGGAATTGTTATGGACCAACTTGTTAAGGGGGAACTATGATGGAACTATAAGGGATACTTGTTAAACGAAGTCATTTGTTTTGATTGGATCCCAAAACCCCAAGTGTCCAGCTCCCAAGCGACCCATTTTGATGTAGTTAATAGGTTAGAATTTTCTAAGCCTAAACTGTTAGGATGGCTTTATTTTGCTTAGCTTTAGACTGCAGGAATTTCAAGTGAAGGCCACTCGCTTGAGTGTGTTTTCCAAAGCGAAGCAAGTCTAGCAAACCGAAGTGAAGCGTGCCGAAACCAGCGAAGCGAAGCAAGCGCTACAGTGGAGTCAAAGTGAACCCACCTAAGCGAAGCGAAGCGAGCGCTACAAAGAAAAGCAGAAGCGAGTCAACGCGGGTCAACACTTATTAAAGCGGTCACTACGAAACTTTGTTTCCAAAGCGACCCACTACAGTATGACCCTGAAGCGACTCACTTCATAGCAGCCGCTACAACTTCAAAGCAAAGCAAGCCACTACCTACCAGAAAGCGACAGCACAACTCCCGCCCATATTTTGAACACCAGTCAACAGGAGATCGTAGCATTAATTACGAGATCTCCACGTGTCGAAAGCGGAGTAGAGCGGAAGAGTTGACTGCCAGGCCGACAAAGGCGCCGCAGCAGTACTGGCTCGCTCCAGTTACTGTTACACTTGGAAGTTAGCCATTTTCGGCAAAATGCCAAAACTGCGCGTCTGCAAAAGCTACTGCCTGCGCAAGTACTGTCGAGAGGAGGAGGGACAAGGCCACCAACCAAGCAACGGATCTCAGCCAACCCTCCGCCTATAAATAGTGAAGGATGAAGACGAAGAGAAGAGAGAACACTACTTGAGCATTCGAGCGCATACAGCAAACAAACACTCCCAGCCTTTGAGCAAATCATCGAGTCTTTGTTTTCAAGTGTTCTCCGAGTTTCCAGTCCTTCGGAACTCGTCTTCACAACCTTCACACATAGATTCTAAGCCCATTTCAAATATCCAAGCTTAGAAGAAGAACTCTAGCTAATCTTTGCATTCATTGTAAAGAGTTCTTCATAGTGTGTCGTCAACCAAAAACCCTATACTTCGTCTGTTAGGTTTTGAGTGTTGTCATTAGGTTGTCCAGATCCAAGGCCCTTCTTTCATCGATTGAAGAAGCCTCGATCGTAGAGTTGAGATCCAAGCTTACACTTACATCGTTTGTGTGAAGCTCGATCGAAACTAGGCTGTAAGGAGAGCCCGGAATCTCCCTGTTGTTCGGACAGAAACGAGTGAAGTTTCGTGTCCAGTTAGGTCTTAGTAGTGAACCCGTAATCACTGCGTTGTTCGTCAGATCCAGGCGAGTGAAGCCCGATCTCGACCAGGTTTTTGAAGAACCCGTAATCTTCAAGTTCTTGAGTGAAGAGAACAGTTGCCGTCGTGCAACAAAGTGGACGTAGGAGCGTTATCTCCGAACCACTATAAATCTTCGTGTCGTATCTCTCTAACCCTAAACTCTTTACTGTATTTGTTTATCCATTGCACGTGCATCTTAACAACTTAATCTGGATATTTCAATTACTTAGGAAAAGATTTAGCTCACCAAATTCCGCATATACGAGTAAAGACTCCCTCTTGATCAAGTGCTCACTTCGGTCAAGCAGGCAAGCTACGTACTGTAGATCTAGCTTCAGCTAGGTCTTAAGTTTCTAAGCGAGCTCTTTACTTGTCACTCTGAGTTAAGGGATTTGAAGTTGAAAAACTTCAAAATACGTATTCACCCCCCCCCCCCCTCTACGTATTTTTCCTATTAACAAACCGGGACCAACAAGTGGTATCAGAGCAGCGGTTCTTTCGAGCCACTGCTTTGCATATCCGAAGTGAGTTCCCACTCACTTCACGTTGTCTCACTGAACCGGATCCTATTTCCTAAGTGCATCAAAATCTCACCCACGCATACTGCATTACTACTGACTGTTTACCATGAATGCTTCTAGTCTTCCACAGTTTTCCATTGAAGGCTACGAGATTTGGAGCTTCCGTGTGGAGAGCTTCTTATGCTCCGTCCACGACCGCATGTGGGAGGTCATAGAAGATGGACCTATCACAATCAAGAAGAGCATCTCTGTGGATGTTCCAGCAGCGGAAGGACGAGCAGCTCATGTTCGACAACAACTAGTAGACAAGGACAAAGATGAGTACACTCCCAACGACTTCAAGATTGCCAATCTTGACAAGATCGCACGCCACACGATGCAGAGCACCGTGTCGGACGCCTACCTTCCAAGGATTAGGAAGTGCGCTACAGCGAAGGAGATGTGGGAAACCCTAGCTCTCATTTCTCAAGGCACTGACAAAATCAAAGAAAACAAACTTGCCGTACAAATGCGGGAGTTTGAAGGCCTGATAATGAAGCCAGGAGAATCCATCGACACCTTCGAACTGAGAGTCACCAACATTACTGCAACTCTCAACTCGCTTGGGAAGGAACTCACGGATAAGGAGGTTAACCTGAAGATTGTCCGAGCTCTCACAAGGAAGTGGCAAACTATGAAGGAGCTGTATCTAGCAACCAAGGATCTATCAAAGCTCACACCAGAGATTCTATTTTCTGAACTCAAAGCTCATGAATTCGATCTGAATCGAATGAACCTCGACGAAGAGGATGAAACGCCCACTACGTCAAAAGGAGTAGCGTTCAAAGCTGCCGAAGGGCCAAGCGAGCAGTCGCTAGCCAAGATGTCAAGGGAAGAACTCGAAGAACAGGTCGCCTTCTTGTCAAAGAATTTTAACAAGATGAATTCTCGAGTGGGCAAGTACAAGAGATTCTACAAGCAGTACAAGGGGAGGAGCACTGATGCTCGAGACGGGAAAGGGAAAAGAGAAGAGACGACAAAGCCGATCCCGCGCGACATGATGGAGGTGGAATGCTACCACTGCCACAAGATGGGCCACTACAAATCCGATTGCCCGAAGCTCAGTGCAAAGGAGCGCGAGGAGTTGAAGGCAAAGAGGGATGCTCCCAGACGAGCGCTTGTAGCGAGTGAAATGCCGGTCGCTTCAACTGAAGATCTCTCAAGCGACTCAGATGCATTCACAGATCCCAACTCAAGCGAGGGAGAGGATCTGGGACTCATGGCGCTCACCGATGAAGAAACTGGGGAGGTATTCTTCTATCCTTCAATCACTTCAATTACACTAGCACACACTGTAAATGAGGATACTCAATCCTCTGCATGGAGTGAGTTACTTGACAAGCACCAGAAATTGTCAAGCGACCACGAAGTGGTAAAACAAGCGTTGTCTCAAAGCGAGAAGGAGAACCGAAAGCTAGCCACAGAACTTGACGAAGTCAAACTTAATCTAAGGGCTATGACTAGTAAGTTCGAGGATCTCTTCGCTAGACATCAAAGCTTGGAGGGAAGGTATGAAGCCCAATCCACTCTAGTCGCCAACTTGAACAAAGCATCATATGCTAGGCAGGCACTAGAAAGTTCTCTTCTACCTTTTGGTAGAAAGGAAGGACTTGGATATGAGGGTGGACCTTCCAAGCCAACCGTCTTTGTTGGTGCTTCAAACACGACACCATCAGTTACTTTGGAAATGCCTACTGCATCCAAAGCGACCACTAACAAAGACGAAGGCAAAATGGCTGAGAACCCTAAGAAGAAGCCAATGAAGATGTCTATATCTTTTAGGACTGAATCTAAAGGTAAGCAAAGTACAACTATCCCTAGCACTCACAATGCTAAAAATTACCAATCCAAAGGTAAAGGGAAACCAGTTGTAGCTTCTAAGCCTCAAGCCACGACATGAGAGACAAAGGATCTCCCTTTCAAGAAACGGAGTAATGTCTATGTGTCACGTTATCCGGACTGGAGATGGTCCAACCGGACTAACGTTGAGGGGGAAGAATTCGAAGGACCAAAGAGGCCGCTTCGAACTTCCAAGGTTACTCAAGCGAGTCAGGGTCAAAACCCTAGTTGGACCGGTTTGAGGAAACCAAGCGAGCCGCTTCAAAAGACTGTAAAACCTAAGTCAGTCTCTAAACCCATGGCTAATCCAAAGCGAGTTGCTTCAGGATATAAGCAAAGAGGGAAGAGCATAGGTAGGACTGAAGCGAGCCGCTACCCCTCTTGCACACACTGCTGCACTTGTGAAGCTGCTTTAAAGCAGAAGTCACAGTTTTCGAAGGTCGAGAAGCCCAAGACACAAGCTTCATCTCTAAAGAGAGTGAGGCAAGTGTGGGTACCTAAGGGAACTAACCTGCAAGGACCCAAACTGATTTGGGTACCAAAATCTGTCTAATTGCAGGTGGGCGCCGTGGATCCCATGCCATGGAAAGGTCAAGAAATCTGGTACTTGGACAGTGGATGTTCAAGACATATGACCGGCATGAAAGCTCTACTTCAAGACTACATTGAGAAGAAGGGTCCACACGTTACTTTTGGTGATAACTCTCGAGGAAGCACCAAAGGGTACGGCGCACTGAAAGTTGGAAAGCTCACAATCGAAGAAGTCTCCTACGTGGAAGGACTTAAGCACAACTTGTTATCCATTTCTCAATTCTGTGACAAGGGATACAAGGTGGAATTCATTTCCAACAAGTGCATAGTGAAGAGCAAACTCACATCCCAAATCGTGCTTACTGGAATAAGACAAAGGAACGTCTATATAGCACAATGGGATAGCTGCAAAGTGGAGACGTGCTTAGTTGCAAGAAGTGCACCAGAAATAGGATGGCTATGGCACAGACGCTTGAACCATCTCAACTTCAAAGCCATCAATCGCTTAGCACGTAAGGGTTTGGTGCAAGGCATACCAAATGAAGTCTTCATCAAAGACCATCCTTGCTCACCATGCCAACGAGGGAAGCAGACAAAGACGCACTTCGCCAGTCTTGAAGAAGCCTCTTCCAAGCGAGTGCTCGAGCTGCTTCACATGGATCTGTTTGGTCCAGTCACTCCAGTTAGTGTAAATGGCAGGAAGTACACTCTAGTTGTAGTCGACGACTTTTCTCGCTACACTTGGGTTGTATTTCTCTACAGTAAGAAGGAGACTCTGACCAAGCTACCACAACTGCTCAAGCGATTGGCTGTGGAGAAGAATCAAGCTATCGTGACCATCCGCTCCGACAAAGGCACAGAGTTCTTGAACTCTACCATTGAAGCTTATTGCACGGAGCATGGCATAGCCCATCAAACCTCATCATCACGCACGCCACAGCAAAATGGAGTTGCTGAAAGAAGAAATCGAATCATCAAGGAAGCTGTTCGAACCATGATTGCAGACTCGAAACTTCCGATGAAGTATTGGGCTGAAGCTGCCAATACAGCATGCTACACGCAAAATCGAACGCTTCTCTGCAAACGGCACGACAAAACACCATATGAAATATGGACAGGGAGAATTCCTAACATATCTTATTTCCATATTTTTGGTTGTAGGGTCTTCATCCATGACAATGGGAAGTCACAGTTGAAAGCCTTTGAAAGCAAAGCTGATGAAGGAATATTCTTAGGATATTCCACATCAAGCAAAGCCTATAGGGTCTTCAACTGTAAAACCCTAATCGTGGAAGAATCACCCCATGTCGTATTTGATGAATCTTCTTTAAGTCATCCACAGGAACAGGATCAATCTAAAGACGGAAAGTCAAGTGAGGAACCCATCAACACTCTTACTTGGGACATACTTGAGGATGAAGAAGAAATCAAAGGCTCAAGCGAGCAGAATGTCCAAGGAAAAGATGAAGCTGCCCCCAAGACTCCTGAAGCGAGTACAGGCCAAGCACCCAATCCAGTCGCTTCAGATGGTGAAGCGAGTGACAAGGAAGACGATGAAGATGAAGCTGGCGGATCCAAGCGCGCGTGGCTCAAGGATCACTCACCAAGTCAAATTATCGGAGATCCATCCAAGGGTGTAGTGACCAGAAATCAGGTGTTTGGAGAAAGTGCTATGTTCAGTTGCTTTCTCTCAAACATTGAGCCGACATGCGTAGAAGAAGCCTTAGCCGATTCAAATTGGGTGATCGCCATGCAAGAAGAGCTGAACCAGTTCACCAGAAACGATGTATGGTACCTCGTGGATCGTCCTAAATTCCAGCACGTCATTGGCACCAAATGGGTGTTCAAGAACAAGACGGACGAGGACCACAACGTAGTAAGGAACAAGGCGCGTCTCGTTGCCAAAGGCTACTGCCAAGAGGAAGGAATTGACTTTGATGAGACCTTCGCTCCAGTAGCACGACTTGAAGCTATCAGACTGTTTCTAGCCTATGCAGCAACCAAGAAGTTTAAAGTCTATCAAATGGATGTGAAGAGCGCGTTCCTGAACGGTGAATTGAAGGAAGAAGTGTATGTGGAGCAGCCACCAGGATTCGAGCAAGGAGATAAGGTGTATCGGTTGAAGAAAGCCCTATACGGATTGAAGCAAGCTCCCAGAGCTTGGTATGATACACTCTCTCAATTCCTAGTGGAAAATGGCTTCCACAAAGGAAAGATAGATCGAACCCTATTCACTATCAACCATGGAGAAGATATGCTATGGGTTCAGATCTACGTGGACGACATCATATTTGGGTCGCCAAACCAGTCGCTTAGCGAGAAGTTTGGAGAGCTGATGAAGACCAAATATGAAATGTCAATGTTTGGCTTGATGAGCTGCTTTCTAGGTCTTCAAGTGAAGCAGCAGGATGATGGTATCTTCATCAATCAAGCGAAGTATACAAGAGATATGCTTGCCAAGTTTGGTGTTCAACATGCTAAAGCTGTGAAGATTCCTATGAATACCAACTGGAAGATGGAGCCAGACGAAGAAGGAAAATCTGTGAATCCTACAGATTATCGTGCTCTTATTGGATCACTTCTCTATCTCACTGCAAGCAGGCCAGATATTGCTTTTGCAGTTGGAGTCTGCGCTCGCTTCCAAAGCAACCCCAAGCACAGCCATCTTGAAGCTGCCAAAAGAATTCTTCGATATTTGAAGGGCACTATCAATATGGGGCTGTGGTATCCAGCGGAGGACAATTTGGAGCTCACTGGATATTCTGACGCTGACTATGGAGGATGCAGAGTTGATAGGAAATCAACTTCGGGCACGTGTCAGTTCTTGGGAAGCAAGCTGATCTCATGGTTCTCAAAGAAGCAGACGAGTGTAGCCACTTCAACGACTGAAGCCGAATATATGGCCGCAGGAAGCTGCTGTTCTCAAATTCTATGGCTTCGTCAGCAGTTGAAGGACTACAATGTTGAAGCAAATGAAATTCCGATCTTCTGCGACAACAACAGTGCTATATGCATCTCGCAGAATCCAGTGCTACACACCAGATGCAAGCACGTGGAAATCCGACATCACTTCATTCGTGATCATGTCGAGAAAAAGGATATCAAGCTCGAGAAAATTCATACCGATCTCCAGCGAGCAGATATCCTCACCAAGCCTCTAGCTGAGTCTCGTTTCAATCAGCTATGCATGGAATTAGGGTTGTTAGACCCTGGTGAAGAATGCTAGATCCAGGATGCACGAAGGAGTGGTCGCTAGTTTTTCGTAGCGTCACTCGCTTCGGATCTTCACCAACTCAAGCAAGTCACGTCAAAATCTCATTCGCTTGAAGAAGGAGAAATAAGGTGGAGCAAGGTGGAGTGTTGGAAGACGTTCCCTACCCGCTTACAGGAATTGTTAAGCCATTGGTTAAGGGGGAACTATTGTTTGCTCTCGGAGCAAGCTACTTCCAAAGCGAGCAAGGAAAGCTGCTACCTAGCCTAGGATTCCTAGCGAGTGGGTATAAACACTCGCAAGTGCCGTTTCTAGTAACGGTTGTGGGGTCTTGTATCGGGCCTTCCCACGTAAAAATGGTGAAAGCTTAGGCAGGGCTGGCACCTAGACCTTGTGTCCTCTTCCCATCTTTCCGCCGAAGAGGAGCAAGTCCCCTCATCTCTTTCATCGTGGATAAATATTCATTCATTACTCACTCTTCATTGAGTGGAGCTGCCGGATGTCTATCCATTTCTCTCACTTTGAACTTTGCATCGTTTCAATTTGCCCTAGCTTTGGTCGAAGCAAGTCGATTGCAAGTTCATTCTGTAGTTTGTAGGAGGATGCTTGAAGGTTTACCTTTTTCTACAAAAGGTTGCAGGGCTGGTGACATGCCTCTGCGTAAAATACGAGTTTGTCTTGTCAGAGCATTCTCATTGTCATCCTGTCCATTTCTGCTCTGAGATAAGGACTTGTACTCATCCCCCATTCATCGTGAATATGTACACTTACGTGAAGCTCCCCTTTGGGTTGTAGTAAGCTTGTGTACTATATTCATTTCCTCCCTCATTCACTTCGATGGAGGACTCTCTAATTCGTAGAGGAAGATGAATGCCATGAAGACGAATGCCAAGAAGATCAATCACACAACAAGTGATGAACATTCCAACAAGTGGAATCTACAGACGCATTCATCAACAAGTGAAATCAATCAACAAGTGGTATCAATCAACAAGTGAAATCAATCTACGAGTGGTATCAATCTCCTACGAAGTGAGATTGACTGGTAAGCGTTTCAATTTTAAGTACACTAAGTGAGGTGAAACGTGCTAGAAACTTTCACTCACTACGTGGAAAATATGAAGTGAATCTGACACAAATACAAAGAGGAAAACACTCTTGTTTATCCTCGAAGTATGTAAGTCAGAAACATTTTAAATTAAGTAAAGAAATTTAATTTCTTATTCCTGTCGCTTCAGATGGCCAAGCGAGTGCTTCGTCACTCAAAGCTAGCCATCGCAAGCGAGTGCGGAACAGTCACTCAAGCGAGTGCCTCTCAAGTGAGCAAAGGCCAAGCGGCCCAACTCGAAGCGAGCAGGCACGAAGCGAGTATGAGCTGTCTGCACTCGAGTGCCTATTTCACTTTCTGCCAAGCATTTAATGCAGCAGCGCGTAGAAGAAGGAACGACAGGCGCGTGGACGTCAAAGCCGAGGAAAGCGGGAAAAGCCGCACTCAATCCAGCCGTCGAATCTGAACCGTCTCGAAATCTCAGCCGCTGGATTGACTACTGCGAGAGAGACGAATCAGCTACTGCCACGTGGCCACGTCAAGCGGAATTGGCGGTTCACTTTTCCAGTGATGACGCCGGACACATCAGTTCCATCACCGGAGGTCGCCGCCTACGCACAAAACCCTAGAAGTGGTTTTACCAGAATGCCCCTGCCACGTCAGCCAAGACTTACTCTATATATTTGGGACGAGGCAGCACTGCAAAACTTTCACAGTCTTCAAAAATTTCCATTCTCGTGCTTAGATCTGCAATCTCTGCGACTCACGAGTCTCAACCCCTTTCTATTTCATTGTAAAAGTTCTCTTCAAATCTCTTTCAAAATAACCATGGGCAAGAAGAAGAGTACAGAAACGATGGAGAAGTTCATGTCGAAAGTTGGCGAGCACATCAACGTCGAGCCCCATCTCGACCCCATCGTCATTGAGAAGAATGGTTTCTTCCGTAGAGCCGTGACCACGGCCGGTCTATGGAAGTTTGTAACCTTGGTACCGACGAAAATTCTGGCGAAAGCCATTGGAGAGATTCTGCTGAACTTGAGGAAGGATCAAAATACTTCCTCATTCACTGATCCACGAACCAGGAAGCCAGTGGAGGTTGATATGAGTGAACTCATCGAGGTGTTCAATCTACCAAGAGAAGGAGGAGATTCTCTGCTAGATCTAGGTCTTTCAGCCGAAGTGCAATATGGTCGATTTGCAGTTGCCGGAGCAGATCCGAACTTCAAGGAAGCCAACATTCGCAAAAGCTTGAAGAATCCGTTCAACCTCATATGCGAACTCTTTACGAAGAGCATCGCATGCTATGTTGGATCCCTTGATACGCTGTCGGAGACGAAACTGATCGGAACCGCCATGATCGTCGACAGTCTCGCCGGAACAAAGTTCAACTGGCACGGGTGGGTTCTCAAGCAAATCCACGAAGCTGCTGACGATTTCGCGTTCATTCCAGGAACTGCGAACGAGATCCTTCGGAAAGGAAAATTAAAGCTCTTCTCTAGGCTGTCTGTCGCGCTAGAGATGAAGTATCCAGAGATGATTTGGCCGGAATCTGACACGCTGATATACAACAAGCACACCATCTTCTACGATACGTGGAGGAAAATCAAGACCTTGATGGATCTGGGACGTATCGATGTTGAAATACCCATTGCGAGACCGGTTGTCGAAAGGCAAGCTGAGGAAGGTCAAGTGAGACTGGTCGCTTCACCTGTAAAGCGAGCCAGGTCCAAGCGAGGCAGGAATAAGATGAAGCTAGTCACTTCACTTGTCCAAGAAAGTGAGGCGGTGGAGAAGCCGCTTGAGGACATTGAAGTGACCCAACCACAACTTTCACCAACCAAAGTCCAATCCCATCAACTCCAAATCACCCAGATACCAGAACCTCAAGCCTCATCAACCCAACAGCCACTCACACAAACGATGCCGCTCTCACCTCATGAAGAAGAGTCAGCATCTTCTTTCCACATTCCCACTGTCCCTTTCCTCAGCACAGAAGAAGCTGTTGCCTACACCACTTTCACCCCACTTCAATCCCAGCCTATACAACCACCACCCACTGAAACTTTCCAGATTTCAGAAACCCAAGAAACCTCATCACCTACCCAATCCCCCTCGACATCGGCAACTACAGCCGATACCGCCCAAACTATTGGAGAACTTCCCATCATCCCTCAATTCATAACCCCTACCCTCTCTGAACACAAGCAGGCTCTCGAACGCTATGCTCGAGAAAGAAAGCAAGCCGCTGAGACGATTAATCTTCGCTACAATCTTCGCTCCGCGAATGTCCCATGGAGCGACGTGTTCTACACAAATGTCGTCGATTCTCTGACGTACATTACATATCGTGGAACAGAATACTTCAAAATATTCAAGCTCCTAAAAGCTTTCACTGAGGAAGAACTGATCCGGTTGGAAGCCAAGCTACTGAACTTCATGGACGTGAGTGGCTTCCATGTCTTCCTTGAAGGGACAAACTTCTGGGAGACGCTGGATGCAAAAGTGAAAGAAGCATATCCACTCGCCGTTGTACCAAAGCGAGTACCCTCTTCCCATGAGAGGAAGCTCATCAGGGAGCATAAGGAGGAGGTGGAAATGAAGGAGGCTGAAATTGCTAGCCTTCACAGTGAAATCACCAAGAAGAGTGAAGAGATGGAAAAGAAGGCTGGAGAGATTGTCAGTCTTCGAGAAGACTTTGACAAGAGGAGGAAGGAGTTGGAGGGAACGGTTGAGAAGAAGGATAGACTGTTGGAAGAGAAGGAGAAGGCGTTGGAGGCGCAGGCGAATCTAGTGGAAGATCAAACAACATCTATCACCGAACTCAAGGACTCGCTTGATGCGGAACGGAGTCGCTTGAGGGAGGTTAATGCCAAATTGATCGCCGTTGAGAAAGAGAAGAAGGTGTTGGAGAAGGAGGTGAAAAAGCTGAAGGAGGCAGTAGAAAAGAAGGATGAGGAGCTGATCAGGAAGGGGAGTGAACTAATAAGCACGAAAAAGTCCCTCGACTCACTTCAAACTGAAATGAAGCTGCTCAAGCAAGAAAGTGAGACTGACAAGAAGGAGCTGGAGAGTAGGAGGAAGAGTGCGCATGCTGTTGACCTGCACAATGCTGAATTGACTATTCTTCTACAAAAAGTCAAGGAGCTGGGTGAAGCGTACACTGAGAAGATGGCTGCAAATGCCGAATTCCATCTCTCTCTAAACCAGAGAGAGAGGAGCCTTGAAACAATGCAAGCTGAACTCCTAGCGGCTCAGGAATTCTGGTACTTCAATCTGCAGGAGGAGAAAGCAGGTATAAGGAGGGATATTGAAGCGGAGCTGGAGGCTCGCTTCAGGGAAATAGAGTCATTGGAGAGCATGATGGCATCAGTTGTGGAGAGAGAGAATCAATGTAAATTTCTGCTCGAAGAAATTTCAATCAAATCAGCTGAGTTGGTGGCCCCTTCCATGAGAAAGAACGAGCAAATGCTTCAAGCCATTTTCAACACTGTCAACTCTCTACACCAATCCCTCTCCGAGAAATCCATAATCCTAACCCCTGGCAGTGATGATGCCAAAAAGGGGGAAGGACAGTTGAGAGAAGGACAAATGAAGCAAGGAGGAGTCGGAGTTTCAGGGGGAAGCATAATTGGAGTTGAAATGACGTTGGAAGGAGGAAGTAGTGCCGGTGGAAAGGAGGATGTGGTAGAAGCGAGGGCTCTGGGCAAGGCAAAGCTCACGGAGGAGGAGTTAATGAAAAAGCCCGAAGAGCCTAGTAGGCCGCTTCATGAAAAAGTGCTAAGTGCTTCTATTGCACGGCATCCTCCAGTGACCGTGATATCGAAGGAGGAAAAGAGGGCGCAGGTGGAAGAGGATGCTGCCTTGGCATGGGAGATGGAGCAGCTGTTTAAACTAACCAAAGATTCTATTGCTGCAGGTGCTTCATCCAGTTCCCAAACGGCCGCTACACTCGAAGCGCCCGCTTCAGACGCTGTGCCAGCCTCAGTCGCCGCACTCACTTCGATCACTGCTGCACTCACTTCTTCAGTAGTCGTCCCCTCTAGTGCCACTACAAAGAAGGACATGCCTCCACCCCCTCCACCAAAACTGCCGTTGAAGCGAACTACTCCGGAGATTAAAGGAGATGACTCTGCGGCTAAGCGCCAAAAAGTCAAGCAAGTAGGTGCTTCAAAAGCTGGAAGGGAGGAAAGGAAGAGGAAAGAGAGAGAAGGAGGAAGGAGCGAAGTGGAGAGGTCACAGAAAGTTCATGCCAGGCGACTCCAGGTGATTGATGCACGGATCGAGGAGCAGTTTAGTGAAACGTTGCTTATTCAATCATCACTGGTCCGTAGTGCATTCATTCCCCTCATGCCAGATGAGTCCGAAGCATGCGAAGCTCAAGCCATATCCGATGCATGTGACGTGACTACGAAGGAGATGGTTGAGTCCGGTCGCTACCCCTGCATGGACGAGCAAAACTACATTCGGAAGCATCTAAATGGAAAGCGTCCATTGTGGAGTGGTGAATCTGGAAAGAAGTTCAAAGATACCATGACCACTCTGTCAAAGAGATCTGAGGAAGAGCTGGCCAAGCGAAGGGATGAACACCTGGATGGAAGAGAAATCGAGGATTTCATTCCGAAAGATCTGCTTGAGCTGTGGCTGCACTACAAGGACCTATTCATCAAAGCCTATTATTACTGGGAGGTAGTGCCGCTGCAGAATGAGTGCTCTCGAATAAGTGCTCTCAGCAACTTTCTTGCCACCTATGACGAAAAATTGCGCCGCAAAATCTTTACAATGGCTGAACAAGCCGAGCCCAAGCCAATTGTTGTCAAGGTACCAGCAATTAAGGAATACCCCATGCCTTATCATCCAGGCACGGACATTCCTGACAGAAGTATCTTTGATGAGGAGGTGGATGAAGCCTACAAGCTGGAGAGTACTTGGAGAACACAGAGTATTCACACAGTTGACTCTATGTTATCAAGAGTGATGTCAGCCTATGTGGATACTGTTGCTATTGAAGAAAAGAAGAAGTTGGAGGAAAAGGAAAAGGAGGAAGAGGAGAAGTGACGGGAGAGGAAGGAAGGTGACAGGGAAGGAAGGAAGAAAGGAACTGCAGGAAACCTCTGAGTTTCAAGTTCCTTACATATTTTTGTGTGTGTGAACTTCTTGTTCATCTATCTCATTTTAATTTTCTGTCTCTTCTTGTGTCATTTACTCGCTTTGTGAATGACTTTACCTTTTTGCTAAAAACTCAAATAATTTAACCGAAAAAAAAGGGAAGGAACTTAAAAGAAAAATTACAAACGAAACTGCAAAGGAAGCAGTCGCTTGGAGTTCCCTTCACGGTTAGATAGGCTGGAATTTTCTAAATCTTAGCCTTTGGGTTTTGGCATCATCAAAAAGGGGGAAATTGTTGGGAATTGTTATGGACCAACTTGTTAAGGGGGAACTATGATGGAACTATAAGGGATACTTGTTAAACGAAGTCATTTGTTTTGATTGGATCCCAAAACCCCAAGTGTCCAGCTCCCAAGCGACCCATTTTGATGTAGTTAATAGGTTAGAATTTTCTAAGCCTAAACTGTTAGGATGGCTTTATTTTGCTTAGCTTTAGACTGCAGGAATTTCAAGTGAAGGCCACTCGCTTGAGTGTGTTTTCCAAAGCGAAGCAAGTCTAGCAAACCGAAGTGAAGCGTGCCGAAACCAGCGAAGCGAAGCAAGCGCTACAGTGGAGTCAAAGTGAACCCACCTAAGCGAAGCGAAGCGAGCGCTACAAAGAAAAGCAGAAGCGAGTCAACGCGGGTCAACACTTATTAAAGCGGTCACTACGAAACTTTGTTTCCAAAGCGACCCACTACAGTATGACCCTGAAGCGACTCACTTCATAGCAGCCGCTACAACTTCAAAGCAAAGCAAGCCACTACCTACCAGAAAGCGACAGCACAACTCCCGCCCATATTTTGAACACCAGTCAACAGGAGATCGTAGCATTAATTACGAGATCTCCACGTGTCGAAAGCGGAGTGGAGCGGAAGAGTTGACTGCCAGGCCGACAAAGGCGCCGCAGCAGTACTGGCTCGCTCCAGTTACTGTTACACTTGGAAGTTAGCCATTTTCGGCAAAATGCCAAAACTGCGCGTCTGCAAAAGCTACTGCCTGCGCAAGTACTGTCGAGAGGAGGAGGGACAAGGCCACCAACCAAGCAACGGATCTCAGCCAACCCTCCGCCTATAAATAGTGAAGGATGAAGACGAAGAGAAGAGAGAACACTACTTGAGCATTCGAGCGCATACAGCAAACAAACACTCCCAGCCTTTGAGCAAATCATCGAGTCTTTGTTTCCAAATGTTCTCCGAGTTTCCAGTCCTTCGGAACTCGTCTTCACAACCTTCACACATAGATTCTAAGCCCATTTCAAATATCCAAGCTTAGAAGAAGAACTCTAGCTAATCTTTGCATTCATTGTAAAGAGTTCTTCATAGTGTGTCGTCAACCAAAAACCCTATACTTCGTCTGTTAGGTTTTGAGTGTTGTCATTAGGTTGTCCAGATCCAAGGCCCTTCTTTCATCGATTGAAGAAGCCTCGATCGTAGAGTTGAGATCCAAGCTTACACTTACATCGTTTGTGTGAAGCTCGATCGAAACTAGGCTGTAAGGAGAGCCCGGAATCTCCCTGTTGTTCGGACAGAAACGAGTGAAGTTTCGTGTCCAGTTAGGTCTTAGTAGTGAACCCGTAATCACTGCGTTGTTCGTCAGATCCAGGCGAGTGAAGCCCGATCTCGACCAGGTTTTTGAAGAACCCGTAATCTTCAAGTTCTTGAGTGAAGAGAACAGTTGCCGTCGTGCAACAAAGTGGACGTAGGAGCGTTATCTCCGAACCACTATAAATCTTCGTGTCGTATCTCTCTAACCCTAAACTCTTTACTGTATTTGTTTATCCATTGCACGTGCATCTTAACAACTTAATCTGGATATTTCAATTACTTAGGAAAAGATTTAGCTCACCAAATTCCGCATATACGAGTAAAGACTCCCTCTTGATCAAGTGCTCACTTCGGTCAAGCAGGCAAGCTACGTACTGTAGATCTAGCTTCAGCTAGGTCTTAAGTTTCTAAGCGAGCTCTTTACTTGTCACTCTGAGTTAAGGGATTTGAAGTTGAAAAACTTCAAAATACGTATTCACCCCCCCCCCCCCCCCCTCTACGTATTTTTCCTATTAACAAACCGGGACCAACAAGTGGTATCAGAGCAGCGGTTCTTTCGAGCCACTGCTTTGCATATCCGAAGTGAGTTCCCACTCACTTCACGTTGTCTCACTGAACCGGATCCTATTTCCTAAGTGCATCAAAATCTCACCCACGCATACTGCATTACTACTGACTGTTTACCATGAATGCTTCTAGTCTTCCACAGTTTTCCATTGAAGGCTACGAGATTTGGAGCTTCCGTGTGGAGAGCTTCTTATGCTCCGTCCACGACCGCATGTGGGAGGTCATAGAAGATGGACCTATCACAATCAAGAAGAGCATCTCTGTGGATGTTCCAGCAGCGGAAGGACGAGCAGCTCATGTTCGACAACAACTAGTAGACAAGGACAAAGATGAGTACACTCCCAACGACTTCAAGATTGCCAATCTTGACAAGATCGCACGCCACACGATGCAGAGCACCGTGTCGGACGCCTACCTTCCAAGGATTAGGAAGTGCGCTACAGCGAAGGAGATGTGGGAAACCCTAGCTCTCATTTCTCAAGGCACTGACAAAATCAAAGAAAACAAACTTGCCGTACAAATGCGGGAGTTTGAAGGCCTGATAATGAAGCCAGGAGAATCCATCGACACCTTCGAACTGAGAGTCACCAACATTACTGCAACTCTCAACTCGCTTGGGAAGGAACTCACGGATAAGGAGGTTAACCTGAAGATTGTCCGAGCTCTCACAAGGAAGTGGCAAACTATGAAGGAGCTGTATCTAGCAACCAAGGATCTATCAAAGCTCACACCAGAGATTCTATTTTCTGAACTCAAAGCTCATGAATTCGATCTGAATCGAATGAACCTCGACGAAGAGGATGAAACGCCCACTACGTCAAAAGGAGTAGCGTTCAAAGCTGCCGAAGGGCCAAGCGAGCAGTCGCTAGCCAAGATGTCAAGGGAAGAACTCGAAGAACAGGTCGCCTTCTTGTCAAAGAATTTTAACAAGATGAATTCTCGAGTGGGCAAGTACAAGAGATTCTACAAGCAGTACAAGGGGAGGAGCACTGATGCTCGAGACGGGAAAGGGAAAAGAGAAGAGACGACAAAGCCGATCCCGCGCGACATGATGGAGGTGGAATGCTACCACTGCCACAAGATGGGCCACTACAAATCCGATTGCCCGAAGCTCAGTGCAAAGGAGCGCGAGGAGTTGAAGGCAAAGAGGGATGCTCCCAGACGAGCGCTTGTAGCGAGTGAAATGCCGGTCGCTTCAACTGAAGATCTCTCAAGCGACTCAGATGCATTCACAGATCCCAACTCAAGCGAGGGAGAGGATCTGGGACTCATGGCGCTCACCGATGAAGAAACTGGGGAGGTATTCTTCTATCCTTCAATCACTTCAATTACACTAGCACACACTGTAAATGAGGATACTCAATCCTCTGCATGGAGTGAGTTACTTGACAAGCACCAGAAATTGTCAAGCGACCACGAAGTGGTAAAACAAGCGTTGTCTCAAAGCGAGAAGGAGAACCGAAAGCTAGCCACAGAACTTGACGAAGTCAAACTTAATCTAAGGGCTATGACTAGTAAGTTCGAGGATCTCTTCGCTAGACATCAAAGCTTGGAGGGAAGGTATGAAGCCCAATCCACTCTAGTCGCCAACTTGAACAAAGCATCATATGCTAGGCAGGCACTAGAAAGTTCTCTTCTACCTTTTGGTAGAAAGGAAGGACTTGGATATGAGGGTGGACCTTCCAAGCCAACCGTCTTTGTTGGTGCTTCAAACACGACACCATCAGTTACTTTGGAAATGCCTACTGCATCCAAAGCGACCACTAACAAAGACGAAGGCAAAATGGCTGAGAACCCTAAGAAGAAGCCAATGAAGATGTCTATATCTTTTAGGACTGAATCTAAAGGTAAGCAAAGTACAACTATCCCTAGCACTCACAATGCTAAAAATTACCAATCCAAAGGTAAAGGGAAACCAGTTGTAGCTTCTAAGCCTCAAGCCACGACACGAGAGACAAAGGATCTCCCTTTCAAGAAACGGAGTAATGTCTATGTGTCACGTTATCCGGACTGGAGATGGTCCAACCGGACTAACGTTGAGGGGGAAGAATTCGAAGGACCAAAGAGGCCGCTTCGAACTTCCAAGGTTACTCAAGCGAGTCAGGGTCAAAACCCTAGTTGGACCGGTTTGAGGAAACCAAGCGAGCCGCTTCAAAAGACTGTAAAACCTAAGTCAGTCTCTAAACCCATGGCTAATCCAAAGCGAGTTGCTTCAGGATATAAGCAAAGAGGGAAGAGCATAGGTAGGACTGAAGCGAGCCGCTACCCCTCTTGCACACACTGCTGCACTTGTGAAGCTGCTTTAAAGCAGAAGTCACAGTTTTCGAAGGTCGAGAAGCCCAAGACACAAGCTTCATCTCTAAAGAGAGTGAGGCAAGTGTGGGTACCTAAGGGAACTAACCTGCAAGGACCCAAACTGATTTGGGTACCAAAATCTGTCTAATTGCAGGTGGGCGCCGTGGATCCCATGCCATGGAAAGGTCAAGAAATCTGGTACTTGGACAGTGGATGTTCAAGACATATGACCGGCATGAAAGCTCTACTTCAAGACTACATTGAGAAGAAGGGTCCACACGTTACTTTTGGTGATAACTCTCGAGGAAGCACCAAAGGGTACGGCGCACTGAAAGTTGGAAAGCTCACAATCGAAGAAGTCTCCTACGTGGAAGGACTTAAGCACAACTTGTTATCCATTTCTCAATTCTGTGACAAGGGATACAAGGTGGAATTCATTTCCAACAAGTGCATAGTGAAGAGCAAACTCACATCCCAAATCGTGCTTACTGGAATAAGACAAAGGAACGTCTATATAGCACAATGGGATAGCTGCAAAGTGGAGACGTGCTTAGTTGCAAGAAGTGCACCAGAAATAGGATGGCTATGGCACAGACGCTTGAACCATCTCAACTTCAAAGCCATCAATCGCTTAGCACGTAAGGGTTTGGTGCAAGGCATACCAAATGAAGTCTTCATCAAAGACCATCCTTGCTCACCATGCCAACGAGGGAAGCAGACAAAGACGCACTTCGTCAGTCTTGAAGAAGCCTCTTCCAAGCGAGTGCTCGAGCTGCTTCACATGGATCTGTTTGGTCCAGTCACTCCAGTTAGTGTAAATGGCAGGAAGTACACTCTAGTTGTAGTCGACGACTTTTCTCGCTACACTTGGGTTGTATTTCTCTACAGTAAGAAGGAGACTCTGACCAAGCTACCACAACTGCTCAAGCGATTGGCTGTGGAGAAGAATCAAGCTATCGTGACCATCCGCTCCGACAAAGGCACAGAGTTCTTGAACTCTACCATTGAAGCTTATTGCACGGAGCATGGCATAGCCCATCAAACCTCATCAGCACGCACGCCACAGCAAAATGGAGTTGCTGAAAGAAGAAATCGAATCATCAAGGAAGCTGTTCGAACCATGATTGCAGACTCGAAACTTCCGATGAAGTATTGGGCTGAAGCTGCCAATACAGCATGCTACACGCAAAATCGAACGCTTCTCTGCAAACGGCACGACAAAACACCATATGAAATATGGACAGGGAGAATTCCTAACATATCTTATTTCCATATTTTTGGTTGTAGGGTCTTCATCCATGACAATGGGAAGTCACAGTTGAAAGCCTTTGAAAGCAAAGCTGATGAAGGAATATTCTTAGGATATTCCACATCAAGCAAAGCCTATAGGGTCTTCAACTGTAAAACCCTAATCGTGGAAGAATCACCCCATGTCGTATTTGATGAATCTTCTTTAAGTCATCCACAGGAACAGGATCAATCTAAAGACGGAAAGTCAAGTGAGGAACCCATCAACACTCTTACTTGGGACATACTTGAGGATGAAGAAGAAATCAAAGGCTCAAGCGAGCAGAATGTCCAAGGAAAAGATGAAGCTGCCCCCAAGACTCCTGAAGCGAGTACAGGCCAAGCACCCAATCCAGTCGCTTCAGATGGTGAAGCGAGTGACAAGGAAGACGATGAAGATGAAGCTGGCGGATCCAAGCGCGCGTGGCTCAAGGATCACTCACCAAGTCAAATTATCGGAGATCCATCCAAGGGTGTAGTGACCAGAAATCAGGTGTTTGGAGAAAGTGCTATGTTCAGTTGCTTTCTCTCAAACATTGAGCCGACATGCGTAGAAGAAGCCTTAGCCGATTCAAATTGGGTGATCGCCATGCAAGAAGAGCTGAACCAGTTCACCAGAAACGATGTATGGTACCTCGTGGATCGTCCTAAATTCCAGCACGTCATTGGCACCAAATGGGTGTTCAAGAACAAGACGGACGAGGACCACAACGTAGTAAGGAACAAGGCGCGTCTCGTTGCCAAAGGCTACTGCCAAGAGGAAGGAATTGACTTTGATGAGACCTTCGCTCCAGTAGCACGACTTGAAGCTATCAGACTGTTTCTAGCCTATGCAGCAACCAAGAAGTTTAAAGTCTATCAAATGGATGTGAAGAGCGCGTTCCTGAACGGTGAATTGAAGGAAGAAGTGTATGTGGAGCAGCCACCAGGATTCGAGCAAGGAGATAAGGTGTATCGGTTGAAGAAAGCCCTATACGGATTGAAGCAAGCTCCCAGAGCTTGGTATGATACCCTCTCTCAATTCCTAGTGGAAAATGGCTTCCACAAAGGAAAGATAGATCGAACCCTATTCACTATCAACCATGGAGAAGATATGCTATGGGTTCAGATCTACGTGGACGACATCATATTTGGGTCGCCAAACCAGTCGCTTAGCGAGAAGTTTGGAGAGCTGATGAAGACCAAATATGAAATGTCAATGATTGGCTTGATGAGCTGCTTTCTAGGTCTTCAAGTGAAGCAGCAGGATGATGGTATCTTCATCAATCAAGCGAAGTATACAAGAGATATGCTTGCCAAGTTTGGTGTTCAACATGCTAAAGCTGTGAAGATTCCTATGAATACCAACTGGAAGATGGAGCCAGACGAAGAAGGAAAATCAGTGAATCCTACAGATTATCGTGCTCTTATTGGATCACTTCTCTATCTCACTGCAAGCAGGCCAGATATTGCTTTTGCAGTTGGAGTCTGCGCTCGCTTCCAAAGCAACCCCAAGCACAGCCATCTTGAAGCTGCCAAAAGAATTCTTCAATATTTGAAGGGCACTATCAATATGGGGCTGTGGTATCCAGCGGAGGACAATTTGGAGCTCACTGGATATTCTGACGCTGACTATGGAGGATGCAGAGTTGATAGGAAATCAACTTCGGGCACGTGTCAGTTCTTGGGAAGCAAGCTGATCTCATGGTTCTCAAAGAAGCAGACGAGTGTAGCCACTTCAACGACTGAAGCCGAATATATGGCCGCAGGAAGCTGCTGTTCTCAAATTCTATGGCTTCGTCAGCAGTTGAAGGACTACAATGTTGAAGCAAATGAAATTCCGATCTTCTGCGACAACAACAGTGCTATATGCATCTCGCAGAATCCAGTGCTACACACCAGATGCAAGCACGTGGAAATCCGACATCACTTCATTCGTGATCATGTCGAGAAAAGGGATATCAAGCTCGAGAAAATTCATACCGATCTCCAGCGAGCAGATATCCTCACCAAGCCTCTAGCTGAGTCTCGTTTCAATCAGCTATGCATGGAATTAGGGTTGTTAGACCCTGGTGAAGAATGCTAGATCCAGGATGCACGAAGGAGTGGTCGCTAGTTTTTCGTAGCGTCACTCGCTTCGGATCTTCACCAACTCAAGCGAGTCACGTCAAAATCTCATTCGCTTGAAGAAGGAGAAATAAGGTGGAGCAAGGTGGAGTGTTGGAAGACGTTCCCTACCCGCTTACAGGAATTGTTAAGCCATTGGTTAAGGGGGAACTATTGTTTGCTCTCGGAGCAAGCTACTTCCAAAGCGAGCAAGGAAAGCTGCTACCTAGCCTAGGATTCCTAGCGAGTGGGTATAAACACTCGCAAGTGCCGTTTCTAGTAACGGTTGTGGGGTCTTGTATCGGGCCTTCCCACGTAAAAATGGTGAAAGCTTAGGCAGGGCTGGCACCTAGACCTTGTGTCCTCTTCCCATCTTTCCGCCGAAGAGGAGCAAGTCCCCTCATCTCTTTCATCGTGGATAAATATTCATTCATTACTCACTCTTCATTGAGTGGAGCTGCCGGATGTCTATCCATTTCTCTCACTTTGAACTTTGCATCGTTTCAATTTGCCCTAGCTTTGGTCGAAGCAAGTCGATTGCAAGTTCATTCTGTAGTTTGTAGGAGGATGCTTGAAGGTTTACCTTTTTCTACAAAAGGTTGCAGGGCTGGTGACATGCCTCTGCGTAAAATACGAGTTTGTCTTGTCAGAGCATTCTCATTGTCATCCTGTCCATTTCTGCTCTGAGATAAGGACTTGTACTCATCCCCCATTCATCGTGAATATGTACACTTACGTGAAGCTCCCCTTTGGGTTGTAGTAAGCTTGTGTACTATATTCATTTCCTCCCTCATTCACTTCGATGGAGGACTCTCTAATTCGTAGAGGAAGATGAATGCCATGAAGACGAATGCCAAGAAGATCAATCACACAACAAGTGATGAACATTCCAACAAGTGGAATCTACAGACGCATTCATCAACAAGTGAAATCAATCAACAAGTGGTATCAATCAACAAGTGAAATCAATCTACGAGTGGTATCAATCTCCTACGAAGTGAGATTGACTGGTAAGCGTTTCAATTTTAAGTACACTAAGTGAGGTGAAACGTGCTAGAAACTTTCACTCACTACGTGGAAAATATGAAGTGAATCTGACACAAATACAAAGAGGAAAACACTCTTGTTTATCCTCGAAGTATGTAAGTCAGAAACATTTTAAATTAAGTAAAGAAATTTAATTTCTTATTCCTGTCGCTTCAGATGGCCAAGCGAGTGCTTCGTCACTCAAAGCTAGCCATCGCAAGCGAGTGCGGAACAGTCACTCAAGCGAGTGCCTCTCAAGTGAGCAAAGGCCAAGCGGCCCAACTCGAAGCGAGCAGGCACGAAGCGAGTATGAGCTGTCTGCACTCGAGTGCCTATTTCACTTTCTGCCAAGCATTTAATGCAGCAGCGCGTAGAAGAAGGAACGACAGGCGCGTGGACGTCAAAGCCGAGGAAAGCGGGAAAAGCCGCACTCAATCCAGCCGTCGAATCTGAACCGTCTCGAAATCTCAGCCGCTGGATTGACTACTGCGAGAGAGACGAATCAGCTACTGCCACGTGGCCACGTCAAGCGGAATTGGCGGTTCACTTTTCCAGTGATGACGCCGGACACATCAGTTCCATCACCGGAGGTCGCCGCCTACGCACAAAACCCTAGAAGTGGTTTTACCAGAATGCCCCTGCCACGTCAGCCAAGACTTACTCTATATATTTGGGACGAGGCAGCACTGCAAAACTTTCACAGTCTTCAAAAATTTCCATTCTCGTGCTTAGATCTGCAATCTCTGCGACTCACGAGTCTCAACCCCTTTCTATTTCATTGTAAAAGTTCTCTTCAAATCTCTTTCAAAATAACCATGGGCAAGAAGAAGAGTACAGAAACGATGGAGAAGTTCATGTCGAAAGTTGGCGAGCACATCAACGTCGAGCCCCATCTCGACCCCATCGTCATTGAGAAGAATGGTTTCTTCCGTAGAGCCGTGACCACGGCCGGTCTATGGAAGTTTGTAACCTTGGTACCGACGAAAATTCTGGCGAAAGCCATTGGAGAGATTCTGCTGAACTTGAGGAAGGATCAAAATACTTCCTCATTCACTGATCCACGAACCAGGAAGCCAGTGGAGGTTGATATGAGTGAACTCATCGAGGTGTTCAATCTACCAAGAGAAGGAGGAGATTCTCTGCTAGATCTAGGTCTTTCAGCCGAAGTGCAATATGGTCGATTTGCAGTTGCCGGAGCAGATCCGAACTTCAAGGAAGCCAACATTCGCAAAAGCTTGAAGAATCCGTTCAACCTCATCTGCGAACTCTTTACGAAGAGCATCGCATGCTATGTTGGATCCCTTGATACGCTGTCGGAGACGAAACTGATCGGAACCGCCATGATCGTCGACAGTCTCGCCGGAACAAAGTTCAACTGGCACGGGTGGGTTCTCAAGCAAATCCACGAAGCTGCTGACGATTTCGCGTTCATTCCAGGAACTGCGAACGAGATCCTTCGGAAAGGAAAATTAAAGCTCTTCTCTAGGCTGTCTGTCGCGCTAGAGATGAAGTATCCAGAGATGATTTGGCCGGAATCTGACACGCTGATATACAACAAGCACACCATCTTCTACGATACGTGGAGGAAAATCAAGACCTTGATGGATCTGGGACGTATCGATGTTGAAATACCCATTGCGAGACCGGTTGTCGAAAGGCAAGCTGAGGAAGGTCAAGTGAGACTGGTCGCTTCACCTGTAAAGCGAGCCAGGTCCAAGCGAGGCAGGAATAAGATGAAGCTAGTCACTTCACTTGTCCAAGAAAGTGAGGCGGTGGAGAAGCCGCTTGAGGACATTGAAGTGACCCAACCACAGCTTTCACCAACCAAAGTCCAATCCCATCAACTCCAAATCACCCAGATACCAGAACCTCAAGCCTCATCAACCCAACAGCCACTCACACAAACGATGCCGCTCTCACCTCATGAAGAAGAGTCAGCATCTTCTTTCCACATTCCCACTGTCCCTTTCCTCAGCACAGAAGAAGCTGTTGCCTACACCACTTTCACCCCACTTCAATCCCAGCCTATACAACCACCACCCACTGAAACTTTCCAGATTTCAGAAACCCAAGAAACCTCATCACCTACCCAATCCCCCTCGACATCGGCAACTACAGCCGATACCGCCCAAACTATTGGAGAACTTCCCATCATCCCTCAATTCATAACCCCTACCCTCTCTGAACACAAGCAGGCTCTCGAACGCTATGCTCGAGAAAGAAAGCAAGCCGCTGAGACGATTAATCTTCGCTACAATCTTCGCTCCGCGAATGTCCCATGGAGCGACGTGTTCTACACAAATGTCGTCGATTCTCTGACGTACATTACATATCGTGGAACAGAATACTTCAAAATATTCAAGCTCCTAAAAGCTTTCACTGAGGAAGAACTGATCCGGTTGGAAGCCAAGCTACTAAACTTCATGGACGTGAGTGGCTTCCATGTCTTCCTTGAAGGGACAAACTTCTGGGAGACGCTGGATGCAAAAGTGAAAGAAGCATATCCACTCGCCGTTGTACCAAAGCGAGTACCCTCTTCCCATGAGAGGAAGCTCATCAGGGAGCATAAGGAGGAGGTGGAAATGAAGGAGGCTGAAATTGCTAGCCTTCACAGTGAAATCACC
This sequence comes from Thymus mandschuricus, assembly GCA_029379335.1. Lineage (NCBI taxonomy): Eukaryota > Viridiplantae > Streptophyta > Magnoliopsida > Lamiales > Lamiaceae > Thymus > Thymus mandschuricus. The sequence goes on from CM057072.1 coordinate 6,983,355, forward strand.
AAGAAGAGTGAAGAGATGGAAAAGAAGGCTGGAGAGATTGTCAGTCTTCGAGAAGACTTTGACAAGAGGAGGAAGGAGTTGGAGGGAACGGTTGAGAAGAAGGATAGACTGTTGGAAGAGAAGGAGAAGGCGTTGGAGGCGCAGGCGAAGCTAGTGGAAGATCAAACAACATCTATCACCGAACTCAAGGACTCGCTTGATGCGGAACGGAGTCGCTTGAGGGAGGTTAATGCCAAATTGATCGCCGTTGAGAAAGAGAAGAAGGTGTTGGAGAAGGAGGTGAAAAAGCTGAAGGAGGCAGTAGAAAAGAAGGATGAGGAGCTGATCAGGAAGGGGAGTGAACTAATAAGCACGAAAAAGTCCCTCGACTCACTTCAAACTGAAATGAAGCTGCTCAAGCAAGAAAGTGAGACTGACAAGAAGGAGCTGGAGAGTAGGAGGAAGAGTGCGCATGCTGTTGACCTGCACAATGCTGAATTGACTATTCTTCTACAAAAAGTCAAGGAGCTGGGTGAAGCGTACACTGAGAAGATGGCTGCAAATGCCGAATTCCATCTCTCTCTAAACCAGAGAGAGAGGAGCCTTGAAACAATGCAAGCTGAACTCCTAGCGGCTCAGGAATTCTGGTACTTCAATCTGCAGGAGGAGAAAGCAGGTATAAGGAGGGATATTGAAGCGGAGCTGGAGGCTCGCTTCAGGGAAATAGAGTCATTGGAGAGCATGATGGCATCAGTTGTGGAGAGAGAGAATCAATGTAAATTTCTGCTCGAAGAAATTTCAATCAAATCAGCTGAGTTGGTGGCCCCTTCCATGAGAAAGAACGAGCAAATGCTTCAAGCCATTTTCAACACTGTCAACTCTCTACACCAATCCCTCTCCGAGAAATCCATAATCCTAACCCCTGGCAGTGATGATGCCAAAAAGGGGGAAGGACAGTTGAGAGAAGGACAAATGAAGCAAGGAGGAGTCGGAGTTTCAGGGGGAAGCATAATTGGAGTTGAAATGATGTTGGAAGGAGGAAGTAGTGCCGGTGGAAAGGAGGATGTGGTAGAAGCGAGGGCTCTGGGCAAGGCAAAGCTCACGGAGGAGGAGTTAATGAAAAAGCCCGAAGAGCCTAGTAGGCCGCTTCATGAAAAAGTGCTAAGTGCTTCTATTGCACGGCATCCTCCAGTGACCGTGATATCGAAGGAGGAAAAGAGGGCGCAGGTGGAAGAGGATGCTGCCTTGGCATGGGAGATGGAGCAGCTGTTTAAACTAACCAAAGATTCTATTGCTGCAGGTGCTTCATCCAGTTCCCAAACGGCCGCTACACTCGAAGCGCCCGCTTCAGACGCTGTGCCAGCCTCAGTCGCCGCACTCACTTCGATCACTGCTGCACTCACTTCTTCAGTAGTCGTCCCCTCTAGTGCCACTACAAAGAAGGACATGCCTCCACCCCCTCCACCAAAACTGCCGTTGAAGCGAACTACTCCGGAGATTAAAGGAGATGACTCTGCGGCTAAGCGCCAAAAAGTCAAGCAAGTAGGTGCTTCAAAAGCTGGAAGGGAGGAAAGGAAGAGGAAAGAGAGAGAAGGAGGAAGGAGCGAAGTGGAGAGGTCACAGAAAGTTCATGCCAGGCGACTCCAGGTGATTGATGCACGGATCGAGGAGCAGTTTAGTGAAACGTTGCTTATTCAATCCTCACTGGTCCGTAGTGCATTCATTCCCCTCATGCCAGATGAGTCCGAAGCATGCGAAGCTCAAGCCATATCCGATGCATGTGACGTGACTACGAAGGAGATGGTTGAGTCCGGTCGCTACCCCTGCATGGACGAGCAAAACTACATTCGGAAGCGTCTAAATGGAAAGCGTCCATTGTGGAGTGGTGAATCTGGAAAGAAGTTCAAAGATACCATGACCACTCTGTCAAAGAGATCTGAGGAAGAGCTGGCCAAGCGAAGGGATGAACACCTGGATGGAAGAGAAATCGAGGATTTCATTCCGAAAGATCTGCTTGACTAATTTTTAATACTCCTACTTGTTGAAAAAAATAGCAAGATCAGCATACTAATGAAAAGATCAACAAGTTTCTATTTACCTCCGGTATGGCTTCTCATCGACGATGAAGATTCATTGTACTCCAGGTCTCCACCCACCCGCCTTTCCCCTCCTCCACTTCAATGTCACTCTCCCTTACCCTACATTTTTCTCTCTGAAGGGTATTCGCACTCCTGTAGAAATATTCCGTTGTCATCTGCTTTCTGATCCACACGGTAGCTCGATTTTAGGTGGGAAATTTTGATCTGATTAATTGAAAAAAATTAAATCAATCCATTAAAACTTTTCTCCCCACACTTGAATCGAGATGGCGTTTAAAATCTCGCCGTCTTCGTTTCTCAGAGTTTTCTTGCTTTTGCTTCTGCTCGCTGCTATTGTGATTGCTTGCTTCACTCTCCCTGTTGAAAAGGTTCTATTTCTTTTCTTTTCTTTCTTTTTCCTTTTCTGTTTCTTGTTTATGATTATGTGATTTCTTGTTTCTGGGTTCTTCCTTATGTTTGTAGATGGTAGAACAATATATTGATTCTTGAAAGGTTTCTTAGGTTTTGTCAAAAAAAGAGAATGAAAAACGATAAAGAAGAAGAAGAGAAAAGCTAGCTTTGTTTAAGTTCTATGAGGCGCTAGTTCGATGGAGTTTTGTTGTTTGGATTTAGCCTATGATGGTTATTTTAGCCGTTTATCTGTTTCAATAGGGTGCATATTTTGTTTGAAAGCATATTAGCTTAGCTCGATTAATGCTTTAATAGCTGTAAGCTTCCTTTTGATGAACGCTTCATACTTTAATTGTTTCCGATTATTTTTTTTCGTTTTTCTCCATCGCAGATGCTTATCTTGGTGTGGGTAGAGGAAGATCTTGGTCCTTGAGGTCCTGTTGTGCTGTAAGTACTCTATGTATGTTGTTGTAGGCTGTCTTTGATCTATGGTGTAGAGATTTCTCGCATTTTCTTCTTTCGGGATATTGAATGTTATTGTGTATGTTCTATGGAGAATATAAAGTGAGTTCTTTGTCAAATAGTTGGATGAGACCGCTGGAAAATCATCTGTTGTAATAAATATCATATGTTAGGAACACTCCCTTACTTAAAAATTCAAACTTTTAGTTAAAGGAAATGATGGCGGGTTAGCTAGTGGAGTATATAAGAATGACTCTCCTTCTTGAGTCCTAGCTATTGTTTCGTTTGTGGGAATTGTATACACTAAAGGCACAATTTATTGCTCATTTCTTAATTGTTTCTGTTTATGTTGAATTCTTGACAGAGCAAGTCCACAACTATGTTCTAATGTTTTTTATTTATTTTACTTCTCATGAATAGTCATGATTCATATTGCATGTGGTAATGTATCTTCTCCTTATAAAATGATGCAACCTTTTGGCATGTAGGTGGTAATGTATATTGTCGTGAACAAGTCTGGCTTGCTGTTTCTCTACTTACTGATGCACTTGGAGCTGCAACCCAGGTCATTCTCTCCTTTTTTCTTGCATTTCTTTCACTTGAATTTAATAATATATAAATTATATAGATAATAGTGTTGTATAATTTTTGTGTCTGGAGTGACTTTACTTTGAAAAGATTGAAATTTCCAAGATCTTAACTGATTCGTCCTATTCCTTTATTCCTTTTACCAAGCAAAAGTTGATAGTCGAGCAAAACCCAACTAAGTACCTTGTTTATTTATTTTAGATGGTCTCTATTATGGTGCCTCATACTTATGTTATGCTTCAATTTCAATGGTAACATTATAATATGTTTGTGACATAAAATTCTGTCACTACTTATTGTAAACATACAGGTATTACTACATTAGTGCTCTACTTTTTAGTAATTGAAAAATATATAACTGATTTATCTTGTATTATGTTATTTTGTGCAGCTTTGTACTTATATGTTTTGATGTTTCGCAGAGAAACTGGTGAAGAAGGGATAAGCATTGTTGTTTATTTCTAAGTGAATGAGAATTTTGACACATACAATCTAAGATTTCTGTAAACTTCAAAGGTACTCAAAATTCATATATGCATTTATGTATAAAGATTTTATCTTATCCTATTCCTTTGTTTTTGTCCTCATTTTTCTATAATTTCTCTGTATTGCAGAGATTCATCATGAATGAGATGGAAACTGTGAAAAGTTTTGCGTAGATAACAATTGTTCCTTTTAGAAAGAGAGGCTAATGATCTTGTTAAATGCTGTAAATTCTGAAGATCTTGGTTTGAGTTCTGTATAAAAGAGGCTTCTACCAGCATATAATAATAAGCTTGTGTGCCTCTGGATCTGCATTTAGGCTACAAATTTGATATTTGGAGGTTTTATTACTAATTTCTATTTATAAAATATACCTGCCTTAGAACTTGAGCAACTGAACTGTGTTGTCTTTAACATTTACATCAATCATTGTGGAGATTAGTATGTCATATTTTTAATTCTATTGGTTTTGAAAAAGGACTGATGCTTTCTTTCATTCTCTCAATCTATGTCTTGCAATCATCAATAGACAAATAAGCAATGTACTAATACCATTTCCCTTCATCATGTCTCTGCACCGATCTTGAAAATAAAGTTTTAGTTCTTCCACCTTACTCCAAGTCAAACCAATTTTAGTTGTGCTGCTCAAATAGGAGCTGAGGGCAATTTCCAACATGAAAAATCAGGGTAAAACTAATAGGAAAATGTTGGTATAGTTCGTAAAGGTATGTGTGGCTCTTAAAATTACCAAGAAACCACTTTTAAGCATCATTGCTATATTAAGCTTTTAGTAGCTGAATTTCAAATACTTATGTTTTTAATATGAATTGCTTGCTTGTAGCTTTAGCAATTGGAAACATGTTTCTTAATTTGCTTAAAGTTGAGCTAGTGATGGTTGTAGCTTGTAATTAGGAATGCTGATAATATTTCTTCTAAGTTATGTGTCGGCTTGACACAATCTTTAATTGAACTCTTCATACATCTTTAAGTCATTCTTTTTTGAAACAAACTCCATTGTGTTTCAGGTGACTGGGTATTGTAGTTTTGATCAGCCCTTTTTGGTTTTATTGAGATTTATTTTCTTGCGTAAAATGACGAGTGGGTATTTATGGATTAGTTTTTTATTTGAGCATGATTTTGCAATGTGTCTTTCACTACTTGTATAACTGATGAAGATGAAGATGAAGATGAAGGTGAAGGTTATGAGGGAGTGTTGTGCGTGAAGAAGAAGGAAGAAGGAAGAAGATAGAAGCAGCATTGTTGGGAACCCCTTGCAGTTTGATTTTGATGATGTTTATCGAAACCACACTTAGGCATATTTTACTTGTTTAGGGTCAAGGCCGATAGATCGACCTGCTACCTGTTAGTGCAGGTTGATGCTCTCTTTAGTTCTAAATGCAAGCTTGATCCACTCTGTAAGAGAAAGGTCGTTCATCGACCTGTCTCATTCGGATCGAGCTGGCATATCTGCCTGTCTATCGACCTTCCTTCTCAAGCTTCCAGCCTGCTTTGACTTAGAAGATTTCAAGTGCTGGATTTCTATATCAAGGTCGATGCTCCACCTTCATGGAGCAACACGACCTGATCCTTGCCACGTGGTGTGCCAGCAAGGACGAACTTACCCAACGGCTAGAAGTGAGTCAGCCTCCAACGGCTAGTGCCACGTCATCCTGACTCCAACGGCTAGTTTTTCAAAACTGCCTATATATACTTCAGCCATTATCGGATTCAAGCACGGGAAACTCAAGCTATCAACGCAAAATCTCTGCCGAAATCTCTCTCAAGTTCATATCCATTCAAGTGTTCGAAATTCCATTAGTTTTCCAAACACTTGACGAAGAGAGATTTTCTACTCCGATAAAAAGCCACAACGACGAAGCGTTCACTGCTGCTTGTCGTTGATTCAAACATCTTCTTCTCCGACCCGTTCGAAGTTAGAAAGATTGTTTTGTGTTCTTCGCCATTATAGAGTTAGTCAAGCTCTGTAATTCGTGAAAGGTTGTTTGTACGTTTTTGTACGAAAGGTTGTAAGGGTCACGACCCAAAACTCATGTCTAGATATATTCAAGTTAGAGTGTATTTAGAACTGATACTCAGTCAATAAGAGAGAGGTTGAATCCAAAGGTAAAGGGATTCTCAGGTCGAGTCGACCTGACGTGAACGTAGGAGGGTTTCTCCGAACCACGCTAAACTGCGGTGTCTCTCTCTCCCTCTCTTTACTTATCGCTATTTCAATATCTTATCAAACTGATGAGCATCAACCTGCATTTCATGAAACAACCTGCATTGCCTTAAAGAAGATTTTTCAAAGAGTAATCAACCTCCACCAACTTCCGCATAAACAGTTTGATAGATCAAGCTTGTTATCAAACGAGCTTGATAGATCAATCTGCCTCTGATAAGGATCGACCTTGACAATCGACCTAGTTAGTTGCTATTTCATATAAATGCGACTCTAAGCTACAGTAGTATAAATGTAAACTTTCTGCTCAGCCGCTGCATGGCTTTTTCGATAATCTATGAAATATATTCCTACATTTATACACTCTAATATGGTATCAAGAGCAAAGGTTTGATTATCTGCCAAGTTTTCATCTTTCCTGTTTCTTCTACATCTATGGCGAAAGAGGATCAAGATGATGGTATTTTAAAACCAGAAATGAAGACTGCTGAGGAGAGATCTAAGGAAGAAGCTGGAAACAAAGTTGATGCTGAGTTTGGTCTAAAGATCAGACAAATAGAAGAGATCCTGTTACTGATCATGCTGGGATGCAACTCGTAGCTGCTCAACTGACTGGAACTAATTTTCTCAACTGGAGTAAGTCGATCAAGAGGGCTCTTGCAGCTAGGAGTAAAATGGAACTACTTGACGGTACTTTTCCTGAGCCAAGTTCTGAATCTATCTATTATAAACCATGGCTTAAAGTTGATTATATGGTGTCTTCTTGGATTGTTAACTCCATTTCAAAGGAATTTGTGGATATTTTTTCTAGCATAAAAAATACACATAAATTATGGACTGCCTTGAATCATAGATTTGGTACTAGTAATGGGCCAAAGATATTGAAGCTGCACAGGGATATATTCTCCTTTAGACAAGGAAACCTAAGTGTCTTCATGTATTTTAATCAATTAAATGCTTTGTGGGAGGAAATGGACATGCTTCTTCCACCTCTTGAATGTGTATGTGTGGCAAAATCAAAGAATGTGCAAAGGCAGGAACAAATGAGGCTAGTTGCATATGAAGCAACCAAGACACAAATATTGTTGCAGAATCCCTGGCCTTCCTTGGATCAAGCTTATGCAATGGTAGTATAAGTAGAAGATTAGAAACAGTTGAGTGATGGAGGTACAGACACCAAGAATCTGATGACTTTGAATGTGAATAGACAACCACCTACACCACCCACACAGGCTGGAGGACAGAAACCTCAGTATCAAAAATAGTTTATAGGGCCATTCAAGAAAAGAATAAGCAAAGAGGAAAAGAGGAAACAAAAGTGTGGACACTGCCAAGAGATGGGACATGGAGTTGATGAATGCTTCAAGCTGCATGGAGTACCAGACTGGTACAAGAAACTTAAAGAATCCAAGGGTCCTTACAGAGCTAATTATGTGGAGGATTCAACAGAAAATGACACAAATGGAGGAACTATGGGACAAAAGGATGGCAGTCAAGATATGAGTAAGATGATACAGGCAGAGCTCATGAAATGCATGGGACAATTTTTTCAACAACAACAAGGTCTTGGTGGGAACAACAACAAAAATGATGCCAATCTGGTGCATCAAATAAACAAGAAAACCACTCCTTTTGATGGGCATTATGCTTTCTCAAGGAAATTTGTATTTACGTGTCAATTAGCATATCAATTAGTATAACATACATTGCTCAATATGAGATCAACTTCGAGAGCTCCAAACGCTCCTGTAGACATTCTCGCATCTTAATCTGGAGATGCTAGCACCTTGTTGAATAGTAGGGCAATACAATGTTTAAACATGTAATTATGTATAATAATCAATAAATAACCTTAAACATTTAATTAAAAGTAAATCAAAACGATATCATAAGCAAATATTCAAGAAATTTATAAAACCACTGAACTATGCGGTCAAAGTGTGGAGTCTATCAAATCCACACTTTGATTTTTTATTCTATAATTGTGGGAAAATCTTATATTCGATGTCTACATCTTTTATTGTGACACACAATGTCGGAAAAGATACTATACATATATTCATCTGAAATAGATGATGGTGGAGACAAACAGAGTGTGTGTACAGTGTATACATGATGCACCCATCCAAAGTTGTATTAGTCGGGAGGGTACTTCACGTGTAGAGGTAGATCGTTGTTATAGAATTTACCCGATCAAACAGAGAATTTATACCATAAGATCGGAAAGAGTGATTGCGGAGAATTTAGTATTTAATTAATTGTCCTTGATTACGTAATGACCTTAATCGGGTGCATGAAATTGTATTGTAGTATTAAATATTAGCAATACTTACTCATATTTTATACTTAAATAGCATTGGTTTCAACTATTCGAATTTGAATTAGAAAATTGTATAGATGTATACATAAATTACTTACTAAATAATTAATGTGTATCTTTAATGGCTACGATGCACATTGTTTGAATCGGTATTATATTGTTTGTTTTTATTTTTACATTAAATTAGTAAGAAATTATCTATTTATTTTTATACTGAAAAATATACAAACTTACTATTTATAGAATAGAAGACTTACTATAAATAGCAGGTTGGGCAGCTATTAGTATATAGATAACATTTAGTGTTATTGATGCTATTATATAATTCTAGGATTTGTTGCTACACTTTTAAGAATTTGATTGCTAGACATCCTTGAATATGGAGAAGTCATATATAAAGTGATTCATAATCGATTTCGAATTTCAAAACTTCTATCAACAAAATAGCCAAGATTAATTATCATAAGCATGAGAATAGAGAGATTAAAAAAATAAATTAGAGAATACGAAAGTGTAAAAAACCAACTTGAAAAATGATTACTTAAATTGCTTTTACACTTTCTTTTCTATAGAACAATTAACAAATTGAAGAACAAATAGATTATCATACATTCTCAGTCATTTAGAATTAAAATTGATACATAAGTATAGGAAAAAATATACACACAAGTTCCTTAAACCATAAAAGCTAAAGATGATAGATAAATCATAAACGAATTACATAAACAAACTCTTTACATGATTTAGAGACAATGATTATTCGAAAAGAATGCCAATACTTAACTATTTAAATAGGAAAATGCAAAAACATGAACTCGTAGACATATGAGTTCGATATATAGAAAAGACTTCATGATCCGACTCTTCCTCCTCCGCCGTGAAAACAGATCAAGTATGTTTTATTAACAAACTTTCGAAATTTATAGGCAAAAAACAATACAAATTAAGAAATATATTAATGTCTGCCATGATTATTGCATTCGTAATGATTTTATTAATTATATTATTAAAACTCATTAATACACATTTATTATATACCATTCATAAGGATAATTTTTAATAACTAAATATTGAGAAAATTAATATAAAAATTACTAAAATTGAAAATTGTATTATTTTACTATATTACTTTTAATTTTTAAAATTATATAACATCAAAATAAGTATTTAATTTTGTTATTTTTGGTCTAATTTTTTTAAATTAATTTTGATTTTTTTGTCAAATTCTATGTATAAAAAAAATGACGTTAAATTATTTCATAAATTATTATGTTATAAATTGAAATTGAAACCAAAAGTTACTATTTATAGAATATAGGACTTACTAAATACGGCAGCCCGGTGCTGCTATTAGTATATAGATATGATACTTATAGTAATTATAGTAATTATGATGATTAATGAATAAAATATATAGTATTGGATGAGAGCTTTTTCACTTTATAAGTTGTAGGAACAAAATTTTATATGTATGATCGATATAAAAATACTTAGGGGCCGTTTGGTATCCATATACGTATATCAGATATGGCCCATATGGGTATCAAAAGATCTCATATCCATACCATGTGTTTGACATATCAGTATATGGATATCAAATTGATATCTTTGATATACTGATATCCTCTCTTTTAACTCTTTTCATATGCTGATTTTTATAGAGGTATATATCACTCATATTTCCATTTCTCTTATAATAATAATAATAATAATAATAATAATAATAATAATAATAATAATAATAATAATAATAATAATAATAATAATAATAATAATTGTAATTGTAATTGTAATTGTAATTGTAATTGTAATTAGAATTAGAATTAAATAATAATTATTTAATAATGTCTTTTGTTGATTGTTAGTATTACTTTTTAACGATTTATTATTATTATTATTATTATTATTATTATTATTATTATTATTATTATTATTATTATTATTATTATTATTATTATTATTATTATTATTATTATTATTACTTCCGTCCACCATTTACTGACACTTTCCGTTTTATTACTTTAACATTTTAATACTATTAAAAAATTCAAATGGGCCCACAATTATTTCATTTTAACACTTTAACACATTAATTTATTAATATACCATCAAAATGCAAAAAAAACTGTGCCCAAGAAAGTGTATCACTAAATCATGGACGAAGGTATAATAATTGTAATTAGAATTAGAATTAAATGATAATAATTTAATAATGTTTTATTATTATTATTATTATTATTATTATTATTATTATTATTATTATTATTATTATTATTATTATTATTATTATTATTATTATTATTATTATTATTATTATTATTATTATTATTATTATTATTATGGTTTTGATCATATCTCATGTCTGATATTTATACCCTTATCTGATATCTGATATACTAGTATATGAATACCAAACGAGCCCTTAATATATCATTTTTTTCTATTTTCAGGTACAATTTATTAACGTTAGAAATCAACAATTAATTGTATCAATAATTTCAAACTTCTTTTTGTTAATTAAAAGGTTATACGTGCAACACACGTTCTCTCTGCTAGTAGTTTTAAATAGGCACAAAATAGTTTTAAATAGGCGGTGTTAACATGCCCAAGTCTACCGTGCCAAATGTCATACGATTCAAAAAAGTAAGCAACAACCAAAGACATTTTCATTAAGACATTGAGATGCAACACTAAGTACAAATAATCCCTCACTCAAATACCATTTTCCTATTAATTCACATGTCTAGTTAAGAGTACCCTACGCATGGAAGGAACAAATAAAACATTGCATAAATTCGAAGTTTTTCCAAAGTGAGTTTGAGAATATCACACATTTCCATTCCTTCATTGATGACCTATGTTGTTTCATTCTTCGTACCCATGGATTTGATCCATTATCATGGTCCATTTGCTAACCACGTTCGTTTTTTTTTTTCCCCTCGCAACAACATCAAACTTGTTATTTACAAACAAATCAAACAAAATGTTAGTCGTATGATTGAGCATATGCCCTCGCAACATCATCATATTAAGGCAAGTTAAAGATGATTTTGTAAAGAAATTCAAACTAAGACAAATTGTATAAAAAAAATTATCAAGATGGAGGAGTCATGAGTGCAAGAGCTTTAAATGAATGAGCAACTAACATAAGTCGGAATTAAAATACAATATAAAGCGAACTATGTAATCGTATGAAAAATGTGGACACTCAAATCACCAACATTCAACAGTTCATAAATGGAGATTGCCTCAGATATATAGTTGAAAGCCAAATTGAAAAGGACGCAATTCAAGTATACTTTCCTTAAGACATGGGGCATAGCTTCAATTTCATGAAAATATAACTTTAAATAATATCTTGCCATAACAAATAAATAAATAAATAAAAACAAAGTAGAGAAGTATAGATCAAATACGATCAGTTGGAAGATGATGTTTAAAGATCAAAAAATTTCAAAATTACGGAATCAACTACATCTTCTCCAGGAACACAAGAAGAGAATCAAATCGTGAGATTTCTCCTTGCTCGAACATAGAATTTGAAAGACCAAACAAATGTTTTTTTTTTTTTTTTTTTTTTTAATAATGAGATACTCCCTCTGTCCTCAATATAGTGACACTCTTGTTTGGACACAGTTTTTTTTTTTTTTTTTTTTTTTTTTTTCATTTTGATGGTATAGTAATAAATTAATGTGTTAAAATGTTAAAGTTGAATAATTGTGGGTCCATTTAATTTTTTTAATAGTATTAAAATGTTAAAGTATTAAAAAGTAGATGAATAAAATGTTAAAGTGATTGTGGGGTCTACGACCCAAAACGAAAAGTGTCAGTAAATGGAGGACGTCCATTTATAGTAATAGTGTCAGTAAATTGAGGACGGTGGGAGTATGAGTTTAACAGAGGAGATATAGGGTTTCTGCTACGGTTTTGTAAAAATAACTTCTCTTAACTTCTCCACTAACCCTCAATCAATTGGCGTGAATATTGTTGTTAATATCACGGATATAAAACAGTTAAATTTGTCGGGAAAATAAAGCTTACAAAACATGTTTTCTTTTAGTCATAATATTTTTTAATACCCCTTTTCAAAACCCCCATGCACAAAATACCCCTTAAAAAAAAAAGCATGCACAAAATACCCCTTTATTTATTTTACATTTAATTTTAATTACATTTTCGATTTTTCATTTTTTTTTCTATTATAACTAATTTTGAGGAGGTTGATGTGTGAAGTGACAAGGGTGTCATAGTTTTTGTTTCAGGCATGCATATTATTGCACTGAGAATTTGCATTATTGTACTGTATGTGCATTCAATTTTGTTCAGTAATTAACAGTAATAGAATGGTATCCAATGCAATATTATTCAATATATACCTGCACAACAATTTTCCAATTCACAATTGAAAAAAAAATTTGCATTCTACTTCACCGGAAAAAAAATGTCTATTTTCGTCGAAGAGCAAATACAAGGAAAAGGCAATCAAAATCCGATATTAAAAGGTATGTCACAAAGCATTAGAAATTAAACAGTGTTAAAAATATTTCGGGCGTGATAACGCCGGAGAAACTTGGCCGGAACATTCATCACGCCGGCGTGACGGATTTCCGGCGTGATGAATTTTCCGGCAAAGTTTCTCCGGCGTTATCTTGGCCATTTTTTTTTTTTTTTGTTACATGTGTGATACAATATGTTTTCATATCATCAATTTTACGAGAGCTATGAATGAATGATATGTTATACGTATATTTTTTGTTTAGTTTTTTATGTATATGAAGAGTGTTTTTTCATATTTTTTTTGCTATGTATGTGCTTAAATCAAATAAAAATATAGCATAATGTGAATCCAAAAAAATTAAAATTAATACCTCATTTTACGCCGGAGACATCACGCCGGAATGAACATACCGCCGGCGTGATGTTCACGCCGGCGTTATGGGAATTCCGGCGAGATGTCTCCGGCGTGATTTTTTTTTTCGTGTAGAATGAATTATTTTGTTTCATTTAGTATACTAAATTGTTTCATTTAATGAATTATTTGCAATGTACGAATTATTTACCGAGAACTATTGTTTTTTTTATGTATATTAAGAGTTCTTTTTATATTTGTATGTGGTATGTGAGTAAATTGAACCAAAATATAGAATATTATGAATCAATGAAATGAAATAAGAAAATAGGTTCATTTCACGCCGGAGTTATGTGGCCGGAATCATCATACCGCCGGTGGATGAATACGCCGGCGTGATGGGTTTTTCCGGCCAACTTTTCCGGCGTGATTTTTTCCAGTACCCTTATTTTAGTATTCTCTACGTATTTTAACATTATTTGTTCTCATAAATTGATTTAATTTCTCCGTATGATTAATTCGATTTCATTTTATATTGTAGATGGATGTAAAAATCAAAGCGTATTACGGAGGTGAATGGGATGGAAGAAGGTACAAGAATGGCAACGAGGTCGATTTTGTGTGGACCGAAAGTGATCTCACACTTTATGGGTTGAGATTTACGGTGGCTCGGAATTGCTACCTAGTCGGTAGTGATTTCGATATGTTCTATTTTACGATATCCGAGAGCACAGGATGTACGAGGAAATCGAAGTTGCAGTCGAACAAGCAAGTGGTTGAGCTATGCACTAAACACCTCAGCCCAGAAGTGTACGTGATTATCAAAAACGGAGGCTCGTCTTCACATGTCGGTGGTTCGTCTTCACACGTCGGTGCTTCTTCTACGTATATCCCACAATTCGACCCGTCGTACCAGGAACCGTCTTCGTTCGAATTCGGTAGCACATATGGCAACACGGATGATTTAAATTCACAGCTTGATGATATCGTAGAGAACATCAATTCCGCACGTTGGGATGATGAACAGGTGTATCAAGTCCACAACCTCGGAAGCAGTTCGTCTCATCATGCCGCAAACGCTCGTGGCGATCAAATACCCGACCAGAATTATACATCAGGAAGGGGTGAGCAGGAGGATCCGAACGAAGATGATGTCTTGCGCGACGACGATGACGATGAGGATGAATATGAGCCGTCGCTTGACGTCTCCACCGAGGACAGCGATCAGTCGAACACGTGGGGTGAAGGAAGGCAAATTCCTAGGGCCCTAATGGCCGAGTGGACCGCCTGGATAGCTGAAGAAGGCGGGTTCAACAGACTGTTGTCTATGATGTTTCCAGACCTGCACGGTAGGAGCCAGTCGCCTCTGGATACTGATACAGAGCACATGAGGAATTGGTTAGTGCCGGTGGCCCCACTTCAGCCTCTGGAATCTGCGGCGTTCAACGAGGAAGACCGGCATATCGTCGATTTGCGGCGTGGTGCATATTTCAAAAGCAAGAAGGATCTGTATACGGCCGTCGGTTTGTGGCAGATGGAGAGCAGTAAAAATTTCTACCCCAGGTGGTCGGATACGATTAGGCTGGTTTTCAGATGCACGTCGGACAAACGTTGCCTCTTCAACATTCGTGCCATAAGCAAGGGCGATAATTGGGTCATTTCAGTGTTTGATCCCGAACACACATGCGGGCCCAATACTGGGACGGTCGAAAGAAAGAAGGTCCGATCTAAAGTCATCGCGGCGTACTTTGCGAAGAGGATCCTACGCGACTCCGCGATAATGAAGCCTAGGATCATTGAGCACGAGCTGCTCACGTCGTTTGGCATTAAGGCGAGTTACGACGTCTGCTTGAGGGCGAGGAATCAGGCCGTGGAGATTATCTACGGGAAACACAAAGAGTCGTTCCAAGATCTGCCCGCCTACCTCCATGCTCTCGAGACATCCAACGCCGGCACAGTCACCGATCTCGACATAGACGAGGAGTCCCAATTTCGAGGGGTGTTCGTTGCCCTCGCTGCCTCTATAGCGGCGTTCAAATACGGGTATATAAGGCCGGTTATATCCGTCGACGCCACGCACTTGAAGGGCAAGAACAGCGGCGTCATGTTCGTAGCTGTGGCGAAGGATGCGAACGAGCAACTATTTCCCTTGGCATACGGCGTGGGGCCTAAGGAGAATCACTACTGTTGGACTTGGTTCATGAGGGGTCTGAGGAGGGCTTACGGGAACTTGACTGACATGCTGATTGTCTCTGATCAGCACGTTTCGATTGAGTATGCCGTATCTCAAGTGTTTCCGGAGGCGCACCATGGGTTGTGTTACTACCACCTGAGTCAGCACATGACGTACGGCATGGTTATCGGTGCCATGTTCCAAACAGCTGCGTACACGTACGATCGGAGAGAATTCCACAACATCATGGCATCGATGCTTAACACCAACCCCGAAGCGTACCATAAGGCTATGGAGAACGGGCCCGCTAGGTGGGCTCGCAGCATGTGCCCCGTTCGCCGGTTCAGTACCCTGACGTCGAACGCCGCAGAGTCTTTCAACAATTCCCTCCTATGGGCACGTCGACTTCCTATAGTTGCTTGCCTCGATGCTGCGAAGCTCGTTATTGAGAAGTGGTTCGATGAAAGAAGACTCAAGTGTCGCAACGACACCCACCCAGTATGTGAGGAGGCGCGGCGAAAGATCGGAGTCCAGTTGGAACTATCGCAAAGGTACAAGGTCACACGGATCAGCCTCGACGTGCCGCATTTCAGAGTGCAGACACTAGATCACGTATACCACGTGGACTTGAAGAACATGCTGTGTGACTGCAACAGATGGCAATTCGATTGCATACCGTGTGCGCACTCGATCGCAGCAATGATGTAAGTTATATTTTTTTTAACTCTATTATTTAATATTTCATGGACGGATTGACATTTATTTATTTAAACAGGGAGAATGGTCAAGCGGTAGATCAGTACATTTCGCACTACTACAGGAGGGATAACTACGCCAAGATTTACAACCGTCGAATATTCCCAGTTCCCAAGAAAGAGGAGTGGACGGTGCCCAGTGCCTACCTCGGTGTACAAATTCTACCCAATCCGTACGAACGTCAACCGGGGAGGCCATCGGAACGTAGACGGAGGGGGGCACGAGAACGGACAATTAGGCGTGCCCCTCGAAGATGTCGTCAATGCGGCGAACAACACGGTGCAAGGCAACCCTGTCCAAACCAACACGATTGAGTAGCACCTATAGTGGTTTAGTTTAATTCAAAACTCGTGTATTCAATGTGTATTCGATGTTTTTGTGCGTCGTTTTAATCATTAAATGATTTAAACAACATGATTTTTCAATATAATATAAAAAACACCTTGATTGATTAATGACGAAACTTCACGCCGGAGACATCACGCCGGTTACAACATCACGCCGGATATATGGTTCCACGGCGTGATATATTCTCCGGCGTTTTTACTCCGGCGTGAAAGCACCCATTTCATTCCTTTTATTTATATTTTCGCATTTTTGGTTTTAAAATATTAAATGTTATGTTAATGACTTAAACGGATAGCGTATTGCATGTCTAAAATTTTCAATTATTGAACGAAATTATAAACGTGCACTCGAATTGTAAAAATTAGCAAATATTAAAATCCAAGTCAATTAAAAGTCTTGTGAACGAAATTTAAATTTCCGCATAACCGAAAATTCTATAAGCATACAACCTCTTATATGTGCAACATTTGTTCGTTGCGGCCGCTACGGAGGGAGTCCCGCTGATTTGACGCTCCACGTTCAAGCAAGTAACCACTGCACTGCAAAATGGATGCTGACTCCTAATTAGGCTCTCTTTTTTCCTAAAGACCATTTTAAAGCTCTCTTCAGGTCCTGGTTTAGGGATATCGTAGACGTTGTTCTCATAATAACCGCCGACCGTTAACCAATGAGGCATCAGAGCAATCAAGGGACCTAAATCCCTTGTCACAATGACCTTATCTGCGGCCTTCAAGTCATGGAAGAGTGGATCCATCACATTTATTTGCTTAGCCTTAATAAACACCTGAACCGCAATAAAACGACCTTCTTGCACAACCCACGGCAAAATAACCTAAACAGTATAGAACGAGACATAAATTATCATATGAAGAAGTAGGTATGCAAAACCGTAGTAATGAAACACAAAAATCAGTTTATATCACAAAATAATTGTTTCGTGCATACCGTTTCTGCTCTCCACCAGTTCGTTGTTTCGTATGTCGGTGTTATGTTACGGGGCAAATTGGTTAAGTATTCCGATGGATTCCAATTTTCCTAGATCCAGGCGTACTTTTCCTTTGGACTGTTTTTGCTATACCTCAAAAAATCACCGTGCATAACGCGTTCATACGAAGCCTTGAGCTCCACCTAAACACACAAGTAACACGATCAAGAAATTAAGAGAGTGAAATAGTCTTTCACGCCGGAGACATCACGCCGGTTTTTACATAACGCCCGCGTGACACGTTTCCGGCGTTATTGATTTATCCGGCGTGTTACTCCGGCGTGAAATTGGAGAAATTAATTTATAACCTACTTTGAATCAAAATATAAAATTTTAGGCCATAATTCGTATGAAACACACTCTGAATTGGGTCTGTACGAATATACCATTACGTGCGTCGGGCATATTATGATCCGCCCCCCAGTGCAGTTCGAAAGAACTCGTGTCCCTTCGTGGAGTTGTTTACGAAGAGTCATCAGGGCCAAATCCATTTGCTAGTACATGAATAAAAATTGATTAGCCATATATAAGACACGTAACCATATAGTACAAAATATCAAGCCTATTTCAATAAACACGTACCACAGCGTCCCAAGGTACCCCCTCATTGACCATGGACTTGAGGACTCCGGCACTCACCGGCGCGACTTGATCAGGTACACGCGAGAACTCCGTCGCGTATGGTACTTTATCGTACCAATAGTTGAACCTAGATTGAATTACTGAGTTGGGCCATGCGGGTTCATCAGTCGGTACGTAGTCAGACAGAGCCTTCAGGACGATGGGTGGCGAACCTGATGACTATTTCACAAAAAGTTATCAGATTTATACGCAACATAACAATAAATAAAGCATTAGTTAGTGGATACAATACCTGATCACGTTCAATCCGCGAAGCCGATGCACGAGCTGGAGCACGAACAGTAACATTTGGCGCCGTCGAAGTAGTAACGTCGGCGCTAGAGATGTTTTCTGGAAGTGAAAACCGCCCCGGCTGAAACTCTTCGTATGTGGAGTATTGGTACTGCGTGAAGGGAGGGATGTATGTCGACGACTGCAAAATAATGTTGAATCCGAATATTAAACGGCGAATGTCGAAACAAACTCGTAATATCAAATACACGTATTTTTCAAAATTAGGCACACTAACTACGGAATAAGGTCAAAAACAATAATATAGAACATACGGCCGAAATCACGCCGGAGACATCTGGCCGGAGAGTGCATCACGCCGGAATTCCAAAACGCCGGCGTGATGTACTCTCCGTTTAGATTTCTCCGGCGGTAAAAAAAAAATTACCGTTTCCAAATCAATTTTAAATCTAATAGTACAGAAATGACACACAAAAAACAGTTTATATCACAAAATTATTCCCCAACCGATTTTACCTGTCCCGTAAAATCAGCCCATGCGGCCTCGAGCGAAGACGAAGCCTCCGGTAACGACCCGAGCGTAGTGTAGGGCTCAGAGGGTCCACTGTCTGTGTACAGCGGGAGGGTCGTGTCCCGACGGTCACCGACTTCGGCCGTCACGTACTGTATCCCGGAGCTCCTAGAACCTCCGGCTCCGGTGGTCGCAGCACCTGAAGGCCGTGCTGAAGAAGGCCGAGCAGATGAGACAATCGGAGGACGACCACCACGAGTGGATCCACGACTGCCTCGACTAGGCTGGGAGACTGAACGTGGAATGCTTGAGGACTTGCAGCTGAACAAGGCCTTCATCTCTTCGTAGTACGATTTCATCTTGTCCAAGAAGCCGTTAAGCTTCCTGTCGATCTCGGCATTCTGCACGCCATTCTCCTCCCTGATGATCGCCCTGACTTCGTCGGGCGTCGCGTATTGGGGGACATCGTGACCCCTGCTGCCACTAGAGGATGCCTCCCTCGGACGTTTTCCGGGATCGCGCCTGCTCCCAGATCCCCGGCCCGATGTGTGCTCGGCCTGGTCCTCACCCATGTATGCCCGGCTCTGGGTGCTCCTCCTCGGACGTCCTTCCGACGTATCAAGTATGTCGTCGGGGTCGTGCAACGGTCGCCGTGGCCGTGCCTCTGGTGGAAACTGAGCGATGTCTCCGGTCGCGTGGACCGGCACGTAGAAGGGTACGTCCGCCGGATTCGGGACCAGGGACGTCTGAAAGTACTCGAGCTGCTCCTCCCACGGGGTCGGCTGGATGTTACCGATCGTATAACGAGGATCGTCGACGACTAGGAAGAACTGTTCGGCGCTCAACTTAGAACGCGGGGCCACTCGAAATTTCCACCTCACACACCTCGGGTAGACGTCCTCGTCCACAACTGTCCCAACCCAGTCAGCCATGCCCCCGATCACTTCATATCCCCACACTATCAAGGCCCAAGCCGGCCCATAAAAGTGGTAGGTTTCGTTGTCTAAGGCGTGCTTGACGTAATACATGAGGGTGGTGTAACTGTATGCACCCCAAGGAAACCGTTTGAAATCCGCCGGATTATCTGCGAGATTCCACAGCCACGGGAACGGGGCGGATTTTATATCGTGCCCCAGGATGAAGGTATTGGCAATCAACACATTTGCCAGTCCGAGCAGGGCATCATGATCGTCCTGAAAGTATAACGGGTTCGTTTTGATCAGAGACAACAATTCCCTCCCCAAGCGCCTCCCTTTTTTACAAATCCTGTTGTGGAGTCTGGAATTCTTCGACAACAGATGGTGATTCGGGTCCCACGAGGTTTCGCCAAAACGGAGCCCTGTCACTAGGGCAAAGTCGGAGGGAGTAAACTCGAGTAAACCCCCTTTTATGGCGAAAAACATGCCTCCATCAATAGTAACAGCTCGACAGAGGATGCTATGAACTGTAGGGCCATACGTATTCCCCGGGCGCCACTCCAAAAAATGCCCGAAAGGGCCTTCTTCCTTGAATCGTGCGACCAGTGGTTCATCCCCTGCCGCTAGTAAAGCAGTCTCCACATGCTCGAGTATATTAGTTCTGTGGTACAGGTTCACGGTGCAGCGTTGGTCGAAATGGTCCGGACGACGTAGACGGGCGGGACTCGCGCCACTCGGGACAAGAGCCTGTTTAACGAAAACATAAAACGTTTAGTAATGAGAATCGACTACAAATGCACATACGAAAACAAATACAAAATATAAATATACAAAAATATGGAATATTGGAATATTAAAATTCGCGTAAAAATCACGCCGGAGAAACCCTGCCGGAAAACGGATAACACCGGCGTGATATAACGACGGCGTTATCCGTTTTCCGGCAGGGTTTCTCCGGCGTGATTTTTACCCGAATTTTAAGAATATTATTTCCTACTATATTTTTTGTCCGAATATTTTTAAAAACTATTACTACAATTTTTAAAAAAATATATTTTCAAACATATACATATATAATTGAATCAACATAAATATAAACAAATTTGCGTACTAAAAATCATTTTATAACATAATTAAGAAAATAAAAATCATATAAACAAAATACTGAAAATCACGCCGGAGAACGTTGCCGGAAAACGGATAACGCCGGCGTTATATCACGCCGGCGTTATCCTCTTTCCGGCAGGACTTCTCCGGCGTGATTTTTACCCGAATTTTAATAATATTATTTCCTACTATATTTTGAGTCCGAATATTTTTAAAAACTAATACTACAATTTGTTTTTAAAAAAAATTTCAAACATATACATATTTAATTGTATCAACATAAATATAAACAAATTTGCATAATAAAAATCATATTATAACATAATTAAGAAATTAAAAAAAAATTAAACATATTAGGGCCTATCACGCCGGATAACGTCGCCGTAAAATACATAACGCCGGCTAACAATAATGCCTGCGTTATGACGTTTTCCGGCGACTTTCTCCGGCGTGTTTTCGAGCATATATATATATAATTTTTTCCCTACTCATTTATGTATACGTAAATTTTTTTAAACATACGATTATATTTTTTTTCCTAAACAATTTTTTAGATAATACATACTACATTATAAGATGCACAAAGATTGGAATTAGGGCATATATAACAATAAAAATTACAATTACAATTCATAAAAATGGGGAAAACATACCATTTTTGTTAGTTAAGGAATTCGGTGTTCGAGGGGTGTTCGTCTCCGGTGTGAATACTATTGTTTCCGGCCAAGCTCCAGTGTACAAACCCTTCAAATAACATATTACGAATTAATTAGCAAATAAATCACATAATTATTGAATAATTCGAATTTAAATTTGAATTCGAATTAGATTAGAAAATTTTCGAATTAAATTTGAATCTAACATATAATATAAACTTGTAAATTTAAAATTCAAATACACTAAAATACGTAAAAAAAATAATAGAATTTTTAGGCCAAGTTCACGCCGGAGACATGTCTCCGGAAAATCCATCACGCCGGCGAGGTATCACGCCGGCGTGATGTATTTTCCGGCGACATGTCTCCGGCGTGAACTTGGCCTAAAAATTCTATTTTTTTTTTTTTACGTAGACTAATGTACTTATTGAGTATTACCTAATTGTTTTCGACCGTCGACGGGATTCGAAGACTTCTCCGGTGTCGGGACGGCTTGCCGGTGTCGGGACGGCTTGCCGGAAAAGAGAGAGAGATGGGAGAGAGTAGAGAGAGACTTGAGAGAGATGGGAGAGATGCTGAAAAAAAAATTCCGGCCGGTGGGACGTGGAGAGAGAGAGGGCCGAGAGAGAGAGGGCCGAGAGAGAGAGAGAGAGCTGAGAGAGAGATGAGCGTGTTGGTGTGTGTTGGGGCGTGATTAATAGGGGGGGGGTGGGGGCACAATAATGTGCAAAAACTTTATTTTTTTGTCCTTTAGTTGTTTTTTAGGGAATCTAATTTCTCTTCCCCATGTGAGTCAAAAAAACATAACAAACTCCCACAATAAATCCTTATTTTTGATTTAAATTTTTTTGAATAAGTGGGACCCACCTCAATTAAATAATAAAAGGGGTATTTTGTACATGCTTTTTAGAGAAGGGGTATTTTGTACATGGTTGGTTTCAAAAGGGGTATTAGAAATTTCTACCCTTTCTTTTAATACTATATTAATAGATTTCTTTTTTTACTTAAATAATACTCTCTCTTTCCATTTTATCAAGTCATTTGATTCCATAAAGTAGACAGATAATGAACAGTTTAGTGGCATGATAAAATGGACAAAATTGAATCCTAGTTATCATTTAATTACACATGACGTGTCCGACTTGTGTTGATTAGTCGATGATGTTGCAAAATTAATTGAAACAAAATGTATCCCAAAATTTTTTAAAAAAATAAAACATCCAACACTTCCGCAACAATTTAGCAATTTTATTTTATTTTTGTGCAACAACAGGAACTGAACCACTATCTCTCTAAACTCATCAATTTATGCCATTGATTGGAAATTTAAGGGAGTTCTCTTCTCCTTTTCTCAATTAAATCTTTCGATCACATTTGGACCCCTTCACCCTCCTCTACTGAAAATTTCGAAACGTCGTCGTATACGCCTTCCATCTTGTTCTTTCTCCTCAACTTCTTCCTCCTCTTCTTATGCTCGTCACACCCGCCAAGCCCTAATTCAGAAATCAAGGTTTGCAATTTGGTCAAAATCGGAAACTCTAAGTTCCTATGAGTTGTGTCAATTTTTCATAAAACGACGTCATTTTACTTTACTGCCGACTTATGCCACGTAATCATCGCCGTGTGTCCGCTAAGATACAATTTGGGGAATATGACTTTAATGGGAAATTTGTAATAATTTGAATCTTTCTGTATTTTTTTGGCAAGTTTTAAAAAAACGAAAAATCCCTCAAAATCATTCTTAAACCATCTTCCATTCTTCCTCACTCTCTCTCTCTCTCTCTCTCTCTCTCTCTCCCCCTTCCTTCCACGGCGGCGGCGCTGGTTCGAAATTCCTCAATCGTGAAACATTGATTCCTCCGATTGTGAAGGCAGGTCGATTTGACGTCTCCTAAAACGGTTTTGTTTGTCGTTGTTGATTTGTAAAAGCCATGATTTCAATTGCACGCAAGAATTTCGTCGCTTTGTTTTGGAACCCTAACTGTAATTCATTTCTCTGCAACTCCAATGCTCATTCCCTACTTTCAATCCAACTTCTCTCGACTTCCACTTCGAAATTAAGAAGACTATTAAGACCCCATTGCCGTGAATTTTGCGAAGTATTGTTCCGAAAACACCAGTTTCCTTTTGAATTCGCTTATTCGCTGTCTTCGTCACATCTACCGAAATCTGCTACCCCGGAAAGAGCCGATTCAGTTCTATCGTTACTAAAAGAATATAGCTTTACGACGTCTCAGCTGGAGAAACTCATCAGATATAAACCTGGGATTCTAGGGCATGCCATTGAGGATCTTCAATTGAAGCTCAATGTATTCCGAGATTTGGGGCTTACTTCCGAGGAGATTGCCAACATGTTGAGCAGTAATCAGGCGGTCTTACATTCGAGCCTGAAGCACAAGATCATTCCATCACTATCCATTCTAAAGGGATTGCTGGGATCCGACCTTGAGGTGGCCAGGCTCTTAAGAAAATCTGGCTGGTTTCTAACATCTGACTTGGGTAAGAGGTTAATGCCAAATGTAGAAATCTTGAAGAGCTCCGGTATACCTATGGAGCGTGTCCTTCACTTACTCTATTTGAACTCGAGATGTTTCTTGATCAAGCCTGATGTTATGAGGAAATCTGTAGACAGGGCAATTGAATTAGGTGTGCCTCGGACTTCAGCTGTTTTCATAAAAGCTGTTGGAGTATTGGCTAATACGAGCAAAGGGATGTGGGAAGTCAAGCTGCAAACTTTCCGTGATTTGGGATTTTCTGATGATGAGATATTCGCTGTGTTTAGGAGGCACCCAACTGTTCTTTCAATATCACCAAAGAAATTGGAGAGTTCAATGGAGATTGTTCTTGGCACAGGGAAGTACAATATCTCGGATATTGTTACTAATCCAAATTCGCTTGGGTGCAGTGTCGAGAAGAGACTTGAACCGCGCCTGCAAATTTTGGGTCTCTTGGAAAGTAAGAATTTGATTGAAAAGTGGCCTGCTCTTGGAACTGTTATCAAGTATAATGATGGTCGGTTTTTCGACAAATTTGTTAAGCCTTATTTTGATGAGATTGGCGAAGAATACATCACAAAGAGGTGATTCTTTTTCAACTCGATTTCAGTTGGATGTGGTACAAATCTTCACTTCCTGACCCTTTACCGATTTCTTCTCAACTTCGTGGGGTAAGAGGGCCAATCCCAAGGCCTAGCTATGATATTTCTGATGTATTGGTGAAATGTCTTCATTTGCTTCATCGCATCGTGTTTACTTCAACTTAGAGCTGATTCAATTATATTTGAGATTTAGTTGGAAGAATGAGCAACGTTTATTCTGCAAAATTTTATCAATTTGATGCAATATCTAGGAAGAAAGTTTCGATATTAAAGTTCATAGGTAGTACAAATATGAAAGCGAACACGGGATGAAATGTCAGTTTCTTATTTGATACTCTTAAATTGAACCATTGTGTATTATAAGTTTGATACTTGTTTTTCCGTTGCGTCTCCAGATAATATGCTCGTACTTAGCTGTGCAATTTATAGTAAAATTTGTTCTCTGTTTTCAATTATCATTGATTCATTCAGCATTGTGTGTGAAAAGCCTCAATCCCACTTCCAGTTACTCAAAGGGGGGAAAAGGTTAGCGCTTTGAAAAGAGAAGGGAGTCGAAATCCACAGATACAAAGATCCCGTAGAAAACAGTACGACTCGAGCACAGTTCGAGGGAGGCTATCAGCTGAAACCACATACTAGATACCTGAGATTTACTAAAGAAAGGTGTAGAATTCGAGAGAGAGAGGAGAGAGATGGAAGCAGAAAATATCTCATTTCATGTATGGAATGCAAAATACAGCAAAATCTACTCAGTACAATACAGTTAGTACTGTATATATACAGTACTAACTACCTCCTTGAAAACGTGAAACAAGAAACTAGCAAAAACGTGTAACAACTACTACTTAACACTACAAACTAATCTCCGCCGTTGATCTTTAGTAAAGATCAACGGCTCTTATTTAAAACCTTCCACGTCAGCTAAGGCGCCAAAAACAACATTAAAACCCTACTATCTTCATCTTCTTCGTTGGACCAGCTTCTTCATCTCCAGCTTCACATAGATCTTCATCACTAGTTTTACACAGAGCTGCACGCACCCCATCCATAACACCATCAACATCCAGTTCTTGAGTGCTGCTTCTACACCCCCCCCCCCCTCAAGATGAAATTGGTGAACATCCACCAAATTCATCTTGGACAATAAAGCACGAAAACAAGGTGATGCCAAAGATTTAGTGAGGAAGTCGGCTAACTGGTCTGAAGAAGAAACAGCAGAGGGCACCAAGAAGCCAGAAACATACCTCTCCCGAACAATATGGCAGTCGATCTCAATGTGTTTTGTACACTCGTGGAAAACACTGTTTTTGGTGATATGGATCGCTGCCAAGTTGTCGCAATAGAGAGGGAAAGGTAGAGACATAGGAATATAAAAATCCCGAAGAAGATAAGAAATCCAAACCATTTCTCTAGTTGTGATACTGAGCGCACGATATTCAGCTTCTGCCGAAGCAGCCACTATAGGCTGTTTCTTACACTGCCAAGATACCAAACCTGTCCCAAAGAAAACACAGTAGCCAGTAACAGATCGTCTCGAATCTGCACAAGTGCCCCAATCCGCATCCGAATAAGCAGAAACATGGCAATCACTAGATGAAGAATAGAACACACCGAGTGAGGGACAACCCTTGAGATATCGAAGAACATGTAATGCTGCCTTCCAATGTGATGTTCTTGGCTTGGCTACAAACTGGCTTAGCTGCTGGGAAGCAAAAGAGACATCTGGTCTGGTAAGATTAAGGTAAAGAAGCTGACCTACAAGCCGTCTGTAGGGCTCTGGATCTTGCAGCAATTCACCATCATACTTAGAAAGAGTTTGACCAGGAGGAAGAGGAGTAAGTGCTGGCTTACAACCAATCAAACCAGCAGAAGATATAAAATCCAAGACATATTTGCGTTGGTTAAGGGAGATACCTTCATTACCCCTAGCAACCTCCATGCCCAAGAAATACTTAGCAATACCAAGATCTTTGATGGTGAAAGCCTTGTGGAGGAAATCCTTCAACTCAGTTAACAAATCAAGAGAAGGGCCACATATTAAGACATCATCCACATAGACTAGTAGACAAACAAAGCTTTCACATGAACCCTTCAAGAATAGACAGTGATCACTTTGGGATTGAACAAATCCAAACTTGAACAACTGCCTAGTAAACTCAGCATTCCACTCTCTTGAAGCTTGCTTAAATCCATAAAGACTTTTAACCAATTTACACACTTGATTAGATTGAGCTCCATGTAAACCAGGGGGAACTACCATATAAATTTCATCCTTCAGAAAATCATGGAGAAACGCATTATTAACATCCAATTGGTGTACTGGCCAATTGAATGCCGAAGCCACAGCAAAGACAAACCTCACAGTCACCATCTTAGCAACTGGAGAAAACACTTCAGTATAATCCACTCCAAATTTATGATTAAATCCCTTAGCCACAAGTCTGGCTTTATACCTCTCAATGGAACCATCAGGGTGCAATTTTACTTTATAGACCCATTTACAACCTTTAGGTTTCTTCCCTTTAGGTAGTTCAGTCAAAACCCATGTCTTATTACCAGTTAAAGCTTCAAGTTCTTTATTCATGGCATCCACCATTCTTGTGATAAACAAGCCTCTTTGTAAGTAGTTAGTTCTTTATATAGGCATAAATTGAAAAGGAAAGAAGTATAAGTAGGGGTTAAGGCTGAGCAAACAAGATAAGGAAAGGTAGGAGGAGTGGTACTGGTAGAGGGTGTACCTAGAAAATCAGTAGTGAAACTAGAACACACATAGTCCTCTAACCAAGAAGGAGGTCTTCGAGTCCTAGCTCCTCTACCACCATCTGGTATCAAATGCTCAGTGGGGACATCATCAATATGAGCCTGATCATGTATTTCCAGATCTGTAGAATGAGAAATAGCATCATCTTCATCACCAACACTAGAAGAATTATCAGGACTGTCAACAACATTGTTATCATCATGTGGTGTGTCAACTTGATCAGGGGAATCATGTTCAATAGGTACTATAGGCAAAGAAATAGATTGATCATTAAGATCAACCTGTGAAGGAATGGGGTTTAGGAAAGGAAATGTATCAGGGAAGAATTTAACATCCCTGGAAACAATGACTTTTGATCTATCTAAGTCAAAAAGCAAATACCCCTTATGAGTAAGATCAAACCCCGAGAAAACACACTTAAGGGATCTGCTAGAAAACTTACTTTTAGAAGGTGTGAGATCCACTGCAAAAGACAAGCAACCAAAAGGCTTTAAGACAGAATAGTCTGGTTGTTTCTTGAACAGCACCTCATATGGAGAGAACCACTCAATCACTCGACTTGGTATCCTATTGATTAACCATGTAGCAGTTAATAAAGAGTAAGGCCAGAACTTAGAGGGCAAGCCACTAGTAAACATCAATGCCCTAGCAGTTTGAAGCAGATTCCTGTGCCTTCTTTCAACTATTCCATTTCGTTGAGGAGTGTATGGACAACTCTTCTGATGAATAATCCCATGTTCTGTAAAGAGTTTAGTAACTGATTGATTCACAAACTCTGTCCCATGGTCAGATCTAAATTGCTTGACTTCAATCTGAAACTGAGTCTTAACCATAACAATGTAGCTCTTAAGTGTATTAACCACCTGATCCTTGCTATGCAACATATAAGTCCAGATCATCCTACTATGATCTTCCACCAATGTTAACATATACTTCACTGAACATAAATTCTCTTCCACATACGGCCCCCACAAATCTGCATGCACTAAATCAAACAAATGCTCAGTTCTTCTACTCAAGACTGGAAACTGTTCTCTAGTCTGTTTAGCTCTAACACAAACTTCACACCTCTCTACAACATCAATCATGTCTTTCATCAACTTCCCATCCAAAATTCTCATATGCTGCATAGTGGTGATAGAAGGGTGACCAAGTGCAATGTGCCATTCAAGAAGACTCAAGTCTTTAGGTCTGATCATATTGTAAGAAAACCTCTAAAATAAAGCTTCCATGATATAAAGATTACCTTTCATCTTTGCAATTGCCAACACCTGATCAGTACTGTCCTTTTGAAAAACACAATGATCTTTGTAAAAGAGACATCTTATTCCATAATCTTGTATCAACCTTGCAACTGATAAAAGATTATGTGTAAAACCAGGTATGTACAATACATTGACCAATAGAATGTCATTGGTCAACTTCAC
This sequence comes from Thymus mandschuricus, assembly GCA_029379335.1. Lineage (NCBI taxonomy): Eukaryota > Viridiplantae > Streptophyta > Magnoliopsida > Lamiales > Lamiaceae > Thymus > Thymus mandschuricus. The sequence goes on from CM057072.1 coordinate 7,012,318, forward strand.
CTTTCCAGCATGAGTAACCATCTTAGAAGTACCATCTGGAAGGTGTATGTTAATAGGTTTATCTAACCTGTAAGTAGTACTCATGAGCAAAGGATCACAGCAAATGTGATCACTTGCTCCAGAGTCCACAATCCACAACTCTCTTCCCATGCTAGGTAGCACACTGAAGGCAAAATGACCATCAAATAGAGTGGCTTGTGTTGGTGCCTCATGCACAAAGTTGATATCAGATTTAACCCTTGCTTGCCCTGACTGCTGCATATAAGTATGAATATACTTTGCTATTTCTGATTGAATCAATTTGCTCATATCCTGTGTAGCTTCCTTCTGTCCAGACACTTCACTCACAGATTCTGCATCTTCATCCTTTTCAACCATGTTAGCTCTCCCTTGGACTTTATTATCTTTCAGCTTTTTGTACCACTCTGGCACTCCATGAATCTTAAAGCACTCACTCACCTCATGACCAGAGGCTTGGCAATGAGTACATCTTAACCTCCTCCTTTGCTCTTTAGTAAGCCTTGGTTTAAATTGTCCATTCTGACCTGCATCTTGTCCATAACCAGTAGGATTCTTAGCAAATTGTCCTGCATTCAAACTCAACAATCCACTGGAATCATATGTTGAACTATTCAGCTGTTTTCTGTCCTCAACTTGAACAACCAAAGAGTAAGCCTTATCTATATCAGGTAGTGGATCTATCATCATCACTTGATCACAGACTGCCTCATATTCCTCATTTAGACCTTCCAAAAACTTCATCAGTCTTTGTTGTTCCTCCCTACCAACTACCTGGCCTCTAGCTCTACAAATACAGTCAATAGGTGGCAGCACAACATCAAGCTCATCCCAAAGTGCAACCAATTATTGAAATATTCCAATACACTTTGACTTCCTTGTGTATATTTAAAAATCTCTCTCTGTAATCTAAAAACCTTTGGACCATTTCTTCTACCAAACCTCAGTGTTATAGCCTTCCACAATTTAAGAGTATTATCAATATGTGTGAAAGCGTTAACAAATTCCTTGGAGATAGAATTAATATCCAAGCAGATATCATAAGATCAACCTTCAACCAACGTTTATAATAAGAGGAAGTTGGAAGCGGTTCTGGAAAAGTTCCATCAATCAATTCCAGTTTGCTACGAGTTGTTAAAGCTCTCCTAATAGATCTATTCCAGTTCACGAAGTTTGTACCTGTAAGTTGAGCAGACACCAGCTGCATTCCAGGATGATCCGATTTCTCAAGGTGTAAAATCTCTCGTACTTGTCGGACAGTGAATCCTGGTGGTGGATCGATATCATCATCATCTCCATCATCAAATCCACCTCCATTTGGTCCAGATCCAGTATGAGGAGGTCCTCGATTTGGTCCTGGTCCTTCGCGATTTCCCGATTCATCAGAATCCTCACCATTATTCTTCACAGCAAACGCATGAGCTACTTCATCCTCTACTCGACGCTCCCACACCTCTCTCCGTTGTTGCTTCACCATCTAAACAACAAATCCAGCTGAAAATCAGAGTAAGCGCAAGGAAAAAGCCCTAAATTCTTGCTCTGAAACCATGTAGAATTCGAGAGAGAGAGGAGAGAGATGGAAGCAGAAAATATCTCATTTCATGTATGGAATGCAAAATACAGCAAAATCTACTCAGTACAATACAGTTAGTACTGTATATATACAGTACTAACTACCTCCTTGAAAACGTGAAACAAGAAACTAGCAAAAAACGTGTAACAACTACTACTTAACACTACAAACTAATCTCCGCCGTTGATCTTTAGTAAAGATCAACGGCTCTTATTTAAAACCTTCCACGTCAGCTAAGGCGCCAAAAACAACATTAAAACCCTACTATCTTCATCTTCTTCGTTGGACCAGCTTCTTCATCTCCAGCTTCACATAGATCTTCATCACTAGTTTTACACAGAGCTGCACGCACCCCATCCATAACACCATCAACATCCAGTTCTTGAGTGCTGCTTCTACAAAAGGTTGCCATTCTTTTCTGTTAGCATTCAAAAAGGAGAAATAGTGCCTAAACTGATAGTGGAAATGATAATGTTGAATATCTTTCTTATTTCCAAGTTGCGATATACGAGATAGTGAAAAAAAATAACTCAACTTGAAAAGTATCTCCATACATAATAAGAGGTAAAAAATATTATAACTCTTACATATAAAATTTGTTCCCTCCAGTTTCTAATTTTATAATAAAAGATCACAAACTCAAAAAATACAAAACTTCATTTGCAATATTACTGCAAGAGCTACCAAGCACACCATTTGCAATATTTTCGTATACATCTCCCTAATAATATTACACTAACAATATGCTGTTCGTTCAGAACAAGCGAAAATGGGTAGCCGAATCACAATGATTCAGGACTTGTCGATGGTCTGATCTTCGAAGGCATCTGCGTGAATCTCTGCATTCTTCCCACGAATTTGTGACTTGAGTCCCTGGGTGTAATGGACATTTTATCCAATGAACAGTCGAACTCGTCAACATCCGAATCTCCCTCGTCATAACTCCTGTGACTTCTATCATCTGGAATACTAATCCCATTTTCACAATTATCATCTTCGTCGCTTGTGCCTTCTTCATCATCCTCGTCGTAACTACTTCTCACCATTGACCAGTAGATGTAATTCGGCCGTATGTAGCTACAAAAATAATGCAAAGCAAAGAATACGAACATTAATTCCTATTCCAACAGTACCACAAATTTGTTATCGACTAGCCTCTGTAGATAGATCAAAAAACAGTATTTCCTTCGATATATAAGAAAGGAAGTAGTTTAAGTTGGAGACAAACCTGTCACATTTCCTCAATAGGCAGGGATCAAACGGGAAGAACATGTCTAATAGATCTGTTCCACCAAATACCCTAGCATGCATCTGTTCCGGGAGATCTTGTTTGACGATTGTTTCAGGCAAAGAAAATATGCCATTTGCTTTTGCCAGCCGTAGGAATTCTTCTACTATTGATGGCAGACACACCTAAACCGGATAACAGGGAACATAAAATGTCAGTTTGCAAAGAGCCTAAGATGACTAATAGTAGTAACAGATTACAACATAAGTACTCGGAATAGGATTGCCAGAATATTCTAGCTAATGATTGATGAACGAAATAATTTCACCTGCAGCGGTTTCAAAGAATGCCCAAGGATGTTGTCAATGCGCATGCGCAGCAGTTGGGATTTCAATCGTGGAACAGCAAGCATTTGTTTCATACGAAAACAAAGCACATACATTACAGCCTACAGAACAGTAGCTAATCAATAAGAAGGAACTGACTGTAGCATTTATTCGAAAACTGAAAAACATAACCTACAACTGAAAAATCAGGATAACATAAGCTATCGGCGGAGAAACAGTTTTATGATTCTATTATTTTCCTCTACATTGTATTTGTATCAAACTTCAAAATTTATACGTGAAATCAGTAGTCAGGAATAACAAAAAAGATTCCTTATATAGCCTATGAGAAGTTAAAAAAAAAAAATCTGCTGGCAATAAATTATTCAAAAAAATTGCAGCTTTATTTTGATACACTCCATTGGCCAAGTAAGAATAAAGTTATGCATAACACACCTGACAACCAGAGTAGAATAGTTTGTGCGCTTTTGGATTCATGTCATCATCCTGGTTTTTGCAATGAAGGATACAGCCGTTTACCACTCTGAAATCATACAAATGAAAATTAAAACCAAGTCACAACATTCATACTGTTTAGCTCGCCATAAGAGAATTAGATATCATCATATCAAGAAAATGAGATGAGCAACAACCTTTCTAGCATTTCACCAACAAAAGAGACAGGAATAAACTGGGCACGAGCCAGATAGCTAGCAAGGTATGCCACAGCACTCATTCTGCAATACAGAAAAATAAATTTCATAAGCTAGAGATCTTTTTTTACAAATTACAACAAAGAAACAGCACAAAACTGAAGCACTGGTTATTTTGATAACAGCATAAGAATGAGTATTGTGCATGAAATGCTAGAGGATTAAGCTTTACTAACACCTAATATTTATTTACCTCCATACAGGACTGACGCCACTCGAATACATTTTTACAAGAGCATCAGCAAACCTCTTTCCGCAGTCTTCAGGATCCAGGGAGCAAGCATAGAACATAACAAACTACAAACAATATGGAGGTTGTTACAAGCCAAGAAGTATGAGTGAGAACCATTAGAAGGAAGATGCCCCAGCAATGAAAAAACAAACTTTTGACAACAAGCCAATTTCAGTACAAATCCACATGTAACAATACCTGAGCAAATTTTGATTTGTGAGCAGTCAAAACTGTTTTCTGAAATGATTGGAGGAGGATCTCAAACACCTACAGCATCATTATAAGTCAACACATCAAGGGATTCACTACATCTCGGATGGGACCAAAAAGGCAGAAGGATGGCTTTACCTGAAGTAGACGACCATTCTCAGAACAAGATTTGAGATATTCAAAAGTAAGCACCATCAGACTCTCTAACTTTTCAGCAAACAAGTTTCCACCATAAAACCTTTGTATCAAATCTTCTGTAAGAGGCTGGAAAAAGGATTTCTATTAACAAACAAAAGATACAGAAGAAAACCACAAAAGAAATGCTTGCTTAACAGATTCCGATATTCAATGCATGCCTTATGAGAAGTGCAAGATAAGAATCCATTAATCATATGAGAGCTTAACTGATTAGTCTTTATAAACGCTAGCATATGAAAACTGAAATAGTCTATAAAGAATGAAATTTTATCTTTTACAGCCATGCTCTATTACTGCGAGTTGATGATTCGTTTCTTTTTCTGCATTTAATTGATTAAAGGTCTTAAGGAACAATGAAAATAACTAACTTGCTCAGTTTGATCAGCAGGCCCCTCAAGGTCTTCCAGTTCCATATCGAACATACCCTTCTGGAAATCATCTTGCAAAATTTCCTCCCAAGGAATTTCCACCTACAAGCCAAATATGAAAAACCCAGTCATGACAAATTCAGGTGTCTTCAGTTACTAATTCAAAAGCAACTTACATCCAATTCTATTAGTCTGTCCATTAACGCGGACAAAACAGTACTCCCAACAAGTTCACCTATCACGCCGCTCTCCAGTCTCAACATATTCTCCACATACATCACGATGAACTGCATATATAATGGGCCATAACATTAATAAAAAATCCAAGATGAAGTTCAAATCATGCATCTTAATCCAATTAAGTCCCACTGTTTAAAATGGTTATTTCTTTGCATGCTACAATAAAAAAGGTTAAGAGAATGAAGATAGAAACTACTAAAACATCTGTGGCTTTATATGTAAACTTATATGGCAAGCAGCATGCTCCAATACAACCTATGACGGATCAAAAGCCTCATAAAAGAGAATTCATAACGAGAAATAAACAAAATAAATCAACATTAAGGATGGGCCACTGTAATAATCACAGTGAATATGAGTTAATCGGGATCCACAGGTGACACAACAGATACTTCATATGCCTCATCACAATAAGGCACAGAGCATCAGAGGTTGATTTCACATGATAGGATTGGCAGAAAATAGTAATTTAGCATGTGGATAGACTTTCATGATGACTACTGAATACTGATCAAGCAACCAATAACCTAGATGATTGAAACAAGTAAACTTTTGAGACATGGTGCTAGCGAAGTACAAGTGTACAACGATGAATGAAAGCACGTTCTAGGACTTGCACTTCAAATTATATCTGACTGTTCCACTCCTCTTAAGGAATTAGAATAATAATATATCCACTAAGAACACACCATTTTGCTAAATATATTGAGAGTTGAACTTACAGGTTCTTTTGTGTAAATGTTGGGCATTCTATCCCTCACTATCTTCTCTAGCCTGAGTGGTGTAAGAGGAACTAGATTCGAGATATCAGTCAAAGTCGAATGAACACGATCAAGTACTTGAATCTTTTTAGAGAGACCCCGAGGTTGCTTCAGTAATTCAATAAAGTAAGAAGCAGACTGAGGAGCAGTCGGAGGCATAAAATTGATTACAAGCGTCTCCAAGCACAAATCAACATAATCCCCATTCGACGAAGCCTGTATAACCAAGGTTAAAACAGAGCACAACAACCCCAAAATCAATCATTTGAAGCATCACAACAATTAGCAGCAGAACAAAGGCACAGAGCATAAACAATCATACCAATGAAACGAGCAACCCAACCAATGCATCCATTACATCAGTTCCATATTCCCACAGACTCATCCCTAATATCTGCACCGGCAAGAAACCATTTAAGAAAACACGACACAATAACGATCAAAATAATTCAACATTTGAGCAAAACTGTTGAATGACTAACAGCAGCAAGCAGAGACCGGTGATGAACAATGTGTATACACGAAACCGCTGCAGTCACAGCTTTCAAACATGTCTGCCACATCATTGAAAAACAAAATCATCAAGATAAAGAGCACTACTAAAGCAAAACAGTAAAAACGAAAGAAGCTAACAATATGCTTGCAATAATCCACACATACCACAAGAAGGGCCACCTCTTCAGCAACAAGACGTTCTTTATGGTGTATCACCGCCACAAGCTGGTTATAAGAGTCAGGGTCGCCCTTCAAAAACAAAACAAAAAAAAAATCAGTACTCCATTTACACACGGCGATGATTGTTGTTGTGTTGAGCCAAAAACCACAGTAGTACCTGAATAGCAGCTATCAGCGCGTCTCTGACGCGACGGTCGAGCTCAGAATCAGTGAAATTTGGTTCTTCCATGGCAGTCAAGGGCTGGGGTTGGCTCAAGCCCCACCCCAAACTTAATTTTTTATATAATTTTAAATTTCTATTGGAAGAATTGGTACTTCGCCTGAATTCGATAGTGTTAGCCCACCCTCCGCCACCGCCACCGCCGCCGCCGCTGGAGTTTAGAGTGAGGGGCGCCGCTCTCTAATTCGCTGTCAATGGAGCAAGAGAGGCAATTGAGAAGAAGAGTAGGTTTAGGGTTTTTTGTTCTTTTGTTTTTCCCCTTCCTTTAGTTTTTGTCGATGGAGGGAGTAGTATAATACTACCAATAAACACATCTATCTCAAAATTTAATACCACTACTACAAATATATGATTTTTTTTTGTAATTGTTTGATTAGATATCTAAGATTTAAATATTAGTAGTACGGAGTATAATTTAGTTAAACTTAAGTTATAGTTGAAGATATATTTTAATGTATAATATACTAGTACTACATGAATTAAGAAGTGTTTTATATTTGTAAAGAGTTAATTATTTCCAAAAATATTAACAAGACATTGTGGAACTCAATCGAAGAGGACTATCGTTATACATTGAATTGAACTGAAGGAGTATAAAAAAGGTAGCAATTTACACACATACTCCACATTAGTGCTGCCCAACCGAACCGGAACCGCCGGTTAAAACCGGGAACCGGAGGTCCGGAACCGCCGGTTCTGGAACCGGAATCGGAACCGGCGGTTCCAAACCACCAAAGGAACCGGACTAACCGGCGGTCCGGTTTCGGTTCTTGAAGGCCAGAACCGTGAACCGGCGGTTCCGGTTCCGGTTCGGTTCCGGTTCAGAACCGGTTGGAACCGGCCAATTCATTTTTTTTTAATAATTCAAAATTTAATTATTCAAGTATATATATATATATATATATATATATATATATATATATATATATATATATATATATATATTTTATTTTTTTTTTCAATGAAGGTGGAAACTATATCCAATTATATAGATGTTAGTTTCACAACAACGTCTATTATTTTTTCAATGTGGGAGGAGTTCTCTACATTTATAGAGTGTAATCTCCTCTCAACTCTAGTATTTTTTCGATGTGGGACAACTACCTTCTTCATCTTTGACAAATACCTCTTCTTCTTTGAGCACATCTCACACCTTTACTTGTCCCACAACCAAAAAATAATAGAGTTGGGAGGAGATAACACTCTATAAATATAGAGAACTCCTCTCACATTGAAAAAATAATAGAAGTGGGTGTGAAACTAACATCTATATATTTGAATGTAGTTTCTACCTTTATTGAATAGTATGTTTAAAGTTCAAATTATAAAATTAAAAAAAAAATAAAATAAAATTGGCCGGTTCCACCGGTTCCAGAACCGCCGGTTAGGAACCGGATATGAAACCGTGAGATAGCCGGTTCGGTTCCGGTTCCAAGGGTGTGGAACTGGGAACCGCCGGTTCGGTTCCGGTTCCGAACCGGAACCGGAACCGTGGCCACCACTACTCCACATAATATTAATAATTGTTTGTATATGTATAATTTTACATTATTTTAAAATCTACGGTCTTTCAAATTTAGACATTAATACCCCTTTGCTATTTTAATAAAGATTACCATATAATTTGATTTTTAATTGATTTTTAGATTTGAGCCATTGTACCATTGATTCCTATGAAGATCAGAAATTTGTATTTCTCAAAGTCCAAAATTCTAAAGTTTCGTTACTTATGTTATTTATGCACGCAGATTAGTATCAATAAACAACATCATCTTCTAGTTTTATCGATAAATGTTCTGTTGATCGGGAAAAACAATTTTATTAAAGAGAATCAGAGGGCATTCAGGTACAAGAAGTACCCAAGTAAGAGGTTACAACACAGATTGCAAGTGCAAGGAAAAATTATTGCTCCAATCTACTTAACGTAAATTGGGAGCCACCTCCCCACGAACCACGCACCAACTAAAGAACCGACATTTAATCTCCTCTTCAATTCTCGTAATTTCCAAATCTACATGGTCGAAAAGAACCGAGTTTTGCCACTCTCCAAATGACCCAAATCACACAAATCTAAAGACCCCCAAGAATTTTCCGAAATTTCTTTCCTCCAAGAAGATTTACAAAATGCTCAAAATGAACTCGAACCGAACCGGCAGACGCCCATCGAACACCAATCCATTGAACCACTTTACACCATAACCGATAAACTTAATTGTAAAAAAGAAAGAAGTGACCAACAGTCTCCAAATTTTGCCTACAGCAGCAGCACAACAAATTTTCCGGCAAAAGATTGAAGCGTTTATTAAGGTTACTTTTGGTCGGGAGACGATCATAAACTAACCTTCATGCCGTGGACTGAGCTTTAACAGGAGCTAGCAAACGACTTTCATAATAGATTGAAACCCCTCCAACAATATATTGCTCTTGAGAGAGCCTCCCGGAAGCCGCGCTCATGTGGGCCGTATAAGATGCTTTCACCGTGAATAATCCCTTTGAAGTGTTTCCCCATCTCCATTCATCCGATACATTATCGATAAATGTTCTAATCTTGATAAATTGTGATCATAACCGAAAATGTTAATATAGAGCTCGTTGAATGCCATATCTACAACCATTAAAATATGGCATACATGGAAGTGTCATTTTTATTTTTCTTAAGAGGGATAACTTTGAAATCTATATATATTTGACTCACAAACTTTCTTTTCTTCTAACTTCGAAGTATAAATGTATTCGTACTATCTTCTATATATAATTCTAATGCCTCCGTATGTATAGCAATATTATATATCAAGTGAGATATAAATGTTATCTTTAATTGCTATTTTTTCGGCACATTAAAACGTGTGTCGAAAGATTCCTACATAGACGTGTAGGGGATAATTGAAAAACGCGCTATCCATGCTAATACCATTCTACATTATGAGTTGCTATGGATACTTATGCAAAGGCCGAACTCTATCGTCTACCAATGAATTGAAGGAGAATCTATGTGGTCGATGTTTTGATAAGCCAAGTTGTAAACGGAGACTAGAGTCACTAGATAGATGGGCATTGTATACTAAACACTCCAATATGCAGCAATCTTCTTTAGGTCCCAACTCACGTTCTCAAAAATCACCTTGTTCCTCAAGTGCCACACGACACAAACCCACAATTTAATTGCAGATTGACTCTCATCTAACTTGTGATGTAATTCAAAATTAAGGAGGATGTATACGATCTAGTCTTGAAAAATAACCTTGCAAGGGAGGCTTTAATTTTGTGCTCTTTGGTTGCCTCACATGGGCTATATAATTTAAAAGTACATGCAACACGTATACTCCAGCGCGCATACATGCACACGTACGTACGTATAAGACGATTCAAACTCTTGGTTTATCACTTGAATAGAACACGTCATAAAAACAGAGCTAACATAATTACATAAGTACAACTACAAGGCTACGAGTTCACGCAATACAGACATACATCATGTAATTATATAATGCCCCATTCAATATGAGATCAAGACTTTATCTTTAATATTCGAAAACATTACGAGTCGTAAGCGTTTTTTCGTGGACGGAGAGAGTGAATTTAGGTTCCACCATTGGTGGGTGGTTGGTGAGTAGGAGCGAAAAGCGGAAGTTAATCTTTCCAACAAGTGAGAAGAGAATAGCTAGTACTAGTGCTAGTGGAGATTCCATATTTTAATTAGGCAACTAATCTTTCCAGTTTCCAGTTTAAACATAAATTAATTAAAGTAAGTTTTGGCCACTTCCTTTTTCTTTTTCTTAAAGCCCCCATCTTCATCATTTTATTTTATTTCTTCCCCCTCTCTGCTTGCTTTACCAAACTCTCTCTCTCTCTCTCTCATGGCGGACGAACCTGTGGTCGATCCCATCAACCGGAAGGTAAGTAAAAAAGCATATCATTAATGAATAAGCTGCAGTAGAAGTGTTTGAGGAATATATATTATCATCATGAATGAGTAATTGATTTAATAATTGCAGACTTGTATACTCAGAGCTTCCATCCACTGTCAAGGCTGCAAAAGAAAAGTTAAGAAAATCCTCTCCCAACTTCATGGTAACTACCTACTATTCACTCCTCTAGCTATTTCCGTCTCGATTTATAAGAGTCAGTTTGTTTTTTAAGTCTCGTTAGAACTATTTAACTGACTTTTGTAAATTGAGACGCAGACGAACATGCACCACCGATCTTCAATCTCATTTAAGATCGAGTACTATGTTTTTCCTTTTCTTCTTCTTCAAAATTTGAATTTGCTCATTTGAAATTGTGACCAAACCTAGGAGTGGAGTATGTTGACGTCGACTCCAAGCAACAGAAGGTGACGGTCATCGGCAACGTCGACGGCGACACTCTTATAAAGAAACTCGCCAAATCCGGCAAAAAGGCTGAATTATGGCCGCAAATCTCCGACGACAAAATTCCGGCCACTACCGGAAAGAAGAAAGAGAAGGAGAAGGAAAAGGAAAAGGAGAAGGAGACTGAATCACATGCCGAAACGGCGCCGTCGTCTTCCGATAACGGAAAAACGCTCGAAGCACCAACTCAAGTCGAAGCAGCCACTAAAAACTCTAGCGGCGGGGGCGGCGGAAGAGATGCTAGAGCAGTCAACGGCCCTACCGTAAAAGCAAACGGCGACGTTCAGGAGAAGAAGCTGAAGGAGGAGATCAGGAGCGAGGAGAGTTGCTCGGCCGCGCCGGAGGTCAAAGAGAAGGAGGCGGTCGAGAAAAGGAACGCCGGCGGCGGCGGCGGTAACGGTGGGGAGAGTGGCACTTCCGTAAAAAGGAAGAAGAAGAAAGGGCAAAGCAGTAATGCACCACCGACTTCGCACAGAGGAATAGAGGGTCGGGAGCCGGTGCCGCCGCCGGCGTCCAATGAGAGCCCGCCACGTAATCACTACCCCCAGCCTCCACCGGCGCTGCAGCCCGTGTACGCGGTGAGCTACAACACGGCGTACCCTAGCAGCAGCTACACCTCATCGTACTACAGTGCGCCGCCACCGCATGGTTACGCGTATATGCATGCGGCGCGTGGGATGGAGCCGCCGCCGTTGGATCCGGAGATGAATCCACGGCAGCCGTTGGATTCGTTTGAAATGTTTAGCGACGAAAATCCAAATGGCTGCTTTATTATGTGACACACTGCTTTCTGGCTTTATACATCTTGTATAAACCCCTTTATTTTTTTTTTGTTAGTTTCTTCAGTTTTTTTTACTTTCTTTTTTTATAAATAATTTCAATTAGCTTCTAAATATTTCATCCTAAGTTTTATTGCCTCTCAATTTTAATAATTTTGTCTAATTTTGTTTACTAATATGATAAAATGCTTCATTCGTTTATGATCTTTATGGTCTGAGAATGGGTATAAAGGTTAATGTTTGTGATGACGTGTTATAATGATGGCTAAATGTATAATTGTGATTTATTGTGTATGGATCCATTGCCTATAATGGAAAGAGCCTAAAGATTATTGACAACCGATAAAAGAAATAAACCCTAAAGATTGTGAACATATGAGTCATAATTTGTAGATTACGTATTAGCTGATTAATTTACGGACGCATTACATAGAAAAATAATAGTGCTACTGATCATTGAAAATACTACTAGATGGAATAAGTGGAACTGTCGAATGTACAACCCTCCGAAGGCAGTTGCTACGGCGTGGAGAGCGATCTTGAACAGACTGCCTACTCAAAAAAATTTACAAAAAAGAAGGGTGACCGTGTCTGTCGAGGAGTTGAGCCGTCCTTTGTGCAACGAAAAGGAAGAGTCTGGTGCTCATTTATTTACTGAATGCAGGTTCATTCTTCCAGTGTGGCTCTCTATTTATAATTGGTTGAAGGTTACCGTGGTGCTGCACAAATTTTTGAAGGTAAAGCTTTTGCATAATTTGGGCATTCTTCAAGGCATTGTTGCGAAGAAATTTGCGACAAGCATTTGGATTTGCGTTGTTTGGATATTGTGGAAATGGAAGAATATGGTTGTCTTCGAGAATACTCAGTGGGATAGTGGGATGGGGAGAAGATCGTAGATGAGATCAAAAGCAGACTGTGGAGTTGGGGGAGGACAAGTAAAGTGTTCACCTGTCTTTTGCCGTTAAAAGATTGACAATTCGATCATAGGAATTTTTTTTGTCACCTCTGATTCTGATTTTTTTCCCTTGTACTTTTCCGTTTTGTACTTCGCGTACCATTATTAATATTATCTTCCTTTTTCCAATAAAAAAAAGGAAATACTTTCAAAACTAGTTGTACCTTTTGGTTTATAATTTTGAAGATATTTTTAATACATGGTAAACATCTAATGACATTGTAATAAGAAAATATCATTCTTAAATGCAACAGATGATCAAATTCAGAAATGGAAAAGGTAAAATTGTTAAAATAGTCCGATTTACTTTTCTACCATTTTTATCTAACTAATACGACTCAATAAATTTGATTGTAGTACTACTATCATTATTTATTTGATTGTATAGTAGTAGTACTATAATTTATTTGTCCTTTATTTTGTGATAAATAAATGAAATTGGTACACTAAGTGACACTATTAAGCAACTTTGACATTGACGTCACTTGCATATATAAATAAAATAAAAAGTTCTTTTTTTCCTCAAGAAAGTCTATCGATATCATAACGAACTTATTTCCTTACCTAACATTTTCTTTTCCAATAAAGAATATAAATAAATAAATAAAACCCTAGCTCAATGAAGTGACTACATATATACTAGCAAAAAAAGAAGTAACACTAACACGGACACGTAGTACTAAATTATATATAATCGATTTAAATTGATTAATTAATTGCATATTTGCTAATTACCTTTTATTTTCATTTGGAGGGCCCAATATCTTCCATAATTAATAGGAATATTAATTGTTGAAAAATCTCTAATTTGTTTGAATTTACAAGCCAATAATTCGTTGTGATGTGTAAAGTAATAAAATAAAATAAAAATAAAATAGTGGGAAGAAGCTTTGCCACCTAGTTTTTGCTGTCCCTTTTTTTAAAGCCATTGCTTTTCATCAAAAGTTGTAAACCTTAGGGTTTAGGTTTTTGACCATTATCATGTCTTTGCCCTCTTCTTTTTTGAGTTTAATTAACTCTAATTCTTTAAAGTTTATTTTGTTTTATTCGGATAAAGGAAGATACGAGTCGTGTTATATATATATATATATGCAAAAAAATAAAGTATTCGTGCCTCTTAAATTACAAAGGAAGAACTACAAGAGGTTGTTAGATAGAAGAGTATTTATGTGGTTCTAAGTGAAGAGTTTCAAGTAACAAAAGTTTTTATCGAATATTAGCTTAAAAGTATGTTTAATTTTGCCAATGACATTAATTCTCTTTATTCTATTGAGTATTAAGGAACATCACTTTGTTTTTCATTTCCACATTTCCCACACGACACAAATCCACAATGAGATTGAGAAGTGAAGCGTTCTATTTACGAAAAATGGTCGAAATCTGTATGAAATGTTTCTCTAATATAATTGAAATGAACCACCAAAATATCGAGTCATTTGAAGAACTCAAGCCAAATAGATTGTGTCAAGTTGCATTCGATGCAAAGATGACAAAGGATTAACTTCGACCCCACGAGCAGTACATTTAGCACAATCACGTTTCTTTTACGAAGATTACGGACTTGGGAGTCTACAGTCTCCACACTGTCACCATTGCTTTTGGAGTAACGAAATTCTTCCATATCAATTCGAATTCATTTCCTTCCATTTGCCATCCTCCACCAGCGCTATGAATAAAGAATATTATTCCCGTTTTTTGATTTTACGTTTCTCACTATCATATCAGTAAGAATCGAACCTGATAACTCACTCTAAGGAGAATACTAAGTGCCTTTACCTTATTACTAAACCAGTGGCTCGTTTATAACATTTAAATAGGCTTTACTAATCTCATGAGTAGTATACTACAGTTACAAATAAGATCCACTCATTCTCATTTAGCAAAAGTTGGAGTTCATGTTCAAATAATATTTGAATAATGTAATGAACATTGATGTTCATGTAACAATCATGATAATGGTAGAATAGATATACATATATTACTCATATAAAAGGAGAAAAATATTTGGTAATGATAACTTCCACTAACCATGTTCTTACTACTCTTACAAGGATTTAATTTTTTTCAACAATCTTATCAATAATATCATTTACCTCGGACCCAGCCATTTCACATCACATATCCAAACGAATTCATCAATTTTTAATAATTTTTTTATACAAAAAAGGTTTCAAATATTAATAATATACATATTTTCAACTTTTTATGCAAAAGAAATGTAATCATGATTTCCATGAATATAATTTTTATTATATTATTAGCAATTAATTGATGGAAAATATTTGTCAAGTCAAGTGAAATAGTAAATATACAGAAATAGATTATGTCGAATCATAAATATTGTGTTAGTGGATCTAATCATAATGGAATTTAATACTCCCTCCGTCCCATTGTAAACGACCCATTTGCTAATGGAATTTAATACTCCCTCCGTCCCATTGTAAACGACCCATTTGCTATTTTGGGACGTCCCATTGAAAATGACTCATCTCCTCAAATGAAAATAATTAGTCCACACCCAACATAGATTAAAAGCTCAATTAATTAAATGAAAATAATTAGTCCAAACCCAACATAGATTAAAAGCTCAATCAATTATGTAAATGGAAATCCTAATATGTGCAGTTTATGTTAATTATTATGGAATATGAAAAAAATATGTTAATTATTATTGAATATGAAAAAAATAATTTGATAAACATACTTAACTAGCAAAATATTGATTATTGTGCCAAAATCAAATGGGACCTCTTCAATGGGAGAGAGGGAGTACTCAATTAGAGAAAAACAAGATTTACCAAAATTGTATTTAATTTAAAGATCCAAGAAAGAGAAGGTACAACGTTGAGCGAAAGCACATATTCAACTAATACTAAGTGCAAACATGTTGTGTAGCGAAACTCACTGCAATCTTAAAATGTCAAAACGAAACACATATAGGGCAACGATTTAACAGTCGAAACAAATTTATCACTGCTGCTGAGCTTCAACTTTCTTCTTCTGCCACAGCCTATCAAGTGCACTGTCGGCGTCTCCCTGCACAACACAATTTCACGAATCTCAGATAAGATAATCGCATACATCACCAACTGATAAAAATGGCCATATAAATAAGGACTCAATAGCTTGCTAAGTTTCCGAACAGCTGACAAATTGTGAAATGTCAAAGGATATCAAAATGAAAGAACAAAGGAGCAGTAAAGTTATACGTTAGCTTCAAACATTAGCTATCAGGAGATGTTAATATTGCTAGAATGCCTTGATTAGGCTACACCGTCTGTATCCAACATATGTGAAACTACTTTACAACAAAGACCAACTAGGCATACCAAGTGAACCATTCAAACCATATGGATATATATTAACTTAATAGGTTTTATCTCGAAATGAACAACATAGTCATGCAAGAGTAAGTAATTTCATTGACAACGGTTATGAGTTTTAATTTCACCAGGTACATCACATCATGAAAGACTTTTGCATAGTTAGAGTGGTTTACATCATGCAGCAAAAGTCATTAAAATTACACATGGTAATAGTCGTGGGTTTACCTTGATATCCAAATAAAGAAACAGCAAAAACTAAGTCCAAATTTGTTATTTTACACATTCCTTCTTATATTCCAGCCTTTTGTTCCCAAAACATTTCCCTTTATTTCAACAATACATTGATTTCCATGTGTATTTGATTGACAAATACCTTCCCCAATCTGTATTCTTCCCCCAAGACACCCAACAACAGTCAAAACATTACCCAAAATAGTTGCAACAGCATCATCCCATTCATTAGGACAAACAAAAGAATCAAGCAACGATAATTGAATTAATCTGTGACCTGAAACTCCAAAAAGACCGAGAAAATGCAGACAAACTTGCCTGAGCACGAATGAATCCGCAAAGGGCAAAGGTCGTGAATTGACCAGTGTATCTGCCGCTCTCGTCCAAATGACCAACATTAATCTGGACAGAGGCATGATCCTTGGAAGTGATCAGCCTGTTAGTGGCCGAGCTGCATCAACAAATCAACGACAGCCAGTTAGGAACATTATGTGCACAATGAGCTCTTCACCCAGATTGGGTTACGAAAAGATACCGATCAAATTTTCAATCAATAGCACTCACCACTTCCTCGGGATGTAGAGATCCATGTTTTGTCCCTCCTCGTTCTGCATACTTGCTGAGTATTTAAGGAAATACTACCAAAGTTTCAAGCACCTGAATCAATCAGAAACCCAAAATAGCAGTTAGAGGGTGTTTGGCTAAGCTTATAAGCTAGCTTATAAGATGTTTGACTGCTTATAAGCTGTTTGACTTCTTATAAGCACTCTAAATGTGTTTGGCAAAATAAGATTCTTAAGAGCTTATAAGCTCCCAAATAAGCAAAAAGTGCTTATAAGCACTCTAAAAAATAAGTTCATCCACCCCAACTTTTTTTTCTTAAATTTTGCTTATTTACCACTATAATTCTATTTTATTTTTATATTTATATTATATACACTTCCATTTGATGTTACAACATTATGATTTCAAAAAAAAAAATTAATTTTTTTTAATTTTCAGATTTTTTTTTATTATTCTTCAAGCTTATAAGCTCTTTTATCCAAACACTTCAACAACTTATAAGCTCTTATCTTAAACATCTTATAAGCTCTTAAACATCTTATAAGCACTTAGAGCTTATAAGTATTTTGAAATAAGCTTAGCCAAACGGGCCCTTAGTCTCTCTATCTGAAAACAAGAACTTCAATACTCTACAGAATGCAAAGCCATTGATATCATATCAGACCCTCGACATTGCTGCAGGTATTAAAAACTTAAGCATTGACAACCGTTCAACTATAACCAAAACGAACGGTCTGCGCGAAATCAAGCACTAACATAACTAATGATTTGTTAAAAAATAAAAAATAAAAAATCTCTGCTTTCCACACCAAATTGCAACGGCGAGTGTTATCTATACGATATCAATTGCTCGCTTACATTCAACGTAAATACAGACCTCATACCCGCAAAGAGAACGCGAGCAAATCGAAGAACAAATCTAATAATCACAACTCCAGAAAAATTACCAAATATTTCAGAGATGAAAAAACGAACTCTATAAGATCTCAATAACAAAGTGCAGCGATTAATCGAAAATCAACGTATAGAAGAGAAACTGTCGAGGAGTGGGAGAGTACCTGAAGAGAGGGAGATGCACAAAACCAAGGCTAGAGCTGCTGAGAGGACGAGCGGCGTTTTACTCCTCTCTTTTATACGAGAACCCTAAACCCTAACCCTAACCCCCATTTGGCAATATTTATTTAATTTCTCGTTTTTTTTCTTCATTAAAATAAAAAATTTTATTTAAGAATATTATTTTAATTAATAAATTTATTTTGGCCTACTACTAGAACAAGAGTGTGAAGGAAGGAAGTAATTGAAAAACCATGGTATTTATTCCCGCCATAAAACTTGCAGTGAGCTCAGATTTCGAAACAAGCAATGGAGTTCGGCGTCAGCGGTTCTGCGCTCAAGACCTTCGCTCGCTCCATCACCTGCCTCGCCCGCCTCGGCAACGAGCTCGTTATCCAGTCATCTTCTTCTCAGGTTAGCTTCCTCCGCTTTTATGTTTATTCTGGACTAGTCTTTGCTTATTCAAGAGTCTCATTGCGCACGCCGAACAATTTCAAAGTTTCAGAAGTGATTGAGCTCCGAATTGGGCAGATATTTCATTATGTATTCATTTTGGTAGACTGAAATTGGTTCGCCCAAAAATGATTAGGGTTCTGAGGCTTCTTGCCAGTTGGTGTCGATTATGGTTTTTGGTGTCTTGTAATTGAATCTCCCCTATTAGAATTTCGCTTGCTAGCTTTCCCGACCAAACAAATCAGGGTTTAGGGTTTCAGTATAAGGTGATCTATGAGACTGGAGATACCTTTTGTCCTGCTTTCATTCCTTCTCATGGATAGTTGTTCTAGTTAATTACCATCATTTGATTTATTTAGAAGAAAGGGTTGGATTTGTCATTATTTTTGTTTTTCTGCGCTGCCAGCTCTGTCTCCATACTCTCAACTCTTCAAGGTCGGCTTATCAATCCATAACGTTCAAGCCGGATTTCTTTGATGTATTCTCAGTATCTAGTTCACAAGTACAGTGCAGCGTGCTTCTGAAGGTATATTTTCTTAGTAGCAGCTTAAGTTAACGAGTATTTACTTGGTTGTTCATCTACGCTCCACACTGTGATTGTTTATGCAGGCCATCTGCTCCGTCTTAAGAACCCCAGTGGCGAGTATAGATCATTTAACAGTACAATTGGTTGATTCTGATGCATCAAAAGTTCAGTGGGCTTTGGACTGCTCTAATGGTATGATATCTTGCTGCATCATTTTTTTTAATCACGAGAGACTTGTAGTTTCTATTCTTAATTGAATGCCTGCATATATAAGGTAGAGGTGTCATTTGACAAAATCGTGACAAGTCCTTTGCTTGATTAGGGGAAATGATGACAATTAAGCATCAAGAGATTAAAAGTATGGTTAAATATTTGTGAAGAGGCATGTGCCATATTGAGTTTTATAGTGTTCTATACACCATGAGAGCAATAATATGCATACGAGGATGAAACTTTTGATATTTATGATAATGTTGATTCTACATTTATACAAAAAAGGTGCTGGATTTTGATACCATGAATTTGATGAATAGAAAAACTCCTAATATCTTTAATTTTTTTGGCATTTGGCGAAGACGCCTTGCTTGATATTTGTTCAATTTCTACCGACTGACCAAAGTTGATTTTCTCATTCTTGCATGCATATAACTTTTTTGGTGAATTCAGTACAATTAGTGCTGCAAACTAACGGATATTTCTCATGATGATTGACTGGGCTACTACCGTGTAATCTTTCGATAGCAGCTACAAATATGTCATGTCTCTAGCATGCATGGGCACACCATTATATCATTTAATTATAACAGCATTAAATTTAAGCTTAAATTTCACTCAAACTGAAATGTATTGTTCATGATTGACCTGCTGCGAACTACTCCCTCCGTCCGGTTTATAATGATCTATCTTTATTCAATATGAGTCTATTGTTATAATAAAATAGCTCATTATAAACGGGACAAATGGTTGAAATGGCACTACATAATGTGGAAAGGCTGAACTTCGCTATGAGAGCCAACTAGGTTTAAATCTGTTATCATACCGTGAGCCACAATGACCTTTGATATGAATCCGTATTGCATTTTACTTTTTGGATATTGACCCAGTATTAGAATAAAAAGGCACGTCATCCACTGTTGCATCTTGATCTTTCTGTACCAGTATTTAATCCTCCACTAGTAATAGATAGCAGTGTCCTTACATGTCTATTTAGTCTAAATCCCATATTTAATGCTTTCTTACTACTTATATAGGTATGAAAAAGACGTACTGGATTACTTGCAATTTTGAACCTGACATACAACATCTATCACTTGATCGACGAACGCTTCCCAGCAGCTTCGTTGTTAGGCCACGTGATCTCAACAGGTTACTGGCTAATTTCCAATCAACCCTACAAGAGATTACAATCATCGCAACACAACAATCTGCTTTGCCAGTTGATGCTGCTGATCAGATTGGCGGAAAAGCTGTTGAACTGAGAAGTTATATAGACCCAACCAAAGGTAACCAAACAATTTTGTGATAGTTCTGCTTTCTCCTGCTACAAACACAGATTGCAGATGAAGTTAACTCCAGCTTCTTGATTTCAGAAAATGATTCATCATTACATACTCAGTTGTGGATAGATCCTGCTGAAGAGTTTGTGCACTATACTCATACTCGTGATCCTGTAGATGTAACATTTGGAGTGAAGGAGCTGAAGGTGCTTGAACTATATCCCAACATATATTCTGTTAATAATATTTCTTGAGTAAGATGATCTATATTTGACATCCTCTTAAAAATATGTCTCGTTGAGACATCACCATTCAGCTACTGACCTTCACACTCATGTTTTTGCGGTACAGCCCAACTGAAAGATTGGTTTCTAAAATGAGCTTTAATCATTTTCTGTTGTCCAATTAAGATCAGATATTCTTTTAAAATATTGCTTGATACTAAATTCATTTTATCCTTTTCTCTTGTTCCAGGCATTTGTTTCATTCTGTGAGGGCTGTGAAGTTGATATACATTTGTATTTTGACAAAGCTGGAGAGTAAGAGTCTCTTCTCTCAATGCTCATTATTTGATAATATCGTTTTTTGTACTTAATATTTTAAGCTTGCTTTGGCTGTCTTGATATGGAAAGATGGGTGACTATTGACTGGCTTAATTTTGGCCTAACTATGTTATCATTGAATTCTTTTATGAAGAACATAAGCAACTTAGGTAGCGATGTTGAATTAACCAGGGGTTAAAAAGTTCGCTATCTACCACTTCATGTATCTTTCAAAAACACCTCCGCTGCATCTGCAACTGTGTCTGAAATTGGCTATATGATACGTGAACACAATCTTGTAAAATATAAATTGACTCTTGGAGGAACAGGCCCATCCTAATGGCACCCAAATTCGGCATGGACGACAATTCATTTTCAAACTTTGATGCTACCCTTGTACTTGCTACCATGCTTGTATCACAACTCGGTGGTGGGACTTCTTCTGAAGCTCCAGCAGCAACAAGTGCTGGGGTCACAGCACCACAGGGAACAAAAGGGAACGCCAGTGAGCATCCATCTGATCATACAAGGATTTGGTCTGAACTCTCTGGTGAGTTCAGTGTACAGATGATATGTTAGAGAGTGTAACACATTCATGTTTGTCATAAACACATCCACGTGCAGGAAGTGCTGCAAGAGATGGTAATGCATCTATAGATCGACGATTCCAAGGGGAAAGAAATCAAAACGCCAATGAGCAGACTACAACGCAGAGGATTGGTGCGATGAATATATCTAAAGATAATAATGCTGATGGAGTTCCTGGTAATGGCAAGGGGTATCCTTCAGATTTTATTAGCTATTAGAGTCATCTTGCTATCTTAACCTGATTATTTTTAATGGTACTTAGATTTTATGCTTATTTTCTATGTGGTTGATGTAATTGTGAAGTTGAGTCCTTCTGTTTGGACACGGGATGTGGCATGAAGTAAGTTGTATGGTGAGATTGGCCTTTCAAATGCTTACTTTGTGTTGCAGTCTCATTTCATATGCATCACTTCAAAGTTTAAGGGTGGCATATCAACCAGATATAACGGAGTAGGTAGTCTTTTATATTTGAATATTAGATTCAGTAGGAGTATTATATGATGTAAGCATGTGATTCTTTCTCTCATGTTTGCTATATAAATTTCTTGACGAAAGTGTATAGCTTCAATTCAGAGGTGACAGATGATACTAGACAGCACAAAGGTTTGTCCAATTATGCCGATTTTTCTCATTCATTTTCTCGTTTCTCCAGTAAACTAATGCTATATTTTCATGCTTGTGCTCCTAGATGGTACAGACATGAATGGACATGCTCCCTCACAATACCATCCAAGCAATTGGGTGGATGAAGACGAGGATGACGAAGATGATGATGATTCTGAGTTATGCGTACAGTCAACACCCCCATACTCATGAACCATGTAGCTAATTCAAAATTACCCTTTCATCGAAGCACGGCACGGGATCATACTTGTTACTATTGTAAGTCAAACCTCTACCTTCAATTCTTGAAATGTATTTGAAATCAGGCCAATTGAGTTCCAATTATATACATATAAAGAAAAATTTGTCGTCCTTCCACTTCCAGCTTATAAATTAAACATAATAAACACAGGGGGTAGATAAAATGAAACTCGGAATAATAATCAGATATTTTTACATGTTAATTTTCATGTCTTAGTTAACTGCAAGCTGGCAATGAGGACCATCAACACAACATTTCTAGCCACAGGTGTTCGTGTGCATAGATAACCTCTCCCTTTCCTTGCTGTGAGAACTAGTATTTATTTCCTCTTTAATGTTCGGAAGGTCAGGGGACCCATAACTAGCTTCTCTATTAGGACATGTATCTTTCGATGCCACCCTTTTCCTCAACCCGTATCCACTACTACTGCTACATGTGCGCCATTTTACCTGCCTCTCTAATTGCAACAACTATTTGAATAGAGTCTGCTGAAAAAAATGAGCCCCCCCTAGTCCTCTATAAGTAAAAGGCGAACATAGGCGAGCCGAGCTACCTTCTACTAACAGGTTGCAATATGTGTGTTGCTCTTTTTCGTGATCAAGTTCTCGTTTTTTTCTTTTCTTTTGCAGTAAACTAAGTGGCAAATTATTGATTGCTAAGCTCGTTTGGCGTTAGAAGATGCATATATATTATTATTCCGGCTGATTATGCCTTATGCAGAAAGTGAAGTTGAGGCTGTAATGTAGCTCTACTTATTTCCTTGCTAGCTTCATAGATTTAATAGTTAACCTTGTTGCATAATCTAAGGCCTAAATGGTGGAGTTATTATTCCTATACCAAAATAGATCGATACGTGCATTATTGAGTGAGTTGATAGATGCTGCAGATTCTTTTCTTCCAATTTTGAAGAATCTGATTATTAGTGTTTATATGGAAATGGAATTGGAAAATTGATGTTTCATCTTTGATTGGAAGTGGTTGTTTCCAGCTTGTTTAGGCACCGGAAATATGGGACTAGTGGGACCTAATACTATTTGGTAGAGTTTCTTTAGATTCTCAATGCCAGGATGTTGACTCGTTTTCATTTACTCCTTTCGTCCCACATTGGATTTGGATAAAACTTAGACTCTACATTTAGATTGGATGATCTTTCCCCCTTACAAGGCACTTTTAGGGGTGAATTGGCCCAATTCTAATATGATATCAAAGCCAGACCAAATATCGATTGTTGGGGGTGTGTTAGTGTCACAGATTTGTCCCACATCGGATTTGGATAGAACCCGGTTTTAAGGGTTATATTTTGTAAGGGATATAGATTGCTCAAGTAGCAAAAGCTCGGATCAAGTTGAATCACTAACCTTTTATTTAGAAGGGAAGCGTGGTACAATATCTTTTGCTGTGATAACTAACAATTACTAAAATGGAGAAAATGAAAAGTCAAATTCAAAAACTCAAACTAGAAACATAAATAAAACAGTTTGCAATTCTTGAAATATTTTTTGTGGGGGATTTGGCATTTGAAAACGTGATGAGCAAATACCCAAATGATGGTAGCCCACGAACTACTTTTAGTAAAGACAAATGGTAGTAAAGAAAAATGGCAACAATAATTAATAAAAAAATCGATAGTTTGCCTCCTATCCATCAATATTCCGTTTACGCTGAAGTCTTCATTTATTCTACACCGACTTTATAAAAATCTCGATTCTAAAAACTCAAAAGTAATTTGAACAATTCTGATTTCTGAACCGTATATGACCTTTCTTTAAGCCAGTTAATCCAAAATGTAGATTGTTTACAGTTATAAAGACTTTGTAAGAGAGTAAAATTTTGGATAAACGGAAACTTAAGGTCAACCTAAATATTGTCCAAAGTTAGGAGTACAAATAAATAAAAGGATTAAAATATGAAAAGGGGTAAATTAAGTATATATATTTGGTAGAGAAACGGCACCGACGTCCACATGTTAGGATACGAAAATTCAACCAATATTAAATCTTTGGCCTTTACAGTTGCCCTATTTGTCAACTGCAATTAATGTTCTAAAAAACGCTAGGCGCTATTCGGGCGGTAGAGGAGTGACTAGCGCCTAGGCGCTAGGCGGGGCCTAGGCGGATTCGAATTATAATGCTTATTTTTACTATTCTTATAATATTGTTGCCAAATTTATAATAAATAGACATACTATGACAATTGATAGGTTAGTTTCATAATTATAAATCAAAAATCATACATTGAGTAACATAGTTTGCCTAAACATAGATTAATTAACACATATAGACCATCGATTAAGCTTCAAGAGTGGCTCGTTAGATATCGCATAGAGCCTAGGCGGATTACTTATTAGTCGGGCGGCGAAGTACTGACTAGCGCCTAGGCGCCACCTAGGCGGACCTAGGCGGCGTCTTTTAGAACACTGACTGGAATGAATTTAGTAGTAAATCAATTATTTTATTTCTTTCTCCTCATTTATTTATAATTATCATCTCCAATTCATCCTCTACATACTGCCACGTCACGTCTATGATAAAATGCAAATGTAATTTACAAACCACAATTCCGTTACGACTTATTAGCATAGTAGTAACGAGTTGATGTTCGTTATTGGACATACCAAATTCGAGTTTTTCGTAATACGGTTTTTAAAATCGAAAAAGAAAAGGGAATTAAGGAAACAGCTGGAAAATTGTAAAGCGGCGGAGGACGGCTGTAGCTAATTGTTTGACGCGCATTCGTCTATTGATTCCATCATCTTTTTCTTTTTCGTAGGAGTTAGGACCACATTACTTGTATCATTTTATACTACCAATTATTTTAAATAAAAATAAATATATGTGACACGGTTTATATTATAAATGTATGTTGTTTAGTAAACGGATGAATAACAATGAAATGTCTAATTGGACAAATGATGTGTTTGTGTGATGGCCTAGCAGTAGAGTTAAGTTTTCGAAGCTAAAAATTTCGAGTTCGAGTCCTTCGTGATACATTTTTAAATTTACGTTGTTAAATCTTCAAAAAATATTAAGTATGATATCACGTTGAGGTGTAATATAAATGGATTGCTCAAAATTTTAAATTGTCTATACCACGTCTAACGTCTTTTTACATTAAAGTAAACGTATCTTAATACTAGATGATTAAGATAATGCATTTAAAAGCAAATACTCCTAATGATCATCTCCTCACTTTCATTCTATTAACCACATTTGGTTGTCATTTGAGATGAAGAAATTCTCTATGTCTACGTGGCTGATTTAGCTACTCTACATTACATGTGCATCACCAACTCTATTAAACCTTGCATCATTTCCATATACTCTTCAAAGTTTCTTGTGTTAAATTTAAAGACTCAATACATCACTTTCAGTTTTGAGTAAATGTTTCCTCCCTCAAGTAGTGGATGCCCTCTAACAAAATTCAAACAAATTAAAAAAAAAAAAAATCTCCATATAAAAAAGGGTGCAAAATAGCAATAGTACTTAGATACATGGTCTCAAAAAATTTATTCTTTATATATTCATTCCATTTTATAAAACAAACTAACCTATTTGACTAAGTACTACTCCCCCCGTCCCACTTCAATTGACATACTTTTTTAATCAGGTCGTCCCACAAATTATCATATTTCTCAAATAGATTATTAATCCTTATTTACTTTTCAATATGAATCTTTACTTCTCATTTTGAACACTGCACTTAAAATCGCATGCCGAAATAAAACATGGCGATCGAAGTGGGACGGAGTAGAAAATACAGTTTAAAAAATAAAAATAAAAAAACTAGTAGGAAAAATATAGTACTCCAAATGGAATGTATTATGAAATTAAAATTAAAATAATTGTTGGAATAAAGGAGTGGCCCCACAGGCAAGTGCGATGCTAAAGACGTCTTCAATGAAGACGGCCTGATCCACTGTCCACGTGTCATAGAAGAATAGGCTATAGGATTTAAGCGTTGTAGGCAATAATATATTCTACGGTTTCCAATGCATAATACGTGTCATGTGGGCCACAATTCCAATCTTCCCCTCATTTTCTTTAATTAATTATACAAACTCTTACTTCCTCTATATTTTTATTGTTATTTGTTTTATGAATTTTGAGAATTAATCAAACATTAAAAAAAAAAAAAACATACAGTAATGTCTAAAAACAATTATATACTATAACAAGATACTCTCGTTTTGCTTTTTATGATTTTTCAAAATATTACGATAAAAAGTATTTTTTCGTTTATTTTAATTTGATACCTTTATATATATTTTATACCTCATATTTTGAATATAAAGGGCCAATTAAGAATAAACAGAGTATTAGTTATTTATTTAATTAAAAACTAGTGTATACTCAAAGTAATAATTGGGCTAAGAATTTTCTTTGTAATTCATTGAGCTAGTCTGCTCCTGCTGTTGTATGGTACCTCCGGTATCTTTGTTTAATTTTTAACTAGTTTTGCCAACCCGGCTTCGCTCGGCAACCTTATTCTGTTATTTTTGTTAACAAGTTTGTTTATAAATATATTTATGGTTTTTTATTTATTCAATTTTGATGATTCCTCAAGATTGTCTGTCATCTCCGATGCTATTGGTAAAAAAAATAAATCATCATACACGACAATATTGATTTAACCTTTTGTAGAACATAGTGAATGTAAAACACAGTGAATGTAAGAATGTTAGGCATGCCCTGAGATGGTGGAAGTACCCAAAACTCTTCTTAGTGTGACGTTTACGATTCAATTTACACGACAAAGTGTAATATATTGTATAACTTTTCTCACATTTATGTGATAAGAGTCCCACCAATGTATAGAATAAATTTCATATCATAAGTAAAAAGTTTGTTTTAATTGTTAAACATATATTTTTTCTTCATTACTAATTTACAATTAATTTAGGATAGCTAAGCACATGTATTATGAAAAATAATAATAATAATAATAAATTTGTTGAGAAAATTTAATACATAATATTAATGGCGCACTCGGGACAAAAAAAAAAAACATAGAGAAGGGAAAAAAATTTGAATCCCAATAGTCATATTAAAATTAAATAACTGCTTTTAAAAAATTAACTCCTCATAATAAAAAGACAATTTTATCCTTAATTTGGAGGGAAAAAATAACTACTTTTTTATTTTGTTTTAATATATTATAGATATAAGCTATTTTACGGAAAAAGAAAAAAAAAAAACTCTAAGTAATAGTAGTAACTAAACTTATTAATTATAAAATTTTCTTCAAAGAAATTTCTCTAAAAATTGGAACAGATGAAAATGATAAATGATAAATAGGACCGGGGAGTAATTAATAAGTTTAGCTATTACGTAAAGTATACTTTGGTTTTTTAAATCAAATAGGTATATAATATAACTAATACTTTTTATCGTACGGTAATATTTTGAGAAATGATACTCTTTTTGTCCCATTTTATTAGCCTACTTAGGAAATGACATAATAATTAAAGAATATAGAGATATAGGAGTTTTAAAAGTTGTTTTTGCGTATTGTTTTATTTTCCTTTCAGGTAATGGAACATACGGAAAAAAAGAAGTAAGACTAATAAAGTAAAACAAATAAATTACAAAGTGAAACGAGAATACTATGATAATTGTTTTTAAAACTATATATTTAAAAAAAAAAATTACTACTATTAATTATCAGATATAAAACAATTATTAACAATAAAAATACAATGGCCGATGACCCCTTGGCCTGGTGGCAAGGGTGAGGTACTTAGGACTCTCCTCTTTAGGAGGTCCTGAGTTCGATTCTCACTACCCACGTGATATGTGGAGTAGCTTTCGCACCCTTGGGTGGTGTAGGAGTCCCACCTTTGTGTGGGTAGATATACATGAGTAGATGTTGAGCTATAAATTGTAATATAATCCCACTTTCGAGTGTGGTGTCAGATTTCTCATGTATACGAGTTGTATATATATAGTTGTAAACTTTGATATAATATTAAAAAAAAAAAAAAAAACAATAAAAATACAATGTAATAACACGAATTTACAATTGAGATTTAGTATAATTAATTAAAGGAAATGTGGGGATAGTTGGATTTGTGGCCCACATGTTACATTGGAAACTGCAAAATGATTTTTAGTAGCCTACAACACACAAAACTAGAAGTTTGTTTTTATATTACACGTGGATGGTGGATCAAGCCTTCTTCATTGAAGACGTCTGTGGCATGGAATTTGCCCACCAGGATCTGTAATTAAAAAACTTAAATATTTATAATTCTAGAATGGCATAATCGTAATATTGTGAGTACAATTATTAGCCCCTCATTTCCCCATATATATACAAATTTCAATCGCCATTACTTCCACTTGTATTGTATTAGCTGTTTCTACCTTTCTCTCTCATCCCCTCCCTTCCTTCCTCCCTCCCCCAGAGCAGAAGATTTTAGAGAGAGAGAAACTCCACAGATTTGGAGCAAAGGATTCGAGATTCCGCTTACCAATGGCAGGCACCAGGAATTTGCTGTTGGCGCTCTGCTTAATCGCCTCGGTTCTGCTCCCGCACGCGTCGGCCGGAGGCGGCGACGCGGCGATGGGATGGGCGATGCCGGCGCTGAGATCGGGGTGCAGAGGAACGGTAGCGGAGTGTATGGCGGACGAGGATTCGGAGTTCGAGCTGGATTCGGAGTCGAACAGGCGCATCCTGGCCACGCGCCGCTACGTCAGCTACGGGGCGCTGCAGAAGAACAACGTGCCGTGCTCGAGGCGCGGCGCGTCGTACTACAACTGCCGCCCCGGCGCCCAGGCCAACCCTTACCGCCGCGGCTGCAGCGCCATCACTCGGTGCAGGAGCTAAACGCATCGCATCTCCCAGTATTTTACTCTATTTTTTTATTATTTAATTTCTTCCTTGGGAAATACTACTACTGCTATTACTACTAGTATAAATTTTACTTGTCCTTTCTTTTTTTTTTTTTTTTTTTTTTTTTTTGGCGTTGGAGAGAGGGGGGGTGTTTGGTATACAAGGGAAGGGATAAATAATTGAATATACATTGTTGTTGTTGTATTGTTTGTGTTGTGCTCCACATATATACAGTTTTTCCTTCGAGATTCTTTGATTTGTGAATAAATAATAATGATAATCTCTCACTCTCAGCCTAGAATGTTTGTTTGATGGAGAAGCATTTTCTGCTAATAATCTGCTTCTGGAATTTGATGATATGTAATTTAACATTTTTCATGTAAAGTGTGATATGAGACTGAAATAAGGCTCAATTTGAATGTGTGTATTGTATGTGATCGCAATAATAATACTAATAAAGTCTGATAAATAACTCAGATTTTGAGTTAATGAAATTGGAATGTATAGTAGTAACTGTAATTGTAATTTGGTAGAAGAAGAAGGATCTGGAAATAAATAAATATTTGGAAATAAATGCTACTCCTACTAGCAATAAAATTAATATAGTGGAGAAAAGGTAGAGAGAGAGAGAGAGAATAATGATGGAGAGGAGAGGAGAGGAGAGGAGAGACAGACAGCCAGATAGGTGCAAGTGCAACCCAAACAACAGCTGGATAAGGTTGGGTTGGGTTGGGTTGGGTTGGTTGCTTTGCTTTCCTCCTAAATTATTTATAACACTCACACACACACAATATTTCAAATAATAAATGATTTCATT
Source organism: Thymus mandschuricus (assembly GCA_029379335.1). Lineage (NCBI taxonomy): Eukaryota > Viridiplantae > Streptophyta > Magnoliopsida > Lamiales > Lamiaceae > Thymus > Thymus mandschuricus. Next base: position 7,042,476 of record CM057072.1, read on the forward strand.
TATTCTAACAACTTACTCTTACCCTGGGAATTGATAAAAATGCAAAATCATGTTCCTTCTATTTCTGAATTCATACCTCGAATATTTTAAACCTTACATCTATTCATTTACAAATTACAATCATCCAAGAAAAGGTAAATCACCATATAAGCACATCACCAAACTTAAGTCCTAACACAGATTTATCCGAAACTGTGTCTCAAAAACAATGCTACCAATGCCATTGTGAATACACAGTACAATTTATTTCGGTCGGGATCAAACGAAATCTATCCTTTTTCGTTTTCTTTTTCTTTTTTTGAGTGCCTAATCTGTGTCACATAAGTTATCTCTCTCTAGCCTGAATTGGGTTCAGAAAATAAATGTGCTTTAGGTTCTAGCTTAAGAGAGGTTCATCATTTGCCACATTTCTCTATTTCATTCACAACTGATATGCTTCCTTTTTAGCTCCAACTTTTCTTCTTTCTGTTTTCTGTTCTATAATAGAAACTCCTGCGAAGGAAGCTTGGATATTTACCTAACTTTAGAGAGTAGAAATATAGATTCACCTCGAGCAAGACTCAGCATATGAAAAGTTGGAACTTAGGCCTTTCAGCTCCCACGTTCAGATAGTTGACATCAACCACGACTTCACCAAAATCATCTGGCAAACATACAAAGTTTTTGTTAATTTTTTAATATGTAATTGCTTTATGAGAGGTTATACAGAGATGTATATAGTTTCCAGCATCTGTTATGGAACCCAAACCTTCATATAGTGTCCTAGCAATACGAACATATTTAGGTATTAGATCCTGGTATATAATTCCTTCAGGGTGTGCGTCCAAGACAACAAGGACTCCTGCAATCAAGAACAACTTATGAAAGTTGGGAATCTTGTGAAATGTATATAGCTAGGCAATTAACTATGCAATTTTATCATCTCAAATCTGAAAAAAGAAAATGTCATCATAAGCATAGCTTTCTCTGATTTTATACATGGGATGGTGAATCAATCAAGAAAAGTCCAGGGCCAACAACCAGAAAGATTCCCAAATAAACAAGCTGAAAAATGATGGGATGATGTAAATTGAAAAAAAATGCGTGAAGATGGTAGCCCACTAGCAGAGTAAGAAAGAACTTCTTAAGCATTTAGTTTGTCCTACATTTTTGGGATAAATACTACAATTTGAGTTTTGCAACTATAACATCACCATAGTCGAAAAGTTTCAACTAATGTGCATCAATATCTTGAGAATTATGTTATGCCTGTCAATATTTATCATGTAGGATGAATTAAACATCATTTAGGAAACGTACAGCAGTATAATAGAAGTGAAATTTCATTTATAGCCTTGAAGTTTAGCCAAGATTTAAGCCTTTCATTTTATAACTTCTGCAACCACATATGATAATGAAAGCAATACTTTTTTGTTTCGCTAGAGAAATCAATACTTTAACTATACTACACTAACAACCCACATATTGAAAAAAAAAAAAAAAAAACGCAGGCACTTACTAATATTAATAAAAAAGCCATTCCAGATTTATCTCATAATTGTAAGGACTTTGCTTGCAAAATCAATAGATTTAGTTCATTCAATGACTAACAATCATTATACGTAACGAGAAAACAAAATACAGGGAGAATAGACACCTGGTGACTCCCATGCATTTGTTGAATTACTTGGCAAAGGAGCGAGCCATAAAATATTTCTCAAATTCATTGAATCGTCATAAGCAACATTAGATCCTGAGAATGATCAGCCACACAGTCAAATGATGGTGCTAAGCATTTAAAATTTACCAAATGATTGACCTCACTCACCAACTTGGCAATAGCCCATGTTGTAAGGAAAAAGTTTTTTGTCATAGGCAGGATACTCCTTAGCATGAAACCTGCAAATATTTTCCATCATGAACTCATGTACAAGTCAACATAAATAGCTATTGTCTTAGGTGATGGCTAAATTGTCTCCAGGAAGGCAAATCATAAGTTACTCACGTCTTCCTTTTTTGATGGCATGATATCCTTAAATGTTTCTACTGTCTATAATATCAGATTAATCTATGAGACTCTCTTGCGAGGATCCATTCATAAATCTTTTACTTAATATTAATATGGAGATATGTTCCTAATTTTATTTAAAATGCGGGATGAGGCTTATTAAGAGAAATTGACAAAGTGTACTTGATCAAAGCAATGTCCACAAATATTCACTGCAATTAATACTCCATTAGATTATGTCTACTTTATAAGAGTCTAGGAACAACAGCTTATAATTTAGAGCAAAAAGATAACATTCATTTCTATAATTATGTATTTCACATTATACGTAATTCAATATGATACAAGAAGCTAGACATGCAAAGCCCAGCACCTTCAATGGTATCACATGATGAAAGACAGGCAATTTTACTTTACTCCGTGAATGTCTCTAAGCCATATTCATCCATTAATGAAAAGGACTTTCTCCAAAGTTAACACATAGGTATATAAATGACTCAACCAAACTATCAACTGCCTCTTACATAATAATCCCGAGACTAGTTCTCATATCACAAAGGTAACAAGTGCTTAGATCAAGAATAGTTCCGCGGGCAAAGTATCTGAAAACCGATAAAAAGGAGAAGTTCTTCAACTTACAAAATGCCAACTCTTCCAGAATCCCTGGTAATGAAAAGATGACCATGGAAAAAGTCAAAGCGGCTTAAGGACACATTCAGCCCTACGCTCGGACCACGCTCAACAATAATTTTAAACAAGAACTCGAGATATGTATTCAAGCCCTACACAAATGGAATTGGATTACCGCACGGAACAAGAATGTCAGACAAAAAAAGAGAAGTTAACACCTTCAAAAGAAAAAATCAATCAACAGAGAATTCAGTGAACCTCGTCTACAAATAGCCTCCCATATGGATACCTAGTAAGCTCACAACGATCCTCGTTCGATCCTTCGACATCAGGAACCTGAACTTTCGACACAACAACACTATGAACAATCTTCAACAAAACCACAATTCGGACTCACATTTTACATTACCAAATACTGTAAGTACAAAATCACAGTCAACCATTATTCATACATCTAAACTTTTGAAAATCGAAATCAGCAATCAACAGCACAGTCAAAATAGTCATGCTTGCTCAACATACTTTGGAGATTGACAGAGTAAGATGCAGCCACTCTCAATTAACTTAGAGAAAGAGGCGTTACACGTATAATAGTCGGATCAAGAGCTCGGTGAATAGCCCCAGGGTCAGCGCCGGAGTCTAGGGCTAGGCGCGCCAGCTCCAATACTGACGGCGGAGGCGAAATAATCAGCTCATCGTCTATCTCCTCTTTGGTCCGAGGCAACGGCGTACGGAGTTGAGAAGCGAGCGAGCGCCGAGAGGTTAGAGAGTGGTTAAAGGGGGCTAGGAACTTGAAGCATGAGAAGAGGTCCCGAGCGATTACCGAGTTGACGGAGGCGGCCTGGTCGGGCGGGCCGAGAAGGGAAAGTAGGTCGGAGGCAGTGGCTCTGGGTAATGAAGGGGAATGAGAGGAGCTGAGTGCGAGCTTTCGGGGAGTGGCGGAAGTGGCGGTGGCGCCGGCGAGAGAGAGGGAGAAGAAGAGGGCGAATCTGAGCGGAAGAGAGGAGCACATTCCGCAGGCTTAACTAATTTTTGCTAATCAAAGAGTATAGAATAACTAACCAACATCTTGGAAAACCCAATTCATAAAAACAAGTAGTCTCTGACTCTCTTCGTCTCAACGAAATATCGAATGTTATTAATAAATGCTACGTACGTTGTTCCCTCTGTCCCACTTCAATTTTAATTTCGGCACCAAATTTTGCGCAATGTTAATAGAATAAGTATCGACTCTTTGTTTGTGCTGCACTATAACCCTACTTTAATATTTCAGTTTAATTTAGTAGGAGTATCTTGTATTGATTGTTTGATTTATGCACACGTTTATCAATCAATCAAATGCAAAAGCACGAGCGAGGAAGATGAAAGCACTTTCCGCAACTACATGCCTTATTGGATCGGATGTACATTTTCTCATAACTTGTGCTAATCGTATCGATTATCCGTTTATGTTCTCGTTGCACACCGAGAAGGGGACTCATTGTTTGGATGTTTGCTTCATTTACGTGGTATAGTTTCTTAGAATAAAATAAAAAATAGACCAAAAGAAAATGTTACCCGTGCAAAACAATACGAGTGTGACATGACAAGATTCCATTATAGATAATATAAAGCCCAGTATATTTCATTACAGCTGCAAAATAATCCACACCTGTTCTTGCAGGCTCTCTTCATCAACGCCTTTAGGGCATCTCCAACCCCACTGCAAATCGCAAAATGGGGTTGGATTTGATGCCCAACGCCGCTGCAATTCAGAACGCAAAATGCGTTTTTTGGTGTTTTCTCTCTCCTCTCGACGCAAATTTGCGTCGACACTGTAGAGGAAACGCAAATCCCTTTATAGTTTAGAGAATTTGCAATTGAGTCCTTCTCCTTTTGATTTATTGCGTTGGTTTTAGGTGATGTGCAGAGATTACAGATGAAGAACACCGCAGAGGACGAGAAGAAGACGACGAGAGAGGAAGAAGAAGACGCGGTCATATGAATTAGGTTATTCTTATTGGGCTAGATTAATTATTTGGGCCAATTAGTTATTAGTGTATGGGTTAGTGTATGGGCCAATTTAATTAATGTATGGGTTAATTATTGTATGGGTAATTAAAAAAAATTGGGCCAAATATTTATAGTTCATAATATAAATTATATGTATATATTTCTTTTAATGTCATTTTTCCAATGCAAGGGATACTTAATGAGTCGATTTATTTTATTTTTTTCACTTCCCCGTATTCGAATAAAAGCCGAGGAATATTTGATTAGTTATGATTAATCAAACAAACCATGAAGATATATTCTAGGACAAAAGTGTAACAAAAAAAATTCAAATAACACGTGAACATACCATGACATTAAATCAATTAGAAGAAACTGAAAATACAATAATTGTATTAATAATTGTATTATTTAAAAAATAATGTATCTTATATAGTATTGTTAAATGAAAATCTATAGTGGGTCTAAAATGTAATATTTAAAAATATGTGGATGTAGTTGTAAAAATATTAAAAGTATGGTGAAAAGGAATATTCTTTTGGGTTTGAGTTTGAGTTTTTAGGTTGGGGATAGATTACTGTTTGATGTGACAGAAATTGTAAAATGAGTTTTTTTTTAGTGTTGAGGGTTGGAGATGCTCTTAGCTGCATCCGCTCCCCGACTTACACGCTCACCTTTAAGAGCTCGCCACAGTTCATAATATAGATCATATGGCCATCATCCATTTATAACAAACATACGGTCATCTGTATTTGGGTAGCTTCTAAATCAGCTGTATAATCTTGGTGCTTGAATCGGAGTTTGGACTAGTAAATGTTTGATTTCCCTTCAAAATGAAAATCCTGCACCAATCATTACATTGAAGGATGCTTGGATCACTACATGGGGATGCTAATAATAGGCTTACTGTACCAACTGAGTAAATCGGGACATCAAAATATATACAAAAAAGGGAAAGTTACCTCCCAAGTATTTGGAAGCAACTACATTGCATCGAGAACTTTGATCCCAGCGTTCTTATCCCATACTTCTGGAGCTGCAGCGTCAGCCATAATCTTTTCCTGTCCACGCCATAGGATCTGAATCCAAATGTTTACATCATCAGCCTACGGCCAAGGAGCTCAGGTACAAATCATTGGGCAAAAATGAAACAACTCACCTTATCAATGACCCCAAAATCCTTAGCTCTAGTGGAGTCCATATAAAATGGCCGTCTCATCACATCGGCTACAGTCTCTTCCGACTGCCAGATTCAAAATTCAAAAAAAAGAAGTAAACAAGCATGACGAATGACGATGACTCAACGTATGCCGTCTCCCAAAAAAACAAGTAAGAATTGGACATGTTAACTCACATTTCCAGTGTGCTTTGCTAGAAGTTTAATAAGGATATCCCTGTTAATAATCACCTACAAAAGCAGGCCTATCAGTTGCAGAAATAGATTTGATAAAACTTTTTTGTGTTCCAACACATCAAAAAACAGGAATAAATGAAACATTGTCAATATAGACATGAAATTCTAACATGAATAGGAAGTGAATTTTTATCCCGAATACAAATATTGGTGTGGCAATGATGCCACTATGTCACAATCCATTATTTTCTAAATAAATCTAGAAATTGATTGAAGGTATACACTCCAGAATGCTTTCAAATGCCAGATTAAAAAAGATACAGTCAAATGTAGTAAGAGATGACAAAGGAGCTATAACTTGCCTCTTTTGCACGAATGAGGACATCACTGGCTGGCATCAAACCAGAGGATGGAACACGGGGTTGTTGAATCATAGCTGAAACAAAGCTCATACTAATTCAGAAAAGTGCAAAGCAACTATTTACGAGTTGCACACTCAAATTAAATGAAAGAAATTGATACCTTTGGCATGTGGCATCATGAACCGTTTCCCTTTGCTTCCAGCAGCGAGTAATAGGCACGCCTGGCCTATAGCAGCGCCAACAGCAACAGTATGTATCTGCAAATGAGATCCAGCATAAAGGTAATGAAAATGATGGAGGCCAACACTATCTATCATCTAAAACAAGCAGATGCATGCTAATTAACAAAGCAACTTCAAATCAGACAGAGGAAGTGATACCATGTTCTTAAAAAAGATTCAGCCCAATTGCCCTAATACATTATAAAAATGAGGGGGTGCAGAAAACAGGATATAGTGGTTCACGAGGAAGGCAGAGATTTTGCAGAAGCCATACCTCATTCTTCAATTGCATCATAGCATCATAAATTGCGAAACCTTCGGTCTCCATCCCAACCTTAAATTTTGAAGAATATTTTCAAGCATTAATAAGAACACATGAATAATAACTCAATTTGGAACTTCAAAGAAAGCAAATAGTTAATTGATAATTATCAATTATGCAACCATTGAAAATAATTACATGAAACATTAGTACTTAGAGGAAGAGACTAAAAGTAATAAATAGACCACTAAATTAAGAACAAATATAAATAAGCTGCAACAGGGAAGGATTAAACAAAAGTAGTACGAAACATGAGATAGCCAATTGAAAGCTGACGATTGTATTGAGAAGTGAAAACCGAAAATAGTAGAATACTATTATCTACTTAAAAGATCCCAAATTGGTCCTTATGCTTCATTTTCTACCTTAAGCCAATACTCTAAAAATCTTTCATCAATTCCTAAGTTCAAGACGAGCAAAATAAATTTACCTACACATAATATTGCACTGTGTGCTATTGCAAATGTTTATATCATCCTTTCATGCTCTGGTTTACACATTTCGCTTTATCATAACTTTAGGACAAGTGTTATCTTAACTGAATATGAACATTCATGTTAGTTGTATTCGTTTTCTAGTATGAGGTAGTTTGTGCCGTATCATGATGTTTGTCTGTATAATTCATGGTTGCTAACATTTGCTCTCTATGGTTGCTAACATTTGTTGTCTTGTTAATAAATTCCGAAGGCAATAGTGAAGTTAATCTCACCGTTTCACCATCATCACGAGTTGTCCCAGTGGAATTTATGTAGAGATAAATTGGCTCTTTGGGATCCATCCACTGTAGATACATCAACTCAGCTACGATAAGCTCAGTAACAGCTGGAACCAACTGAAATCCAGAAAGCTCCACATTATTTGCAAGAAAATGTTATCCAAAATTTGAAAATAAAAGGAAAGAGTTGCACAACCCCCAAAACTCATCATTACAGTTACAGAAGTATATTTCAAAACTCTAAATTATATCATCGCAAACACTTTGACAAAGTGAACTATTTAGTGTAAAATAACCTACCACAGGCAAAATTATAATGTACTTCTCCTACAAGTGTATCAAACTAATAACCACATAGATGTTTTAGCACAACACTGAAACATATTTATTATATATCAATCAATGAAATACTAAAGAGTGCAAAATAGAAGAAGAAATGAAGAATGAGAGGCTCTTAACCACCACATAATCATAATTCAATACATGATTTTCAAGAACTCATAAGGAAAATGAAGAGGTACTTCCGGGCAAACTAGCATACAGTTAGCTATCATGCTCAATGGTAACCGTCACCCTTTAATAGCATATCGATTCACATTGTACTACTATGCAACAAACTTTGCCACTGTTGTCACCATCACACATTACATTTACATTGTATGTGTATAGTGTATACTAATGAAAACATCAGACAGAAGTTGAGAAAAAACTTAATAGAAGTACAAAGGTGTTTCGCCAATCACATTATATTAGATATACAGTTAAGGTTGTTCTAACAAGCTCGGCTTATATTGAATTAGCAACTAGTCACAGTCAAGAATCTTAGAATGAATTGGCCATGCATATTTAACGATGGAAACACCGACCACATATTCCGTAAAGCAAGAATGCACATTCAAAAATATATGCTTCTTAGAAACTATGCTAGGTCTTGGGCAATGAAATTTTCTGTGCTCTTAATGTCAAGAGCATATATACGAATGATCAAGCAGTTGGGTAAGATAGGAGTTACAAACAAGTAATTTGGTGCATGAATTATGTTACACTGTCTATATTTTTGCTGAATTCTTTTCTTTATGACCTAACACCACCAAAATTTTCTTCAACTTTCACTTTCAAAATCAGGATTGGAACATTCTAAAAGACCAAAGAGTAGAGTCAAAAGGTAACCGGCATGCCAATGTACACTATTCTTCCGTGCAGCAATAGTGAAGGCAAGTCTGGTGGAGGTCTTCTTGGTCTGTGCTCATTGTATGAGACAGATCTCTCTACCTGTTTCAAGCAACAATACCATACATAAGTTAAAAATTCACTATTGCAGAGATGCAATTCCACACAGAAAATAATATCAATACATTGTTTTCAAAGCGTAAGAGCCTCAACTCTTCAGTTTACTAGGAGATGATCACAAAAACTTAATTTAACGGTATCTCATAGCATGCCTACGAAAGGAACATGCTTTTTTTAGCATAAGCTAGTTGCCAGAAAAAGGGAAAATGTATTTGCCAGGAATACATTGAACAGACATAACAAGGCAATTGTGAGTGTGACCGCAAATCCCTTTGGGGCATATCTGTAATTTTACAATTCTTGGTGGTTATGAGAAGATTGCAAATAAGTACGGTAGCTTGTGGTACACTTCTCCTCCAAGAATTAGGTTCAGAACTTCAGATACAAACAATATACAGCCGCAATACAGATTTGACAGAGAGAGATATATGGTTGTTTAGTTACTCGGTGATGTAGAAGTAGGAGATATGAAAAAAAGGATTGGATTGTTCATAACTCTATTCTTCTTGGGAGTATTTTCCATTGTAACATTGGCTTCTCTCTCATTCATAGTAAATTAAATTCAGTTGACATAGGCATATAGCCGAGCAACGTTAAACAGTTGCGTTCTTGATTTACTATTTCTTCTGTTTTCCATCATTCATTCCATATATTTGTTTTCTGCTGTATATTCAATGTGCTACATTAAAATTGTGTTCAGGTAAACCAATTGCACGTGAGCTAGGATCATTTCAACTTCTATTGCATCACAGTTTTAAGAAATGACGGGGCCGTTCCATGGATTATGTATCTAAAGTCTTTCTAAACACATCGATTCTGAGCTAGCAGAAATGACGGGGTCGTTCCATGGATTATGTATCTAAAGTCTTTCTAAAGACATCAATTCTTAGCTAGCTTCCTTTCAGATAACCAATCACCACTTAATTAATTCTCGAAAAGGGACTAATCGTTTCCTCAAAACTAAAAAGCAATCAAAACTTGCACAGTAGAATATAGAATCAAAGAGCAGAAATTTAGAAGCGAGAGAAAACACACAATTAGAGACCAATAAATCGCGAAAAAAAGAAATGAGAAATGGAAATTACCGTGGCAGGGGTAGCCATGAGGGTGGGGGAGTCGAAAACATCCAGAAACGGCGGCGTATCGGAGTTTTTGGGTCTGTTGAGGAGCGTATCGGGAGAGGTAGCGGCAAGGGAGGCGAGCCTGGATAGGAAGGGGTCTTTAGGGTTAATCGGAGGCATGGGAATCTTGGCGCTGTTGACGACGGCGAAACTACGCCGTTTGGAGGAGTGTACGGCGGCGGCGGAGGAGGAGGAGCAGCAGAGAGAGGAAGCCATGGGCATACGCAGAGAGTTAGCCATGGAAGGAAAATGGTGCTGCTTGTGGAAGAGAAGAAGATGAAGGTGCGAACTACTGGAGTCGAAGCAGCTGCGCGAAATATCGAACTATCCATACCCGGAATTCAGACCCGACCCGAATCGTGTCTTCTTGGGTCGGGTGACAAGTGTTGGGTCATGAAAAATGATTTTCCTTTTTCCTTTTTAGTTAGATTTTTGTTCATGTTGATTGATGAGTTTCTAACTTTCTTTACCAACACTTTCTTTTGATAGAAACGTTTCTTGATTACTCAATCAGTCTCACTTCATTCGACTTCCTTCCTCGATCGAGACGTCCCATTTCAATTAGTTTGGTTAGATTTTTCAAAGAAAACTAGTAGGAACATTGATTTTTCGAACCTCATAAATGTCCTCCAAGCTCCGACCATTGATTTCAAGTTATCACGAAGTGTATGTTAAATCAAAGGAAAAAAGTGAAATATTTTTTTCTTTTCTAAAACAATATTGGGGTGTATACTTTAAAACTTAAAAGTGTAGGAATTATTTCTTACACGTAGATCTCTTACTACATTTAACACTGCCGTCTTAAATTCCATACTGAAAAAAAAAAGTAAAAGGTTAAGAAATCCTAAACCGGAGAGAGTATATGTTGGTCGTTTCGGAGAATTACATCCCCGAAACGACCAACATATACTCTGTAATGCTTAAGTTGACAAAATGTAAGCATGCAATAATGTTCAACTATGAACTTAATAATGGTGTATACAAACTTACTTCATCTCAATCCATATAAATTAACACCAAAAACAACTTCTCCACATACCAAAGAATATAATGCTTCAATTTTTGGTGAAAAATCTGTTCCCCTGTCACAAATGCATAATCAACATGTTCCAACTTCATTATCATAAATCTTCCTAAACCAAAAAAAAAAAAGTGCTTAAAAAGTGTATAATAGCAATGCCCATCACATCACCTCTACTTTTCTAGCTGCTAACTAAGCAGAGAGCAAGCTAAAGAAATCACCATGACTAGGCAGCAACTTCTTCTCCATGGCCACCGTCAATCACTACGGGCTTCATGTTCTCGTTCCTCAGAGCCTCCGCGATCCTTTCCACGGGTATCATCGGAAGATGTTCTGCCACCTTGTACCCTCTCTTTGCAGCATCTTGCACCTTCTGGTTGTACATCTCCGAGCAGTAGCTGGCTACGGGGGCTGCAGCTTGGGCTGTCTTCTGGAAGAGGGCGTATTGGTTCAGCAAGCGCCAAATGTATAGTAGGTACTCCTCGGTGACTGGCTCGTACTTGGTGTAGAAGTTCTTTGCAACGGGCTCGTACTTGGCGTACACTTTGTGTGCCAGTCCTGAGGCAGTTTCCACCATCCCGGTTTTCTTGACATCTGCCATCACGCAGCGAGCAGCAACTGGTGCTCTCCGGGCTTGGTTGAAGGCTTTGAAGGATGCTCGCCTCAGAGATGTGGGGACACAGCTCTGCACTTTGTTTACAGAATCGTCAACCTGCATAATCCAAGATTGGTTGATCCCTTTTTCTTTTTAAACTTTTGGATGATAATGAGATGATCTATGTGAAAGACATGAATGGATGGTGCAACAAAAATTGAAGCCATCATCAATCAAGAATCATAACCAATGAATACTGTGTGGGGTTGAAATTGTAACCCTCTACGAAGATGAGGAAGAAAGAGTTCATCAAAACAGCATAAGAGGAATGAATGTTCAATGACTAAAGAATGTGTTCGTCATATGGTTGTGTAACAGGATATTCCACATGAACATTCACGTTTGTAGAAGAAGAGGCTACAGGTTTACTTGGTGCACTAAACTAGCTTTAATCAAGTAAGCAATACTCATGAATTAGAAGGCGGAAAAATCAGCCACAAACGACCCCCTGGTATCAAAATGAGCATCATTTGCAGCAGACAATTCAACGAAAGGGAGAGAGCTGGATTTCTTGATTTCTCTTTTGAAGGAAAAGAAAGATATCCCAAAGTGATTTTAGAAGAAAAAGATAGTAACCGATTTCTCTACAAATACTTAAACTTACCTGTTCAATTTAACCCTTTGTGGTCATTCCATTGTATAGAAAAAAATAAAGAAAATAATTGATCCGAAAGAAGCATAGCTCAATCCAAGAGCTTCAAACTCCGGCAATGCAACTGAGCAAGCGCAACATCTATTTTTTATACAGAAACTCTGCACCACCAACCATGATTACATTACATGCTCAACGCATTCTCTCCCTAAAAACAAAGGAAAGGAAAAAATGCATGTATGCAGATACCAACATCAACAATTTCTGGAAAGTAATACCAACTTCGTACCAGTACCTACATTTCTATGAACTATAACGACAAATAAGGAGCGTACGAAAATTTAATCAAATCAATTTCAGACCAATTGAGCTAATCGTTCGAGCGTTTAACCCTAACCAGATGAAACAATTTCACGAAACTACACGAAAAATGGTCGGCGAAAACCGCAGGCAAAGCAACAAACACATAATCGGCTAGAAAATTAGAACAGATACCAAACATTCAACACCCAATAGGAATAGGATGGAGAAGATAAGAAACCTTGCGATCCACAAACTGGAGGAGTTGAATGGGTAAATGGTGAGATTTGGCGTAGAGAGGGCCGACGACGGTCTTAACGGAGTCCTCAACGACGTTAATCCCAGGCTTGAGGGGGCCCGATCTCTCCTTGGCGAAGCCGTAGACTCTGGCGGTGAGCATCAGCGCATGGAGGGCGGCGATCAACACGAAATCCAAGTACTTGAGCTGCGGCCTGTTCTCGTCGCTCCTCGCCTTCATCCAATCGACCGTTAACGCATCAAATTCCGATGATAATTAAAAAGAGAGAGAGAGAGAGAGAGAAGAAATCAATGAAAATTAAATGTGGCCGGGAAGCTTACGGATTTAGGTGGTTGGAGATTGCAATCTGTTTTGGCCATGATGAATTGAAACAGGCGCTAATCTCCTCTCCTGTGTCGTCGTCTCCTTGGCGTTCCGATCTAGAGGGAAAAATTCGAGATTTGTCTGTGTCGCCTTTGATATATAGAGAGAGATAGAGAGGGAGGGAGAGAGAGAGAAGAGGAAGAGAAGGTGGTGTGTGTGTGAAATTAAGATAGGTAAGCATGCAAATAGTGCAATTGTCTATTTGTCTCTTCAATTTCATGCAATTTTGGAAAATAGTACTGTACTATATACAGTAATATATTTTTTAAAATAAATATTACTCCTTCCGTTCCATTTATCGATGAATAATATCTATTTTTGTTCGTCTCACTCATAAGAATATTATTTTGATTAATAAAATTTTAACTTACCAAAAAACTCATTCACACTACTTTATTTATCACTATCATTTTTGTCCTAATTCTCGAATTGGAAAAAAAAAATCTCATATGAATGAGACGGAAAGAGCATTAAGCATGTAACATTTGATTTTAGGTGTCGAATTCCAAATCTCCCTAAATCTTTTTTTTTTTTTTTTATGTAGGTTTTAATCTTTTAGTAGGAGTAATAATGTTCAAATTCTTTTAGCTAGTCCTTTATGGTATATATTTGTAGTAATTTTTCTTAATTCGTTATTCGATTCATAGACACATTACATATGCTTAGAGCCGGTAGGAAAACACTTCTCGTGGTTGTAGCAACCATTTGGAGTGCTATTTTAGTATTTTTGTAGTGCACCTATAAATCTAGACTATAATACAATAAGGTAACATTAGCATATACAATTAAATTCCTTCTCCATTTAAAATATGTGCAGGAGGGAGCTCTTAGCAGTTTTCGTGGACAGAAGGAGTACAACAGTCAGTAGAGCGGTTACGCAAGAACATGAACTAATTGATAAGAAGTTAAAGCTTCCAGTATATCGAGAGACGGTGCAATACGCCAGCAACGACGCTCCAAAACAGTATCTCTCCAAATATAACATAGAGTAGAATCCCTACTCTTTCTGAATGCCACACTTTGATGAAAACATGCTTCTGTATCCACTAGGGCTGGGGAAATATACCGAAAATTCGGTATACCGTCCATACCGTACCGAAAATTTACCGAAAATACCGTAATTAAGGTATACCGAAATTTTCGGTAAGGTATCATACCGTACCGGAAGACAAAGGTAAGGTAAAGGTATCAATTTTTTAATACCGGGGTATACCGTTACATACCGTTATCGAGGTATATACCGAAAATAAGGTATATACCGGTATCGCGGTATATACCATTATCGCAGTATATACCAAAAGTATGGTATATACTTTAAATTATGTACATACCTTAAATTATGGAGTGAGATTAGAAAGTTTTTTATGCTCTCGTTGTGTTTTGAATTTAGATGTTTTGGATTTGAATTTGATAATATGTTTTGTTTTGAAGAATGTTGGAGTTTAAATATTTGGGTGCTATTTATTGTATTGTAAGTTTCTAAGATATGAATTATACATATATTGATTTATTTATTTATAATTAATTTAAGGTATACCGTGGCATACCGGCTTAAGGTATGGTATACCGAAAATAAGGTATGGTAAAGGTATGTAATTTGCTTCATACCGAAATTAAGGTATACCGGTTTAAGGTATACCGACAAGTAAGGTAAGGTAAAGGTATGAAAAATTAGCATACCGTCACTTAAGGTAAGGTATAAGGTATGACGAAAATACGAAGGTATACCGTACCGTCCCACCCCTAGTATCCACCATATCTGTACACAAAATCAACCAATATATACATTGTTCATATATAGGTGCCTCTAAAGAAGTAACAGATGGCTGTATAATACTTACCAAAGTATTGTGAGGATCGTCATAATACCAACCGTTGATAAATCCTGCAAAGATACCAGCAGCTGCCATCACGTAAACGAACATAGCGTTCATGCCAATCCATTCCAATGGAAGAAACGGGTACCTAATATGCCACATATCGACCTTGCATATAGAATTTTTAATCCAGTGAGATCCAAATTCGACAATATTAAGAATGTTCGTTTATAGATTAAGTACCAGTATGTAGAATGCAGAGAAGACCAATGCTGCTGCTCCAGATGTTACGCAAACATAGCTGAGTGTGTATAGTTGCTTGTTCAAAGGAATTGCTGTAAAGGTTTATCGGGAGATATGAGAAAGAAAAATGGATGATGTTTTTGTTTTCTCTTTCAAACTTACCATCTGTAACATGGAGAATAGTTCCTAAGATTAGAAGGCCAAGTCCTGCGATTGTCCAATGTTGAAGTCTACTCCGATTATCCTATAAATGTACCATTTTAGATTGCACCTACGACAGAAAGTTGTGAAATAACTCTAAGCATTACCTTTATGTGCACTAGAACATGGCCAAAATGAAGTCCGATGATGGTGGAGAGGATAGCAGAAATCGAGCTGCACTAACACATTTTGCAGACCATGAAAACTTAGCACTGGATTGGGAGGTTCTCAGAAAGTTAACTCGGCAAAAATGAAAGCTATTCCACTTAAAATATGTGCGAAATTCAAAGAAAAGAACAGGTTGAACAAAGTTACTGCATAAAGGAGAGAGTTTGTAGTCATTCAGATAAAGAATAAGCAGGTGACCTCAGAATTCCTTCAGGTTCAAAAGGTGCCCAACACCAGGATGGAGCATCACTTCTGAAAGGTCCCTCGTGAGGGGAGCTCGTTGTGCAAGTCTGTAACGCATTAAGATATGACCACGAGAAATGTACGATGAAATAATGTAGGATCCGACAAAAGCAAGGCTAGCTACTCACTTTGGATCTCTTCCAAGCTGGATGCTGGTACATGTGATTGATTCCAAGCACCTTTCTGTCGATGTAGCCCACTGCATTACAAGGAGGATCCAACTTCCCCCTCACATTGCAACCTACCTAAATATCACAATTTCTTCTCTTTAACAATTTATGCTTAGCATTAAAAGATAGTAATATTTATAACAATTAATCAAACAAGGAAAAGAGAAAAGGCTTACAGTGAGAACTTTCCCAAAATCATGACTATCTGGATTTTGCACTTTGAATTGCCAGTCGGGAACATATGTTCCATACAATATGGCAAGATAAACACTCAGAACACAAGCAGCAAAAATCCTGCAGATTGTAGATCACTAATCAACTCAAAGTTCTTCGACGTGAAATATATCAACATCTGTTATAGATCTAAGAGAATACTCACCAATGCAAAATATATAGCTTGAATATAGAGAACTTTCCAGGTGACAGATCCTTTGGAACAGAATGTCTCGTCGTGATTTCTACTAACGAGACCACTAAATAGGCGAGAGCAATCCTCTGCAGAAGATAAGAACAGCCCTTTCTCACTAAAACTTCATTTGATCAGAGATAAGTGAGATCCAAAAATCTGGAAGGAAGTCATCTTCTTCACCTGAAGAATTCCACACCACCTAATCCTTTTCATGTCAACCCCGTATGTTAGTTTGTCGGGGGCATGCGAATAACCTCCTGCACAATATCAAATCCACCACAAGATTCAATTTAAAACAGCAGCAACTAACCTTGTATATAAGAAAGTAGCAAGTAACCTTGTAAAAGGAGGCCCCAAAAGAGAAGTTTGATAGTTCTGAAAACAACTTTCCTGATAGCTTTTGGTCTACCTTGTGTTCTCTAACCATATAAATCAGCAAAAAGAACGAGTACAATCAATCGACAACATCTAATCTAATATACGAAAGAGATGAACATCCATAAATACTAGTAGTAGTAACCAACCTTGAGAGCAAGTGCAATGGCCATTCCCACAATAAAGAGGAAAAAAGGCATGACAAAATCAGCAAGATTGCATCCATTCCATGGGGCATGCCCAATCACAGGCCACTCTCCCCCGGCATCATCCACCAATATCATCAACTGCATAATTATTTCCCAATTTCATGATTCCTACCGATTCATCAACTGGAAAATCGAGAATACAATACTCAATCAAACTTACCGCGACGGTGAGGCCTCTGAAGATATCGAGGGAAGCCACGCGCTTGGTTGTCGAAGTCTGCGGCTGTTCGCCTTCTTCTCCGAGTTGAGCTCCGACATCTTCTTTGATATCCGCCATTGGAGTAGCTTCTTAGCTTAGCTCACTGCGTTTAGTGTGTGTACATAGATACATAAATACAATTATATATAGATAGATACGTAATACAGGATGAGAATCGGTTAATGTTGAATTTGGCTGTTCCTTCATTTTGTTTGGCTGCATTCTCACAAGTCACAACTCACTCCAACTGCCAATGCCGTATTTGAATTTCTTTCCTTCTTTTGTCTATCTCTTTTTAGACGTATTGTTCGAACATTACAGTATAGATATAATTTTGTTATAAAATTTGCACTTTTAAGTAAGTTGGAATATAGTACTCATGTCACAACCGCTTAATTATTCCTAAGTATTATGAACTATGAGGTTAATGTATTAGTCCAAATACTTAGCTCCACAATGTACCCAAATATAATGTGTATAGAATAGCGTAGAAAGTTTGTGGGAAGTGGGGGAGAAAAGATGTAGAACAATTCTAGGAGTATAGAGAAATTTAGAATAAGAGAAGGTTCTAAAAACTTAATCTCTACACTTTGGATCAAACTAATCCCATCATCCATCATGAAATGGATTTATATATAAAGGGTGATTCCCTCATTTGTAAACCATTGACAAAATGAACCGAAAACTGTTGTAATTGAAAATCTCTCCGTGATTTTGCACTGTTGCAACAATATGTTGTTAGAATTTATAAAATCACATATAAATAAATTTTAAATCCTAAATTATAAAACCTAGGCATAAACATCATACTATACCGATGCTTGTTCATTTGATATCCAATTACATGATGCAGAATATAGAAACAATCTCACGGAAGCAATACCTAGTAGCACACCTGTGTAATGCACGAGATTGACTTGATTTAATGAGATCTAGGGCTAATAACATACACAAATTTTAATTTACTAACAAAATGGTTGTGTAAATAAGGGCTAAAAATGTAATGTGGCATAATCTTTAAATGATGGCATTTATTTATTACTAAAATTAAGATATTGATTTGTTACGATATATTCTTAAATATTATAATTTGTAGTGATAACTTATGCACAAAAAAATATTTATATTTTAATATTAGTATTTGTATTTTTCTCTAATATCGGTTGAAGTTATTTTTTGCATTGTGAGTGTGATTACAATGCATTATGAATATGTGTATAATGCATCATATATCAAATTATTAAATTTCACATTTTCACTACCTATTTTCATAATGCATTATACAAGACAAAGTAATGCACTATAAAACATATCTTAATGCATCATTGCGTCAACAAAAAAAATCTAATGCATTGTAAATAAAAAAAATATTATACTGCATTATAATCTATGTGCGAATGCATTATAATGTATAATGCATTGGAACGTGCATTATAATGTACTAAATGTACTGGAACGTGCATTATAAAATTGTTTATATTTCAAACCTCGATTTTTACTATTGAGTTTTGGCATGATTTAGTTGTACTTATTTTAATAAATATTTGATAAATTGCTTTTCGTGATTGCAATAATTGATTTGAACATATTCCACCCCCATTAATTGCCCAAAGCCGCAACTTTTCCATTTATTTACGAATTGCTTTGATTGTATTTTACATAATCACCCTCCCACACGTCATTATTAATCAATTTAAGGAATGTGTTGCAGTTACATAATTAGTGGAGATTAAATCTGGCCCGTTTATTTTGCGGAAATGCAAGGCTTGGATCATTTCTTATTTTATACCATATCCTTATTTTGTATGTGATCTCACCCCTATATATATATATATATATATATATATATATAGGGAGCGGATCCAATAGGAACCGACCCTTAAGTAGTAACTAGGATCCAATCTAGACCACATATTTGATATATTTGAATGGTCCAGATTTAATCTAATTGTTCTAATTAATATTTTTTACAATATATCCGCTAACTATTTAACTAACGTCAGGGGTAAATGTGTAATACGTCCATTATAACTACTAAGTCGCCGCTATTATCGGATTAATTAATATTGATAATACTGATAGGCGTACATACATGCATTTTATTAATTAATATTGGAAATCTTGCTTAGTTGAACATGCTTATATCATTGATTTAATTGATTATTTATTTAAATTTGCTTTTTTCCACGTAGACTCTCTCGCACCATTAGATTAAAGTGCAGTAATGCGTTTACAATTTGCTTAAATACTATATTTATGATATTAAATCATACCATTATGATACATTATATAATGCAATCTCATGAAACTGTATTTGTTGAAACTATATTTATTGAATTGCTTAACTACATATTTTGAATTGCTTATTTACGGTAGTTGAATTGCTTATTTATATCTATTGAATTACTTATTTGTACTAATTGAATTGCTTATTTACACATTTTAAATTGCTTATCTACACATGTTGAATTGCTTATGTCTACTAGTTGTATTGCTTATGTACACCTATTAGCATGTTTATTTGCTTATTTACACATATTGAAATGCTTATTTCCACTAGTCGAATTGCTTATCTTGATTGTTTACGCATATTGAATTGTTTATTTTGGATATAGGCTTATGTTATTGCTATATTAGCATATCATTAATGCTTAAGTTTATTCAACCTATAGCTTATTTAGTGATGACGGGTCATATATCTGATTTTAGATTGTTTAATTACTAACACAATTAATTCAAATTACTTATTTTGCCAAATAGTAAAAAATAAAATAAAAAATAAAAATTCCCCGTAATGTATGCTATTCACATTTTCTTAATGCTTTATTTGTCTAATTTTAGTGCTTAATGTAATATATAATTATTGTATAGATCTCTTATTTTTTTCCTAAATAAATCATATTTTTTTATAATATATATTTATATTTGTGGATAAACATGGTGGTAATTAATACATGGTAGTATTAAAATATAAAATTCTTAAAATATTATGGTTTAATTAAAAATCCTTGATCTAAGGAATCAGTAGTTAACCGATATAAGTGTTAATTACATTATTAACCTTTTAAGTTAAAAAAAGAATATATTTTAAAGGAAGTTATCAATTTATAATAATCGTAGATTAAAGATAATGGACAACTAAGATTAGATCCTAGTTACTACCCAAAGATAAGATCTCATTTGATCCATCACCTATATATATATATATATATATATATATATATATATATATATGTATACTATGTTTGTTAAATTATATTTTAAAGATATAATGTTTTCAAAAAAAAAAAATTGTTAAATCTAAACTAAGTTAATGCAAATTATATGTATTATTGTTAGAAGAAATGCTTCCCTACGCAGCCTGAACATTCTTTAACATGTCCATGAATAACGTAAGATACTATTAGTGAATAATAGTGATTAAAACAATTAAATATATACCTTAACATATTTAAAATCTAAAAAATTAAACCCTAGCATTGATAGTTTGATACGCATTAAAAATATTCACGGTGGGTATGAGAACGTTTCTAATTATTGTTTTTTTGAAATTTATATATATATATATATATAGAGTATATATATATATTGCAGAATGATAATCAGATTGGAGCAAAAATTGAATAAAAATATATGAGTAAACAATCACAAAAGTGTTGTAACAAAAAATTTTAAATTAATAAATTTTAAATAAGCGCTTGTGTCTGGAACCCTGCACCTGTTCGCCTTCTTCTCCGAGTTGAGCTCCAACATCTTCTTTGATATCCGACATTGGAGTAGCTTAACTCACGGTGTGTAGGGTGTACATAGATAGACAATTATCTCAATCAATCAATCAATCAATCAATTTCTATTTTTATAGAAATACCCTTCTACTTACTTTAGACACTTTTAGACTTTTAGTGTATTCATTGCTAATTGTAGGGGTAGAATTTTTATTTTTATTTTTAGGTATATATTTAGATATGTTTATCCATTAAGGGCTCGTTTGGTAGCTCGGGTCGGATAGCCGGCCCGGGATTGAAACTTAGGTTTCGAACCTAAGTTTCATAAGTAATACGTAGTTTGGTTAGGATGTTTCATGTACAAAGTTAAGAAGAAATGGTGTTTGGTTACACAAAGTAAAACATGGGATTAGTATGGGAAATGTCAGAAATACCCCTCAATATTTTTTGTTTTATTCAAAATTTCATCCTATTCGATTTTGGGGGAAAAATTGGCGGATGATTTCCCCCCATTTTCATTTCCCCCCAAATTTTGCAGACAAAATCCCTACCTAATGTATTTCTTCCACCATTTTTCATTCGCGAGGAAGAGAGAAGCTGTGAGGGACGAAAGCTCGATACTTGAGATAAACGGAGCAAATCGGAGAAGATTTCCAGTAGTTGCTCGGAGAAATCATGGCAGCGCAGCCAGGTAAAGTTCTTCCTTCCCGCCATTGCTTCTCCACATTCAATGATTTCTGGAGAGAGGGTTTAGGGCTCGACTCGAGCGCGTCTCTTCTCTTCTCTGTCGTGCGATTTCTGTTAGGGTTTAGATGGATTAGGGCTCCACTCGAATAGGGGATAGCTTCTCCATATTCGATTAATTTGGAAAGCAATCGTCTTTTTGTATGAACTCATGATGAACAGTCAATCAGTGTGAGTTTATATATTCGATTGGTTCGAATCTGCTGCACATTGTTGGTTTCTCAAATCGGAGCTGTTGCCAGAGAAATGTTGAAGTTTGTCCACTGCTTGATTTCTGAAATTTATTAAATAATGATGCTATTTGTGCAGTTGCAGTTCAGCGGGTGCCGAAGCTGCGACGCTCGTGGCAACTACACGAGGAGGAGGTCCTCCTTGAGTGCTTGAAGGAGCTTTGCGCAACCGGGTGGAAATCCGACAACGGTTTTAGGGCCGGTTACGTTGGTAGACTCGAGGAGTTGATGAGGGTCCACTTCCCTACAGCAAACATCCGAGCCAACCCTCACATCGTGTCCAAGCTCACCGGTTGGAAGAAGAACTATGGCTCCTTGTGCTCGATCTTAGCCCGAAGCGGAGTTGGCTTCAACCTTCACGGAGATTTCACTGTGGACGCCGATGACGAGCAGTGGGAACAAATATGCAACGTACGGTACCATCTCATAACCTTTACTTTTGGTTAAGGCTCAGTGTTAATAGTTTTAGGGTATACTTTGTATGATGTAGTTGGTGATTATGGCATATGTTGTGGTGGAATAGGTGCTGTATGAGATAGATGTTTAAATTGATGCTAAGCCTTGTAATGTTTGTGCATTGAGGTAGCTGATGTTGAAGTATAAATTGTATTTGTGCACTGTTTTTTGGGTTTGATGCAATTTGAAACCGTTTTGAACTGACTTTGGGTGTGATGAAACAATTGTTGGTATGAATATGTGTGTTGTGGTGGAATACTCACATTATAAGGGAGCTCATGAGAATTAACTATGTGTTAAGGTTTCTGTGAATTGTATTTTTGTGTTTGTTGTTGTTTACACATTATTAGGTAGCTAACAGCCTCTATTATTAACTAATTGACACTTGAAAACTGTTTTATTTGAATAAGATGTTGACAAATTACAATATCTTCTACTCTCTTTGCAAATGGTGTGGAGTGCAATTATCTAATTTATTAAAAAAACTTGCTTGGAAAACAGAATGTGTGCTATCTACATGTGATGAATATTGTGATTTTTTGTGTGGTTTTCCCTCTCCTTGTTTTATGTTTTGGTGGTTTTGTTCTTGTAGATTAATCAGCATGAGTATATATGTGAATTATTCATGTTATGGCATGATTTGGATATCTGTGCTCAAGAGATAGAACTCACCCCTTTCTTATGCTATGGCATGATTAATCAGAAGAGTTTGTGTTTTTTGAATGTGGAGTGGAAATTATTTTAATTTTATAATGCTCATTTGTCTAGATTGTGAGCAGACTATATAACTTGAATTGTGTTTTTATGGAGAACAGTTCAGCCCTTGATTGAGTGTTTACTTGCTGTCACTTATTTGTTTCCAAATGGCATGTTTGTTGTGGTAAAATGGAGATTGTAAAGGGGAGATAATAACAAAATGTTATGCCTTGTTATGTGTTTGCATATTTTACTTTCTGAGTGTTTTGTTTTGTTTTGTTTTAGGTGGATGCAAATGCTAAGAACATTCGCGGTAAGGCATGGCCGTACTACGATCGTTGGGCTGAAGCATTCGGGAAGGATAGGGCCACCGGAGAGACAGCAGAGGATGTCATTGATGCTGTAAATCAGCTGCTTAATGAGGAGCAGCACCCTATGCCTCCCCAGCCTCCCCCATCCTTGCAAACTCACCGGAACCGACTGCCACCTACGAGCCCGACACCACGGATCAGAGCGAGGTTGATTCAACAAGGTTTGAAGCTGGACCTTCCCGCTCTCGGAAGAAGAGGAGGCTGAATAATGCAACTGATCATGACCTCTGTGAGATTCTGGGCAAGATGCACTCCGACACTAAGGTCAGCCTTGATTCCATTGCTCATCGCATTGGATATCAAACTGATCTTGGGAAGGCTAGGACTCAGATTTGGCTAATGCTTGAGGATATCCCGGATCTTGGAATGGAGGAGAAGTTCGATGTCTCCGACTTGCTTATTGCTGATCCTCCGATGCTCGAGTTCTTCTCCGGCCTTCCAGTCCTCGCTCGTGTCGGGTACGTGCATCGTTTGCTGTTGGGGAGAGGTGTGTAGGGTGGTTTCAACCTTTAAGAAGGCGTAGTGAAGGTTTTTTTGGGCTAAGCTGCACTGGAATATGATGTGAATGGTAGTGTGCTGCTCCTTTTGTAGATCCTCTTTTTAAAACTTTGGGAAATCAAACAATATGTATCCTTTTTTGTATATCCTCTTCTGCCTAGATATTTATGTATTTGGTTTAGGTTATGGATACAATCTAGTTGTAATTATCGTTGGTTTCGACAAGTAATATATTAGACTTGTGTATGGAATGAATTATTTATCTCTACATAGATTTAGAACATTCATGGATGACAATGCTACTTGATATTCAACTTCATAGACAATTTCAACACATCATTAACCAAACTTAATGAAAATATAATACCACCACTACTTTCATTGTTGAAATTAGAACAAACATATATTCTTCAACCACTTGCGGCCCAACTCATCTTGCATCATTCGGCCCTTCGATGCCAAGTTGATATGGTCTTCGAGCACTCCGTTTATTCGTTATGCGAGGGTCGAGTGGGATGGATTGCTCAAACAACCGCCTTCGCGGATTCCTAATGCTCGTACGGGGGTTCAAAACCTCTTCTTCTTCAGTTGTGATGCCGCCGGAAAGCCTTTGGCTTGAACTCGCTTCCACGCATGTGTCATTGAATATTTGGCGTAGTTCCTCGTAATTGGCATCACCAACAAAATAATACGCTTTCGCAAGGTTGTTTTGCTAAACAAAAATTACAAAAAATATAAAACTTCATTATTTTGTACTCCTCATAGTTGATTCAATAATTGATAGATTACACCTCAATTAAAGGATGAAATTTACCTCCCAAATGCGACGCCAAAGTTCTTCGGGCGCATGAACATGACAAAGAGGCTCTACCCAATCCACACCGGTAGTTCGTATGATTTCAGTGAAGGTGTTGTATCTATCCTTCAACATGTTAAATTGATCACATATTTCATCCCATGAGAAATGCAATCCATACCTTTTGTTGAGAGCGCTCCATCCACGATGCAAAGCCCCTACCGGTATGCAAGCTCCCCTTTCTTCGGGATGTCGGGATAGATCTTTGACGAGGAAATCTATGAAGAAGTCAACATTTCCTTCATCCCATTTCCCCTTATAGAAAAAATCTTCTTGTGAGGGGAAGTTGAGAGTCATGGTGATGTGTGAAAACAAATGGATGGGGTTGAATCATTTGTACAAATAAATTAGAATTGGTTGATTAGAATCTATTCTCAACACAATGTAAAACAAGCACATACTACCAAAAGCAATGTTGTCATACTAGTTCTTACAAAAGCTTCAACATTGTGTGTCATAGCTCACAAGAAAGTAGAGTCTATTGATTCGGAAATGACAATACACTCTTCTACTTCATTACAAGGATTCCTATGATCACACCAAACAAAACCAAGACTGTGGCCATGAAACAAATTGCAACGTAAACCTCGACTACTCCATAGTGTTGGTGGTGTGGAATTTCGGGAATACCGTGGCTTACAACTTGATCCATCGTCACACGAGACGAGGCGTTGTTCGAGTCTTGGCGTTGTGCATCCCTTCTAGTAATTTGGTTTGGAATTTGACTGAAATTCCTTGCTCGACTTTGATATTCATCACACCAAATGAAACGGTTATAGTGATCTTCGTTGTTGGGACAAATGTAGTATAGGCGGCCCGGATTAGCGGCTTTCCTTGATGCAACCTTAACTTGCATCTTGCCATTCGCACAAGCGCATTGAGGGGCTATTTCACGGTACTTGTCCATTATCCAATCTACAATATATGCAATCACAATATATTAGTCAACATAAAAGTAGTACTACACAATTATGGACATGCGAATACTCAAGTTCTACCACCAAATTCAGTTACATGACATAACAAAATGAGTGTTCACACACATAAGCAATAAAAGGTAGTTTGGTTTTGCAGTCATTGTTCAAATCCCTCCAAATATAACATCAACTACACGTCCCCTGCCCACATGGCGTTTGCAATCTCATCTCGCTTCGCATTCCATTCCGGAGTTGCTTCAACACTCCCCACATAATGCACAGGCTCCTCGTCATCATCATTTTCCTCATACTCCCCTACCCCTTCTACGAATGGATCGTCGACGAACTCATTGCGAATGAAGTTGTGCAGCAAGAAACATGACATGATTATCCTTATTTGAACCTTGATAGGGTAGTACGATGCACTCCGAAGAATCCCCCACCTCATCTTCATTACACCGAATGCACGCTCAATCACATTTCTTGCCTTGGTGTGCCTCATATTGTACATTTCCCTAGCGTTTTGAGGAATATCCGCATCGGGGCCCCATTCCTTGAGATGATATCGTACGCCTTTGTACGGAGTCATGAAACCAGCACTGTTCGCATATCCGTTGTCACAAAGGTAGTAGGACCCTATAAAAAATGCCACAGAAAACACATGTAAGCATTCTTAGTTGGTATTATGATAAGCCAACACAAACCACCAATAGTACAGTAGAAGAGATCTCTAACCTGTGGGGATCTTTAAGCCGTGAGTCCTACTCAATGCATCGCGTAATACTCTTGAGTCCCCGGCTGATCCTTCCCACCCCGGCAACACGTATATGAATTTTAAATTCCGATCACAAACAGCCAAAGTGTTGGTGGATATCTGGCCTTTCCTTGTTCTAAACCTTGGTTTATCAGCAAGGGGAACCCTAACATTGATGTATGTTCCATCCAATGCCCCTAAACAACCCTATATGAAGTAAAAGATTGTTATTTAACATGAGAAAAAAAGCATTCATCACATATGAAACAATCTACATAGACAAAGTATGAACGAAGAAATCACCTTAAACCATTTCCAACGAGGATCAGTGCAGTCTTCAGTGACAGGATCCGGTTTAACAAGCAAAAGGCCGTGGAGTTTCAGAATGGCTGTCAATACCATGTGCACATACTTTGATACGGTTTCTCCAGACCTTTGGAAATCAAAACCTACCACTCTATTCTTCTTATGATGAGCTAGAACCCCTAAAAACAATGCTACTTGTTCTTCGACACCGACATACTTGTATTATTTCAACCCTCCAATCTCTCTTAGCAAGCCACACAATCTCCCAAAGGTATTCCGATCAACACGTAGATTAGCTAGACACTCGGCGTTATTTGTTCGTACCAGTCTATTCATATGTTGGACTTGGGATGGGATTCGGCCTATCATAGAGTATGAACGGATGGAAGTAATCCGCAGCCTACGTAATCTATTTCGACGGCGCCTAATTATGTTTGCAATCACTACCACATTTCGCATTTGAATCCTCACAATGTCTTTGACAATGTCAAGAACAATCACGTTATCGACTCCAACATCGGCCATTACAATGCTGCTTAACAACAAATGCAAATTTCAACAACAAAATTAATTTTCAAAAACCAAAGTGAGGCAGGGACATGTACACAACCCTTTTAGAAAATTGAACTGCATGTCAACAATACTTGTATTCTACTCGAACAACACTGATTACCCATATGAATCGAAAAAAACTCGAAGAAGCTTACTATTGCCCTAACCACCAATTGATATGATGAGGTAGATATAGTAAAAATTACCTCATACAACTGATTCCTGCACTGGGCTAACGATGGAGGCCGTAGATTCGGCCGTTCGATCGACGATATTAGGCAACGGCAACACGCGGCTCCTCTCCAAGCTCGATTCCAGCAGCAGCAGTAGTGTATGTACTGTGAAGTAGTGTATATGAGTGTGAGGTAGTTAGATCTTGATTTATGAAAAAGCGGGTTCCCTTGCTTGCATTTTGACAAATGCGATTTGTTAGGGTTTGCCTAGTTCTGCAATTTCAGATTCAATCATTCAAAGTGCGACTTATTAAAAATCAAATCCTCAAATTGCGATTTATTATTTTTTTCTGTTTGCAATTTAAAAGTATGGTATATGTATGTGCGAATTCATTGTTCCATAGTGAAGGTTTTTTTTTTGCTAAAATAACAACCAATGAAATACATCAACTGCTCAACAGTTCAATATAACAAAACATAATACATATTACCCAAGTTTGCTACCATATAATATCACCCTATTTAAAACCAAAAAACAAAAAAAAAAAATAGGGGATATCAACCAAGTTTTAGCAAATACGGGAGGGGAGGGAATAGGAGTAGACATATAATATACAAATTGTTTGTTCGAATCCACCACAACAGTTCAATCAAGAACAATAGCATGATCAGGTATTGTGCCAGCCATCCTCCGAGCAAGCCTTTCTTCCAGAGTGTCGAACGGGCCCTTCAACAACAACACCTTCAGCAACACGCCGCAGTCATCGCAGCTTTTTAGGACCTCGAACGTGCAAATATCCCCGGCCTTGAGGTGGTTGTCTTCGACGAACGGCTGCCACGCGGTCTTGCTGATGATAGGACGCGTGTAGCTGCCATGATAAGTGCCCGTCCATTCCTCTTGTCCATACCGGAGCGTAATAGCAACATCAACCTTAGGCAGCATGCTCATAGCTTTACGGGGCATCAACTGCTTCATCAAAAAACAATTCAGCGCAAGAAGCTTGTAAATAGTTCATAAAACTAACATAGGGTACAAAAGAAATTACCAATCTGTATCGCTTGGCCACATGTGTCTTGACTAGTTCTACGTCGAAGAAGGGCAGTACACCGGAAAGCCTCTCCGTAGAGAACTCTGTAGGATTTCCTTGTGAAGAGCCCGGATGCTCGCTCCTAGAGGAATCAGTGTCGGAGTCGGAAGTGGTTGTGCAGTCATCCCATGGCTTGTTTCAGAAAAGAAAAAAGTGGAAAATGAAATGGATAAACACACTTCGCATCAGTGATCAGAACATGTTATCATGCTTTCACAACTGTACATGAACAATAACAACAAGAGTAACTAGATATAAGATAATCTTCAGCAATTAATCAATAAACCATGACAATTTTCACTAAACCGAGTACAAATCAAAATGAGAAACACTTTTATTATTTGGAAGAAGCAGGAATGTATTGATTGCATATTATTCAGAGCAACAACACAGTTCACAAAGAGATAAGAACATGTTATCATACACTTTACAAAGCCCTACATCAGCAAATTCAAGAACAGAAAACCATTACCATTTTGCATAAACCATCAACATGTTCATTCAACCTTGTTCTAATCAAAATCTGAATGCCTTGATTTGTTTGAAGAAGCAGGTTTCAATTGTGTGCATAAAACCAAACAGTTCACAACCAACAAATATTATAAGCTAACGATTCCACAACAACAGCAAACCAAATTACAGGCTTGTTAACAGCAAGCAGCAAAGCTCCCATTACACAGATTGATGTAATTTCATCAACCTCTCACCCCAACCAAATTGCAAGCTTGCCAATGATTCCACAACAACAGCAAACAATGCTTATCCTCCCTGAATTGCCCAACATTTCAACAGAGACAATCAAATTCGTAGTTCCAAAAATACACACACTGAATGACAACCCCAGAATTGCACACCTAACAATGCATTGGATTCGAATTGAACTCGAAACAGGGGTGAATACCCTAAACCCTAAAACCTAATCACCCACCCTAAATTCCCCCTGCCGAAACCCTAGTTTCATTTAAAGGGATCCGTGCTTCTGCAACTGCCAAATAAGAACATGGGGAGATCGAAATAAAACAAATGTGAACCCTAAACCCCAAATTCCCCCACCCTAAAACCAAACCCGTATGCTTGAATACGATTTGCAACCCTATTTTCGAAATTGATTAACAAAGGACGAACCAAAAGGAGGGAAAGAGACTTACCGCAGGCACGTTGTAGTTGAGCACGGGTGAGCCCTTGTCGTGGCCGAAGCTGTCCTCGTCGCTAGAATCGTCTTCGCGTCGGCCTTTGTTGGAGGAACCGCCGCCGAGCGAGGAGCCGCCGCCGAGGGAGGACCCGCCGCCATGGGAGGAGGCCGCGACGTCGGGTTTGCAGCCGGAGGAGCTCGCGCCATTGAAGTTCGCCATGGAGGAAGTTTGCCAGAGAGATGGAGAAAGGGAGAGGGGGGAGAGGCGGGTTGAAGAAAATGGGAATGAATTCTGATCGATTATCACCCAACCCTAGAAATGAGAAGGGCAAATACGTATTTTCACTTTGTTATCTGGGCTACTGTTGACGAAGCCCTTATGAAACGGGCCAAATGGGCTGGTGTACATCACTAAAGGGCAACAGTAATTAGGCCCGGGCCCAACAGTTAAACACGGGCCCCCAGGTTACGTTTTCTCGCCTACCAAACGGGAGATTAGCCCGGTTATTAATCACTATCCGGGGCTAAACACCCCTACCAAACGCAACCTAATAGTGCATCAAGTCATTCTTGAGCACATTAACAATTTGTTTACAGTGGATAAGGGATCATTCCTCTTAGTTTATACTCCATCATTCTCACTTTATTTGTCTTGTTTGCTATTTTGATCGTATCACTTCATTAGTGTTGTTTCCTAACATAAAAAGAATTAACTCTTACTTTTTAATGCGGACCCCTTACTTTATATTTTTATTCTCGTGTTGAAAAGGAACAAGACTAGTGAAATGTGACGGAGGAGTAATTTACAATAATTTCCAATCAAAATAATCTAACTACTAATAATTTCCACTTAAATTTATGTCAAATTGTTTACATCCCTAGTTAGCTAGACACTAATTTAAGCCGCTCGGAAGATAGTAATAATTTTTAAATTAAGGAACAATTTTCATATAAAGTCAAATTTCATTAGATTTACTAGAATTATTTTTGTTAACCATACCCAATTATATTTACATACTAAATTTTTTCCAGTAAATTATTTTATTCTCTAATTCTAATTTGCTTTTGATACTCTTAATCTCTTTTTACTCCGGTTAATTATTTTATTCTTTAATTTTAATTTGCTTTTGATACTCTTAATCTCCTTTTCCTCCTTTTATTGGCTCCTTTTTTCTCTTTTTATGATTGATTATTACTACTACAAAAAAATAATATGTATAGAAATTGAACATTTTGACACATAAATCAAGAAACATTTGTTAAAATTATTAGGTATTACCTTATTACTACAATAAGAATAAACGTGATATGAAATTCGAGACGAGTCAAGATAAATGCGCCTTGAGAGAAACGAAACCAAAGGAATATAAAAATAGGAGTATATGACAAATTTAAATTGAACCGAACATAAAATTTAATTTTGTTATTCATCAAGTGTCAATTATATATTAATGATATATACTAACAACAATACTAATTTAATTTATGCTGAAACATAATTATATGAGTATTAACAAAATTTTAAAAATATTATTATTCAAAAATAAAGAGGAAATTATGTGGCCAATGGCCCACTGTGTGGGAGGTAGTAGGGGAGGGGTTGGTGTTGCGGTGGAATTTGGTTGGGTGTGCGTATGGAAAACAAAAATATGACAGGTGTCAATTGATTAAATCGCAGCTCACACCAACTGCCAAATGCCGCATTTGAATTTCATTCCTTCTCTCTTTTTTCTTCCTCTTTTTTATACATATGGCTCGAGATCAAGACATATTGCTCGAACATTACCGTAGAGATATAAGCACGACCAAATTCGTGTCAACACGATATAATATTGACACAATGATTACTTGATATATCATGAATTCATGATACAATTGTAACCCGATTAAACATGCTACAATAACATATATTTAATATTTAATATGCCGCACCATCCGTTTGGTCTATGTGCGAAATTAAAATACTTGTACTATAGTTTAGTTGAAATAATACTACTATTTTAAATAAATTAAATAATTAACATACATAAAAGTTCTAAAAGTGGATGACCCGATGGCCCGATTAAATGAATTGAAAAAAATTGATACATAACATAAAACTTTATTTTGAAGAACAAAAAACTTAAACTATGTGCACATATGCATTGGTAATCATCATGGTCAATGTTTAAAAACTTGAATCGGATGTTGAATCAGTGAAACTTTAGTTATTGAATTTTAAACCACGTTTGAATCAGTTATTTTAAAGAGCAATAAACACCGTCAAACTTAAACCACGTGCACATATGCATTGGTCATTATCATG
This sequence comes from Thymus mandschuricus, assembly GCA_029379335.1. Classification (NCBI taxonomy): domain Eukaryota; kingdom Viridiplantae; phylum Streptophyta; class Magnoliopsida; order Lamiales; family Lamiaceae; genus Thymus; species Thymus mandschuricus. The sequence goes on from CM057072.1 coordinate 7,074,497, forward strand.
GTCAATGTTTAAAAACTTAAATCGGATGTTGAATCAGTTAAACTTTAGTTATTGATTTTTTTTTTTTTAACCATGTTTGAATCAGTTAAAATCGACATAAAATCACGAATCAAAAACTTTCAAACGATAACAATTTAATGCAACACAACATCCATGTCATATACGTATGTAATTGCATTTGTTATGCCAATCTCATTATTACTCTATTTCATATGCTTTATGGAACCAATTTATCAAATTTTATGTAATCTCTATCACTTTCGGAACCAAAAGAAAATATTTTTGATTTTGACCATTTTATAATTCAAAATCTACGCATCGAGACAGACATTTAGTGAAAATTTGGTATAATTAGTACTCGGTAAATTTTACCGATGTCAGTCCGATGATAGATTGCGGTGGTCAAGCCACCATACAATAGTTCTTTTGGAGTTCACTTTAATCGACTAAGAGGTATAAATAAATCATGTCACTAACCTCATCTCTATCTTGAAAGTAATAGAGGTGCTCTTCAATTCACTCGAGTATCGATAGTTCGAGGATCTCCGCAGCCGTATAATCTTTCTCTCCCTCTCCCTGGATTCCCAACCCTACCGAATACGCTACGTTGGACCGGATGTATTTGCCCACCTTATCCGTCACCTTAGCCACCTTACTAACGGTGTCCGACAGGTGAATCGATTGGGCATTCTTGATCCCGGCTCCTTGCAAGATGGCTCTCGACTACTTGAACACGTCATTGCATGTCTTCTTTTTGTTGAAGACAGCAACGCGTCTCTCTAAGCAGCTTCGGAACTCGTTGACGGCTTGGAGGTTATCCCCTTGGAATATGACTCCGTTCTCATATTCCGTTGGGCATAACTCGTCCATCACTCTGTTCACAAAGTACTTGACCGCGCGTTTCCGGGCGACGATCTCCCCTTCGACACTGCTCTTCGCATTCGGAAACGTCGTCTCGGAACCCCTAAGGCCCACCACGTGTACGTGGAGTAAGGTACCATCTCTCCTCCACACGCATATGGAGAGGTACCAAACTCCAGTCTCCTTGTCTTATGACGCATCATACGAAACATACAAACATCCTTCAGGGAAGGATGTCGTAGTGGCGACGTATTAGGGGGTGTGTGCTCGTGTGGAGGGAGTGCGTAAAGGTCTGAAACGACTCCCTAAGCCGTCTAACGGCTGAAACGTGGTAGGATCGGGGTGGTGCCGAGGGTGAGTGTCGAAACGGTGAAGGTTGGGAAGGGGAGGAGGAAGAAGACAATCGATCATACCCTCCTGCTACTTTCCTAGCAGGTGCAAAGGCTTTATTGCATGCTTTGATGACATTCCCAAACATCTAAATCAAAATTTAAACCAACATACTACTCTTATCAAATCCACATCATCAATCCACATGCATCTATAACAAAATTAAAACCAACATACCACACTGATCAAATCCACATCATCAATCCACATGTAGCTACATTTTCACTATTATTTCCCCATCTATCAAAATCATGTTTCAAACCAGAATACCATAAATCCATATCAAGCCAACATACTACACCAATTAAATCCACATCATCAGTCCACATCCAATCAAATCAGCTACATTTTCACTATATTTCCCCATCAAATGAGCTAAAATTTTCAAACCAGAATACCATAAATTCATATCAAGCCAACATTAGTCATCAATCCACATGCGATCAAATCAAATACATTTTCACTCTTATTTCCCCATCTATCAAGTCATTTTTCAAACTAGAATACCATAAACAAGTAGGTGTAAAGCTCTCTTGCACACTTTGACCAAGCTCCCAAACATATATATTAAAGTTAAAGCAACTTCGATTCAATCAAAATTAAAGCAGAATGCATCAATCAAATTTATTATTTCTAGCATGAAACCAACATACTTCACCGGTCACATTTTTTTATTATTTTCTCTACTTGAATCAACCCGAAACAAACATCATCAATCCACATCCGTTGAGTTGTGGTTGAAATATTAATACTACTTTAAATAAATTAAATAAACAATATATATAAAAGCTCTAAGGGTAGAGGACTCAATTCGATGAATTGAAGAAAATTGATTCATAACATAGAACTCTATTTTGAAGAGAATATACATTGTTGGCCATAAACCACGTGCACATATGCATTGATCATCATTATGGTCAATGTTTAAAAATCTGAATCGGATGTTGAACCGGTGAGACTTTAGTTATTAATTTTTTTATTTTGAACCGCGATTTAATCAGCCGAAGCCGGTAAAAAATCGTGAACCAAAACCTTTTTAAAGTCTTTAAAATGTAATAACTTGACGTAGTGTTTTGAGTGTTTGTAGCATAAAAACTGCAATAAGTAAATTTAGTTTTAAAGAAAATATGAACAAAATCTTCCGTTCGATAACAATTTAGTGCAATACAACATTCGTGCAATATACGTGCATGTGTCATGCCAATCTCATTATTACTCTATTTCACATGCTTTATGGAACCAATTTATCAAACTTTATGTAATTTATATCACCTTCTGAGGCATGAGAAAGTATTTATGATTTTGACCATTTTATAATTGAAAGTCTACACATCGAGGCAGACATTTAGTGAAAATTTGGTGGAATTGGTCGTCGTTAAATTTTACCGGTGTCAGTCCGATGACAGATTGTTGTGGTCAAGCCACCATACAATAGTTTCTTTTGGAGTTCACTTTAATCGACTAAAAGGTATAAATAAATCATATCACTAACCTCATCTCTATCTTGAAAGTAATAGACGTGTTCCTCAATTCCTTCGACTTTCGATAGTTCGAGGATCTTCGCAGCGGCCCAACCCTACCGAAACGGCTATGTTGGTATGGATATATTTCCCGACCTTATCTGTCACCTTAGCCACTTTACTATCGGAGTCCGATTTGTGATTCGATTGAGCATTCTTGATACACGCAAATGCTCAAATCTCACGGTTTCAAACTAACTAGGTCCCGATATCACAACATAATCAAAATTCATCAACTAAATTGCGTCACTTCGCCAAGGTTCCATGCATAATAAAGATACAAAAATGTACCATCTCTGTGGGGAGAAACCGACGGCCCCGTAAACAGTGGAGACGACCTCGCCGTCCTAGATGTTGATGCATGTCTAGTTCCAGCTAACGAATAGGGCCTCTCGGGCTCCGTACGGCTTCCACATGCAAATGTTGTGCCCATTTATTTACTCATCCAATCAACATCCAATCCAACGCAAGCTAACCATAATTACCGATTTTAATCTTAAACTGAAAAAACATAATTCAATCCTACCTTAATTTTTACTATTACAATTCCATGTCAGATATTCTTAGCTATCTCATTTTGATGTGTTGACAATTACAACACCCCAGAAAGCCCAATTTGAATCCATGCATAACACCTTGTTATTCTAGGACAAAGTCCAAGGTTCTTGCATTGCTCACCATATTTTATTTCTATTATTACTGTAATAAATTAAAACGACAGCAATATTGTGTTTGTTTTAGGACTTTGATGTTACCGGCCAGTTTGAATCAATGCCTAACACCTTGTTATTCTAGGACAAAGTCCAAGGTTCTTGCATTGCTCACCATATTTTCTTTCTATTATTACTATGATAAATTAAAACGACAATAACATTGTGTTTGTTTTAGGACTTTGATGTTACCGGTGCTCGGTCATCTCGAGGTAATTAAGCAATCTAGGATTTCTTTCTATTATTACTGTAATAAATTAAAACGACAGTAACATTGTATTTGTTTTAGGACTTTGATGTTACCGGTGCTCGATCATCTCGAGGCAATTAAGCAATCTAGGATTTTCTTTCTATTATTACTGTAATAAATTAAAACGGCGGCAACATTGTGTTTGTTTTAGGACTTTGATGTTACCAGTGCTCGATCATCTCGAGGCAATTAAGCAATCTAGGAGCTCGGGGTGTTCCCAATTATCCAACGCACTTAAGGATTTGATCCAAGCTACTTTTCCCAACAAAGTAGATTAAAACCTAACCATATTAATCAGCTACATTACTAAACAGAAAACCATATTAATTTGATTATTTTCTCCATGAATAAGCTACATTCAAACCAGAAACCAGATTTTATTCTTAAACTTGAAAAACATAAAGCAATTTTACCTTCAAATATTGGATCTAGATGAGGTATTGTGATGAAGCGATCTCTTTCAGATTTTCACATGAGTGTTTGAGAAAAAATCTGACCTAAATGTGATATTTTTTATATGGGCTTTGATAGTGGGCTACCTATTGGGCCTTTGGGCACAATTATGTGTTGGCCTTTTCATTTCTTTGAAAAACCATACAAAATATATGAAATTAATTTATGACGAATGAATTACAACATACAATTGGATTGAAAATTACAAATCTTCAATGAAAGAATCAGTGGCTCAAAGAAGTGAAATGCAGGTTAGCTCATTGTTGAAGATAATCTTTACATTTCTTCTTTATCACCTGCAACAAACACAACGAATTAATTTAACACCACCAATGCTGGAATGAATGCAACAGAAACAGCTTTTGAGTAGTAGTCTCCAAAGGCCTTAGCTACTAAGACAATCTCTCGTCGGAGCTAAGTAGCAACATAATACAAATCTCTAATGAATGACGATGTTGTATTTTTGTAATTGGAGGCTGAATCGTAGAAAATCATGCAATACAACGGACTGTACCAAGAACTTCCTTCCCTTTCAAAATATGAAAAACTTCCTATTCAAACATTTTCATGAGACCTTCAAATTGATAATCCGATAATTAAGTAAACAAAGGCCATTGATCTATACTATTAGCAAAAGCACATACTTTTGGATTCACAATCAGATTCAAAATATGAAAAACTTACTATTCAAACATTTTCAAGAAAACTTCAAATTAAAAATCCGATTATTAAGTAACCAAAGGCAATTGATCTACTATTAGCAAAAGCACATACTTTCCCTTTGGATTCACAGGCAGATTCAACACCAGAAGAAGGGCCAAATTCAGAGGCCATCGAATCGAATCTTAATCAGATCAGACTAAATTATCAAGATACTGAATAGCGGATTGACTGATTTCCAATGGTTTTGCAATTCAAGGATATGAATATGAAAGATTGCCCAATTTTCAAAACTCATGCAACAACACTCAATACAGAGCAACGCAAAGTTACACCCTTCGTACTAAAAAGTCCAAAACACACGCCAAGATCCAATTTTTCTTTTCAAAAACTATAATTCGAAAACAGAAAAGCAAGCCCTATTGGCGGAGAACTTGAACCCGAGGAGATTTATGCCATAAAATAGAAGGCAATAAACGCCCTGGGACCGAAACCACATAAACATATGCTCATGGTACGGTGGACCACTGATAGTCACGTTCTCCTAAATCATTTTCGTTTCTCAGGATATTATTAAATCCTCAATAGCCAATCAAAGGGGGAGGAGTTGGAGGAAGGTGTACGATGAAAACCGACGGACAGTAAAGGAAGAATGAAGAACTCTATCGGCGGAGAACTCGAACTCGAACCCGAACCGATGAATTTGAGGAGATCGATACATAAAAAAAAATAAAAAAAAATAAAAAAAATATTATAATAATAATAATAATAATAATAATAATAATAATAATAATAATAATAATAATAATAATAATAATAATAAATTACTACTACTACAGTACTACTATTTAAATAAATAAAAATAATTATGTCAAGTAACATAATTGATGAGATCCAGTGGACCTTAAAATTGCCCAATATGGGTGTGGCCCCAGAACTACCACACTTGGGCAGAATCGTAGAATACCCCAACTTTAAAAAAGATATTCAGTAATAATTTTGATTTTTTTCTTTTCTTTTCAATGGCTAAATAAATATGATTAAAAAACAAATATTTAAGGGAAAATATTGTTACTCAAACTATGATTGATTTTCTTTACCCATACTACGATTGGTAAATTGGCTTGAAAAAAAAAAAAAAAAAAGTAATTTTCTTGTTTGACGTGACAATTTTCTTGAACGAAAAAAATTAAACCATAGTTATAATTAGACGAAATTGAAATTTTATTTTCTCCAATTAATAGTAATTGAATGCCACAAATAAATAAATTAATTAATTTATAAAAAAATCCGATTGTATAAATAATAAATAGTTATATTTACATTTGTTCCAGCCGAAAAGCGTGTTTCGCCTTTCCTCGCTTCTCAATCCCACAGAAGTTGAGATTCAAGCCTGTGTTTCATGATTTGTTGATTCCATTCATCGTCGGAGAGCGAGAGTGGGGAGATTGCGAGATGGCAGCGGTGGTGAGAGGCGCGATGAAATTGATTAAGGAAAAGGGAATCGGAGGTTTCTTCAAGGAGATCCGTGATGAAATTGATTAAGGAAAAGGGAACTCGAGAGATATTTTGCTCGAACATTACCGTAGAGATATAATTTTGTTCTAATTTTTTCCATTTTAAATAAGTTGGAATACAATATACGTGTCACAACAACATAATATTCATAAGTTTTGGACTAGTTAGAATATAGTACTCGTGTCACAACCGCTTCATTATTCCTAAGTATTTTGGGCTATGAGGTTAAGTATTAGTCCAAATACTTAGCTCCACAATGTACCCAAATATAATGTATATAGAATAGCGTAGGAAGCTTGTGGAGAGTGGGTAGAAAAGAGGTAGAAAAGATGTAGAACCATTCTAGGAATATAGAGAAATTTAAAATAAGAGAAGGTTCTGAAAACTCAATTACATTTAAATTAAACTAATCTCTCTCATCCATCGTGAAGTGAAAGGGGACTTGTATATAAAGGGTGATTCCCTCATTTGTAAACCAATGAAAAAATGAACAGAAACCTCTTGTGATCGAAAATCACTTCATGATTGAGCACTATTAATTGCAACAACATGTAGTTTGAATTTATAGAATCGCATATAAATAAATCTTAAATCCTAAATAATAAGACCCTAGTCATAAGCACGGTACTAGATTATTAAAGATCTCAACAATATTTGGATCCATTGATATTCAATTACATGATCCGGAATATATGAACAATTTCGAATCAACGATTACAGACACGAACAGTTTTATTAATATGGCCTTCTTCAACTAAATTTCATAATGGACTTTACGTTGGGCTTTACGTTTCCTTCTAGGTGGAAAGAAAATAAACTTTTTTCGATTTAGTATATGAGGACCATAACAAAAGAGTATTTATATACTAATTAACTAGCTTACCTATAAATACCTCATTTGACTATTACTACGTATTAGTTATCTTCCATATAATTACATAGGTCATTAACCACTAATAATAAATAGTTATGAGCTTTCAGATGTTGAGGCTTCATACAAGAAAAAAACTACAAGTTTATCGGAAGACAAGAGGCCTCGGAAGCGTGGTAGGAAGCCTGTCAATGGAAGAGAGGACCCCTCAATCATGTAGAGGCAGAAAGGCAGCGAAGGGAGAAGCTGAACCAGCGCTTATATATGCTCTAAGAGCTGTTGTCCCGAATATAGATGCATAAAGCTTCCCTTCCCGGAGATGCTATTGCTTACATAACTGAACTTCAGAAGAAGCTCAAAGATATGGAGTCGGAGAGAGACATGGCAACATTTCAAGAGATGCATCTGCTTCGGAAGCTAATTCTAACAATGAAATTCAAGGCCTAGCTTCAAGCATAAACATAGAAGCTGGCCGTTAAGAGGTCACTGTTAGAGTTAGTTGCCCTTCGGATTCCCATCCAACATCAAGAGTCATACATGCAATCAATGACGCACAAGCAACCATTATCAATGCAAGATGGCTACAGGGAGTGATCGAGTGTTTCAAACATTCGTTGTCAAATCCCATGGACTAGAGCGTCTAACTAAGGATAAGGAGAAGTTGATTGATGCCTTTTCTCGCAAGTCCAGCTCCCCTTATCTTGTGAAATAAATTATGGCATTTAACAATGTTAGTTGCCATAATATGCAGTGGATCATCATCATATAATGCTTTTCATGAGATTTTGGTATACAACAGTAAATGTTAGATATAGGGGAAAAACTGTCTTTTGGCCTTCTAGGATAGAAAATCTCTAGTTTCCTATAGTTCTATGCATATTTATCAATTTTATTCATTCCTTGTTTCGTTAACACTTTTTTCGAATTCTTGCAATCTATATATATGATTTTGCTCATTTTTACTCGTTTTGAGTTCCGTACCGGTTTTAATCTAGCTGAGATAGGAAACAAGCTTTCCCTGAATCAGGAACAGTTAAGCTAGACATTTGATAAGCATACGATCCTCATGACATAATTTTCCCAAATTTACTTCTAACCGAAAGGCGTTTCGAGTATTAGATGGACAGTTGTGCAGAGTATGCTTTTGTCAAGACTTGCTACAAATGCCTCGTTTATTTCATTTTTGTTTTAAAAATAACTGGAAATTGATGTTGAACATATTGCTCGAACATTACCGTAGAGATATAATTTTGTTCTAAGTTTTTCCATTTTAAATAAGTTGGAATACAATATACGTGTCACAATGGCATAATATTCATAAGTATTTTGGACTAGTTAGAATACGTGTTACTAATAATAAATAGTCAAAATAATTGCATAATAATATGTTGTCCACCAAATAGATTACATAGGAAATAAAATTTCTAACACATGTTACACATTTGCACCAACACTTGCTCATTCTATAAGATTCACAAATTAGTGAAGTAAGTATTAACATCAATAGAACTTGCTTCAAACTGAAAAGTTGCTGTTCAAGCTCAAATTCTGGCTATATTGGCTTGAGAAAAACGAGCATGTAGATCATTCCAAACCTAAGTTGATGAAACCAGATACATCAAACTCGAACGGATAATACGCATGACACAAAAGGCTGTAATTACATACAGTATTCTACATCCCAGACACAAAAACCAAGTAGATTACAAAAGGGCATTCTTACACCCATCTTCGTACCTTAGCGCGCCTTTGAAAACTGCAGTTTTAAGTTCTTGCACGAATCACCCACGTCCACGACCTCCACCTATCATCGGAGAATTTGGTTCACAGATTATATTATGGATTGTCAACATGATAAGGAATAATTAGGTAGACAGGGTTACTCTAGGCATATTTGTACGGTTGCTGATGTATTATGCTTAGAAAAACTCTGGTCAATGAGGACGAACTAAGCACTCGCCCTCAGAGTTACATCACATGACAAAACTAGAGTAATATGAGCAAATAGCAGCATTATAAGACATGCGTCAAGAATGAGACAGACTTGGCAATACTGTACCTCAATAACACCTACTTGGAGCTTGGACCCTTTTACTTATTATGTTTCATCTTATCAAAATATTTCTTTAAGCAATTAAGAAGCCAATCAATTATTGTAAATGGGGCAAACTAAACGATTATATGTACCTCTGTTGCTCTTTCCTCGCCCACCACCTCTGGAACCTCCATCATCTAGGCCACGCCCGATTCCTTTTGATGTCCTTCCACCATTGTCGTCTCTACCTCTTCCCCTCCCACGACCAACTCCGGGTGGTCTTCGATCTGAAGTTATGAAACAAAAGATGAGCCAAAAGATAATCATGAATTTTCGAAACAAGGGGAAGACTATAAATCTGTTGTGAGTGCTTGAAAAACATATGGTGTGGGGTGTCACAAGGTAAACTATATTAGTAAGAACAAGTCCAGTCACCCAAAAAATATTGTAGCAAATTCTTATAGGATGTAATGAACCTCTAATAAGCTGAAAATCAAATTTTATGATCAAGCTATCCCGTGCACTGCACAAAAGGATATAAGAAGGAAGCATTGTTCTCAATCTAGTCGTGAGACTTTATTATCTTTCTCCGGAAGCTCAAAGGTCTTTTTCCTTTTCGTCAACATAGCGATTTACTCTGAAATAATCATAATTCAGTGACAACTGGTCTTAATCTTTCTTCACCATTTAAAGTTTAAGAGCTCTCGGAACTAATTAGTGTCTCATATTAGCAACTCTATTAGAAGCTTAATTCAGATTCATGGCCATTTCACTCTGAGTTTGCTCATTCGTCTGAGAATCTTTATTACGAATTCGATACAAATTATTGCCCTGCTCAAAGGCATCACACATCACCAAAGAGGACTACTTAATTGCTCTGAGTTCAAGATACTAACACATCTATTTTCCATATGAATTGATGATTGTTTTAGTCAATGTTAGCTTTCAGCTTTATCAGTTGAAGCCTTTTTAAATTGCTCATAATAGAATCTGATACCTGATCGACTCTTTGCCTCTTCCAGAACTTTATCAATAACCTGGAAAAACATTTACAATGAGATAGATTTGAAGAAGAGAATAGGGGAAGAAACAGCACTTAATATATATACAACAACAGGATGCAAGATAAGGAAACAAGATTAAAGAATGATTTCCCTAGTTGGCCTCCGCATCTATAATTTCATAATTTATTCCAAATAGCCAACCACATAACTAAATGAAATGATTTAAGAAAAGGCCAATCAAGAAGGGTCTGGTCAGGTAGCAACCAATCTCTCTCTCCTTTTAATCATCATACAGGAGGTGCACTTCAACAAAACAGTGTCATTTGAGGCTTCAACACCTTACTAGCATATATGTTTCTGATTTGGCTACAACGCATCATTCCCGAGAAAGTTACGAACTAAGTTGTAGTCAGTAGGTAGTAACACTCAGCAACATAACACTACTGAACTTTCAATTATTTCAAATCCTCATTTACTGGAATATACAGAAAAAACAAGATGTGATCATTCACAATTCTAAGGCCTTAAAGGTACTCTTGATGTTACAGATCTTTTAGTCCAAGTATTTGGCAGAGCGATAGTAAAGTATCTCATATTTGCTAAACACAGCTGTTGAACATGAGCCTCGTAGGAAAGAAGCTATGTCATAATTATCAAAAGTGGGATTACCTCATCTGGAACTCGGAGGTATTTGATTGTATTTCCACGGATATAGCACTCTGGCATTCTCCAAAATCTGTCACCATCCTGCAATCATGGTTACCTTCGATTACACGAGTATCAGATACTGCAGTTTAACGTCAGACATAAGATGGATCATTTAAAGAACATTACCTTTGATGTACAGATGACCTCACGAAGATGAATGTTCATCCAAGTATCACAATTCACCAAATGCCCATTATAAGTTTCCCCGTTTTTCAGCTCCACTAACTGTTACATAACAACCGGTGCAATATAAGTACGGTATGACCGTATGATCATAAGGATGTAATAAGGCCCATAAAAACCACTGAATCGGTGACATGAAGACAGATTACGTTACAATCATTTTATCTAAAAGTTAGATGTCTTTCACTATAGTAAAAAATCATGAAATCCTCTCTTCAGCTATGCTATAGACCGTATAATAGCAAAACCAGCTCCAATTCATCATCTTTTAAAAATCCAGAAAACCTTTAAGGGCTTAGGATATCACAAACGAAATCTAACATGAAATTCAGTGACCATAAACCCAAGAAAAGAAGTTTCCATATTGAATTATATAACAACTTCAGCTCATCCTTCACTGCAGTGCAGTCTAACATCTTGAATTCTTATACCTAGTGACGATTCGTTATGGAAGCTACAAATACTACATAATAATGATAATAAGAACAATAATAAAAACATTAAATCAAACCTAGCAATGGCGTAAAAAACTCACCATGGGATGCCCCTGTGAAGTCTTGAGCAGCGAAAGTGGCAACTAGCATATGAAAAAAGAAACAATTATGCATAAACATAAATCACCCCAACTGAATATTCATTCCTACTCAAACAAAAACAAAAGCCATAAACATGAACATACCATTTCGTTTTTGATACAGAAAATTGAATACGGCCTGAGACAAAGGAAAGAAACAGTAGAATAAATTAGAGAAAACTAACGAAACCAGCTGAATTCTAGAGTAAGCTCATAGTTCACGTACTTGTTGAACCTCAAAACTACTAAAAGAAACAAGCAGTAGAAGAATATTACAACAAACGCAAAGAAATAAACGGTAAAGGGAAGAAAGAAAGGAAATATTACAGAAATTGATTCGGCCGAGCGCTAATTTGACACGAAAATTGCAGAGAGGCGTTGAAGATGGCGGATCGCCGATGAAGACAAAGAGGGTTTTAGTCTGATTTGGATTTTTCCCTTTTTCTTCCTTTATTTGTTTATTTTACTTCTCTTTTTTCGCTTTGCTAACAATTTCTGCATTAATTAAAATATATTTTATGAGAAAAAAGGCATGCCATTTTTTTATTTTTTTATCTTTATCGGACAAATGTTAGTTGTTACTTGTTAGATTAGATTTTAGTGCACCAAGTACCCATAACTTCCAGAAATTCTTCAAACCACCTTATATTTCTCAAAATTCGCACCAAATAACTCCAAGCCACCTTATATCTCACAGAATTCGTTCTCATAAGAGATCGAACCCGGTCACTCATTAAAGGCATGCCATTTTCTTCTGTCAAATGTTAATTCTTTACATTTGAATGTCTTGGTCTTCCTCTCCAATTCTCAAACTCAAGGTGTAGGGTACTTCGAGAGCGTCCGATTCCAAAAGTTAAAAACGAGATACTTTTCCGTTCCCCTCCCCCTCTTTATTCTCGTCTCTCGATTTGGTGTTTAATGGGGGCGTTACCATCAAATCTCCAACGGAAGCGTTTCACACGTCCCTTACCAAAATGGAGAGGCCGGAGGCGCGGCTGGCAACCAGGGAGGCGCCGCCGCGTGGGCAAAGGCGTGGGAGATGAATGTGAGGAGTGGTGATGGCGATGCCGCCGCGTGGTAGAGGCGCGGCAATCGCCCTCCTGGACACGTCTAGGGGCGCACACGGTGCTGCCGCGTGGGTGGTAGCGTGGGGATAGGCGCGGCTAAGGTGAAGGGGGCACCGCCGCGTGAGCAGGGGCATGGGAGTTGGCTCCGGCGCGGTTTGGCCCAATGAGGTGCGGCCGCGCGTCCTTTGCGTGCCTGTGCGCAGCGTTTTTGTTTTCGTTCGTTCTCTCTCGTTTTAACTCCGATTTTAGATCCGTTTTTTGCTATCAACTCCTAACGAGATGAACTACAATCCTATATTAGCCAATTTTTGAAATATCTCTTCTGTTTCTCTGCAAATTCGGTCAAAGTACAAACAAGTATCACAAATCACAAGAATATGGAACTCTATCAAGAACACCTTTCAAAACATGATTTTCTCCACATAAAACAAACTCAAATGAATATTAATACGTAGAAAATCCATGTTTATCAATTAGAAATATTTATTTCAATAAATAAATGTATATGGGATACACTTATAAATAAATAAATAAATAAAATTATTTGAATTGTTTAGAAAATACCAAATAACATTATAAAAAAATATATATATCCAAATTGTTTGAATATGTTTAATGTTTATAGGGCAGTATCAAAATTCATGAAACTATGTCATCCTTCAAAACAACAATCGTAGTTTCAAGAAAGTTCAATTAATGTATTTCTAATCAAAACATTACTTTTTATTTCCGTTCAAATTTTATATTTCAATTTAGTCATTATCCCCCAAGCATTAAAAAACATGACAGTAATTTAACTAAAAAAAATCGAAATAAAAGTTGAGATTTAAAAGTTACATGTTCAAAGTTTATAAGATTGAGGATTTTAAAGAAAAGATTGATTTTCAAACCAATCAGATAGTAAACAAATTTGGATGTCTTCAAAAACATAACCAGTGTTCTAAAAAACGCCTTAGGTGGCCGCCTAGGCTCTAGTCGGCGCCGGTCCGTCCCGATTTTGGGCTAGTCAGCCTGGTCTAGGCGGCTGCAAACTAGGCGGCGCCTAGGCGCCCAAGTCGGGCTGGGCGGGCTAGGCGGGTTGGGTGGGCTAGGCGGTCTGGGAAAAAAATTATGGTGCATTACAATCTTACAATTACATTTAAAAATTAAAAATCAACTTTCCTTCCTCCATCGTGTGCATTACAAATTATAAGAATGAAGAAATTGAAGATTAGATTATATGTAATAGCTAATTTATTGATTTTATGTTTAAATTTGTGGTAAAGTTTCGACTATGAATTTTAATTGAATGACTATTGATTTATGAATTTTAAAGAGAATATATAGTGTTATACCCACTTTCAACTTGTAAAACAAAATTTTGCTTTGTATGTTTAAAAACACAACTTATACCCTATTTTTGCTTTGGTTTCCTATTATGCCCTTGCTTTATTAGGTTTGGAGTAATTTTGAATTTTTCTCTTTCTTCCCACCAATTTCTTCTTCATATATGCATAATCTCCATCTCTTTCTATTTTTGAAACTTCACTCTATCTCTCTCTTTCTCTCTCTACCGCTTTCTCTCTTTCTCTCTCTACCTCGCCGGCCATGGAGATCCTCACGTCAAGCTCCTCATGGAGATCCTCACATCAAGCTCCGACCAACTCGCCCTCCACCGTCTTCAGGGAGAACTTGTCGTACGCCGTACTACGTGGCGCCGGAGGTCGAAGCCGCCGGAGCTGCCGCCTCTCTTCGTGCACCCGCCGGAGCTGCTGCACAGAAACATACCGGTCTCCACCAGGCTGGAGCTGCCGACGGTCGACTTCGAGAGGCTGAGCGGCGGCGGCGGGGAGAGGCGGAGGGAGGTGGTGGAGGGGATCCGCAAGGTGGCGGCGGAGTGGCTGCGACTTATCCGATCTGCAGAGGAGGAGGGAGATGCAGCCGCCCAAATCTCGTCTTCGCGGTGGTGACGGCCGCGCCGACGATGGAGGCGCCGAGGAACGCGACGGCGAACTCCGTCGAGTTGTGGAGGAGGAGCATGACGACATCGGATCTGCGGATCCCGATGCCGTGCAAGCCGCCGGCGGCTCTGCGCGCGGCGAGCTCGAAGTCGCCATGGGTGATGGTTTCGCCGGTGGCGGCGTCGATCAGGTACGGCCGCGCGCGGTGACTGGAGCCTCACCAGGGGCTTATTCCGCCGAATCGGCGGCGGCGCCTGTTGGTAGTGGTGGCGGTGGGAGGAGGCGGTGGACATTGGGGGTGGGGGCGGAGGGGGGTGGAGGGAGGGAGAAGGAGAGGGGGAGGGATAAAAGTTGGGGGCTGAAGTTGAAGCCTCTTAATTTTTTATTTTTTATTTTTGTTTTTACTCTTTTTTTTAAATTATATATATATATATATAGAAGAATTAGTTTAGCTTGAGAAATGAATCAAGTTTCATGGTGAATTTATATGAATTATGTATGTAGATTTACACGATTCCTTCTTCTTATTCTTCTCCTCTCTCTCTCTCTCTAACATATTGGTAATTCAGATTTTGATGTTCTTGAGAAATTCATTCATCTTAATTTGTTCATCAAAAAAAGAAAGAAAAAAAGGTTTCTTTGGGGAGGCATGATGCAATAGCTCAGTTTCAGTACTCAACATGGATTATGTACACAGTACGAAATACAAAAAAGATTACTAGTCTTGTGTAAGTTTTTGTTCAATTTACAGGATATACTAAAGTACACAGTACGAAAGGAAGAAAAGCTTACTATGTACTTAAGTATACGGTACGAAATACAAAAAAAAAAAGATTACTAGTCTTGTGTAAGTTTTTGTTCAATTTACATGATATACTAAAGTACACAGTACGAAAGGAAGAAAAGCTTACTGTGTACTTAAGTACACGGTAGGAAATACAAAAAAAATTACTAGTCTTGTGTAAGTTTTTGTTCAATTTACATGATATACTAAAGTAAACAGTACGAAAGGAAGAAAAGTTTACTGTGTACTTAAGTACACAGTACGAAATACAAAAAAAAAGATTACTAGTCTTGTGTAAGTTTTTGTTCAATTTACATGATATACTAAAGTACATCAGTACGAAAGGAAGAAAACCTTATTGTGTACTTAAATACACAGTACGAAAGGAAGAAAAGCTTACTATGTATCTAAGTACACGGTAAAAAACACAAAAAAAATTACTAGTATTGTGTAAGTTTTTGTTCAATTTACATGATATACTAAAGTACACAGTACAAAAGGAAGAAAATCTTATTGTGTACTTAAGTACACAGTACGAAGGGAAGAAAAACTTACTGTGTACTTAAGTACACGGTAGGAAACACAAAAAAGATTACTAGTCTTGTGTAAGCTTTTGTTCAATTTACATGATATACTAAAGTACACAGTACGAAAGGAAGAAAAGTGTACTGTGTACTTAAGTACAGAGTAAGAAACACAAAAAAGATTACTAGTCTTGTGTAAGTTTTTATTCAATTTACATGATATACTAGAGTACACAGTACGAAAGGAAGAAAAACTTACTGTGTACTTAAGTACACAGTAAGAAACACGTTACGTTCTTATTTGTATGGAACACAGTACGATTTGTAACACCAAAATTACCGGAAAGAGAGAGAGAGAGAGTTGGTGGTCAAAGTCAAAAAGCAAAAAGCAAAAAGCAAAAAGCAAGGGCATTTTGGTACAAAAATTGAAAATATTGGTATATTTTTGTCTTTTAAACATCCAAAGCAAAATTTAGGTTTTTAAGTTCACTTAGGGTATTTTCTTTTTTCCCTCAATTTTAAACCATATTAGTTTGCAATTGTATATTTGCTCTGTTGAGATGAAATAGATAATATGTAATTTGGATAATGAAAATTTAATATTTTTATTTTGGAATATTAGGGGAAATAATAATAAATAAATATAAAATACAAATCCGCCTAGGTAGGTGGCTGGACGCTAGTCGGCCCTCCGCCGTCTGACTAGCGCCTAGCGTTTTTTAGAACACTGAACATAACTATAATTTTGTTCGAAAAAATGTAAAGAGTATATATGAAGGAGGTTGAGGACGTCAGAGGAGGGTGACGAAAATGGTAAAAAAAAAAAAAAATGGGGAAAAAGAAAGCTTCTATTAAGATAAAGAATCAGTGTACACAATGTTCATTAGCCATGGTGGAAAATAAGATTTCCACATCATCATACAATCAATAGAATTTGCAAAATTAGCAAGAGCATGAGCAACACTATTTGCCTCTCTTCTCATGTGATATAAGCCTTCCACTCTCCTGTGTTTAGCCAAGGAAATAGCATCTAAGATATCCTTTCAATGAACACTATGTTGATCATCAAGCTCAGTTAACATGCGAATAGCCAAGATTGAATCAGAATAAACCTGGATCGGAGCCATCCCCATGTCGACGCACATATTAATCCCAAAGCGGACAACTATCAACTCACCTGTGAGGACTGAAGCAGCCCGAGCAGCAACGATAGTAGTGGCAGCGAGAGTCTCTCCGGCGTGATCACGTAAGATAGCACCAACACCCATCCTAGACAGATTGAGATTGATGGATACATCGACGTCCAAACGATAGTGCCCACGTGGTGGTGCTATCCATCTGCTCACTCCGATTTTGGGGAAAAGATAATTTTTAGTTTTACTAATTTCTAACATTTCGTTTCAGGGTTCTTTAAAAGAATCCGTATAAATCTCTAATTATGAGAAATATTTAGAGAGTGAAATTTTTTCATACTCCCTCCGTCTCACTTCACTAAACTTGTGTTCTATGTTGCATGAGTGCGGGGATACGGGTGCGGGGGCGATACGATTCGGATACGGGGATACGGATTTTAAAAAAAGTTAGGATACGATTCGTGAAGGATACGTGTATATATTTAAATTTTATAATATATATGACACTTATTTATAAAAATAAAAAGTATAAATAGAAAAGTATATTGTAAATATCCCTTAAAATGAAATCTTCGATTAAACCCCATAATTTAAATATTACAATAATTCTATTAATTGTTTAAATTTTAGGCATTGTATATAAAAATAATTACAAAAAAACCCAAAAAAATAAAATTATTACAAAAATAACCCTAAACGCACCGGATTCTCGAGGTGGACGCACCCGATTCGCGTATCCGACGCACCCGATTCGTGTATCCCTTTTTTTTTCTTTTTTTTTTTTTTTTTTTTTTTTCAGGATACGCCAGGTGGCGTATCGGGTGCGTATCCCACGCGAATCCGACGCGCACCCGCACCCCAGGCGTATCCGATACTGCAATAGGGAGTTTTTAGGAGAATCCGTGCATTACAGCTTGTGTTCTTTTCGACATGAGATTTAATTTATACGCAAATGTTAAAAAGATAAATGTAAGAGGCCCACATTGAAAAATAAGGGTTATTTATTTCTATTTTAGGAAACAACACTAGTGAAGTCGGACGACCCAAAATAGCAAAAAAGACTAATGAAGTGAGACGGGGGCGTATTTTTTAAAGAGAATCCAACAAAATCAATGAGGTTTTAAAATACATAGACGGTTGAATAACTATAGATTTTTTGAGATTTTGAAATGTATGCATTGAATACCTTTAGATATTTATAGACCTTTTAAATTCTAAATGGAATAGCGTTAAAATTTTAAAATCCAAAAAAATCGACTAAAATCTAAATCAAATACACCCCTTAGCCAAACAATCCCTTAGTTGCTTCATAGTTTAAGTTTAAAATTTGCTTGCGTTAGATGATTCATTCTTATTCAATAGCTTAGTAAAATATAACTACTGTATAATTTTGTTCGGAAAAATATTAAGAGTAATATACATGAAGATGGTTTAGGGCGGCGAAGGAGGGTGACGGAAATGGTAATTTTTAGTTTTTACTAAATTCTAACATTTCGTTTCAGGGTTCTTTAAAAGAATCCTTAGAAATCTCTAGTTATGAGAAAATATTTTAGAGAGTGAAATTTCTTCATACTCCTCCGTCTCACTTCACTAAACCTGTGTTATTTTCGATACGAGATTTTATGCGCAAGTGTTAAAAGAGAAAAATAAGGGGTTCACATTAAAAAAAGAGGCATAAAAGATTATACCCATTTCCAACTTTAAAAACAAAATTTTGCTTTGTATCTTAAAAAACACAAAATATACCCATATTTTCAAATTTTGTACCAAAATGCCCTTGCTTTTTACTTTTTACTTTTTACTTTTTACTTTTTGCTTTTTGCTTTTTGCTTTTTGACTTTGACCACCAACTCTCTCTCTCTATTTCGGTAATTTTGGTGTTACAAATCGTACTGTGTTCCATACAAATAAGTACGAAACGTGTTTCTTACTGTGTACTTAAGTACACAGTAAGCTTTTCTTCCTTTCGTACTGTGTACTTAAGTACGCAGTAAGATTTTCTTCCTTTCGTACTGTGTACTTTAGTATATCATGTAAATTGAACAAAAACTTACACAAGACTAGTAATCTTTTTTGTGTTTCTTACTGTGTACGTAAGTACACAGTAAGCTTTTCTTCCTTTCGTACTGTGTACCTAAGTACGCAGTAAGATTTTCTTCCTTTCGTACTGTGTACTTTAGTATATCATGTAAATTGAACAAAAACTTACACAAGACTAGTAATCTTTTTTGTGTTTCGTACTGTGTACTTAAGTACACAGTAAGCTTTTCTTCCTTTCGTACTGTGTACTTAAGTACGCAGTGAGATTTTCTTCCTTTCGTACTGTGTACTTTAGTATATCATGTAAATTGAACAAAAACTTACACAAGACTAGTAATCTTTTTTTGTGTTTCGTACTGTGTACTTAAGTACGCAGTAAGATTTTCTTCCTTTCGTACTGTGTACTTAAGTATATCATGTAAATTGAACAAAAACTTACACAAGACTAGTAATCTTTTTTTGTGTTTCGTACTGTGTACTTAAGTAATCGGGACAGAGGATAGCATTCGTAGATAGTGTGCTCACTTTAGTTTTCAAATTTCAATAAGCGAAACAAAGTTTGATGTTGTTTCGAGTAATCATACCCAACCCAATTGACTTTCAAATTAAAAAATTCCATCAAAAGAAAAAGTATTCACCAAATTAATACACGATCGAACCAAGTAATCATATATCCACAATTAGTTAACAAAGAAAAGATTTCAAAGCAATTTTTAAGAACAAATCTCAAACTAAACAGTACAGCTAAGACAATAATTATTCCCAAAATAATCTTAGATTGTAATGAGGAAACAACACTAGATTAGAATTTGTTATTTCTTCACTAAATAACACAACAATTTACAAACACAGATTCCATCTCTATAAACAAGAAAACAGAAGAGAGCTTACATTACATTGATTTAAGCAGCAATACAATAAGAAGGGTTCACTCTAATTGCAATTGAAAGACACATGGATTTAAGAATGGTGTGATATTAGACAATCTATAATTACAGCATCCCATAATTAAAGGTTCAACATGAGACGCTCCGCCGCCTTCCGTCGCATCCACCGCCGCTGCCTCCCCATCTCCGGACTGCTGCAAACTCGACCAGCACCAGCAGCTGCAGCAACTATCCAAACATCCATTCCCAGATTCCTCTAAACAAAGAAACTTCTAAATTTGTTTCAACATACAGATTCTTCCCCAATATTTAGCATCCTAATTCATTGGCATTTAAGCTCAAATGCACGTAAATTAAGGATAGTGTACCTCCAATAAACCACAGGAACCAATGTTTATCTCGATTCTGGAAACAAAATCCTTGAACTAATCAACATAAAATAATCGAAGAACAACGCTAGCACATCAGCATTCGACTCAGAAACTAACCATATTCCAGATTTTCCTCATCCAACTACGGAAAATCCCCCCAAAACCTATACAAAAATAAACAACTTCTTCTTCCTTTCTTCGACTCGGACGGCGACGGGAGGATCACGGCGGAAGAGCTGCATCGACTCTCTCTCTCTCTCTCTCTCTCTCTACATCGCTGTTGTTGAGCGTATTGCTGCAGCAGCTTCTTCTTCCTTTCTTCCTTTCTTCGACTCGGACGGCGACGGGAGGATCACGGCGGAAGAGCTGCATCGACTACCTCTCTCTCTCTACATCGCGCTCCTGAACCTTGCTGCTCGGCAGCCGAAACCCCAAATCGTCGAAATAGAGAGAGAGGGGTAGAGAGAGAAAGAGAGAGAGAGTGAAAATATAGAGAGAAAGAGAGTTGTGCGGCTATGAAGAGAGAGGGGGGAGAAAAGAAATTAAAAAAATACTCCAAACCTATAAAGTAAGGACAATCTTATCCACCGAACCAAAAATCGGGTATTTTTTATATGTTTTTAACTTCCGAAGCAAAATTTTGTTTTAACACTTAGAAGTGGGTATCTCACTATATATTCTCTTAAAAAAATAAGGATTAATTATTTTCATTTTTAGGAAACAAAATTAGTGAAACTAGTGTCACACCCGTGCGATGCACGGGGTATGCTATACTGGGTATGTTATTTATTTTATAAAATAAAATATTCAATATGTTATTTATCTGCATTAGTACATTATTATCTTTGAGTTGTAAATATATAGATGTTATATTTCTTTTGAGAGTATGTTTCAATGTTTATTGAGATTTGTAATGCTTAAATTAAAGTAATGTGTTCTGAAATGTATGAAAATGATAACAAAGTTGTAATACGAAATATAATAAGATAAATCGGAAAATATTAAAATTTCATTACTAATATATAAATCTATAAATTATGAAAATCTTCCTTATACATGCACGACATTCGTGGTATATGAGCTGACTTTATTATCTTTATCGCATATCAAGATTTTCAAACCACTCCGTCTACGAACTCTTGAAACGGCAACATAAAGTTGACCATGTGAGAAGATCGGTTTCTTAAGAAAAAGTCTCACATGTGATAGTGACTGTCCTTGACTCTTATTGATTGTCATGGCGTACGAACAATTATAGAAAATTGTCTTCGTTGAAACTTGAAAGGAAGACGTAGATCAATGGGAGTTAATAACATTCTAGGAATCAATAACTTCTATGTTGTTGATCGGCATGTGAAGAAAATAAGCCGACATGGCGTTAAACAATTGGAAGTAAATTTTGGGGCTTTATGGTATGTATTGATAATGTTATGAAATAAAGTAAAGTACACCATGTTTAATACTATGTATCTATTAACAAATATGTATATTTTTATTTCCTACACATGGTACAACAAATTACTTGCAGTCTTTCAGTTAAGGTTGTTGATGAAATCGTTAGAAGTTGGAGCGGTACGCCTAAGCAAATGGCAATTCAGTTATGCCGCGAAATATCTCTTTATAGTAAGAATTTATAATATCCAAAATTTAAATTCAATATATAATTATTGATTTACAAAATTAATGCAATTATCTTAGTTGACTTCACTACAACTTATACTTGCATTAAAAATGACACATCCTTTTAAATATTTAGATAAGTGTAAAAAATATCAGCATGTTTCGTATTACAAAGATATTGCACATGGAACAACTTGTTACAAATTTATCAGACTCAAGCGAAGGTACCTACTTTACATGAATGAAAAATTCGATTTGTATTATTTTAATTAGTGCATCATTGTCTAACATTTATCTCTCATATATTTGACATTTTCATTATAATATAGGGTTCGTTGAGGAAGAAAAAATTGTTTCGGGGCTACTTATTAACGGTTCACCGATGATATCAAACATAATGTTGACGTCAACAGACAAGCAGCCTTAAAATTTTTAGCATGACAAAAAATTCAATTTGCATAGTATTGCATTATGCATTCTACAACTTATCTGGTACAGCTAGCTTCCTGTTTTCTAAGTTTATTGTTGCATTGTCAAAATAATTAATTTTGAATCATACCATACAAATTCTCACAATACAACTGTTATAAAGAATTGATTTTAAACACTGTTATAAAGAATAGATTTTAAGCACATGTTTTTTTTTTTTTTTGGTGGTATATTAATAAATTAAAGTGTTAATGTTAAAATAGAATACTTGTGAGTCATCTAATATTTTTAATGGTATTAAAGTGTTAAAAATTAGAGTGCTAAAGTTTTAAAGTGATTATCGGACATACATTCCTAAATGGAAAGGTTCATTACATCATTGACGTCCCAATGTAGAACAACTGTCAGTAAATCATGGATGAATGGAGTAATAAATATTTAAATAAATGTACGTCATTCAAAATATAAACAATTCTATTCATGTGATTTTTGAACTAAGCTTGAACAATTCCCACAATTGCGATCTTAATCTAATAAATAAGATTCGCATATATTACAATAAAAGTAAACGGGGTGTTGCTTAACAATGTTCCTAGCCAAATTTTTGTTTTGGTATTGGTGATTCCATGGATAAACATTTGAAGCACAATCACGTAGACCCTCACATATAATACAAACCTCTTGATTTTTATAGTTAAAAAATGAAACATAAGAGTAGATGAGCTAACACCTGACCAGGTGACTTAGCACATCTGATAATCGGGCTCCTCTATTAATGATTGATCCGGGTTCGATCGTCTGTGGGAGTGAATTTTGATAGATTAAAGGTGACTTAAAGTATTTCTTAGAGTTAATGGGAGCTTGACACCTTAAGGTTCATTATTTTTAGGATGACAAACAATTGAGATGTTATATATTTGTATTCAACTCATATATAAAGCATAATAGAGAAATATCAATAATATAAGTTATTTAAGAAAACGTAAGATATAAATACTAAGATCAGTTAAATATTTATTATGCATGAAGCAATATATCATAAAAAATATTATGATACTAATAAAAATAATTATTTGACATACAGTTAAAACATATAAATGGGGATAGATGATCTTATCCGACATGTAATGGCGAAAATTGGAGATGAAAGAACCTGCCACCATATGTTTTATGGCAAATACTGGAGAACGGCGATAAAAGGTGCTTGGCTCGGGATAACATGAAACCGTCATAATAAAAGAAAACAAATTGCATAAAGTGGAGGCAAGTTGTCTTCATCTACCATTTCGAATATTTTCGTGTTAAAATATCAAAATAAAAAAGAAATCATCAATTGTCTTAAAATATAGAAGTACATTCGCTAACTAATAAATGATTTTATCATTTATAAGTTTCCGCAATCTTATTCCTATAAGAAGCTAAATAGTGGAAGAAGCTAGCAAAAAAGAAACGAAAAATACTGAATTCTAAGCAAGGTATAATACTTAATCAACAACTAAACAAACCCATGAAAAAATGAACAAACATACAAATTCTTGATCTCAACTCTCAGCACGAGAAAACCAAATTACTATACAACATCACATATCTAAACTTGGCTTATAAATGTCCACTCCTTAATCTCATCTCCTCCAATCTTCAGTTCCCAATTGTTCTGATCCTTCCAGATCCGCCCACAACTTTTCATTTCTTAGTTTATGTTTGAGGTTGAGTAGAGAAATTTAATTTATAGTGAGAATGAGGCTTAATGGAGTTAAAGATTTATCCTATAAGTAAGGCCTTGATTGGGTAATTGTTATCATATATAATGAAAATTATTAAACTTGCCAATAATACTTTAAAACCAATAAGTATGATTTAACGTTAGCTTTGATGTATTCATGCATATAGTCATGGCTATATCAATTAAATTAATTATCTAATTTATTTTATACAATGGAAAAGTACATAAAAGTTGTGAATTATAGAATATAAAAAAATAACCAAAAGACTAATTACAGATTTCTATTACTCTGTATATAATCTAGTAATTGCCATTTGCCCCGATTTTTGCAAACCGAAATCGAAGCACCCATGAGTATTTTACAAATCTTCTTAGCATGCAATTGGTTATATTATTTTCATTTGCATTTCAAAAAACGATTAAATACGGAAGACATAAAAAATGAAAAAAACTTAATAATTTGCAATACATATCATCAATACATTTTAGTATAGTTTAAATATTGCATTACATAAATAAAAATAATAATTTCAATTTTAAAGAACAATTAAATTATAGACAAAAAATTAAAAAAAAATGAAAAGAATAATAATTTGCAATAATACTATCATCAATACATTTGTTTCTTTTAAAAAAATAATATTAAATATAATACAAAATAAAAATTACTACTTACAGAATAGAAGACTTACTATAAATGGCAGGTTGGTGCTATTATTAGTATATAGAAATAGATACTAAAAATTAATTTCCAAATATAATTTAAATGTTGCACTATAATAATAATAAAAAAAAATCAATTTCAAATGAACAATTACGAAACATGTTTCTTGGAATTTGTGTGCGAATAAAATTTTTTTAAAGCAATTTCATATTAATATATACTACCTCCATCTCATCTCATTAGCTACACATGAGATTGGACCAAAAACCAAGGCAAAAAAAATCAGGGAAATAAAGTGCAGATTAAGCACAAAATTAGAATCTGAAATTACTGTTCATGTATATACTGTAGCGGGGTTTAATGTACATCATTTTACTGTTCATACAATAAAAAATTAAAAAAAGAAAGAAAGTGGGAAACAGATTGAAGAACAGAGCAGATGATCATACTCGGTGGTGAGGGGGGGAAATTTGACATTTAAATTTCCCCCCATTTCACTAGATATGATGTATATATCCATCAGCTTAGCATCATTTGGATATAAACTCTCTCAAGAACAGAAGAAGAAGAAGAAGAAGAAGAAGAAGAAGAAGAAGAAGAAGAAGAAGAAGAAGGAGAAGATGGGGAAGATGGCAGATGTTCCAGCAGAGAGGAAGACACAGATTATGCAGCACTTGCTGCAGTTGGAGAAGAATGGGAAGATGGCCAAAGGGAGCATCAGTGAAGCAGCTAGCAAGCATGTTCCAAATTTCCAGATGTAGTGTTCATCGAATCTGGAAATCTGCAAAACAACAAAGAGAGAGGGGTGAGGCCATTAATGTTGCTGCAAATAGAGAGGTCAGAAGCAGAAAGAAGAAGCACACAATCAACTATTCAGTTATTGAGGCAATAGACCCCATTAAAAGAGGTACCATTTCCTCACTTAGTGGTGATGCATTAGGTCCATTAATTTCAAGAGCAACAGTGGGAAGATGGGCTAAGTTACTACTCAGATATCATAGTAATGCTATAAGGCCCCTATTGACAGCTCCTAACATGTTATGGAGGTTAGGGTTTAGTCTACAAGCCTTACACTTCGATTTTACTAGGAACACTCCAACATTCAAGCCCATGGAAAATACCATTCACATAGATGAGAAGTGGTTCTACTTACAAAGGAAAAACTGCAGATACTACCTGACCCCAATGGAGGCAGACCCCCTAAGAGTTACACAGTCAAAAAATTTCATCCCTAAGGTCATGTTTATGTGTGCAGTAAGTAGACCAGTGTTTACAGAGGATGGGAGTGTGGTTTTTGATGGAAAAATTGGTATATGACCATTTGTAGAGGAGTATACAGCAAAGAGAAACAGCATCAAGAGACCAGCAGGCACAGTGGAGTTAAAACCCATTCAAAACATCACAAAGTCTGTTGTGAAGGATTGCATATTAAAAGAGGTAAGTCAGTTTTTTTTTAATCTCAATCAGTTTCCATCATTTGAGAACACTCATATTAACACCCTAACACATTGCTCAATCTCACAGATTCTGCCTGCCATCAAACAAAAATGGCCAGTTAGTATGAGCAAGAGAATACATATACAGCAAGACAACTGCAGAGCACACATCAACAACACTGACCCAGACTTCCAACAAGCAGCTAGTACAAATGGTTTCAACATACAGCTAGTACAACAGCCATCAAACAGTCCAGACTGTAATGCAAATGATTTAGGCCTATTCACAGCAATCCAAAGTCTACAGCAGAGGATGAAGTGTACAAATCCAGAAGAACTCATCAAGGCAGTGCAGGAAAGTTTCCAAAAAATGGAGCCACAGACACTAAACAAGGTGTTTTTATCATTGCAATGTGTATTACTTGAGGTCATGGAATGCAGAGGGAGGAACAACTTCAAGTTGCCACATATGTCCAAGGATTCATTATTAAGGCAGGGTTTACTACCTCAGAACATAGATGTACCAGAATACCTAGTGAGGGAATGCATTGATCACTTGATTGCAGAAGAAAGAACAGAAGGATTAGAGATTTTGATAGAAGAATTAGTCATTAATGTCCCACAAGGTTTAGGTGAAATGTTTGATTTGAATG
Organism: Thymus mandschuricus; assembly: GCA_029379335.1. Taxonomy (NCBI): domain Eukaryota; kingdom Viridiplantae; phylum Streptophyta; class Magnoliopsida; order Lamiales; family Lamiaceae; genus Thymus; species Thymus mandschuricus. Next base: position 7,101,505 of record CM057072.1, read on the forward strand.
CATAGAGTGAAGACAGAAATGGGAAAGTAAACATGAAGCATAGAGTGAAGACAGATTGAAGAACAGCAGCAGATGGCAGTAGCTTTAGGTTTTCATAAAGTGTATGTTTAACTTTCCATTTCCAGTACCTTTTGAAATCATTGAACACTTGAATGCACATCATTGAATTCATGGATTCTCAGTAATGATCTAATGTAAAATCACATAAACTGTAGGCATAGACAATCAAAACCATGTAACAGAGGTTGAAACCACTTCAATAGAGGCCAAAGCATAAATAGATACTTAAACATGTCATCACTGTAGCTAATTAGGACCCCTAAATCCCACCGTTGCCCAAGAACACACCATACTCACATGCACATACTACCTCCATCTCAATAAATAAATAGACCAGAACAGAGCATCATTTGACCAGTGTATGTCATCAGAAAGGTTCATATGACAAGAACAGAACATCATTTGAGCATACAACGGCATCAGCAGGTTAGAAGAACAGAACAGAGCATCATTTGACCGTTGTATGTCATCAGCATACACATACAGAAATAACACCACACCTAATCCAACTATCACATAAAGACAGGGAAGGATACAACCCATGTAGATATCCATCAGCAGAACATCAAATGGTTCCTCCACAGCCCCATCAAATGGTTCCTCCACAGCGCCAAATCCAGTCACCCAATCTGCATAAACACCAACAACATAGCATCAAATCTCACTGAAATCTATTTTTGTATGACCCTCAGCTCATCAGTGTTGCACAAAAACAACCAAGCAGTTTGGGTATAGTACAGTGAATGGGGAAAAGAGGAAATTCAAGCCCATGTACAACATTGATGTGCTGAGGGTTCATAAAAAGAGATAAAGGAAAGATTCACCGCCATGCAGTAGTGGTCAGATCACCCCATCTCCATCGTCAGTGCACGGTGCCGCCTCGGAGCTCCCAGCCGCTTCAACTCCGCCGCAGCCGGTGGCCCACGATGGGAGAATCCGGTACCGGTAGAAGTAATCTGGGAGTCGCCTCTATTTCTTCGGGTCAGATCTGTCCGGAGGTGGAGGAGCAGCTGGGACGGGCAACGCCGGTTCCTCCGGTGACGGGAGCACAACCTCTAGTGTTTGCCGAGGCGGGGGGGAGGACGGCGGAGAGTCTTGATACTCATCCAGTTTTGCCCCCCTTTCCCGGCGAGGCAGACGGCGGCGATTCCGACCCAGGGGGTCAGATCTGGGAGGAGGGATGGGACGAGAACGCCTCCGCCCGCGAGAATGGAGATTTCCCGCGGGGGGAGACGGCGGCGAGGGAGGGGTAGGGTTTTGGGGGCTCCCTTCTTCATCCGAAGGGATGGAAAGCTTCGCTCCGACCATCGAAGGAGATGGATGAGAGAGGGAGAGCGACAGATCGGGAGAGGGAGAGGGAGAGGTATTTTTGGACAGAGAAGAGGGAGGCGGAGAGCTCGAGTGAGGGATGTAGGTTTCGCATGTTGGATCCGCGAAGATCGCTCGGATGTTAATCGATTAAACAAGAATTATAACATGCAATTTCCTAGATCTTAAAGCGGAAACAGATCTAGATTGCATACCTTGTCGGGGCAGATCCAGCCGGTATAATGATATTTGGTGAAGTATTCCACGCACTAGATCTCTGCACACGAGATCTAGCTCTTCTCGTAAACCTTGAGATCTTCTAGTGTATTCCCGAGCACAGAGAAGAATTCCGGATGGACGGAAATCTTTCTTCTCCCCTTCCCCGTAAAACCCTAGCCGCCACTTATCGTTATGTGAGCCGATAAATTCCGTGTGTGAAATCCCTAATCACCATCTATATATATAGAGGCAGATTAGGGTTAGGGTTTCTCTTACTGGGCCAGGCCTGCTTCTGTTGGGCTACACTAGGGATCTTAAGGAGGATATGGACTGGGCCTCCCAATATAATTAATAATCCAAGTATTCTCTGGGCCCGAATACTTTACTTAATTATATAAATATTATTTCACTCCACTATAGAAATAATATTGCACTGCCGTCCATCTCCCAAATTATTACGCACTGGGCTCCTTTTTGGATTATATTATTTCCCGTGTTAAAGATATCGCATGTCCATTAATTAATTAAGCTTACTGATAGCTCTATTAATTAATATCTCATTCCGAGAGTAGTACCCGCTCGACCTTATTATTATATCGGAACTTAATCCACCTGCAGGGTTTAATATAATAATCTTTGGAGCGCCTCAAGGGGACATCATCAACTCGGACTCAGCCGAGACACGATTTCTAGCATTAATATTAATTATCATATTTATAATATCATTACCCAAGATATCGAGATGCTTTGAGTTACGATAACTCTCACTCATTGATAAATCAAAGTAATAATTATCATAAATATATAATTCAATATTATATGTCTAGAATTAAGAAATAATAATCGTCTGAGATCTTTGATCCTTTATTAAATCAGTACAAAAGGATTTATCTCACCGCGATCCTGTTCAATGCAACTGGATGCATTAGTATAAGCTACTTAGCCAAGATCAGCTAATATCCAGCCTTATACTACAACCTTAACAAGTAATTTGTCCACAATTACTTAGATTGCGAACACTATTTAAGTATATAAGAAAGTGATAATATGATCTTCCGTGTGAGCCCACACCATATTATCTATAATATATACTACAGGACGATATTTTGCATAACCATAACACGAATAAATATGCAAAAACATATGACATTATTTATTTCATAAAACAGGAAGAAGTACTATATAACACAGCATAAAAAGTATGCTTTTCAGTATATAATCCCAACAATCTCCCACTTATACTCAAAAGCATGCTTTCAAGTATACTACTACACTAAATATCTCTCCCACTTATACTCAAAGCAGTGCTGTCATGCAACGAACTCCCATGCCTTCAACATGCCTTTCGAATACCTTGATAGACAAGGCCTTCGTGAAAGGATCAGCCAGGTTATCCTCCGAAGCAATCTTTGACACCACGACCTCTCCTCTTTTCACATACTCTCGTATGAGGTGGTACTTCCTTTCAATGTGTTTACTGGCCTTATGGGTTCGTGGTTCCTTTGAATTTGCTACTGCACCAGAGTTATCACAATAGACTGTGATTGTCTGAGGCAAATTCGGAATCACATCCAAATCCAACAAGAAGTTCCGGAGCCATACAGCCTCTTTGGCTGCTTCTGAGGCTGCCACATACTCAGCCTCCATTGTGGAGTCAGCAATGCATTTCTGCTTTACGCTCCTCCAATATATGGCTCCACCTCCCAGTGTAAAAACACATCCTGAGGTAGACTTTCGAGAATCCCTATCTGATTGGAAATCAGAATCGGTGTATCCCAGAGGATGTAGACTGTCAGACTGAAAGACCAACATATAATCCCTAGTCCTTCTCAGGTACTTGATTATATTCTTTACAGCAGTCCATTGTCCTTTTCCTGGGTTAGACTGATATCTGGCAACCATGCCCACAGCATGACAGATATCCGGTCTAGTGCAAAGCATAGCATACATGAGGCTTCCAACTGCCGAAGCATATGGAACTCCCTTCATGTCATTTATCTCAGCTTGTGTCTTCGGACACATATCCTTTGATAGATGGATTCCACTCTGGAGAGGGAGAGATCCTCTCTTGGAATTCTCCATGCTGAAGCGCTTTACAACCGTATCTATATAGGTTGCTTGGGAGAGACACAGCATTCTCTTCTGTCGATCTCTAAAGATCTTGATCCCAAGAATGTGTCCTGCTTCTCCCAAATCCTTCATCTTGAATTGTCTGGACAACCACATCCGTACGTCCGATAACATATCTACGTTGTTGCCAATCAATAGAATGTCATCTACATACAGTACTAGAAACATCAAGTCGTTTCCATGACACTTCTTGTAAACACAACTCTCATATACACACTACGTGAATCCATACGACTGGATTACTTCGTCAAACCGTGTGTTCCAAGACCTAGAAGCTTGCTTAAGTCCATAAATGGATCGCTTAAGCCTGCACGCAAGATGCTCACTTCCTTCAGCAATATAACCCTCTGGTTGGCGCATGTAGATGGGTTTATCAAGACTACCATTGAGGAAAGCAGTCTTGACATCCATCTGCCAAATCTCCAGATCCATATGGGCCGCAATGGCCAAGAGAATCCGGATCGACTTAAGCATGACAACAGGCGAGAAGGTTTCATCATAATCGATACCCTCTTTCTGAGTGAAACCTTTTGCCACAAGTCTAGCTTTGAAAGTTTCAATCTTTCCGTCAGGTCCTCTCTTACGTTTGTAGACCCACTTGCAACCGATGGGTTTAACCCCTTCAGGAAGTTCTACAACGTCATACACATCATTTTCATGCATTGATTCGATTTCCGAATCCATTGCAACTTGCCAAAGCTGTGCATCTTTGTCTTGGATTGCCTCTTTGTATGTCCAGGGGTCAGAGTCATCTTCACCAGGTAAGTTGTCCGAAGACTCTCCCAAACACAACCATCTTTCAGGTTGGATGATGATCCTCCCACTGCGACGAGGCATATTCTGAGGTTGTGTACTAGTGTTAACACGTGGTGCAGTTGATGGTGCTGCATCTAGTACGGGTGGTTCAGGCGGGTTTGTATCCCTCATCTCTTCTAGGATGACCTCACTCATGGGTTTGTGATTGTTCATATAATCTTCCTCCAAGAAATGAGCATTGGTGCTGACAATGATCTTTTGGTCTCTTGGACTATAGAACAATCCACCTCTCGTACCTTTGGGGTACCCTATGAATAGCCGTAATTCAGTTCTCGACTCCAACTTATCAGCATCCTTGCGCAACACATGTGCAGGACAACCCCAGATCCGAATGTGTTCAAGGTTAGCCTTTCGGCCTGACCACAACTCCAAGGGTGTTTTGGGTACTGATTTGGAGGGAACTAGGTTTAGAATATATGCCGCTGTTTCTAAGGCATAGCCCCAAAACGAAGTAGGTAGCTCAGAATAGCTCATCATCGACCGAATCATGTTCAATAGGATTCGGTTCCTGCGTTCTGCCACACCATTTTGCTGTGGTGTTCCTGGCGCAGTAAGCTGGGATGTAATCCCGGCTTGTGACATGTATTCCAAGAATTCAGCGCTAAGGTACTCTCCACCTCGATCAGATCGAATGGATTTGATGGATTTATTATGCTGATTCTCAACTTCTGCCTTAAATGCTTTGAATTTATCAAAGGATTCAGACTTCCGTTTCATCAGATAAACGTATCCAAATCTTGAGTGATCATCAATAAAAGTGATGAAATACTCAAAACCACCTTTAGCCTGAATAGACATTGGACCACACACATCCGTATGAATCAAGTCCAACACACTTTCTGATCTGTTGCCCTTGGATTTGAAAATCCTTTTCGTCATTTTACCCTCTAAGCAGGATTAGCAAGTCGGTATCGGTCCTATTTGGAGTTTATCCAAGGGACCGTCTTTCACCAACCTTTGAATTCGCTTGAGGTTAATATGACCCAGCCTCAGATGCCAGAGAAGTGTTTGATTCACATCTGAAGAAACTTTACGTTTCTTTGAACTCGATGATGTGCTGTAAATAGCAGGTACAGTACAGTTAATGGTATAGAGATTGTTAGACATAATACCCGTACAAATGACCTCATTGTTACGAAAAATAGTAACGTCATTCAAACTGAAAGTAACCGAATATCCATCCAAATACAATTTGGAAACCGAAATAAGGTTCCTTTTAAAACCAGGTACTAACAAAACGTCTCTCAAAACCAATGTTTTATCCAAAAACGGTAAACTGACTACTCCCACTGCAGAAACCGCTACGTGCGTAGCATTCCCCATGGTGACGGTGATCTCCCTTGCATTAAGTCTTCGGGTTTGTGAGAACCCCTGCAAGTCAAAACATACATGATCAGTGGCTCCCGTATCTACAACCCAAGTATGTGTAGAACGAGCCGCTAAACAAGCTTCGACTACTAATGCACAAGATTTACCTTTAGGATTGCCTCTTTGCAGAGGACAAGCCGCCTTGTAATGTCCCTTCTCTCCACAACGGTAACACTTCCCCTTAGGCTTCTTTATCCCTCCCTGAGGTCCTCCCACTCTTTGACTTGCTCGATTTTGAGTTTGGCCAACCTGTTTCTTCTTCTTCTTAATTCTGCCTTTCGGCTTAGAAGGTTCAGAAACAGCGGTCACAAGTACCTGAGGTTCAACCCGAAGAACTTCCTCAGCTTGCACAAGCTCATTGAGTAATTCGGATAATGTGTACAACTTTTGATTCATGTTGTAGTTCATCCGAAACTGATCAAAGGATCTGGGGAGAGACTCAATAATAATATCGACCTGGGTTTCCCCATCGATCTCAGCACCAAGGACCTCAAGTTCATTGAGATGACCAATCATCTTTAGAACATGTTCCTTAACAGAATCACCATTCCCCATGCGCATAGTCATAATAGCTCTCATAGCTTTCTGACGCGCTTGGCGACCATGGTGCCCGAACATTTCCGTAAGGCTATAGATCATATCAGCTGCAGTTCGGACATGTTGATGTTGATGCTGCAAAATGCTTGACATAGAAGCCAATATATAACATTTTGCCATCTCATCAGCCCTTTTCCAGCTGGTATAAGCCTCACGCTGTTCTGGCGTGGATTCATCAGTAGGTTCAGGGGGGCAAGCCTGAATGAGGACATATTTGTGTCCGTCAGCAGTAAGAACAATATCCAAGTTTCTTTTCCAATCAATATAATTGGAACCCTCGAGTTTATTCTCTTTGAGAATCGTAGCAAGCGGATTAAGAGACATAGTGAAGCTGAAATAAATAAATAAATAAACATCACATAAACAGTCATATAAAATTTTGAAGCAGATTATATTGATAAGCCTTGAAACAATATAAAAAGCATCCCCCAACACCTTAAGTTCTTACACATAAGCCACTATAGGTGGACAGTACATATAATACCTCAAGTAGATCTTAAAATCTTTAACTTATCTTCCAATCAACCTTAGCCTTCTGATTGATAAGTTAATAGTTGGTCCTCCTAGCCATGCAAAAATAATTAATTACCTTTCCTATAGGGAAATAATTAATTAAGTCGCATCTAAGTGAATACCATAATTTAATATTTCAAAAATGATTTCTATAAAGAGTAACTCTACCAGAAGGAGCAGTTACCTAAATAAAACATTTTTCCAATATTATCAATTTGATTTAACCAATGAATACTATAATCAGTGTCTCCTATAGGGAGGAAGACTCATTGTCAACGCGAACACTAATTATTTCATTTTAAATCAAATTATGTTTTTACGAAGTCTAAACCAATGAAATCCATAATCAGCATCTCCTATAGGGAGGAAGACTCATCGTCAACGCGAATGCTAATTACTTCATTATTTTAAACCAATTATGGAGGCTAGATTATCATCGTCTTTCGAATTAAATCGAATAATGATAATATTATCACACTTAGTAATTTTTCATCAAGGTTTTTACCATTTTCAAGCATAGCACATAAACAATTATCGCGAATAATTTAAACATGCTATCCATCACATGAAAATAAAACAACCATGGAAATAAAATAAATTATCCAATCATCATGGTCTTCATTTATCTTCGAACGAGCTTGAAAATCTTGACTCTTCTCGAAACGGGCTGATCTTCACGAGAAAACGGGCCCACGAATTGGCCCGTTAGGGTTTCGGCCCGTTAGGGTTTGGAAAACCCTAACCGCAAACCCTAGCTGCCATCGCCATCACCGCTGCTGCCGCCGAGCCGCCGCTGCTTGGAGCTGGAGGGGACCTCGCCGGAGGTCTCCCACTGGATGTCGCCACCGCCGGTCGCCGGAGAAAACGGAGAGCAGCAGCAAAACGCCACCGCCGCCGCTGCACAGCCGCGAAGCGGCTGCCGCGTGCAGCAGCTACTGCCGCCGCCTGTCCTCCGCCCTCCACGCCGCCTGCTGCCGTCTGGGAGTCGCCGGCGTTCAGGGAGAACGCCGGTCAGCAGCCTCGCGCCGCTGCAGATCGCCGCGAGTCGCTAGGGTTCCGAGGAACCCTAGCTCGCGCCGCCGCTGGGCAGCAGCGTTTCCGCCGCCGCCGCCGCGCTGGGCTGCCGCTGCTCCCTCCTCCGACCTGCTCCCGTCGTCGAGGGGGTCGAGTGGTGGCTCCCACCGGCGAAACCGAGCCACAACAGTCGCTAGGGTGAAAACCCTAGTGCGCTGCGTTCGTCGCCGTCGAGCCGCCGCCGCCGCCGTCGATTTCCGACGTGTGCTTCACCACCTCTCCTCCGGAATTGATCGGTTACATAGATAGGGAATATTTACATCGAATTTACAACAAAAAACGAAAAATAAAACCTAATCTAACACGATCAACCCTCGTGTTTTACAAACGCGGCCACAAACAGACCGATTTTAATACATAATTAAAACCGAAAAACATTCATATTAACCATGACAATTGGATCTCTGCAAGAACACAAAATTCGCATCCAATACAATAATATGAAACACATAATTTTAATTAATCAATTAACAGAGCCGAGTTGGCTCTGATACCAATTGTTGGATCCGCGAAGATCGCTCGGATGTTAATCGATTAAACAAGAATTATAACATGCAATTTCCTAGATCTTAAAGCGGAAACAGATCTAGATTGCATACCTTGTCGGGGCAGATCCAGCCGGTATAATGATATTTGGTGAAGTATTCCACGCACTAGATCTCTGCACACGAGATCTAGCTCTTCTCGTAAACCTTGAGATCTTCTAGTGTATTCCCGAGCACAGAGAAGAATTCCGGATGGACGGAAATCTTTCTTCTCCCCTTCCCCGTAAAACCCTAGCCGCCACTTATCGTTATGTGAGCCGATAAATTCCGTGTGTGAAATCCCTAATCACCATCTATATATATAGAGGCAGATTAGGGTTAGGGTTTCTCTTACTGGGCCAGGCCTGCTTCTGTTGGGCTACACTAGGGATCTTAAGGAGGATATGGACTGGGCCTCCCAATATAATTAATAATCCAAGTATTCTCTGGGCCCGAATACTTTACTTAATTATATAAATATTATTTCACTCCACTATAGAAATAATATTGCACTGCCGTCCATCTCCCAAATTATTACGCACTGGGCTCCTTTTTGGATTATATTATTTCCCGTGTTAAAGATATCGCATGTCCATTAATTAATTAAGCTTACTGATAGCTCTATTAATTAATATCTCATTCCGAGAGTAGTACCCGCTCGACCTTATTATTATATCGGAACTTAATCCACCTGCAGGGTTTAATATAATAATCTTTGGAGCGCCTCAAGGGGACATCATCAACTCGGACTCAGCCGAGACACGATTTCTAGCATTAATATTAATTATCATATTTATAATATCATTACCCAAGATATCGAGATGCTTTGAGTTACGATAACTCTCACTCATTGATAAATCAAAGTAATAATTATCATAAATATATAATTCAATATTATATGTCTAGAATTAAGAAATAATAATCGTCTGAGATCTTTGATCCTTTATTAAATCAGTACAAAAGGATTTATCTCACCGCGATCCTGTTCAATGCAACTGGATGCATTAGTATAAGCTACTTAGCCAAGATCAGCTAATATCCAGCCTTATACTACAACCTTAACAAGTAATTTGTCCACAATTACTTAGATTGCGAACACTATTTAAGTATATAAGAAAGTGATAATATGATCTTCCGTGTGAGCCCACACCATATTATCTATAATATATACTACAGGACGATATTTTGCATAACCATAACACGAATAAATATGCAAAAACATATGACATTATTTATTTCATAAAACAGGAAGAAGTACTATATAACACAGCATAAAAAGTATGCTTTTCAGTATATAATCCCAACATCGCAGAGAAGAGGGAGGCGGAGAAGAAGAGGAAGATTCGAGAGAAATGGAGAAAATGACAATAATGGGAGGCGGAGAAGTGAGGGGTAGGGTTTTGACCCCTCACGTATTGGGCTCCCCTCTCCCACCCCTAATTTTGGGCTGCACAATTAGGGGCCCAATTATGGTTAATTAACCATAATTAGGGCCCTTATTTTTATTTGATGGGATGGCCCATTATGGCTAATTTTTTGCCAAAAAATGGAAGTGTAGCTAATAGTTGAGACGGACCGAAACGGCATCTGTAGCTAATTAAATGAGACGGAGGTAGTATATGATATTGTCTATTGACACACTAAAAAAATATAAGAATTAAAAAAATAATAATAATTTGCCATAAATTTAAACTTTGTAACATCTAAATACAATTAATTAGTTGGTTAAAAAATATTAAATGACAATTATGATATACCATCAATATATTTATTTCAAAAGAAAAGTTAAAATAAAAATATTACTATAAAATAAAAGTTACTATTTATAGAATATCAAACTTACTATATACGGCAGCCCGGTGCTGCTATTAGTATATAGATGAGACTGGGGTATTTTTTTAAAGAGATTCAACAAAATCCACGGAGTATTAAAATCCATAGACGGTTGAATACCTACAGATTTTGTTAAGATTTTGAAAGTCTACATTGAATAGCTCTAGATTTAAAAAAACTTCTAAATTGAATAACGTTAAAATTTAAAATCTAAAAAAATCGATTAGAATCTAAATTAAATACATCCCTTAGCCAAATAACCCCTTAGTTGCTTCATAGTTTAAAATTTGCTTGCCTTAGATGATTCATTCTTATTCAATAGCTTAGTAAAATATTTCATCCGTCTCTCTCTCCATCGGAAACACTTTTTCAATTTAAGCGTAACAAATCAAATGGATATATGTGCTTCGATTTGAGATGGTTCAAGTAGAATGAAATGGATGGATCAATAACTCTATTTTGCAACAATTGCTTCCTAGTTTGCCTGTAATTGATGAACTAAGTGAAGAAAATTTGTTCGATCAATACCTCTATTTCAGCTATCTTGTCTAATCTTTTACTATTGAAACAAGTCTATATTACAAATCTAACTAGTAAAATTATGAACATGATCGATGCGAAACTGGTTTTACCCTGCTTGTCCTAAAATGTATAGATAAAAAATAAATAAAAACAAAAGAGGTGAAAAAGAAAAGAAATAGGGGGGAACCCAAACCTAGATAGAGATAAAAACTAGCTAGGCAGGTCCTATCGATCGTTGTGCATTGCGTGTTCAAACCTCACCTACCTACATTTGCCGATCTTCTCCTCTCCTCTTTACCACTTTACCCCTCTCTCTCTCTCTCTCTCTCTCTCAAAACAAGAAGGGAGAAAAGGGGACAGAGAGACATAGGGCAGAGAAATGTGGATATAATTCCCATCATATCCTGTCCCTCCATTTACACTCTTCTGATCTGATCATCATTACGCCATTTCTTGCACTTGTATGCAAACTCTCTCTCTCTCTCTCTCTCTCTCTCAGTCAAAAATGCATGCAACTGCAACATCATAGATTCATAGAGAGAGGAGAGGGGGCTTTAAATGAATTCCCGACATCATTTCTGGCAAAACACAGAGAGGGGAAAATCTATACCTCTGCAAAACCCCCCACTTTCTAAGGCATCAATGCCAATTCCAATTCCAATTCCAATTCCAATTCATCAGAAAGAAAGAGAAAGAGTTTGAGTTTGAGTTTGAGTTTAAGTTTGCTTGCAAGAATGGATTTGCATGTAAGTCAAGCTGAAGAAATTACTAGCTATAGTAAAGGGGAGAGAGAGAGAGAAAGGTGAATAATTTGCAGAGGAGAAGCGTGCATGTCTTTTAGCCCCTACTGCACTGTACTACTGCACATGCATACATACGTGCTTCTCTCCTATTGCTTATCATTACTTCCCCTTCTCTCTAACTTCTTTTATTACTATTACAACTGCATTAGTATATGCAGTGTATATCAGTGTTATTAGAAATAATTCAATGCTTATTACTAGCTTCTACATTCTCATTTAAAATGTATTGTTTTTCTATATATTGACCGACTAGTTCGAAATAACTAATTTTCTTAATTTTTTACTTTGAAAAAGTTCAACCAAAATAAGTATGGACATTATCATTTTTTCTACTAATTATGTACTTAATAATTCTCGTATTCAAAAGAAACATGACATTGTAAACGCGATAGAAGAAGAAGTGATACATTGTAAAGCAAATTAGTATGATCACGTTCATCCATTTAAAGAGTATCAATGATTTAATTGATAATATCTTACTATGGATAATGGATCATCTATTACACCAATATATAGATGATTACTACGTATTAAAAATATTTTCGATACCAACATTTTTGTTAGTGGAAAGTTAATTTTAATTACTTATTATTGATTTTAAAAATATTTTCTATACGTACATGTGTCCACCGAACTACTCCTTCCTTCCCTAAAAGCTCTTCACCTTCTATTTTTAAACATAAATCAACTATCACAATATATCTATTATCACAAATGTTCCTCTGCCCACCGTAAACACTCTTAATGTGTCAACCGCTAACATGACAATGTTAGGTTTACTTTTTAAAATAGGTTATGGTATATATTAATTTTAATTATGTTATTCATTATTTTAATTATGTTATTCATTAATAGTATTGCACGTTATCCATGGGCATAATAAGAATCTCTCGGTAGGTAAGGGTCATTCCTCTGTCTACAATACCCTTTTAGCATCACATAATTACTTTACCTATCCATGACGCTATACTAAAGTGATGGGACACGATCTCAGCTATTGATAAACAATACAAGTCTATTATATCATTTTTAGAATTCATGAAGTGAATACTATGTAGAGTTTTAGGGGACTAAGTTGAGGGAGTATAATTAAAAAAAAAAATCCAAATTCACAAAATATACATAATCAGTGTGCCATACATTTACCTGCATCACTATTTGCCTCCTCGAGAGGGGCCGTGACGAAGTCACATTCTAATATAATATCATCGTTTCTTGTTATTATTCTCATTTAATTTGTATTCAGGAATCAATAAGGAAATATAAAGTCGGCATTTTAAAAAATTCAACCTGAAATTACATCGCCCCAACAATGCAGTGTATAGGATTTTTTTGTTAATTTTGCTTTGTATTCCGATTTCCGACATTAAATTTTAACATTTATTTTAAAATGAAAAATAGATTAAAACGCCGTAATACTGGATTAATAATACATAATTAATTGATAATTAATTAACTGGGAGTAAGAAGAAATTAAATACACAGCAGTTAGGTGTCAAATTAAATAGAGTGATGCTATTCGGCCATAATGTGGCCGGCCATAATTTAACTTGTTTTATTTTTTATAATATCAAATAATTTATATATTTATGCCAAACTTTTTTAGATTATAAAATACTCAAAAAGTGATACTCCGTATTTTTTTAGTATTTTTTAAAATTAATCCTTTAATTATTTGATAATTTTTACTATTTTAAAGTATTTTTTACCTTTTTTACCTAAAAAATGAAAATAATATGTAATTTTTGGGGAAAAAATATTTTTTAATTAAAATATGAAATTAATAAATTATTGTTATCATTTACAATTTTTAAAATTACAAAAAATATGAAAAATATTGTTGTGTGGCCGGCCACATTATGGCCAAATAGCATTATTGAATTAAATATTGTTGAATTGGGAGATTTCTTCACCTAAAAAATGCCAGCTGTCGTGCTAAATCGTATGTACACGTCACTAGTGATTCTTTACCACTCTTAATTACAGTAATTAATTAATTAATTAATTAATTTTTCTTTCTTTTTAGGAAAAAAAAAAACCCTAAATTTTTTCAACGTTTACAATGAAAGGTAGGGTTGGTCCCTGTAATTAACTCAGCACCATAGTATAATATGCAGAAGTAAAATACTAAAATGTAAATAAAGTGCCAGTTAATTATTATTTTATGGAATATTAAAATTTCTCCAAATCAAATTAAGTAAATAATAAATGGAGAAATTGTTGGAAAAACATTTCTACGAATCCGTACATGAAATAAAATCAAAATAGAGAAAAAGCTAAGAAAAAACCCATGTGAAGAGGAGAGGCCAACATCACACGTTATGTCATGGGAGAAAGAAAAAGGAAAAGGAAAAAAAGAAGGTTAGATATTATTATGAGCATTCACTTCTCTCCTCCTCCTCCACTAATAATGGGAATGAAGAGTTTGATGGTACAAGATGTGGTGCTTTATGTACAACACATGCATGCATGCATGTTAAATCATCATCGTCGTCGTCATCGATCGATCTCTGCTTCAAATCTAAACCTTAGATTGCATTGGATTGGACCACTTATCACTCCTGCAAAAAACACAACATATACATGTATACATATGGTGATGACAGTGACAGAGGTATAAGTATAACCATGGTTGCAGAGAGAAAATGTTATATGGACCCCCATTTGTACCTGCTAATACACCACCACAAATTCTAGAGAGAGAGAGTTGAGGTGGAAGTGATGAAGAGGTACTAGGTTTAAGAGACGAACTAGAACAGCAGCAGAGAGAGAGAGGGGGGGTAAGTGGTAAGCGAGCGGAACCCTTGTTGGAGAAGGAGAACACGTGCAAGCATAGACAAGAAGCAATGCCACGTCGTCATTTGCACGTGCCCTGCTTCTCCAACGTGGGCTACGGCTCGCCATTGTTGTTGCCTTCTGTTGTTACCTATACAAGAACTAACACTTCACTGCTGCTTCTTCTTCTTCTTCTTCTTCTTCTTCACGGTGGAATGGGGGCATGTATTTATACTAGTGGGGGGGGGGGGGGGGGGGAGGAGAGAGAATGAAGAGAGAGAGAGAGAGAGAGAGAGGGGGTAGAGTCTTGGAGTGGCCATTCTTTAAAGACTCGTCATCATGGATGGATCCAAGGGAAAAGCAAAACAACTGGTGGTAGTACTCCCTTCGTCCCGCCCGATTTGGCCCATTTCGTTTGGGCACACTTTTTAAGGAGGAGTAAATTACATTAATTAATAACCTTGAATTTGTGTTCCCAATAAAGGAAAATTAAAACTAGCCAATCAAATTAATTCTTAACAATTTAAAAGTATTAAACTAAAAAAGTGAAAGTGTAATGTTGGTCCCAAAAAGGAAATAGGCCAAGTCGGCCGGAACACCCCGATTTGGAAAACGGGCCAAATCGGGCGGGACGGAGGGAGTAGTAAATACTAGTACTACACCATTATTATTATTATTATTATTATTATGGCTTCATTTTCGATATTCAATAACACGAGTCTTTGCGTTTTCTTTGGCCCATGCACTTTCAAACACATACATGATCATCATCGTCATCTCTCTTCTAGAGAGAGAGAGAGAGAGAGGGGGGCTCTCCTACTACTCCCTTTATTTGGAAAGAAAGATGGAAGAGACAGTGGATCCATGGACATGGTTACTTTCTTCTCTTTAATAATTGAAATTTTGGAGTATGAATTGTTTCACGCAATATATCTCAGATTTGACCTCTACTCCCCCCCTACTCCACACGCCTCCCATTACCTTTTTATTTATGGACTCAAAAATTCAATATATTTTGTAACATCTTTTATCTAAGTCATATACCAAATGATTTGTTTTATGAAACATGTGTTCATGTAACATGTATTCAAACTTCATATATAATTCAAAACTTACATGGATTTCATATGTTATATGATTTGTAATGTAACTTAATTAGTAGCACATATTGTCAACTTCTAGTTAGTTTTATGGCTAGGGCCACAAAATTGTTTTGCAGTGACAAATTTAGTATTCCCCCAACTCATTTTACTAGTCTTATTACTTTTCGATATGATAGTATAGATACATTGTTAAAGGTGAGAAATAAGGGGTTTATATTGAAATGTAAGTGTTAAATATTTTCATTTTAGAAAACAAGATTACAGAAGTGGAACAACCCAATATAAATACGTACATTAATAGAATTTCGTCTTATCTAAAAGCTCGAACTTGTAGAGAGATGTTGTATTTATTGGTTTATATTAGTAATTCACAATACTCTCTCTTACTTGTGGACTCGACTTTTAACACAACACTCTCTGAATAGGAAACCCAACAAACGTACACTTTTAATAGTATATGTGGAGTTGTTATCAATAAGATTTGAACACAGAACCTCAGCATTAGTCTAACTCTAATACCACGATAGAATTTCATATCATCGTAGAGCTCAAACTTTTAGAGAATAATTAATTCGCAGTATACATGACTACTGAAATGGAACATAAAGAGTACTAAATTTCCTCTACTAAACGATTTTGTCTTTTAACCCTTCACTATAAAAAATTGAATACTAGCTAACATTTAGTGTAGCTAATTAGGAATATATTGGACCAAACATGAAAATTTAGAATGTATTCGAAACAAAATAAAGATTTAGTTTGTGGTAAATTCTCATATTTAGCTTAATCAATAATACCACTTTTATTGATCCACTTTTGATCATACAATATTACTAGGGGAAAAAAAGAGTACACAACTTAGAAAGTATAGAGAATAAAAAGTCGGCAGAATAGTAAGAATTGTACTTGAAAATAATTAATACTGTATAAAATCGTACAATACCATATGTTAGGCAAAAAGGCATGTCCCCATAACGTATAGCAAGAATAAGATTAATTGTGTAGAACCTACCTCACTACATTAGATATTTAAATTATTCATGAAAACTTTCATAAATTTCATGCATCTAAAGTCAACCACGGCTATTAATTATACTAATATACAGAATGTATAAATATTTTCACGATTCACTTTAATGTTATGTTGAAGTTAGATAAATTAATAAAATACTAGTCACTTTGCCCTTTCTACTTAAACCACTTTTTATATTGGATATCTCGTTTATTTTGAGTCATTTCCTAATATAACAATAATTAAATCTAACAAGATGAATAGATAGAAAACCACACACACGATCTTTAATCTTCGTGTCTCAAAAGATAGGGACAAAGAGAGTATTTAGCTGGGGTGGAATTAATTAGATGTCATAAAGAATCGGCCTAACTTAGAATATACAGTAATTAATTATAGTCTCAAGCGAATTTTTCTTTAAAAGTCTAAGTTAATTTTCTTTTATTGATCACTAAATTATTTCCCCTTAAATGGTAGCTTTGAATTTTGCTTTTGATAATAAATGTGACATAGTAATACACTGTTGAAATTATGTACTCATCGAACATGATATTCAAATTTCTTTCTTTAATTTTCAAAATTGCTAAGCATACTAACTCCTAGACTCTATCCTATTCATAAAAGGCCTCAATGTAATAGACGATATCAATTCAACTGCAAAATAATGCATTTTCCCCCGAGTACAATCACATACTCCGATTCAAATTATTTGTCATAATTGGATTGGGACATGACGATATTAAATTGATTAAACCTTTTTTTTTTTAAGTTAAATTGATTAAAACTTGAAAAACTATTACTATCATTTATATTACTACAAGAATTATTAACTAATTATGGAAGAATGATAAGAGACAACATCTTTCTTTTTTCCTTTTTTCTTTTTAAAACATACTTCGTGTTAAATAAAAATCAAATATCATGTATTCCCCTCTATCATCTTTGTACTTTTATTATATTTTCTCGGTTCAAGACAAAATATGTTTACTCAAATTTTAGAATATAGCTTTATATTCATTATTTCTTTGTCAATTTAAAAATTCAACCGAAATTTCTTTAAATATTCAATAGACTTCGATTGATATATCATTTAAACATTAAATAAATAAGACTGAAAAAATACTTTAACATTCAATCGTTATAAAAATTAAAATTTTATACCGATCACAGAGAGAGGGTGAAAGAAGTACAATACAGCTACATTTTGTTGGAAGAATCTTGATATTTAATGTACGCTGCTTGAATTTTCACCTAACAATTACACGAATTTCATGAAAAAGGAAAATAATGGTGATAATATTTATTTTGAAGAAATTAAAAAAAAATGAAATGATGGGAGAAGAGAACTAGAGAAGTGCAGTGGAAAAAGCAAAAAAAAGCAGTACGTGAAATTATTCACGTTAGTCTCAAGACACGCATCTACGATGACTTATTCTCCTAACGTATCGGTTTGAGGAGAAACATTTCAACAATTGACGAAAATGTTTTGGTTGAATGGTACTAAGATGGTAGAAATCACTTCTAGATCTCAATCCGTCACTGCTCAAGAGGGAAAGACAAAAAAGAAGATGATGAATGTCATATAACAATACGTTTGTTGCCTTGTTGGAGTGTTTGGAAAGAAATAAATTAATGATATCCATGTTGGGTTTATTGAATAGGTACTGTATCCTATAATGTGCTAACCACTGTAGCAGGTACAATGCTGAATACAGAGAGATAACTTGCCAGGGGCGAAATCTACTATTCAAAACAAAATAGATAGATAAGATGATAGAGGATGGGGCGATTTCCTCTATCAAGAAACGAACGAAAGGAAGTAAACGATACAAAGGTAGACGCGGGAGCACTGCCCGACGTTCACACCGGCAAAGAAAAGGAAAATTACGCAGCAAAAGAATAGAATATTAGGTTTATTGATTGATTGAATGAATATTCACGGCAATACACCCCACTCCTTATATAGACCTAAACCCTAGGGTTGGTTCGACTTACGGCCCGGGAAAGAACCAACAAGAAAACCCGGAACGGACCCAAATAACTAACGGTCTAAGCCCAACGAATAATTAAATAATACCCTATACTCGTATCAACTCCCCCACCCTTGAAAACCACCTTGTCCTCAAGGTGGAGATACAATAAATCTTTGTACACTTCCTCAAGCGCATAGAAGCCAAAAATAACCGAGCGTCGGGAAACTTCTCGTGACTTCAGCCTTTCTTTTCCCAAGCCTTCACCCTTTTTATTTGGTATAAAACCAAATGGATCAGCCTCCTTTTCGTCAAGATAGTGCAGGTAAGCTTTGTCGTCCCCATACGAACCAAATTCATTTTCAATCTTGATATTTAATGTTCGCTGCTTGAATTTTCACCTAACAATTACACGAATTTCATGAAAAGGGAAAATAATGGTGATAATATATTTTTTGAAGAAATTAAAAAAATGAAATGATGGGAGAAGAGAAGCAGTGACGGATGCAGAAAAAATCTCGAGTGGGGGCTTTATATTATAAATTTTGAGTTCAATAGAAATATTCTTGATATTTGGTTTGGTAGTAAGGGCTTTTACATTGTAATCTACACAAAATAGTAACAATTTGATAATTTTAGAAGAGTAAAATTTTAATTTTTTTAATTTAGTAGGGGCTTAAGCCCCCAAACCTTCCTTCTTAAATATGCCACTGAAGAGAAGTGCAGTGGAAAAAGCAAAAAAAAAGTAGTACGTGAAATTATTCACGTTAGTCTCAAGACACGCATCTAAGATGACTTATTCTCCTAAAGTATCGGTTTGAGGAGAAACATTCAACAATTGACGAAAATGTTTTGGTTGAATGGTAGTATGGTACTAAGATGGTAGAAATCACTTCTAGATCTCAATCCGTCACTGCTCAGGAGGGAAAGACAAAAAAGAAGATGATGAATATCATATAACAATATGTTTGTTGCCTTGTTGGAGTGTTTGGAAAGAAATAAATTAATGATATCCAATCTCTAGGGGATTAAGTTAACCGTTAAGAATACTACTTTGGAAGTAGTTAAGTTTAGTATACTTGGAAATGGATATATTCATCTTTTTATTTTTATTTTTTGGTCCTCTTCTGCATATTCCTTCCACGATTGGTGTAGTTGACCATTTTCTCGGTGCCCTTGTATGAATTATTTCGTAAGGGATTCAAGCTAATACCCATATACTCGTTATTTTAATTTTATTCATTTAACTTTGAAAAAACATCTTAACAACTGAACTTTAAATACTCTCACACTATTACAAATAGTTGTTTTTCACTATGAAAAAAAATAAGTTATACATATATGAAAAGAGTTCGTATATAAATAAGTTCGAGAAAAAAAATAAAATTAACCTATCCAAATATCATTGTATAATAGTAGTACATTATTTGTGGAAAAGACTATTTCTCATGGTAAAATAAAAATGTCAACATCTTAATTAATCTAAAAAGTCAAAACTATATTGACTATAGTGGGGTGAATCAAATTCGAGGCAACTATTGTATACCTTTTTCAAAGAAGATTTTATTGTTCAAATTCGATAGTAATACTTCACACCTAAAGTTTACATCACACAATTAATGTCAAAGACTTTCAAGAATAAGAAGTATAATGTGATAAATTATCAAAGTATTGTAATGTGACGAAAGCTTATAAGTTGTCAAAATATTGGATGATATTATAGTTTATAAGAAAGAGACTAAGAAAAATACAATTTTAAAATTACAAAATTAAAAAATATAAAATGAAAGAATTTGTATATATAATTTGTTAAGATCTTTATTGAATTGTATATTTAGTAGTAGGAAATACAAAGGTAGAAATAGGCTATATGGCAAAAAAAATGTAAAATTCTCAAAAAACAATTTAAGTTAAGATGAATGAACTTATGGGAGAGTTGATAAGAATGTTCAGTTTTCTTATCTTACTAGTTTTGCCAAACCGGCTTCGCTCGGCAACCTTATTTTGTTATTTTTGTTATTAAGTTTGTTTTTAATATATTTATGGTTTCTTATTTATTCAATTTTATGATTTTGAAGACTATTTGTCATCTCAGGATACTCTTGGTAAGAAAATTTTAATATACACAAAAATATTAATTGATTTAACTTTTTGTTGAACATTGTGAAAGTAAGAATGTTAAACATGTGCTAATATGGTGAAAGTATCCAAGACTTTTTTTAATGTGACGTCCATGCTTCGATTTACACGACATAGTGTAATATATTACTCGTATATAACTTTTCTCAGATTTGTATGAAATAAGAATCTTATCTATATATATAGAAGAAATTTCATATAATAAGTAGAAAGTTTGGTTTAATTGTTAAAGTATGTTTTTTCTTCATTACTAATTTACTGTTAATTATGGATAATACTAAGCATTTATGAAAAGAAAACATGTATTTGTTGAGGAAATTAAATACATAATGGCACCACGGAAAAAAAAATATATAGGGTATGAAAAAAAAAAGGTTTTAAACATGGTAAATAGTAAATACGTGCACCTTATTAAAAATCTTATTAACTAAATCCCTAAAATTAAGGGGAAACGGTTGTTATAGATTATAAATATTACTATTATTTAAATATTTTGTACTCCTATATTATAGCTAATAGCTAATTAAATTAAACGTAGTTGATAACTATCTTTTTAAAAATAACTTCTCATAGTGAAATGACAATTCTACCCTTAATTTGGAGGGAAAAAAAATTAACTTTTTGTTTTCTTTTAATATATTAATAGATGAGCATACTCTCACGATTTCACGTTTTCCAATGTATTTAATTGTATTTAATTGGATGGTATTTAAATTTAGCTTTAGTTATCTGTTTAGGTTGCATCTATATATTATTACTAAAACAAAATACACTACCTAATTTTCCCGCCTAAACTTCATTCCCCCACCTTTTTTTTTAATCCAAAGATTTAATTTTATCCAAAAAAATTAGTGTAGTCAACACTTTTTTTTATATTCATAATTTCATGGTAATATTTAATACACATTTTGATAAAAATAATTGTATCCAAAAATTAATATAGTCAACATCTTCTTTTCACATTCATAAATAATAGTGCATGACATTAATTTTACAACATCAATATTCACAAAATTAATTTACACATTGTTTTAAGCTAATCACATAACATTCAATTCATAATAGTGCATGACATTACATTAATTTACCCATAATCGATATTCTTGCAATTAATTTACACATTTTTTTAAACTAATCACGTGACATTCAAAGTGACTTTCTAACTTATTCAAGTAATTATTTAATTTTTATACATGAATGTATCTTATTTTGCATTCTATTTACTATACTAAAGTAAAATAGTTGGTAACAAATTTCCCGCCTAAATCTATTATTAATTTCACTTATTTATGTTTTATTTATGATCGTTAGACTCCCAATCACAATAGTCCGTGCAAGAATAAATTGAGTATTAATGTTTTCGAAAAACGAGATCTTTAAATACACTTGTGATACATTACATGCACTTATAATTTAATTCAATAACTAATAAATTTACAACCTTTTTTTATTTGAATTTACATTTATATTTAAATTGATTTATTTATTCTTTTATAATATGCCAAATTAAAAGTTCTATGATCTTTTTAATTGAAATGACATCGAAAAAGTTTAATTAACAGGTAACATTAATTAAATTTGACCGAGTCTGTTTCACATACGAGTGCACTGTATTTAACTAATTTATTTTCTATCGATGTTCTCTAAAAGTTTGATATTAAAGTTTCAACATTATTTAGGAAAAGTAATATTTCCTTTAGTATTCAAAAGGAACATAATACAATATTAAATTTGCATTATTTGATTACCTAGCTTTCTAAGTTTTCATGGGACGCCATAGATATTCATACTTTACACATGGTTTCCTCTAGAAAATTCATATTAGCAAAATTATGCAGACATAACTTGCAGTGATGACTTTAATTATGAATTGAAGCAATAACTTACTTAGCTTAAACTAAATATTTGTTTGTAAACTATATACATGTGTATGTTAAAATAATATATTAATGTGCTTAAATCCTTAAATTTTACCCTACAAAATAAATAAATAAATAATTATACATGTTATTGTGTGACAAATTATGCAAGTTTAGTAAATGTCGAAATAATATATACTCATCATTTTCACATTATAATAAATAGATATTGACACAAATAAAGAAAAATGTAGAAATTGCTTTCAAATTTTATTTTACTTCATTAAATGTCAATAAGTCAACATTGTTTATAAAAAAAATTATAAAGTTCATCTGGGGCAACGCCCGGGTACAAAACTAGTTTTTAAAATAATGAGATACCTTACATTTCATTAAATATGCTTGCAAGAAAAGGATGAACGTTAAGCGCATTATACTACGAAATGGGAAATCCTAATAGAACACAACAATCAAACTACGAAATGGGAAATCCTAGGAACTAAACGTTTAAACTGAAACTGAACATAAATCCTAATACTCGAGATCTATTTTATGAAACTGGAAATCCTAGATAACAGCAGACTGGTCAATTAATTCTTTTCAGCCTTGATTCTCTTGCTTCTCTTAAAGACAATTGGCTCCTCCTAGTCATTCTTTGACTCGCTGGACTCGATTCCTTTTGGAGTTGCGTCATTTGCTGTAGAAGTAGTGATGTCATCATTTGAGAAGCCCTCCTGAAAAATAAACACAAATATGGATTTAAATATTTCGTATACATAACAAAAATATACCATTTTGTATAAATTTTAACCTTATTTACCTTTTCCTCCATCTCTTTTTCTTCACATTGGCCATATTTTGCAATTAACTTGGGATCCATGCACACTTTGGATATCATGTATGCACCTTTGTTCATCTCCAATTCATATTGTTTCATGTGAATTTTTAAAAGAGCAGACTTATTCATCAATGAATCAAAGTCGATTGACATGATAGATGATTGGTGTTTATTTGTTAGGTTTTTCGTTGCGTTTTCGTGTTAGTTTTCATTATGTTTTTGTGTCTTTTAGTGTGTCTTTTGGCTATGATTGTTGGTTTGGAGTTTTGGGTATCATAGGAGCAAAAGGGGAGAAATGGGAAGAAAACGGGACGAAAAGTGCACGAAGAGAAGGCAAAGCCGTGAGATACCAGAACCTCATCTGGACGACCGTCCAGATTTCCTTCACAATCTGGACGATCGTCCAGAAATGTGCGAAGCAGTTATCCAGCAGCTCATCTGGACGACCGTCCAGATTTCACTCCACAATCTGGACGATCGTCCAAAAGTCGGCGACAGCTATTCTTTCCTTATTTATCTAGGTTTTTACCTAGTATATATATATCATCCTTGTACACGAATTATAACAATCTTTTAGCATATTTTAGCTTTAGTTTTCAGATTCAAATACTTTAGTTTAGCTTTCTATTGTTCGGATCCGGATTCGTTCTTCGTTTATTGCAATCCAATTCAAGGCGTTTATTTAATTCAAGTTCTTCGTTCTTCGTCTCAATTTTCGTAAGTTCTTTTATTGCTTTCGTTTATTCGTTTTAATTGCTTGCTTTCGTTTTAGATTCGTTTTCTTAATTGCTCCGTTTAAATTCCTTAGTTTAATTTCGTTCTTTCGATTTCTAGTTTTAAGTTTAGATTCGTTTTCCTTCAATTTCAATTCCTTCGTTTTTCAAAGTTTTCAAGTTAGATTAATTTGCTTTTAATTTCCAGATTTCAATTCATCATGTCTAGATTTATTTATGCTTCTTTCTTTGCTTTCGATTCCTTCGTTGCTTTCTTTATTGCTTTCTTTTCGATTCTTGCCTAGGTAGATTTAATTGCTTTCTAGTTTAATTCTTAGATTTATTTCTTGTTCTTAGATTAGTTATTTACTTGCTTTTATTTACTTGCTTTGATTTATTTTATTTGCCTAGGATTTAAAACAAAAACCCCAAAATATTCTTTACTTGCTTTCTTAGTTTTAGGTTTACTACATAATTAATTGCCCTGTTAAGTTTTCCTTGAGATTCGATACTTTGGTTTTACTTGCTAGTGCTACGATAGGATTTCGTTCTATTGCGAACACTTTTTAGTGAAACAAATTTTGGCGCCGTTGCCGGGGAAAACTTTAGGCTTTTGATTGTGTAGTATTTTTATTTGCTTTATTTTTATTTGTGTTTATTTCGATTTCTTATCTCTCCCACTCGGTGCGTTTAACCCTTTTGTTGAGTGTTGTTTATGCATGGTCGCCGAAGTCTTCAAAGTAATTTAGCGCCCTACGTCGACAACGTCCATCAAAGGAAAGCGATCTTAGCCGCGAAGGAGAAGGAGGAGATTGATTCTCAAGACTTTGGTTTAGTCTTGTTGTTTGCAGAGCCCGAAGCCATGGCAGCTAGAGTCATCGGCGATTTTGCTCGCCCTACATTCACAGCCACCACTTCGGCGATTGTCCTGACGGAAGCGGTCAGGAATCATGAGCTTAAACCTCACCACATGGCGTTGCTTCCTTCCTACCACGGGCTGGCCAACGAGGATGCGTTGACGTTCATCCGAGAGTTTTGCACGGTGGTGCAAACTTTCCCACTCGCGGGACTCACGGAGGACACCTTGAAGATGAAGTGCTTCCCGTACACCCTCAAGGATCGAGCAAGGTCGTGGTATTTGGCGCTCCCGGCCAACTCTCTCGCCACATGGAATGCGGTGTGCGAGAAGTTCATGCTAAAGTACTATCCCAACCGCAAGACTCAAGAGGTGCGGTCAAAGATTATGAATTTCTCCCAACACAACGATGAGCCATTTCACGAAGCATGGGAGAGGTTCCAAGAGCTGCTCCAACAATGCCCTCATCATCAAATGGCACCGGAGTTGCTTTGGCAATATTTCTACGACGCCCTCAACCAAACTTGCCAATTCATGGTGGATAGTTCGGCCGGAGGCAACATAGCGGTCAAGACAGCTGATGAGTTGAAGGATATTTTCGAGACGCTTGCTGCGAGTTCTCAACAAAAATCAGTTAGATCGAGGAACGTGGAGGCGAGTGCAATTTCGATGAGCCCCGACTTGAAGAAGCAAATTGCCGACATGTATAGGGATCTCGAGAATTTGAAGGTTAAGCAAAATGCACCGGCCCCGAAGGAGGAAGAGAGGAAGCCCGATCAATGCGAGATTTGTGGAGAGCTTGGACACATCAAGGAGGTGTGCCACAACATGGGGGAGTTTCAATACGAAGGAGGAGCCGAGGTTTACGCCGCTCAAGGATACCCACCTCAAGTACCACCTCAAGGATACCAAGGGGGATATAATGGACGCTACCAAAATCCGAGGCCGACACAAGGGCAAGGTAACCCCCCTACCTATCCAAATAGGCGTCCTCCACCATATAATAACCCCTATCCTCCTCCACCAAATCCCTACTACCCTCAACCTCCACCATATTATCCACCCCCTCAATACCCTCCAAATCCATATTACCCACCACCTCCATATTACCCTCCTCAATCTAATCCTACACCACCACCACCATACCCGAACTCTCGTCCTCAAGGCCCTCCACAAAAGCCCCCCGCCGATGAGGATCGTTTCCATGCACTTGATGCAAACATAAAGCGGCTCGAGACGGCCATTGGCCAAATTTCGGGATCTATGCACTTAATGCAACAACCGGGGCGGATTCCGAGCCAAGGGATCCAACCACAACAAGCTAACGAGGTGCAATATCCCCCATATGTTCCTCCTTTTCCACCGCATCAAGCCCAAGCCGTCTCGGTGTTGCGGAGCGGGAGACACGTGGACAATGGAGTGTCAATGCCACCTCAAGGAAGCATGGGAAATAGATGGGGCCCAAGTCCCCGTTGGAATGGACCAAAGACGCCGGCAGCACCTCCACATCAACACGCCCGTCCAGCAGCTAATCTGGACGGTCGTCCAGATTCTGGACGGTCGGCCAAAACGCAGGCGCCAGAGCCCCGTCCAGTACCTGATCTGGACGGTCGTCCAGATTCTGGACGCTCGTCCAGATTGCCCAACTCGCCCAACCCAGCAGCTAATCTGGACGATCGGCCAAGTCACCCCGACTCTTCTGGCCGATCGTCCAAATCAGGTGAGCAGCGTACGGAGTCCGACGAGCCCGAGAAGGAAGCCCCGCCTCTACACAAGACTTCCAACCCTTACGTTCCTCCCATTCCTTATCCAAGTCGTGTGAAGAACAAGAAGCGTGATCAACAATTCGCCGATCTTTACAAGCTTCTTTCAAAGGTGGACGTGAACTTGCCTCTCCTTGATGTTATTCGCAACGTGCCACCGTTCGTGAGGTTCGTGAAGGAGTTGACATCGAGGAAGAAGCCGTTCGATGAGATGGAGACGATTGCGGTATCGGAGGTGGCGACATCAATTATGCAACACCCTCTTCCACCTAAGCAACGAGATCCAGGTTCTTTCGTTATCACTATCTCTTTAGGTAATGGTAAGGAAGCATGTGGTATGCTAGATTTAGGTGCCGGTATTAATCTTATGCCTTATTCTATCTTTAAGCAATTAGAGTTAGGAGAACTTAAACCCACTCGCATGAGCCTTCAATTGGCGGATAGGTCTATTAGGTACCCTAGAGGTATTATTGAGGATATTCTTGTTCGCGTAGGGGGTTTGATTGTTCCCGTTGATTTTGTGGTTTTAGAGATAGGTGAGGTACAAGAGAATGGTATTGAGCACACACTTTTGCTAGGTCGTCCTTTCATGGCTACAACTAATACTTTGATTGATGTGAAGAGTGGTGTGATTAAGATGTCAGTTTTAGGAGAGGATGTTTCGTTTTCTGTGCATAAGAGTCGGCCTATGTCATCGGTTAATTTAATTGATAATTGTTCTTTCATCGATAAGGTTGATGCCTTGGCCGAGTGCTCTTTTGTGCAGGATTTTGACACCGAGGAGGTGTGTTGGGGATCCGGAGATCAAATGGAATGGGAGCGAATGGAGAGGGATATTGGAATCAAGCTACCGTTTCCACCTCAAGACCCCGAGCCCGGCTCGAAGATTCCGGAGCCTTTGGAGTTGAAAGAGCTGCCATCGCATTTGAAATATATATTTTTAGAGGGAGGAAATCAAAAACCCGTAATCATCTCTTCTTCTTTGTCTCTTGCAGAGGAAGGAGCTTTGGTGGGCATACTCAAGGAGAACAAGCTCGCTTTTGGATGGAGCTTGGCGGATATACGAGGAATTAGCCCGGCCACGTGCATGCATCGCATCAATCTCGAAGAAGGCGCCCGCCCCAAACGAGATGGACAAAGGAGGCTCAACCCAATGCTCATGGAGGTCGTGCGCAAGGAAATCTACAAGCTATTGGCGGAGGGCATTATCTATGCCATCGCCGATAGTGAGTGGGTTAGCCCGGTGCACGTCGTTCCAAAGAAGGGAGGAATCACGGTGTCAAAGAACGAGAAGGACGAGTTGGTCGCCTCGCGCCCGGTTACCGGTTGGAGGATGTGCATCGATTATCGGAAGCTCAACGCTTCCACCAAAAAGGACCACTTTCCTCTCCCTTTTATTGATCAAATGCTTGATAAGTTAGCCGGGCAAGAGTTTTATTGTTTTCTAGATGGCTTGTCAGGTTACTACCAAATTGCGATAGCTCCAGAGGATCAAGCAAAGACGGCCTTCACAAGCCCTTTCGGGACCTACGCTTATAGGAGGATGCCATTTGGTCTCTGCAACGCACCGGGTACGTTCCAAAGATGCATGATGTCTATTTTTTCGGAATTTATCGGTGATTTTGTAGAGATTTTTATGGATGATTTTTCTGTTTTCGGGTCGTCTTTCCATGATTGCTTGTTGAAAATAGAGAGAGTCCTTAAGAGATGCATTGAGAGTGGTCTTACTTTGAGTGGGAAAAGAGTCATTTTATGGTTAGAAGTGGAATTGTTCTAGGCCATGTAGTTTCGAGTAAGGGCATAGAGGTCGACAAAGCGAAAGTGGAGGTGATTGAAAAATTGCCACCACCTAGTGATGTCAAAGGTATTAGGAGTTTCCTTGGTCATGCGGGCTTTTATAGACGATTCATTAAGGATTTTTCTAAAATTAGCCAACCTCTTTGTCGTTTGCTTGCTCAAGATGTGCCTTTCCACTTTGATGAGTCTTGTATGAATGCTTTTCTCACTTTAAAAGAAAAACTCATCTCTGCTCCCGTTGTAGTCGGTCCCGATTGGTCATTACCTTTTGAGATTATGTGTGATGCGTCTAATAATGCCGTAGGGGCTGTTTTGGGTCAAAGAGTCGATAAGATGCTTCGTGTGATTTACTATGCTAGTTTAACTCTTAATCCGGCTCAAGTGAATTACACCACCACCGAACAAGAGATGCTTGCCGTTGTTTTTGCCTTAGATAAATTTAGATCTTACATCATAGGGTCTAAGGTGATTATTTATAGTGATCATGGTGCTCTTAAACATCTTTTGACTAAAGCCCAAGCGAAACCTAGGTTGATTAGATGGGTCTTATTATTGCAAGAATTTGATATTGAGATTCGTGATAGGAAAGGTAGTGATAATCTTGTGGCCGACCATCTCTCTCGTCTCGATTCACCTCCCCCTTATGCTTCTCTTGATGATATTTGTGATTCCTTTCCCTTTGAGAATGTTAATGAAGTGAGTGCTACTCCTTGGTTTGCCGATATTGCTAATTACTTGGCCGATAAGGACACTAAACCCGTCCTTAACGCTCAAGAAGAGAAAAGGTTTCTTCGTTTGTGTAGGCAATACTATTGGGAGGATCCTCACTTGTTCAAGCTTGGGAAGGATGAGGTGATTCGAAGGTGCGTTCCCGACCACGAGCAAACCGAGGTGCTGCGACATTGTCACGAGGAGCCGAGTGGAGGACATTTTGGAGGCCAAAAGACTGCTCATAAGGTGCTACAAAGTGGATTATATTGGCCTACCTTGTTCAAGGATGCTCAAGCCTTCTACCTTGCATGCGATCGTTGCCAACGCACAGGTTCTATAGGTCGCCGTAATGAGATGCCCCTTAATCCTATTTTAGTGGTTGAGATTTTTGATGTGTGGGGCATCGACTTTATGGGACCTTTTCCTAAATCCCATGGTTTCGAATACATTTTACTTGCCGTCGATTACGTGTCTAAGTGGGTAGAAGCAATACCCACGAAGACATGTGATTCTCACGTTGTCTTGAAGTTTGTGCAGGAAAATATCTTGTGTAGGTTTGGTTTCCCTCGTGTGATCATTAGTGATGGGGGAAAACATTTTTGCAACAAGTTGTTCGCCAAGCTCATGAAGAAGAACGCCATCACTCACAAGGTGGCGACTCCTTATCATCCACAAACCTCGGGACAAGCGGAGACGAGCAATCGACAAATCAAGGGAATTTTAGAGAAGACGGTCAAGCCATCGAGGAAGGATTGGGCCGATAAGTTGAACGACGCTCTTTGGGCATATCGCACGGCTTACAAAGGCGTGCTTGGGATGAGTCCCTATAGGCTCGTCTATGGTAAGTCGTGTCATTTGCCCGTTGAGATAGAGTTCAAGGCGTATTGGGCCCTCAAGCGCATCAATTTCGACCTCGACGATGCTCATGATCGGAGGATTTTGCAAATGGAGGAGCTCGACGAGCTAAGGAACGAAGCCTACGACAATGCCAAGATTTACAAGGACAAGGTGAAACGTCTACATGATAGACGCATAGCTTTCAAGGAGTTCAAACCCGGAATGAAGGTACTTCTCTTTCACTCTCGTCTTCGTTTATTTCCGGGTAAGCTTAAGTCTAGGTGGGGAGGTCCATACACGGTGGTGCAAGTTTTTCCCCATGGTGCGGTAGAAATCAAGAACGAGGATTCGGGATACATCTTCTCGGTCAACGGGCAACGATTGAAGCCGTACATCGAAGGGTCGACATTGCCTCAAACGGTGGAGACGATTCTCATATCCGACCCCCCACTCTCCTCTTGAGTTTTTGGTACGTCAAGCTAATGACGATAAACGAGCGCTTGGTGGGAGGCAACCCACGTACAAAAAAAATATAAAAATTTTAGATTTAGTATTTTTCATTGTATTTCTTATTAATATTTGATTTTTCGTGTTAGTTCGAGTGTCTTTTTGCAGGAATAGGCGTCGACTATCAGCAGCTGATCTGGACGATCGACCAGATTCCTTAAGGATTCTGGACGACCGTCCAGAACTGAGCGAACCAGAATTTGGCAGTAGCTAATCTGGACGACCGGCCAGATTCTTTACGAATCTGGACGATCGTCCAGAATTTCGTGGGCCCCACTCCTTTGCCAAGTCAAACTCGTTTTCAGCCCATTATTTTTTTTAACCTATCTCTTCTCCTTCACCTCTCTTCTCTCTTCTCTTATTTTTCCCACAGCTCACACACCAGCCTACCTCCTGCCGCCGTCCAGAAACCAACACCACCGCCGCTGCACCTTAGCCGCCGTCAGCCCCGCCGCCGTCAGCACACCGCCGGCAGCACATCACCGTTCAGCACACCGCCGGCAGCACATCACCATTCACCCATCGCCGTTCACCCATCGCCGCCAGCTGAGCCACCGCCGTTCACCCATCGCCGCCAGCTCGCCGACGTCGTTCCAGCCACCTTCAGCCACCACCGCGCTGCCGTCGCTCAGAATCACCGCGCTCGGCCAGAATCTCTGCGTCCGGCCAAAATTCTGGACGACCGTCCAGAATTCCAGCTGAATCTGGACGACAGTCCAGATAGGAGACTGCCCCGTTTTTCACTTTCGTGGTTCCTGCTCCGTTCGTGTGCCATCCTTCCTCAAACCACTTCACATCATCACCATGAATCGTACTCCCTACATTGTGAGTCTCGATCGCCACTCACCGGGTGACAACGAGCAACAGTACGGGCGTCGTGAACGGGTTCCTTTCGAAACCGATAGGTACGCGACTACTAATCTCTACCTTCGTTTGAAAAATCTTGATATACGCCCTCCTAGGCATTACGATATGGATTTTTTGAGGCGTTTGCCTATTTTTCCGACTATTCGCGAGTATGCTCTTCGACTAGGATTAATGCGATGTATGTCTAGACAATGGGAGGCGCATGGTAGTTTGTGTCTAGAGATGTGTAGTAGTTTTCGTTTATCTAGACGTGGTGATGAGGTTGTGATGGAATGCACCTTTCGGGGTATCTTGTGTGAAGTTTCTAAGGATACGATGAAATCAGTATTTGGTTTTTGTGCTAACCCTAATATCTCTGATTGTGTGCCTGCTGATTTTAATGTTAATGAGGCTTGGATGGATTTGACGGGTGTTAATAATTTTAGAACTTCGGGTGTGTCTAGTTCCTTTTTACGCGATGATGCTTTGATTATACTCCATCGCTTCATATCTAACATGGTCTCCGGTAAAAAGGAGGCCAGTAAGGTAACGGGCATGGAGGTCTATTTGCTTTGGTGTGCTAGGTACAATCGGAAGGTGTGTTTGGCTCCATTCATATGGACGCAGCTCTCCCACGTGCAGTCGAAGAACGGCGCCCATCCCACTCTTGGATACATCGCGACGGCCCTTGCTCGTCACTTTGGCGTAGATATTTCGGAGGCCGGAGGGTTGGTGCAAAGTGTGGAGATGTCATCCACGGAGTTGATCAATGCTCGCTTGATGAGGAGTCCAACCGAGTTCACTCGAGTTGAGGATCGAGCTTCTGTTCGTGCTTACTTTTCTGACGCGCGTCGTATTCGAAGAGCCGGGCAAGATGCCGAGCACCAAATGGAGGAAGATGCTGAGCAACAAGAAGAGGCACAAGACGAGGAAGAAGAGGAGGAAGAGGAGAACGAGGACGATGGGAATGGAGACGAGGAGGAGCAGCAGCATGTTCCGGACGATGATGAGCGCATTATTCACTACTACACTCGAAGAGATCGCGTCCGAGCTCGCCAGGCCATGGAGGCCGAGATTCCTCCATATTGGGCTGATTTTCAACAAGGAATGTTTGCTCGTTTCGATTCCATGTCCACCCAAATGACGGGTTTGTCTAACCAAATGGCGGGTTTGTCTACACACGTGTCTAGCTTGGATAGGAGGGTGTCGAACATCGAGGGCCATTTGATGAGGTACGCCGACTTCTCCATTGGCTCCACCTCCGCTCCACCAAACCCGAATGATCCCCGTTATTGGTCTCCTCACGATCCACGTTGGCAAGAACCACGGTTTGGAGGTCCATTCAATTGATCATAGCCATGATTGTGTCTTTTATTTTTGTTTGAGTCTTTTATTGTTTTCTTTTGTTCTATTTTACGCTTTGGTATTTGTGTTTTGTGTTTGTTTTGTAGGTGATGCTTGGAGTCTCTCGAGATTTTGAGTATTCGTGTTGTTTGTCTTCATGCGATAAGTTTTTCTATCCCTTTCCTTTTTATTTTCTCGCAATGGGGACATTGCTTGATTTTAAGTGTGGGGGGGGGGGGGTCTTCGAACTTTTGGCATGAAGTTTTTACTTTTGTTGAGTCATTAGGAGTTAATTGAGTCGTTGAGTCAAATGAGCATGTGATGATAGTATTGTGGACTTGGCCAATGATAGAGAATTGTTGATTTTTGGAAAAATTCATGATCTCTATTATGCATGGAACCTTGGCGAAGCGACGCATTTTATTCGATGAATTTGATGTATGCTATGATGTCGGGAACTAGATAGTTTGAACCCGTGAGATTTGAGCTTTTTGTGCATATTTATGCCTATTCTTGATTGAGTGATCATGCTTGCTTCGTTGTTTCTAGAACTTGCCTTGTTTCTCCATCAAGACCTTAGTATATTTACGAACTAGGAAATGATCTTAGGCCATTCTTTCGTAGCCACATGATTCCTATACACTAACCTTGTTCATAATCCTTTGTTTACCCCTTTTGAGCCTTTATTAGCCGTTCTTTGTGAAACCGGATGATAGGAGGTTTGGATGATTATGGGTATCCTTAGTTGTAGTTGGTGATATGGAAGGAGAAAATTTGAAAATACTTGTTGTGGTGTAGAAGGAGAGAAAGAAAAGAAATTTGAGATGCTTGTTTAAGTGTAGTTAGCTATCCCTATAAGCTTAGAAAAAAAAAAGAAAAAAAAAATATTTAGAGCCTTTGTTCAAATTAGAAAGAACATGTATTAGTTGAGCTCTAGAGAAAAAAAAAAGAAAAGAAAAAGAAAAAAAAATAAGCATAAGGGGATAGTTAGCTTTGATTTGTATAGTTTAGCATCTTTGAGTTTGTAATTGGTGTGTTGAAGGGTAGAAGATGGAGATTAAAATCCATACTTTGGTTGGAGTTGAAAAAAAGAGGTTGATGATTTAGAGCATTTTGAGTCACTTAGCCTATATATTCCCTACCTTAACCAATGTCCCTACATTACAAGCTTATATAAAGACCTTTTTGATCCTTGTTTGTAGATATTACATTAGGTGGAGATGTTGAGATTAAAGGCAAGCTTATGGTAAACATGTTGCATTGCATTGATGTTGAGTGAACCCTCTTGATGTGCATTATATTACATCTTTTCTTTGAGAGAGTTGAGTGTTCACTTTCATATACAAAATTTCACATGTTTGGGAGTGTTCTTTGATGGATTAGCATACTTTGAATTAGTTGAGTAGATTGTGTTGATTGATGCTAAGGTTGTGTGCATAGTTTTGATCATGAACATGAGAGTTGTTTTTTTGAAAAGCTTTGAGGCCAATATAGTTCACGATACTTGAGTCTATTGTTTATTTTGTTTTGCTTGAGGACAAGCAAAGGTCTAAGTGTGGGGGAGTTTGATTGGTGTTTATTTGTTAGGTTTTTCGTTGCGTTTTCGTGTTAGTTTTCATTATGTTTTTGTGTCTTTTAGTGTGTCTTTTGGCTATGATTGTTGGTTTGGAGTTTTGGGTATCATAGGAGCAAAAGGGGAGAAATGGGAAGAAAACGGGACGAAAAGTGCACGAAGAGAAGGCAAAGCCGTGAGATACCAGAACCTCATCTGGACGACCGTCCAGATTTCCTTCACAATCTGGACGATCGTCCAGAAATGTGCGAAGCAGTTATCCAGCAGCTCATCTGGACGACCGTCCAGATTTCACTCCACAATCTGGACGATCGTCCAAAAGTCGGCGACAGCTATTCTTTCCTTATTTATCTAGGTTTTTACCTAGTATATATATATCATCCTTGTACACGAATTATAACAATCTTTTAGCATATTTTAGCTTTAGTTTTCAGATTCAAATACTTTAGTTTAGCTTTCTATTGTTCGGATCCGGATTCGTTCTTCGTTTATTGCAATCCAATTCAAGGCGTTTATTTAATTCAAGTTCTTCGTTCTTCGTCTCAATTTTCGTAAGTTCTTTTATTGCTTTCGTTTATTCGTTTTAATTGCTTGCTTTCGTTTTAGATTCGTTTTCTTAATTGCTCCGTTTAAATTCCTTAGTTTAATTTCGTTCTTTCGATTTCTAGTTTTAAGTTTAGATTCGTTTTCCTTCAATTTCAATTCCTTCGTTTTTCAAAGTTTTCAAGTTAGATTAATTTGCTTTTAATTTCCAGATTTCAATTCATCATGTCTAGATTTATTTATGCTTCTTTCTTTGCTTTCGATTCCTTCGTTGCTTTCTTTATTGCTTTCTTTTCGATTCTTGCCTAGGTAGATTTAATTGCTTTCTAGTTTAATTCTTAGATTTATTTCTTGTTCTTAGATTAGTTATTTACTTGCTTTTATTTACTTGCTTTGATTTATTTTATTTGCCTAGGATTTAAAACAAAAACCCCAAAATATTCTTTACTTGCTTTCTTAGTTTTAGGTTTACTACATAATTAATTGCCCTGTTAAGTTTTCCTTGAGATTCGATACTTTGGTTTTACTTGCTAGTGCTACGATAGGATTTCGTTCTATTGCGAACACTTTTTAGTGAAACAATAGAACTTGATGCATCCTACGAAAATTGATGTCAATATGATTGAAGCAAGTATTAGTATTTTTTTTGTTATAGAATAATTAATATTATTTTACCACACTCAAATCTTCTGTTGGTTTTCCAATCAATTGTAGACATTCTCTATCCCATAAAATAAATCTTCCCACTCCTGAATCATCAGCCAACTTAATGTTTGCTTTGTACCTGTTTTATTAAATAAATGAGAGCATTAATTTTAAATAATACATAAGAGAAAACTAATAATTTATTAATCTTTTTGTTTTACCTTAGTCTTCCTCCGACATCATAAGTTTCACAGCTATCACAATAAAATGCATCATCATTCTTCTTAAGTTTTTTGAAGCACAAAGTTTCTATCCCATAAATTTTCCTATAAATCCAAAACTTTCCTGACTGCATGAATAAATATACCTTAGAACCCATAGAAAATTGATTTGTAATATGTATTACTAAATTATTATATAGCCTGATATGCAGATAATTCATTGATTGTTTTGAACATGCATTCTCCTTCATCTATTTCATCTTCAATTGTACGTGCACGTGGTTTAGGTACATGGGCCATCTTCATGGTAGATAATATATCCTTGTTCGTATTGGTGAAGCTGAAAAAAAATAAAATGTTAGTACTTTCATTTAACTATAATTCATAGAATTTTCTGCACATAATTCAAGAATAAAAATATTACCTTATGTGCATGTTTTCCATTTCAGCAACTTTACCGAATTGAATTTGAGTTACATGGTAAGAGTTGGTCACCCTTAATTCTCCTGTCATCATGCAATAATTATAACTATTAATACTCCTAGTCTTAGTCATTAGTTTTCCAAATGTATCTGATTTTTTATTTATTTAGTACGTATTGTAACATATTGAAAATAAAGTAGTGGACATAAATATAAAAAGGTATAAATAAGGTAACAAAAACTATGTAGAGTATTTCTGCGATATCTTTTCTGTACTGACATTAATGTAATTTAGAAATATTTTTGTATTAAAAAACGTTTTTAAAATTTGAGAATATTTAGAAATATCTAAAGGCTGAATTTACGCATTCAATTCCTACGTCTTTAGAAATATTTTTTTTATTAAAAAACATTTTTAAAAAATTTAGAATATTTAGAAATATCTAAAAATTGAATTTATGATTTAATAAGAGAATGGTAAATTAAATCCTTTTTATACCTCGAAAAGTTGATGTGCGACAAAACTTCAGTACCACTGCGATGGGTTCTTTTATTTTACCATCAACCTCATTAGCATATGCATCCCACAGTGTACATTTCATTTTCTTTTTCCTGAAAAGTCAGAAAAAGAATGATGTTAAGACTACTCGTGGTCTTCAATGATAATATCCATGCTCTTAGCCATCCTCCCATTTATGCTTTTTTCTTCTACATCAAAGTGTTTGACAACTATTCCCATTGCATCTACATTAAATAAAACAATTAGTATCATTTAATAATAAATATCAATATATAATAAATTGAAATATTTTTCTTACCAAACAGTGGAGTATCTAGTTTCTTCTCTAGTGACACGATCTCGTCGAAGCTTTTCAGATTCAACAAATGGCTTGGGAATGAATCGTCGAGTATTTCCGACATTCTTGTTTGCTTGAATAGGATGATCTTGTAGGGGCAAGTTGTAGTTTTTGTCCGCATCATGTTAGGAGCCACTATGAAATTCATCATTAAATAAACATTTCCTTCATGGTGCTTATCTTGAAATGCAGGAATCGAGGCCTTTTCGATGTTACCATGGATTCTGTTTCCCTGAAATTATTATAATAGTATATCAGTACTTGTAAAACAAACTAATTGAAAATAAAAATGCAAGAAAAGATAGATCAGGCCTCATGATCATGGAGCACCATTTCATGAGAATACACCTCATGTGGGTTTTGAATTTGTGGTATCTTGTAACTTCTTATCAACCTTAGACGCAACGTATACTTCGACTTCCCAGGCTGTAAATCCTTGATCAAGCCAACAAATGGAGCCATTGTGTTTAGTGAGTGACTTGTGATGGAGAAAGCAATTTTTCGTAAACACTCTTGTAAAATATTTATATAAGCAGTGTTTACAGTTTTATCGTGTATGGATATGGGTTAGTGGAGTAATAACTGCCGTGTTTATTTATTTATTGCAAGTGTAGAAATTAATAAATTCTATTTGAGTGGAAATTATTATGTTAGTGGAGTGGTGGAATTATTATGTTAGTGGAGTATTTATTATTTAAATAATACTCCCTCCGTTTTTTTTATAAGTCCTTTTAGACATTTGGTCTTGTTTTTTTTTTATAAGGGGTTTTCATATTTCTATGTAAAAATTTCAATTTCCAACTCACTAATTTTCAATTTTTCTCTTGTTTTCATTATCTTCATTTATCACAATTAATGTTTATCCTTTTTCCCAAAATAATTTCATCTATTTTTACATGAAAAATGTGATTTACGAGAAAAAAATTGTTCATAAAAGTTTAATTATTAAGTTTTCTTAATTCTCGTATTTGAGCTAAAAAGGACTTATAAAAAAAAAGAGGGAGTAATAATTCTGTATTTGCAGTAAATGTGACACGTTTTGCTAGAATTGAAGTTGTGTAGTGGGTGCCAAAACTTCCGATATTAATAGTTTTTAATAATATTAAATTGAATTATTGTTATACAACTGATTTTTTTTATAATAACTGTAAAATAAGTAAAATTACAATATTAACCTAATTTTAGTGGGGAAAAAAATTGAAAATTTGTTTTGTTTTAATATGATATAGATAAGCTCTTAAGGAATGTATTTTACCAAACGATCCATGGAAGCTTATAAATCTAGATATAGCTACTGCTTTCTTTGTTCAACTCCATTCAACCTAGTATATTATTTTAAACTTCACAACTTTATATGTTAATTAAATATAGTGGAACGAATGGAGTATAAACTATTCAAAGGAGCTTATAAGAGTGTTTATTATATATATATATATATATATATATATATATATATATAGGATGGATCATATAGAAATAAGTCCTGGTGTGAGAAATAGGAATGGATCTGAACCATTGATCTTGATTTGATCTATGGCTGTAATTGATTTAAGCATGATTATAAGGTATCATAAGCATGACTAGGTTTAAGCATGGATTTGTACATTAAAAAGCATAATGGTGTTGTAAGCATAAATATATACTGACTTAAGCATGATTTTGTATAGTTTTAAGCATCTTTCTCATTTTCTCACGCAAGGATTTATTTGCACACGAACCACTCCCTATATATATATATATATATATATATATATATATATATATAGCGGAGAGATCACATACAAAAGACATGTTCTGTAAGAAATGAGAAATGATCTGGACCATTGATCTGTGTGATCTACGGTGTAGATTAACTAGTGCATTATGATTTTACTAAAATGCATTATGATTGTATAGATAATGCATTATAATGCATTGTGCATTATAATTATGTGCATCATGCATTATAATTATATGCATAAAATGTATCATTTTTTATTTTTTACGATAATCCTATTTTGTACCGGATCTCACCCCTATATATATATATATATATATATATATATATATATATATATATATATATATTTTAATTTTATAGTTTATTTTTCTTTCTTTCAAATGAAAAAATGTACACCCTCCGTCCCCTAATAAGTGTCCCGAGCCGTCAAATTGCAATAACCAAGGAATTGTATAAATTTACCATATTAACCCCTAATCATTACATTGAAAGTTGAAAAAGTGAAAAAAATGTAATGATAATAGGGGTAAAATTGGTAGTTTAGCCAAAATTTTACATTGAAATACGTGATAGGACACTTATTAGGGGACCAAAATTTTGGCGGCTCGGGACACTTATTAGGGGACGGAGGGTGTAGACAACTTATGGAACTATGAGCCCATAAATTCAATGGTGGTCCTTTCCTTTTCACGTAATGGGCTGAACATGAAACTACATGTCACAACCCTAAAATGTAACACGGTCCATCATCTTCAAATAATATTAATAAATAGTGGAAATATATTACTTTAGTAAAACCTCTTAGTGTATAACAAATACTGTACTAAATAAAATTTTAAAAAACACAAAAGGAAGACAATTTTAGTGTGAACTCTCCGATTTACCCCTCATTTTCCCACTTTTTCTTACACCTCTCTTACACATGTCACATCACATTTTTACTTTTTCATTTTTTCATTTTTTTCTTTTTTGTAATCAGATTAAAAAAAAAAATTCACTTTTCAATTTTTTGTTTTATTTTTCGTACTCTTTTGATTTTTATTTTTTAATAATCAAATTATCTTTGATACCCGTATCAAATACCTTGGTGAGAAATTGTCAATTTCTTACCTTGTTTATCGTATTTATTACAATTTGTATCACGTTTAATAATTTGTATGCGTTGTTGTAACTAGGTGAGAAATCGTACATGTAATCGTAATTTCTATTGGAACGGCTGCTTGAAAGCCGCCCCGACCCAGATCTTGGTTCGGATGTGTTGATTCGATCGTGCACATAAGTTCATGCAAGGGCTCGAGTACATACCTTATGATTATGAAGAACGTGCAATCTGAGTCGTGTCTGATCGATCTACGGTTCTGATCTTCTAGGATGTGATCCCACACCTTCAGATCTGAGACTTGGTGGCGTCTCAAGATCACTGGAACCTCGATCTCCCTCACTCAGAAACCAGCGGCCGACTCTCTCTCTCGCCCTAGGGATTCGCGTCAATCTCACAAATGACGACTTATGTGTGCTAGGGTTTTTATGAGAGACATGGAGAGTATTTATATGGTACATAAATAAGGAGATATGATTCCTTATTTATTTCTAACCATATATTTGCCTATCCCATATTTATTCTCTTTCCATAACTTACAAATCCTATTCCTTTATTAATACGGAATTAATAAGGAATTAATCTGTTCAGTTATGCAACTGTATATCCGGAATTAATTCTAACAAATAGAATTTATTCTAATTCCAGTAGAAGAATAAATAAATAAATATATACTAAATATATTTATATATATGATATTTATCCCCATAAGATTTAATTAAATAAATCTTATCCTATTAGATTTAATCTTATCCATGTATATATATCATATACATGGATATAAATCCAATATATATATCATATACTGGGCCTGAGTACAATTATTGAGCCCATACTCAATAATACTATTTAGATCGATTCCCGAGGTCTGTTTGGGCCATCCTAGGGATCGGATACCAGACAGAGTTGGGCCTTATCTAATTCGATATTTCCATGTCCACCCCTGAACATGTATCTCATTAGAACTATGACGCACTCCACTAAAGTGTCATAGCTGAATCACCGCTCTGTCCCAATTATGTAGATTGGGTTGGTATTTTGTTTAGTTCGACCCCCGTGTTTAAGACCTTCCATATCCGTTAATCAATTAGAGCTACCATGACTGCTCCTAATTGTTAACATCTATTCCTCAGGTAGTACCCGTTCACACCTTATTATATACCTGAACTTAATCAACATGCATGACTTGGTATAATAATCCTTGTGAACTCCCTGAAGGGATAACGTCAGCCTACACTCACATAGGACACGGCTTATTGATAACACTTATTAGACATACTATGCATCCCCGTGTTACCCAAAGTACGACATGATTAAGATGAACTAACGAGAAGTTCATATCATCGTAAATCAAAGTAACATCGAAGAATACATATACGTCTAATAGTTTACCAAGGTTAAGATCGAGCTAGAGCCTGAGATGTGTTGCTCTTCACCTATATCACCTATGATACAGGTGTTGGGGTTGTTGTATAACTAAAGCAAAACCAGTTGTTTTAGTGGTTACGACACAGGTCCACTGTTAACAATCCCTATCTGGAAGAATATGTATAAGCAAGAATAAAGCCCATTATCTCATGTTTTAGACCACGTGTCGATCTGAGTTCGGAGAGGATCACGAAGGTCGTTGATAATGATGAGATATAAACAGTTCACAGTCGAGACAGCTTGGGCTGAGCTGTCGGTCTTGACTGCAGCTTAATGGTAGTGATGAGTCCTAATCACTTGTTATGCTGGTACGGTGGAACGTATTGAAGGATCAATAGAGATGATGCTCTTCTGATACTGACCCTATATCATAGGTGATATAGGTGAAGAGCTATGGATCTCAGGCTCTAGCTCGATCTTAACCTTGGTAAACTATTAGACGTATATGTATTCTTCGATGTTACTTTGATTTACGAAGACATGAACTTCTCGTTAGTTCATCTTAATCATGTCGTACTTTGGGTAACACGAAGATGCATAGTATGTCTAATAAGTGTTATCAATAAGCCGTGTCCTGTGTGAGTGCAGGCTGACGATATCCCCTCAAGGGAGTTCACAATGTTTATTATACCAAGTCATGCATGCTGATTAAGTTCAGGTATAATAATGAGGAGTGAACGGGTACTACCTGAGGAATAGATGTTAACAATTAGGAGCAGTCATGATAGCTCTAAATTGGTTAACGGATATGGAAGGTCTTAAACACGGGGGTCGAACTATACAAAATACCTACCCAATCTACATAATTGGGACAGAGCGGTGATTCAGCTATGACACTATAGTGGAGTGCGTCATAGTTCTAATGAGATACATGTTCAGGGGTGGACATGGAAATATCGAATTAGATAAGGCCCAACTCTGTCTGGTATCCGATCCCTAGGGTGGCCCAAACAGACCTCAGGAATCGATCTAAACAGTATTATTGAGTATGGGCTCAATAATTGGACTCAGGCCCAGTATATGATATAGATTGGATTTATATCCATGTATATGGATAAGATTAAATCTAATAAGATAAGATTTATTTATTTAAATCTTGTGGGGATAAATATCATATCTAAATATATTTGGTATATATTTAGTTATTTATTCTTCTACTGATATGAGAATAAATTCTATCTGTTAGAATTAATTCCGGATATACAGTTGCATAACGGAACAGATTAATTCCTAATTAATTGCGTATTAGTTAAGGAATAAGATTTGTAAGTTATGGAAAGGAATAAATATGGGATATGGCATTAATATGGTTGGAGATAAATAAGGAATCATATCTCCTTATTTATGAACCATATATATATACTCTCAAAGTCTCACACAAAACCCTAGCACACATTCTGACCTAGCCACCAGAATTCTCTACGAGAATTGGCGCAGAACCCTAGGCGAGTGAGAGAGAGTCGGCCGAGTCTGAGGAGAAGAGATCGAGGTTCCAGTGATCTCGAGACGTCCACCAAGTCTCGGATTTCAAGGTGTGGGATCACATCCTAGAAGATCAGAACCGTAGATCGATCAGACACGACTCGGATTCCTCGTTTCCATAATCGTAAGGTATGTACTCGAGCTTTTGTATGACATTATGTGCACGATCGACTCAACACAACCGAACCAAGATCTGGGGGTCGGGGCGGCTTTCAAGCAGCCGTTCCAACAAGTGGTATCAGAGCCCGAGGTTTCTGGATCGGCTCTGTGTTGAGTCGAATTTAATGTTCATGCATTCGAGTCATTATGATTATGTGTGCATGCTGCTGTCCGGAATTATGTGCGTTGTTTTATTCGTTTCGATTTATCGTTGTTCGTTTGTTTTTTTGAATCGGCGAGATAATAAGGTGCCGATTAGAATAGGATTCGTTTTTCTTGTATTTTTCGATTTTCGTATTATTTTGTATGCTGTAAATCGGAGAATTGCTGAGGAACGAGGTCCGAGGAACGAACAAGAGACGAGAGGGATGACGGCCGCAGGCGGCGGCGCGTCGGACGCACGACGGCAGCGGCGTAATCTGCCGCGGCGGACAGCGGCTGCTCCTCGTCGTTTTTCGCGGCGACTGAACCCTAGGGTTCATCCTAGGGTTCAGGCGAGCCGGAGACGAGCGGCGGCGGCGTCTGATCCGGCGGCGGATGGCGGCGACGGCTAGAGCAGCGGCGGCAGAAAACCCTAACGGGTTTTTCGGGCTCGCGCGCGCTGCTCAGGCTCGAACCGTGGCTGACCGACGGTCCAGCGCCCGGCTCGACGTCGGAGACGAGCCATGGCGGCGCCAGACGGACGGTAGCGGCGCGGCAGCGGCTGCGGCGGCGAGTTTCAGCAGCGGCGGCCGAAACCCTAACGGGCTTTCATGCTCGCGCGCTGCTGGGCTCAAGCCCGCGGCTCGGTGATGGCTCGACGGCGACGAGGGCGTGGACGAAGGCGGACAGCAGGTCCGGTGGTCTGGGAACCACCGGCGGCGGCGGCTATGGCGCGATCAACGGCAGCGGCGGCGGCTGGGTTTGTCCCCTGCGCGCGCGCTGCTGCCGGATTCAGCCACTGCTGCCCGGGCTCGAACCCAGCACCTCCGGTGGTGCTGGGACGCCGGCGAGCTCAGTGGGAGCGTCCGGTGGCATGCCAGCCACCGGCGGTGGCTCGCGGCGGCGGCGCTGCTTCATGCAGCGGACACGGCGAAGGCGACGGCGTTTTCGGCGATGGTGACGAGCAGTGGCTCGGGCTGGGTCGCAACGGATGCACCCAGCCCGGACCCAGCCACGTCAGGCTCGTCGTGAGCCGAAACGGGGTCCCCGGCATGCACCGCGGCGGCGCGTGTGCTACACGCGCGGCTCGGCGGCGGCGCGTGGCCGAATTTTGAACGCCGGGCTGTTCGTTTTTTTTTGCAACGATCAGCCCATTACGTTGACGACGGCTAGGGTTTTCCGAAACCTAGGCATGATCGTCGACGGCTAGGGTTTTCGTACCCTAGTTCGTTCGAAATTAACTCGCTTTCCGTTTTTGGTAATTAGGGTTTTCCGCACCCTAATTATTTCGAGCACTTACTACTTTTGGAAGGTGGACTTGAAGACCGGGGCAGACTTCCAAGATCGAAGATTAAAGACCGGAGCTTGTTCCGGGGTTTTTATTTTAATTAAATGTAATAGATAGGGCTTTCTATTCCCGGTCGGCAGCCTATTTATTCGTTTTAATTATTATGCATGCTATGGATGGATTTAAATTACGCGATGAATATGATCAGCATGTTTTGCATGTTATAGTTGCTTTTCATTGTTTGCGTAATAGAAATAACATGCATAGGGGTCATAGCATGCCGGTTTTAATGATTTCAATGCGAGCATGTTTTATTACTTGCGCTTAGAAATCATGTGATAGGACTTAATT
The DNA here is from genome assembly GCA_029379335.1 of Thymus mandschuricus. Classification (NCBI taxonomy): domain Eukaryota; kingdom Viridiplantae; phylum Streptophyta; class Magnoliopsida; order Lamiales; family Lamiaceae; genus Thymus; species Thymus mandschuricus. The sequence goes on from CM057072.1 coordinate 7,146,271, forward strand.
GTCTATGTGCTACGATTGTCACACAAACCCTTAAAAAGACTAAGCGGTATAATTAATCGATTATCTGTTAATTGATTTAAAGGACCTCCATATTTGGTTTAAAAATGAAATAATTAGCATTCGCGTTGACGATGAGTCTTCCTCCCTATAGGAGATGCTGATTATGGAATTCATTGGTTTAGACTTCAAAAGGATAATTTGATTTTAAAATGAAATAATTAGTGTTCGCGTTGACAATGAGTCTTCCTCCCTATAGGAGACACTGATTATGGTTCATTGGTTAAATTCAAAATTGATAATATGGAAAAATGATTTTATAAAGGTAATTCCTCCTTAACAGGTGGGTTACTCTTAATAGAATTAATTTTTCGGAATATTAAAATATGGTTGTAGCTTAGCTGCTTAATGATGAATCCTCCTATAGAGGTCACTTCTCAATTTAGCAGGGTCCTGAGGCACGGGTTATTATTTCTTTGTTTCACTATGGTCCGTGTGATGGGATAAGAAATAAAATAGACTGCGGTCATGGTCGATAATTTTATGGATAGCATTCACCTATAGTGGACTATTTGTAAATAGTATCGGGCTACTCGTTTGTTGGTTCAATGTTATTATTGGGTTTCTAACATTGATAACATAAATTATTTGCGCTTATAAGTTGTTTACTTGTTATTTATTTCAGATATGTCTATTGTTTCTATTCGCACGAAGATTTGTCGTTTAGCTTATTCCGATGGTGTTCCGGACTCCTTTCGATTTCGACTACTCGGTTTCCTGGCACGGAAAGAGATAGGTTTCTTGAGGTATGAGGATTCCCCTGATTTCCCTAACCTAAAGAGATTTCTCATGAGGTTTAAAAACCTTGTACGGATGTACGTGTTCTATGGTGGTGTTATGTCGGGAAAGACTGTTTGCGAGCTTCTACTTGCATGTTTCCCGACTTGGTTCCTGGCCCTCAGAGAAGCGGTTGTCCCGACCCACATCGTTCACGAGGACCCAATAGCTCTCATTGCGGAGTTACTCGTGGTAGATGCGGAGAGGATTGATATATTGCGGACTTCTTATGAGGCGGAGAGGAAGTTCTGGGGTCGTCCTATTAGGAATGTTGATGTCAATCAACGTTTTACGGCCCGGGACAATGAGTCCATCATTGATGAGTACCTCCAGTCACTAAGGATTGATGATCTTGATCATGACGGACTCGTTCACGATGTGAATGAGCTGATCTCTGATCAATCCATTCATGAAGTGGGCGATTCCGAGTCTGTAAGTCTCGTTCACGACGTGAATGAGCTGAGCTCTGATCAGCCTACTGAGGAAGTGAGTGATGCCAGGAAGGAGAAACCTCCGATAATAAAGGTTTATCAGAGGAGGAACAAGAAGTTAAAGGTAGATGGAGGTATGTCAGACTCTTGTAACATTAAAAACCAAATTATACTAGTTTAGTCCTCACGGACGGATTTAACTAGTGGATACTAATTGTGGTTTGTTGCAATCTTTGTAGGTTCGACTACAAGGAACGAGTAGGACGACTTCAAGTTCTTGAGCTCGACAAGCAACATTCAGTTGATGCAGTTGTCTAGCAGACTTGGAGATTTCTATCTTACGTTTTATCTAGAGTTTTTGGATACTAGATTCTGGATTATTACTTTTACACTACATTTAGTTGCCTTGTTTTGGCAGGATACTTATGTTTTACATATTAATGGATGATTACTTTCTTACATTGTATTAAAGATTTATTTCTTTAATACTGGTTGTTTTGATATATCATTCGTAGTGGGAGTAATAACTGTGAATTTTGAAGGATATTCCAAAATGTGTTATGATAAATGTGGTACTTCTTGTTCAGAATTGTCTCTTAGCAAAATACTACGTCACTATGTCTAAATCTATTTCCTTTCCTTATTTGAAATGAAGTGATTAGCATTTATGTTGATCATAGATTTCATTGTGATTTATCATGAATTGATTAGCATTCGCGCTAAGATTGCGTTTTCCCTTCCCACGGAAATGCTAATTGTAAGTTTCATTGGTTAAATCTGTTCGGAAATAAGGATAGTTTGCACACGAAGTGTCGCAATTTTGATGTTAGATTTAGCAATTAGTTGGACAAGTAGTTATTTTTCAAGGAAAGACAAGTATTTATTCTTGATTAACGTCCAAGAATAAAAGGAAATTATGGATTGGAACATCATAAGGCCGGAAGTACAAGACAGATAACCAAAAGGATCTGCACAAGATTATTTAAGAATCCTTGTCACAGTGGGAGTATTTTCGGGTGTGTCTCGAAAATTGTGAATTGTTCATCAAGAAATCTAGTTTCTTGGACAATGAACAGACAAAGTTGACTGGTAAAGGATAAGTTAGATGAAGATGGTTGCTTATCATTGATTAGTCTATGAGTTTAACACTCGAAAGACTTGCAAGTTGTATGCTCATAATAGTTGAGGACATACATGAGCGAACATGGATGTAGTTTGAGAAAAGGGAAGAATTTTCTCAACAGTTCTATGTTTCGGGACAAACACTTTGAAATGTGTGGTTCAATGATTAAAGCATTCATTTGTCGAACAACACATATAAGTCCGTTCATGAAATGTGTTGACAAATGGTATATCTCTCATCTACAAAGGACGTTGAAATGGTTGTCTTGTACATTGTGTGATAATATTACTAGCACTTGAACAAGGTGTGAAAATATTATCTGACACAATAAGTGGTGATTATCCGAACAGTTTAGAATGAAGGTTAGGAGTAATGTTAGATATATCCTACAGTCGGATAGTATAACGTTATTCAAGTACTCTTCATAGACTACTGTTGTGGCAAAGCTTGCAATACACCTGCGTGTTGCATAAGGAGCCAAATGTATGTTAGTGCTGTGTGCATGGTAACGGATATAGTCCATCATGTTTGTGGACACGGATAATCGAATGGTAGCTAGAAAAACGACATCACTGACCTTAAACTATGGATTCACGTAAGAAGCGGAATTTTCTTGAAGATTCTCACGCAGTGAAATGCTGAGAGGGAGCTAGATAATTCAGGGCTTAGCTTCGTGAATTGGCAGTAATCTCAATTTGTTAGAATTCTTACACCCCCTGGAGAATTCTAAGTGCAGTAACAAATTTTCTGAGATTTGGAAATGCCGGTAACAACATAGTGAGTACCATTACTAAGGCGATATCGTGGAGGAAATAGAAACACTAGAGGAATGTACGATGACGGTTCCTTCACTAAGTGCACCATGTCAGGTATACTGTAGCACGTGGCTGACATGTCTTAGTGAGCCTCCCACGGCAATATACACTAAAAGGGTAAAATCTTTAAGTATAAGTGGGAGAAGAAGTGTATGATGGTTGTTAACGATTGCGATTGTTAACATTGTACATGGATGAAGTCATATGGTTTCCTGTAGACGCGTTGGTATACTAAAAGGTTTTACTTTAGTATAAGTGGGAGATTGTTGGGGTTGTTGTATAACTAAAGCAAAACCAGTTGTTTTAGTGGTTACGACACAGGTCCACTGTTAACAATCCCTATCTGGAAGAATATGTATAAGCAAGAATAAAGCCCATTATCTCATGTTTTAGACCACGTGTCGATCTGAGTTCGGAGAGGATCACGAAGGTCGTTGATAATGATGAGATATAAACAGTTCACAGTCGAGACAGCTTGGGCTGAGCTGTCGGTCTTGACTGCAGCTTAATGGTAGTGATGAGTCCTAATCACTTGTTATGCTGGTACGGTGGAACGTATTGAAGGATCAATAGAGATGATGCTCTTCTGATACTGACCCTATATCATAGGTGATATAGGTGAAGAGCTATGGATCTCAGGCTCTAGCTCGATCTTAACCTTGGTAAACTATTAGACGTATATGTATTCTTCGATGTTACTTTGATTTACGAAGACATGAACTTCTCGTTAGTTCATCTTAATCATGTCGTACTTTGGGTAACACGAAGATGCATAGTATGTCTAATAAGTGTTATCAATAAGCCGTGTCCTGTGTGAGTGCAGGCTGACGATATCCCCTCAAGGGAGTTCACAATGTTTATTATACCAAGTCATGCATGCTGATTAAGTTCAGGTATAATAATGAGGAGTGAACGGGTACTACCTGAGGAATAGATGTTAACAATTAGGAGCAGTCATGATAGCTCTAAATTGGTTAACGGATATGGAAGGTCTTAAACACGGGGGTCGAACTATACAAAATACCTACCCAATCTACATAATTGGGACAGAGCGGTGATTCAGCTATGACACTATAGTGGAGTGCGTCATAGTTCTAATGAGATACATGTTCAGGGGTGGACATGGAAATATCGAATTAGATAAGGCCCAACTCTGTCTGGTATCCGATCCCTAGGGTGGCCCAAACAGACCTCAGGAATCGATCTAAACAGTATTATTGAGTATGGGCTCAATAATTGGACTCAGGCCCAGTATATGATATAGATTGGATTTATATCCATGTATATGGATAAGATTAAATCTAATAAGATAAGATTTATTTATTTAAATCTTGTGGGGATAAATATCATATCTAAATATATTTGGTATATATTTAGTTATTTATTCTTCTACTGATATGAGAATAAATTCTATCTGTTAGAATTAATTCCGGATATACAGTTGCATAACGGAACAGATTAATTCCTAATTAATTGCGTATTAGTTAAGGAATAAGATTTGTAAGTTATGGAAAGGAATAAATATGGGATATGGCATTAATATGGTTGGAGATAAATAAGGAATCATATCTCCTTATTTATGAACCATATATATATACTCTCAAAGTCTCACACAAAACCCTAGCACACATTCTGACCTAGCCACCAGAATTCTCTACGAGAATTGGCGCAGAACCCTAGGCGAGTGAGAGAGAGTCGGCCGAGTCTGAGGAGAAGAGATCGAGGTTCCAGTGATCTCGAGACGTCCACCAAGTCTCGGATTTCAAGGTGTGGGATCACATCCTAGAAGATCAGAACCGTAGATCGATCAGACACGACTCGGATTCCTCGTTTCCATAATCGTAAGGTATGTACTCGAGCTTTTGTATGACATTATGTGCACGATCGACTCAACACAACCGAACCAAGATCTGGGGGTCGGGGCGGCTTTCAAGCAGCCGTTCCAACAACAGGGTCAGTATCAGAAGAGCATTATCTCCCTTGATCCTTCAATACGTTCCACCGTACCAACATAATTAGTGATTAGGACTCATCACTACCATTAAGCTGCAGTCTAGACCGACAGCTCAGCCCAAGCTATCTCGACTGTGAACTGTTTATATCTCATCATTATCAACGACCTTCGTGATCCTCTCCGAACTCAGATCGACACGTGGTCTAAAACATGAGATAATGGGCTTTATTCTTGCTTATACATATTCTTCCAGATAGGGATTGTTAACAGTGGACCTGTGTCGTAACCACTAAAACAACTGGTTTTGCTTTAGTTATACAACAACCCCAACAATCTCCCACTTATACTAAAGTAAAACCTTTTAGTATACCAACGCGTCTACAGGAAACCATATGACTTCATCCATGTACAATGTTAACAATCGCACGATCGCAATCGTTAACAACCATCATACACTTTTTCTCCCACTTATATTCAAAGATTTTACCTTTTAGTGTACCTTGCCGTGGGAGGCTCACTAAGACATGTCAGCCACGTGCTACAGTATACCTGACATGTGACACTTAGTGACGGAACCGTCATCGTACATTCCTCTAGTGTTTCTATTTTTCCCGCGAAATCGCCTTAATGTTAGGTACTCACTATGTCGGCATTTCCAAATCTCAAAAATTTGCCACTGCACTTAGAATCCTTCCAGGGGGTGTAAGAATTCTAGCAAATTTGAGGTTATTGCCTATTCACGAAGCCAAGCCCTGAATTATCTAGCTCCCTCTCAGCATTTCACTGCGTAAGAATCTTCAAGACAATTCTGCTTCTTACGTGAATCCATAGTAAAAGGTCGATGATGTCATTTTTCTAGCTACCATTCGATTATCCGTGTCATCAAACATTTAAGAATGATAGACTATATCCGTTACCATGCACACATCACTAACATATATTTGGCTCTTTATGCAATATCCAAGTGTATTGCAAACTTTGCCACAACAGTAGTCTATGAAGAGTACTTGAATAATGTTGTATTATCCGCAGATATATCTAACATTACTCCTAACCTTCATTCTAAATTGTTCGGATAATCACCACCTATTGTGTCAGATAATACTTTCACATTGTCTCCAAGTGCTAGTAATATTATCTCACAATGTACAAGACAACCAATTCAACGTCTTTTGTAGATGAAAGATATACCATTTGTCAACACATTTCAATATGTTTTTGTCCTGAAATATGGAACTTTTGAGAAAAAACTCACTTTTCTCAAACTACATCCATTTTCCCTTATGTATGTCCTCAACGAATATGAGTATACAAATTACCAGTCAATGATATACAACCACTTTCATCTAACTTATCCTTTACCAGTCAACTTGGTCTGTTCATTGTCCAAGAAACTAGATTTCTTGATGAACAATTCACAATTTTCGAGACACACTCGAAAATACTCCCACTGTGACAAGGATTCTTAAATAATCTTGTGTAGATCCTTTTGGTTATCTGTCTTGTACTTCTGGCCTTATGATGTTCCAATCCATAAATTCCTTTTATTCTTGGACGTTAATCAAGAATAATTACTTGTCTTTCCCTGAAAGATGACTACTAATCCAACTAGTTACTAAATCTAACATTAAACTTGCTACACTTCGTGTGCAAATTCCTTATTTCCGAACAGATTTAACCAATGAAAACTATAATTAGCTTCTCCGTAGGGAGGAAGACCCAAAGTGATCGCGAATGCTAATTAATTTCATTTTAAATCACAATGAAATCCATGATCAACACGAATGTTTGATCATTTCATTTCAAATAAGGAGAAGACATAGATTTAGATATAGTGAAGTAGTACTTTATTGTAAGACAATCTCGAACAAGAAGTGCAACATTTATCATAACACATTTTGGAATATCTCTTAAGATTCAAAATTATTACTCCCACTACAAATGATATATCAAATCAACCAGTATTAAAGAAATAAATCTCTAATACAATGTAAGAAAACTATCATCCACCAATATAAAACATAAGTATCCGCCAAAACGAGGCAACTAATGTAGTGAGTAAGTAATAAATCAAATCCAATATCCAAAAACCAAGATAAAACTAAGATGAGAAATCTTCAAGTCTTCTCGACAACTGCATCATCAGAATGACGCTTGTCGAGCTCAAGAACTTGAAGTCGTCTGACTCGTTCTTCGTAGTTGAACCTACAAAGATTGCAACAAACCACAATTAATATCCACCAGTTAAATCCGTCCGCGAGGACTGAACTAGTATAATTTGGTTTTTCATGTTACAAGAGTCTGACATACCTCCATCTATCTTCAACTTATTGTTCCTCCTCTGATAGACCTTTATTATCGGAGGTCTCTCCTTCCTGGCATCATTCACTTCCTGAGTAGGCTGATCAAAGCTCAGCTCATTCACATCGTGAACGAGTCCGGCATGCTCAAAATCGCCCACTTCCTGGATTGATTGATCAGAGTTCAGCTCATTCACATCGTGAACGAGTCCGTCATACTCAAGATCATCAATCCTCAGTGAATGGAGGTACTCGTCTATGATCGTCTCATTATCCTGAGCATTAAAATGCTCAATCAAATCGACGTCCTTATCAACAGGCTGATCCCAAAAGTTCCTTTCCGCCTCATAGGCAGTCCGCAGAATATCAATCCTCTCCCTGTCAACCACGAGCAATTCCCCAATAAGGGCAATTGGATCCTCATGAATGATGTGGTTAGGGACGACTGCATCCCTAAGAGCCAGGAACCAACCCGGAAAATGTGCAAGGAGAACCTCGCACACAGACTTTCCCGACATAACGCCTCCATACGACACGTACATGTATACGAGGTTCTTAAACCTCATAATGAATTCCTTGAAGTTGAGGAAATCCTCAAACCTCAGGAAACTAATCTCCTTCCGTGCCAGGAAACTGAGTAGTCGAAATCGAAAGGAATCCGGAACACCATCGGAAAAAGCAAAACGACAAATCTTCGTGCAAATAGAAACAATAGACATATCTGAAATAAATAACAAGTAAACAAAAAACTCGTAAGCAAAAATAATTTATGTTATCAATGTTATAAACCCAATAATAACATTGAACCAACAAACGAGTAGCCCGATACTATTTACAAATAGTCCACTATAGGTGGATGCTGCCTATAAATTTATCGACCATGACCGCAGTCTATTTTATTTCTTATCCCATCACACGGACCATAGTGAAACAAAGAAATAATAACCCGTGCCTCAGGACCCTGCTAATTCGAGAAGTGACCTCTATAGGAGGATTCATCAATAAGCAGCTAAGCTACAACCATATTTTAATATCCCGAAAATAATTCTATTAAGAGCAATCCTACCGAAAGGAGAAAATACCTTTATAAAATCAATTTTCCCATATTATCAATATTTGAATTAACCAATGAATTCCATAATTAGTATCTCCTATAGGGAGGAAGACTCATTGTCAATGCGAATACTAATTATTTCATTTTAAATCAAATTATCCTTTTATGAAGTCTAAACCAATGAAATCCATAACTAGCATCTCCTATAGGGAGGAAGACTCATTGTCAACGCGAATGCTAATTATTTCATTTTTAAACCAAATATGGAGGTCCTTTAAATCAATTAACCAATAATCGATTAACTATACCCCTTAGTCTTTTTAAGGGTTGTGTGACAATCGTAGCACATAGACAATTAAGTCCTATCACATGATTTCTAAGCGCAAATAATAAAACATGCTCGCATTGAAATCATTAAAACCGGCATGCTATGACCCCTATGCATGTTATTTCTATTACGCAAACAATGAAAAACAACTATAACATGCAAAACATGCTAATCATCTCATCGCGTAATTTAAATCCATCCATAGCATGCATAATAATTAAAACGAATAAATAGGCTGCCGACCGGGAATAGAAAGCCCTATCTATTACATTTAATTAAAAAAAATCCCGGAACAAGCTCCGGTCTTTAATCTTCGATTTGGAAGTCAACCCCGGTCTTCAAGTCCATCTTCCAAAAATAGCAACTGCTCGAAATAACTAGGGTGCGGAAAACCCTAATTACCAAAAACGGAAAACGAAATTTTCGAAACGAACTAGGGTACGAAAACCCTAGCCGTCGACGATCATGCCAAGGTTTCGGAAAACCCTAGCCGTTGTCAACGTCATGGGCTGAACGTTGAAAAACGAACAGCCCTTCGTCCGAAAAACCGGCCACGCGCCGCCGCCGAGCCACGCGTGTAGCACACGCGCCGCCGCGGCGCGTACCGGGACCACCGTCTTGGCTCCACGACGAGCCTGACGTGGCTGGGTCCGGGCTAGGTGCGTCTGTTGCAACCCAGCCCGAGCCACTGCTCGTCACCGTCGCCAAAACCGCCGTCGCCTTCGCCGTTATCCGCTGCACACTGCAGCGCCGCCGCCGCGAGCCACCGTCGGTGGCTGGCACGCCACCTGTCGCTCCCACTAGCTCGCCGGCGTCCCCAGCACCACCGGAGGTGCTGGGATCGAGCCCGGGCAGCCGTGGCTAGCTCCGGCAGCAGCGCGCGCGCAGGGGACAAACCCAGCCGCCGCTGCCGCCGTTGGCCAACGCCACTGCCGCCGCCGCCGGTGGTTCTCCGACCACCGGACCTGCTGTCCTCCTCCGTCCGCGCCTCCCCGTCGTCGTCGAGCCACCGTCGGGCCGCGGGCTTGAGCCCAGCAGCGCGCGCGAGCCAAGAACCCGTTAGGGTTTCGGCCGCCGCTGCTGTAACTCGCTGCCGCAGCCCCTCCCCGCGCCGCCACTGGTCGTCTAGCGCCGTCACGGCTCCGTTCCGACGTCGAGCCTGGCGCTGGACCGCCGGGCAGCCGCGATTTAGGCCTACAGCAGCGCCGGCAGGCTTGAGAAACCTAGGGTTTCTCGCCGCCGCGCTGCACCAGCCCGTCCCGCCGTCCACCGCCGGTTCTGCCGCCGCCGCCTCTCGTCTCCGGCTCGCCTGAACCCTAGGATGAACCTTAGGGTGGTTCAGTCGTCGTGAAATACGACGAGGAGCAGCCGTGCAAAAACCGCGGCAGATTACACCGCCCGCCGCCGTGCGCTGGCCGACGCGCCGCCGCCTGCGGCCGTCGATCGCCTTCGTCTCGTGTTCGTTCCTCGGACCTCGTTCCCCAACAATTCTCCGATTTGCAGTATTCAATACAATACAAAATCGAAAAAATACAAAATGAATCCTATTCTAATCGGCACCTTATTATCTCGCCTATTTAAAACAAAACGAACAACGATAAAACGAAAAACGATAAAATCAACGCACGTAAATCCCGGACAGCAGCATGCACACATAATCATGATGACTCGAATGCATGAACATATAAATTCGATTCAACATAGAGCCGATCCAAAAACCTCGGGCTCTGATACCAATTGTTGGAACGGCTGCTTGAAAGCCGCCCAGACCCAGATCTTGGTTCGGATGTGTTGATTCGATCGTGCACATAAGTTCATGCAAGGGCTCGAGTACATACCTTATGATTATGAAGAACGTGCAATGTGAGTCGTGTCTGATCGATCTACGGTTCTGATCTTCTAGGATGTGATCCCACACTTTCAGATCTGAGACTTGGTGGACGTCACAAGATCACTGGAACCTCGATCTCCCTCACTCAGAAACCAGCGGCCGACTCTCTCTCTCGCCCTAGGGATTCGCGCCAATCTCACAAATGACGACTTATGTGTGCTAGGGTTTTTATGAGAGACATGGAGAGTATTTATATGGTACATAAATAAGGAGATATGATTCCTTATTTATCTCTAACCATATCTTTGCCTATCCCATATTTATTCTCTTTCCATAACTTACAAATCCTATTCCTTTATTAATACGGAATTAATAAGGAATTAATCTGTTCAGTTATGCAACTGTATATCCGGAATTAATTCTAACAAATAGAATTTATTCTAATTCCAGTAGAAGAATAAATAAATAAATATATACTAAATATATTTATATATATGATATTTATCCCCATAAGATTTAATTAAATAAATCTTATCCTATTAGATTTAATCTTATCCATGTATATATATCATATACATGGATATAAATCCAATATATATATCATATACTGGGTCTGAGTACAATTATTGAGCCCATACCCAATAATACTATTTAGATCGATTCTCGAGGTCTGTTTGGGCCATCCTAGGGGTCGGATACCAGACAGAGTTGGGCCTTATCTAATTCGATATTTCCATGTCCACCCCTGAACATGTATCTCATTAGAACTATGACGCACTCCACTAAAGTGTCATAGCTGAATCACCGCTCTGTCCCAATTATGTAGATTGGGTTGGTATTTTGTTTAGTTCGACCCCCGTGTTTAAGACCTTCCATATCCGTTAATCAATTAGAGCTACCATGACTGCTCCTAATTGTTAACATCTATTCCTCAGGTAGTACCCGTTCACACCTTATTATATACCTGAACTTAATCAGCATGCATGACTTGGTATAATAATCCTTGTGAACTCCCTGAGGGGATAACGTCAGCCTACACTCACATAGGACACGGCTTATTGATAACACTTATTAGACATACTATGCATCCCCGTGTTACCCGAAGTACGACATGATTAAGATGAACTAACGAGAAGTTCATATCATCGTAAATCAAAGTAACATCGAAGAATACATATACGTCTAATCAGTGGCGGAGCCAGGCCCTCAGACACAGGAGGGGCAAAAAAAATTTAGTTCATATATTTTTAATTTGAGGTGGGGCAAACAAGGTATATAATGCAAATTTATACATAATTTTTTACAATTTATAGAATTTTTTTCATTTTTATACACTAAAAAAAAAAAAAAATTGAGGTGGGGCAATTGCCCCACCAACCTAAGCTGTGGCTCCGCCACTGCGTCTAATAGTTTACCAAGGTTAAGATCGAGCTAGAGCCTGAGATGTGTTGCTCTTCACCTATATCACCTATGATACAGGGTCAGTATCAGAAGAGCATTATCTCCCTTGATCCTTCAATACGTTCTACCGTACCAACATAATTAGTGATTAGGACTTATCACTACCATTAAGCTGCAGTCTAGACCGACAGCTCAGCCCAAGCTATCTCGACTGTGAACTGTTTATATCTCATCATTATCAACGACCTTCGTGATCATCTCCGAACTCAGATCGACACGTGGTCTAAAACATGAGATAATGGGCTTTATTCTTGCTTATACATATTCTTCCAGATAGGGATTGTTAACAGTGGACCTGTGTCGTAACCACTAAAACAACTGGTTTTGCTTTAGTTATACAACAACCCCAACAATTTCTTACTTGTTATTTGTGACAAATTCGCATTTCTTACTAACAAATTGAATACACTCTATCGTGATTTTGCCTCTGGTTGTATTGTATATATAGTTTTCTTATACGAAATTGAATACACTATCTCGTGATTTTGCCAAAATAACAAATTCTCACCAAAATAACAAATTCTTACAGAACATTGTTTTATTGAAACCCCAAAAATATACAAAATTTTACAGAATCATAAGAAACGAATTCGTAGCAAACAATAGGTAACAAATTAAAATGACAGACTCACGCAGTAAGAAATTAATAAAATCATAGTATGAAATTAGATCAAGTTAAATGTCCATGAGTGTTTGTTAATGTCTGATTATAATTTATTAATTCTTACTTATTACGGCGGAAGGATGGTTAGAATTTATTAAATTTGTATGTGTGTAACACATTCATCGCAATATGAGAATGATTGGTTAAAATGCGATAACTCTTACTAACTATGAACTATGGGCAGAGTATTTGTAAGAATTCATTAAATTCTTACATGTTACACATGTCATATGTTTTGGTGAATTATTCGTGAATGTCTAGTGAGAATTTATGAATGTTACTTATTACGGCGGAAGAATGTTAGAATTTATTAATTTTTCTTGAATGTATGGTTAGAATTTAGTATATTATTACGTATGTCACATGCTAAACGCAAATGCGAGAATGATGTTGGTTAGATTGTTGCATACAGAAAAGAGAGAGGGGGGAGATAGAGTTGCACGTGGTTTTATTAGAAATTCACTAATTCTAACTAATTATATACATTCTAACCGTATGAATTTATTTCGTAAAAATGTATAAGCATGGTTAGAATGCATATAATAATTATATACATTCTAACCGTAGTTGATTCGGTTAGAATCAACTAAATTCTTACATATTGTATGTCTTTATTTCGTAAAAAATATAATAATTCTTACGAAATGAATTAAAACGGTTAGAATGCATACGATGTGGTTAGAATTAGTGAATTTCTGACCAAACATGCGAATTCATTTAGTAATGAAGTGAATAATTCTAACAGGTTAATTGAACCAGTTAGAATCAACAAAATTCTTACATATCGTATAGATTCATTTCGGAATAAATATAATAATTCGAACTAGTGGACTGAACTACTTATGAATTTATTAGTAAGAAAAACGAATTTGTCACAAATAATAGGTAAGAAATTACGATTACATATACGATTTCTCACCTAATTACAACAACACATACAAATTATTAAACGTGATACGAATTGTAAAAAATGTGATAAATAAGGTAATAAATTGACAATTTCTCACTAAGGTATTTGATACGCTGTATCAAAAATAATTTGATTAAAAAAAAAGAAAAAAAACTTACTCAAGAGAGTACGAAAAATAAATAAAAAATGCAAAGTGATTTTTTTTAAAAAAAAATATGTTGACAAAAAGAAAAAACAGAAAAAAGTAAAAGTAAAAAGGTGATGTGACATGTGTGTAAGAGAATGAAGAAAAAAGGGGAAAAGTAGGGGTAAATTAGTCCAATCAAGTGAAACTTGTCTAGTTTTTAGGTTTTCTTATATTTTTTGTAGTAATTGATAAACACTAAGAGACTTATATAGAATAATTTTTGTCCCTTAATAAATATAAGACGGTTAAGTAACGATGATGGTGCGGGGGCGTGTTAGAGCTACCTGTGAGTTTTAAGTCGACTTAAAAGAAGTTCGAGGCTCTGCATATAGATTATAAAATTTTCCTCTTATAAGGTATGGTAAGAGGCCAAGACTAACATAATAATTAACAATAGTTATTGAGGAAAAATATAATATCATTCGTTATTTCCTAATTGAAATAAACAATTTCTTTTAATATTGGTTACGACGTTTCATTATTAATTACGGCCAGGGCATCAGGTTTACCATAAGATGTAAATATTGTTTATCTCACTTTTTGCAGCTACGGTTTCAGTTACGATTCTAAATTAGAAGAAAATCGTTAATTAGGATACTCAAACTAAGGAATCGGAATAGAAAGGTCACACCCTATGATTTCGACTCAAAATTGGCAATTGCGATTATGATTTTGAACCAGTCAAACCGTGTGATTTTTGTTATTATCACATATAGTTTGATACTCTCTTGACCTCAAGCTAGTTGAGACGTTTGTAGTATATATATTTGAGCATTGTGAAATAAAACTAATAACTATGTAATCAGTCCTTGACAAAAACTTCGGCTACTTCTCTTTTTAATCGGTAAAATTTATTTGTTCCTTTTAACTTGTCATTCTTGCATAGGGGCCATGTTGATCGTCTATGTATCGTTCCAATTTTATCGGATGTCTCTGAAGGGACAACTTACCACCGTAAGAATCTAGTAGAAGTATTTCTTTTTAAGGAGAAAATTAAAGTATTTTGAGATGACTACATACGTGTGTTGTCGATTATTGTGAATTTAATAGAATTAATTATATCACAATCATAGACACAAACCTAGGCTGGTGTGCTATGTATTATTATTGACAAGTGACGGTGCATTTAAAAATTACAAACCTCCCACAATTTTAAAATATGTTACTACTATTATAAAATTTGTGTCTTAATCTAAAAATTAAGAAAATTTAATTCTGAAAGATTATGACATTTGGGAATCAATTATAGAAGTGGGCTCCACGACGGCTAATAGTATATTGTTCGATTGGAAATGGAAAGTCAAGAAATATCTAGATCATATTTATTATACCCTTAAATATTCCATTATTTAGCGATATGAGTTAAGATTAACATATCGAACTTGAAAGATCTCGAGTTCGAGTCCCCCGTAACAAATGAACCATATAGATTATCATTTTCAAATTATCTCAAATTATAATATATAAAAATAACTAAAAGAATACATAAAATAAAACTAATAATAATTGATATTTGATACATGATTGATATATAGAAATACGGAACATAGGATATTTGATACATAATTGCATACATGAGATATTCGTGATAGTGTCACACAATTAATACATGACCTAATTACTTACTATTTTTTTTCAACTTATTTTTAAAATAGCATTACGTTTGTTAACCTTCATCACGTTGATGGCTTGATATCAAAAGTTTTGATGGTGAGATTTCTGAAATGCAATGTTAATCTTTAAAAAAAAATGAAGTATATAATGATTCCATTAAACCTAGATCTTCATTGTACAATGAAGCTTGATTAAGCTCGTTAGATGTTTTCTTTCAAATTTAAGAGTTCGAATCATCTCAAACATTGTATATGCTAAAATGTACTTAAAGCTTTAAATCCTAATTGAGATTGTCAGACAATTATAACGACAAAACGCAGTACAATAAAACGATTTTATTGTGGAAAACCGGTCATCAATTCTCTACTTAAAAAAAAATCTGCCAATTCGAATCTCATCACGTGCCGTTGGCCACATCAGCTCATGAGATTCCGCCACGTTGACGCCTAGCATTCGGCGCTTTTACTTCCCTCATCGATCTTATCTACTCCTCACGTGACGGCCGATCCGCCGTTGATGTCCACATTACAATCTCCAGATCTGATCCAACGGCTGCTGTCCCGTCCCAATCCAAAAAATCTGCTCGACATTTAACGCCTCCCACCATTTTAAATAGCAGCAGCCACCTCTGGGGTTTAGGGAGTCGGCCGAAAACCTCACTGATTGCGAACTGCGCGCTGGTTGTGCGAAACCGCGAACCATGGGGTTGCTTGACCACCTCTGGGACGACACCGTCGCCGGTCCCCGGCCGGAGAGCGGCCTCGGAAAACTGAGGAAGCACGCGACGTTTAGCTTCGGATCGAACTCCGGCAAGGGTACGGCCTCCTGCTATCTTACGCCGGGAGTTTGACCCGATCCATCTATGATTACGATCGGATCTCTTAAGCTTGCTTAGAATCGTGATAACCTGCGCATAAATGTGTCTGATCGGCGTAGAATTTTGTTAATCGGAATTCGCGCGTTAATTTTATTTTTTTTCTTCCTTTCTCTTTCCTTTCGTGGCGCTCGTGATTTTGAGGCATTTTTGGTAGGATTCTGTGAAATCGAGTAATTAGAAAGGCGATTGACGGCTTTCGTTAATTGTTTGATTGAGATAATTAAATAAATGTGATTGCTTAGTTCGTTAATTGTTTGATTGAGATAATTAAATAAATGTAATTGTTTGATTGCTTAGTTTGATCGGTGATTTGATTTTCTCGTGATCCGAGCAGAATCGGAAGCCGAAAGCAACATACGATCGATGGGAGGAGATGCTGCGGACGACTCAGCGAGAGTGACGAGGAGCATAATGATCGTAAGGCCGCCGCTGGCTAGCCAGAAGGACTCGCCGCCGGTTTCCCCCGCCGGAAGCACGCCGCCTGTGTCCCCCTTCGGCGGTAAGCTTCTCCGATCAACTCTATTTCCTTTACTACTATCGTTGCACATATTGATTTATGGAGCGAGATTCGTGTATGTGAATACCCTCGTCGAGAAGAATCCTCAAGGGTGGAAATGTCATTTTGTTTAACGAATTAATCCAAATTGATTTATAATAATAAGATGATAATGTGGGGGGCGGGGCCAATGTGTTTGTTGAGTTAGGTACAATAATTTTGACCCCATTAGTGCCGTCTCCGAGAGTGCGACATTTGTAGACTTACATTAACACTGCCAAATTTATGATAACTTAATTAATTAATTAATCATTGTCGCTGTTACATTTGGATCGATGTATTATGAATGAAAAATCTTGACATTTTGCAGGAGGGAGAGAGGCGTTCCGGTTCAAGAGGAGGTCGGGGTCGTTTTCTTTCGAGAAGGCAAATGGAGTCGGTTCAAAAAGCCCTCCACCTCCCTACGACCTCTGAGTAACGATCAGAAGGTTATAATCGGGATGTTGTTGTTGTGGTTGAGGGGGGTTGCGAATGTAGTTAGTTTAAGTTTTTGAGTACTAAGAGAGTTTTTGTATATATGCTGGGGTTTGTGTATGTAGTATGTAGTATGTAGCTTACGAGTTTGAGTCTTGTCTCAACTTTTTGTGGCATCGTATCGTTTGCGTTTTATAAGTATATAGTACTAGTACTAAGCTTTTATGACATTTTTGAATTCCCTTTTCTTTTCTCGTTTTTTTGCATGCATGCAAATACGAGGTCGTGAATTATCGAAATGTTTGAGATCTAAACTACAGGATGAATTCCGTAGTTGTTTCGTGCGTTTTGTTGTGGTGATTTAAGCTGGATAGGCAATATATGCAACGACTATCGAGTATTGTTATAATGTGTATTTTTAAAAATAAGTGGGTATGAAAAGGAAAGATATATAGTGTTTGTTTTATGAGGGTGGTGAGAGTTTGTTATGGAGTGTATGAAGGGTGGAAAGTTGTTGCGAAACTATGTAGTGTTTAAACGTATGATGCAACTGATAGAAGACGTACGGATTGCTCCGTCTTGTTCTTGTCCTAATTTTGGAGGTTTGGATTATTTATTCTATTAACAATTTTACCACTTGGGAATTTTCTAATGAAAACACCGTTTCAACATCCCATTAATTACTCGTGAAAACTATATGAAAAAAAAAAATTAAGAATTTAAAAGAGTCTGCGTTTATTGAGTCAGTCGACTACAACGACTGAGTATAACCAGATATACCAAGGAAAACGAATTGGAAATTTAGAATTTTTCTTTTTATGAGAAAATGCTAATGGATCGATGTAACCTAGTGAATACTAATTCTTTTTTCGCTTTCACAAAGAAAGTCTATTTGATTTTTTTCTTCTTTAAATTATGAAAGACTTGAAAGGGAGACAATAGAGAATAGAAAAAGTGATTTGTGACGGGTATATTAATTTGTAGTACGTTATAAGTATCATTCAATAATGATAAATGCGTACTCTTTTAGTTGCATTCCGAAAAAGAAAATTTATGCATAATTTTTAGGAAGAATAATTTTGCATAGTCTCATCTGCTTGTGTATTCAATAAAACGTGAGATGGTTGGATACTATTTATTTTTAGTGTGTCTATTCCTTATAATTGTGTGTCGCGACGCCTCTTTAAATTAATAGCCATTCAATTCCATGCTCTAAATTAGTAGTATAATTTAACTTTTTATACATATTTCAGTATGCTAATTAGTAGTATAATTTAGGAGTATTATATTTTGTAGTTGGTATATATAATGTATCGTAGGAGTATATTTCGTCCAGTGCAACTTAACTTTATCGTAGTATTTATTTTTTAATACATAGAAAAGGTCAAGCCGCACTAGTTGGGGGACAGGAGGAGTTTATTAAATTTGATAAACTCCCTAAAATAATAATTATCCTGGATTTTATTAAATTTACAAATTACATAATAATCAAAGTTTGAATGGTTCATACACTTTTGCCTTTCTTGAAAGTTATGTGTTGAAAAAAAAAAGGGTGATGCTATTCGGCCATAATGTGGCCGGCCATAATTTAACTTTTTAAATTTTTTTAAGTATCAAATAATTTATATTTTTTTGTCAAACTTTTTTATATCATAAAAAACTCAAAAAGTGATGTTCCGTATTTTTTACGTATTTTTTAAAATTAACCCTTTAATTATTTGATATTTTTTACTATTTTAAAGAATTTTTTACCTTTTTATCTAGAAAAAAAGAGAAAAATATGTATTTTTTGTGGAAAAAATATTTTTAAATTAAAATATAAAAGTAATAAATTATAGTTATCATTTACCATTTTTAAAATTACGTATATTATGAAAAATATCGTTGTGTGGCCGGCCACATTATGGCCAAATAGCTTTATTGAAAAAAAAAAGGTACTTTTCTATAAATAAAATTTTAATATAATAATATATTAATATTCCTCTAAATTAATAAATCACACCGTATCATGGTTATTATTTTATAAAAATTACATTGGCTCTAAATTTTAATAAAATAGGAAAAAAAAAAAAAAAAAACTAAACTAAAAAAGTTATATGCGGCATCGTCACATCAACAACAGACTATTCATAGAGGAGCGTTGCCGATTCTCTTTTATAATCAAAATTATTCAGTCATCCATCATATAGTTTAACATCTGACCTAAACCAAATTTCAATCTATACTAACAAGTCTCACACCAGTAGTTGACACGCTATTGAAAACATTTGTTTACTACTAGTATGCATTTCACCTATGGTCAAAATTAAGTTAGCAATTTTAAAATTTTAAGGCTGAGTTCGAATCAAATCGAATCCAATTCCGAATGTATCATATCATTCCCGAGCTTAATATGTTTTGATAAATTCACACTTCATCATGAAAATAAATTATATTTTTGTCCATATCGAGATATTATATATAAAGGTAAAATTTTAATTCACTAAAATTCATTTACACTACTTTATTCATTGTTATTAGTACTTTCTTTTTTAGTTTACCTCTTCGAAAAAATGTAACAGTAGATGAACGAGACGGAAGATGTGCATCGGTACCATTTCAAGAAGGGGGAAAAAATTTAAAAAAATACTCCCTCCGTCCTCCATTGAGTGACGTTAATACTATATTGGGACGTCCTCCATTTACTGACAATTTCCATTTTTGGACGTAGACCCCACAATCACTTTAACACTTTAACACTTTATACATCTACTTTTTATTATTTTAACATTTTAATACTATTAAACAATTCAAATGGACCCACAATTATTCCACTTTAACACTTTAACACATTAATTTATTATTATACCATAAAATGCGAAAAAACGCGTGCCCAAACTCCCTCCGTCACTAAATGGAGGACGGAGGGAGTACTTGAAATTGAACACTGAGTGAGGTGAGGGGTTTATTCTCGATTTTTCCTGAAACGGAGAGTCAAGGGCAAGGTCAGCGCCGAGGATCTTCTTCTTCTTCATGCCTCAATTTCAGTCCTGAACTCATCAAATGAGGAGATTCTCCCTTTTCTGCATTTTCTTGTTCGTCAACACCATCAATTCGTGGTTCCACTACGCCCACGGTCAGTGCTACTTCCTTTTACCCTCATTCTGGATTTTGTTCCTTCGATCTTCACTTAATCCTTCATTCATCATTCATCGATTGTTTGTGTTTTGTTTGGCATTCGAAAATTTGCAGTGGTTAATTTTGTAATAGTAGATATGCTCCGTGTGTGTGTAATGAGAGTTGTTCGGGAACAATCGGCTGTGGTACGAAGTGCCATTATGTTTTTGTGCTGGGAAAATTCGGTTGCTAAATGTCAATATAATGAATTTGGTGAAGGATCGATTGTGTGATCATGATGCATAAGATCGGTGATGTACTGCTATTTTGTTGGGAAGTAGTGTTCTTAGGATTTAGTATTGTTGCACCAGTGTACCGGAAGATATTCAATAAACTCGTCTTAGGAAAATGGGTGGAAAATTGATAAGAGTGTTGGAGTCTAAGATTTTGATGCCTTTGAATTAAAAGAATGCAAGAATGCAAGAATTCAAAAGCTTAGTGACTTTCTATGTATATTATACGCGATCTATTCATTACCTGAGAACCTGCAACAGATATATCATGTAAAGTTTTGTTATCAAGCTATATACATGTTCTGAAATTTTATGGTTAAAAGTTTTGTGCTATAGTAATATGCATGCTGCTATGCTTTTTGTTGGGCATCTGTGTTTATGGAAGAGTTAACACATTCTTCACGGTCTTTGCGTGGGAAGATAAATAGTAGTAGTAGTAGTAATCAAGATTGTTGGACTGGAATTGGTGCATACTATCCAAGTCTAGAACTCTTTTTATTGGCACAATTACTAGTCTAGATGTTTGGTATGGTCTGCGTGGATAGAGATCGCTCTTTTACCAGGGCAAGAATAGATATTGGCATAAAGTCTTCTAAACCTGAGAATTGAGAGAAACATTAGAACTTTCGGCCAATATCATCATCAGAAAGTCAAAAATCTGTTGACCAGTCATTCTTGCATTGCATTAATGAGATAGCATTAGCAAGTGTCTGACTTAACTAGAAGTCTCGCTGAAGCAGTGTCTTGTTTTCATGATGTTCTGACTGCCGAAGGTGAACAAAGTGCAAACTATGATTGGTGATTTTAATTAGTAAGAGAGCAATCATCTCCACCATGAACAGACCATTTAATTAATAGATAAGCATCTCTAGTGTTTTACAGAGCAGGACATCAGTTTATGATCACAAAAAACTGGACCGTAAACTTCATATTCCTGTATAATAAGATCCAAAGTGGGCTGCGTGCCGGGTATTGCAGTAGATCCAGTCAATTTCGACATAACCCCTGTTCCTCCAATAATAATTTTACATTCCACTCATGTTTCAAGTATTTTTATATTTTTACTATTTTATAGGTTGAGGCGATAAGAGTTCAATTGCTCGTACAGGCTTCTTTAAGGCATAATTTGGTACTCACCTGTAACATTAAATGTAAAATTGTTTGTGCGGCTAGGGCAGCCTGTGAGCGTCTTGTTTCTATCTAGGGTCTCAGGGTGAAGGTGGAAGCTTAGACCAATTTTCTTATGACACTAACTGACAAAATGGCTACGGAAGTTACTTTCTTAATGTAGCAGTTCCATTCCTAATATAATAGAAATAGGCATAGAGAGTAATATAATGTTGCTCGGATTTTTAATCCTACCAAATGATATTTTTGCACTCAGTCAAGTGACAGGAAGCTAATTCTTTTTTTTCAATGAGTACTGGGGTACTAAGGGATTCTAGAACCAAAAGGTTGGATCCGAAATGCCTTTGTTGTTTTGAAAAGGAAAGCACTCTTCGACATGCTATTCTTTGCTGTTGTGATATCCTTTTCTTGTCCCCTTTCTTGTTAAAGTATTGGAAAGGCTAATGAACCTCACATAATGACACAACCATGAACTTCTTGTTGGGAAAATTCTGTTTCTGAATGGAGAACAAAATCAATAAGCTCATTTCTCATAAGTGGGTCATTTATTTGGGATACTTTGCAGGTAAAACAAGCGATGTTTGCATTTCTCCAGGCGGTCGATTCCCCCCATTTTCGAATGAAGGCAAGCCCCCGAAGAAAGCAAGCAAAGGTCCCAGAGATCTGACACTCTGCAGGGTTTTCCGCAAAAAGACATGCTGTGATGCCACTCAAACACATCCTGCTTTGTTAACCATCAGGAGACTTGCATCATCTGGAGAAGCTAGCCAAGAGTGCTTGCAACTTTGGGAATTCTTGGAATGTTCTATCTGCGATCCAAGGATTGGGGTACAGAAAGGACCTCCCAACATCTGCTCATCCTATTGTGATAGGGTTTATGAAGCATGCTCAACCGCATACTTTGCTATGGATGCAAAGACGCAGGTTAATTTTTTGCCACTTGCAGTTATCTTACATTTGTGTGCAACTTCCTCATACTCTGATCTATTATGAGTCTATGCTATGAAATTGGCCAAAATATTTTATTATATCTCTCGTGCAAGAGCACATGGTGCTTCATTGTTAGCTGGACTGTCCATTTTGTTACAAGCAATGGAATGATGTTTTATTATTGGATTGGAGACCATATTATTTCGTTTAAATATTTTCCGTGAATTGCATTTTAAATTTTCTGTAGATTTGTTGATGGGGACAATCATGTTTCAGGCACTAGCACCGTGTGGACTAGGTGACTTTGTTTGTGGTAAAGCTTCAGAGTGGGTCTCTAATGGAACTGAGCTCTGCAATGCTGCAGGTTTCTCTGTCAAGCCTCTTGATGATCCTGAAGAATCATCTTGCTATGGTGGGAAGGGTAGTCTAGATTATATTGCGAATTCCTGGAAATCTCCACGTTCTGAGATTCTGCGTAGAGAACAACAGAATACTGGGGTTATCCAAGATTTTAAGCAATTGATTGCTGATATGCCATTAAGTGAGAGAATTTCTTGGGCTGTCGGAGGAATGGTACTTACTGCCGGACTTTTGTTTGCAAGGTTAGCATTACTTTAGAGAAATATATTTATATATATTCATTTTATGTTAGCATGATCACCTCCATTTAGTTGAAGAAAAGAAATTGTTACTTTGCTTTCATAGCATCTTCAATAGGCCAAATATGGAAGAATATGTTGATATCCTCACTTGCTAGTGTATTGGAATTATAATGTCTTCATATACCTGAAGCCATGGGTAGATTACACGAACAATTCAATACTAATCCTTCTGAGTTGACTAGTGCAATACAAATTTTCTGATGTGGCTTATCATATAAGTTCACTGGTTGATGCAGCAGAAGGAAGAGCCGCAGCCTACGACAGAAGCAAGCAGCTATGCAGCGCACTGGTAGGAAACTAGGAACAAGGGTTGTTACTCCTACATCCCCTGTTGGCCAAGGGATCAGAAAGACTATCGGGAGATGAGCGCTTACCGTATCTGCCTATACTTTTCCTTTGTTACGGGTGAGTGTGCTATACAATATCCCACCCCTTTACCTCTTTATCTTTGCAATTCCGGGTACAAATATATTCTAGACATGTATTATCCCTTGTTTAGTCACACTTTCTGTAATGTTAAAACTTTCCATACATATGGAAACACCTTTTACTTGGAGTAGGAAGTTCTTATTAGATAAGTGGCTTTCCCAATATTTCATTGTAAATCAGCAATAAGGCTGGACATGGCTGCATTGAACTCATCTTCGTCACTTTTCTTACGAAACTCCTTAACAGGCAACTTGTACTGACTGGCAGCGAGCGACTGGTTGATTATATCATGCCTTTTGGCGAAGGAATCATATTCTGAAGTTTAGACGGCCGTGTTTGAATACCCAGGGTTTAGTCACTTGATTTGTTGTAACGGGACTGGCCTTGATGATCTTTGGTGTAATATTCTGAGCTTTGTTCGATATGTGATGTCCACAGTTGAAACCACTACAGAGTGATATTTAGGTACACCCCAAGTTAACCAAGTTTTAGTTGATCTGCTGCTTTTTACTCGATTACTGTACCACAACGATATGAAAACCATTTCTTATTATTAGGGAGAAGTTTTAGATGAATACCCTCATTCGAACTATTGCTCAACGCCACGCTCAATGATATGCATGCTATTGGAAGATTTCAACGAACTTTTAAAATCGAAACAAAAGTTCCAACAAAAAACCTAATTGATTCAGCCTTCAATAAACATATTTTGCAAATGTCGAAAAAAACTTTCAAGATACTCTACATTCCATTTCAAATCCAGGAATCGCATCAACTATGCTCAATTAACCCAAAATTATGGATTACAAAATTTGAACTTTTAGTGAAACGCAAAAACCTTCTGAAGTACTGAAAAGGTCAAACCTAAACTGCAGCTAATCTTCCTCCTCTGCCTCGTTCTCAGCAATGTTGAAGTATCTTAATTCGTAGACACTTTGGTCCTTGTTTGAAGCTATCACCCGCAACCAGTCACGGACGTTGTTCTTCTTCAGATATTTTTTGGTTAAGTACTTCAGGTATCTGCAGACAAAGTAAACAACTTCGTCAAGTTCTGGGAAGGAAAGAACGATACTAGTCCAACAAAGGCATTGTTTCTAATACTACTCCTAAATAGATTCCTATCCAACAAATGATCAAATATGTGACGCAACCCACATCAATTTATCCTTATCCCGAATCCCGACACATATTATCAGAACATACTCTCTCCTAACATGCCACTTCTGACCAGAGATTAGTAGAAACGTTGAAGCATGATTCACACATAGCAAAAATCTACTCTCATGTTTTGGTGGAGCTTTCTGCTAGAAGCTATAGCATAATGATGAGAATTCTTACGAGCGCCACCAGTTCAAGAAAGGTTCCAAAATCACAGGTTCTATTGAAATTTTCAAGCAATTTGATTTGCTCTGGTACGATTCTATACATAAGATATTAGTATCAAGCAAAATGTGCTTATTCTATACTGTTCCAGAAAATGTATTTGTAAATTCTCCATAAATTTCCGAAATGGCATGATAATAATTTTATTGAACTAATACACAATGAGTCAACCGAACCTCTTAAACATCAAGATATCGAAAAACATACTAAGATCATGTCTCATTTTTAAGGTTTGCATTAAACAACATTGGCAACGCACATACTACGATTGAAGGCTAAGTGGCTAACCACACAAAGAACTAAGAACTATACTGTATATATTACAGAGATTCTTATGACTATCATATGAATTTCTAGTCCGAACGACGACTCTAACTAAATTATGGATACTATGAAGAAATGAGATAATACACCCCTCTAATCAATGTAATATTACGCTAGGTTCAAAACAAATAATGAGGGTGTAGAGTGATAAAAGGGAATTTTTTTTAAAAAAATCGCACCTTTTGGAGAAGGCGGTGGCGCCGTTGGCGGTGACGGAGATCTTAGTCTTGTCGCGGGTGACGGTGACGGAGTCGCCGAGGGCACCGGGCTTGCCGTTGACCTTGATGCGCTCCTGGAGGAACTTCTCCAGCGAGGCGATCTCCATAATCTTATCCTCCACCGGCTTCGCGCAATCGATGACGAAGGTCGTCGCCTTCTTCTTCGCCCCACCCTTCTGGGCACCTGCTCCTCCTTTGCTCATCTTTCCGCCGCCGAATTTACAGCTGCATTACAGTAAAAACGAACGGGTTTGAGCGATGAAAACGCACGAAATTTTGCAGAGGAAGAACGGAAGATGAAACACGAGCTCACCTGTGTCTGGATCAGCGGCGACGGCAGCAGAAAAAATACCATAGAATGTTAAATTAGGGTTTATATGAAGGCAGGTTTTACGTGGGCAGTGGGCTTCAATTTGGGGTTAAATATTTGGGCCGAGTTCTTAGAACCTTTTTAACCTCATTTTTCTACTCCCTCCGTCACACTCATAAATAGATAATTTTTTCCCGACACGAGAATTAAGTAAGAATGATAATAGTGGATAAAGTAGTGTGAATGAGTTTTAGTGGGTTAAAATGTTACCATTTAAATTAATACTACCTCCGTCCCATTTTATTAGTCCCATTTGCTTTCGGCACATGGACCAAGTGAGTGGAGAGTGAGTGGAGAATATGTGGTTGTTAATCCTGAGGAGAGAGAGTGAATTGTGACCAGGTATTCTTTGTCATTTTAGGAAATGAGACTAATATCTGGGACAAACTAAAATGGCAAATGAGACTAATAGAATAGGACGGAGGGAGTATGTCTTAATCTATAAAAATAGCCAAGACCACTAAATATATATCTTATATAGAGTGAAAAAAATATCTACCTATATAGAGATAATAATTACAAAAGTTGGCCACCAAGGCACCAACATAATTTACACAAAAAATACCCAACAATTCAAATTTGACCCAAAAATACCCCTATGACACCTTTTGCTTTACAGTGGTCTCCACTCTTCTCTCTCCTCCATATCCATCTCTATCACACCTTTTACTTTTGAGTGGTCCCCATTTTTCTCTCTCATCCACATGGTTTCCTTTTCTCTCTCTCTCTCTCTCTCTCTCCCTCTCTCCCATTTTTCGTTTTTATCCCCAATTTTTTTTTTTTTTAACAGTCCCGTTGGGATCTTTTGTATATATCGTAAGAAAGTACGAATTTGACATTCGTACCAATCTCTTATTTTAAATTTTTTGCAATTATGATATTTGTACGTATCGTAAGAAGGTGCGAATTTGACATTTGTACTACAATTTTTTATTTTTTATTTAGTTCAATTGCAATCTTTTGTACGTGTCGTAAGGAGGTACGATCTTAACATTCGTACCAAACTATATTTTGCTTTTTTCGCAATTGTGATATTTGTACTTATTGTAAGAAGGTACGAATTTGACATTCGCACAACTTATTATTTTGTTTTTCCTCTAGTTCAATTGTAATCATTTGTATGTGTTGTAAGGAGATACGATCTTAACATTTGTACCAATCTTTATTTTGCTTTTTTCGCAATTGTGATCTTTGTACTTATTGTAAGAAGGTACGAATTTGACATTCGCACCAGCACTTTTTTTAAATAGGTACAAATTCAAGAATTTCTTTAATTCTCATATTATAAATGCGTAAACCGCAAACTTAGTAAAAATAGTAACACTAATAATAAATCGTACCTCGTACCTTGAAAATTTGTAGAATATAAAAAAATGTACAAATTTTTTTACACGATAGTAAGATAGGTACGAATATTAAATTCAGATTCAATCAGTAAAAGAATCTAAATTGTGGTAAATGGTAAAAATAATGTCTAATTGTTCTTCGTACCTAGCAAATTTGTACTTGGTTGACATGATTTTTACCATTTACCACATATGTATAGTTTTCTTACCATTCGTACCATGATATTTGCATTATTCGAGCACTCGAACTCGGTACGAAATGAGAATTATGTACCAATATTAGATATATAAACTGGATAAATGCATCGAAAAATTGCATCGATTATCTGCAATAGACTCACCTTAAATGTAGAATACAAGCTCAATCGAGATATAAATCAAACGAGATATTCACAATGAGGTACGGACAATGAGAAATGAGATATTTCGTACATGGTGGTAGTAATGATGTACGAATTTCATAAATACAAAAACTGTCAATAGTCAATACTTACCACAACCATGTATTTACGTAAAACTAGCAAAATGAAAACGAAGAAGAAAAGATGAAAACCTCAGAAAATCCATGAAATTAGTTCCATAATGAGCAAGAAATGTTCAAATTGCATCTGTAAATGACATAAATTTGTACCACAATCATTTACAAGGAATTTTTTAAAAAATGTGGAGAAAACACTCCAAAACAACAAAAAAAAACATGAAATACCTATAAAAACAACATCATTGTCCTTCATCTCACCGGAAAACGGTGTTGTTGTCGTCACTCTTCTCTCTCTTTCTCCGCCGCCTCCTTTCTCGTCAAAATCATAAGGTGAAGGCGCAAAAATCAAGGCCGACGACGATGGAGTGTATGGCACAGCTGGTGTGGAGCTAGACGGAGGAGTCGATGCCGCACCGGCACCTCCAACCGGAACGCCGCCACCGCCGTTGCATCCCCCCCCCCCCCCAACCCAAACAGCAAGTCGTGCGTCTCCACCATATCGCGGCGATGGGCGGTCCTCCATCAAGAAAGAAGATGAAGGAGATGAGAGAGAGAGAGTGGAGAGAAGATGCAGAAGAAAGAATAAGATAGAGAGAGGAAGGGGATGAGAGAGAGTAGGTAGAAGATGAAGGAGAAGAGAGTGAGAGAGAGTCTGGTGAGAAGATACAAAAGAAATAAGAGTGAGAGGAAGGAGATGAGAGAGAGTGGAGAGAAGAAGAGAGTCGTAGGATTAAAGGAGGGTAGGTGGGAGGAGAGAGATAGAACATACCATGTAGAGACAAAAAAGTAGGTGTAGAGTGATGTTGACATTAGAAGGGTATTATGGTCCAAAATTTGAAAAGTTGGGTATTTTTTTTGTAAACTAAGTGGGTGACTAACTTTTGTATTTACTATGTTGAAGTGGGTATTTGACCCTATTTCCTCTCTTATATAACCACAACTATAAAAACATAAGTTTTATAGTCACTTTTAATTGAATATGTATTATCTTACCCTTAATGAAATTGACCCCACATTTAATTTTAAAAAAAAGAAATTTTGAAAAGGAAATATTCCTCTCTCTTTCTCTTTCTCTCACTCCGCTTAGGTAGTATTTGGTAGGGGTGATAAGCCCAAGATAAAGATTGTAATATGGGCTTATCACCCGTTTGGTACGTTAGATAGCGAATCTTGGGGGCCCGTGATAAGGATTGGGCCCGGGCTTCGGTTACTGTTCACCTTTAGTGATATACACCTCAACTTTTGGCCGGTTTCGTAAGAAGGCCTTGAACAGTAACCATGATTAGGGCGTGAAAATACTAATTTGCCCTCGCATTTTTCTAGGGTTCATCCAATTCGAATTGAATCGGGCTCATATTTCCAGCCAACCTCTCTCTCTCTCTCCCTCTCTCTACCATCCTCCAACTTCCATGCCGAACTCGAACGCCTTGGGCGAAGCGGATGAAGACAGTGAAGACGAGGGCGAAGGCGGCGAGTTCAGTGGAGCCGACGTGGCCGACGAAGGCCTGGGTGATGATGCTGGTGCCGTAGGTGGTGAAGCGGCAGAACATCGTCGGCGCCGCCACCACCCAGATTTTCTGGCTCTCCTTCCATACCCTGCGTGCAGAGCTCTGCTTCTCACCGGCGGATTCCTCTACGGCGTTTCTCAGCAAGTTTTCGTGGAAGAAAAAGGACAAAAGAAAAATTGAAGCTTACTATCGAATTTTTCTAGGGTTCATCCGAAAATCGAATTGGGGGAAGAAAAAGGACAAAAAAAATTCGGGGGTAATTTTGACATTTGCCACACCAAGTTTATGTATTACTCATTCCTACCAAACAACAAATGTGTTACACATTGATTATGAAACTTTCCTACCAAACAACAAATTAGTGTTGAAACCTATGTTCTAAACCTATGTTTTAATCCCGGGCCGACTATCCCACCCGAGCTACCAAACGAGCCCATAGCGTGTAATGTACACGAAAGAAAACATTCAATTCAAATCGTGTAACTCGTCGGAAAAATGAGCACATCGGAATATGACCGGGAGAGAGAAGCAGGGCTTCCGAGTCCTCGTCGGCCGAGGCAATTCCAACAAAAGTCATCGGTGCACCAACAAAACCTAATCATGCTTAACCTCAAATAAATTGATTGTGAGCATCAAAATGTATGCATAAATTCGTTATGAAATTTCTGCAATTAGGTTGAAATTGTTCATATCTACACGGTTGAGATTCTTGATTCAACTGTGTAGTACACGGTTGAATCAAGAGTTTCATCCGTGTGAAAGCAATAATTTTTGACCATACACGGTTGAGATTATTGATTCAACCTACAAGGTTGAATCAATAATCTCAACCGTGTATGGTCAGAAAATTTTAAAGCATGCGTTATTTTATTTTATTTTTGAAAATAATGAAAATTTATTTATTGTTTTGCATTTTGCAGTCTATGTACACATGGGCGAGACCTCGTATGCAACGATTTCATGTCGAAATGAAACTTTACGTACGAAAGATTGTCTTATATGATATATCACTCATCTTGAATCGTACAGAGGATAACATCTTGTGGAACAATTAAAAAACGGTCGATTTGGACACCTCCTCGATATCAAGAGGAAAGGGAGTGCAAATCGAGCCTTACACGAATTAGTAACCCGGGAACTTAGGGATAATAGCTTCTCGGAGTATGAGATGTCGTTAGATTCTCAAAATTAGAGTATGCGCTTGTGACGGGCATCACAATTCGAGGGTTATGATTTTAACCTGAATGGCCAACACAATGTACCCGAGTCGAGCCTCTTACACATGTACTATAAAAGGGGAGAGAACGAAGACATTGAACTTGAAGAGGGATTTCTTTGATCGTATGGTCAATTTGAGATCCCCGACAAATTACTCGTTTAAATTTAGGGAAATCATTAAGAGTGATTAGATTTTAAAAACAAAACACAATAGATTTACATTAAAATACTCCTGTGTAAAGATTTTGAATGGAAGATCATTGTAAAATATATAGTCACTACATATGCGGTACACTTACTAATTTACGAAGTCTCACAATTTCTTTGTATATCCTCCTATTTTTAGAGGTTTTCGATTTACTATAACTTATTATACACATTCAAATACTTCTTTGTAAATATTTGTAATGGAAGATCATTGTAGAGTATATTGTCACTACATATGTGGTACACTAACTAATATATGAAATCTCACAATTCCGTTGTATATCCTTCTGATTTTAGAGGTTTTCGATTTCCTATAATCACATTCCAATATGAAAAACGTACTTCTCATTGTTTAGATCAAAGAAAATCATTAAGAGTGATTAAATTGGATAACCAAATACATTAGATTTACATTCAAATACTTCTTTGTGAATATTTGGAATGGAAGATCATTGTTGAGTATATTGTCACTACATATGTGGTACACTAACTAATTTATGAAATCTGACAATTCCGTTGCATATCCTCCTAATTTTAGAGTTTTTCGATATCCTATAATCACATTCATATATGAAAAATGTATTTTTCATTGTTTAGATCGAGGAAAATCATCAAGAGTGATTAAATTGGATAACCAAATACATTAGATTTACATTCAAATGTTCCTTAGTGAAGATTTGGAATAAAAGATCATTGTAGAGTACTAGACGGTATTCTGTGCGATATCCCTAGAGTATTAAATCGTAATGGAGGGCAAAATCTTGTGGACCAATTTAGAAACGGTCCATTTGGATGCCTCCTCGATATCAGGGGAAAAGGGAGTGCAAATCAAGCCCTACACGAATTAATAGCCCGAGAGCTCAAGGATAGTAGCTTCTAGGAGTTTGAGAGGTGGTTTCTTGCTCTACACAGGTGGCACCAAATTCAATCGTGTACTATACACTGTTGGTATTAAAATACCAACTGTGCAGTAAAGAACATACTCCCTCTGTCCCACTGATATAGGGACTTTTTCCTTTTCGGGATGTCCCACTGATATAGGGACCTTTCCCAAAATGGAAAATTCTAACCCAATAAAATTCTGACACATCACTTTAACCCACTACCTTTCACTTTATCCCACTATCATCATTCTCGTCTTAATTCCCGCGCCGAAAAAAAAGGTCCCTATCCCAGTGGGACGGAGGGAGTATATGAATAATATTTAATCTATATCAAAAACGTACTTCTCATTGTTTAAATCGACGGAAATCATTAATATTTATTAAATTGGATAACCAAATACATTGGATTTACATTCAAATGCTCACAAGTAAAGATTTGGAATGTATGATCATATTGTCACTACATATGGGTACACTAACTAATGTATGAACTCTCACAATTTGATTGTGTATTCACCTATTTGTAAATGGTTTTAAATCCCTATATGTTATTATAGTCATATGGTACGTAATTAAACGCTAAACGACCATAAAATTATAAAATTAACCATGATAAATCGAAGTTTTTATCAAAGTTGACTTCAAATTTGCCCTCATTGACTAGTACACGGTTAGTGTAGTATATGCATACACGGTTGATTCATTTATCAACCGTGTATGCTGAATCAATTAATGAACTCCCTACACGAAAGTTGACTGTGGTCAACTTTAGGAACTTAGTTTAATTTTTGAATATTAACATGTTGATCAGATACGATCAACAAATCATCTAGCGCTCCAAAACAACTTCGCACATTTGTGAGAAACCAAGTCCATGACTCGTCGTTCTCGATAGGACCTAATCCTATAGCAAATGGAAACACTTGCTCGTTCCCATCCTTAGCCACAACTACGAATAGAGTCCCCTTGTTTTTTCCCTTCAAGTGTGTCCCGTCCACTACAATCACACGACGGAGCAAATTATTTTGAAAGGCCTCCCACACGTAACTCTCCTATTGAGGGTCCGGAACCATGCTCTATATGCCCTAATGGTAGGGTAGTGTCTAAATTGGCATAAGGAATCAACCATTTTTGGATAGATTCCTCATTTGCTCGAGAATCACCATCGCGGGCGTGTTGTTGATCCGAATGTATGCTACGGTGTCCGATAATCCGATCAATGTGCCTCGGCTCCCAAATCCATCCACCGAACTCAGTAATCAACGACTCAAATAAATCCAAACGTTGTTATGCTCAACAATCAACCTAAACAAATTAATGTCGTCCTTTAAAACGACTTTAATCTTCTCACTATATGTTAAAACGATCAATGTGCCTCGGCTCCCATATGGATTGATTGTCGTCCTTAAAACGACTTTCACTCCACCAACACTATCGACTTTAATGACAAGTGAATTACGATATGTTAAAACTGAAACATATACCTACTAGATAGTTACAAAACAATTTTTTAGCACTACATATTATTTTTGCATGATTGTTTTTGATACAGTAGTATATTACCGCTATTTTAATTTAAAGTTAATACTCCCTCCGTCCCACTTAATTAGTCTCATGGAATATTATATACATCATATATAAATATTTAGTGAGACTAATTAAATTGGACGAAAGGAGTATATCATACTCAGATTATATAGTATTTGTCTTTTTTTCTTATCGTTCTATACATAAATTATACGAAAATTTTATGTTCGTCAATTTTCGACAAAGTGACAATTAATTTGATTAATTAGTTGCAAAGTCACGTAATATATTTCTTTAAAAAAAAATCGAAATTCAGTAACTTAGTTCTTGTTCACACTTCCAAGTCGCTAAAATTGGAATAAAATGGTACTCCCTCCGTTTCTTTTGAAACGATATGTTTTTCTAATGGAGACGTTTCGCGTAAAATGACCACTTTTTATTTCTAGCTAAACAAGGCCATGCAGCTTAATATCATTACTCTTGACACTTAATCACCACCCTCTAATCCTAATTACTCTTACTTTCTATTTCCGGCCCAACAAGCCCATGTGAGTCATCACTTTAACCACTAATCATCCATTTATTAATATGCGTACCGAAAAGAAACGGAACGTTTCAGAAGAAACGGAGGGAGTAATAGTAAAACATAGTATTCCCAGTAGTCCACATCAACAACACTTGAAGCTAATGATTTGCTAATTAATCTTGTTAGAAAATGAATAAATTAAGGGGGAAAATCAATCACTGCTTATTGACTCCATCCCCCCGCTTTTTGCAGAGCGAAGATTACTTTCACATCTTCAATTATCAAACTGCTGAATCATATTTTCGTAAGGCAATAATCGCGACGAAAAATAAATGATACGAGGGATTTACGTGGTTCGATCTTTCAATCTACGTCCACGGAGAGAAAAGAGGCGGCGGTGTTTTTTTTAAGGTTTGCGTAGGAGAGTACAAATAGCGTATCTATCTTTTACAAAGAGTCTATTTTCCTTTTATAACTATTTTCTCCTCTCTCCATAAATGCTTGTAAGGTGGGGATGTTAGTGATGGCTCCATGGTCTCACGTTCTTCTTTGTGGGTTTCTTCTTGGGCTTGGACTCTTCATGGTTTGGGCCTAGGAGTTGGGCCTTATCCCATCACCTACATTGATTGATGTTGTTTAGATGTGACATTATGTCACATCCCAGTTCCCGAAGGAAGGCACGTGTGCCGGGACGTGGCAAGGGGTTGGGATTAAGAAGCGGGGATAGAAAGGGGCCTAGTTTCTTAGGATAATTAACCATATTATTAATGAGTTTATTTAATTAATTATGGGATCGGGACGCACAACACGAACCACGGGGTAGACAAACCATACTGCCCATGTCGGTCGGCCTTGTCTGAATACCCATAGACATTAAATAAAACACGGGATCGGGACGCTCAGCTCAAATTATGGGGTCGCCTGAGCTAAACAACCCATAATGGCCGGCTTGTGTCTGAATACCCGTAACTAAAATAAATATATATAATATATTCTTATAACGAGACTCATGTATAGCATAGAGATTTTATTTCAAAACCTGAAATTTAACTTAGGATGCCTAGTACATTGCAGGATCGTTACTAGTGACCACTTTAACTATAAGCGTATAGTAGCGGAAGCTTTAATCTTTAAATAGCACAACCACAACAACAATCCTCTTCAGCCACGTCTACTCCACCAGCTCCTTAATCTGCAAAACATTTGGAAATGAATTGCAGGGCTGAGTACTAATGCACTCAGTGGGCTTGTGCCGAAAACATTTATCATAAAAAGAATATCCATGATAACAAAGCATACATAGAAGGGTTTTAGAAATCATATAACTTCCATGCACACCAAAACTCATTTACGTTGATTGCGATGCGGATTACCATGTTACTCTTATACCGATCCCGGGACGTACCACTGTCGGATCCCTTTTCAGATGGAGCCATAGATTAACATATACCGATCCCGGGACGTACCACTGCCGGATCCCTTTTCATGATGGAGCCATAGATTAACTAATACCGATCCCGGGACGTACCACTGCCGGATCCCTTTCTGATGGAGCCTATAGTTTGGAGATAATGGAGTATTTCATCCACTAGTTCTCCCCTCGAAGTTAGAACCAATTGGTGATCAACCCAATGATATCTAACCGTGCGCACAGTCCCTCGATTAGTGTGTTAGACCAATCGAAAGATCCGATCGTAAACATAAGAGTCTTAAACATGTAATCACGCATCAAAACATTTTTCATGGATAATCCCACACTGTAGAGCTTACTAACTCAAAATAATACTTTGAAAATATAATAAAGCCCACCTTATAACCTGGAATGCTGAAATAACTTGACTTCTTGATCTACAGTAGGATCCTATATGCTTTCGTTGCGACTAATTCCTTTAAGCTCCGCCAAAATTTTATGGAATTGATATTACACCTCTTTATCATGCAAATTTAGGGGAGTGGAATGAAAAGGATTTGGAACGTGTATTTATAGGCAACAATAAGTTGCTTAATCACCTATATAGCATGCATTAGTCACCTAGCTATATTACTAGGGTAGTGACGTGTGGGATTTTGAAAGTGATGATAATTCACTCAACTTGTCTCCATAATACATGTAGCATAAAGGATTTTTTATTAAATTAATACATAATAGAGTACTATTTATTATATGAAATTAATTTCGTACTAACAATATATATATATATGTATATATATTACTAATCATGCATGTTAGAATTTCATGCATATTCCATAAATTAAGGACTATGAGAAAATATATATTTAAACTTTCTTTTTACTTATATTTTAATTTTTCATTCTTGTCCAAGTTATACATATATTTATATATATATATTATTTCTCTTATTGTAACATCAATCACACACTTAATGTATATATATTATATGCATATATAATAATTTATGCATGCATACTACTTACGTACATACATACACTTAATATAATTCATGCATGGATTTTACGTATATATATACTTCGATTATTCAATTATAGAGTATTATTTAAAGCAATTTTTAAATTGACATAATTATTAATATTTTAATTAACTAAATTATATAAAGAAATTTTGGGATATTACACATTATTTATTACAAATCGTAATGTTTTAGAGAAGAGAGTGGACACGACAAATAAGTGATTAGCCTACGTTTATGGGCCCATTGCATTATTACTTAGAGAGAGAGAGAGTTCATGTACTCCTACCTAATCTTAACAAAATTACGGCGACCTAAGGCAGAGACTGGGGCTGAGTAACAATAATGAGAAAGGGGCGGCGGCGTACGGGGTGGTTCGCCGCGGCGGTGTGGGGATGGTGGCGGCGGCGGAAGTACTTAATTTGGGGTTTTTCAAGTTAGGGTTGTGATACGTGTAACGTATCATCGGAAGTGCATGAAGCCA
This sequence comes from Thymus mandschuricus, assembly GCA_029379335.1. Taxonomy (NCBI): domain Eukaryota; kingdom Viridiplantae; phylum Streptophyta; class Magnoliopsida; order Lamiales; family Lamiaceae; genus Thymus; species Thymus mandschuricus. Next base: position 7,183,067 of record CM057072.1, read on the forward strand.
TGCCGTCGTCGAGCCAAGAGATGGAGCCCGTCAACTATGATACACGTGAAAACGTCAATGATGGAGGGAAGGAAGAAGAGCGTGTGAGCAGGCCGCAAAGGAGGATTCGTGGGCCTCGGAAATACGATGATTTCATTCCTTATCGTTGATTTTATTAATGTAATTTAGGATTATTCACATTGGGCTAGCCCAACGTCTTTATTTTGGGTCGAGCGATTCTATAAGTTCCTTTTCGGGTTTTCTTTTTGATTCTTTCCCGAATCGTAGGTCGAATCAACTCTAGAGTCCTTAGATATATAAATAGGTCATTAGCGTTGTTTTATGGATCATCGAGAAATAAAACCTTAATTTCCTACTTTGCCGTTTTTTCCTTGTTCTTCGTTCTTCTTGGCGTGCACGACGAGGAATTCCCTCGCGTCCGTTTATCTTGATAGGGTTGTGATCCTATCAACTGGTGCTTTCATCTCAAACTTCATAATCGATGTCCAGCAGTTCGACGACACCGGTGGATACACCGGCATGTAATCCTCTTTTAACGCAGCCGCCAGCGAGTTCTTCAGGGCATCCGAGTTCGTCGTCAACATCCATGGAGGTTATTTTAGCCCTGCTTCGTCGTTTGGAGGCAAAATTCGATGGGAAAGATGATCGAGCTACGGCTTCTCATGCCGTGCCTCATCCCAAGCCGGACCTGCATATGGGATGCCTAACGGATGGCAGTCGCCGTCGTGGCTCCCTGGGGTTCAATCCACATCCTCAACGGAACCCATATTTACGTTCACACCCGCGGTGACAACGGCCGTCAGCAGCGCTAGCGCCTAGAACTTCGAGCGCCCACAGCTAGGGTTTCATCAAACCCTACCCCCGCAGCGCCCGACTGAGGGCTATCAGGCGTCGTCGTGGGACCCACCGGGATCACGTCCAGCCGTATCTACCTCTTCGTGGGCCCTTTCGCAGTCGCGCTCGCGCTTTGTGCCCGACTAGCAGGTGTCACGATTCCCGCAGGCGCCATCAGCCCCGGATCCCGGCCGATTTATAAAGATGGATCCTCCCGTCTTTGATGGTACAGACGCACACAGCTGGGTTACGAGGATCCAGTATTACTTTGACCATATTCGTTTGCCAGACGAGCAGCGTCTCCACTACATGGTGATGTTGTTTGCTCCACCATCTACAGATTGGATCTTTGCCTACCGAGCCAACAATCCGTTAGTTTCGTGGCCTCAGTTCTTGGAGGACGTGCGTTGCCGTTTTGACCCGAATTACTTCATCAACTACATCGAGCTGATAGCGAAGTTGACACAGACAGGGTCCATAGCAGATTATAATAGGGAGGTTGATCGGATGTTGAATCAAATTCAAGGAGTGGCGGAGTCGACGTTGCTTCCAATTTATATGGGAGGCTTGAAGAATCCAATAAAGAGCCAAGTGAGTTTTCAACACCCGACATCGGTGGCAGCGGCGATGGCCTTAGCTATGGAGTTCGACACGGCCGCGGACAGGAGTTACTCGACAACTCGTCGATCTTGGCAAGGGAAGGAATTTCGGCCGCCTTTGGCTTTGGCGCCACCATCGGGACACACAGATCAACCGGCTATGGGTCCTCCTAACCCTAGCAGTGCCTAATCATGAGACTATTCTAAACTTCCCGTCGTGAGGTTAACGGCAGCGGAGAAGGCAGAGAAGACGAGACTGGGCCTTTGCTGGTATTGCTCGGAGAAGTGGACCAGCGGTCACGTTTGTAAGGGTCGATTTCTAGCATACATCGGGTCCGACGACGACGATGATGAGGTCGAGGATACACGGGACCCCAACGCAGTAGCCTCTGAAGTGATCACGGCCGATCTCTCCCATGTTTATAGCATGGGCGGCCGTCCCCGTGCGTCGGCGTTGGAGTTTCAGGGCTTTCTTAGTTCGGCGGAGGTTTTTGTGTTAGTGGATACGGGGAGCACGCATAACTTTGTTCATCCCCGTATCACCGAGAGAGTGAAGCTTTCACTTAGAGCTATCAAGCCGTTTCGAGTGTATGTAGGCAACGACCGATCCTTGCTTTGCTCCGATGTGGCGTCCGACGCGGATTTACCCATCTAGGGAAATTTGTTGCGTATGGATTTTCATATTTTGCCTATACATGGCCCGGACGTAGGGTTGGCGTGGCTCAGTTCTTTGCAACGGGTGACCAGTGATTATGCAGCGGGGACGTTGGAGTTTTACAATCGGGGACGTCCCATTTGTTTGAAGGTGGCCCCGCGGATTCCTCGAAAGGTTTCGGCACACACGTTCGCAGCGATCATGCTTCACCAAAAGGTCGGGGAGTGCTTTGAGCTATTGCAGCTAGAGGAGACGGGACCGACCTCGTCGGCACCCTTAGAACTGCCGGAGGACCTCCCTACGGCCATTAGGGAGACGTTGTTAAGGCATGCAGTCGTGTTTGCCGTCCCGACGGGCCTTCCTCCATCTAGAGCTTTTGATCACCGGATTAATTTGCTGCCTAACACAAAGCCGGTCAACGTCCGCCCATATCGTTTTCCATACTTCCAAAAAAATGAGATAGAACGGCAAGTAAGGGAGATGCTCGAGGCGGGAATTATTCGAAGGAGTTGCAGCGCTTTCTCGTCAACTGTGTTGCTAATTCGGAAGAAGGGTGGATCTTTTCGATTTTGCATTGATTACCGAGCATTGAATACGGTGACGGTGGTGGATCACTTCCCGATTCCGACATCTGACGAGCTATTTAACGAGTTGGGAGCTGCTCGAGTATTCACTAAATTAGATTTGCGCTCCGGTTATCATCATAGTCGAATGCATGAGGATGATGTATACAAGACGGTGTTTCGGATGCATGACGGCCATTTCGAGTTTTTGGTGATGCCGTTCGGCTTAACGAATGCCCCGTCAACATTCCAGGCTACGATGAACAACATATTCCGCCCTCTACTGCGTCGTTTTGTCATTGTATTTTTCGATGACATCCTTATCTACATTCGGAATGTCCCGGAACATGCGGAGCATTCACGCGAGGTTTTTGGTATATTATAGCGCCACTTTTTCTTCTTCATTAAATTGTCTAAATACTCGTTCTGCTGCTCGACGGTGGAATACTTGGGGCACATTATTTCGGAAGGAGATTTGAAGGCGGATCCGTCCAAGATCGAGGCCATGGTGGCCTGGCCTTGTCCGATAAACGTCAAGAAGTTACGAGGGTTACTCGGGTTGACGGGTTATTATCGGAGGTTCATCGCAGGCTATGCGATGTTGGCCGCACCTCTTACGGAGTTACTCAAGAAAGATTCGTTCGTGTGGTCGACCGCGGCGGAGGATAGTTTCCTGGCTTTGAAATCGGCAATGACCACGGCGCCAATTCTTCGCCTTTCCGACTTCACGTTACCATTTGTGGTGGAAACAGACGCTTCGGATTTTGGGATCGGGGCGGTGTTACTTCAAGAGAATCATCCCGTGGCTTTCTTCAGCAAAAAGTTGGGTTCGAGACGTCGGGTGACGTCTACATATCACAAGGAGTTATATGCCATCGTCGAAGCGGTCCAAAAGTGACGGCAATATCTATTAGGACGGGATTTTATTATTCGTTCGGATCAGAAGAGCCTAAGGGAGTTGTTGCAGCAAGTAATTCAAACTCCTGATCAGCAGCTTTATGTCCGTAAATTGATGGGATACAAGTTTCAAATTCAGTACAAGTCTGGTGCATCGAATAAGGTAGCCGATGCCTTGTCTCGACGGGACGAAGGGGACCCCGACGACGGGGCGTTGTTCGCTGCAGAAGCCCATCATTTGCCGGACAATTTGGAGATTTTGAGGACAAATACACGCACGATCCCGGAGTTGGTTGAGCTAATGGCGAGCATACGGGACTGCTCGGCAGCTAGGGAGTTTCGAGGGGATGATGGTTTGATTTTTCACGGCCGACAGCTCTTGGTGGCTTCCTCGTCGGCGGCAAAACCAGCTCTACTATATGAACACCATTCCACGCCTTCGGCGGGCCATACGGGGGTGGATCGGACGTTTCGGCGCATAGCGTCGGCTTTCTATTGGGATGGGATGCGACGGGACGTTAAGCACTTTGTGAGAGCGTGCGTCGAGTGTCAAACGATGAAATACTCGACTCAGAAACCGCCGGGTTGTTGCAGCCGTTGTCGATACTAACGCAGGTATGGGAGGATGTCTCGATGGACTTTATTACGGGCTTACCTCAATCTCGAGGACTTACGACCATCATGGTGGTGGTCGATAGGCTGTCCAAATACGAGCATTTCGCTGCGTTGCCTACGAAGTTTGATGCATGGCGAGTTGCTAATTTTTTCGTGGACACGGTCGTGAAACACCACGGCTTTCCGAAGACCTTGGTTTCCGATAGGGATTCGGTTTTTTTGAATGAAGTGTGGGAAAATTTGCTACGTTTGAGCGGCACGAAGCTCCACTTTACAACGGTCTATCACCCTCAATCGAACGGTCAAACGGAGGTACGTAATAGGAGGTTGGAGCAATACTTGAGAGCGTTTGTGTCGGAGAAGCCGACTAAATGGACGAACTTCCATCCATGGGCGGAATTAGCTCTAAATTGCACGTATCATGAGGGTCTCGGTGTGTCGCCCTTCCAAGCTCTTTATGGCCGAGAACCGCCTTCGCTAGTGGCGGCAGCCCCGTCGGCTTCTTGTCCTCCATCCGTGGCAACCATCATTCGTCAACGTGGAGAGTTACTTGTTTGGTTGCGAAAAAATCTGGCCAAGGCGCAACAAAGCATGCGCGATTCGACAAATAAGCACCGCCGTCATGTGGAGTATGCCGTGGGAGATAGGGTGCTCGTAAAGTTACAACTATATCGCCAACACTCGGTAGCTAAGCCCCTGTCGCAAAAGCTATCGAGGCAATTCTATGGGCCGTTTACAGTGACGGAGATGATTGGCCCCGTAGCGTACCGTTTGTTGCTGCCGGAAGGAAGTAGGATTCACGACGTATTCCATGTTAGTTTGTTACGTCCTTTTATTGAAGGACACGGTGAGGGTGCGACAGTCTTCCCGACCTCATTTGCTCACGGCCGTGTAGTGTCCCGCCCGAGCAAGCTCGTGGAACGTCGTCGAGTATGGAGAGATGGCGTGGCTGTCGATGAAGGCTTAGTGCATTGGGATGATGATATGGGGAGAGTGTCGTCTTGGGAGCCCATGGAGCTTATCGAGAAGAGGTTTCCGGAGTTGATCCTTGCGGACAAGGATCGCGTTAACGAGGGGGGAGTTGATATGTGTAACGTATCATCGGAAGTGCATGAAGCCATGCCGTCGTCGAGCAAAGAGATGGAGCCCGTCAACTACGATACACGTGAAAACGTCAACGACGGAGGGAAGGAAGAAGAGCGTGTGAGCAGGCCGCAAAGGAGGATTCCTGGGCCTCGGAAATACGATGATTTCATTCCTTATCGTTGATTTTATTAATGTAATTTAGGGTTATTCACGTTGGGCTAGCCCAACGTCTTTATTTTGGGTCGAGCGATTCTATAAGCTCCTTTTCGGGTTTTCTTGTTGATTCTTTCCCGAATCGTAGGTCAAATTATCCCTAGGGTCCTTAGATATATAAATAGGTCATTAGCGTTGTTTTATGGATCATCGAGAAATAAAACCCTAATTTCCTAGTTTGCCATTTTTTCCTTGTTCTTCGTCTAGCTTCTTGGCGTGCACGACGAGGAATTCCCTCGCGTCCGTTTATCTTGATAGGGTTGTGATCCTATCAGGCTGTAAGTCATTTTAATTTTTTAAGAAATCCCGAATTTGGGAATTACTATTGGCGTGAATTACGATTGCTACTCAGATATCATAATATAAAACACAAATTAAAAGAACTTCTTCTTCACGCTAAAGTCTTTTTCTCAATCTATTGTCATGTACGCTTATGATTAAGCGATGAGATCTTCTATTACATTGATTGTAACGTCTATTATTTATGATATGATATGGCTAAAGCATTGAGTCCAATATAAATAGGCCCAACAGTAAGCTCGCTCATGCAGTTCGGCCTAAGAGAAGCAGTTCGATCGGCCACGGAGGATTCGGCCAATGAGGAATTCCTTCGACGAATACAACTCAAGTCCTAAGAGATGTAGAAGATGCAAATGCTTATCCCGAAGGTAGAAGATAAACTCAGACAATCCTTATAGGAGAAGACTTAATTTGTATTAGAGTCAAACTCCACATACTTGTATATAAATAGAGGCTCGATTAGAGTAGATGATTCATTCACGTACGCTTTTCATACTCATTGTACTTCATACGCATAGATCAATAAAGATCATCCCCGTGGACGTAGATCAATTCTGATAGATCGAACCATGTAAACTCCTTCGTGTCTTTTCTATTATCATTCATACATTATATTGCTTACGAAAACTAGATCGATCAATTTCGATGTTGAATGTGTAATACGCAGTAGAAATCAATATTTCGAAAATTAACATTACATAGAAATTCATAACTAACAAGAATGCTGAATTTATAAATATTTCTAACACGTGCGATAAATTTGAACACTACAAGAAATTTAGTCATAGATAACACTGCATACATAACGGTATTTTTACGGAACCGTTATGTATGAGCGTGTTTTTCTCATAGATAACGGTAGCCGTTATCTATGTGAGTGTAGCTTTTATCAATAATAACGATTCATAACGAAGCGTAATGTATGAATACTATGATACTTAACGGTTTAGAAAGAAACGTTATCTATTTAAGTGTCATCTACACTTTTAATAACTATTTGGAAACACCGTTAAGAAAAAACCGTTATTAATGAGAATTAAAAATTAAAATTTATAAAAAAAATAAAATTATTATTAAATCTACTCTTCTAATTCGTAAAAGTTCTAGAAAATTTTCCAAGTCCCCGTCGCTCTTCCACCCCAGATCTTCTTCTTCCTCACGAAACCTCCGTTGAGCCGGCGCTCCACCTCTTCTCTCGCTCTCTCTAGCTCTCCTCTAGCCAACAAATCCGGTATCGTGTTTCATAGCATAGACAAGGCGCAACCCTAGCCGCAACAGAGGAGTCGTGAAAGGGGGTAAGGGTTTAAGGGTTTATATTTGTACAATTGGATTCAATACTCCGATAAGTATTAGGATGAAACCTACGAGTACAGGTAAGTTTTTTCGATCTTGTTTGTCGATATTTGTTCCTCTCTGAATTAAGTGTGTGCGCGCTTGGGTTGGCCGATTACTTAAGGAATTGAGATTCAGGGGGTAATTGAGTATTCAAAATGATGTATCTAGGGTTAGTGTTCTGAAAATTGTTCGTTTTTAATCAAATTCAGTTTCACTCGGCATAAATTGAGTCTTTATGTAGAGGATTTTGTTGAATAGTTTGTTATATGGATTCTTCCGACCATATAAAGGTTGTTTGCTACTGATTGCTCTAGTTATGGAGATTGATATGGATTTGATGTTAATGTATAGCTGCATTCTTGAGTTAAGAAAAATTTGAGGGTTTTTATGAAAACTAGGCACATTTCAAGAACTCGGGCTTCTTAGGAGTGGATCGGTCTATTAGTTTTGCTAGTCTTGGAATGAATTTCTTGATGAGGTGAAGAGGAAGGTGTTGGTTAGGAGTAACATTCGTCTGCGGTTGCATTTGTTGATTACATTCGAAGATAAAATCGACGGTCTGATTGTTGTGACGGCGGATTGATGTATGATGCTTGCAACTCTATTATCATTTGTTGTTCTTTTCTTCATATGCACACTTGAAGGGATCATGTTCTTGTTAGATCACATTCCTTTCGTTTTCTTTTTTGGTTTCTTTCGATGTGTACACTTTTTCGTTTTCCTACATTTAGGATGGATTCTTGGATTGTGAAAAAATTTAGGGATATGTACCTCCATGAGTTGTTCTAATGGCTATGCCTATTTTCTGGTTGTTTCAGAAGATTCAGAATCGATGAAAGTAGATCAGAAACTAGAAGAAAAGGTCTGCTTCTATGCTAAACATTGTATGCAATTATTGAAGTACTTGTTTGAGAATGTCTGGATTGAATATGTGCTAAAGTGTGTATTTCTCTTGCTCTGCAGAAGGCGACTTCGAACCCTTTTCTTTCACTTCTAAACGCTCTCGGATTTCTAGGGTCGGGTGTCCTTGCAGCTCTCTATGCGTTGCTGCAGAAGGAAAAGGCTGAGGCAGATTCAAACATAGAATCTGTAAGCATCTCTCGATTCTCAGTTGCTTCTTGGATAATCCATCACCTGTCTTTAGTATTTTTCTCAAGTTCTTGTATTGTATGGAATCAAATGCATAGTTCTTTCATGGATGTTGCTTTTCTTGGGGTGTGTGGCTGAATTTCAACTGCTACGTTGTATGCGCAGCTTAATGTCAATCTGAAGTTCTTTCATGCTTGTTGTTTCTCTAGAGTATTAGGAGGAGTATTGAGGTTTCTTACTTGGTTCGATGGGGTTTAAAAACTGGATTCTTGTTTGAGATGTTGAAATAATATATTTGCAATATTTACTTAATTCACATAGTGTTTAATGCCTTCTTATCTTGCCTAGTTTTGTTTGATGGATTTGTTTTCAATCAATTTAGAAAGTAATTTAATTTCTACCTTAAGTAAAATGAGAAGGAAAGTATTACATTGAGTAAACCTTTGTGCTAAGTTATTTATCTATCTATAGCTTTTAAAATAATGTGTTAATGAACTCAGAGTATATTTTAAATCTATATATATGATAAAAAATTTAATTGGAAAGAAATAGGATAAGTTTAGCACCTTAGAGCACCTTGCAGAAGTTGTGTGATTTGCAAAGGGCGAGGAACATAAAAAATGAATACCCTCATCTACAGTATTGAAATCTACATGTTTAAAGGATGTTTTTCTTGATTTTGTGCATGTTGTTAACAAAAGAGTTTGATAGATGTTTTAGTAGATTCTGTAGTAGATTAAGTTTTGATTTCATTGATAATTGATTTCTGGTAGTGTCATTACACAACTTTCTATTGATTTGTTGGTATTTATATGAAATATATTGCAGGTGGTATCACATGGAAAGAATCATGACAAAGAAAAAGATTGCTAGAAGGGCATATGTAGACTTGGAATAGATCAAAATATCAAAATCGAAGATTGCTTAGGGAATTTTTCTTGCAAACTACTTGTGAAAAAAGTATACTCTCATTTAGAAGCGACATTTTAGGTTCATTTTTTTACTATGTTTTGATGGTAGTATTGTAGAATATTTGGATGGTATTGTATACAATGTTTGATGAGTAATATATGGTATGTTTTGTGTTTTCAAATGTATCATTTATATTTCTTTTTTATATTAAAAAAATTAAAATATGAGTACGAAATACATAACAGAATAAACCGTTATCTATTTAATAAAAAGCTATATCTAAATCAACAATATATTACATAAACTTGAAAATAGATAACAGTTTAAAATCGTTATGTAAGATAACTATAGATAATGGTTTAATATCGTTATGTATGCAATTTGTTATCGTTGTCTATTGTTGGTATAGATAACGGTTGTAAACCGATCTATGAGCGTGGACTATAGATAATACCACTATACTTCACACTTGTTTTGGCTCATAGATAACGGCATTTCGCCGTTATCTATGAGCGTTTTTCTTGTAGTGGAAGATGTTATATTATATGTCCCCAACCTCCAAGCGTACAAAGCTAGTTAATTTCTATGCTAGCTAGTTGCCATTGGAAAATGGAAAATATTTTGCCAACCTCTATACATGGAGTAGGCACGACTTTTTTAATTATTTGTGGTTAATTAATTGCCTAAAAAGTCATACCCTACACCAATATATTAATTGCCATTATTTATATATCAACTACATGTACATACACTCTTCTAGAAATCTATCCTCACAAAAATGTCACTCATTATATAGTAGTACTACCTATAAATGGAACACAAAATTAATGAGATGCATATATAGAAAAATCATCACATCCCCATTTTATCAAGAGACACACACGCAATTAAAAAAAAAAAGGAGATAAAATCTCCAAAATTAAGAAGCATTTTCAAGTGATTGAGATGGAGGTCCTGCACCATTTCTGCTGAGTTCAACTTCTTCGTATACCGACTCTTTTAACATCTCATCACAGTCGTATTTATCGAGTTTTATTTTATACTTTCAAGCAAACGAGCCTTAACATTATCAGGCCCCAGCCAAACTCCGGCCCATCTGGCTTTTTGCCCATTTAGGCCCAAAATGCTCTGTAGGCATGAAAGCTTGAAGTTTCGGGCCGGGCCGGGCCGGGCTACTACAGATTTTTACTTCAAATGGGTTTATCAAAACAAACTCTGTATAAAAAAATTCACCTAATTCAGCACTTTCTAAAAAGTAAAAACTCTCTCTCTCTCTCTCTCTCTCTCTCTCTCTCTAGTTCATCAGGGATACGGCTGGAACATGAGGTTTTGAATGTGGTGCTGTAAGTGAGAGTGGTTACCGTCTCCGTCGAGGTATATGAACTGCGCATCTCTCCCAAGATTAGCAGCAACCATAACCAAATCATCACCTCTCAACGCAGAATTCACCGCCATTATTGTATTCATCTCCTTCCACGCCTCCCTAATCTCATACCTCACGCGTTCTTCCGCTTCTTCCCGACTAGCACCGTGTTCCTTCATGTATATCTGGATCGATTTCGCCACGTCGCCTCTCTTCATCTCAAACTTCAATTAATCCAACAATACATGTACATGTAATTAAGTATTTAAGAAAGAAAGAGTACGTTGAACGTCAATATATATATTCACATGCATGCATGCATGCATAATCTAATTAATTAAATAATAATAATAATTTACGGTCACGTACCGGTAATGTTCCTATGTCATCGGGAAGCCGTACGAGCTTCCCGGAGAGGCGAATTATGTCTTCGTATTCGTGCAAACTGTCGGCTTTCTCTTTCGACTTTGCTAGTACGAAATGAACTTGGGAAATCACTGCCGGAGCCCCTATTGTGACGGTGGCGGTGTTTAGATATTCCTCCATGCTTGGTGTATAATTAGCGTGGTACCACTTCGCCTCTTGTAAATACCCTTCAACCAAATCCACCCACTGCCATTTAATTTTAATTTGAAACAAGTTAATGTGAATGAACGAATTAATTGAAAGATTAAGAGAATAATTAAGATGTATGACGTTCCCCTCCAACCAAAAGGTTAAGAGTAAGTCATATTGAGTGTGTGAGTTATGTTTGTCTGATAAAAAAAAAAAAAAAAGGAAACGAAACGAAACGAAACCGCTCTCTGTAGATGTGGGATGGTGATGAAACCCTCCTCCTCTTTAAGAATATCGTATGCCACGTCGGAAACAAAAGTGTGGAGCACAAAATAAAATAATTGCAAGTAATAAGGAAGTTGGTTGGCTGATTCAGTATCCCATCTGAAAAAAAATAAACATGTATTAGAAAATTAATCAAGAATTAATGAATTAAGTTTATTTAATTTGATAATTAATTAATTGACCTTCGAATAGCGTCGGTAAATAGTTGCAGTTCGTCGAGAGTACCGTAGATATCGTAAACATCGTCAAGAGAAGTAATTAGGGTTATAATTTTTGCAGCAATTTTTCTTTGATTTCCAAATTTGTGAGGCTCGAAGAGCCCAACTGCCCAAAAGTAGCTTTCCACTAGCCTATCCCTCACAAATGGGAGTTTTTCTGGGAGGCTTAAATTCTTCCACCACCTACGTACGTACGTACAACAAATATTATATACAGTATGTTGAGAGAGAGAGAGAGAGAGAGAGAGAGAGAGGGAGGGAGGGGGGTATGCACCGCGCGCACCTCGAGAGATCTTTCAGTTCTTGTTGTTGTGCTGCTTGGATAATATTGAAGTCGAGTTTGGCAAGCTCGAAGATAAGTGGATTCATGTCTTTCCTGGCCGCGTAAGCATCTAAGAACCATCTCGCCTCTAGCCTCTGGATCCTCCAGTGAAGAGGGATCTCCAAAGAATGGCGAATCGAGGATGATAGATTATTATCATCACTAATTTCGGTACCATCAAGTTTTTCCTGAAGAAATTTGGTGGAAATTTGCCTAGCTAGCTCCAATGTGTCCTCGCCTTCTCTCAATAGGAAAGACGCTTCGTAGAGTTGCAACATCCCTTTCGTGTCCTCACCAAGGCATTCCTCGTTCTTGAAACGATCAAATACTTCTATGGTCATGATCAAAGGCTTGATCGGTTAATTTAATTAGCTAATTAAGGTTGTATAAAATAATAAAACGAGACAAACTATACCTTGTGAAACACTGAAACCGGCTTCTCTGAAGAGTCTGAATCCAAGAGCTGTGAAATACAGATCTAATTTACTTCCCTCGACTTGATTGTTTATGAAGAATTTGTGCTCAACGTATATGGAACCTAACACATTCCTAATCTCCTCTTGAAAAAAATAAGACAACCCCAAATTCTTCAAGTCGTCAATCAGCTCCAACTGCTTAACCGCCTCGATTTCTTCCCCGACCAACTTCTTCACCTCCACGATCAACTCTTCCTGCCTATGTACCTCCTAAGCATGCGATGTATATAATTGTGCAATTATATATATACTATTAAATTAACAATAATGATGAGCACATGATTTGTGTTTATATATACCTTATGATAGTGATCATTTGTGTTGAGGGATTGGATGAAATTGAAATCCCAGAGTGCAGGCCGGTATTTTCCGGAACGCCGGCGATCTTTTTCTGTCTTGGTGTCTAGTTTTGAGGAGATAGAGAGAGAGGAGAGAGAGGGACTCCATGGATTAGTATCTGGAGCTCTCTTGTTTTTGCAGAGGACAAGATCATTAGCTGGTTTGTGAAGGATCGCCGCGTGGTGATGTACGGTAATGGTAGTAGACATTAATTTGCACTTTCGATCACAAAAAAAGAATACAAGATTTATTTGTTTACATTATTAAGTGTTTTATAGAATAATGTTTTGAGAGAGCAAAGTTACTATATTAATGTACATTGAATAAATAGTATGTTGTCTAAAATTGATTTCTTAAGTACATCCTCAAGGAACAGGGTAATATATGTACAATTAATTGTTTGAATAATTTCAACTACTAATTTATAACCAAAATTAATATCTTAAGTAGGCCAAAAATCCCTTTAAATCTAGCTCTACGTACGGACTAATTATACCACTACGATACTTCCCCTGTCAAGTAATCATTGTGTCAATATTATATCGTGTTGACACGAATTTGGTCGTGCTTATATCTCTACGGTAATGTTCGAGCAATATGTCTTGAGTTCGAGCCATATGTATAAAAAAGAGGAAGAAAAAAGAGAGAAGGAATGAAATTCAAATGCGGCATTTGGCAGTTGGTGTGAGTTGCGATTTAATCAATTGACACCTGTCATATTTTTGTTTTCCATACCCACACCCAACCAAATTCCACCGCAACACCAACCCCTCCCCTACTACCTCCCACACAGTGGGCCATTGGCCACATAATTTCCTCTTTATTTTTGAATAATAATATTTTTAAAATTTTGTTAATACTCATATAATTATGTTTCAGCATAAATTAAATTAGTATTGTTGTTAGTATATATCATTAATATATAATTGACACTTGATGAATAACAAAATTAAATTTTATGTTCGGTTCAATTTAAATTTGTCATATACTCCTATTTTTATATTCCTTTGGTTTCGTTTCTCTCAAGGCGCATTTATCTTGACTCGTCTCGAATTTCATATCACGTTTATTCTTATTGTAGTAATAAGGTAATAACTAATAATTTTAACAAATGTTTCTTGATTTATGTGTCAAAATGTTCAATTTCTATACATATTATTTTTTTGTAGTAGTAATAATCAATCATAAAAAGAGAAAAAAGGAGCCAATAAAAGGAGGAAAAGGAGATTAAGAGTATCAAAAGCAAATTAAAATTAAAGAATAAAATAATTAACCGGAGTAAAAAGAGATTAAGGGGGTGTTTGGCTAAGCTTAAAGTAAGGAGCTTATAAGCACCAAGTGCTTATAAGATGTTTTAAGAGCTTATAAGCTCATAAATTTAAGAACTTATAAGCTATTAAAGTGTTTGGCTAATTTTGCTTATAAGCTCTCTTATGAGATGGTGATATGTTGGGTAATGACCAAAAAGGACATCCTTTATTTTCACTAATTTCTTTCATGCTTGATCATACATTTGAGTATTAGTTCTTTTTTTTAAATTATAAAATGCATAATATTTAAAATTTTTAAATTTCACATTAATTAAATTGAATATTTTCAAATTATGTTAATTGACTTTTTCGCAAGTAAAAATAATCTTTATTAGGCTAAAATATACATGAATATTTAAAACATTTTTTTTTCTTTTTATTATAAATGTAATTTTTCCCTTTTCTCATAAATATGAATTTCTTTCTCATTTTTTTTTTAAAAACACTCGTTAATTTTTTTTTCCTATATATAAAAATAAATAGCAAAACTAATTGACATACTACATTTGATATAAATATCCAAAATAACACAAGTTTTAAATTAAAAGTTATTAAATACAAAAGTTTCACACCTAACATTACTCTCAACTTCGACTAGCAATTTCCGTAGCAATTGAATCTCGAACAGCTAACCAATGAGCGTTCTTGTGCCCACCTCTATCTTCCACGGTTGAAACTCCATCAGATGCTCCACTTACATGCTGAATTGGTGGTTCGTAATTTTCATCCTCTGCTATCTGAAATGCCTTATCCAAAATATTTTTGTGCCTTATATAATTGTGGATAGCCATGGTTGCCAAGACAATTTCTCTTTGCGTGTCAATGTGAAAATAAGGCATATCAACTAAAATATTCCATCTTGCTTTCCATACTCCAAAGGTACGTTCAATACAATTTCTACACGAAGAGTGATAGTAATTGAACTTTTCCTTCCAATTTCTGGGCTTGCGTTGTTGTTTTGTCCTAGCCCGACGAAAATCATCAAGATGATATCTTATATTCCCACCCCTATAAGGTCCCATATATCCTGGCATGTGCGTATATCCGGCATCAACCAAATAATATTTGTGTCCTTTTGGGATAGGAAAGTTAAGATGGGGATTACGAATAGCTTCTCCAAAAATCCTATTGTCATGTGCAGCTCCTTCCCACCCAGCCCATACAAATGTAAAACACATATTAAAATCTACCACAGCAAGAATGTTCTGAGTAGCGTACCCTTTACGTCCAATATATGGTATTGATTTTCCTTCAGGTAATCGAGCCTTTACATGTGTACCATCAATAGCTCCAATACAATCCTGAAATTTTAGAAGAGTGTACGATCAGTTATGAATTTGGCAACATTTATATCTATGTGCATTTCATAATAAAATAATAAAAGCTCACTTTAAAGTATGGCATATAGCGTTGGTGTTGAGGCTTATGATATCCCTTTCCCTCGTTATACTCAGGATGAGGAGCAATAATGTCATTGGCTAGCTTTGCAACAGCCTTGAGTACCCTGTGGAAGTGTCTTGAAATAGTTTCACCTGAGTGTTGAAATATTTCTTGCAATAGCCAATTATCAACACCGGGTGCACAAGTCATCAAGAAAATGCCCACCTCCTCAACCGTAGACATTCCTCTAGTTGGCTCCAAACCATATTTATGGTTAAGTTCATAGCATAAATCTAAAAATACAGATTTTGCCAAACGAAAAGCTTGATAGCACCTTATTTCACTTCCTTGTAAGATCTCTTCCATGAACATATGGCCTGTTCGAGCAGAAGTTCGACATGGAGTCTTATGTATATACTTCTCATAATACATAAGAATACTTTTTGCAGTCACAGTACATAACACCAATTGATCCAAGTCTTGAACTTCATATCCAGCTTCATCTTCATCTTCAATGTTCTTTTCACCAAAAGATATAGTTGGAAGTATAGAGGAACAATTCACAACATTCCATGACTCTCCCAAAGTAACATCAGAATCTATCATGTCACTATCATCCATATTCACAACCTGTATCAAATACACAAGATAACTATAAGACAAAATAATGGCAACAATAGGAACATTTGCTTTTCAAATCAACTTGGAAAAGGAAAGAAATAGTTACATACAGTTAGTATGTTCAAGTTGAAAATTACATTAATATTGAACAATGCAGAAAAATCCAAAGGAGACATTATGTTCAACATTATTATTATAATCTCAAAAACATCAAACAAAAAGAACCCTTGCTACATTAATGTAACATGTAAAACAAACTAAGATAATTCACTACAACTCATTTGCTTCTCTTGAATAAATCGTAATTAAACTCTAGCCAAGATAAGCGCGCCTCGCAAGATGGTTGGCTAGCAAACACCTCTCTCATATCCCTTTTGCTCAAAAGATTGCAAGAATAATTCCACAGATCACTCATTGGGGATATTCCTGGGACTTTGTTTAGCATTTCCATAGCATCCCTAATAGTGATCTCTGTAGAAGGCATGGAAGGCAAAGAAGTAGCAGTAGTCTTCTTCTCCATAAATTGCAAGAGGGAATGGATATCCTCTTTAAGTGAAGCTGCTCCGGACACCTTTTTCCTTAAGTTAGTTTCCCCACAATATTTTATTTTGAGAGAATCTAGAGATGGAAACATCATCTTTTCAGCTGTACCACTTGTTTCAAAAGTGTCTAGACCTACATCATTCTCAGACATCCTTATACTACCAATATCATCACTATCTCCAACTTCTGCTTGTTCTTGTACTTCATTTGTCTCATAGTTAACTTCTAATGGCTCATTCTCGATGTCAGTTTCCTTTCCTGATCTTTGATTAGGTGCTCGTGCTCTCTCTCCAGTGGCAGCAACATCACAAAACAAACGGTCATATTCGTACCAAATTAAGGATAAATCCTTGTTCTTAAACTTCTTATAATCTGCATTTTCCTGCAATACCAAACTTGTCCAATTAATTCAAAATCCAGTTAATAAAAACATAGTCATAACTCTTAATATTTTAGTGTAGAGGCTTACTTTTATTTTTCTGCTCCACCACTCCTCAGAAGCATCAATTGAGTTCCTTGAAGGGTTCCATCCAATTCCCGTTTCACTTTGCATTAACTTCTTAAATAGCAGCCATTCTTTCTTCATTGCATCCCAATGATTTCGAACTTGTTTGTAGATAAGATTTCTACCAGTCAACTCATTAAACTTTTTAAGAAGATTATTCCAACCATTGTTATTAAGGTGACTATTTGGTCTATTTCCTTTCCCAATCTCATCGACACATATTCGAATGAACACACGATTCATATAGTCATCCCATCTTATAGAACATGACCCTTCAGCCCCTTTACTAGTACTCTTACTTGCACTAACACTCTTATCGGAATTAGAGCAGTTCTCCATCTAGACATTAAAGTTAAAATAGATTAACGAAACATTACACATGCTCACATAGACAATAAACAAGAAACATATAACATGTACTAACATTTTAGTTCGAATAGATTAAAGAAAAATAACACACAAACAAGAAAGAATAAAGATCTAACAACTTGTACTTTTGTGGGAGCATACAGTCATCACCATCTACGAATGAGCAATAAACTCCAACAATCAAGATTCATAATCAAAATCTGCCCTTTAAACTCAAACACACAAATTTCATTTGAATAGCGTATAAGTCACTAAGAGCTCATTTTTATCTTGGTAATCATACAAATCCAAGTAATGCAATTGATAATAGATACTTCTCCAACCTTCCCATTTCATCTTGCTCGTTCCATTATGTTATATGGACAAATGAAATGGGACTAGGGAAGTAGTATATAATAGGAATCTGAATTTGTATCAATGGATGGAGGAATTTCACTCAAACCTCATAGTTACAATTATAGGAAATCAAATTGGAAATGCAATTAAAGGGTATAAACATGGGTGTACTATTTCAGTATCCCACTTCTTTATATCAGTTGATCTACACATATGCTCGAAACTCTTATTGCTAAGTATCATTTGACATGCTTGGGTGCAAGATTACATCAGTTGAGCTTGTTCAGCTTCAGACCTCAAAGATATGATAACACCCATTTGAAATTAAAATATGATAACACCCATTTGAAATCAAATTACAACAGAGCTGCAAATTTCAGGAAAAAAACAAGGAAAAATTCAGATACTAGGAAATAGTCACCTGTGTAACGCCGAAGACCGGATAATCTTCAGCCTTCACGTGGCGGAGATGCGAGCGGCGATCGATGACCTGGAAGCTGCCTGCGCGGGAGACGGAGATAGCGACTGAGTTATCAGCAAGGGGGAGAGAGAGAGAGAGAGAGAGAGAGAGAGAGAGAGAGAGAGAGAGAGAGAGAGAGAGAGAGAGAGAGAGAGGAACTTACAAAAAAAATTGAAAATGGGGTGGCCTTTGAAGAAAAGTTGCGTAGCCTCAAGTCAACCCACCTACCACCGCCATAGCCCAACAGAAAATCTCTCCTCAAAACGCCGCCGTCGATCGCCGTCGTCGATCGATGTCGATTGCAGTAGAGATAATTTTGCCCTAGTTTCGCTAGAGAGAGAGAGTCGCAACTGAGAGAGAGTCGCAACTGAGATTGAGAGGAAATGAGAGGGGCATTGCTTGGAAATAACAAAATATGCGAAGGATAATTTGGTAATTGTATGCTTCTTTTGAAAATAAGCAAAAATAAGATGGTGTAGAGCAACTTATTTTTTCCATTGCTTATAAGCTAATACATCTTATTTTTTCAGCTTATAAGCTCCTAAATTGCTTATTTTGCCAAACACTCTCAATGTGCTTATAAGCTCCCAAACAGCTTATAAGCAACTTAAAGTATCTTATAAGCTTAGCCAAACACCCCCTAAGTAGGCCAAAAATCCCTTTAAATCTAGCTCTACGTACGGACTAATTATACCACTACGTATACTTCCCCTGTCCTTTTGCCATGGAGAACTCAAACTCGGAATTTTGCCTTTGAAACTTAACCTTCTACCGCTAAGCTAACGCACACGTAATAAGTATTTACTCTTGTTTTTAATCAATAATAGATATGTTCAAGAGTGATGTTATATTTATGGAAAACTGATTTTAAAAAATAGTTGTGAAAAGAGATACGTATGTACGTAATATGCATGCATGCAGATGTTTAATGAAGTTAGTACTACGAACTAAATTTCATAATACTTGCGGGATAGCTCAGTTGGGAGAGCGTCAGGCTGAAGATCTGAAGGTCACGCGCGTGTCCCTTTCCACCTCGTTGCTTCTTCTCTTGGAGCAAAGCAGCAAGAGCCACTGCCTGCATGTAAAAAGCTGTCGATCGACCAATCTGGGGCAAACAAGCATATATATGAGTCCTTTAAAAGCCAAAGACATCATGAGAACTTGCATCATTCTTATTTTGCAAAGGGGCAAGCGTAATTAATTAAGCGATTCTGTTATTTTATTATTCTATGAATTGATTTTCCTCTCACCTTTTATTTGATTTAATTAGTTGCGAAATCTCTTAATTTATTTGTTGATAGCAAGAAATCGAAATTCAGTAACCAAACATTACATTCTATATCAACCGACACTTGAAGCTAAATGGGGAAATGAAATGAAGTTGCAACTTACTAGTACACTACTTACTACTTACACATCAATAAACAAGCTTGTATTGCCAAATGGATCTCCATATATTCCGATCCCTCTTCATCCACAACAATGATGACGACGACTCCTCCTCAACTTGATCGATCCTGAATTTGATAGAGAGCGTATGAATGTGGATCTTGCTCCTTAAATCTGCTTCTCGAGCATCCTTGACCAACTCTTCAACATCACTAGTACTACTACTAGGGATCTTGATTGTCAGTTTCAGAGATCCGGTTAGACCGTTTAGCTTCTTCAACAACACCAAGTTGTTGCAGCTGTTTTCTCCAGAGAAGTCAGTTTCCAATGTGCGGAGACCGCTTAACTCGCCTACTCCTCGAGGGAGACGGAGACGGTCACTTGCAAGTGTGCCCACAATGAGAAGGCGTTGGAGGTTCCGGAGCCTGTGGATCCCTTGAGGGAGTCCAGCCAGATCTCTGCAGCCATTCAAGTTCAAGCTTCGCAGTTCAACCAAATTACACATGCTCTCTGGCAACTCCTTTAGATCATCGTTTTGGCTTAAGTCGAGGTGCCTTAACTCAACCAAATTCCCGATTACTTCTGGAATCTCTTCTAACAAGCAGAATGATAGCAAAAGTGTCTGCAAGAAGTAAAGCCTACAAATGGTTTTTAGGTCTTCATTGGACACTTCATTACCACTTAACTCCAACCATCTCAAGTGGATCAACTTTCCAATCCCCTGTGGAGGACCATTGACACTCCACGGTTCGAATCTAAGCACCTTAACACTTGTAATACAATAGCAAACACTCTTGGGCGAGCGTGCAACCCATACTAAGCTTCGATATTTTTGGACCCGAGAAACTAAAAGGGGGCTACAAACTTGGCAAGCTGTGGCGTCAGCACCGCCCGCCTCCTGTAATCTCCCCCTAACAAACAGAGCAAAATCATGGACTATATCATGCATTTTACACGCTACTATCGACCCATCATCACTTCTCTCGACGTCCTGAAAAAAAGAACGCGTTGCTAAACTGTTCAAGTAACCTCTCCCTTTAAGTTCAACTCCACCATTTCCGGTTACAGACTCGAGATAACCTAGCGCCATCCACTCTTGTACAAGTCTCTCAACATTAATCTTAGAGTCTTTAGGGTAGATGGCACAGTACGAAAAACAACGCTTGAGGGTAGGGGACAGTTCATTGTAGCTTAAAATCAAATGAGGGAAGAGGTCTACTTCTGCCTCCTCCAATTCCCATATCTCACTCTTCCGTACATTCTCCCACTCTTCCAAATTGTTCTTGAACTGCAAAAGGCTTCCCAAAACATTTGCAGCCAACGGCAAGCCCTCGCACTTGTTGGCTATCTTCTTCCCGACATCCTCCAACATTCTGCATTCTTCCTCACTCCTTCCTGTGAGAGACACGCTACGCAGCAACATCCAGCACTCTTCCTCATTCAGCTTCTCCGGGCGGTAGATCCCGACCTCTACATTCCCCCTCTTCATCATCTTTGCTACGCTCTCCTTCCTCGCTGTCACCAAGATTTTACTGCCATGTGCACCATCCTTGAGATTGTTCTTCAAGGGCTCCCAGTCTTGATATTTTTCAGTCCAAACATCGTCAAGGACTAGAAGGAACTTCTTCCCCGAGATACAATTTCTTAGCTTTTCTAATATCAATTCCAACTGGCTAGTATCTCGAGGAACACTCTCTTTTTGTCACGCTCCCAACAATCGCCCCTGCGATCCCTCCCAAGTCGAAGGGATCGGAAACGCATATCCAAATTCTTAACTCGAAACTATCGTTTACTAGACTATCGTTGTAAAAACAAGCTGAGCAAGAGTTGTGTCTTCCCCAGTCCCCCCATCCCTACTATACACAGAACTAGCAGGCTATCACCATTATTGAGCATTACTAGCTTCTTCACTATCTCATTCTTATTCCTATGTATATCCGAGCCATAGACCTCCGCTAGTTCAATCGAAGACGTAGACTGAACTCGCGGAGGTCTAGGCTCAACATCAGATGGGGGCAGAGATGTAACAAACTTAAACTGATCTTTCTCAATCAAGACCTCATCGAGTGTGGCTTTCACATCTCGTATTTTAATCGCAATATCACGACGAACACCAAGTTTCTTGAAACATAAACACGACAGAGGAGACGGGACGAAGGAACAACGTACCTTTTCGTTTTCCTTTTCCTTTTCCTTTTGGGATTCGATCCGATGATTGAGAAGAGCGTAGTGCCATTCATCCAAGATGTCCTCCATCTCGTAGGCTGCATCTTCGAGCTTCCTCAGCCATTGTTTCACGCTTTCTTCCTTCACCCCTCTCTTCTCCGCATCGTCCAGCATGCTTCTGATCGTCCCCAGCTTGCCGGAAAGATCCCGAACCTCCTTCTCCACGCCTCTCACCAGCTTCACCTCCGACCGAATCTGCTCTTCTAGGATTGATAAAGCTCTAGCCGCCACAACTGAGATGATTTAAGCCTGAAACGGCGAAAGGATCGATCCACCACTCCTGGTGATGGACCCCCTCATCGCGTGGGCAGAAGACGGCCTCCGGCATCGGAACCCTCGAATTCATCTGGGCCATCGTCGTCCTCCTCGCGCGGCTTCGCCATAACCCGCGAAGGGGTATTGCCCAAAGTTGAGGGCCGCGTGGAGGGCGGATGCGATCCAGATGATGATGGTGCACGAGTCCATGAGCTCCTTCAGGCTCTCCATCTTTGGCCACCATGGCTCGTCTTTCTTGTCGCCATGGCCTTGCTCTCAGACTCCATCTTGAAATGCCGCCCCTAAAATCGAAAGCGAGAGCAATTAGAGGATGAATACTTTCACCAGACACACAAAGGGATGTGACAGATTTGATCAATACTTACTTCCAGGAGAAGACTATTGAATTCGGGCCCTTGCCGTCGGGATCGCCGCCGGCGTGCCCCAAATCCGCGGCGAAACCGATGAGGAACACGGCCACCGCAACGAGCGCAGCTCCGACGGCGATGAATGGGCGTCGGCGACCGAATTGGGCCCAAACACGGGAGGAGGAGGCGGATGGATGGGAGGAGGAGGCGGATGTGGCGGAGGAGGGGTGATGGCCGACGATGGAAGGAGGAGGCGGATGGATTTGGGGTAGAGAGAGAAAGAGAGAGAGGGGTAGAGAGAGAAAGAGAGAGAGAGAGTGAAGAAATAAAATAGAGAGAGGGAGATTATGCGTATAATGAAGAAGAGATTGGTGAGAAAAAAGAGAAAAAGTCAAAAAGTACTCCAAACCTAAAAAGTATGGGCGTTTTTGTCTACCGAACCAAAAAACGGGTATTTTTTGTGTTTTTAAACTTCCGAACCTAAATTTAGTTTTGTAACTTAGAAGTGGGTAGAAAGGTATATATTCTCCCTATTAAATGTCCAGTCAATCCAGATGTTGAGATGCAAATTAGTGTCTTTTTCTGAAAGCTTCTGTCAACTTTAACCTTAGATTGATGAGTAAACTAAAAAAAAGATAAAAAAAAAAAAAATCATTATGATCTACTACTATCTTGGGGTTTGTATTTATAGATTGAAGCTTAAGTCTTAGTCTGAAAAGCAACCTACTTTATTAACAACTGACTTTCTGGATTAACATATAGACTGGAGCTCAAGCCTGCTCTCCAAAATTGGACTCCAAATTTCTGATTTTCTGATAAGAGCGAGCTACTCTTATCACGATCTTGAACACCCGAACAAGAATTACTTCGACAGTCGCGGGCTTTCCCCGACGATCACGTCGCAATTGTACGCCGAAAACGAAAGAAAAGAACAAGGAACGGGAAGAAAAATAGGGTTCGTTCTCATTCATCATTATAATGAAACCCTAATTCCTCTATTTATAATCTAGGACCCTGATTGGTTCGACTCATACGATTCGGGAAAGAACCAATAAGAAAACCCGAAAAGATAAACAAAATAAAATAGACTCGATAGATGATAATTAGGCTAAGCCCGATTATCTAATAAAATCCTGCAACTTCGAAGGCGCTTTAGTAACCCGTTTAGGCCTTCCTTCCGTGACGTGCGCGTCCCCATCCTTGTCGAGCTCATCAACCCTATCGCTTGACTCATCTTCCTCGTCGCTCACCACGGATGCCACACCGTCCTCGTAGATGGGACTCGTATCAACTCCCCCGCCCTTAACAACCTCCTTGTCCTCAAGGAGCAAAGTAGGGAAACAACGCTGCACAACCTCCAACGGCTCCCATGTAGGCTCACGACCCCCATCATCATCCCATTCCAACAACACCTCATCTACCACCGAACCTTCACGACTCACGCTACGACGTTCCACAACTCGCACAGGCCGCGCTACAGCCTTCCCCCGAGCGAAATAAGTAGGAAAGTCAGCCGGATTCAGCCTACCACCATCCACATATGGCCGGAGCAAACTGACGTGGAACACGTCGTGTATACGGCTGTCCTCCGGCAGTCGTAGCCGATACGCCACCTCACCAATCCGTTCCAACACCTCGAATGGACCATAAAAACGTCGAGACAACTTAACCGACAACGGCTTGGCCACCGAGTGTTGCCGATACAGCTGAAGTTTCAACAACACCTTGTCTCCCACGCGAAATTGAACATCGCGACAATGTTTGTTTGCCGAGTCCTTCATACGCTGTTGAGCTCGCTCGAGGTTCTTCCGGAGCCACACCAACATCTCCCCACGGCTCTTGATCACGTCCGCTACCAAAGGGGGGCAAGCTGGGGACGGCCGAGCTGCGATCAAAGGCGGAGGCTCTCGGCCGTACAATGCTTGAAATGGCGAGCACCCCAATCCTTCATGGTAAAAACAATTCAACGCCAATTCAGCCCATGGAAGGAAATTGGACCATTTCGCCGGCTGCTCGGAAACAAACGCCCTTAAATATTGCTCAAGACCACGATTCCTCACTTCGGTTTGCCCATCGGATTGAGGGTGATAAGCCATAGTGAAATGCAATTTCGTGCCACTCAACTTGAGCATATGTTCCCATACCTCACTAAGAAAAATCGAATCTCGGTCCGAAACAAGCTTCTCCGGAAACCCGTGATGCTTTACCACCGTCTCCACGAAGAGCTTCGCCACTCGCCATGCATCGAAGCGTGTAGGGAGAGGCGCGAAGTGCGCATACTTCGAGAGGCGATCAACGACCACCATGATAATTGTGAAACCACGAGATTGCGGAAGGCCCGTCACGAAGTCCATAGAAACCTCCGCCCATACTTGATATGGAATCGGTAAAGGTTGGAGAAGGCCTCCCGGCTTTTGCGTCGAATACTTGGTAGTTTGGCACTCAAAACATGCAGCCACAAATGCTTTTACGTCCTTCCTCATGCTTGGCCAATAAAAAGATGTAGCTAGGCGGCGGAAAGTTCGTTCTACTCCCGGATGTCCTGCCGAAGGAGTCGAATGATGCTCATAAAGGATGGCCGTCTTTGCTTTCGAAGAGGTTGCCACGACAATCCTATGATCACGAAATAGAAGGCCATCACTAAGATGATACCCTCGCGGTGCCGTTCCCGCTTCCACCGCCGAAGCCAGCTCCGAAAGCTCCGGATTTTGACGCACATCCACCCGAAGTAACTCCAAAATATCCGGCATAGGTCGATAGACCGTCATCAATAAATCTAACTCGGCAGAGGATAGGACCGAATCCTCCTCCTCGTGGCCGTCATCCTCACAACGGGATAAGGCGTCAACAACCTTGTTAGCCGCTCCCGGTTTATACTCGATCCTGAATTTGAAGCCCATTAGCTTTTGCGCATACAACTGTTGATCAGGCGTCTGTATAACTTGTTGCAACAACTCTTTCAAGCTCTTCTGATCCGTTCGAATCACAAATTCCCGTCCTAAGAGATATTGACGCCACTTCTGCACGGCCTCAACTATAGCATATAACTCTTTATGGTAGGTTGACGTCACTCTACGTCTCAGGCCCAACTTTTTGCTGAAAAATGCCAACGGGTGGTTATCCTGCATTAACACCGCACCAATGCCAAGTCCCGAAGCGTCGGTTTCAACAACAAAAGGCTTCGAAAAATCCGGCAGACGAAGAACCGGAGCTGACGTCATGGCCTCCTTTAACGCCGCGAAACTCTCAGATGCTTCAAAAGTCCACACAAACGAATCCTTCTTGAGCAAATCCGTTAGCGGAGACGCAATCATTGCGTAATTCGAGATAAAACGGCGGTAGTACCCAGTTAAGCCCAAGAACCCTCACAACTGCTTAATCGATTTCAGCCTAGGCCATGCAACCATAGCCTCCAATTTAGCCGGGTCCGCCTTCAAGTGACCCTCTGAGATAATATGGCCCAAATAATCAACAGAAGTGCCACATAACGAACACTTAGACAACTTGATGAAAAACTGGTGAGCCTGCAAAACCGCCAACACCTCCGATAAGTGTTCCACGTGGCTCTCCATTGATGGGCTGTAAACCAAGATGTCGTCAAAGAAGACGATCACAAATCGACGCAGTAAGGGTCGAAAATTATCATTCATGGCCGCCTGAAAAGTAGACGGGGCATTAGTTAAGCCGAAAGGCATAACTAAGAATTCAAAGTGCCCGTCGTGAGTTCGAAATGCTGTCTTATAAATATCCTCGTCGTGCATCCGAATCTGATGATAACCAGAACGCAAATCGAACTTAGTGAATATCCGCGCCGCCCCCAACTCGTCGAATAACTCGTCCGTCGTGGGGATGGGAAAATGATCCGGAACCGTCACCCCATTTAAGGCTCTGTAATCGATGCAAAAGCGGAAAGACCCGTCTTTCTTCCGAATCAATAAGACCGGGGAAGAAAACGCACTGTTGCTGCGGCGAATGATACCCGACTCCAACATCTCCCGAACCTGCTTCTCTATTTCATTTTTCTGAAAGTACGGGTACCGATAAGGACGGACGTTCAACGGTTTGGTATTCGGCAAGAGATGAATCCGATGATCAAACCTACGAATGGGAGGTAGGCCAGACGGGAGAGCAAAGACCGCCGAGTACGAAAGAAGAACCTCACGCACAGCCTCGGGAAGGTCCGGCGCGAAGGCTGCATCTGCCTCGGGACTCGCGGCCACCTCCAGCGAAGACGGGTCGTCAAGAGCGATCAATTCAAATAGCGTTCCCATGTCACGATGGCCCATGAGTGTCGTGAAAACCCTAGCTAAAACCTGACGAGGCAAACGAGGTGTGATCTGTAAACAAATTTGACGATCACCACAACTGAATTCCAATGTTCCCTTTTCGTAATCGCTTGTCACACGACGAAGCCCGTGCAACCAATCCATACCCAATACCATATCCAACCCGTGAAGAGACAAGACAAACAAATCCACACGAAAAGAATGCCCCTGAATGCCTAACTCCACCCCCAAACTCTTGTACGAACACATCAACGATTGGCCATTCCCCATGTACACCCGAAAAGGTGTGATTGGAGTCAAAGATAACTTACACTTCTCGGCAATCTTGGGATGGAAAAAATTGTGCGTGCTCCCGGTGTCAACTAAGATAAACACCTTAGCCATTCCCAATATTCCCTGAAGCTCGATAGATGACGCTCTAATCTTCTCATCAAGGCTAAGCATATGAGAGAGGTCCGCTGTAATGACCTCTGCTCCCGACTCCTCCTCCTCGGCCTTATCCAACGCCGCAAGATCTTCATCAGTGCCCATGAACGCTAACACCGACTTCTTACACGCATGCCCTACACCCCACTTCTCAGGACAATACCAACACAAGCCTTGACGACTACGTTCTGACCGTTCTGCCGAAGATAAACGCACAATCGGCAATTTGGACAACTCCCGAGACCAAGTGCCCGTGGCAGGAGTAGAGGACGACTTGGGTGCCTCGGAGCTAGACGGCAATGGGGAAGGACGGAAGTCCCGAGAAGGCCACTGACGACGAGGCACCTGATTGCTCCGATCACTCACACTTTCGAATTCCGAGGCCAACGCCATGGCTGCCGCCACTGACTGAGGATGCTGCAAGCGAACTTGGTTACGAACCGGCTGTCGTAAGCCCCCAGTATACATAGGAATGAGTATGGGTTCCGTCAGGCCTTGAATGCGATTCATCAATTTCTCAAACTCCGCATTATATTCTGAAATAGGGCCCGACTGTGCGAGTTTGGACAACAACTCCATGTAATCCACAAAATAGTGTGGGTCAAATCTACGGCGCACATCATCCAAGAACCTCGGCCACGTAGCATGAGGATTGTTCGCCCGATACGCGAAGACCCATTCCGACGCCGGCGGAGCAAACAACAAAACAACGAAGTGTAAGCGTTGATCAGGGGGTAACGAAATATAATCGAAATAATATTGTATACGCGTTACCCAGCTTTGCACGTCAGATCCATCGAACATGGGCGGTTCCATACGAATAAGCCTTGTCGGGTCTGGCGGGGCGGAGTGCGAACCACCTCGGGAAGCTGCCGGTTCATAGCTGTCAGTCCCCCGCACTCGAGGGCGATCCCACGCCGTCGAAGACGAGGACAGGCCAGAGGGCTGGTGAGGATTCGGCCGGTCCCACGCCGTCTGCACAGGGACATCCGGCGGCCGCGAGGCATACCCGGAGTAAGGCGGTTGAAAGGGCATAGGCGAATCCGCAGTCGGAAAACCAGCAGCCGACGTTGGGGGCTGCCAAGGCGGTAGCGATACCGCTGTCGAGGCCGTAACGATGCTCTCCGACGCCCACGGAGGCGTTTTCCAATCCTCGTACTGTCTATAGGAGGGATCCGACTCCGGACGAGAGGAGGGGTGATGGAACTGCGACCCGAAACGCTGCAGATCGGAGGAGGACCCCTTCGCCGTGAGCTGTTGCAGCACGCTAATCAGCGTGTCCACCGGAACCTGCACGGTCCCACCCACCGACTGTGGTGGTTGCGCTCCCTGCGTCGGCACGATCCCACCGGCCTACTGTGGTGGTTGCTTAATCGGCGACGACATCGACGTTGTCGACGCTACCCCAAAACTAGGGTTAGAAGGCCGCCTATGGTTATGCATGGAAATAACAGAGGAAGAATTCGATGAAAGCACCACTTGATAAGAGCGAGCTACTCTTATCATGATCTTGAACACCCGAACAAGAATTACTTCGACAGTCGCGGGCTTTCCCCGACGATCACGTCGCAATTGTACGCCGAAAACGAAAGAAAAGAACAAGGAACGGGAAGAAAAATAGGGTTCGTTCTCATTCATCATTATAATGAAACCCTAATTCCTCTATTTATAATCTAGGACCCTGATTGGTTCGACTCATA
Source organism: Thymus mandschuricus (assembly GCA_029379335.1). Taxonomy (NCBI): domain Eukaryota; kingdom Viridiplantae; phylum Streptophyta; class Magnoliopsida; order Lamiales; family Lamiaceae; genus Thymus; species Thymus mandschuricus. Next base: position 7,211,897 of record CM057072.1, read on the forward strand.
CGATTCGGGAAAGAACCAATAAGAAAACCCGAAAAGATAAACAAAATAAAATAGACTCGATAGATGATAATTGGGCTAAGCCCGATTATCTAATAAAATCCTGCAACTTCGAAGGCGCTTTAGTAACCCGTTTAGGCCTTCCTTCCGTGACGTGCGCATCCCCATCCTCGTCGAGCTCATCAACCCTATCGCTTGACTCATCTTCCTCGTCGCTCACCACGGAGGCCACACCGTCCTCGTAGATGGGACTCGTATCATTTTCATATTCAAAATAATCACTATAACACTTGCCGGATAATCTGTTGAATAATTGCTAAAGTTCTTTTGTAAGATAATTGCACATTTAGGCGAAAATATAGCATTAATGTAATTTTTTACAACAAATAAGAAATGAACATTGAAAGTTTCATTATACTGATTGCATGCATGACATCACTATTAGGATTTTTAATATTGCAATTATTTAATGGAGTAATTAATAGACCAAACTATGTATACGTATACGCTAGTGATGGCGTCGGCAAATTAGTCTATTTATTGCAATTTGAGTAAAAAAACAGAAATTACACATACTACGCAAATTAAGGCTTACCCTCATCCTCTAGATCAATCTCAATTAATTGCTTCATTTTTCCATCATTGCAAATAACATTCTTCATTGTTGATTCTTTCACCACCCCAATGGTATCTATAAAAAAATGTATATATAGGTGAGTTGATAAAATGATTTAAAAAAATAAAAAATAATTAAAATAATATTTATGGCAATATTTTTCTTACCAAATAAGACACTTTCACTGTCAACATTTTCAATTGATGCACATCTTCAAATTTTTTAAAGTTGAAATAATATCGCGAGAAAAATTCTTTGTAGGTTAATGGGGTTATAAGTGTGCTACTTATCATCTTCATAAAATGCATATTTGATATTGTTTTATACTTATTGTTAGACATAACAATAATGTTTTTGATTCTATAAATATGATCTTCCTTCAATAGATGCTTGAACTTAGAAATCAAGCTTGCGTCCATCATCGCATGGATCCGGTCACCCTACATAAAACAAAGTCAAGTTTGGTTAGAAATGTAAAAATTGTAGACTATAGAATAGAAATAGTTATCTATCATAATTATACATTACCTCTTGATCATGAAAAACACATTCATGGCTAGTAACTTTGTTGGAATAGCGAGACGTGAGATCGTATGATCTCACGAGCCTTAATTTGAGTGCGGATCTCGCATTTTTTGGATGCACATCCTAAATGAGGCACCACATTGGAGGCATGTTTCTCAATGGAGCTAATACTTAAAAGATGTGGAATGTGGGTATTAGAATAGAAAAAAAGTTGTTGAGTGTTTCTCATGTAAATGGAGCTCACTTAAATAGATGTGATCACTTGCTCTAGATCTAACTCTAAAATCAAAATTAAGATTTTTTTTAGAAAAAAAAGAAAAAAAAAGAGTGGCTCGAACACAAAAAGAAAAGCAGAAGAAGAAAATAAGAAAAATTAGAAGAAACATTTATCTGAAATGATAAAGGAATATTGCAGAATATGAAGAGGCATTTTAAGAAAACAATCATTACAATTCTATTCAAGAATAAAAGAGATAGTTTTAAAAAAAATAATAAAAAAAATAGCCATTGGGCGGGAGGGGCACGCGGTGCCCAGTGAATCGAAACTCACTTCTTGATAAAAACTGAAAATAATTATGAAGAGTGCATCTTGGAAATAAACATCATGTATAATTAAAAAAAATTAAAATCTGAATATACAATGTGGAGTTTGGGCGGAAAATTAGATTAGCAAATTGCGTTTTGCTTTTATATATATAATAGATTATACAATACTGACAATTTTTTCAAGTACAACATAATTTTTTTAAATTTTAATTTTAATAGTTTTTAAATTTATGGTAGCTTTCTTAAGGGGTGCTTATGGTGACATTGGAGCATACTGCTATGTTGGTAAACTTTGAAGTAAGGTTTTAGCTTTTTTTTTTTTTTTTTTTCCTTTTCTTTTAATAAAGTTTAATTTTACAACTATGTATTTAGCGGTAGTTTTCTTTAAGTGCCGGTGTGGTGAACACGTATAATATGTCTACTATAAACGTGACAATATCATAAACTCCTTATGTCCATATTGACATGTTCAGCAGTTCAGGGGCAAAAGTATATACTATAAAAACTATCATAAATATCCTACAAAATATTAGTAGTTGATATTTGGTGAATAATGTTTCTTCGACACTTTCAGAGACTGATAAGTTGATCCTACGAGTTCAATTTTCAATCGTTGATTCTACTTTATATCTTGTAATATTATTTTGTTGGTACTTCACATACCCAGTATTATCTTAATATGTTCCGACCAAAACAAGTTCTATATGTGTGGCGTGACATAAAAATTGATTTTTTTTCCAGGGAATGAGGATTGGTATTTACTCTTTCAAATCCAAAATTAATTTTGATTTAAAAGGGAACCTAATGAAAAAGCCCAACTATTCACCTCTCAGTCACTTTATTAGTCTTATTTGTTACTTTTGATCGTCACACTTCACCAGTCATATTTTTTAAAATGAAAAATAACTGACCTGTTCTTTTCAAAATCAATTTGAAATAAATACAAAAATGGAATGTTTTTTAAAGGAAATGGAAATGAATATGAAATTTAATGGAAAAAAACCCTTTACCGCAACCGTGTCGTAAATCTTACACTTCAGACCAAAACTAACTAAATTCTTGACTTGAGAATTACATATACAAGCAAGAAATTAAATGAAAAATCTAGGCTAAGAAATCAAATCTAGTCGATTAAAAATTATAATTCAAAAAAAAAAAAAAAAAAAGACTAGATCTGACATGAAAAATGAACATGAAATATCTGTATATTATACTAAAGTAAAATACTTTGCTTTTGTTTTCCCTCCTAAATTCTTGATTTTTGAGCCTTTTTATTTTTTATAAGTATAATTAAGTGTTTATTTGTATTATGTCATTTTCTATGCAATATTTTTAATGCACTTATTCTTACGGGAATGTTCATTAAAGTAAAACACATTAATTCAATTTCAAGTATGAATAACAAATTTTGACCAAGTAATTTGTTCATGTTTTTCTCAAATGTATAAATGCTCTTCAATTTCATATCGTATATATGTGACTATAAAGAATTTAAATACTATAATCTCTTTATGCATCCTCATTTTTTCTTCACACACCTGCATAATTGATTAACAATAGATCGTGCACTGCAATATATAGTACTACATGTTATGAATGATATCAAATTACAATCACAAAATTTATCCATACTTGAAATTTTGATAAGAAATTCTATGAAAATGAACTAGAAAAATCTAAAAATGTATGGTATTATACTCATCCATGCAGCATAAAAATCGTGTCATGTTCGTATAGGATTTCCTTTTTCTTTTTTTTTTGGTTTAAGAAACAAAATTAAATTATTAATTAGAGCAACAATTATATCTTTGAATTAATATCACTCATACTATTTGTATTAAATTATAATTATGTATGTATAATGCTAAATATTAATACTATAGTATGTTATAAATAAAACTAATGCAGTATGTTTTATAAATACAATTATTGTAGTACTTGAAAAAAAAAAAAAAAAAACTAATTTTCCGTGCATCGCACGGGTACAAGACTAGTATAAAACTACATGAAAAAACAGAATTTGACACATAAAAAATTAACGAAGGGTAAGGGAAGGTGACGAACAGGAAGGCGGTGCTCCGCCGCAGCTCCGGCTTGTTGTTGCGGCGGTGGAGGATGGTACTCGTTTAACGGCAAGGGGAAGAGAACGTCGTCTACCCTAGGGCAGCCGAACTCTGGCCTCGTCCCATACCACTTCTCTGTTCTGCAAAATCAAGATTTACAAAAAAAAGGAACATTAAAATTAATCAAAGAAAATGAAAACGCAAAATTAAACAAGAAACATACATAGATTCAAACACGAGAGTGAAAAATAATTGTGAGAGAAGGAGAGAGAGATCTATACGTTTGCTGCCATTTTCCCTTCTGCCCTCGCAGATTGGAACTCAGAGAGAGAGATCGAGAGAGAGTTGAATGGTGGCGGAGATGTGCAAGTTCTGTCTGAAACTTTGGAAGCGTTCCAGAAGGGATTGAGGGTGGCGGAGGAAGAAAATGAGAGAGAGAGAGAGAGAGAGAGAGGGTGTTAGCTAGGTCTAAATCTGATGAGGGCGGGGAATCTTTTTTTTTTTTATACCTTCTTCTTTCGCTAGAGAGAGATGTGCATGAGAGAGAGAGAGTGAGAGAGAGAGAGAGAGAGTTGATGAATGGGGGCGGAGATGAGGTCGGAATTAATGGAGGCAGATAGGTTGAAGGTGGCGATGGAGGGGAATCTTTTTCTTTTTTTTTTTTTTTTTTTTTTTAATGTTAATCCTTTTTGTATGAAATTAAATCAATCAAATTCAAATATTGGTTAGGTGTGATGTTTGGTGACAGTTTTCACTTCACGATTACAAATTAAACTGTTTTATACGCCATCTATATATATATACTAAAGTAAAATACATTTCCCTCCAATTTTTTGTAATTAAACTTTATTTTTTTATTTAATAAGGTTATTAGTTTTCTCTAATTAAATTAGACATTTTGTTATTTCCTATACAAACACTTAATGCATTTATTTCTATGAAATCCTTCTTCTTCTTCTTCTTTTTTTTTTTTTTAATATTATGAAAACTTTTTTTAATTCATTAAAATTTTAACATATAAATTGAAATTCAAGCTTCAATATAATTGATTTCCTACTTTATAATATTTTATTATTGATTTTATTTATTCCCTTGACTAATAAAATTCAATATGTTATTTGTATACATTAATATTCTTTCTTTACATGTTCATTTTTTCTACAATTGATAAAGCATTGGTAAACTTAATTGATAATGTTATAAATTCTATAAAAACTCATGCATATATACATGAATGTTTATAGTTAAATAATCTATAAAAATGAGACATGCAAACCAACTCATGCATATATGTATATAAAATGTACGTAGGGCTACACAAGCATATTTTACTAGAGTGTACTACTCTCTCTCTAAAAAAAAAAAAAAAAAAAAAAAAAAGTTTTTCATTGTGAAACGAAGTGAAATTATGAATAATTTAAATATTTTATAACTAACATTTGTCATGCACTATTATTTATCGATTAAATCCCTGCATCGCGGGGGTACAATGCTAGTGTATATGTATAACACGAATTTTTATCCGGTATGAATCGAAAAAGCGGCTGCAAATTCACACGACATGAAAAAAATAAAAATGTCATTCATTCATGGTTGTAGATTAATCTTTATTACATCAACTACTTTTCTCGATCATATTCCAAGTAGCTTTCTTTGAAGGGGTAGCTTTTTTTCTTTTCACTCAACACTCATCTTTGTTTTTTTTTTTTGAGATAATTAAACTGAACACTCATCAATGCTTAAAAGTTCTTTACATTAAAATTCCTTTATAAGCCATGGATTGCGGCTAGAGAGAGAGAGGGAGAGGGAGAGGGAGAGGGAGAGGGAGAGAGAGGGAGAGATTCTGCAAGTTAATTATGCTAAAAATTTGTGCAATTTAGTGCAGGACTATACATTTTATATAGGGTTAATTGCTTCAAAATACATGAACTTTCTTGTTTTTCTTTTTTTTTCCCATGACCTTTAAAATTAGCTCAAAAATACACAACCTTTTCACCTATTCTGATTTTTCCCAAACTCATAAATTGAAGTTGATGTGGCAAAATTGAAGTTGAGGTGGAAATTACATTTAATAAAAATTAATATAAATATTTCTATCTAATATCCACCTCACTTTCCCCTTCTCCTCCCTCCCTCCAAAGCGGTGGCGGCACCAGCGTGTGCATCGGCAGCCGGCTTCGCCGAATCAGCCGCAGCTGCGTGTGCATCAGCCACGGGTGCCTCGGCCGGAGAAGCATCGGGAGTACCGGCGGGAGCAGGTGCGGATGAAGGCTCCTCCTCCGGAGCTGCTGCGGCGGCGGTTGATGCTGGAGACGCGGAGGCTTTGGGGGTGGCAGCGGGGGCGTTGGTGGGGGCAGCCGCTGGGTATGTTGAGGGGGCGCTGATGGGGGATTGGGACGCGGCGAAGGCGGCGGAGAAGTGGAGGGCAAGAACGATATGGCGGCCATTTTTATTCTTTTGGTGGTTTGTACTATTATTCTCTAATTATACTGCAATTGCTCAAGAATGGAGAATACGGTAAGGGTGGCGCGACTTTTATACGATGGAGGGAGGCCGGAGTTTCGGTGGATGTTCCCAAATTCTATCTAGCCCTGATCCCATTTTGTCGCCGCCGTCGTTTTCAACACCTCCCCTTCGGAATCAGGACTCTAACCAGAGACAATATAGTGACGGAGAAAGTGAAAAAGGATCCGGCGAATCCGCCGAAAAATTGGGCGGCGTGCTTGGCAACTCTTGGAGCGGCGTCTATTGCTCGAGCACCAAACCGGTTCGCGTCTCTGCGAGTTTGGGAAGTTATACATTGGAGTCGCATAGAAGGGGATAACAAGCTTTCAGGCGCCACTCTTGATTCCGGGCATTAAAATCCTTGGAAACACTGCTAGTGTTTAGGAAATTAACATCGATATCTTTTGATAATTTTGCGTTTTTCTTTTTGAGATTTTTAATGATTAACAGAAGGTGATGAGGATGACGAGAACAGGAAGTGAGGGACCAGAGGAGGGTTGCATGGGTGCTGCTCGGAGGCACATGGAAGGATGGCGGCAGCGAGAAGGGGATGATGGCAAGAGAGAATTGGGGTAAAGGTTCTGCAAATTAAATTTTGGGAATTAGGTTTTCATGAGGGAGAAATAAGGGAAAAGTGAGGTGGATATTAGATAAAAATATTTATATTAATTTTTATTAAATGTAATTTCCACCTCAACTTCAATTTTGCCACATCAACTTCAATTTAAGACTTGGGGAAAAATCAGAATAATTGAAAAGGTTGTGTATTTCTGAGCTAATTTTAAAGGCCATGGGAAAAATAAGAAAAACTAGAAAGTTCATGTATTTTGGAGCAATTAACCCTTTTATAGGATATACATATTTGTTCGAATTTATACATATTTGTGCAATTTTTTTAACCATATTTTATTAACCATTACACCATAAAATACAATGAAATATTACAGAAATTAATTATTTTGTCCCTTTTAGTGGACGCAGCAACACCCAATTCATACTCTGAAAATAACTAAAACATGTTATATTTAATACTGTAGTATTTTTTTAAAATACAAATTGAACAAAAATGCTAATAAGTATACAAAATAATTAAAATAAACTCACCTCATTTTCAGTAGGAATTGTAGGCAATGAATGTAGCCACCTCATTCATTGATATGATCGGTTTTATCAACCTTTTCATGTGAATAAAACTGTAAAAAAAAAAAAAAAAAAACATTTTCGTTAGAAATTTTTGGACAAACTTATAACTCAGAGACTGTTCAAAGCATCATATTAGTAGACCCTTTCATGTTTCATCGAGTCGACTCGCTCACGGAGCTCGATGATCCATTTCCCTTCCAATCGTTGATCGATTGAAAGGTTACTCTTGTTACCGATTAGGTTGGGATAAATTTCTCCCACGACCGGAGAAAGGATCCTTAGGCCAAGGAAAGTTTCTTTGGCCTCAATCCTCTTCTTTCCGTCTTTTTCATAAGGTGTTAAAACGTAATATGTTTTCGTTTCTGTCACCACCTTTAATTGCATAATAAAATTGTTAGTGAACATTCGTTATTAGATTAAGCTTAACTTAAAACTGGTGAAATACATTTATACCTCTGTCATTTCAAGAATATGTTTAGACGATTGTTCGCATCGGTAGAGTAAACACAAATAGTATTTCGTCTCAAAACTGATGGACGCAGTGAGATTATGTCTCCTACGTCCACCATTATGTGCTTGTTGCTGCAAATTTTACATCAAGATAAACTAAATTATTTATGGATGTAAGATAATATAATTTCTTAGCGAAGATAAATTCAATTTATACATTACTACTAGATCTGAAAATTTAATTACAAAATCTTGGTGAGGAAACAAAATTTAATTGATTTCGTAAAAAAATTATATACACCACTGAATATAATTTAATTCAAAATCTAGGTGAGGAATTCAAATTAATTAATTTAATTGTTTAAAAATTATATTAGGAAAAGCATTTACTGTATCTGACCTATTTCGTTTCAAAATCAACTTCAAATAAATACAAAAAGGGGAAATAATTAAAGGAAATGAAAATTAACGAAGGGTAAGGGAACGTGACTAGGGATGTCAAAAAAGCCCGAGCCCGACGGGCCGATCCGATTAGCCCGAAAAAAATAGTGGGTTAGGGCCAAATAATGATAGCCCGAAAGGAAAAAAGCCCGATAGGGCTGGACCGAAAAAAGCCCGAGCCCGATAGGGCTGGCCCGAAAGCCCGGTGGGTTGGCCCGGTGGGTTACCATAAATTATGAATTCATGACATATTTCATTACTCTACTTATAAATTTGATAAATTAGGTTGTGTTTTTAATTATTATTGAGTATTTTTAATTTGTTTTAATAAAAAATAACCTTCATTTTAAATTCTATACGTTTTTTACTTCGGCGCTTGGTGAAAAGTAAAATAAAGATTGACATTCAAAAATATTTTTGTTAAATTCACAATATTTAATAATTTATTTAATTTTTTTATACAAGTATGTGCTAAAATAATAATTATTTTTATATTTATACGATATCTATTTTATTTTTTATAAACTTAATGGCCCGGTGGGCTAGCCCGAAACCCGGTGGGTTAGGGTTAGGGTCAAAAAATAATAGCCCGAAAGAAAAAAAAGCCCGATTAACCCGATCCGAAAAGCCCGCAACCCGATAGAGCTAGCCCGAAACCCGGTGGGTTGGCCCGTTTGACATCCCTAAACGTGACGAACATGAAGGCGGTGCTCCGCCGCAGCTTCGGCTGTTGTTGCGTCGGCGGAGGATGGTACTCGCTTAACGGCATGGGGAAGAGAACGTCGTCTACCCTAGGCAGCCGAACTCTTCGTCCCATACCACTTCTCGATTCTGCAAAATCAAGATTTACAAAACCGTAACAAGAACATTAAAATTAATCAATGAAAATGAAAACGCAATCAAACAATAACACACATACATAGATTCAAACACCAGAGTGAAAAAAAATTAATTCACACGACATACAAAAATTGTCATTCGTTCATCGTTGTAGAATCTTTATTATACCGACTACCTTTCTCGATCACGTTCCTAGAAGCTTTCTTTGAAGGAGCCTCAAAACAAGAAGAGACTGGATTGTGCAAGTTAATTAAGTGCAATTTTGTGCAAGACTGTACAATTTATATAATTAATTTGTTCAAATTCATACATATTTGTGCAATTTTTGGTCATATTTTTTCACCATTACGCCTTTTTGTCACACTTATGTTAATGATTTTTTCTAAGTAATCCCATAATTAATTAAAGATTTATAAGGTTATATAATATGGGGTCTTTTATTATTTTGTGCTAGATAAATAATTTGGTAATGTATTTATTGTATATACACACAAAATAATTTTCATTATCTCAACATATATATATACACAAAAAAAAATTAAAAATGTTGGTGAGGAAATCAAAATTAAATTAAATAAATGACTATATATAAAATCTAGCTTGATTAGTAATTAGGGTGCAAATTTCTAATACCCCTTTTAAGAATACCCATGCACAAAATACTCCTTCATGAAAAAGCATGTACAAAATACCCCTTTTATTATTTAATAGAGGTGGGTCTCACTTATTCAAAAAAATTTAAATCAATAATACAAAAAAAAGGGAGTTTGTGTCATTTTTTTTGACTTACATTGGGGTAAGGGGAGATTCCCTTACAAGACAACAAAAGACAAAAAAAAAAAAAAAGTTGGCACATAATTGTGCCCCCCACCCTCCCCTATTAAACATCACGCCGGCACCCCCCACCAACACACCAACACAACACGCCCACACCCACCCCAATTACTACTCCTATCTCTCTCTCTCAGCTCTCTCTCTCTCTCTCTCTCTCTCTCTCTCTCTCTCAACTCTCTCTCTCGGCCCTCTCTCTGTCCACGTTCCCACCGGCCGGAATTTTTTTTCCGGCATCTCTCCCATCCCTCTCTAGTCTCTGTCTACTCTATCCCGATTCCCCGGCAGTCTCTCTTTCCGGCAACCATCCACCGCGCCGGCAAGCCGTCCCGACACCGGAGAAGTCTTCGTATCCCGTTTACGGTCGAAAACAACTAGGTAATACGCAATAAGTACAATATTCGAAGTAAAAAAATAGGATTTTTTGGCCAAAATAACGCCGGAGAACTGTCGCCGGAAAATTCATCACGCCGGCGTGACACCACGCCGGCGTGATGAATTTTCCGGCGACAGTTCTCCGGCGTTATTTTGACCAAAAAATCATTTTTTTTTACGTATTTTAGTGTATTTAGTTTAAATTTATAATCTTTATATTATATGTTTAGATTCAAATTTAATTCGAAAAATTTCTAATCTTTTTGAATTCAAATTTAAATTCGATTTTTTCAATAATTATGAGATTTATTTGCTAATTAATTCGTAACATGTTATTTGAAGGGTTTGTAGACCGGAGCTTGGTCGGAAACAATAGTATTCACACCGGAGACGAACACCCCTCGAACACCGAATTCCTTAACTAACAAAAATGGTATGTTTTCCTCATTATTATGAATTGTAATTGTAATTTTTATTGTTATATATGCCCTAATTCCAATCTTTGTGCATCTTATAATGTAGTATATATGATCTTAAAAATTGTTTAGGAAAAAAATATAATTGTATGTTTAAAAAAATATATGTATACATAAATGAGTAGGGGAAAAAAAATTACGTGGAAAAAAAAATGCCGGAGAAAGTCGCCGGAATAGTGCATAACGCCGGCGTTATTGTTCGCCGGCGTTATAGGCCCTAATATGTTTAAATGATATTTATTTTCTTAATTGTGTTATAATATGATTTTTAGTATGCAAATTTGTTTATATGTATGTTGATACAATTATATATGTATATGTTTGAAAATAGGTTTTTTTAAAAATTGAGCATTAGTTTTAGAAATTATTAGGACTCAAAATATAGGAGGAATTATTATTCTTAAAATACGTGTAAAAAAAACGCCGGAGAAAGTCGCCGGAATTCAGCATAACGCCGGCGTTATTGTTCGTCGGCGTTATGTGTTTTCCGGCGACTTTCTCCGGCATGATAGGCCCTATTATGTTTAAGTGATTTTTATTTTCTTAATTATGTTATAATATGATTTTTAGTGTGCAAATTTGTTTATATTTATGTTGATACAATTATATATGTATATGTTTGAAAATAGTTTTTTAAAAAAATTGTAGTATTAGTTTTTTAAAATATTCGGACTCAAAGTGTAGTAGGAATTAATATTCTTAAAATTCTGGTAAAAATCACGCCGGAGAAACCCTGCCGGAAAACGGATAACGCCGGCGTTATCCGTTTTCCGGCAGGGTTTCTCCGGCGTGATTTTCACCCGAATTTTTGAATTCTGATACTCAATATTTTTGTACCTGTATTTTTATTTTTTATTTTTGTTTTCGTATGTGCATTTGGAGTCGATTCTCCTTATTAAACGTTTTATGTTTTCTTTAATCAGGCTCTTGTCGCGAATGCCGTCACTCTACGTCGACCGGATCATTTCAACAAAAAGTGCACGGTGAACCTGTACCACAGAACTAATATACTCGAGGAGGTGGAGGCAACTTTACTAGAGGCAGGAGGGGAACTACTGGTCGCACGATTCAAGGCAGAAGGCCCTTTATATGGGATCCGAATGACCATCTTGTTCCGAAAAAGTCCCGACTCCACCAAAGGATTGTGCGCAAAGGGAGGCGTTTGGCGAGGGATTTGTTGGGCTTCATCAACACGAACCCCAAATACTTTAAGGAGGATCATGATACCCTGCTCGGACTGGCAAATGTGTTGATTGCCAATTGCTTCATTCTGGGGCACGATACAAAATCCGCCCCGTTCGCCTGGTTGTGGCATCTGGCACATGATCCGGCAGAGTTCAACCGGTTTCCTTGGGGTGCATACAGCTTCCTCACCCTTAGGTACTATGTCCAGCACGCCCAAGACAGGCCTACCTACCACTTTTACGGGCCGGCCTGGGCCTTGATAGTGTGGGGATACAAAGTGATCGGAGGTATGGCTGATTACGTTGGGATACTTGAAGACGAGGACATCTACCCGAGGTGTGTGAGGTGGACATTCGGCGCTCGCCCGCGGGGTAACTTGAAGGATGATCAGTTCTTCCAAGTAGTCGACGATCCTCGTTATCCGATCGGTAACATCCATCCGACCCAGTGGGAGTATGAGCTCGAGTACTTTCGGTCGTCCCTGGTCCCGAATCCTTTGGACGTACCTTTCTACGTGCCGGCCCACGTGACCGCCGAAACCGCTCAGTTTCCACCCGAGGCACGCCCACGGCATCCGTTGCACGACCCTGATGACATACTTGATACGTCTGAAGGACGTCCGAGGAGGAGCACCCAGAGTCGGGCATACATGGGTGAGGACCACGACGAGCACACATAGGCCGTGGATCTAGGAGCCGGCGCGATCCCGGAAAACGTCCGAGGGAGGCATCTTCCAGCGGCAACAGGGGTCACGATGTCCCCCAATACGCGACGCCAGATGACGTAAGGGCGATCATGAGGGAGGAGATAGCCGAGCAGAATGCCGAGATCGACAGGAAGCTTAAAGGCTTCATGGACAAGGTGAAAACTATGTTCGATGAGGTGAAGGCCTTGTTCAACTGCAAGTCTTCAAGTATTCCACGTTCGGTCTCCCAACCAAGTCGAGGCCGTGGATCCACTCATGGTGGTCGTCCTCCGATTGTCTCATCGGCTCGGCCTTCTTCAGCACGCCCGTCAGGTGCTGCGACTACCAGAGCAGGAGGTTCTAGGAGCTCCGGGATACAGTACGTGACGGCCGAAGTCGGTGACCGTCGGGACACGACCCTCCCGCTGTACACAGACAGTGGACCCTCTGAGCCCTACACTACGCTCGGGTCGTTACCGGAGGCTTCGTCTTCGCTCGAGGCCGCATGGGATGCTTTTACGGGACAGGTAAAATCGGTTGGGAAATAATTTTGTGATATAAACTGTTTTTTGTGTTTCCGTTTCTGTACCATTAGATTAAAAATTGAATTGGGTATGCATATTTTTTTTTTTTCCGTCGGAGAAATATGGCCGGAATTTACATCACGCCAGCGTTATGAACTGCCGGCGTGATGTACTCTCCGGCCATATTTCTCCGGCGTGATTAAAACCGTATGTTCTATCTTATTGTTTTTTACCTTATTCTATAGTCTATTACTTTTATTTCGATGTTCGTGTGCCTAATTTTGAACAAAACGTGTATTTAATATTAGGAGTTTATTTCGACATTTGACGTTAAATGTGTATTCAACATTATTTTGCAGTCGTCGACGTACATCCCCCCCCTTCACGCAGTACACGGAATACTCCACGTACCAAGACTTTCAGCCGGGGCGATTTTCACTTCCAGAAAACATCTCTAGCGCCGACTATACTACTTCGACGGCGCCAAATGTTACTGTACGTGATCCAGCTCGTTCATCGACTTCGCGGATTGAACGTGGTCAGGTATTGTATCCGCCAATGCTTTTATTTATTGTTATTTGGCGTAGAAATCTGATAACTTTTTGTGAAATAGTCATCAGGTTTTTCAGACGTCGTCCTGAAGGCTGTGTCTGACTATGTACCGACTACAGAACCAGCATGGCCCAAGTCAGAAACCTGCTCTAAGTTCAACTATTGGTACGAGCACGTACACTACTCCGTGCCGTTCAGGCATGTACCTGATCAAATCGCAACGGTGACTGTCGGAGTCCTCAAGCAGATGGTGAATGACGGGGTACCTTGGGACGCTGTGGTACGTGTTTTTTGAAATATGCTTGATATATTGTACTTTACGTCTTATATATGGTTAATCAATTTTTATTCATGTACTAGCAAATGGATTTGGCCCTGATGACTCTTCGTAAACAACTCCACGAAGGGACACGAGTTTTTCCAAAATACGTGGATGGCCATCTCATGATACTCAACACGCACGTAATGGTATGTTCGTACAAACCCAATTTAGAGTGTATATCATATGAATTATGGCCTGAAATTTTATAGTTGATTCAAAGTAGTTTATAAATCGTCGGGACAAACTTCACGCCGGAGAATCACGCCGGAGAAACGGATCACGTCGGGAACTGATCACGCCGGCATTATGCCGATTCCGGCGTGATGTCTCCGGCGTGAAATGAATATTTACTTGTCTCTCGATTCATATTACGTTTTACATGTATCTAGGATCTGTTTTAAGATATTAAAGTGTTACTTCTGCATCCCAATTAAATTGCTTGAACGTGTTACTCGTGTTTTTAGGTGGATCTGAAGGCTTCATATGAACGCGTTATGCACGGGGATGTTTTGAGGCGGAGGTAGAACACACCACTTCTAAAGCACGATTGGATAGTGGAAAACTGGAATCCATCGGAATACTTATGCAATCTGCCTCGTAACATAAACCCGACATACGAAACAACGAACTGGTGGAGAGCAGAAACGGTACGTACGAAACAATTATTTTCATTACTATGGTTTTTTGCATACCTTCTTTGTTCCTATGTTAATTTATGTCTCGTTCGTCCCTGTTTAGGTTGTTTTGTCGTGGGTTGTTCAAGGAAACCGGTATATTTCGGTTCATGTGTGGTTGAAGGCCAAGCAAGTAATGTGATGGATCCAGTGTACTGGGACTTGGACGCCGCTGAAAAGCTCATTGTGACCAGGGATTTAGGTCCGTTGCTTGTTCTTATGCCCTATTGGTTAATGGTCGGCGGTTATTATGAGAACAACGTCTACGGGATCCCTAAACCCGAACCTGAAGAGATGAGCTTTAAAATGGTCTTTTGGAAAAAAGAGAGCCTAATTAGGAGTGAGCATTCAAGATGTAGTGGAGTGGTTACTTGCTTGAACGTGGAGCGTCTAATCAGCGGGAGTCCCTCCATACAGGCCGCAAGTTATAACTGTTGCAAATATAAGAGGTTGTATGCAACAAGAATATTTGGTTATGCGGATCATTAAATTTAGTGCACAAGACTTCTAATTGACGTTGATTTTAATCTTTGCTAATTTTTACAATTCAAGTGGGCGTTTCGAATTTCGTTCAATCGTGGTGAAAATTTTAAATCTGGAATGAATAATCGTTTAAGTCATGTACATTATATTTCTAATTATAAAAGAAAAATGAAAAAATATATATAAAAGGAACTCAATGACAAAGTTCACGCCGGAGACATCATGCCGGAGATACAATACCGCCGGAGGAACATAACGCCGGCGTGATGGCTTTTCCGGCGTTATTACTCCGGCGTGAACTTCCGGCATGAATCAATAATGGTGTGTTTTTTGTTATTATGATAAATAATTCTGTTAATATCACTTAATGACTAAAACGACGCACAAAAACATTGAATAAACATTGATACACGAGTTTTGAATAAAACAATCCACTGATAGGTGCTACTCAATCGTACTGGTTAGCACAGGGTTGTCTTGCACCGTGTTGTTCGCCGCATTGACGACATCTCCGAGGGGCACGCCTGATTGTCCTTTCTTGTGCCCCCCTCCGTCTACGTTCCCGTGGTCTCCCTGGTTGCCATTCGTACGGATTGGGTAGAATTTGTACACCGACGTAGGCCCTCGGCACCGTCCACTCTTCCTTTTTGGGAACTGGAAATATTTGCCGGTTGTAAATCTTCGCATAGTTGTCCCTCCTGTAGTAGTGTGAAATGTACTGATCTACAGCCTGGCCATTTTCCCTGTTAAAATAAATAAATGTCAATCCTTACACGAAATATTTCATACTTGAGTTCAAAAATTATAACTTACGTCATTCCTGCGATCGAGTGTGCACACGGTATGCAATCGAATTGCCATCTGTTGCAGTCGCACAACATGTTCTTCAAGTCCACGTGGTATACGTGATCTAGTGTCTGCACTCTGAAATGCTGCACGTCGAGGCTGACCCGTGTGACCTTGTACCTCTGCGAATGTTCTATCTGGACTCCGATCTTTCGCCGCGCCTCTTCACAGACGGGATGTGTGTCGTTGAGACACTTGAGTCTTCTCTCATCGAACCACTTCTCGATAACGAGCTTCGCAGCATCGAGGCAAGCAACTATAGGCAGTCGACGTGCCCAGAGGAGGGAATTGTTGAAAGACTCTGCGGTGTTCGACGTGAGGGTACTGAATCGGCGAACGGGGCTCATGCTGCGAGCCCACCTAGCGGGTCCGTTCTCCATAGCCTTATTGTACGCGTCGGGGTTGGTGTTAAGCATCAATGCCATGATGCTGTGGAATTCTCTCTGATCGTACGTGTACGCAGCTTGTTGGAACATGGCACCGATAACCATGCCGTATGTCATGTGCTGACTCAGGTGGTAGTAACACAACCCATGGTGCGCCTCCGGAAACACTTGAGCTACGGCATACTCAATCGAAACGTGCTGATCAGAGACAATCAGCATGTCAGTCAAGTTCCCGTAAGCCCTCCTCAGACCCCTCATGAACCAAGTCCAACAGTAGTGATTCTCTTTAGGCCCCACGCCGTATGCCAAGGGAAATAGTTGCTCGTTCGCATCCTTCGCCACAGCTACGAACATGACGCCGCTGTTCTTGCCCTTCAAGTGCGTGGCGTCGACGGATATAACTGGCCTTATATACCCGTATTTGAACGCCGCTATAGAGGCAGCGAGGGCAACGAACACCCCTCGAAATTGGGACTCATCGTCTATGTCGAGATCGGTGACTGTGCCGGCGTTGGATGTCTCGAGAGCATGGAGGTAGGCGGGCAGATCTTGGAACGACTCTTTGTGTTTTCCGTAGATAATCTCCACGGCCTGATTCCTCGCCCTCAAGCAGACGTCGTAACTCGCCTTAATGCCGAACGACGTGAGCAGCTCGTGCTCGATGATCCTAGGCTTCATTATCGCGGAGTCGCGTAGGATCCTCTTCGCAAAGTACGCCGCGATGACTTTAGATCGGACCTTCTTTCTTTCGACCGTCTCAATGTTGGGCCCGCAAGAGTGTTCGGGTTCAAACACTGAAATGACCCAATTATCGCCCTTGCTTATGGCACGAATGTTGAAGAGGCAATGTTCGTTCGACGTGCATCTGAACACCAGCCTAATCGTATCCGACCACCTGGGGTAGAAATTTTTACTGCTCTCCATCTGCAACAAACCGACGGCGGTATACAGATCCTTCTTGCTTTTGAAATATGCACCACGCCGCAGATCGACGATATGCCGGTCTTCCTCGTTGAACGCCGCAGATTCCAGAGGCTGAAGTGAGGCCACCGGCACTAACCAGTTCCTCATGTGTTGCGTATCAGTATCCAGAGGCGGTTGGCTCCTACCGTGCAGGTCTGGAAACATCATAGCCAACAGTCTGTTGAACCCGCCTTCTTCAGCTATCCAGGCGGTCCACTCGGCCATTAGGGCCCTAGGAATTTGCCTTCCTTCACCCCACGCGTTCGACTGATCGCTGTCCTCGGTGGAGACGTCACGCGAAGGCTCATATTCATCCTCATCGTCATCGTCATAGCGCAGGACATCATCTTCGTTCGGATCCTCCTGGCCATCCCTTCCTGATGTATAATTCTGGTCGGGTATTTGATCGCCACGAGCATTTGCGGCATGATGAGACGAACTGCCTCCGAGGTTGTGGACTTGATACACCTGTTCATCATCCCAACGTGCGGAATTGATGTTCTCTACGATATCATCGAGCTGTGAATTTAAATCATCTGTGTTGCCATATGTGCTGCCGAATTCGAACGAAGACGGTTCCTGGTACGACGGGTCGAATTGTGGGATATACGAAGAAGAAGCACCGACGTGTGAAGACGAACCACCGACATGTGAAGACGAGCCTCCGTTTTTTATAATCACGTACACTTCTGGGCTGAGGTGTTTAGTGCATAGCTCAACCACTTGCTTGTTCGACTGCAACCTCGATTTCCTCGTACATCCTGTGCTCTCGGATATCGTAAAATAGAACCTATCGAAATCACTACCGACTAGGTAGCAATTCCGAGCTACCGTAAATCTCAACCCATAAATTGTGAGATCACTTTCGGTCCACACAAAATCGACCTCGTTGCCATTCTTGTACCTTCTTCCATCCCATTCACCTCCGTAATACGCTTTGATTTTTACATCCATCTACAATATAAAATGAACTCGAATTAATCATACGGAGAAATTAAATCAATGTATGAGAACAAATAATGTCAAAATCAAAAGAGAATACTAAACTAAGGGTACTTGAAAAAATGTCACAGCCCGGCTTAATTATAAAGGGAATTACGCCGACTAATGTGACTTAGGGACAAACAACGAATGAACTTAAATAAACACTTAGTTAATTTCGATATTCAAACCGAAACGCGCCTCAAATTACATCCAAAATTTTCTTATAACAAAGAAGAAAAATGAATTGATGATCAATTTAATAAAATTTGAGGCAATGTAGTGAAGTGGTTTTAACACAATCAGGGGGTCAAATGAATGTTTATCATAAACTTCTTCAAATTCAGTACTTAATCATCATTAAACATTTTCAGAATGGCACAGCGGAAAGGATCGTCATAAGGATAACATGTATGAAGACATGAAATCCGAGAACTTGAATTTCTAACCTCAATACATAATATTAAAATAAAATTCGAACAACAACAAAGCCTTGCTCAGCACGCTCCATCTTCATTCCAGCTATAACCTGCACATTTAAAAGAAAAACATGCAGGGCTGAGTGCAAATAATTGCACTCAGTGGACACGTGCCGAAAACATTTGAAAACTTGTATAAGTTTCATAACTCAAAAATAATCTTTATAACTTAACATGTACTTAAAACTTCTTCAAAACATAATCATAAGTGTTGGCCAACATTTTATCTTGCTTGATTCATCTACAAGTTCTTTTAAATATGTCGGAAGTAGGCCTCCTTACGACATACCGACCGGTCGACATGCAGTCGACTCACAGTCTCTTCAGTGTACACGATCACGTTTTTATAAGTGACCCGAATTCGTCTATCAGCATTTGACCGGTCGACACACAGACGACTCACGGTCTCATTTCTTATGAATATGTCGAGAGTAGACCTCCTCCACGACATACGACCGGTCGACACACAGACGACTCACGGTCTCTTCAGTGTACACGACCTTGTTCTTCACAAGGCCCGAATTCGTCCATCATCAAAATGTAGACGATCAAGCAAGATAGGCAAGTTATCATTTTCGTAAAATCATCCTTTATCCTAAACATAATATTCTTCATATCATCAAGTCATCATGCTTTAACATCTAAACATAATGTACATCATATCTTCAAATCATCATATAATCATGAACATCATATTATCTTAAACATCACATAATCATATAATCATATACTTCAAATCATAAAATAATCATATAATTCTCATGAAAGCATTCTTGTCATCTTTGAGTTAGAAAGCCCACCTCATACGACGTTATTCTTACGCTTTTCTTACTTTCTCGTTACTTTTTGATCGACTGCTTCCGTTCCTCATTTCCTTGACTCGTTCCTTCTTCATTCATATGTAACTATATCGTATAAACATAACGTCACAATTAGGAAATAATTTCCTATACTTAACTATCATCAACTAAAATGGTATATTGGTGACTGTTTTGGTAGTCCATCTTTGAAAATTCATAACTTCTTCGTCTTAAATCCAAATTGAGATAAAAAGGTATCATTGGAAAGCTGACTCAATGAGGTTTCTTATAGTATCCATTTTAATATAATTTGGATTATTAAAGCCTCCAAAATCGGCCTATGAAACAGTCACTAAAACAGGGCATCAAATTTTCCAGACAGATTTCATCAATGTTCAAAATTTCATATAGATTATTTCACACGTTTAAATCGTCTGAAACCAGTGGGAGATCAAATCTTTAGGAGTCTAGTTTACATATCAAAAAGGCTCAAAGCATAATTCCCAGCCGTTTGGGAGATATACCCTTTTGAAATTAGTCTACCGGAATAGTTACTTAAAATCGCAGTCCATTTGCGAAATTCACCAAAAATTAATCATAGCTCCAAAAATTCTGAAAATTTTAGACAATATTCTTAACATATCCGACCATCTTCCCTAAAAATTTCAGACCAAAATAAAATCATTTGCTATGTTAAATGAACCTCGACATTAACGTCTGAAACAGGGGAATTTCTGAAATTTCTCAAACCCTAGCATATCATCACCAATCAACTCCAATACTTCACACTATAATTCTAATGATCCAATAACTCTATATTCATGCTCAATTACATCATATGAGTCTAAATTGAAAAGCCCTAATTCATGGCTCTATATTTCAAATTCTTTGAAACCAAGCAAGATTAATGTTATCTATCACCATATATCATCTTTATGATCAATATCAAGCTCGATTCCTCCAAGAAAATTCGAAATGAAAAACCCCCAAATTTAACCTCATCAAATTCGAATTTAATCTTGAAAATAGAAGGGGTTTCTCTTAACTCATCATCACTATTAATCATATGACAGATTTAAACTCAAGAGAAACTAAGAGTTCATATCCCTAAGCCACCACAAGTTAAATCGAAACCCGTATCATCAACTATCATCAACCGTGTTTCTATTTCCTCTACTTTCTTCAATATTTAAACCAAAAGATTATCCCAATTAAAATAGAGTAGCTAGTTTGATCTTCTTTACCTGATTTTGTGACCTTCTTATAGCATATACTGATGGAGACTTGTATATATTTACTGCTATGCGTGAGGGTGAAAGGAAGAAAGAAGAAGAAAGAAGAAAGGGGAAAAGTGAAGATGACGGCTGGGCAATGAAAGAAAAGAAGATGAGGGAGGAAAGGGAAATGACATGTGCCCCTCAAATTAATCACTTCTCATTTTCTTTTCCCTTTTTTTTTAAATTTCTTTTCTTCTTATCCTTCTCTTCTTGTCCTTTTCTTTATTTTATGACAATATTATTCCAAACTCTTAAACTTAATACTTTCACTTAAAACTCACCACTATTATTCCTTATATTTATACGTATAGCTACAATTTAGTTCCTCTTTTAATTCTGTTCCGCTCGAAATATTAAACGGGTACCGATACCCCGTAATTCACTTATGGGGTATATTTTCGGATACCAAAAATTATACTCATTATACCAAATATTTCTAAAAATCCACTTTTAATAGAAATATTCCTTTTGCTCATAATGTCTTACTATTTATTCTAATAATAGTCATACATTTTCTTTCCTTCGTTTTGAAATATCGAAAACGAAATATTAAACTTTCAATAGGAAAATATGAAATTTTCCTAACTTAATCAAGATTTAAATAAAATCTTGAATCCTTCGAATAATTTCTTATCATTCGTTTATTCATCACATCTCATCATCATATATTTTCGATATAAATCGAAAAATAATCGTATAGGAATTTATTAAATTCCTACAAATTTCGGGATTTAAATAAAGTCCCTATTCACTTCTTCATAATTCTTATCGTAATAGCTTAAGCAAAATAATTAAGATAATCTAATCTTAATTAATTAAGCTAATTAGGAGTCGGGTTATTACAAAAAATCACGCCGGAAAAGTTGGCCGGAAAAACCCATCACGCCGGCGTGTTCACCCACCGGCGGTATGATGATTCCGGCCACATAACTCCGGCGTGAAATCAACCTATTTTCTTATTTCATTTCATTTATTCCTAATATTCTATAGTTTGGTTTAATTTACTCACATACCACATACAAATATAAAAAGAACTCTTAATATACATAAAAAAAAAAAAACAATAATTCTCGGTAAATAATTCGTACATTACAAATAAATCATTAAATGAAACAATTTAGTATACGAAATGAAACAAAATAATTCATTCTATACGAAAAAAAAATTTCACGCCGGAGACATCTCGCCGGAATGCACATAACGCCGGCGTGAACATCACGCCGGCGGTATGTGAATTCCGGCGTGATGTCTCCGGCGTGAAATGAGGTATTAATCTTCATTTTTTTTGCTTCACATTATGCTATATTTTTATTTGATTTACGCACATACATTGCAAAAAAAAAAAAAAAAAAAGACTCTTCATATACATAAAAAACTAAAAAAAAAATATATGTATAACATATCATTCATTCATAGCTCTCGACTTGATGATATGAAAACATATAGTATCACACATGTAACAAAAAAAAAAAAAGAAAAAATTTGGCCAAGATAACGCCGGAGAAAGTTGCCCGGAAAATTCATCACGCCGGCGTTATGTGCTGCCGGCGTGATGCATTTTCCGGCCAACTTTCTCCGGCGTTATCACGACCGGAAAATTTGTAACACTGTTTCCTTTCTAATGCTTCGTGACATACCTTTTAATATCGAATTTTGATTGCCTTTTCCTTGTATTTGCTCGTCCACGAAAATAGAGTTTTTTTCCCCGGTGAAGTCGAATGCAAATTTTTTTTTCAATTGTGAATTCAGCTTCGATGTGCAACTATATATTGAAAAATTTTACATAGGATACCATCTTTTGTACTGTTCATCACTGAACAAAATTGAATGGACAGTGCAGTAATAATGCATCGATTGTACACTGTTCGTTCATTATTTTGCCACCCATTTGTAAATGACAAAATTTATGTCACATCTCCATACATCAACTCACCGCACCTCAAAGTGAGTGAGGTAAAAAATTAAAGGAAAAATAGAAATGCATATTAAAATTAATTGTAAAATGGTAAAAGGGGTAGTTTGTACATGCTTTTTAAGAAAGGAGTATTTTGTGCATGGGGGGTTTTAAAAGGGGTATTGAAAAATATTATGACTAGTAATTAACCTTTTCGGGAAGAAAATTAAATGAAAAATCTAGGTGATTATTAGAAAGAAAAATACCACTAGATTCTGACCTGGTCTTTTCAAAATCAACTTGAAATAAAATACAAAAAGGGAAATTTTTTTAAAGGAAATGAAGATGAATATGAAATTTATACATCAGAATAAAAAATATTCCAAAAAATGTAGATCTGAAAATATTAAATAAAAAATGTTGGTGTGGAAATCAAAACTTAAATGATTAATTGAATAAAACTATGTATAAAGACCTAGAATTAATCCATCTCACTTAACCTTTTCGTGCAAAAAAATTAATTTAAAAAATGATTATTACGAAAAAGAAAAAAAAAATTATAGTAAATGAAAATGAACATGAAATATTATGGAAAAAAAAAATGAGAATTTCACGCATAAAATCAAAGGGTAATTAGGGGAGTGACGAACATGAGGGCGGTGCTCCGCCGAAGCTCCTGCTTGTTGTGGCTGCGGCGGAGGTTGCAACGTACTCGCTTAGCAGCATGGGGCAGAGAACGTTGTCTACCCTAGGGCAGCCGAACTCTCCGTCCCATACTATTGAAGTGTAAAATAGGTTTCTATTTTTGTAGTATAGATGTTAATCTCATCAGTATAGGTGATTAGTTTCATCACGTGTCTCTCACGTGAGTTTAAGAGTGTGCATGTTGCGCATGCTTTCTTCTCTTCTTCTCTCTCTTCGATTCTTGTATATAAAGCCACAGCACACGTGAATGAGATCAGTTTTTTCTTCCATTTCAAGTCATTTCAGAGCCAGGTTACACTAATCTATGGGGACCCTCTAGTACTTCATCTTCTCATGGTTTTAAATACTACATTCATTTTGTTGATGAAATGACTTGAAATGGAAGCAAAAACTGATCTCATTCATGTGTGCTGTGGCTTTATATACAAGAATAGAAAAGAGAGAAGAAGAGAAGAAAGCATGCGCAACATGCACACTCTTAAACTCACGTGAGAGACACGTGATGAAACTAATCACCTATACTGATGAGATTAACATCTATACTACAAAAATAGAAACCTATTTTACACTTCAATATACTCCCAGCAAGAGTGCAACTGCACACACTCTTCTTCCTTCTCTCAAGAACTGAAACTATGATCTCTGCGTCAAGTACCAACAGGAACAACAGGAACTTCACATAGGCATAGTTTTTCACACAACAAACGAAACCTAGCTGTGGTTAACGGCTTGGTGAAAATGTCTGCGACTTGCTCTTCACCAGCTACATGTCCCACATCAAGGAATTTTGAGGCTACTTTCTCTCTGATAAAATGAACATCAACTTCGATGTGTTTCGTTCGAGCATGAAAAACGGGATTTGAAGCAAGCAACACAGCACTAGTGTTGTCACACCACAACTGATGCGGAGAAGTAACAGCAACTCCAAGCTCCAAACACAAAGAATGAAGCCACATAACATCCGTAGTGGCATTGGCAACTGATCTATACTCAGATTCCGCACTACTCCTCGAAACCACATCCTGTTTTTTTGAATTCCAAACCACCAAATTTGAACCAAAGAAAATACAGTGACCTCCAGTGGAACGTCGATCATCCACACAACCTGCCCAGTCTGCGTCTGCAAACGCCTCTATGCATGAAGAAGAAGATGGTGAGAACTTCAACCCCATCATAGCAGTTCCTTTAAGGTACCTGAGAAGACGTTTGCAAGCTGTCCAATGCTCCACACATGGACTATGAAGACACTGACTCAACTTGTTCACAGAAAAAGCAATATCAGGTCGAGTTAAAGTCAAATACTGAAGTGCTCCAACTGTGCTTCGATAGAGAAGAGCATCATCAAATGACTCCCCTTCATACCTGGAGAGTTTGGTGTTGACGGCCATGGGAGTATCACAAGAATGGCACTGATCCATACCTGTTTTCTTGAGCAATTCATTCAAATATTTGTGCTAGCTCAACACAAAAGCAGACTCACCATTTTTAACCTCAATCCCCAGAAAATAGGCAACCTCCCCAAGATGTTTCAGTTTAAATCTTCCCTTTAGCAGCTCAATAATCTGAAGAACTGCAGAAGAACTGTCTCCAGTGACCAATATATCATCAACATATACAAGAACTAACACCAGATCAGACCCTGAATTTCTGAAAAATAAAGAATAATCCGAAGTACACCTTTTAAAACCAAGCTCCACCAATGAAGCAGTGAGAGTATCATACCAGGCCCTGGGTGCTTGTTTTAACCCATATAAAGACCTCTTCAGCTTGCATACAAAGTTAGGGTGATGCTTATCCACAAACCCTTCAGGTTGAGTCATGAAGATAGTATCTTCCAACACCCCATTAAGAAACGCATTGTTGACATCCAATTGCTGCACAGACCAACCTCTAGAAGCAGCCAAAGCAAACACAAATCGAATAGAAGAAGCCTTAACAACTAGACTAAATGTTTCAAGGAAATCCAGCATATTGCTCAAAACCACGAGCCACAAGCCTGGCTTTAAGCTTATCAAGAGAGCCATCAGCTAGAGTTTTAACTTTGAAAATCCACTTATTGGTGATCACCTTCATCTCAGCAGAATAAGGAACCAGATCCCATGTTTGGTTATCAACTAAAGCCTGAAATTCAGCATTCATGGCCTTAGTCCACTCCTCAGACTGTAAGGCTTCATGAACAGAAGCAGGAGCCACAGGAAGAACCCCAGCCACGAGTACTTTAGGCTTAAAAATGCCATGCTTGGCCCTGGTAACCATGGGGTGGGTGTTCAAAATCATAGAAGAAGTGTGAGAGGAGGAAGGAACAGAAGAGGCAGAAGAAGAAGATGGTGGAGGAGATGGAGGAGGTGGTGGTGATGGGGGAGGTGGAGGGGAAGGAGGAGGTGGAGGTGAATGAGAAGGTGGAGGAGATGGAGGAGGTGGAGGTGATGGAGAAGGAGGAGGAGATGGAGAAGCTGGAATAGGAATAGAAAACCCTGGTGGAATAGATGGTAAAGATGTAGGCACACTGATGGAAGAAGTAGAAGAAGAATTGGAGAATAAGGTAGAGTAAGGAAACTCAGTGGCATTAAAATGCACTGTGTCTGATATGTATAACCTTCCTGAGCTATGGAGACACTTGTATCCCTTATGAATGTTACTGTAACCAAGGAAAACACACTTGGATGACCTGAAGTTGAGCTTGGACTTGTTATAAGGTCTAAGGAAAGGGAAACAAGCACACCCAAACACAGCCAGTCTAGTGTAATCTGGATCAGCATGAAAGAGCAATTTGTACGGAGATGAGTTTGAGATACTGGGAGAAGGAAGCCTATTAATCAAGTATACAGCTGTGTGAAAGGCTTCCCACCAGAATTTAAGAGGAAAGACAAGCTTGAGACAACAATGTGAGCCCCATGTCCACTATGTGTTGATGTTTCCTCTCACTCCTACCATTTTGAGTATGTATGTGAGGACAAGGATGTTGGAAGTGAATGCCTAAAGTTTGAAGAAAAGGAAGTAAAGGCCTGAATTCACCCCCCCAATCAGACTGTATAGCTTTAATTGTCTTTGAAAACTGAGTTTGAACTAAGGAAATGAAGCTTTTGACAGTTTGACATGCTTCAGATTTGAGTGTCAGAGGGTAAATCCAAGTATATCTAGTAAAGTCATCAACAAAATGAATGTAGTATTTAAAACCATGAGAAGATGAAGTACTAGAGGGTCCCCATAGATCAGTGTGCACTAAATCAAAGGGCTGAGTAGATTTTAGAGTTTGTGTTGTGTGAGGCCTTTGATGCATTTTCCCTATTTTACATGCATCACAGAAGAGTAACTTGGAAACAGAAAAAAGGAACATTCAAACTGGAACAAACTCTTGATAGAACTGAATTGTTAGGATGACCAAGCATCCTATGTAATACATTCAAATCTGTGTGTAAAGTAGATACTAGAGCTGTAGATGAGTCATTTACAGTACCTAACACAACAGAGTTGAAACTATTACATGGATTACATGGAGAACTAGAGCTAGAACTAGGAATGGATAGACTAATGTCTTGAGCAGATGATGAAGCAGATGGTGAAATAGCAGGGGATGAAACAGCAGAATCAGCAAAACAAGCAGCAGGAGAAGAAGACTTCAAGCCAGAACCAAGAGGTGCAACATTATTGAGAGATAGTTTGGATAAATCCAATTGGTAAAGACCCCTAACCAGATTGCCCTTCAACAACAGCCTGTGTGTGGCCTTGTCCTTAACAAAACAACAATTATGGTGAAACTCAATGATCACATTATTATCTAGAGTAAATTGAGAAATGCTAAGCAGATTTTTGGCTATAGTAGGCACAAATAAGATGTTATTCAAAAGCAGAGAAGGTTTAGATGAATCAGATAAAGGAAGAGAAGAGGAACCAATAGAAGCAATGGGGAGACGGTTACCATTTCCAACCATGACAGTTTCTGGACCTTGGTACTCAGTGCTGATGGAGAGGTTTCCAAGCTCATTGGTGATGTGATTTGTAGCTCCACTGTCCATATACCAAGTAGACATATCACCACCATTCTCCACAGATCCAGTGTCAACAGCATAA
Organism: Thymus mandschuricus; assembly: GCA_029379335.1. NCBI lineage: Eukaryota > Viridiplantae > Streptophyta > Magnoliopsida > Lamiales > Lamiaceae > Thymus > Thymus mandschuricus. Next base: position 7,239,532 of record CM057072.1, read on the forward strand.
GCCTGAGGAGATGCAGACTCAACAGCAGTATTTCCAGTAAAATGCACATCGAAACGGCAGAAGCATTTGAGAGCTACATGACCAATTTTCCCACACAATTGGCACAGAATAGCCTTAGCACTGGACTTAGAGATACCACCACGTGAACCACCAGCAGATCCTCGACCAAAGCCACCACGATTTCCTCCATAGAATGCTGCATTAGCACTAGGATCAATGACAGAAAACTGAGAAATCTGTTGAGCAAGACGAAGCTCATAGGCTTGAAATGCAAGCTGCATTTCCTGAAGAGAGGGAGAATCCGTTCGCTGCATGAAATTAACCACCAATGCTTCATACTCAACACCAAAACCTGCTAGAATGTACATCTGCAGATCCTCATCGGAAACCAGCTGGCCAATCGCAGATAGCTGATCAGCGAAACCTCGCATTTTGAGGAAATAATCCTCAATCGATAGAGAGCCTTTGCGAGTGGTTTGCAGAGCCATCCTCAACTGCATCGTGCGAGCCTTCGACTGAGAGAAGAAGAGACGCTCCATAGTAAGCCATACATCACGCGCAGTGTTGCAGCGGACGACATGACCAAACATAGAGTCACTGATCGACGCCAACAACCAGCTGAGGAGAAATTGATCTCGACGGATCCAAGCAGAATACTCAGGATTTGGCCGCGGAGCAACACCAGATGGCGACGGGAGAAACGGAGATGGAGGCATGCCAGTAGGAGAAATAAACTCCTCAAAACCGTGAGCTCGAATCGTCGGTAGAATCTGAGCGCGCCAGTACGCGTAGTTGGTGCGATCAAGCTTGAACAGCACCGGATGAAGATTTGGAAGAGAAGCGGAAGCAGAACCAGAACCGGAGAAAAGTGTAGCCGCCATTGATGCAAAAACAGAGCAAATAACTACTCAAATAGCTAGATCTGGAAGAAAAACGGAGATTAAACGGAGAAACGCAGAGATTTCCGGCGAAAACGAACGAAAAAGGAGATTTCCGGCGAAACTACAAATTGTGTGCCAATTGTGTGGGAAAATTGGTCATGTAGCTCTCAAATGCTTCCGCCGTTTTGATGTGCATTTTACTGGAAATACTGCTGTTGAGTCTGCATCTCCTCAGGCTTATGCTGTTGACACTGGATCTGTGGAGAATGGTGGTGATATGTCTACTTGGTATATGGACAGTGGAGCTACAAATCACATCACCAATGAGCTTGGAAACCTCTCCATCAGCACTGAGTACCAAGGTCCAGAAACTGTCATGGTTGGAAATGGTAACCGTCTCCCCATTGCTTCTATTGGTTCCTCTTCTCTTCCTTTATCTGATTCATCTAAATCTTCTCTGATTTTGAATAACATCTTATTTGTGCCTACTATAGCCAAAAATCTGCTTAGCATTTCTCAATTTACTCTAGATAATAATGTGATCATTGAGTTTCACCATAATTGTTGTTTTGTTAAGGACAAGGCCACACACAGGCTGTTGTTGAAGGGCAATCTGGTTAGGGGTCTTTACCAATTGGATTTATCCAAACTATCTCTCAATAATGTTGCACCTCTTGGTTCTGGCTTGAAGTCTTCTTCTCCTGCTACTTGTTTTGCTGATTCTGCTGTTTCATCCCCTGCTGTTTCACCATTTGCTTCATCATCTGCTCAAGACATTAGTCTATCCATTCCTAGTTCTAGCTCTAGTTCTCCATGTAATCCATGTAATAGTTTCAACTCTGTTGTGTTAGGTACTGTAAATGACTCATCTACAGCTCTAGTATCTACTTTACACACAGATTTGAATGTATTACATAGGATGCTTGGTCATCCTAACAATTCAGTTCTATCAAGAGTTTGTTCCAGTTTGAATGTTCCTTTTTCTGTTTCCAAGTTACTCTTCTGTGATGCATGTAAAATAGGGAAAATGCATCAAAGGCCTCACACAACACAAACTCTAAAATCTACTCAGCCCTTTGATTTAGTGCACACTGATCTATGGGGACCCTCTAGTACATCATCTTCTCATGGTTTTAAATACTACATTCATTTTGTTGATGACTTTACTAGATATACTTGGATTTACCCTCTGACACTCAAATCTGAAGCATGTCAAACTGTCAAAAGCTTCATTTCCTTAGTTCAAACTCAGTTTTCAAAGACAATTAAAGCTATACAGTCTGATTGGGGGGGTGAATTCAGGCCTTTACTTCCTTTTCTTCAAACTTTAGGCATTCACTTCCAACATCCTTGTCCTCACATACATACTCAAAATGGTAGGAGTGAGAGGAAACATCAACACATAGTGGACATGGGGCTCACATTGTTGTCTCAAGCTTGTCTTTCCTCTTAAATTCTGGTGGGAAGCCTTTCACACAGCTGTATACTTGATTAATAGGCTTCCTTCTCCCAGTATCTCAAACTCATCTCCGTACAAATTGCTCTTTCATGCTGATCCAGATTACACTAGACTGGCTGTGTTTGGGTGTGCTTGTTTCCCTTTCCTTAGACCTTATAACAAGTCCAAGCTCAACTTCAGGTCATCCAAGTGTGTTTTCCTTGGTTACAGTAACATTCATAAGGGATACAAGTGTCTCCATAGCTCAGGAAGGTTATACATATCAGACACAGTGCATTTTAATGCCACTGAGTTTCCTTACTCTACCTTATTCTCCAATTCTTCTTCTACTTCTTCCATCAGTGTGCCTACATCTTTACCATCTATTCCACCAGGGTTTTCTATTCCTATTCCAGCTTCTCCATCTCCTCCTCCTTCTCCATCACCTCCACCTCCTCCATCTCCTCCACCTTCTCATTCACCTCCACCTCCTCCTTTCCCTCCACCTCCCCCATCACCACCACCTCCTCCATCTCCTCCTCCACCATCTTCTTCTTCTGCCTCTTCTGTTCCTTCCTCCTCTCACACTTCTTCTATGATTTTGAACACCCACCCCATGGTTACCAGGGCCAAGCATGGCATTTTTAAGCCTAAAGTACTCGTGGCTGGGGTTCTTCCTGTGGCTCCTGCTTCTGTTCATGAAGCCTTACAGTCTGAGGAGTGGACTAAGGCCATGGATGCTGAATTTCAGGCTTTGGTTGATAACCAAACATGGGATCTGGTTCCCTATTCTGCTGAGATGAAGGTGATCACCAATAAGTGGATTTTCAAAGTTAAAACTCTAGCTGATGGCTCTCTTGATAAGCTTAAAGCCAGGCTTGTGGCTCGTGGTTTTGAGCAATATGCAGGTGTGGATTTCCTTGAAACATTTAGTCCAGTTGTTAAGGCTTCTTCTATTAGATTTGTGTTTGCTTTGGCTGCTTCTAGAGGTTGGTCTGTGCAGCAATTGGATGTCAACATTGCGTTTCTTAATGGGGTGTTGGAAGATACTATCTTCATGACTCAACCTGAAGGGTTTGTGGATAAGCATCACCCTAACTTTGTATGCAAGCTGAAGAGGTCTTTATATGGGTTAAAACAGGCACCCAGGGCCTGGTATGATACTCTCACTGCTTCATTGGTGGAGCTTGGTTTTAAAAGGTGTACTTCGGTTTATTCTTTATTTTTCAGAAATTCAGGGTCTGATCTGGTGTTAGTTCTTGTATATGTTGATGATATATTGGTCACTAGAGACAGTTCTTCTGCAGTTCTTCAGATTATTGAGCTGCTAAAGGGAAGATTTAAACTGAAACATCTTGGGGAGGTTGCCTATTTTCTGGGGATTGAGGTTAAAACTGGTGAGTCTGCTTTTGTGTTGAGCCAGCACAAATATTTGAATGAATTGCTCAAGAAAACAGGTATGGATCAGTGCCATTCTTGTGATACTCCCATGGCAGTCAACACCAAACTCTCCAGGTATGAAGGGGAGTCATTTGATGATGCTCTTCTCTATCGAAGCACAGTTGGAGCACTTCAGTATTTGACTTTAACTCGACCTGATATTGCTTTTTCTGTGAACAAGTTGAGTCAGTTTCTTCATAGTCCATGTGTGGAGCATTGGACAGCTTGCAAACGTCTTCTCAGGTACCTTAAAGGAACTGCTATGATGGGGTTGAAGTTCTCACCATCTTCTTCTTCATGCATAGAGGCGTTTGCAGACGCAGACTAGGCAGGTTGTGTGGATGATCGACGTTCCACTGGAGGTCACTGTATTTTCTTTGGTTCAAATTTGGTGGTTTGGAATTCAAAAAAACAGGATGTGGTTTCGAGGAGTAGTGCGGAATCTGAGTATAGATCAGTTGCCAATGCCACTACGGATGTTATGTGGCTTCATTCTTTGTGTTTGGAGCTTTGAGTTGTTGTTACTTCTCCGCATCAGTTGTGGTGTGACAACACTAGTGCTGTGTTGCTTGCTTCAAATCCCTTTTTTCATGCTCGAACGAAACACATCGAAGTTGATGTTCATTTTATCAGAGAGAAAGTAGCCTCAAAATTCCTTGATGTGGGACATGTAGCTGGTGAAGAGCAAGTCGCAGACATTTTCACCAAGCCGTTAACCACAGCTCAGTTTCGTTTGTTGTGTGAAAAACTATGCCTTCACACTCCTGTTGTTCCTGTTGGTACTTGACGCAGAGATCATAGTTTCAATTCTTGAGAGAAGGAAGAAGAGTCTGTGCAGTTGCACTCTTGCTGGGAGTATATTGAAGTGTAAAATAGGTTTCTATTTTTGTAGTATAGATGTTAATCTCATCAGTATAGGTGATTAGTTTCATCACGTGTCTCTCACGTGAGTTTAAGAGTGTGCATGTTGCGCATGCTTTCTTCTCTTCTTCTCTCTCTTCTATTCTTGTATATAAAGCCACAACACACATGAATGAGATCAGTTTTTGCTTCCATTTCAAGTCATTTCTCTCTCTAACACATACGACTTCTCGATTCTGTAAATCAAGATTTAATAATAATAATAATAATAATAATAATAAAAGGAACATTGAAATTAATCAACGAAAATGAAACGCAAATCAAACAAGACACATACATAGATTCAAACATGAGCGTGAAAAATAATTGTTAGAGAGAGAGATCTATACGTTTGCTGCCATTTAACCTAGCTAGCTTCTACACACAGATTGGAACTCAGAGAGATAGAGAGAGAGAGAGAGAGTTGAATGGTGGCCGAGATGCCGTTCCAGAAGGGATTTACGGTGGTGGAGGAAAAAACGAGAGAGAGAGAGTAGAATGTGGGCGGAGAGTGTATGGTCTGAAAGGATTAAACTTAGGGTGGCGAATGGCGATAGAATCTTTTCCTTTTTTTTCCTTTTCTTTTTGCATGAAAATCAATATATCATTTTGAGGAATATTTATATATGTAAACTTTGTTTTAGCGATAAGTTTTTTAATTAGAATTTTTATTTATCTTTTTTAAAATTTGAAATTATGTGGTAGATTTTTTTATTTTTTTTTTCAAATTGTGTGCATGGGAGATTAATTAATAGTAATGTGGTCCACGTCTTACCTAAATGATAACGAGTTCAAATTCCTCGAATAATTTTATGGGATTTAGCCTGTTGCATGTTCTCTCAAATTTTGTTTGTTCGTTGCGGCAACAAATTCATACGGTATTACAAAAAATCGTCGTTCGTTTGTTATCGTAGCAAAATCTTTATTATAAGGAGCTTTCTTTGAAGGAGCCTCAAAACAAGAATATTAAAATGTTAGCATTTTTCTTTTCACTCAACACTCATCTTTTATTCTTTAATGTGATTAATTTTTTGCAATTTTGTGCAAGACTGTACATTTAATATACTTAATTTGTTCGAATTCATACATATTTGTGCAAGAAATAAAATACAACATAATTCTAAAATTATTTTGGCCCTTGGCCAACGATCATTCTCTGAAACATATAAAGTAAAAGTATATCAGTATATATAAATCCTTGATTATATAAAAATACTAAATATTAAAACTGTTAAAAATAAACTCACCTCATTTTTAATTAGTACATATTGTAGGCAATGAATGTAGCCACCTCATTCGTTGATCTAAAGGTTTTATCAACCTTTTCATGTGAATAAAACTGAAGGAAAAAAAAAAAAAAAAAAAAACATTTTTGTTAGAAATTTTTTGACAAACTTATAGCTCAGAAACTGTTCAAAGCATCAAATTAGTAAATAATACCCTTTCATGTTTCATCGAGTCGACTCGCTCACGGAGCTCGATGATCCATTTTCCTTCCAATCGTTGTTCAATTGAAAGGTTACTCTTGTTACCGATCAGGTCGGGATAAATTTCTCCGACGACCGGTGAAAGGATTCTTAGGCCAATGAAAGTTTCTTTAGCCTCTATCCTCCTCTTTCCGTCTTTCTCAGACGGTGTTAAAATGTAGTATAGTTTATTTTCTGTCCCCACCTTTAATCACAAAATAAAATTATTAGTACTGGAACACATCTTAATATTATAATACTTTTACAATGAGAAGGTTTATATCTATATATACCTCTTTCATTTCCAAAATATGTTTGGATGATCGTTCGCATCGAAAGAGTGAAAACGAATGGTGTTTCGTTTCCAAGCTGATGGACGCAGTGAGATTACGTCTCCTGCGTCCACTACTCTGTGGTCGTTCCTGCAAGAATGTATATTGAGATAAAACTGAATAATTTATGAATGTCAAAAAAAAATCTTGGCCAAGATAACTTTATACATGCATGTAATAGCATTTTCTAATAAAATATTTTTTCAGACTAGAAAAATGCCAAAAGAATGTAGATTTAATAAATTTGGTAAAAAAAATTATATAGACCTAGAAAATTCAGCCTAATTAACCTTTCATGGAAGAAAATTAAATCAAATCAAATCTAATTGATAAAAAATGATTATTCAAAAAAAAATAAAATAAACGAACATGGAATAAAAGGGGAAAAAATTAAAGGAAATGAACATGAACATGAAATTTATTGGAAAAAAAAAATGAGTACTGCATAAAATGTACACGCATAAAATTAAAGAGGGTGGGGACGAGAGACGAACATGAGGGCGGTGCTCCGCCGCAGCTTCAGCTTGTTGTGGCGGCGGAGGTTGGTACTCACTTAATGGCTCAGGGCAGAGAACGCTGTCAACCCTAGGGCACCCGAACGCCTCGTCCCAGACCACTTCTCTGTTCTGCAAAAGTTCAAGATTTCAGAGAAAAGAGAAAAGGTCAACACATTAAAATGAACGAATTGAATCTCAGAAAATGAAAATGCAGTTTAATAAATTACACATATTCAAACAAGAGAGTAAAAGCTAGCTAATGGTTTTAGAGAGAGAGACAGATCTATACGTTTGCCATTTCCTCTTCTACGTACCGCTGATTTGAACTGAGAGAGAGAGAGAGAGAGAGTTGATGAATGCAGATTTCGTTCAAGAAGGTACTGAGGATGGTGGAGGAAGAAAACGAGAGAGAGAGAGAGAGATGCATGTCCGGTCTGAAAATATTTATGGAGCCAGACAGGTTTGTGGTGGTGCTGACTGCGAGGAATCGTTTTTTTTCCTTCTTTCTCTTTTGTAGAGAGAGAGAGAGAGATTAGTGAATTTTGCAAGTTATGCTATTATTTTTTTGCAATTATGTGCAAGACTGTACATTTTATATACTTAATTTGTTCAAATTCATACATTTTTGTGCAATTTTTGGTTATAATTTTTCACTATTACACCTTTTTGTCAAACTTATGTTAATGATTTTTTAACAAGTATTCCCCATAATTAAAGGTTTATAAGTATATATAATGTGGGATATTTTATTATTTTGTGCTTGATTAATAATAATTTGTTAAATATTTATTGTATGTATACACAAAAATATGTCAAAAAAAGTGTAAATTTAAAAAATTAAATTCAAAATATTGGTGAGGAAATAAACAATAATTAGATTAAATGACTTTATCTAGACATAGAATCCAGCTTAATAGTTAACCTTTTCCGGCATAAAATTAAATGAAAGAAAGAAAGAAAAAACACTGGATCTGACCTGTTCTTTTCAAAATAAACTTGAAATAAATACAAAAGGGGAAATAAATTAAAGGAAATGAAGATGAACATGAAATTAATTATATCAAAATAAAAATATTCCAGAAAATGTAGATCTGAAAAAATTAAATAAAAAATGTTGTTGAGGAAATCACAATTTAATTGATTAATTGCATAAAACTAGAATTAATCCATCTTATTTAATCTTTTCAGGCAAAAAATTATACTGTATGAAAAATCTAAGTGAGGAATTCAAATCTAATTAATTGATTAAAAATGATTATCATGAATTAAAAAAAAAAAAAAAACAACAACAACAACAAGTAGATCTAACCTGCTCTTTTTCAAAATCCAAGAAGAATTTTTTTAAAGGAAATGAAAATGAAAATGAACATGAACATGAAATATTATGAAAATAAAATGTATTTCACGCATAAAATCTGTTGACAATGTTAGAATGGAGATTTGGTAGGGAAAATATTCATTGCTTGATAATTTCTGCTAGTACATCAGAGCTAGTTATACTACAATTTATATCTATACATGGAATGATATAATTGCAATATTCTATTCTATTCTACAAAGATATCGATCTTCCTCAATTGATGCCTTTATTCCCTTGATTCCTTTCCTTCTCTGGCTAACACTCCCCCTCAAGTTAAGTAATGGGATTCCCAATACTTAACTTGCTTAATACCTCACGAAATGATTTAGCACTGACCGCTTTAGTCAAGATATCCGCAAGTTGATCTTCAGATTTGACGAATGGAAGTTCAACTATCTTTGCTTCAATTTTTTCTTTGATGAAGTGCCTATCAATTTCAACATGCTTAGTCCGATCATGTTGAACAGGATTCTCTGAGATACTAATAGCTGCCTTATTGTCACAAAATAGCTGACATGTCTTTGGTGTGAAAAGACTGAGCTCTGTCATGAGTTTCCTTAGCCATAATATCTCAGTGAGGCCATTCTTTATTCCTCGGAATTCTGCTTCAGCACTTGACAGTGCTACTACCTTCTGCTTTTTGCTTCTCCACGTAACAAGATTCCCTCCAACGAAAGTGAAGTATCCAGCAGTCGATCTCATGTCATTTGGGTTCCCGGCCCAATCTGCATCGGTGAAGCCACAAATGTCCAAGTGCCCATGCCTCTCAAATAATAGTCCATGCTCGACAGTTCCCTTCAAATACTGGACAATCCTTATTGCAGCTTTCCAATGATCTTCTTGTGGTGAGTGCATGAATTGACTCACTACTCCTACAGCATACGCGATATTTGGTCTAGTGTGTGACAGATAGATAAGTCTCCCCACTAGTCTCTGATATCTCCCCCTGTCAGCAGGTTTAGCTCCTTCAATCTCTTGCAGCTTGTGATTTTGTATCATAGGGGTATTTGTAGGTTTACATTCTAACATTCCAGTCTCTGCAAGTATGTCAAGAATGTACTTTCTCTGGCTGATGAAGATTCCTTTCTTCGACCTAAGCACTTCGATTCCCAAAAAGTACTTAAGCGGGCCCAAATCTTTCATCTGAAATTCACTAAACAAATTTTTCCTCAGACTGCTTATCTCTTCCATGTCATCTCCAGTAATAATCATGTCATCGACATAGATGATGAGACAAGTGATCTTCTCCCCCTTCCTCTTGAGAAACAAAGTATGATCTGAGTTACTCTGTTTGTATCCACATTTCTTCATTGCCTCGGTGAACCTTCCGAACCAAGCTCTCGGAGATTGTTTCAACCCATATAAGGTTCTCTTGAGTTGGCACACTTCTCCATCTTTGAATCCCTCTGCAAACCCTGGTGGGGGGCACATAAACACAGGTTTCGGAAGTTCCCCATGTAAGAAAGCATTTGTTACATCGAATTGGTGAAGAGGCCAGTCTTTGTTGGCTGCAACTGAGAAGAGAACCCTTAGAGTGCTGATTTTTGCCACAGGTGAGAAGGTCTCGGCATAGTCCACTCCATACGTCTGAGTGTACCCTTTGGCTACCAATCTTGCCTTGTATCTATCGATCGAGCCATCTGGTTTTCGTTTAATCGTGAATACCCATCTGCACCCAACTGCTTTTACTCCCTCTGGCAGTCTGTCCTTGATCCATGTGTTATTTCGTTGCAGAGCTTCCATTTCGATGTTCATCGCACTTCTCCAGTGTTCAGACTCTATGGCTTCTCTCACATTTCTAGGAATCTCCTCCTCTCTGTAGAGTGCTGCCTCGTATGCTCGAGCCATCTTAGTCAAATTTTTGTTGACTAAGTTAGCCATTCCATACTTGCTTCTGGTACTGACTTTTTCTGGAGAGTATCGTTTGGGGGGAACTCCTCGTGTGCTACGAGGTGGGAGAACATATCTACCCGTGTCACCATCAACAGTGTTATCCTCCTCTTCTTCCAATTCTGCAGTCTTATTAGAGACCATATTCTCACTAGTACTTGGTTCAGAAGTTACCTCGGATATTGGAGTCAGATTCTCAATGGGAGAGGACTTTGGGGACTCTGGTGGAGAGGTATGCTCGGCGATAGTGACTGCTGATGGCTCTTGCTGGTCCACAAGAGAATCGTTCGATTTGTACACAAGCCAACTAAGGTGGTCCCCATATATATTCTCACTCTCCCCCTGACCACTAAGATGGTTTGTGTAAAAGAACTCAGTTTCAAGGAAATTGCAGTTCATGGTGGTGACAATTTTCCTAGTAGATGGGTCAAAACATCTATATCCCTTTTGATTAATCCCATATCCTATAAAAGACACATTTCTTAGCACACGGTGCCAGTTTGGTTCTTTCATGCTTGGGAATATGAACATAGACCGTGCATCCAAAAACTTTTGGGGTTAAATTTAAGGATTCCGGAATTTTGGCTTGTTTGGATAACACATCCAGAGGGGTTTTTTTTTTTAAGAATTTTTGTGGGAAGTCGGTTTATCAGAAAAACAGAGGTTGCTACAGCTTCAGGCCAGAGAAAAACAGGAACATGGGATTCAATCATTAGAGATCGGGTTATTTCTAAGATGATCCTATTTTTCCTTTCAGCTACCCCATTTTGCTCAGGTGTATAAGCACATGAGGTTTGATGTACTAAACCGTGAGTGGCAAAAAATTCAGACATTGGGTGATTCACAAACTCCCTCCCATTATCAGATCGAAGCACTTGGATGGTAGTTCGAAATTGAGTTTTTACCATGTTAAAGAACAAGACAAACTTATCAAACACTTCAGATTTAGTTTTTAGAAAATAAATCCATGTTACCCTAGTGCAATCATCAATAAAGGTCACAAAATATCGAATGCTATTCCCCCCAATAACAGTAGCAGGACCCCAAACATCAGCATGCACCAAAGAAAACATAGACTTAACTCTAGTATTAGAAGACTTAAAAGAATCACTACAAAAAAAACAGTGTGTAGTGTCGACGGTTGTTGTCACTATAAGTGCCTAAGTTGTCACTAAAAGTACTTAGTGACAACTTTTGTGGTCGTCGTCAAGTTGCAGCTGTATGTCCCGACACTATAAGTTATTGTGACGACGAGTGAATATCGACACAACATGCCGATTTATGGTGACAGGCGATATTGTCACTAGAGGAGGTATTGTTGTGACAAGATTATGTTATCACAATATTTTGTATTTATTGTGACATATGATTATTGTCACTGTATTCGATGTTTTTAGTCACATGTGATTTTTGTCACTATATTTTCTTGTTTTAGTCACATAATTTTGTCGTCACAATATTAATCGGATTGTAGTCACAAAGTTTTTATTGTCACTAATACGTCATGAATTAGCGACATTAGTTTATCGTCACAGATTGCCCACAAAACAGTGACACCTTATTTTTGTCACTAGAATTCTTGACTTGTAGCCATGATTTTTACATAGTCACTATAATAGTATATTATACCCACGAACATTGGTTGTCGCAATAAAAAAAAAAATCTTGTCACTAAAGTTGTGAGTTATAGTGACACACATAATCCATCACTAAATCTAATTACTTCGGTCACTACAATAATAGATTTTAGTGACATCACAATATTGTGGCCATACTTGTTGTTGGTAAAAATGACGAGAATTAGTGACATGTGTATTTCATAACAATAGTAACCTAATTCGTCACTATAATATTTAAATATAGTGACATAAGCTATTGTCACAATATATTTTGTCACAACTAAATGATCATATAGCAACAACATATGATTTTAAGGTCGTCACAAATCTTATAAAAATAACAATATTTATTTTTTCACTAAAATAAAATATTTATATAATTTAAATAATGCATATATTAAATTGAGTATTTATAAATCATAAAACATAAGAACAAATAATAAATAATTATACTAAATCAATTCATCAATAATTGAAATTAATATAAAATAATATAAGTTCATCTAAACATGTAATACAAAATTAAAAGCTAGAGGATAGAACGTTTACAACTTAAAATGAGATAACTAACCAAGAAAACTAAATTCTAATAATAACTCCAAATCCTAAGTATCGTTGTTTCGGTTGATGCCTTGGATGAGACTTGGAAGTTGAACTCTCAAAAGTGCTTCCACTTGACTTTGCAGGTTGGTTTCGTGGCTATTGACTTGAGCTTGTAAGGACTCAAAGCGAGATGTCAGTTCTTCATTTTGTTTCTTTAACTCCAAGTTCTCCTTTTGAAGATCAAGGTTTATCCTTTCTCCTCTTTTGGAAGGCGGCTTGAGCCCGTCTCCACATCCACGCAATCGGCTAGATTTTTCTTCCCCAAATATTTTTACAAAAGCTTCGTCTTCAGACATAACATCTCCACCATCTTCAATCGGTTCACTTTGAAGCTTAAGAAGTTCATCCTGAAAATTAGAATTTGTAAGTGTTCGCTTACATTCTCAAACATCAAAACATAACACATTGTATAACTTACATAAGCTTCTTTTGAAGCATCATCGATCCATCTTTTTTTATGGTTGCTATATCTGCTCAACCTCCAAGCAGCTGTACGAGTAGGCTCTTCGCCAGTTTCAGCATTACGCTAAAAATATAAAAAGGTAGAAGGATTAATTAAACTAGCATTGAAAATATATAGACTAGTGTGCCTACCTCTTCGTAGCAAACTTGAGCAATGGACTTTGTACCACACGAATGACTCATTTTCAGCTTATCCCTATTTGCTTTATTTCGACGACTAATTTTCTACAAAAGAAAAGATAACCACAATTTAGTGAATGGTATAGGATCATTACCTTATTTGAATAAAAACGTGATCACAATCATAATCAGAACCTTATTTTAAAAAAAAAACGTGATCACTTATGTACGTGATCACAACAAAACAAAACTTCAGAACCTTATTAAAAAAAAAACGTGATCACGGAAAAACGTAATCACAACAAAACAAAACGTTCAGAACCTTATTTAAAAAAAAAAAACGTGATCACGTGGCACAATAAAACAAAACGTGAATCAGAACCTTATTTTTAAAAAAATGTGATCACAGGAAATCGTGATCACAATAAAACGTGAATCAGAACCTTATTTTTAAAAAAATGTGATCACAGGAAAACGTGATCACAATAAAAGGTGATCAAAAACGTATTTAATATTAGTACAACATGATCAATTGTATGCTTCCATACATGTATAAATTCACAAAAAAGATAAACGTATGATCACACAATCATATTAACATCACTAGGCAAACATAGAAAAGAAAATTGTACACAAAATTACCTGAAAATCTTCACTCTCAAAATATTCGACTAGTACTTTCCAATCATTGCGATTTACTCCATTTGGGGACTTCTCCAAGATGTTGCCTTCTTCTTTCTTGCTTTTCAGATAGTGCAAGTGCAGTTTATGTCTATAGCTCCTATATTGACGGTTGAGCTGGTAGAAAATTACTTTTTTAACACGTACATCATCTTCTATATTGAACTTTTGCTGCAAAATAAAAATAAAACATCAGAGAGCTAGAAACCGAAATAAAATATCATGCATATTTAGACGCTGCTCAACATAAAACATTGATTAGAATTTTTATACCTTCATTCGAAACCACATTTTCTTCTTATCATCGTTCGAGATGTCCTTCCAGAAAGGTTTTGTAACAGGAGCATATTGTTTTACTACAACACATGCTTCTGTCTTAAAATCCTTAGCGTTCTCACCGACGATACGGTTTCTTGTAGGATGTATGACAACGTCTAACTTTTGATTATCTCCCCTTTTTTTTTGGACCGACAAACCTTTTGTAACACCGCGCACATTACGTTTGGTAGCACCTACGACAAATATGTAAATCATTAAACATGTAATATAAATATACAACGTATAAACAATCAACAATGTTCTGGAGGATTTATAAATAAATGTTTAGATCAAAAGCTTAAGCACATTATAATATTATTGAAGACATGGTTGCGAGTGCAAAATATAAAGTGGAGTATCGATTTCTTCGTAAACTCTTCAATATTGAAAACTAGGTTTTAGATGATAGTGTTAAAAACGTGATAACATTTTATTTTGTAGATAAGAACTTACTCTCTGGGGTATCACGTGCAGTATTTATTTCTTCCATATACTCTTCTTCTTCTTCTTCAGTAGATCTGTGCCTTGATAAGTCTGTAGGAAAAATACGTGTTTATAATTTCATATAATACCAACAATTCTTTAAAAGAAATCATGAATCAACACATTCAAGTATACCTCTATCGTTGTTGGTTGAGCGATTGGACGTGTTATTCTGAGAATCCATCGTTGGAGAAAAAAAGATGAATGAAGGAATTATGCAGAGAAGAAACTTGAGAAGGCTGAAAAAAGATATAAGGTAAAACGTGTGTGGGTGGCGGATGATACGGGTTTTTAATCGTGGTAAATATTATTGGCGGTGCTTTTGATTTTTTTCGTTTGCCTCCAAAATTTTGGGGTGTGAGCGGCAGATGTTTAGGTTTAGCGGCTGCCCTCAATCTTATTATTAAGATTTAATTATACTACTTTATTATTATTTTTTTATTATCATCCATTTGGGCTTTTTATTAATTATATGGACCTTTGGTGATATGTTACTTTAAATAAATAATAATAAAAAAGAACAAAAAATTGAATTACAAGATGCATGTAGCCGCATATTCACTTGTAATTATAATATATTATTAAAAAACATACACTATTTTTAATAAATATCTATATTATTCAAAAATATGTCAAAAAAATAATATTTTTACCTATACTACTTTTAACTATACTACTTTAATGAATAATATATTATTCAAAAATATTTTAATAAATTACAGATTTTTTAATTTTTAATTCAAAACACATAATATAAAACAAAAATATATAAATATACAAGAATTATTTTATTTACAAGTACTAAAAAAAATATAAGATAGAGTGATCGACAATTTCTTATTCATGATGATATCTAATATTGAGATGAAGAGATATTTTTTTGATAAATTTTGAAATATAATGTAAATAACATAAAGATGTTAAGAGACGATCATTCTCGGAATATTTAAGGAACAATTGGCTAGCTCTACTACTAAATTACATCATATAATTTAACAAAGACAATCAATTAGAATAAATTGACTTCATTGCATTTAAATTTAAAAGTGATGATTATTACATTATTTGTTGTGTAGATAACAAATATTAGAGTTTTTCTTAGTCATGATGATAGGTGGTGATATGTGTTTGATATGTAAATAGGGAAAATATACGAGGAAAAGAGTCGGATAATGGATGTTTATGCAAAGCTAAAAAAGCTTTGAATTACACAAAAATAGCCATTCATTCAAGAAAATATAAAGTGTAAATCGAATATAATTAACATTCAAACTTCAACGTTCAATATCATGCAATCCGTTCCTCACGATCAAGAAGATAGAAATGATGAATTTGTATGTTAAATTGTACTTTCAATATATACCGTATTGTTGAAGCTATGACTTGAGGAAATTATTTGTTAAAACACAGTAGTAGCTTAATTGTTTCATGCAATGAGTATTATTATTAGAATGATAACAAAGAATAAGTTTAATAGTACACTACTTTAATATTTTAAAGTTCAATAATGATATTTGGTCATAATGTGGCTGGCCACACAACAATATTTTTCATAATACAATAATGCTATTTGGCTATAATGTGGCCGACCACACAACGTCATTTTTCATAATATATGTAATTTTAAAAATATTAAATGATAACTATAATTTATTACTTTTATATTTTAATTTATAAATATTTTTTCCCCAAAATTTCATTTTTTCTCTTTTTTTTTTAGATAAAAGGGTAACAAAATTTTAAAATTAGAGAAAATTATCCCAATGTTAAATTTTCTTTTCATGCCTAACTTAAGTTAACAAAAGAATTTATTAAATTGAAAATTATAAAAAATAAAAAAAAGGAATAAATGGGTTATTAATTTACGGATTTGGTTACAGGTTTAAAATTTATATGTAAATTAATTTAATATGTTATTACTTCTCCAAAATTTGAGACTTAATTATTGAAACTTCTCCATCAAAATCGTTTCCCCCCTTTCTCGCCCTAATCGCCTGCTACCGTCGTGACTTTGCCTGCCGCCGTGTACCTCCGCCGTCTCAGCGTTTTGTTCCGATTCTCTCCCTGCAGTTTAAGGTAATTGATGAGAGCTGTGTTTTCCGTAAATTAAAAGATTCTACATTCTTCTTCTGAGCATTATAGGGCTGTTATGAATACGCTGCAGTAGTTCTCGGAGTTGATTAGGGAACAGACTAAAGCTTAATTAGTGTCTTCTTCTCTACAGCTTGTGGTTCGTGAAGGGGTAGAGTCACCGTCTTCATTACTTTGTAACTTCACTGCCAAGTTTCAGGTTCTTCTCTCCTTCTTCATCTTTTCTTTTGGCCCTTACACAATAAGATGGATAACAATGACTTTGATTTGTTCACGTGTAGTGCCGATGGTGGCCTTAGGTGGCTTAGGTTTTTATGACTCACTTTAACTCTTGTTAGCTTAAATTCTTATGTATTTGCTGCTCATAGAATGTTAGTAGTAGAGAAATAACAAGGATAAGAAGGTGGATATGATTTGGAGAAACATGTCATTTGACGGAGTGCATTATGACCCTAGTCAATCTTCAGGTGCCATGTTGAAAGAACCGGAATGGCAATATATTCATCGTTTCCTTTCATTTAATTTTGTTGCTAGAAAGTCTGGTTCTGGAACGTGTTCGAAGTTGGAATTGTATTTCCTTTGGGCTATGGTTAATGGTGTTAAAGTGAATTTAGGTTATTGGTTGGCAGATGCATTTAGAAAGGTGATTGACAAAAATTAAGGTTTGATCTTTGGACATGTGATTTCCCACCTAGCCGTTAGACATGGTTTGGTTGATCTTGAGAACCATTCTTTGCATATAGCTCATGATTGCATACCTTTAGACTTGAACATTCTTAAGAGGATGGGAATCGTAGAAAAGAATGGTGCTGCTTACCGTTTTACAAATACTAAGCCGTCATCTGCTAAGGAATGTAAGCAATCACGGGGAACTAACCTTCGTGATGAAGCCGAGGATCTTGCCTGCAACTTGTCAGATGTGATTGATATGATCGATCAATTGGGCACAGATCTGTTGGGAAAGATCGAAAAAATTGCTAAAGATATGATGGAAAAAGTCGATCAAAATATTAAGGTGCTCTCAGATAAAGTGGACGAGATAGCTAAGGTTCAATTAGACCTCAATAGCTTTCTTGCAGCACAAAAGTCTCAATCTGCCCCGTCGGATAACTAAGGTAAATGTTTTGCATGGTTCTTTTCGTTTCATTAGATGTTATAGTTTTTTTGTTATTTAGTTTTACAATTACACTGGTTGATTAAAAATGATTCATTTATCTTGCAGGAATTGATGTGAAGTGAGATCAAGACCAAGGCCTTTTGAATTATTAGCTCGAGTAAATGGAGATATTTTGTAGTCTATGAATATTATTAGGGAATTGGTGAGGAAAACCAAGAGATTTTAGAACAAAGCAAGATGTTTTTTGATGTGGCCATGTTTATTTGTACTTTTTCTTATGTTCTGTCAAAAATCTAAACAGTTTTTATGGTTTTTGAAACTTAAGTAAAATGACAGTAGACTATTTGATATATGGTGTGATCACGCTTAAAACGAAAAAGCACGGATTGTTTTTAATAAGTTTATGCAGCAGCTTATTTGACATTTAGCGTGATCACGCTTAAACATTATTGAAACTTTAGAAAAAAATTAACAGTATACTATTTGATATTTGGCGTGATCACGCTCGAAAAGTGTTCACGAACTTAAAAATTATTGAAACTTCGATAAAATAAAACAGAAGACTATTTGATATTTGGCGTGATCACGCTCGAAAAGTGTTCACGAACTTAAAAATTATTGAAACTTCGATAAAATAAAACAGAAGACTATTTCACATTTGGCGTGATCACGATTAAAATGAAAAGCATTTGAAACATATATCAATAAACGAGTTGTTCTTATTTAGGCACGATCACATCAAGTCCATCGAATACACAAACATTGTAAATATTAAGACTTTGTCATATGATTCATTCAAATTTTAATATAAACATCAAACATTTCTAAAACATAAGCATAGATGATTAGAAATCTATATGAAAAAACATTGAAAACAATAAATATGATCAAGTAAAAATAAACGGCTGTCAAATAAAACAAGATAAAATATTAACTAATTTGACAACATAAGTAATATGGTCATAT
The DNA here is from genome assembly GCA_029379335.1 of Thymus mandschuricus. Classification (NCBI taxonomy): domain Eukaryota; kingdom Viridiplantae; phylum Streptophyta; class Magnoliopsida; order Lamiales; family Lamiaceae; genus Thymus; species Thymus mandschuricus. The sequence continues at coordinate 7,258,196 of CM057072.1, forward strand.
ATTCTATTTACAGTGACATATATAATACCGTCACTATGCTATAGTGACACTATATAGTGGCAACCATAATATGTATCGCTACGCAATATTTTTTGTTACGGTGTAAATTATTGTCACAATATTTTGTGTATACAGTGACAACTATATTGTTGATGCAAATATATAGTGACAATATTTAGTGATGAGAATATAAGCTGTCAAGTTATTATTTTTTTGTGACAAAAGAAATAATAGTCACTAATCACCCGGATATAGTGACAAGAGGTCGATATGTCACTAACATATAGTGATGACAAAATTTGACAACAACACAATATGTCACTATTTTATTAATTTGTGACATACAACATTGTTGTCACTACACCTATATTTGTAGTGATAATCAAAACATCGTCGCTGATCTACAGTGACGCAACATGGTGACAATGGGAAACTTTGTCGCTGATGTACAATAATGTGACAATGAAAATTATTGTCACTAAAACCATTATTATAGTGACAATTTTATTATTGTCAAAAAGAATGTCGTCACTACACACTGTTTTTTTTGTAGTGAATGTCTATGGCTCTTAGCCAAAACACAAGTTTCACAGAAAAAATCCTTTGGAATGGAAATGTTTGGAAATAAGAGTTTGAAATAACCCAAAGAAGGATGTCCTAATCTCTGGTGCCATAACCGAACTTCATCTTTTGTGGACCTTTGAGTTAGCATTGCACTACCATGATGAGCTGCCCCATCCACATAATAGAGCCCTTGTTCCTTAGTGCCACGCCCAATGATCCTCTTCGTCCGGATATCCTGTAGCACACAAAAGTTTGGGAACATTAGCAATGTACAGTTAAGTTCCCGGGTCACATGACTCACAGACATCAATCTTTGAGAAAGACTGGGAACAAACAAACAATTTGATAAGCAGAGATTTGGAGATATCTCTATAGTGCCGGCTCCTGCAACCGCAATCAATTCTCCATTCGCCATTTTGATGAAGGTCTTAGTAATTTCGGTAAAATTACTAAAGTCTTTTACTTCTGGAGTCATTGTATCAGTAGCCCCACAATCAAAAATCCATTCCTTTCTATGTAACTGAGAACCATGTTGCACATGAAAAACAGCGGAAGTATCTTGTAATGGTGCAAAATGATTATAAGAATCAAAGCCATTGTTACCTCCTTCGCCACTCTCTTCAACCTGCAGACCGGAGACTCGATGAGCGAGATTCACGCCTCCTCATCGCCCTTTCCTCTGTTGCCCCCTCCGCCTTGCCTACATCCGTCTCTTTTATCTCCGGCAGCGCTGCTGTCGGAGTTCTCTTTTCTCTCATTCTGTGCGATGTTTGCAGAACCGCCCTTTCTGGATTTCTCCTCCCACCATTCCGGGAAGCCGACGAGCAGGAAGCACGATTCTCGGGTGTGCTTCTGTTTCCCACAGTGAGAGCACCAAAGTTTGCTCTTGTCCACAGTCTTGGAGTTGTTGATGGCGGCAGATCTGGCTGACGGCGGTGGTTGTGAGGGAGCTTCGTTCCCTCTGTTCCTCTGGGCACCGTATCCAAATCCGACATCCCCTGATGATGAGTCTGTGATGCCTGCAGCGGTTTCTGTGGATGACGGCATGATTTGTCGTCGAGTCGCCTCTCGTTTTACTACGCCGTACGCCGTCTCGACTGAGGGGAGGGGATCTTCCTTGAGAATATCCCGTCGGATACCTTCGTACTTTGGATCTAGTCCAGCCAGGAACTTGAACAACCGTCTTGTGTTGGTGTGTTGTCGGAATTCCTTCACACCCTTATCACAACATGAGATTGGTTGCTTCTGACATCTATCTATGTTGATCCATATTCCATGAATCTTTCTGTAATACGTCTCTAGATCCATATCTCCCTGTTTGATGCTGTTTGCCTTCTCCTCCAGGTCGTAAATGGCGTATGGATCTGCCTTGCTTTCATATGTGATTGCAAGGTTATCCCATATGGCCTTTGCTGATTGGTGGTGCGCAAAATCAGCAATAATATCATTCTCGATATTATCGACGATCCACGAGAACACGACGAGATCGGTTTCCTCCCATTCCTCGTATCCTTTATCCCCTTCGTTTTTTGGTTCGTCTCGGATATGTGAGACGGCCCCTCTGCACACGATTGCTATCTTCATCAATCTCGACCACAATGGATAATTTTTCCCATTGAGTTTGAAGGCCACTGTGACATTCTTGCTAGTTTTTAGTTTATGAGTTTCTGTTTCCTCATTGGTTTGTTTGGTTTCTGACATTTTTCTGGTTTAGGTTTCGAGGAAGGGAAAGGCTATGATCTTGGCTTAGGGTATAAGGGCTATGATGATTTTTTTTGAGCCTGGATCGTTGGCTCTGATGCCATGTTGACAATGTTAGAATGGAGATTTGGTAGGGAAAATATTCATTGCTTGATAATTTCTGCTAGTACATCAGAGCTAGTTATACTACAATTTATATTTATACATGGAATGATATAATTGCAATATTCTATTCTATTCTACAAAGATATCGATCTTCCTCAATTGATGCCTTTATTCCCTTGATTCCTTTCCTTCTCTGGCTAACAAAATCAACGGGTAAGAAGCGGAGGTTACGAACATGAGGGCGGTGCCCCGTCGAAGCTCTGGCTTGTTGTGGCGGCGGCGGAGGTATGTACTCGCTTAGCGGCGTAGGGCAGAGAACGTTGTCTACCCTAAGGCAGCCGAACTCTCCGTCCCATACGACTTGTCGATTCTGCAAAATCAAGATTTACAAAAAAAAAGGAACATTAAAATTAGTCAAAGAAAATGAAAACGCAAAATCAAACAAGACACATACATAGATTCAAACACAAGAGTGAAAAATAATTGTTAGAGAGAGAGATCTATACGTTTGCTGCCATTTAACCTAGCTAGCTTCTACCCTGCAGATTGGAACTGAGAGAGAGAGAGATAGAGAGAGTTGAATGGTGGCGGAGATGTCGTTCTTGAAGGGATTTACGGTGGTGGAGGAAAAAACGAGAGAGAGAGAGAGAGAGAGTGGGCGGAGAGTGTTTGGTCTGAATTCTGAAAGGAGGATTAAACTAGGGTGGCGAGTCTGGCGACTGGCGATGGAGGGTGGAATCTTTTCCTTTCTTTTTTTCTTTTTTCTTTTTTTTTTCTTAATTTCTTTTTTTCTTTTTTCTTTGTTTCTTTAATTTTTGCATGAAAATGAATATATCATTTTGTGGAATATTTATATATGTTAACTTTGTTTTAGCGATAAGTTTTTTAATTAGCATTTTTAAATTTGAAATTATGTGGTAGTTTTTTTTATTTTTTATTTATTTTTTTTAATTGTGTGCATGGGAGATTAATTAATATCGAATCTTAGAATATGATCGATTATGTTTGTTTCTTTTGTGCTACTCATCAATTGGTGATGAACCCAATAATAAGGTGGTTCACGTCTTACCTAAATGATTACGAGTTCAAATTCCTCGAATGATTTTATGGGATTTAGCATGTTATACTTGCATGCATGTTCTCTCAAATGTCGTTTATTCGTTGCGGTTGCAAGTTCACACGACATTATAAAAAGAATGTCGTTTTATCGTTGTTGTAGTTAAATCGTTGATACATCGACTAACGTTCGTAATTATCGCATCTTTTGTCATTTGATGGTTGTTGCAAAATTATTTCATGGCACGTGGATGCCGCGATACATCTAAACGGTGGCACCAGAATCTAACGATGTAAGTAGAAGTCGGCTATTAATTTTTAAATGAGTATGTTATTTTATGGTAAAACTCTATTTTTTGTTACTTATCAAATCTTTGTCGTATATTGGTTATTGGAGAGATAAATCATGGCACGTGGATTCCACGACATCAAATATAATGGCGGTGCCGGAAATTTACGATTGAACATGAGTGTGTGAAACCGACAAAATAACTAACTAAGCATGTTCAATTATGGTAAAACTCTACCTTAATTAACAGTTTTTTTCGTCATTTTGTTGTTCGTATAAAGATTTGATGGCACGTGGAGGCCACAAACGACAAGCCATTACTGAAGATTGAATAGAAGCGTGAGGACCGACAAAGAAAACTAAGCATGTTCAATTATGACAAAACCCTAACTTTAATCATCGACTCTTTGACGATTACGTGGAAGCCATGGAACATTCAAACTGGTGGCGCCGGATGTATTTAAAATTTGAATTTAAACAATATAATTAAACGGCAGAATGTATTCTATATTTTATAATCTATATATCTAAATATATACTAAAGTAAAATAGCATGTGTTTCCTCTAATTTTTTTATATTTAAGCCTCATTTTTATTTATATTTCATAAAGTTATAACATATTTTAATTATATTTTAAATAGTAATTACATGCACCTTATTAAAAATCTTATTAACCAAATCCCTAAAATTAAGGGGAAACGGTTGTTATAGATAATAAATATTACTATTACTTAAATATTTTGTACTCCTATATTATAGCTAATGGCTAATTAAATTAAACGTAGTTGATAACTATCTTTTTAAAAATAACTTCTCATAGTGAAATGACAATTCTACCCTTAATTTAAATGGAAAAAAAACTAACTTTTCGTTTTGTTTTAATATATTACGGGCTTCTTTGGTAGCCTAGTTAAAGCCAAGATTGCTTATTAATCTTGCCTTAACCAACCATTTGGTAGCTATGTTAGATAACTCACGGGCCCGTAAAATTAACAAGGCCCTGTCATAATTTACCATTAATTCCTCTTCTTCTTATTGAACACATGCAACCCCTATGATATTATTAACAAAATTGAATAGTATAACCATTTGGAGTATAATTATCCCATAATATTTTACAAAGTTTACCCAAACACAAAGGTTTGATTTAAAATATATTATTTTATCCAAAAAAATCATTTTCTAATTTTTTATTTATATATTATAATTTTTAATTACCTTTTCAAATAACATATTTTTAATTTGAATAAATAAGTTTTGAATTTGTCATGAATATATGATTTATACTCTATATATATAATCTTCCTAATTTATTGGATATGCATTAATTTTTTTTAGCTGGCAGTTATGTGATATTTATGTTAACAAATCTTACGATCGTATCTTCTCTGCTACTCCTTCTCATCGTATTTTCTTCTTCTCGAAATTCTTCTGCGATTCAATTTCTCGGCTTCGTATTCATTGTATTTTCTTCTTCTCGAAATTCTTCTGCGATTCAATTTCTTGCTTCGTATATTTGTTTTAGAGGGTTTTCTGGTAGATTTGCTTGGTGTTGATCCCGAGTTCCTTGAGCAGCGGCGGCTCGTCGAGAGAACATTGCTGAAGTTCTCAAAAATCTTCTCCTCCCTCCCCTCCTCCAATCCTGAAATATCGAGAGATCGTTGCTACTGTGGAGGATCAATCGTCGTCGTCGCCACCTTCTATTTGGACTTCGCCCTTTGTTGTTACGTCGGAGGGTAATTCACCGTCGAAGTGGTGTCTCGCCCCGGGTGTGCGTTCGCCGTCGAGATGGATCTGGGTGGCTGCGCGCGGAGACGTGTCCTCGGTTGCTCGCTCAAGTTCTGCTGGACATAATGCATATTATGTCAAATTTGTTGCATTTTATAGATCATTCTAATGCATTTTCAATTTATTTAATTAGGGACTTTAGTTTTTCGTATTAGGGTTAGTTTTCCATACAAGTTAGAGTTTAACTTTTCCTACATGTTAGGGTATATTTTACCTTACAAGTTAGGGTATAACTTTCCCAAATAGGGTTTCGATTTCCCTAATGGGTTAGTGTTTTTTTAGTTTGGTTTTTTGATACATATTAAACAATTTTTTTTTTATTATGTTTTGTTGTACATATTTTGAATGCATAATAAACACATTTTAATGCATTTTATATTAGATTTTGCTGCATTGTATCTGGTATCATCCTCCTTTTTCAACTCGTCGACAATCTTGTTTTTTTTTTTTCAATTTTCTTCTCTTTTTTTTTAATGCATAATCAATACATTTTACTGCATTTATAATAGATTTTGATGCATTGTATCTGGCGTATTAATTGTTGTGTTTTCTTCACCTTTCTATCGATTTTTCTCGCCGATTTTTACTTGTTTTCTCCCCTTTTTTCCGACGGCCGTTTATTTCTTGAATGAAGATGTCGAAGGTAGTTTTGTTGGTAGGTGAATTTACTCCTTCAAATTCCGGCTGGAGAGAGAAGGGGGATAGTGTAGGTGGTTATGGAAATATCCTAATATTATGCTAATATTATGGAAGGTGGATTTGTTGCTATATTTTTCAAAATTTATGGACAAATTTGTCCTTAATAATAGACGTTTTTTTATTTTAAATGCAATATTTTGAATTAATCTCAGCCCTCCATCTCTCCCTAATCAACGGATGTAGACGGTTTCTAAGTTTCAACTTAAGGTTAGTTTCCACCAGAATGCTACCCTATATATATATATATATATATATATATATATATATATATATATATATACGGATATTTTTAATTTATTGTTATTGATTTTTAAATGTATTACATTATTAAAAAATATTATTTTATATTGAACTAATTTAGAATTTTATATTGCAAGTTTATTGATAAGCAGTATTTGTAATTTTACACTTCTTATAAGGTTTAAAATTAAAAAATACAAATAATGAAATTATATTACAAGTGCATTCATTGATTAAATCTAATTTTAAAATATTATATTTTCAATTTTTACTATTTCTAAATAATTAATTTAATTACTAAATAATATTTTTCGGATACGCGATACCCGATTTTTCTATTAATTCAATAAACGAACCCGAATTTCTCACCCCTAGACTAGGTTATGAATAATCATCATGGTTTTTTTATAATTTAGTTATGTTATTAAGGATAAAAGGTAATTGAAGCTTTTAATCTAGTGAATAAACATTGCTACCAAATGACCAGATATATTATCTTGGATTGTAATCATATTTACCAAATAACAATTTTCCTTAACTATCTTATCAACTTTATGTAACTATCTTACTTAAATTTAACTTAGTTAATTCTAACTAGGCTACCAAAGAGCCCCAATAGATTAGCCTTTATTTTTTAACGTATACTTCTACTTTCTTTTTTAACAGCTGCACATAAAATCTCGTATCGAAGAGAAACGAGACTAGTTAAGTTTAGGTAGGGAATACTCCCTCCGTCCTTAAATAAGTGTCCCGAGCCGCCAAAGTGCAATAACCAAGGAATTGTATAAATTTACTATATTAACCCCTAATCATTACATTGAAAATTGAAAAAATGAAAAAAGTGTAATGATAATAGGGGTAAAATTGGTAGTTTAGCCAAAATTTTACATTGAAATATGTGATAGGACACTTATTATGGGACAAAAATTTTGGCGACTCGGGACACTTATTTAAGGACGGAGGGAGTAATATTCTTTCCCGTACAAACAAACAAAAAAAGGTGCCCGTGCAAAGGACAGGTGTTTGAGTAAGATTTCAAGAGTATCGTGTCAGTCACTCCTATAAATACCTTCTTCATTAACTCTCTCTCTCTCCCCCTCCCTCCTCACTCTCGAACCTTCTACAGGGTTCAATTTCTCTCCAGTTGCTCTCAGAGGAGAAAAAAAGAAAATTAACTCCTCTTTTCCGAGAAAAATTTCCTTCTTGATTGCTACGATTTAGGTAATGTAATTTCATTGTTTTGAACTGATTTGAGGAATAATTTTTGTTTTTGTTTTTTGGTGTGAAATGTACGTTGATTACTCTACCAGGTTTGGTTCTTGATAATCCGCTCTTATTTCTGTGACGATGGAATTCAATTGAGGCAATTTTCATGGGTGGGATTTAAATTTGTTCATAGATAATTCCTGCTTTCTAGGGTTTTTGTTCTTGTTCAGTTCTTGTTTTAATTTTAATGATACTTGGTAGTTGGTAATTTTGTATTTTGTCCGGAGCCAGAATTCGTACCAACGTTCAATACCTGAATTTAATGCATGTCATCTTTTCTCCAAAACAGTTTATCCATTCACACGCACACGCACTCACTACAGATGTAGTTATTTTGGCCTCAAATTCGACTCATTTCGACCCGGTTCGTATTTTGTGAAATGAATATGCTATCAACTATGTGGGATTGCACCAATTTCATGAACTAAAAATATGATATGTGAGAATGCAAACATGATCGGTTCGTTCTGGGCTTTTATTGTCGTGCGTATTAGTTTTAGTTTGGGACTCGAAAGACCTGTGTTGTAAAGATCAGTCTAGAGGATCAACTAGGCTACCTAGCTGCTGTGTTCCCCAGCCTGATGTAAAAATGGAATCAATAACCAAATGTAGGAGTAGGATGTACCGAGGGGAATTTGTTGACAGGATTTTCGGAGTACGTATAACTTAATGGAAGCAATGATATTTGATTGTATTGGCTAATTTGCAGAAATGTTATGTGGACTATTCATGTGGTGGCTTTTTCTTTCCAAAATTGTCTGCTAAATAATATGTGGAACGGTTCTTATGTTGGTGCGTGCAAGAATTTGTCTATGTTAACTTATGGATCTCCTCACTGTTTTCAGCAAAGATGGGCCGATCAAGCCGAACCATTTATGTCGGCAATCTTCCAGGTGATGTGCGCGAGAGAGAAGTTGAAGATTTGTTTTACAAGGTTTAGTTCTCTGCCAATTTCTTTTATTGCATGTTTGGGGTCTCTACTGCTCTGCTTTATTGGGTTCCACCTGGTATTTCCTTTTATACCATGTGGAAAGACTTTTAACATTCTGTGAAGGTTCCTGGAGCCTGAATTACCTAGCTCTCTATCCTCTTGAATTACCTAGCTCCTTTGTCCTCTATATAAATAGCTGCTAGATCTTAGATCGCCCACAAATTGTTTTACTGAAACCTTTCAGAAGTACATGCTTTAGTACTGAAGTTCATCTTCTTTCCACATAATGTCATTTAGTAATTTTATGAGTACTTTAAAGCTCTAGATTTTATTTTTTTTAAATTTTATTTAAACAAGATATCTGGAGAACACTGCCTGACTTTCTTAGTTTGAATATTGAAATTCGCAAGTATGAAATAAACACGGATGGCTATTTTTTATTAGCTTGGTCCGGGGATTTCTCTGTGTTTTACGAAGTAAAAGCCTTTTCAGCATTGTGTTTTTTGTTTCTTATTTGTTACATTAAAAAAAATTAGCACACTAACTGGAATTGTTTTTAATGGAATATTTTCTTGTTCTTTGATGAAAACTTTGAAATAAAATCTTAGAATTGTTATAGCCAGTTCCCAGTTGCCATTAAAATTGAATGCATAGTACATGAAGAAGGAATCTGCGAAATGTTTTGGAACCATAATTGCTTCATTGTAGCTGCGGCACAATGATAATACGATATGCATTTGTACATATAAATATGTATCTTCTCATATACAGATGACTATGTTTAAACTTCTCATGTATATGACATTAGGTAAATATGTACATATTTTTGATAAACACTTCTATGTGTGAATAATTTGATTCTAGAAATAACAAGGCACAAAAATCATCTAACTTCTTCTTGCATAAATGAAATATCTTTCTCACTCCTTGCCACCTGAGAAAAGTCTTGCCAGGGTAATTCCCTATGAAAATTTGAAATTATATCAGAGGTCAAGCAGTCACATCATTATTTTTTTTTTCCTCTTCCCTTAAGAACCAGTTCCATATATTATCATCAGCTGCTGATGAATCCTCTACTCACCATTTTGGAACACAATCAGCTGAATCATAGTCTCTGTGTTAGATTCTTGTTCATGTGAATTGGTTGTTTCAATTATATTTCTAAGAAGATCCCTTTTATTGGTTATGTTTAAGTTGCGCTTAATATAATTTTAAATGTTTATTCTCCAGTATGGCCCTATTGTCGAGATAGATTTGAAGATTCCTCCAAGACCTCCTGGTTATGCTTTTGTTGAGGTAAGCACCACTTTCAGCCAAAAAATCATCACTAATACTATATTTCTTGGTCTTATTAAATATCTAGTACTGGAGTTCAGAATATATCATTTAACTGCTGGGCTGGTTTCTTTGTGTTATTTTGCTTGTACCAAAGATTCTAAATACGATTTTTTGTTCCAGTTTGAAGATTCTCGCGATGCTGATGATGCCATTCGTGGTCGTGACGGTTATGATTTTGATGGATGTCGATTACGGGTAAGTTATGTTATAGTTATACTGTGGTAGAGTTGCTAGGTCATGTGCCTCAAAGTTGTGTATGCCTGGCTGTTTGTATGCACAGGTCGAACTAGCTCATGGAGGGAGAGGAACTTCATCATATGAGCGCCACAGTAGTGGAAGTAGTCGTGGTGGAGTTTCAAGGCGCTCTGACTACAGGGGTACTTGGCTGTTCCATGAATAATTTGATTTCATTCTTTATTTCCTTTTCGACATTTAGTTATACTCTTGATGTTTCAGTGCTGGTTACTGGTCTTCCTTCTTCTGCTTCTTGGCAAGACTTGAAGGTAATGGTTCACTGTTGCTTTCTCTTGTGTCCACTATGGATTTTGCTCCTTGTTTAACTACAACCACATCGCTTTCATGCTAATGCTACCACTGTAATTTATGATTTAGGATCACATGCGGCGAGCTGGAGATGTTTGTTTCTCTCAAGTTTACCGTGATCGGGATGGTGAGAACTTCTCTTATAAACTACTAGCTTTGATGAGTTAAACTAGCTAATACAAGTTAATGTTGCTTGTCAGAGTTGTAATTTCTATGTTTGCACAAGTATGATCAGTTCTTTTAATTATGAATATCTTTGATTGAACTATCTTGAAGCTCCCTGGTGATGGTTTAACTGTAGATGTTTTACTTTTATGCTTTGCTGATGGTGGTTGAACTGATGGATATGTTTATTTTTATTTATTCAGGCATGCGTGGAGTTGTCGACTATACGAACTACGATGACATGAAATATGCGGTGGGTGTAATCAACCTTTATCTGTTTGCTTGCTGATTTTCGTTCTTCAGTTACATTTTAGACAATTCTTTAATTATCAATTTCTCCTTGTTAGCATAGCTGATCTCCGTATTCTTTTTTTTCCTGGTTCTCTTTGTAGATAAGGAAGCTTGACGATTCTCTCTTCCGAAACCAATTCTCAAGGGCATATATTAGAGTACGTTACATGAAGCGTTAAAGGTTATGCATAAATTTGCAGTTGCTGATACATCTTGACATACAGGTGGAGGAGTATGACAGGAGACGTAGTATTTCCAGGAGTCCAAGTAGGAGTCCTTACTCAAGAAGCAGAAGTATCAGTCGCAGTCGAAGCCCTGATGTTAGGGGCAGGAGTAGAAGGTATTCTTTCATTTTCATAATTTTATGACTTGTTATTTTGTAATCGAGTATTAATCTTAGCCTCTTAAATTTTTTGTGCAGTGCTTCTCCAAGGATGAAAGATTCCCATCGAGCTACGTCTAGATCTCGTTCAAGGTCTGTAGCTTCCAAGTCAGAATCTGGATCTCCTGCTCGCTCTGATTCAAGGTAAGCTATGGCTGACATCCTTTCTATAATCAGAGAAATCCCCAGTACCTTGCTTCAGTTTCTGTTCCTTGCCCCTAATATTTTTTCTCTTGTAGTTGACACTTACTGTAATTTTTGTAGCACATTTCTTCTGCACTGTGAAAATTTACTAACTCTGCCTTAACTATGCAACCAAACATAATGAACTGATATCAACGTGATGGGTCTGAAATTAAATTAGAGTATGTATAGCAGGTTGATCATACACAGATAATGAGTGCTTCAATATGGAGTACATGAATAGCTACTCCAATGATTGGGAAAATTCATCTATATTATCATGACATTCAAAAATACAACAACATGAATCTAGTATGAGTGTGCGTCTGTTGGCCTAGGTACGTTTCGAGACCAAAGGTCTCGAGTTCGAGTCCTCCATGGCGCGGCCTTTAAATTTCCTGTTAATGCTTCCAATAATAAAAACATGAATTTTGTATGATGAGTCTCTTTTTACTTCCAAAGCATCCTCGAAACAAACAAGTGAAACTTCAAAACAGAATGATTGTTAACTACCGATTGGATTGGCTTCCAATTTGGGGAGTTGATTTCTTTTACCTGTTTTCTTGTTTCTTCCTTTTCTGGCTTTTTTGCGGTTTTCAATTTTTTGAACTGGAAGAAGAGGGTTTTGTCAATGGGATGACTGGGATTCAAGGATATGGTACTATGATTATGAAGATTGCCTTTTTGTTTCTAGATTTGGCTTTTCGTGGCGATCTGTGGATTGCATGTTAGGGAAGTTTCATGCGACTCATTTGTTTCTGGCAATAAGCTGTAAGTCGATGAGCACCCGCAGCAAAACCCAGATGGTAAATATTTCATTTTAGTATGCTGTTGTGGTACTACTGCCCAGTAACAGGAAGACACTAAGCTGATAGAAAAAATCTGGATTGTGTTCCACAAACTTGATCTCGAATAATTTTCTAGAATAATGCACACGAAATACGATATCTAAGTTTGAGCAGGGGTGGAACTATTGCCTAGTTTTTCCTATTAGCATACTAGGTGCTTCGGGACGAGGTATCTCTTTCACTTAAAGTTAGGGTGATATCATAGTGACTGATCAGTCAGGTAAAGTTAAATGAGATGTCCATTATTGCCTCGAATGGAATAAATGCTTCTGGTCTGTTGCTTGATCAGGCGATTAAAAGTATCTATTTCTGAAATTTTGAATTTGCTGTTTTATGAGAATTGCAGATCCCCGAGGAAATCCAGACCTGAAGCACGGGCATCAACGGTAATCATCTAATCTCTGCCATCTGGTCTTGTTTAGTCTAAAAATCTTCGTATCAGATTCTCCTCATACATAGTACAGAATGAATGATCGATCAATCACATATATGTATATCATTCACCAACATTTGAATGGTGCAGCCCCGTAAATCCAGACATGGAAGTGCCAGCCGGAGCCTCAGCAGGAGCAGGAGCAGGAGCAGATCGAGATCGAGATCGGTATCCTATTCTCCCTCTCGATAATCATTGCTGATTTGTTTTGCCAGTTTGTAAATGTGGTGATATGGGTCTTAATATTGCTGGTGACAGGTATATTCTGATTGAAGTGCATTTGCCAATGAAGGATTTGTAGCTCAAGTTTCTATTATGAACGGAACATGCCCATTTTTTTTTATATTTCTGCATTTTATCTACTTCGTGGTGGAATTATACTTGCAGCAGTTAGCCTAGTAATTTACTGAAAATTACTATTCATCATATATGTGCACACTTTTGCCTAATTAGAATCTACATTCTCTCTTTTTTGTCACCCGATTTTCGTTTCTCATCCATCTTTCTTTGGGTTAGAAAATACGAAGCTCGTGCAACATTACGGCTTCTAAAGAAAATGAGTTGCAGTTCAAATATATATGTTATTTACCTCAACGGTACAGAACAGAACGACTCCCATCACACAAATTTAGTGGAGGCATGAATGTAGTGTAGCAAGGCAATATTTGCAGTTTTACCCCACCCTTTTTTGGTTTTAGACATTTATAGACTTGATCGCACTGTATGTAGCAGCTCAAAGCATATATAAGATTAGGGTTCTCGGCCACATTAATCAAAGTTTTTTCGTCATCATAAACGTCCTCACGTTCGGTTTTGTGACGGCGTCCTCTCCGACCCATGTGGTGGCGGCCTCTGTCGGAAACCGCTCCCTCTTGATCCATTATCGGCTGAAGGGTGGAAGGGTGCCCAGATCGAATCTCTGTCGATCTGGAGACCGGGCTGCTGCTGCTCGCGTTCCCATCCCTGAAAGTGGTCGCGGGGGGCATTGTCGGGATCTTGAAAATTTCTTCCGGATGAGTTTGATGAGAAGAAGTAGAAGCCGTTGGAGTGATCTGACGACGAGGCTACCGGGGCCCCGACTTGAGGGATTCCCCTATGGGCGGCGGATCTTCGTCCGGTTGAAATAAGAGATGTGCGTGCGATTGGCGCGCTAGTGGATTGATGGAAATAGGCTTGTAGGGGAGGGGGGCGTTCACGGGGACGAGCGACTGGACCGGGGTAAGGCGGAAGGACCGTTGAGGTAAGAGAGCTAGGACCTCTGCTGGCGGAGCTGTAAATAAATCACCCAAGCTCAATTATTATGCATATCCCAGAATTGCTGCCAAAATAGAAACTTGATCAATAACTAACCTGTGACCAACGAGGAAAGGATGCATTCCGGGTCTCGGAATATCAGGATTCCTAGCGGATCTCTGAGGGAGAGACGGAATAGGTGGTTGATCTGCACTACCGATTCGGTTGCTAGCAGCGAAGTTAGAAGAGTGCTCCCAATTGTGATAATGGGCATCCATTGAAGGGAAAGGATACGAGTTCGGCACTTCATTCGGAGCAGACATCCCACTCCAGTGATTACTAAAACTAGACGCATCAGATACATTCCCACTTGATGTAGATGAAGATGGATGGATTGGCCCGAAATACGCAACATATGGACAATGATGAGGTGCAGAGGAGACAGGTGCATGTTCCGCAAAGACGGCATGATGTCCGAGAAGATCATGGTCTACAAAACAAATCGACAATATATCATTCAGAAAAGTTTAAAGCAAGGCCTAACAGTTACTCGGAGCAACGAAAATCTTACACGCACTTGATGGAAATTCTCCTTCACTGCAAATAAAAACAAGTAACCAAAACCTTGTTAGGTGAGTAGCTACATGGGAAAAGAAGAGTGGAAGAAATTGAAATGCTCAACATTAACGAAAAACAGATGTGAAAGGTCACAATCTTTGGTTGAATTGAGATCGAGAAGGCAAGCTATAGCACGGATATGTGAAAGCAACTAAGAGCATGCTGTCCCACAGATAACTAAACAATATACCCATAAGTACTTGTTTCGATCCAAAAATACGAAGAAATTTTGAGCACCTCTACCGTGACATGAAGAATATAATTTCAGATGTTTTCGTTGTAAATAGAATATCCCAACTACATGAGAGAGGGGGCACGTACAATATGAAACAGTACATACGTTCAAAAAATAGAATGCAAAACATACGCAGCTAATCTGTTGAACAGCGAATTGAAAGGGTTTAGTAATTCCAGCCACTGGTAAGATCTCTAGCTTACGTATGATTTTGTGATAATCATCGGGCTCTCTGGAACGGAGTCATATTTCAGACTCAATATATTAAGTTATACTACTACTTACTAAATGAACATGTAAGAGAAGTTCCCAGCTGGAACAATAATGGAGAACAACTAGCACTGGTTCACAGAGACATTTCGAATGCGAAGACTAGTCAACAATGCACTCATAAGGTTAGCAGAGGCTTACTCAACAAAAGATGACGGTAGCCTAGTTAAACCATTGAAAGGACACCAGTGAACTCCAAACGACTGCAGAATCAAAGAAATGAAGTTAGCATAACTTCTAAATAACAACATCAGACTAACTACTACGGAGAAAAGTAAAACTGGAGAAGGGATATAACTCAAATGCAACCACCGATATTTTTAATCAGTCGCACACTGCAAGAAATTATCAAAAATCAGGCAAGAAGTTGATGGACACTTCAAAAGATGCACAACCTCATTAAAACTGAAATGCAAATTATGCAATTATAGAGATAAAATAGGAAATTATATCATTTGAGAATAGCAAAGAAATATTAAAAGCTCTACATTATGCTACTCGGGATTCTACTTGAGTAAGGACAATAAATGCTAATTCCCAAACGCATATATCGATATACCCTCACTATCAAGTATTCATTTCAGAAAATTACCATTTCAGAATAACCAAACTCATACAGTTCCTCTTCATGAGCCCAATCATCCATGCTAAACTCAGGCACTGCACGGCCACCATTCGCATAGAGCCATTGTCCCTTCTCAATTTTCCGGCAGTTAGGGCACTGCATTGCTCCCTTTACATTAAATGCTGAACCTATGCAATCTGCCAGATCACACACGATGACATTAATATCTAATAATACAATCATGCACACATCAACACTCTGATTCTAGATACACACATCAATCAGACTGCACCTAGAGCACATCTCATGCTTCACAAGAGACTGGGAATAGGTGCGACAACCAAAAACAAGAAGATGGCCAACAAGTTAAATAATATTGTTGATGATTTTTTTTCCTCACTAGGCAGAGGAAGGAAAAACCAAAACGATACGTTTTTAAAATCCTCACGATACTTAGCTGTTTACATTACAACCACGATATTGAAGTAACTAACTCCTTAAATGCCAAATAAATTACCGCCTCGAAATCTGATTCACATAAAATTAGAAATGCCACCCCATCACTGGGACATGCGGGAACACACATGCATGCACGTCCAAAACATGGAGGTTGTAAAGTCGAAACAAATGGATACTAGTAACTTATAAAGTTTGTTTTCACAAAAAGAGTTCAATCTCCAACACTGCCACTTTTAAAGTCGTAGGACTATCTAGTATCCCCAAAGCAAAATAATACATTGTAGGTTGTTTCAATTCATTTCTTTCCCTGAACTATTAAAAAGATCAAGCACGATAGGACGGAAAGAAAGGTGCTCGACATAAATCATGCAAAGTGTTTCTCATGCTTTAAAGAGCTATATCTCAAAAGTTTATCCATTATATTTAGGCTAGGTCAATTGGAAAGCGGCAGTTTCCTATTGAAAGAAGATAATAATTTGGTTAGATCTTAAGAAGATATAACTAAACATATACTCCCTCCATCACCTCAGAGCGTGCACCACTTTGTAGACACGGGTTTTAGTCAGTGTTAGTTGGGTGTGATAATATCTTAAATAGGTTGAAATAATATAGTGAAAAGATAAGAGATTTATGGTGGGGTAGTGTCCTAAAGTGGAAAGTGCACACTCTTAGAATGTACTAGAATGTCAAATAGTACAACCTTTTGTGGAAAACGGAGGAAGTGTAATCATACGGATGAGTCTCTCAACCTATAGGGCATCTTGGGCAATTTACCCAAATAGACTAATTATTCTATTAATGCAAGGCAGTAACTAATTGTCTACTTATTACATTGTATATTATTGTTCGAGTAGGGTTCAAACAAAAAAAACTATTTCATGGCATTAAATCAAAGAGATCTTTATAAGGCCCCTTTGATACCTTAGATTGATCTCTTTGGTTTCCTTGTATTGATTTAAGGGATCAATATAAGGTTTTTTCCCTTCAAAACCTTAAAGAGAATTATAGGATAATGATTTCCTAATACTTTTTGTTGTTTGCTAAGGTTGCAATTCTCATTTCCCTCGGATTTTCTACTCTATAAAAGACATTCCTATATTTGTATTTCATAGAAAACAAAGGTAAGACCCCATGAGAAATGCCAAAAAGTTAGGCAAAAACCGTAGATGCAGCCTAAAACTTGTACATGGAACAATTTCAAAGTTGAACAACCGAACTACATTACATTAAGTTCTCTTGCCAAACCCCCACCCCCCATAGAGAAAGATTTAGTTTAAGACTCAATAAAGTCATAGGCACACCTTACGCTTGCACACCCTACCGTTGCACCCCAAACATATTAATACATCCCAACTACCGCTCTTCTTGAAGACTACGCATAAAAGAATGAACACACTACGAATCCTCCACCCCCATTCCCGGGCCAGCTCGGCTCAATCCAAAAGATACCAAATTTCATTAACTACAGTATAATAACAAACACATCAGGGCCCTCATAATCGTATTACTTCCATAAATCCGAAATGGTGCTCTATGCATCGAATTTCTACGCTTATATAACCTCCCGAATCCTTCCCTGGTGCCAAACAAACACTCCTTCCCCAATCCAACTTGTCATCTTAACAGCTAATATCCTAAAACAGGTTAAGGTGCAAAACCATGAATAAAAACAGAATGCTGAAAGAAATACCCCAATTCGAAGTGCATAATTCTCGAAAATTAACTCATTTTTTTTCTTTCTAAATTTCAATCCAAGCAACTCCTATTTCTCAAGCAAGATTGCTCTTTTCACCCAAACTAAATTTTTAAAAAAAATCAAGCAACTCTCCCTTCAAATTCTTCGCACCAAAAACGAAGGGAAAAACACAATTCAACAGCTACAAATGGGGTGGGGCAGGTAAAATCGGTCAGATCTTAATCATGAGGGCGCAAATTGTAAAAATTCAGCACCCACCGAGATGGAATTGATGGCCGCATTGAAGCTTAGCCCAAGATCTATCCCCCTCATCCGTCACCGCGTCCAAGCAAATCGAGCACGGCACAGCTGCGGCCGACGCCTTACCCCCTCCGCCGCCGTCGCCGTCGTCGAGAAGATCCGCGTCGCGCAACCCCATAATTTAAACGGCAATTAGCTAAGAAAACAACAAGTTGACAACGATCGAGCAATCAATCGGCGCCGCGAAGAAAGAAGGTTGAAATTCAATAGAAATGGAGGCGAATTATCCAACGAATTCAGATAAAAATTAGATAGGAATTCGGAAACTGCTTCGGAGACGCAAAGGAGATGATGAGGAAAAACTGTGAACCACTTTTTCTTTTTTCTTTTTTTCTTTTTCGTTTCAATTATTTTTCTCTCAATCCTGAGTTGTCTGTCCGTTTTTTATTACATGTAAATGAAAATGAGGTCATATTTTTTTTTTTTTTTTTTTCACGCGCTGCTTTATTTTTACTTTTTTTTAGAATATTTGCCTCACATATTGTTAGTAGAGAAATGATATGTTAGTCACCTTATAGTGAACACTTTCGTGAGTGCTTTCGTCATTTTTTTTATTTCGTTATTATTTTCAATTGTAATATATTATAATGCATTATAAATTAATATTGAAATCATTAAATCAACAAATATTGATAATTATACTTTTTGTTGATTTAATAATTTTAATATTAATTTATAATGCATTAGAATATATTACAATTCAAAAAATCGAACAAAATAATGTCGAACACGAAGGTGCACACGAAGGTGACTAGCATAAGGTGAATAACATAGCACTTCTCATTATTACTACTTCCGTCGCACTTTAATTATTTTAGCTTTTTAATAGGGTCGTCTTACCTTAATTATCACATTTATTTCTTAAAATAAAAATAATTAACAATGAATACATTTTAATATGAAGGTCTTACTTTTCATTTTTAACATTACACGTATAGTTACATGTTAAAAGTAAATACTACAATTGAACCAAAAAAAAAAATACTTAACAACTTTTAATTATGTGAAAAAATACTCCCTCCGTCCATGATCTTCGGACCGATTATTAGGGCACGGAATTTAACATGTTCTGATGATGTAGTAAAGTGGAATAATTGTACGTCTATCGAGTTTTTAAATGTATAAAAATGTCGAGGTGTTAAAATATTAAAGTGTACTATGGAGTCTACTTAAAAAAACGAAATAATTCAAAGATGGTGAACATCTTAATATCTATACTTATTATAAAAAGTGTCTTGTTTACAAAATTTGATTTGCCTATTTTGCCCTTACAATTAAAATAAATCATTAGAATATTAATATTACCATTAGAATATTAATTCCGGATATATTTCAATTTATATTCAACTTATATTATTTTTTAATTTATATTCAAGCGTATTGATATTTATAATATACTAATAACATTAAAAATAATCATTATATATCCAACAAGATTATACGTGCATCATCGCACGTAATCTCCACTAGTACATAGTAAAAGGATCTTAAAATAATTGACAAATTGAGTGATATGTCTTGAGAACTCTTTACATGTCTACCAAAGTGTAACCGCTTCTTACAACGCACCCAATATTTCAAAATCTTTTAATATAGTGTAGAGATTGGTAGAAGTATATACAATATTATGATGGTAGAACATCCTACAACATGGAAGGATTTACAAACCTTCCACATTACATTTATATACGTAGACCATTGATCATTCATTTGTACACATCAAATTTTTTTGTTTATAGTTTTCAAACATGTATATATAAACAACCGGTCATTCATTTGTAAGCATTGAAATTTCATCAAAGTTTTCAAGTAATAGATACTCCGTTGCATCCACTCCAACTCTTTAAAAGCATTTATGTTCTTTGTCAAACAATTTGATAGAAATATTGTCAACTCTCTAAAATCATTTGTGTTCTTTGTCAAACAATTTGATAGAATATTGTCCGACTAGTTTTAGGTGAACTATGAGTTTGGACTACAACCTACGCGATTGATCCGGACATGTATCTAGACATTCGTCAAGCTTTTGGCGTGATCGAGGAATTGTCATGTGCGTGAGAGATGCGTTTTGAGCTCCAAACAGAAAGAACGACAACATTGAGTTAACCATAATTAACAGATTTGAGACCGTCTCACAAATTATTGTGTACTTAAAACCTCACAAAGCTTTATATCTAATTCATAAAAGAACCAGGGAGATTAAGGGGTTAAAAGAAACCTCGGGATACTTCCACGACGTCGGAGGTCGTATTCGATTGCATGGTGAAGGGCCTTGCGAAGGCCTTGAAAGTCGCTTCTATGATGTGGTCAGAATTTTTCCCAACTAGCTAAATTTTATAGAAAATTCAGAACTCCGAAAGGGCTCAAGTTTAAGTCAGTTCAAAGGCACCATTAATAAACGCACAAATGATTTTAAATATTGAATCACATTTTTTTTTACTTTCCTTTCTTTCCTTCACATTTTTCTTTTTCATTTTAATTATTTTTCTCTCGTTGTATTTGAAACTTTCCTTTTTTGAAGTGTCCATTTTATTACAGTAATTTCCTTTCGAAATTATGTTTTAGTATTATATTTAATATAAGGAATAGTATTCCATTTAATATGAGATAATGTCAAACTAGAGAAAATGTGGAGTTAAATTTTAAAAATATGTACTTTTTAGTATACAAAAATTCCAAATTTACTTTAACATCTTGAAAATAAGATAGTACAAAAAAATTTGTGTGACACATAATTATAAAATTAAACTAAACGAAACGTCCACAATAGTTATTGATTTCACGCATTTGGAAATGTAACAAAACTCTGAAGTAAATCTCAAGTGACACTTTTGGACAGATATATAGCACATAAAACTTATCACAAATTATTTTAAATTTGAGAAATAAGTACAAAAAAGGAAATGACACTAGTTATTAATGATTTTGCTTATTAATGAAGCTTTTTATGAAGTATTTTATGAAGTAGTATGATATATTTTTACATACATACTAAATTTTCCTTTACGATGAAATTTGGAGTGAGGTTAGGCCAAGCTAATTCTTTATAGAATGTTGTAGTGGGCAAAATCTGTCTAATCGGTCCAAACATAGTTACGCATGCTTATTAATGCAAATCCAACTACTTGCGAGTAGTTAGTATGTCTAGTCAGACGAAAAAGCTTAATCGGCCCAACAAAACACTAAAAAGATTCATATTGGTCTGATTGAATCAACAACGTATCGGCTAGAGGTCCATGTAGGTAAGCCATATTCACATCACCTGACTATCAGATGGAGCGAGATCTCCCCATATTTTCAACGTCTAGAGGCGGATTAGTGTTGAAACAAAAAACCTTAGTCGGATAAGGCTCTCAACTACTACTAGGCCAGGACACAAGATCTCACACACTTACTTTCAATCAACAAACTAACTCCTCCTCTGAAACTCCATTACGCTGTCCATCAGTCAACGATAGTCTAGTCCTACAGATGACGCTGCCTACTATCACCTCCAAAAGCTCACGCTCACCACCATTACGATCGGAATCCATGTCATTTCCCACTTATTCGCTTTAGCTTGTTTTACTATATATTTTCGACTTAGTTTCTTCTAACTATTGACTTAAGTGTCAGAGATCCTTTGAATGACATCCCACCATTATTCATCAAAGTGCTCTTTCATGTTCTAATTAACAAGTTGCTAGTGCCATACTGATCGGATTATACCAGTCAGAACTCATTCGAGAGTTTGTCTCAATACTTTCTCAAATAACTAAACAACTTTTTAAGTAAGTGAAATGTTATGATGAATAATGGATGCTACACATGGAGGCTACATATCGATGTAACTTGGAAGGAATGAAAGAGTAGATTAATATGTTTTGAGAGGAATGATCCCCTACTCATAGTAGGCATTCTTAATGTACCTACGGATGACGTCAGACTATTAATAGAAAAAAATAATATATACCCTGACCTATTTATAAAAAAAAGTATATCGTATCTCTGCCATATTAACGGTGAACGCATTAAGAATGCCACAGTGGTTAAGAGAGCGTTTCTCTATATTTCGAGACATTTAGTTTCCACTATGGGCCCTAATTATAGCCCATATTATACTCTAAACATTTGTGTTGGCCTAGATTGTTAAGCAAAATTACCATTTTACTCATAATTTTCATCCAACTGAGATT
Source organism: Thymus mandschuricus (assembly GCA_029379335.1). NCBI lineage: Eukaryota > Viridiplantae > Streptophyta > Magnoliopsida > Lamiales > Lamiaceae > Thymus > Thymus mandschuricus. Next base: position 7,280,570 of record CM057072.1, read on the forward strand.
CATTTTCATTTAACATATTTTTTTTATTTATTAAAAAAAATTCTTGCAATGCAATTCCTAAACAAAATAAAATAATGAAAAATCTACAGTTGAAATGTTCAAATGAAGGGCATAAAGGGAATAGTGTAAAGGAGTGTAGGTTGACTAATTTTGCGATGGCTCGTGGAATGCACGTGCTCTCTTCCATTTGCCCATTGGGCGATGAGAATCCCTAAACCACCCTTGCCTCTTCAGCCCCTTTTTTAGCTACGGATAATTTATCAATTAATGAATTTATCCATTTTGCAATAAACCTTTTTTTTTTAAATAAAAATAAAAAAAAATTGTTCATCGTTTTGGACAAAATTTTCTATCTCAATCCATTAAAAATTGACGAACCATATATCAAAACGTGTATCCCTTTCATAAGTATATGAAATCCAATGGTTAACTGCAAACATTGCACTCTATTTGAGCAAAATATAATTAAAAATTGAGTTTATATATCCACGCAACTTATATGCAATTTATACAATTTACCTTCTATTCGACTCTTAGATAACGTATAATATATTGTACCATCTAAAATACCATGACATCTAACATTTTATTAAAACTAATGTCGAAAGCAAATAAATGAGCATACTATGATGTTCCATTGTTCTGCACGCTCGGCTATAACTTCAATTAATTAGGTCATGCACTGGTTTAAGTTTATATTAGTGATATGAAAATCAATATTCTCTCCGTCTAACTTCACTAATCATGTTTTTTTTTTTTTAATACACAAATATTAAAACTGAAGAAGTAAGAATTAATTTCTTCCGCTTTAGGAAACAAATTTATTAAAGTGAGACGAACTAAAATAGCATACATGACTAATGAAGTGAGACGGTGAGATTATTAGATAATCTAACGCAGTTAGTGTGTGAATAAACCTTATATTTGAACATAACTTAAAAAAGAAACTTCCGATTCCAAACCAAAGTCTCTTATCTAAAGAAGAAGAAGTACGATTTGATATTTATTCCGAGTATAATAATAAAAAATTAAAAAAGAGGAGAGAGTGAAATCGTAAAGGAGAGAAACGGGGGGAGCACTCATACGAAAATGTCAATGCCAACGCCCCCAAAATCGCATAATTACACAATCGGATGATTTATGTGTGACCAAACCCCATCAATTTCAAATTTTGATGATACCCCTTTTCGATTCTGAGCCTGTGTGAAAGAGGGATTGAATTGAATTCTCAGAAAAGTAAGAAAAAGATGATGACCATAGAAGGAAACATGGATAAGGCGGTGTTGGACGATATTATTCGACGGTTATTGGACGGGAAAGGAGGGAAGCAGGTGCAGCTCTCGGAGGCGGAGATCCGTCAGCTCTGCGTCAACGCTCGCCAGATTTTTCTCTCTGAGCCCAACCTCCTTCAGCTCCGCGCTCCTATTAGGATCTGCGGTCTCTCTCTCCCTCCCTCTCTCTCTCCCTCTCTCTCTCTCTCTCTCAATGTATGTGATGTTGGGAATTCTCCGGAAAGTGGGAATTTTGGGTGATTGGTGGAGTTTGTTGCTTCATGCAGTTCATTAATGATAGAATTTTGTATGCTAGATTGCTTGCTTAACATTTTTGATTGACATGTTAAAAGTTTGATTATGGAGTGATTGGAGGACTTAGCTGTTTTTAGAAATAAGGAGATGATTAAAGTTCTCTTCTTTTCTTTTTTTAGATGGAAATTCATTGATTGACTAGGTAGGGGTTGCTGCTGAATGCTGACCATGATTATACAGGCGAAATTCTATGCAGTTTATCTGTTCCTTTTGTCTTCTGGATGTTATTATTCAATATTTGTAGCTTCGAGCGACGAGTATGAGCATTCGATGAGTCGTTTAGTCCATTTGTCACGAGTCTCACGACTGTGAAAATCTCTTTGCAGTTTATATAAGATCATTGTCGAAGACCAGTTCATTGAGTGCGTAGCAGTCGTGTTGTGAAACCAGTGATGTTGATTCATTAATATCTAGAGATGACTTCCCGAAGCATTTTAAGTCTCATGAAGTTTTCTTTCGTTCTGTTGATCTATGATAAACTGCTAAAATCATATGCTTGCTTATCCATGGGATGTAGATTGGGTGTAGACCAAGTTTATGTTGCTGCCCATCTTTAAATGCTTTGCACCTGTGAAATGTTTTTGATTTGAGTGAATCCTATGATTGCTTTACTATAAAAACTAGAATAAATGCATCATCACTATTGCCATTAGACCCTTTTCTGCTGGAGCTGGGAGCTCGATCTTAGTGGGATGGGTCGTCAAGAAATGACCTTTTCATGGCATTTACGGAGTTATGAGTTTCATGTTCATTTTTGGTATTAGTTAACCTACAAATTCCTATATAGCTCCCAACAGTGCACAATGTGGATTGGGGAACTTGGTCTATATAGCGCTCCGTGTTTAGCCCTTCTTTACACCTTGAGAAGTATAATAATGTTTGAATTGTTAGATTTCTTTCATTCATGGAGCAAAAACTAGCAGTCTACGTTTGTTTGAAAAACTCATAAAGGTTTTTGTAATGAAGAGGATAATTGAAAAGATTGCTAGTAAAATCAGTTAGGTTATGGGCCTCCACCGGTTGGCGTTGGGCCATTTGGTTGTGATCATTGGACTTTTTAACTTCTAAATGTTCGCTCTCATCTTGCACAAGTTGGGTGTCATCATCTAAAGTTTCAATGTCACTCGTGATTGCTTTAATATATGTTTTGCAGCTGTTGCACAGTGTTTCTCGTTTTAAATGATATAGTTCTCTTACAGGCGACATACATGGCCAGTACCAAGACCTATTACGGCTATTCGAGTTCGGTGGTTACCCTCCTGGCACAAATTACCTCTTTCTTGGAGATTATGTTGATCGAGGCAAGCAGAGTTTGGAAACAATATGCTTACTACTGGCTTACAAGATTCGGTATCCAGACAGAGTCTACCTTTTAAGGGGAAACCATGAAGATGCCAAAATCAACCGTATTTATGGATTCTATGATGAATGTAAGAGGCGGTTCAACGTTCGGTTGTGGAAGATATTTACCGAATGCTTTAATTGCTTGCCTGTCTCGGCCCTCATTGGTGAAAAGATACTTTGCATGCATGGAGGACTTTCTCCCGACCTCAAACGGTTAGACCAGATTAATGAGATTTCGAGGCCAACGGACATTCCAGATAGTGGTCTCCTATGTGATTTGCTTTGGTCTGATCCCGACCCCAGGATACGTGGTTGGAACGATAGTGATAGAGGGGTTTCGTGTGTTTTTGGCGCCGATGCAGTTGCAGAGTTCTTGCAAAACAATGATTTGGACCTCATTTGCCGTGGTCATCAGGTATACGACTATTCTTTGCTTTCAGGATCTATTTTCTTTCCCGCCTTTCATTTTTAGAGTAAGAGGAGGCACTGCTGATCTCGATAAATTAAAGAAATATTAATGCAACATCATTGTTTACCTATTTTACAGCATTGATCATCTTATGCTCATAATTTGGCTGTAAATGTGCAATTCTGGTTTATGTCTTTATTACTGAGCTTTATAGTTTATGTCTTTAAACTAGATCATCGATTCTAAATCCACGGGTAGTTTTAGGCGTACTGTTTCATGCCATTGCTTTACCATTTGACAATAAAGATCTACCACATGCTAAATGCAGGTGGTGGAGGATGGGTATGAGTTCTTCGCCAAACGAAGACTGGTTACCATATTTTCAGCTCCAAATTATGGTGGAGAGTTCGACAACGTAGGTGCTCTTTTGAGTGTTGACGAATCATTAGTATGCTCGTTTGAGATATTGAAACCTCAATTAACCAATCCGAAGGTGCCTCTAAAAAAGGTACAACAATCCCTTTTCTCCCTCGACCCCAACACTCGTATGAACTCTAATCTACATGATGAAGGTTCAAATTTGATTAATAGCTGTTTCCTTTTCGCTTCTCCATTCTCAGCCCCCTAAAATCGGAGCCTCTTGACTTAGTTTCAACGATTTGGTGGAAGGGGAAGCTGGCACTTCCTTGTTCATAAGCTGTGTTTCGTGAAGAATGTGTGATACTCGTAGCTTAGAATACTTCAAAGCCGGATACTTGAGGGATCTGTAAACCGGAGGACCGAGCTGTTTCGCTTTCGTCGAACTAGAACCCCTTGTTTAGTTCTGGGATATTTAAGCATTGTGGTTTATTTAGAATTTGTTGAAGATGCTAAATTGATGTGATTTCCTAGAATCATTTGTACATCCATTCCATTCTATCTAAGCTAAGCTATGAGTCCTTTCTTTGTTTGGTAGTTTCATCACCAATGCAAAATGCAGCAATTTTATGTTTATAAAGCTTTTCATCATTTGTCCCTTTCCCTTTTCTGTTTAGATAACTACTTTCCCAGTACTTTGTGGAGGAATGTTTCCTTGCTCGTCCTGGGCATACTTAACGTTCACACGACAAACGTGGTGACGATACAATTAAGAAAAATCATTATAAATTTAAATACTAAAAATTAATACTATCGAAAACAAACTAAAGTTTAAATAGAAAATTTATTGACGTGACAATGCTACATCAAAGTAAAATTGTACTTTGCATAAAATTTATCTTTCATATACATACATGATAATAATAATCTTGATTTTTCTTTTCTTTCCCACTTTTATTGTAACGTGCGTTTCGTTTCTTAACGATCAGGTCATGATCTATGAGACTATTTATCATGAGACAGATAGAATAATACTCCGTATAATGCAGTAGTGTTGAAAATCAAGCCGATGTTTCGGAATTTGATCAGGTCTACTTAGAACAAGGTTAAATAGTATAGTCCAACAAGTCATGTTATATTATACTATAAATTAAATATCAAATTGTTTAAGATTTTAAAAATCAATAAAACTTTGATAAGTTCAAATAATTGAGTGATTGTCTAATTATTTATACATAGTTGGAGTGTTTATCTAAATTTAAGTTATTGACAACTTAACTTTGCCTCTAATCAAGTAATATGATTGCTTTATTAAAGTGATGGATGTTACACTTGTAGTTGTAGATTATCATTTTATAATTTCACAAATTGGACTCACTCACAAAATAGTATTCCATTTGGAATCTTTACGTTTTTTTTCTCTCATACAAATCTATAATTCATATAAATTTAGTTGACATTACGTGAGAAAATAAAATAAAATAAAATGGACAAGTAGTAATTAATTTAATTTGAATTTTGCACCAATACATATGAAGAAGTTTATAATATGAAAAAGTAAAAATAAGATAAGCAATTAATTAAAATGTTTGTCCGAGTCCTTAAATTTATGGAGTTTTTTTTTTTTATTAGTTTTTATACATAATTTGGAAAGACGATGTTTGTATTTGACAGACAGACAGATGGCTCGAATTCGAAACATTTGATCTCAAAACTTAACACTCTATTGCTTAACCAACAGACGTCTAATCTAATGGACTACTTGAGAAATATATCAAAATTTCATTAAACTTTGAGACCACAAGAATATATCACACTTTTGGTGGTGGATTAAAAGAATTTTTTGTAACTTGTTGGCCCAACAAGATAGCCTAACAACTGTAAAATTTAACTTAAATCTTTTTTGTTCGATTGGCCAAGATCCAAAATTATTTGGAAATTAAATAAAACTCTTCAACGCAAAATGTATACACATGGTGAAATTTGTTGTAAATATTTATTTATTAACATTACTTATTTGTAATTTTTAATAATCCCGACTTTAGATGCAATGTGAAAGTGAAAAATAAGGGATCCACATTGAAAAATAAGAGTTAATTCTTTTTCATTTTATGAAACATGACTATTGATGTAAACCGTCCAATTAGAGAAACAAGACAATTTAAATGGGACGAATGGAGTATACTGCATCGTATATATCTCTTATGTAACCCTATTTAATTTGTGATGCGGAGAATAGTCTCTATCAATGAGAATACAACTGTTGTTCTCCTGCGTTCTTCTTTTCTATTTTCTTTTTATACTTTCCTCATATATGCATGATGAATGATTATATTTTATTACAAAGTCAATTCTGAAAAAAAGAAGAAGCAGAATTTACCATTTACAAATGAAAGGTAGAGTTAAGAATACTCTATATAATAAAATAAAATAAAATAAAATAAAAAGGTTTGTAGACAACAAAACAAATTACATATCTATATTCATCTACTCTTCCTTCTCTACCTATGCTATCCATCACCATTCATCATATCATACTATATGACTTTTTTTTTTCTTTCATAAAAGGGAATAAAAAGAAAATAAGAAAATAAATAAATAAAAATTTCTTGATTTAGATGAAAAATTGAATGAAATAAATGATTATCAACAGTTTGAAGATTGAGGGAGGAGGGGCTCTTTGACATCAAAATCAGCTGGAAATTTATCTGATTTTTTAGGGTTTCTGTAGATTGCATACAACACCAGCTGCACTCCTCCTAATATAAACCCTATTGAATTTGGAACCTGCATATACCCATATATATCATTTTTTTTCATTAATCAATAATAATAATAAGGGTTGATTAAAAAAAAAAAAAAAAGACCTATTCCTCTTCTATAAAAAATACTCCACGCTATTGAAAATGCTCAATTAAATCCTAAACTATCAATTTGTTATCAAATCTATCTCGACTGCAATTTTCTTGCAACGCTATGTTGACGTGGAATGCCGGAATCCACGCAGATTTCTTTAATCAATTTTTAATTTAAAATGTTTTCAAACTTTAATAATTTTTTGGAAAGTCATGCAGACTGCAACGTTCTATGTAGACATTTTATCATTAAAACATCGCATTAAGAGTAACATCAATGATAAATTGATGGTCGTAGATTATTTTTGATAAAAGATGAATAGCTAATAAATGCGAAGGCCGAGTAAAGACCACATGTATACGTCGTTTTTATAGAAAATTTTTAGTAGTTCGATTTTTACAAAAGGGCTCCAAAAATATGATGAAATGGTTTGGTCCCATGCAGTTTTAATTGAATGAAATTGAAAATATTGTTGAGGGGGCGACAAAATTATAATGATTGAGTAGTGCTACAAAATATATATATATATATATATATATATATATATATATATATATATATATATATAGGGAGTGGTTCGTGTGCAAATAAATCCTTGCGTGAGAAAATGAGAAAGATGCTTAAAACTATACAAAATCATGCTTAAGTCAGTATATATTTATGCTTACAACACCATTATGCTTTTTAATGTACAAATTCATGCTTAAACCTAGTCATGCTTATAATACCTTATAATCATGCTTAAATCAATTACAGCCATAGATCAAATTAAGATCAATGGTCCAGATCTATTCCTATTTCTCACACCAGGACTTATATATGATCCATCCTCTATATATATATATATATATATATATATATATATATATATTCATTTTATTTTTTCATTTGTCAATGTCACACATAAATATTTGCAGTGCTAAAAAACACAATATAGATTTGATAAGTCTACATCGTGGTGTCAATTATTTCAACAACTGTTACAAAAAACGTGCTTATTATTCACTCTCTAAAATCATAGATGGGTCCAAATTTTATGTGGTCGTAATTTTCACGATATATTGTCACCAGCTAATTCATCGGTGGACCAGATTTAATTATTTAGGTAGTTGATGAGATCTACACTACTAATAATTAATCATCAAATAAATCCAAAATTATTCATCCTTTTATACAAAAAATACTCTAAATTACTGAAAATATCTAACTAAATTTTAAACTATCAATTTGTTATCGATTTTACCATCAATCCAAAATTTTGGCAACATAATATTCATATGGGACGCCGGAATTTAAAAGAAATATTGTGTAGTATTTTTTAAATTAAAAATTAATCTAAAAAAATTACATGGAATTTGATGTGCCACGTAGATATTATGTCAGCGAAAAACTGGATTTTAGAATAGAATGTTATTAAATTGAAAGTTTGAGATTTGATTGGATATTTTGATTAGTTTGGAATATTTTTGATAAAAGATGAGTGGTTTATACAAAAGTAATGAGTTGAATAATTTTAATTTGAATTCACTACTCAATCTTAACATGAAATTAAAAGTCATCATGTTATTTAATTGATATATAGGATATGATTATTGTGAGAGACTGAATGTTTAATTAGGAAATAAGAATAAATCTGGTTCATAGATCTACACAAAATCAGTGGCCCAGATTAATAACATTGAATGATGCATCATATGCTTTAATTTGATGCGATGTCATTTTCATGCGTTGCATTCAATAAATTCATGCATTATTGTTTAGATGCATTGCAGGACTTAATTCAATGCATCGGTCAATCTCAATCGCATATCTTATTTTGATCAACGGTTCTGATTTTTTCTTATTTTTTGGTCTATTCTTATTTGATCTTCTATATATATATGTAGTTGTGTTTGTATTTTTGATTTTTCTTAATAAAATCATTAAGTAATTGATAAAACAAATTAAGAATTAAGCACTTAGTCAAATATACCACTCTGTCAATTTTGAGTATTTTATAATTTAAAGTGTACTTAAATTAATGATTAATCCAATAGTGGTGGGTTATTAATTAACTATTATATGATCTCATATCCAAGAATTTAATATTAATTAATCTGTAAGTTGATATTTCCATTGATTTCTTCTTCTTTCTTTTTCTGTCGTTATGCATTATTATTAGATCCCACCATTGTACGCAAAAGTCAAATTCACTAACATCATATCTCTCCTAATTAATTAAAATTGCTAATAATTTAATTAATTAGATGGAGATATTGTAAGATATTGCCATAAACGAAAGCATCTAATCTTAAGAGAATATTCCTGAAATTTTGTGATATTTTTTCTTAGGGTTTTTAATTAAATTGGATTATGGAATTATTATGGAGTTATTTTAAAGTGATTATTAATTTTAGCCATTTATGGTATAACTAAGTCAAAATAGGCACCTGCATTTGCGTGTTATGCGTATGTTATATATATACAGCCTCTAGTATAAATAAGTTTATTATCAACGACACAAAGGTATAAAAAAAGGTTGAAAACGGAAGACTTACCCCGAGAAACCAATCTTCCACAAGAAATGCGTAGATAGTCCAAACTCCTCCGTTCAAGAAAAGGAAGAACGAGAGAAGGAACGGCATGTATTCTGCACTCTTCATAGTTACTACCGTTTTCTGCACATATCACAATAATTCATAGTAGATTACTTGAATGTTAATTAATTACTAGTACTAAATTCAAATTTATTAAAATCACATGGCGTCGTCAACAAACATATCTTGAAGTATACGAAACCTTCTACTATGTTTGTACTCTATACATGATTGATTAATTATGTACAAATCATGAAATCAATTAGTTTGTAACCTAGCTACATATATATACATTTCATATTTAAAGTTGTTGGGAATAGATGATAAGATTATACTTTCATATATAGAAATTTTAATAACTCATCCATTTGAGATAGCTAGGACCCATTTATAGATAGACGATGAGGCTTTTATTTTTTTAAAAAAAATAAATAAATAAATTTATTAACAAAATCTAAGAAAATTATAAGAAATTAATTTTGAAATCACGTACTAGTACATATTAGAGGAACACTAACCTATCTAAATAAAGCAAACCTTATTATTGTTCCATTAATGGTGAACACATTAAGAGTGCTCCATTTCAAGACGCCAATGTATATATCATAAAATCGTTTATTTACAAAGTCAACATATCTCAAGGTGATCGGGGAGCGTTTCTCTTGCATATTATGGCCCTTGTATTATGAAAAATGGTGAAGAATTGGTGTCATCATATCCAGTTCGTTTTATTGAATATATGTAAAGTATAAATAATGCAACGAGAATGAGGGAATAAGGTGTCTTACCATGGCTGAAAGAGGAGAACCATACATAATAATGTTGAGACCAGAGCTTATCAATCCAATAACATCAATCCTCTGCTCTCCATCCATCAATAGATTTGTGGCTAATAGAATTGCTCCCAAAAACCCTACATTCATTATTCCCACTAGAATTCCTGTATTTACCTACACAGATAAATCAACACATTTTCCAAATTAATTATAATTAATCACGTATACAAAAATACGTTTTAGTGTGAGAAATAAAAATTAATAGATCTCGATAGCTTGATCTTACTAAAACTCATGGCTGATATTGGTTTAAACATGATTGCAATACACTATAAGCATGAAAATACTTTACGCATAAAATTTTATAAAATAAGCATGATTACATATTTAACCATAACTCTGTATAACTTCAAACATGATTATATATAACTTTAAACATTTTCTGCATATTCATACATTAAAATTTATTCACATAGAAACCCTTTTAATTTATATGGGAAGGAGCTAAAAAAAAAAAAAAAAAAAAAAGTTATCAATATTAAAGTTATAAAATAAAAAATAAATAAAAAAGAAACCCTTCATGTTAAAATATTAGTACAAAATTTCTTGGTGGGTGAGTTATCACAAAAACACACCAATAAGAGTTCACACTCCCGACCTCTTGATTAAAAAAAATTACTGACTGAGCTGCGCTTTGTCGTTATTTCTAATACCATACCCTTTTATTGGTGGGAGCATGGAGGAGGAACAAGACGATGTATACGATCTCGACAACGACTCCGAAGCCGTTGACGGTGGAGACGAGGTAGCTGCCGGGCTTGATGAGGCCGTAGTACGTCCAGAGGGATGAGTTCAGCAGCGTGCAAATGTAGGGAAGGCATGAGAATTCCTCAGTAGACTTGTTCTTCACTATCCTCAAAAATGTCTTCCTGCAAATTTATTAATTAATAATCACTTCATTAATTCATATACAATCACAAAACTATACTATATATATGTTTCAAATGATTAAAATTCCAACTTACCCCGGAGAAAGAAACATAAGAACTGAGATTATATTCCCTGAATTTAAGAGGAATGAAAAAAAAAAAAAAATTAACCAAAAGAAGAATTTACACATGTATTTTTTATTAGAAAAAAAAAGAAAAAAAAGAGAGAGAGAGAACTAGAAAATAGTTGAAGAAATGAAAATATTACCTATGACACCGATAAAGAAAACAATTTCGTCCATTTCTGGGAAGAAAGAGAGGAAGAATTTGAAGGAATTAAGGGAGAAAATAAAAATAGGAGCAATTATAATTTGTGATGTAGTGCTGTTTTTTGGTAGATATATAGTACTCTCATATGCTGTGCTTCTCAACTACCACAACTTGTTCCTTCTTTTTCCTTTTTTCTTTATTAATGACAAAGAAATACTCCCTCGTCCCCGTCTTCTATATTAGTGTTATTATTTTCAGTTTGAGACGTCTTCTAAATCGGTATGATTGTCTAAAATGAAAAGAAAATGAATTTTGTATTCTTATTTTACGACTATCTACTTTTCTCCGTTTTTGCTGTTAATCTTTTAAAAACTGTGCCGTTTCTATTTTCACGATAATATAATGGACGGAGATAGTACTCCCTCCGTCCTCCATTTAGTGACGGAGGGAGTATGGGCACGAGTTTTTTCGCAGTTTATGGTATAATAATAAATTAATGTGTTAAAGTGTTAAAGTGGAATAATTGTGGGTCCATTTGAATTGTTTAATAATATTAAAATGTTAAAATAATAAAAAGTAGATGTATAAAGTGTTAAAATGTTAAAGTGATTGTGGGGTCTACGTCCTAAAACGGAATATGTCAGTAACTGGAGGACGTCCCAATATAGTAATAACGTCACTAAATGGAGGAGGGAGGGAGTATAATATTTTGGGTTTACTTTTGGCTTTTGGTTTGGTTTATACTCCCTCCGTCCCGCCCGATTTGGCCTAGTTTTTTTCGGCACGATTTTTAAGGAGGAGTAAATTACATTAATTAATAACCTTGAATTTGTGTTCCCAATAAAGGAAAATTAAAACTAACCAATCAAATTCATTCTTAACAATTTAAAAGTATTAAACTAAAAAAGTGAAAGTGATATGTTGGTCCCAAAAAGGAAATAGGCCAAGTCGGCCGGGACACCCCGATTTGAAAAACGGGCCAAATCGGGCGGGACGGAGGGAGTAGGAAGGACTCTAAAAATGACATGTGCAATATATAGTATTTTACTCTTTAATCAAACGTGTTCTAACTACTGGAACCAGCTGCCTTTTTTCTTTTTTTATAATGAGAGGGGGATTTGATTCTTTTAGTTCACACTTATCTCATAATATTAGTAGTATAAGTTATCAAGACTCCAATATCATCATTATATAATTTTTGTTTACATGTTTGTATATGGTGCTAAGAAAATGTGTTTACATTCGGTGGCGGAGTCAGAAATATTTCATGGCGAGGCTGGGTTGGCTAGTGGTATAAACGAGACAAGCATTACTCATTTTTTCCATAAGTGGCATGGACTGATGAGAACAAAATTCATAACGAGGCTGAGTTGGCTAGTGATATAAACGAAATAAGAATTACTCATTTTTTCCATAAGTGGCATGGACTGATGAGAACAAAATTCATAAAAATTGAAAAGTTCGAGAACAAAAATTTGAAAAAAAATTAAAAGTTGAAGTGGGCTTATAGTGGTTCCGCGCCACTACTTTTTTTTTTTTCCCTCTAAAAGAATATTACTCCATCCGTCCATATAGCTTACGTAGGTTTTCCTATTAAATTGTTTTTCCGTAAAAGTGTACATTTTTATTTTAGAACGTAAACCTTGTATCCATAATTCTCTTTCGATCTTCAAAAACAACCAAACTCTATTTTAATATGATATCCACTTCATTAAGGGGTCTAAGACTCACTTTAACATCTACTCGGTACGAAATTAAAATTGTGCAGAAAGATTTTGTATATGTTTTCAACGGATGTAATTAAGGAATATAAAATTACTCAAGTATAAGTAAGAAAAATAATCCGTGTTCAGCCAATTAGTAGAGGTTAATTCTTGAGATCGAAGGTCATGCACAAGTTCAAATCCTTATAATAACTATTGACACGATCTTTGAATTTCCTATTAATCATTTATAATAATTAAAACAAAAATTGATAGCTGTGACAACGTACCAAAGAAAAATAGAGGGCCACAAACATAAAGCAAATGGGAAAACAATGAACTCAATAATTATTAAGTGTGACCATCTTTTATTACAAGCACAATAATTGTTTTATTTTGCTTATCTCAATTTTTGTGAATTATTTTTTTTTTCCTTATATAAATATATACGTGTGTGTCAGTGTGACCATGTGTGTGTGCTCCATTAATTACAAATAATGAGTCATTTACATGAAAAATAATAATAAAGAATTAGAATTAACAATGGATTAGTTGAAACCTAATGGTGGTTAGAAGCAGAAATTAAAGATATTTATGCAGATTTGATTTAATTAATTAATTTGCAACCACAACTATTTTAAGACTTTATATTATACACTATTTATGTCATTATCCAAGCATGGTTCACGAGAATTATTTTATCATTTAATTTTCGTCCCTACTGTGGTGTACGATCAGAAATCACAAGCCACCAAATATTTTCCACCTAACCGGAAATTAATAAATACACCAAAAAAAAAAAAAAAACTAAAAATAGCATAAATAAATAAATAATCAACGATATTTTCATCCAAATGTGTGACGTCCTTCAGAAAATTCGAACATATATTTTTGTTTTATTTCTCAACTTTTAGCTTTATTTAAATTCTATGCTCACTAAAAAACCAATAATTCGTTACTTCTAGTTCCACTCCATTCAACCTCGAATTTAAATTTGTTTACCAACTTCGTTTTACAAAATTTTCTCAAGTTTAATTGCGAAAGCATTTTACTACTATGAGTAGTATAGCTTATATTAAGGGTGTGTTTGGTTGGATAAATTAGGTAGGATAGATAAATAATTGAGTGATGCTATTCGGCCATAATGTGGCCGGCCATAATTTAACTTGTTTTATTTTTTATAATATCAAATAATTTATATATTTATGCCAAACTTTTTTAGATTATAAAATACTCAAAAAGTGATACTCCGTATTTTTTACGTATTTTTTAAAATTAATCCTTTAATTATTTGATAATTTTTACTATTTAAAGTATTTTTTTACCTTTTTTTACCTAAAAAATGAAAAAAATATGTAATTATTGGGGAAAAAATATTTTTAAATTAAAATATGAAATTAATAAATTATTGTTATCATTTACAATTTTTAAAATTACAAAAAATATGAAAAATATTGTTGTGTGGCCGGCCACATTATGGCCAAATAGCATTATTGTAAATAATTTTCCTTTATCTATGCGTTTGGTAATATAGATAATTAATCGTGAAGGTCCGGTATTAAGTGAGGGTCTGACACTATTTGCACTACTTTTTACTATTTTCTTATGATTTTGAATCTCTCTCATACCCTAAGATAAGGAAATAATAACTTAGATTATTCTTGTATTTTACTCGTTTACCCAACTCATAATACAGTGACAACATTCATTTTGGGAGGAAATTAGCAACAAATCAATTACTAAATTTTTATGTGATATTTAAGATTTTATTTAAGACTGACCAAATAATTGGATTACTAAATGCAAATTAATTGGATTAAACAAAATGTTAAAACATCATAACACAAAAAAGTTTGGCAAGTCTCGGACCTTTTACTTCAAAATATTTAATTTGAAATGATAATTTTGTTTTTAAATAAAACAAATAGATTAAAGAAAATGTAAGGTATTTTCGTAAATGGTGGTCTAATCTTGAGTTTTATCTAGTCTATCAAACATCTATTTTAATTTATTTTGATTTTTAATCTTAGCTATCAAACACCCCTTTTAGATAATTTATCCCACGCATTCCATATTTTTTTATCTAGATGTTATTAATTAATCCACCCTTATCCTTTATATCATATCAAACATGTAGTACAAGCTTATATATAGTGGTACAAGACAACTAGTTGATTGAGAAAGAAATACAATATTGACAAAAACTCTAATGCGGCCGCACCATGTGGCCGGACCTGTCAGACAAAATCTCGTTGATCAAAACATCAATAAACTTGTAATCTTACTTGTCCACTTTTAATACTTGAGATGACTCGATTTACGACGTTAGTAAATTTGTAATTTTACTTATCAAACTCTCTCCTGCTCCACTTGTAATATCCGAGACGAATCGATTTAGGCCATCTGAAGTCCTAGTGCCATCAACTTTCTTCGAGTCGCGCGACTTGAGGTGTCAATGGCATTACACAGTCAAGAAGAGAGAAAATACTATTTTGAAGAAAGAAACATCAAGATCATCATTATGAATCAATCTGTCCAGATGAGTACTTACTCTGCTTCACTAAGCTCATCCTCCATTATGCCTTCGCTTTCGAGATTATCAACAGTCGTTGGTTCGTTAGCCAATGGTTCTTCAATTTAACGGCCGGAGGTCCTGCTTGTGTTTCAAGAATCACAACATCGTAATTATGAACAACCAATGGTTCTTCAATATCAACAGCCGAAGGTCCCACCCGTGTTTCAAGAATCACATCACCGTTCATTTGTCGATACAATAAAAGTAAGATACATTATAAAAATTCAATAGATGATATGAATCAGGTGTTATAACAAAGTAGTCCAACCACTATGGCTTAACAAACCTTAATTCATTCATTCAACCTCACCATGCACATCAATGATTCTACTTCTCTCCCTTCTTTCCTTTCCTTTTTCTTTTTTATCTTTTTTTAATAACTTTATAATCTGAAATTTAAACATCAATGATTCTACTTCTATCTTAACAAATTAATTACAATTGTTGTAAATGTAGGGCAAATTTCAAGATAGATATATGTATTGATCAAAATTACACATTATTTCAAGATAGATATATGTATTGATCAAAATTACACATTATGGCCAAATAGCATATTGTACATTAAAATTGCAAAAATATAATAAAACCTCTAAGCAAAAGTAGCAGAATTGATCAGAAGAAATAATCAACCTTCAATTTTGATTGTAATGAATCCCCAAACAATTATACTCCCTTCGTCTCATCCTAGTCGATACGTTTCTTAAATATATGAGAGTATAAAATTAATAGAAATGTGTCAAGTAGGATGAGACGTTATAGTAGTACTAAATTAATTCACATGAATGAATTGGCAATATACATGCTATATACATATGTTACAGCTAGTATTGTAAATTTTATATAATAAAAGAGGTGAATCAATCCCTAAACTACCTAATAACTCTACACTTTCTACACCACCAATACATCAAAAATTTACAGTCAGTACTAAAGAAAGATATCAACATTTTGCTACCATGCCGTCATAAGGAATTTCTTCACCGGATGAGAAATGCCGCCCTCCGGAGCAGCTGCTACTTCCGACGTACCCTTTTGAGCCGGAGTCGGAGCCTTAGCTGCCGGATTTGGAGCATTAACTGCCGGGGTCGGAGACTTAGCTGCCAGAGACGGAGCCTTAGCTGCCGGAGTCGGACCCTTAGCTGCCGGAGTCGGAGCCTTAGATGCGGGGTTTGGAGCTTCAACTGCCGGAGACAGAGATGGAGACGGAGACGGAGATGGAGACTTAGCTGGAGTCAGAGCCTTAGCTTCTGGGCTCGAAGACGAACCGTCGTCTTTTTCTTTATCTTTATCTTTATCTTTATCTTTATCATCCTTCTCTTTCTCTTTCTCTTTCTCCTCGTCATCCTTGCTCTTATCCTTATCAGGGTTGTTCAGAAATCTATCAGCAATGCTACCTTTATCCTTAGTTTCCGATGGACTCTCCAGTGAGTACTCGACGTTAGGATCATCCTCCGGCACCTCAAACATAAACTTTCCCTCGTAAGGAACCTTCGTCGGCTTTATCCATTTCTTCCCTTCCACAAACTTATCCGCCGTGAAACGCTTCACCCTTTTCGCCGGCAGCTCCTTCACCCCCTCCCATTTCAGCCGTTGATTCTTCGCCGAACCCGGCCCTCTGTTGTTGAACTCCGTGTACATGAGCGTCTTCAATGCAAAATCCCTATCCCACGGCAGCCATCCTTCCGGCGCGATCAGATCGTCAATGAAGGACTCCATGATTACAGTTCTTGAGAACTCCTTCCACGGCCGCCCTAGGAACGACTTCAGCTGCTTTCTCAACGGAAAGTAGGCCGGATCCGCCACGAAGGAGCAGTTCTGCGCGACGATCCCGGTCGGCTGACGGATGTCCTTCCGCCCTTGCGCTGTCACGATGTTCTGCTGATTCTCCATCGGCTTCCTCACCACGAGCTTGCAGTTCTGGAAAATGGCAGCGCTGTCACCGAAGATGAAGTCGATGGTGCCGGAGATGACGCAGTCTCTGTAGAACTGGCGGTAGGTGTGCGCGTAGAGGGTGTCCTGGTACCCGTCCATCTGGCAGTTGTAGAAGATGGCCATGTCGGCGCTCACGCGCAGCGCTACAGCCTGGTGCTTCTCTGCACCGGCGGAGTTCTCGAATCCGATGTCGACGGCCATGAAATGGTCTCCCGACACGGCTGCAATTAAGAGCAACCACTGCTTTGGTTAAAACTTGGGAGAGAGGAAACATGCATGCAGTCAAAGGGAAAATCACGTTTTCACATTTTCTTACCTACCGTAGCTGTTTGGTAGGTGTTGGTTCCGTCTTTGAAGTTGAGTTTTCCGGTGATCTTCGTCTTCGTGGGGCCGTCGCCGACCATCAAAAGATGCTTGAGACTGCTGTTAATCATCACCTTCTCTTCGTAAACGCCCTCCTTAATATACAAGGTGAAAGTCTCTTTACTCTTCTTAGGTACGTGGGGCAGAGCTTCGTTGATCGTGGTGAAGTTGCCGCTCCCGTCCTTGGCCACGACGAGGTCCGGGTTAATCTGTGTCCGATCAAAATCGGATTCCTCGAGAAATCTTCGCATGGCAGAATTGATCCAGCCGTCATCAGTTGGGACAGCGTCAAGGTGAAGAAGACGGCGGCTGTTTACATGCTGAGCACTGGAAACAACGGAGCCAACTATCGACGACAACCCCGTCACCATGGCAAGGCCATTACTCGTCATCTCCATCGACGTGTTGAGAAACCTCCTCATCTTGGCACCCGAATCCCCCTTCACGCCCTCGAATCCATCGAGGCACGTCTCCTGGTACGTGATCGAACCGCTCAGCCAGATTTGCAGATCAGAGAGGAACACATCAAGGTGCGACAGATCAAACTCCTTCAACTTGTAGAACGATCTCTCCAGATCAGCAGTGGCACGGCTGGCGAGCTCCCGGCAGCTCTGCAGGGCGGCCTTCCCCCTCGGATCCTTCTCAACCTCATCGAGGGTGGTCGAGTTCTCAGCCGCCTTCCTGATCTCCTCGATCGTGGCATTGAACGTGATCTGAATGAGCTTCCGAGGGTCGGTGGTGTTGGCACCAGAGGCCTCAAGGCTATCGACGCACGTCTGCCGGTAATCCGTGTTGGAACATAGGTTCGTGATAGCTTTCGTGGTGGCGGAAACCTTCACGGTGTCCGTTTTCTTCTCCTCTCTAGCGAAGATAATTGCCACCACCGTCGCCACGACGAGCAAGGCGCACACCGTTATGATGGCTACCTTCGCCGATCCTCCCATTTCTTTCGATTCAATCTAATCAGTTTCCTATATATGTACACCTCTAAATATGTACAAATCTCTGCTTCATCTACAGATTTTAGGGTTTACTATATTACAATGGAGAAGGATTTCAACACACCTCCTCCAAGAAAAAGCAAAAAGTTTAAGATTTTTTTTTTCTTTTTTTTTTGGGAGAAGAAATGAAATTAGGAAATTGATTTTAAGGGAATAAATATGAGGTTTGGAGGAATAAACTGAATTTCATTAACTAATTACAGTTACATAATAGAAATTTCCAAAAATGGCAAGTATTCTAAAAATAGAAGGTTTTTTTTTCTCCAAGAAATTTGGATAATCTATTTCTCTATTATAGTATTAGATTTAGTAAACATCTAATCCCATCTAATCTTGCACCCTTTACCTTCTAAAGTATGGATTATTTGAGCAGAAAGCAGTGGCCTAAGAGAGGCTCTGAGCTTTACCTTTTTGAGACGAGCGCAGCTAGCCCTGAGGGCGAGTTCGAAGCCATTCACCGACACGTTGGTGAGGCCTACCAGTTTCGCGTCCTGCACCCGGCTTAAGTTCCCCATCACCATGCACAGCCCCACGTCTGAGATCGCCGTCCCACTCAGATTTATCTGCATTTTCGATTGAACGTTTACATGTATTCTTGCTCGTAAAGCATCTTGAAATTGGAGATGCTCATGGGAAATTTACCTGCTGTAAATTCCTGGAGTAGTAAGCCAAGGCCCAGAATCCTGCATCGTCGATTTCCTCACAGTTTTTGAGGTCCAACTCGGCTAGTCTCCGGCAGCCAGCAGCGAGTTTTGTTAAGCCAGTAGCAGTGATATTTCCGAGACTGCGTAATTCAAGGTCGGAGAGCTCTTCGAGGGAGCTTAGGTACTCCATCCCTCGGTCAGTGACTCCATCACAGTACGACAGAATAAGCTTCTTTAGTTTCTTGCAGCCACGTGATAGAGAAGCTAAGCCTTCGTCGCGTATTCCTGCACATCTGTTTTTAGAGATAGATATAATACACCACAAGTAGTAACTACGTCGAATGTTGTTGCTTAAATTATTTTGTCGCACCTGTATAAGTCGAGTTCTCGAATCTTTGAGCAATTCGAAGCCAGATAAGACAGCCCTTTGTCCGATATATTAGTACATAGCCCGAGTTTCACGGATACGAGCTCTGAGCATCTTGATAGATATTTCAAGCCTGATTAATTCATCATGAAGAAGTTAATACAAGTATTAAGCAATCCAGTCAACAAAACAGAAGTCTTTAATTAAGGCTTCATAATTACCGATGTCATTAACTCCCGAGCAATCTGTAAGGTCAATCTCCACTAGAAATCTGCAATTAGACCCGAGATAGCCGAGACTCCCCTGACTAAGCAAGTTGCAGCACTCCAACTTGAGACACGAGAGATCTCGACAAGAATCTGCAATAGCTATTATTGCTGAGTCGGTGAGATCGCTGCAGCATGTCAAATCGAAAACCTTTATACCAACACATCTAGATACAAGATGTCGGATGCCCGCATCTGTCACTCTGCATTTTCCAAGTCCAACTTTCACCAAAGATCTGCAATTTGTGCCGATGATTTCTAACATAGAATCACTAATCCGTGCTCCGTCGATTCTGAGAACTTTAATGTTCTTTAGGTCCTTGAGCTGGTCGACAAAGGGTGTGGAAAGCTCCTGATAGTCCGACGGTACGTTCAGATATGTTTCCGTCGAATAAAAGATAGAATTTCGCATGAAGCCGAAGAGATAAAATAGGACAGCACTTACTGAAAAGGAGTAGCTTGCGTGAAGCTGCAGTAAATTGTTATGCCCTTCGACAACAGAGCTTAGTGCAGACATGCTTAATCTTTCGCATCTCGATATATCCAGTACCTGTACACCAGACAAGAATCAGAAAGATATGCAGTTTATTCACATCTTACTGTAAGATTGAAATGAAGTTTTTTAAAGTCTAAGTTTTGTCTAATTAAAACAAGTAAAGATTAAAGTGAACGGCTAAAATACATCGATCCGTTTAATTCCAGCTTCAAATTGTTTGGTTTAGCACTGACTTCATGCTGTATATGCATAATCAAAAAGCATCTACGACAACAATAATGAATAAGTAAGTAGTTTGCTCGAGGTAATAAAACGTTTTCAGATACGTCCATTTGATTGGAACACTCACGTCCGAAAGAAATCAGCACCCTAGACAATGAGCACCACACATAATTCATCACCCTAATAGTTAAAATGCAGCTCAGAAAACACGAAAACCATCACATATAAACAACGGAAATAAAAGCTCGACGAATACCAATAGGACATCAAAATCCCTCCCGAAATATAGCTAGCACTAGCATTATTAAGAATTAAAGGTAAGCTACATCTTTGAGGTTGGATTAGGATTCAAGGATCAGATTTAAATTTTCAACATATACAAATTAAAACAAAGCAACTATTTTCAACTCAAAAATTAAAATAACGAGTAATTAATGATACTTAAGTAAATACTCACTCCGTCCCTACCAAGACGAGGCGATATCCAGCCAAACGCCTCATCCTGGTCGGGACGGAGTGAGTATGTATATAGTAATTAATGAAGTAACCTTGAGAGAAACACATCCTTTTGCAATGAAGAGCAAGCCTAAGTCATCCACCATTCCACACCCCACCATTTGCAGAATCTCCAGCCTCTCCATTCCACCGATCCATCGCAACGACTTGCTCGAAACCTTAATCAATCGAATCCGATTCAGTTAATCAACAACAATCAGAGAGAGAGAGAGAGAGAGAGAGACCTTGAGGTAGGAAACATCGAGGCGTTTCAATCGCGGGCATTTCTTGGAGAGGAGCTCGATCCCCACATCGGTGATGTGGAAGCACCATTTGAGGGAGAGGCTCTCGAGCTCGGGGCAACCCACGGCGATCTTCGCCAATCCGACGTCGCTCAGGGTCAGCCACTTGTCCAGGTTCAGCTCCCTCAGCCCCGCCGCCGCCGACAGCGCCGCCGCCTCCAGATCGCCGAACCCGGAGCAGTAGGAGGCGTCGACGCTCTCCAGATTGGGGCAGCACCTCGCCAGCGCCTCCAGGCCGTGGAAACGCAGCCCCGTGCAGCGGCTCAGCTCCAGCCTCCGGATCCGCCGCGCCCAGGGCGGGGCGCCGGCGAGGAGGAGGGAGACGGCGGCGGCGTCGATGCTAGGGCAGACCGAGAGGTCGAGGGAGGATATGCGGGGGAGCTTGGAGAGGAGGGAGGGAAGGAACTCGGGGCGGAGGACCCGGAGGTGAGTCCGGTGGAGCGAGTCGACCCGGTGGAAGGCCTTGCATGTGGAACGGAACGATTTCCGGTCGGAGCCGTCGGCGAGGAGAGAGAGGATTTTGAGGAGGAGATCGTCCGTGAGAAGGCCGAGTATCGGAGTGGCGGAGTCCATTTTTTCGTTGATTCAGGCGGAGGCGGCGGCGGAGAAGGGGCGGAGGCGGTGGCTGCGTTTCTGAACGAATAAGCTGGTGATGCAGTACGATAATAACATGAGAAAACAACACAGTTGAAGTGCGTGTGTGAGAGAGGAGAGAGAGAGAGAGAGGATAAGTGGAGTTGTGAGACGGAAGATGAGATATTGACTGATAAGTTATCTATACAGTGAAATATTCGATTCCTCAAATGAAAATATAAGTACGAAATCAACTTTAACTTTTTTCTCAATATTTTTATAAATTTAAATAATTACATCACTAATTTTTTTATTTGGTCAATAATATATATATATATATATATATATATATATATATATATATATATATATATATATATATATATATATATACAGCAAGCTATGTTATAATCAATGTTTTAAAAATCAGGGACGAGCAAACAGTTAGTTAAATCAATTGAATCATAAATCGGTTATGATTTCAATTCGTAATCTTTTTTAATTTTTAATTTTTATTTTGAATAGTTCAAAAGCAAAATCATAACTGAAGGTCTCGCAAATTCGACTTTGGACTCGATTTTTAAAACATTACTTAGACTCCAATAGAATGAGGTTAATAACATAGGTTTAAGAATAATAATAACATTAATTTTGACTAATTAATTATCGGACATGTGCACAGTGATGTCACGGGTGATGGCAATTCCACCATTTCTATAAAACAAAGGCAACATGATTGTTATTTACAGATAATGCCACTAGATCAGGTGATAGCATCGCAGCCGATCAACGGCCAGATGCGTACGTGGAAGCGCGTGGAATATGTGTGGCGTACGGTTTGGCGTACGAAAGTCGTAAGGACAAAATTAAAAGAAAGAAATTCCAGGTGGGGCCCTTCGGCGTCAACCGACCGTACCTATCTGTTGATCGTACGGTCCAACGGAAGAGAGAGAGAGAGAGAGATAAACGTGCTGACTCATCATTTCAATACAGATGTCGGGGCCCCACTGTTTTCTTTCTCCGCCTTTTGTTTTCGCAGCATAAATTGTAGAGAAATTTCTAGACGTGTTTACTCAGAGACTTTTCTTGGAATATTTTATCATTTATCGTAGTGCTCTTTTCATTACACTTTATTGTACTTCCTCCGTCCCTTTAGAGTTGTTACACTTCTTTTTAGCATTTGTCTCAAGCGTTTTCGAGAATTTTAATGATAAGTTTTAAAATAGCTTTTTAAAGATTTTTTTCTTTTATGAGATAGTAAAACACTTGTAGCATCTCGTAAATTTAAAATTTTCACAAAAAGATATTTTGAAACTTACCATCAAGACGCTCGAAAATGCTTGAGACAAATGCTGAAAAGAAATGTAACAACTCCAAAAGGACGGAGGGAGTACTTGTTTTGTTTTTAAGTTGAAGCGTCCTATTTTAATTGTCTTGTTTTATAAAATGAAAAGAATTTATTATTACTTTTTATTTTTAACATGCACATAAAATTCCGTATAAAAAATAAACAAACTAAATCTAGTGGGATAGAGAGAGTACTATATTTATCCAATGTCTCTATGCGACTTATAATTTTATCAAATTATAAGCATAGAGAAATTGGATATAAAATTATTTGTAATATATTTTCATTTCTTAATTTTGCACGAATAATATGTTTTCTTAAAATTTATATCTTTCTATTTGTAGAGTAAAACACTATTTTGGCATCATATGTTTATCGTAAAACGTTCATCAATCCACCATAAACACTCTTAACGTGTTCACCGCTAATATGAAAATAAGAGTTTATTTTTCTTAGATAGGTTAGGTATACATTTAAATATTTTATTATTTATTTTAATATTCAAAACTATGGTAACCTTATTTATGCGTAGAATAGAAAAACCTTTTAGAATGAGAGAACCAAATCTAAGGTAAAGAGTAGAGTAGAGTAGAGTAGAGGTAGAAAAGATTTGAAGATTCGTGATTTGATTATCATAACTTAAAAGACATCAAAGATTTTCATTAGATTTACAATTAAAGCGTGACCTCATTTCCCTTTGCTTCAACTGAAAAATCAGCTCGATTTTCCAACCTTATAGGTTCAAACTGAACCCCGTGACTCAGAATCTATGTGAGCGGGTAGTAAAATGACGAAGATAATCACGAGGTGATAGTAGTTAGAGGGCGCAGGATTAAACAATCAATCGACAATTATATACACGGAAGACCTTACCATGTCGAGTTTAGAGGAGGATTTAGTTTAGCCTCGGTGAGCTCCTTCTCCCCAACCCCAACCTCTAAGGTTTTGTTGTCGAGCTCCTTCCCAACCCCCACTGCTCTGCTGCTGCAGAGGAGGTGGCGGAGGAGGCCAACTCCGACTATTCTGCTGCTGTTGCTGTTGCTGATGACCGCCCCAATCTCCCCAACTGCTGTGTTGCTGCTGAACTCCACCTCCCCAAGCACCCCAACCGCTGTGTTGCTGCTGGATTCCTGCACCCCAACCACCACCACCGCCACCCCAACCACCACTGCTGCCACCTCTTACTTCCCAACCTCCTCCTCCTGCTGCACCATTTCCTTCCCAGCCTCCTCCTCTTCCTCCACGCATCTCGTCCCATCCTCCGTGATTTGCTGCAGATATGCACGCTTCATCTCCCGCCCCTCTCCACCCTTCATCTGTCCGTACCCTCTTTGCCGACGGCATAGCTTGCTGGACTTGCTTCCCATTCCCCGGCTGTGGATGAATTGTTTTTTTCTTAGGAAAAGACTTCCCTTGCTGCATACCCTTTTTCGTTCTTTTCCCACCAACTATCACTCCCTTCCTCTGCTTTCCTCGAGAGGATGGCATGCCTGGGAATGTAGGTGCCGTCACATTCAAATATTTAGGAATCGAGGAGGTAGGGATGCCAACCACCCCAAACAGAAGATCCTTCAATTCAACTCCAATCTGCCTTTCCATGAAAGATCTGATATACCGAACAGACATGTCTATACATTTATAGATCTGTTTCACCTCTGCTGCTCCAACAGCCCTTGCTACATTCTGGGATGTATCGGTAAAATCCTCCACCTGCAGAACTGCTATTTATCATATTGCATCAACCAACATCAATTTCAAGTCGAAAGAGTTGAGTGTAATTACACTGATACTGGCAACTTTAGAGTTAAAAGTTTTGGACGTCCACGAAGCAGTGTATGTGCTTGCACACAGACCTTTCGCCCAGAGTTTTTCAACACAAGATAACTGCATATATAACACACATCAATACCCCGTTGATCCTCTGACAAAAAGGTACGAGTAAAATGACGATTATGGATGATTGCAAACAAGTGTTTCTCCTAACAGGTAACGGCTGACAATAGGATTACCTTGAGGAGTAGAGTGATGAAGAGCTCAGCTAAAGATTCCTTATTATTTTTCCCATAGTTTGCAAACTTAGATATTGATTTCGCCACCATTGCAGGATCAGTGCCATCTACACGATAAGGATTCGAAAGCCACTTAGAGAGTAGATGGCAGAGAAAAGTGAGGCTTATAATTATTGGCTTTTATCAATGCCTAAAAAGACAGCTAGCAGGGTATTATGAAGTAATATTGTGAATGTTGTTACTCGTTTCCCTCTCATTTATCATTTAAACTGGAAGAATATGCCGACTTCTTTGTGTTACAGAGAAAAAGGATGCCAATCCATATCAAAAATAATAATTGTATGATGAAAAGAAGGAAGAGAATCGCTAAATAAACCAATCATCAAATTACATTCTGAATACTGTGGAGTATATATAAGTTCAGTGCAGAATATTTACCTTTGAAGATGGCAGAAAATGGAGGGAGAATCGCAGGATTCCGAGTCTGTAGAAATAAGGCAGATAGTAAATCGAGATGTTCCATGAAAGAAAGGAGGAAACTAATAATGGTAGAAGCCCTAAATATACTAACATGGGCGGAAAAAATGTCAGTGTAGCATCATTAACCTATTTTACAAAATGACATAACCAGAAAGATACTAGCTTGACAAGTAAAAAAGAGGTAAAGATTAATTAACATTTTCTGGAGAAAAACAATCTTATCAAAAACAGTCGCTTTACAGCATGTCCATCGTAGGTTTTTGTCCAAGTTTATCTCTAAAACAGATTTAGTGAATACCATTCCAGTAACCCAAAGACCACGTTTTAAAAACATGCAAGCCAATCATGGTCTTTAGCGTGATCAGATGGTAAATACTGACCCTAACAAACAAGAAAATGACAACACGAATAACCACAAAGACAAAATGTCAAATGTCAATAAGGGTATAATATGTGCTCTGAAAAAGAATACCTGCATATGAAATGCAACCAAGAGGATTATGGACAGAGAATTAAGGGTTCTATCCCTTGAACAGTTGATGTTGTATGCAGTGGCCCAGGTTTTCATCTGTGAGCCAGATCAGTTAATGCAATGCCCATTAAAGCACAATATAACAAATCCTTCGTTCACAACAAAACAATATGAAGGGAAAAAGCCCCACAGCTAGCTCTCCATAAGGAAGTATAATGAGTAGGTATTGCATATAGAATATTTCTAACATTAGAAATAAAAAATCAGTTGTCGCGACCTAAACGGGAGCAGATCAAAATTCAAGCAATACATATTTCTAATCCTTAAGACAGGTGATCCTCATGCTTCAAGAAGCCAAGATCCATGAGACATACATCAGCTTTAACCTGAGACCTTTTGTCAGACATTAACCCCCCACCACTAGGCCAAACACACGCAACCCATTTTGCATGCTCCTTATTGTTTCCAAGGAGTCCTATAAGGCTATAACAAACTCAGAGGCAGCAGCAATACTTTTATGATTGTTAGGTAATTGTCAACATGCACCACACATTTATTTCACCTACATGCACCTCATATTCATTTCCCACTGTCAGACGGTTACGAGACCTTGAAAGCCATGAAGTTTCCAGTGTAATCCATCGCAGTAATGTACAAGCTACTAGTGCAAGATATAAACAATGTGATTGCACTTAATTCATCACATTCAAGTCAATGGCCACCTCCAGGTCCATCACCATAACCTTTTCGCTTATCCATTTCTGAGCACTAAATTCATAACATGTCACCATTTAAATCAGATTACCTCTGGTGATATGAATTCCAGTGACAGAAAGGAATCCCAAGATCAATGGATTCAGAAAAAGGAAGTAGGCAACAATGTTATGAATGGCGTATGGCGGCTTATGGCGTTTTGCCCAAAATACGCCATGAAAATATGGCGTATGGCGTGGCGGGTTATGGCGCACGCGTGGCGGATTGAATAAAATATATAAAATATATATTAAATCCATAAGTAAAAAAAGCATAAATTCAAAACAGATAACAAAACCATAAAGCCACATCCTAATAAGTTCATAAATCATAGGATAACATAATAAAAATAAGAAACTTTCAAGTTCAAACTTCAAACAGATAACAAAACCATAGAGTCATATCCTAAATTCCTAATAAGTTCATAAAACATAAGATAATAGAAGATAATAAGAGATAATAAGTTTAATGGATCATTATGTTGAATCCTCCTTAATCATCATCATCAACTCCAACATAATCATCCTCTTCATTCTCCTCCCATGCAGCAAACCCCTCTCCCTCTTCTCCTTCAGACTCATCATCATTTTTTGCATATTCATCTTCTTCTTCGTCAACTTCAAGTTCCTGATCTTCATCATCATCCACTATATCTGAAATCACTTTCCCTTTACCTTTTGATGTTGATGCCAGTGTGCCTTTCTTAGAAGCCCTAACATCCTTTGATAGTGTTTCTTTTCTTTTTCCAGTAGTGCTCCTACTCCTAGTAAGCTTTGTCGGCTCTTCCAGCCCCGAAGCCTCAAAAACAGTCTGCCATTCAAGAGTCTCTCCATCAAAACACATAATCTTTCCCCAATCATCTCCATCGTCCATCTCCCCAATCAACCACTCATTACACTCATCAATCGCATCGAGTGAAATGGGATCAAATTCATCCCTACGAGATTGCGTATGACTGAAGAAGAGGCGTCGGAGAAGTCTAATTTTTATTCTAATTTCTAAAACCCTAAAAATAGGGTGTCTGGGTATTCTAATTCCTAAAACCCTAAAAATAGGGGGGGCTGGGCCGGCTCAAATCTGTTTGACCCAAAAATAAAAGGGAAAAAAAAATTAAATTTGCCGCCACATGACACTATGGCAGCGCCATAACCGCCATAACACCATCGACGTGGCGGCCGATAAAGCGCGCAATCGAAAACTGTATTGCAATGCCATAAATATGGCGATTTTCTAAAAAACTGCCACCGAAAAACGCCATATCGCCGCCATAGGCGATATTTAATAACATTGCCTTTCTAGGCAAGAAGAGTCAGGATAGAGAAAAATCAACTGAAGAGGTTAATTTCCATATAGCAATTTGAGGGTCTAAGGTAACAAATCGTCAAAACCAACATACTAAGTATGAACCAACTAGATAACTCTTGGCAGTTCGCACAGCTCCAAAAACCAAGAAACTAGCAGAAATTTGACACAAATTTACTTCATAACCCAAACTGATATATTTGATGATAATAATCTTTTGAGAGAGTGTAGACCTTGTCAACTGTCATGAGCTTTCTCAGATCACTAAATTGTTAACCAGTAAAATCTCTACCAAAATAAAAGTAAACTGTATAAGCATCTCTATATGCCAGTTTTACAGCATATACCCCCATCATAAAGCCCAAATAGCCAAGTTTGAACTAAATTAGCCATAGAGTCACGATTAAATATGCATAATAAAAGGCTGGAATGTGGTTCAAACAAAGAGTCTTCTTACCAAAAAGCATAGCTTTTTAAACCTTTCATCAATGGATGAGATCGTCCAAATAATCTGGGATTTTGAAATCCCATCTCTATTTTCGACGGATATATCACACTCAACTCCAGTTCCACGGTCAACACATTTCAGAATGGGCACCTTTGCTGTGGTAACGGGAAGGACACCAGTAACATGGCCCATATCTAAAGAAATAATATACACTAATTAGATTAATTCAACTCCATTTCTGTAGATTTATAAGAAAGTATCCACTATAGAATAGCCACGGTACAGATAAACTACTAGAAGTTTCAATATTTCAAAAGTTTTGTTTGGTAAATAATGATTAAGGAAAACAAAGCTATTTTTTATACACAATATGCTAAATAAAATAGTCATGATAGAGACAACAGGGACTGAGAAGTCAACCAAATAGGGCTATATTTAACATATTTGGCACTCTAGACAAAAGCAAGACACGGAGCTATTCTGGATTGATGAATAGGGAAGTCTAGCAAGGATATCCTATCATTTTTAGAAAACCTGTAAATCCAGCCATCCTGGAATTATTGAGGACCATTCTGGGACGACGAAGCGCAGTCAGGCGGTGAGATGCTATCCCCTCCAACCAAAAGGTCGGGGGTTGAGTCATACTGGGTGCTTAAGTGAGCAGGTGTCTATACTAAAATAAAGTACAACTACTGGACATATTTCAGTTCTAATTCTCACGCCCAAAGACCCATACAAACAGAGAGAAAAATCACATTTCGGATTTAGGGCATATTGATATGCACCCAACCCAAACACGATAGCTCAAATGCATCTAGATTAAGCTTCCAACAGTCAGACACGTGCTCAAGAAACCAAGAGAATGTTGAACCGCTATTGTTTATAATAGGTTCTAATTGATCATTCTACAAGTCAGCAGAATTAAGTTAAAATCAACAAATTAATAGAATTGCCATTCTAACTGCCACTGTTCATTCCCGAGAGTAGCTGAAGTCACTCCACTCATTTCCTGTAGAGCATTCACTCAACTTTAAGGTACTTGAAGTAGCCTCTTCTGATTAAGAAAAGCATAATCAGTACGCACTAACAAACTTGTCACTTTCTTGTCCAAATTGCATTGGTGATAGAGATGAATGTGACTTGAACTTGGTTAACTTCAAGTGTACTCAGGTTTCTTGAAGTTAATCTTACACTAAAAAGTTAATGACTCAAGGGCAAGGGCAAGGGCAAGGGCAAGGGCAAGGGCAAGTGGATTCTGAATAACCAAGAGAGCAAGACAAGTAACTGTAAGTTAGCATCAAACATCCTCAAAAAATCAATTCTCTAATGTGGTATCCATATTGCTTCGTTACACCTTGATTTGAACCTTCACCGATACATAATTGCATGCAGTATCATATCCATTCGACGTGCCTCTATCGATTGTTTGGAGAGTGTATTCAATTAGTTATGCATCCCAACCCTAAATGATGTGTCTACTTAAGATAAGCAAGAAATTTATTCTGAAACGCATTGAAACAATAAATTGTAAGAACAACCAAAAAAGTTAACTGGAAATCATACTCTGTATAGCGTACAGCTTCCTTGCAAATTTTCTCAAAGTCTGGATCTTCTTTTCACGTGGGAAATCTACTCCACTGGTGCTGAAATTTACTGAGAGGTCCAGATCGCTAGTAGTGCTGAAAAGATCCATCACGAAAGAACCAAACTCCACCACAACAGGAACATCTTTTGAGGTGCCTGAAAAGACAAAACATTATTTACATATAGCATTGTATTCGAGCAAAATTAGATAAAAATGGTACTGGGCCCTCTAAGTAAGTTGATGGCTCAATTTAGAAAGCAGAATACATGACAACTGGCTTTTTCCAGATAAAAACATTAATGATACGAGATGCTATAGGGTGATAACAACCATAATTGCGAAAAGGCTACCATAAATTTCCTTCGCAATCTCATTGAAGACACGGATCAGATCTTTTCGAGCTTCATAATCAGTTTGTTTTGGGCGCCGATTGGCATAAACTTCTTGAAGCAGGGTATCAAGGGTAGATACCCCTTCCTTAGTTACTACCACATCCTGCAATTTCTTCAGTTCAAACCTTTCTGCCTTCTTCTGCAGAACTGCAACACAATCATAACAAACTGTAAGAATCACAACATGCAGAGCATTACAACATTAGTCGTTTATTAGAGCAAGGTAAAGAAATCAGTTGCATTGAATGACTAACTGGTGAGGTACACATGTTAATTCCGTTGTCTTGAAGATAAAAGACCAGAGCTGGTTCTCAATTATATTAGCCACTCATTAAAAAAAACGGAGAAGATTCCGTCTCATCTTCGTCTAAGCATCTAAATTCTCGAACCCCATAACTTTTCAAGCTCTAAAGTAAGATGATTATGCAATTTGTGAAAAACACACCATAAATTAGTTTCACTAGATGGAAATAAATCAAAGATTATCCTCAGATGACAGACACTAATCTTTAGTCCCGCAATTTTGACCCGAAAATCTAGCCCTCTAGCTAATACTCCATCTTTTCCAGCCAACTTAAGCTCATTGACTGAAAAAAGATTTGAAAATCTTCCCCTCTAGCTTATATTCCAAAACAGCAAATTCCACGAAAATCCTCGGATCAGTAACGCTTTCATCAAGAAAACACCAACAAGGAAACCAAAAAGACTCTTTACTCTGAAAAAATCGCCCAATAAGATTCCTAATTCAGGCTATCCAGCCATAACCAAACATAAAATGATGCACGCGTGTTCACAAGCAACGTTCCATAAACATCATCGCATCAAAATAGAAAGGAAAAAATCTGCAAATGAATGTGTTCGAGCGCCTTCAAAAACTCACCCTTTGCACGCAACGCCATTGCACCCAACAGAAATCTCCAGACTCAAGAGAAACTCATGGAGGTTGAGAAAATTTTCAGAAAAAAAAATGTAAGAATTTGGGCAAATTATTCGGATTGGATTCTGTGCGGGGGTTTTCGTAGATCGATTGAACGGTGAAGAAGGAGGAAGAGGGGCGTGGACTCCTAAAAAAAGGCCATCTCTCGATGCAACGGTACGTACCGGGTACAACAATAGATGGATAAGGTACAACCCGTGCTACGTGCTCTGCATAAGCAAACATCATTTTATAGACCGATTTTGATATCCACCAATATAACTTCAATAAATTATACTCTCTCCGTCTTCCATTTAGTGACATTATTACTATATGGGACGTCCTCCATTTACTGACATATTCCGTTGTAGGATGTAGACCCTACAATCACTTTAACACTTTATACATCTACTCTCTCTGTCCCTTTGGAGTTGTTACATTTCTTTTCAGCATTTGTCTCAAGCATTTTCGAGCGTCTTGATAATAAGTTTCATAATATCTTTTTTTGAAAATTTTAAATTTACGAGATACTACAAGTGTTTTAGTATCTCATAAAAGGAAACAATATTTAAAAAGCTATTTTAAAACTCATCAATAAAATTCTCGAAAACGCTTGGGACAAATGTTAAAAAGAAGTGTAACAACTCCAAAGGGACGGAGGGAGTACTTTTTATTATTTTAACATTTTAATACTATTAAAAAAATTCAAATGGACCCACAATTATTTCACTTTAATACTTTAACACATTAATTTATTATTATACCATAAAAATGCAAAAAAACATGTGCCCAGAAAACAATGTCACTACATGGAGGACGGAGGGAGTACTCGATTTTTACTTTTTCGGACAGAATTGCCCTTAATTTTTTAATGCAGGTTTTTTGCTCAAATAGAACGTCGAGCTCTCAAAATCTCCCCACTACTCCACGAACTGTTCATCTACCATTATCAAACTCTCAATCTCTCGCCCTCTCTCAAGCTTTTCTCCTCTGTCCGTCGCCGTCGCCGTACAATCAGAGCTTCAAACAAAACCCTAGATGGACGCATCAACCTCGAACCGGAACATGCATGAACATGTATCAAAATAGTATGTTGAAGAAGCTGTTTTGGGTGGTGGGTTTTGTTGTAGGTTCGAAATAGGGAAAATCGGCTTTATTTTGCTTAATTTCTGTTGATTTTGGTCGAGGTTGGTAGATTTATGGTGGTTGATGTTGTTTCTCTTGACTTTATTACTTGGTTTCACTTTATTTTTTGCTCGATCTTATGTTGTTGTTCTTGTTTGTGCTACAATTTTTAGATAATATTAGTTGGTTTTTGTTCAGTACATGGAATGTAGTATAATTTTTTTAGTTTTCATTGCGAAATAGTTATAATATCAGCTCTTGTTGTTGTTAGTGATAATATTGATTGGTTTTGGTTAGAACACTATGTTGTTTAGTGAAGTAGTGTTCCGAGAGTTCCAAGTGTTGTTCCAAGTATTTCATGTTGTTGAATGTAGGCTACTTCTTTTTGTAGGCTAATTGGGTGTGCCCGAGGGCACACGTGCAAAGAGAGAGTCATACTTCTCTTGGTAGGGAAAGAAAATGTTGCTATTATAAAGTTCCGGCTGGGCGGTAGTTAAGGTGTCGATCTTCAAGCAACCTTCAAGAAATCAGCGTTTATTTGCGATACCCGAACTTGATAACGAAGTCAAACAAATGCATCCACTACATGATACCTCGGGAAGTGGTTGCGAGTCCAGACCCTGATCTGACAATCATCTTTTCCAGGGTGAAGAACAAAATCGTTCACTTTGGAAGGTTGGAGTTTGCCCTGATGACAAGGCTACGATTTTGACGCTGCAAACAATTCAACCCTTCG
The DNA here is from genome assembly GCA_029379335.1 of Thymus mandschuricus. Lineage (NCBI taxonomy): Eukaryota > Viridiplantae > Streptophyta > Magnoliopsida > Lamiales > Lamiaceae > Thymus > Thymus mandschuricus. The sequence goes on from CM057072.1 coordinate 7,314,181, forward strand.
GCCCGATCGAACTCCCTTCGGACTCGCTCTACTCGAGGTTATTCAATAACACTCTTATTTCGGCATATGTCCTTTGATTCTGGTACATGGATGACATGAACTTCAGGGGTAGGGATATCACTTTGAAAGATTGCATGAAGTTGAGCCAAATTCTTATTGTTGCCTTCATCGTGTTGGGGCTGGAGTCAAGCACCGAGATACCTGACTTTCTGTGGGTCCTGGTGGAAAACCAGAAAGATTGGGACAAGTTCTTACGGGGCAGCATCTCCTTCCAATTTCTGCTAAAAGCCTCTCTCAAACCAAATATATATGACGTATTCTCTCCGTCACCCTAATTATCTTTATTCTCTTAATGAAATATCTCATTTAATGATATACTTATCTAAAATAGAAAATTTATACTTTCACAACTAATATTACCTCTATCTCACTAAATAAGCCACATTTGAAATTTGCACAAGAATTAAGAAAGAAAAAATATGTGGCTATAATTAATTATGATGAGAGAGAATTAATTGTAACCAAGTATTTTTTACAATTTTTAAAATATGTGTCTAATAAACGAAATAGACCAAAATGGCAAATGTGACTTATATAATGAGATTGAGGTAGTATAATACAAACACTTTTATCTCTTATTGCATTAAAAACTAGTGGAAATATTGAAAAATACCCATTCTCAAAACCTTCACCTTAAATCTACCCATTTTTTTTCCCTCCCTTAAATCTAACCATTTGAGAATTATTTGGTAATTCGATAAAAAAAAATGATTTGACATTTCACATGTCACATCATTTGTGTCCGTGATTCATTTAACACAAATGCGAAATAATACAGTTCACTGTGGTGTAGTGAAAGTGTACGATCCACTGATAATAGAGTGTGCATTATTTTCAATTTGTCATACTCCCTCAAAAATTTGACAAGAGAAAAATTTGTATGTTATCAGCTCCTTGAGAGGACAATCGGCAAAATATATCTTAAAAACCTTTTTTGAAGACAGAAATACAGGTAATTACGTTTTATATATTTTATATGTTGTTTAAACGGTGAATATTGTCAAACCGGTCGATGAAAGGTTAAAACCGGTCGAACGGTTTCAACTTTTCCGACCAGTTCGTACGTAGTTTGACTTAAAACATGATTTTAAGCCGGAAAATGCTTGAACCGGTCGACAAAGTCGCCGGAAAATTAGAAACCGGTCGACCGGTTTCAACTTTCCGGCGACTTTGTCGACCGGTTCGAACGTTTTCCGGCTTAAAACGTGACTTTGAGCCGGAAAATGCTTGAACCGATCGACAAAGTCGCCGGAAAATTTGAAACCGTTCGACCGGTTTCAATTTTCCGGCGACTTTGTCGACCGGTTCAGGCATTTTCCGGCTCAAAATCACGTTTTAAGGTTAGCTACTTATTATTTTGTGACTAGAATGCCAAAATTCAACTGTGGTCGCGAATTGGTCATCTGAATTGTTCTTAGGATTTATTGTAATTGAATTTCATACGGTTTGGAATGAAGCACTTGTATGTATTGTTGAATTTGATTAATTTCTTGGATTGATTTCGTGTTTATAGTCTTAGAATTCGTATATATATGACATTAGCATTTTCCGATTTATTGGTTTTGTTGAGCGGTTTCTGTTTTTTAATTATATTTTCACATTATCTTTTGGTTAAATTTTGTAATTAATTTTGTGTAAAATTTTGTTGTAGATGTCGTTTGTGTACGTGAATTTACGTTACGGAGGAGATTGGGTTGATTGTATCTACAACGGTGGCCAACAACATACTCTAGCTATTGAAGGATATGCATTGACAGTGTCCAATTTGAAATACAAAATAAGAGATGTCATTAGCTCTTGCGAACGAGATTTTAATGTTTTCTATTTGAAGACATCACGGAAAGGCCGAAGTATCAAGTTTCTTTTGACGGAGAATGAGGATTTTGCCAAGTTGTGCAGAAAAGAACGTGAACCAACTGTTTATGTGTGTGGAAACAGTGAAGTATCCTCCTCGCATGGCGGCGGATCCTCCTCGCATGGCAGCGCTAGAGAGGCTCCAGTACATTCATATGTCCCTGTTTATGAGCCTCAAGTACCGTACGTACTTTCTTACGATTATTATGGGATGGCAGCGTCCAATTCGTACAACGCAAGTAGAAATTGGGATGCTGAGGTGGAGGTGGATGCGCTTCAGAGGACAACTTCTTCGTCAACTTGGTTCGAGGACTCTTTTCTTGGTTCATTTAATCGTGAGTCGACTGAACGAGGAAATACTATCCCAGACCTAAATCAGGAAACAGGTTCGCGTGTAGAGCATGGAGAACAACCATTGTATGAGGACGATGAAGATGCAAACGATAAAGAATATGAAGAAGAATCAGAAGAAGAATCGGAAGAAGAATCGGTAGTAGATGAAGATGAAGATGATGAAGAAGAAGAAGTAGAAGAAGAAGTAGTAAGAGAAGGAGAAGTTGAATTGGAGAGTGATGACGAACCTAGAGCCAAATCTAGGAGGAGGAATATGAATAGGGCGTTGTTTGTTGAATACACAACATGGATTCAAGAAGAAGGTGGGATGCAGAAACTGTTACAGTTGTTTTATCCTGATCCAAATGAAAATGAAGCTAACAATGCAGTCGACGAAGGCCCCATGGTGAATTGGATAGTGCCGATGGTCCCTATCCGGCCCAACATTTCAGCTGTATGCATTGAAGAAAACCCGAATGTTGAGGGGTTGGTGGAAGGCGCGATGTATGATACCAAGGAGGAGGTCCACATTGCAGCCGGTTTATGGAATTTGGAATTAGGGGCCGAATGTGTTACACGAAGATCGGAACCTGATAGACTGTACTTAAAGTGCAAACATTCCAAGAAATGCCCCTTCCTTCTACGTGCCCAGGGCGATGAGACATCTTGGCATGTCCATGTGTTTAATGGGCGTCACACGTGCAAGAATGAACTATAAAATGTTCATACTATCAATGTGCACTCCAATGTTATTGGAGCTTTCTTCGCGAAAAGAATTCAACGTGATTGCAAAATTATGACACCAAGAATGATCATGAACGAGCTTCGAGCTGAGTATGGCGTGCACGTCAAATACGATCTCGCTTTGAGGGGGCGAAACAAGGCTATCGAGGTGATATACGGAAAATTTGAGGATTCCTTCAAGTTACTGCCCAATTATCTACACATGTTGAAGCAAACCAATGAAGGTACTATCACAGATCTTGAGCTCGATCATAATGGGCGCTTCAAATATGTTTTTGTCGCTCTTGGAGCAACTCGAGTTGCTTACCCGCTTTGTATGAGGCCGGTGATAGTAGTCGATGGTACACACCTAAAGGGTAAAAATTGTGGTATATTATATGCTACTGTGACGAAGGACGCAAACGAGCAAATATACCCTTTGGCTTACGGTGTGGGACCTGCTGAGAGCAATGAATCGTGGGTTTGGTTCTTGACAAGACTTCGAAGGTCATACGGATGTGCAGATTCGACGTTGATTGTCTCGGATCAACACCCATCAATTGCCCATGCTATGAGTGTTGTATTCCCCGACGCAACACATGGTCTTTGTTACTATCATCTTAGTAACCATATGAGAACGTATGGAAAGCTCATTGTTGGGTTGTACCAAAGAGCTGCATATACGTATGATAATGGGGAATACATGAGGAGGATGGCAATGATTGCGCGTAGAAGCCCCGCAGCATACGAACATTTGATGGATGTAGGACCTGCTAAGTGGGCTCGTTCGCAGTGCCCTGTTCGAAGATTCAGCTTCCTCACTTCTAATTCTGTTGAGTCGTTCAATCATTCATTGTTGTGGGCAAGACGTCTACCAATTACTGCATGTCTCGATGCAGTTAGGATTGTCATAGAAGAATGGTTCCAAGAAAAACGTCTTAAAGCCCAAAGTGACAATCATCCAGTGGCGGAAGAAGCTAGGAGAAAACTTGTTGCATCGTTGGCTAGAGCACGGACATACAGTGTGACTTGCGTTGATGAAGGCACATACTCAGTTGAAACAAAAGGGGGCACGGTGGATGTCAATTTAACGAATGGGACTTGCGGATGCATGCAATGGCAGTGTGACTTACTGCCTTGTGCACATGCGATTGCTGTCTTCACGTAAGTATTACATTACCAAATATTTATCAATTAGTATTTGTGCATAATTAATAGGTTTTTTGAATGATATAATTTTCAGCATGAGGGGAGAATCAATGTTGAACTACGTATCCTCTTACTACTCGCGGGCCACGTATGTTGAAGCTTACAGGCCGCGCATATATCAGGTTCCCAAAAAAAATTTATGGAGAGTACCGGTTGCAATTGCAAACATGAACGTTTTGCCCAACTTGTGGGTTCGAATGCCCGGTAGACCAAAAGTTAGAAGACTGCGACGAAGTGGTGAGCCGAGTGATGGTAATAGGTCTCGAAAGTGTCCCCACTGTGGTCTGAATGGTCACACCGGCGCTCAATGCCCGGACTTTGATGAGGCATAAATTTTTCGATTTAGAACATTTGAAATCTAATATTATTATGTATGTTTTTATTAGTGTGCAACTACTTCTATCTACTCGAATGTGTACTTACTAATCATTTAGTTATGCGGAAACGAGAAGAAAATGATAAGAAATAAGCATTATATCGAAGAGGGGTTCGATAGGAGCATGTAGGCGAAAACGGAGGTCAATTTGGAGTTCGGACGAGGAAGTTACGGCCAAAACAAGAAGGACGCGCGCAATCCCAGCGAACCAGCATTGGAGCGCTCGCTCCAAGGTGTGGGAGCGCTCGCTCCAACTCAAATTAAGAAGGAAAAAGCGCAGCTATCCTGGAGCGAGCGAGCGCTCCAATGCTGGTTCGCTGGGATTGCGCGCGTCCTTCTTGTTTTGGCCGTAACTTCCTCGTCCGAACTCCAAATTGACCTCCGTTTTCGCCTACATGCTCCTATCGAACCCCTCTTCGATATAATGCTTATTTCTTATCATTTTCTTCTCGTTTCTGCATAATAATATTATATTTCAAATGTTCTAAATCGAATTACTAGAGCAGCAACAAGGTCGTCTAAATAGGCAAACTGCAAAGTTGGTTCAACATGACAAATCACTTGAGATGCAGATTCGACATATGCAAGATCAGTTTGCTAAAAATAATAGTATGCTCTTGTTGAATAAATAAAAATAATAGTATGATCTTGTGAATCTTACATCCTAAGCATATATATTCTCCCTGCACACAACTCTCGATACGTGGACACATTTTTTTTTTGTTACCCCATGCAAGGTCCGGGCATCCACTGATAAGTTGCTCAACCGTCATCGCTGCGTACGTTCCACTGTTATTCGACACCAACGGCTTGAAAAGGCTATTACTTGGTTGTATGATGACTCTGAACTCCGGAAACGTGTTTACATTAAGACCAATTCTTGAATATTTCCAGTAAAAACTGAGCTGGAATAGAGTTGGCAGGAAATCTTTCAAGACCGTGACTGACTTCCTAATTAAACCCTTGCCTTCACCATCGAGTTTAGAGTAATGAGGGCAATGCAAATGAATTGTGCTCTTGAGCATTTCAATCCTCAAAACAAAAAACTGGCCTTGCACGCAATGAGGTAGTATGATCTGGGAAAATACAAGTGAAATTTATGTATTATTGCGACAAATAAAAACTATGGTGTTAAGTAGTATTACTTACTGTTGTTGCGGTGAACCACGATTGAGTGACATACAAGGTGCCTCTCCCTTGAACAGTTGCACACATCTCCACTGATGGAGCGAATTTCTCCCTGAGCATTGTGCGATATTCTTCATGATTTCCCATCACTAGCTCATTATTCAAGTTTCTAAGGCGCTCGTGCTCTATATCTATTTTAGCCTAGTTTTAAAACACAAAAATGTGAATAATCATATACGATTAAGAACTTGGATACGGAATGAAAATAAATATTCTTACCATGAAATTGCAATTACATATCGCAGTGCGACCATTTGCTTGCTCGGGATAGACTTCTTCATTTTTCCATAGTCTTTGACGCATTGCAAGCATGTACAAATCCATCATCTTTATATAAAAAATTATATTAATAACAAATTTCAATAATATTAAAAGACAAAACGACAATAACATTGTATTACTTACCTGTACTGACCAATCAGCCTTTCCCCCAATAAATTGACGAAACTCGGACACAGTTGTATCCTCAAAGGCCTCACGTATCCTTACTCTTTTTGTGGGACCCAATTTCATAAAATTTGAGAAGGCATTTAAGTCCCCGGCTTGAAGCGGAGTTGGCTCCGACTTGGGTATATATGTAGTCTCAACTTGTATATGGGGTATATTTGTTGCTAGTATATCCTCAGAGTCATCAGAACCAATAGCAAGAGGTAGAGAACATACCGGCATTCTCGAAGAAGACTGTGCAGTAATTCATATAATAAATACACAATCAGAAAAATAATCCAATACTAACTAAATAAATAAATAATTATAATAACAAACCTCTCCCATGTTTGAGGTCGAAAAACGTTGCGGGTCCCGCTGTGTGATGAAGGGGGCTCTTGACATCCCTATTTCCGGCATCGAAAAACGTGGTTCGAGAAATGTAGTGCTCGAGGGAGTCTGAAACTGTCCACTACTAAAACCCATTGTCTGCAATATCAAATGTTGAACATATTCACAACTTTCACAAAATACTTAATATAAGAAATAAAATGATCAAATACATGTGTATGTATGTATGTATGTATGTATATTACCTGACCAAATAAGTTGGCCGAAAGATTGTCGAACAGTTGAGACGTACTAACTCCTGTTGTCTACAATATTATAACAACTCCATCAAGTGTATTTCAACTAATAATAATTCAACCGTCATCTAATAAATATACATTTTGTGAAAGAATGAAAACAATAGTATGAAAACAATCATATAAGTGCATTATTAAACTTATATTACCTGATCAAGTGTGCTGCTCGAAGGAGTGTGAAAATGACCAGTACTAAGGCCCATAGTCTGTAATATCAAATATAAAACGATTAGAAGTTGAAATTATCAAATAAAATAATACAAATCATACTAAATAGATAGGTAAAATATTACCTGACCAAAGATCTCTGTGTAAGCCTGAGATACTTGATGGTTTCCTTCGAATCCGGTAAAAGGAGTCGATGTGGACGCAGTATAAATTGGCAAGGTAGTATCCCGACGACCTCCTACCTCACCAACATAGCCTCTTGCTTGCTCTTGTGGGATGTCGTCACTGTGAACATGTGTAGCTCGAACATCGGATTCGCGAGCCGATGACGTGATCGGAGGACTTCGGCGGCGGGGCAGTGTGACATCACGTGTACTTCGTGAGCCCCCGCACTGCATGACTTCTACAGCATTCTGAATAAGTTTCTTCATACGAGTCTCAAACGCCGCGAGGTCAGCCCTAAAGCCTTTAACAATCCTCTTCTCAGCTTTAGCAATCTCCTTCCGAACAAAACTAGGTGTGACAACATCTTCACTCGCCCCCTGCGCTCCGCTACTGCTTGACGATGTCTGAATAGCTTGGCTTCTCGTACGCTTTCCCGTATCACGACTACGTCGGTTTGGCCTGGATGTCCCAGCCTCGTCTGGGGAACTCTCCAAACGTCGAGAAGCAGCTGCATCTCTCCTCGGTCCACCGACATCGGAAGATGTAGCTTGTGGTGGTCTTCTACTGCGACGCAACCGCTGTTGGGCGGGAAATTGCTCACCAACGGTTAGAGGATTAGTTGGGGTGACGAATTGGACCTCCATCGGCATGCCATAGTGGAGTGAAATCCAATACGGTTGACGATCCTCACCTTCCTCAAGTTGGATATTCGCAATTTCATAGCCCTGCAAAAAAACCGTTTGTAGTGATTCATTAGACACCAAACAATTATTCAATCAAAACAAATATTTCACAAGATGTCAAATATATATTAAAATAAATTCTAAATTTGTACCTCGCCCTCGAATATGTCGATCAAACTTTCACCAGTCTCGAGTCGCAGCTTCTTCCGGAAAGCCCATCTCAAACACCTTGGATATAAATTCGGTGAATATATCCCCGCTGCATTCCCTAACCCCTCTATAATTTCAAAGGCCCACGTCACTAATGCCCATGTCGGACCATAGAAATGATACTTTCTTGGGGCGTCCTGGGCTTTCTGAACGTAGTATTGAAGGGTCTTGTAGCTATATGCACTCCAGGGAAAATTCTGCCAAACATCATCATTCTCGACCATCACCCACAACCACGGGAATGGAGGCCTTTGCGAATCGTGGCCGAGAATAAATATATCTGCAACCAACACTTGGGCCAGTTGCAAGTGCATACGCCCATCCACATCATCAATCCGGCTTCTCAAGGACTTAAACACGTCAATCAATTGCCCAGATGTTGGCGGATCATTAAAGTCATTGCATACTATCCTATAAAGCTGAGATGTAGTAGGATCGACGGGCATTGTGCAATCAAAATTTGAATTTCCAAATCTAAGTCCGGTCACCAATGCATGATCTCGAATAGTGTATTCAATATCTTGTCCCCTAAAATGGAACCAAATGCCTCGGGTCGAAAATATTGCCCTCGACAAAATCCCATGCATTGCCCCAGAACTTATGCAACCCGGGCTCCAATAAAGAAAGTGTCCAAATGGTCCATTGATAAATCTATGTACCAAATTCTCACGCCCTACAGCATGTAACACCTTCTCAATCTCCGCTAGTACGCCTACTCTGTAGTAAGTGTTCGGTTTTGCATCTGCTAGCCTATAATTGGGTCTCCGATAACGTGGAGGAGACAGTGCCTAAAAAAACAAATATAAACAAACATATGAATTAAACTAAAATCAACATATTAATTAGGAAATCATACGTAATTCAACTAAAATCATACGTAATTCAACTAAAAACAACAAATTAATTATGAAATCATACGTAATTCAACTAAAATCATACGTAATTCAACTAAAATCAACAAATTATTTATAAAATTATATGTAATTCAACTAAAATCAACAAATTAATTAGGAAACCATACGTAATTCATATTGAATTATACGTAATTCAACTAAAATCAACAAATTAATTAGGAAATCATACGTAATTCAACTAAAATCGTACGTAATTCAACTAAAATCAACAAATTAATCAAGAAATCATACGTAATTCAACTAAAATCATACGTAATTCAACTAAAATCAACAAATTAATTAGGATATCATTCGTAATTCAACTAAAATCATACGTAATTCATACGTAATTCAACTAAAATCAACTAAAATCAACAATTCAACAATATCATATTAAATTATACGTAAGTCAACTAAAATCAACAATTAGAGCCATATTTCATGAAACCGGTCGACGAGGAAGCCGGAACCGGTGAAACCGGTCGAGAAACTCGCCGGAAAGTTGAAACCGGTCGACCGGTTTCAATTTTCCGGCGAGTTTCTCGACCGGTTTCACCGGTTCCGGCTTCCTCGTCGACCGGTTTCCATGAAAATGTATAAACCGGTCGAGAAACTCGCCGGAAAGTTGAAACCGGTCGACCGGTTTCAATTTTCCGGCGAGTTTCTCGACCGGTTTCACCGGTTCCGGCTTCCTAGTCGACCGGTTTCCATGAAAATGTATAAACCGGTCGAAAAACTCGCCGGAAAGTTGAAACCAGTCGACCGGTTTCAAATTTTCCGGCGAGTTTCTCGACCGGTTTATACATTTCCGGCAACAACGTCAAATATTATTCACGAAAACACACAGACCTGTCACAATTATGGCCGGAAAATTCAAACCGGCCGACGTAATTTTGAACTGTTAGAACGTACCATAATTTCATTGGGAATTTCTTCGTCCGAATCACCCATCTCTTCAGGCGACGACGGGGGAGGGCTGCACGGCGGCGGCGACGGGATTGTGGTGCGGCGGCGACGGGAGCAGCAAGTGGAAAAAAATTCCCGTTTGTGGCGTCGGTGAATAAAGGGGCTGTGGTGGAAGTGTCGACCGGTGGTGGTGTTTTTATGCTTTTTGGATTTTAAAAAAAAAAAAAAAAATTAAATATGGTCAAATATCACTGAATTCGAAGGAATCTTTGTTTTAAAAGTAAAAAAGTGAGACCCACTTTTAATGTATAATAATGAAATGGGTATTTTTAACATCAAGTTTCTCAAAATGGGTATTTTTAACATCAAGTTTCTCAAAATGGTTATTTTAAATTTTCACCCTAAAAACTATATTTTCTCTATAGTTATACTTATCCAAAATATAAAATTTATACTTTCATAACTAATACTCCTTCCTCCGTGCCCACCTAATTGTCTCTATTCCTTTAATGAGATATCTAATTTAATTGTCCACTTATCAAAAATAGAAATTTTATAATTTCACAACTAATATATATGAAGTACTCCCTCCGTCCCAACCTAATTGTCTTTATTCCTTCTTAATGGGATATCCCATTTAATTTTCCACTTATCCAAAATTGAAAAAATTTATACGTTCCAACTAATATATACTACCTCCGTCTCATTCTATTAGTCCCATTTACTTTCGGCACATGGACCAAGTGAGTGGAGAGTGAGTGGTTGTAATTAACCCCGAGGAGAGAGAGTGAATTGTGGCCAAATATTCTTTGCCATTTTAGAAAATGAGACTAATAAGTGGGACAAACTAAAATGGCAAATGATACTAATAGAATGAGACGGAGGGAGTATGACATACTTTCTGCGTCCACCCTAATTGTCTTTATTCAGTTAATGGAATATCTCATTTAATTGTCCGTTTATCCAAAATATAAAATTTATACTTTTGCAACTAATATAATACTCACCCCTTTTTTTAATAAGGGATTTTAGCCTTTTGTCTTTATTTTTTTTACTAGAACGTTACCCATGCGATGCATGGAGTTAACATTTGCCTCTATTATTTTAATTGAGCTCTTATTAACTTTTTGGTGTCTAAGCTTTATCATAATTATAATTACTAAAATGCTTGCCCGAGCGATGCATAGTAAAAACTTTTTGTACTTACATAACATAATTAATTTATGATAAATAAATCTTAAGCCTCGTAAACTGAATCGAAATTATATTTTAAAGTTTTTATGCATATATATATATATATATATATATATATATATATATATATATATATATATATTTTCATATTTAGACCATTATTTCAAAGATTTTTCAAATAGTAATTTAAGAATTATAAATGTTTTTAGTATTTGTAAGATAAATGGTAGAGAATTTCTAATTTTCATACACTTAACCGGTACACTATAGAGGGAGGTGTAGCTCGAACGGTGAAAGAAGGCAAGAAAAAAAAAAAACCCCGCACACTATAGAGAACTCAAGACATGTACAATAATCAAGAAAATTATATACAAAAAAATAAATTAAGACTAACACCAAACATGAATATATAATCCATTGGCTCACAAATTCGAATGCTTCACATAATTGGCCATGAAACTGGAACCACCCTTCTCCTCCTCCTCCTCCTTCTTCTTCTTTATCGAGTACTACAACCCAATAGTCCCCGATTTCCTCTCCACCAGCATGAACCATCAAAAGATGCATGATATCTTTCCTCCTCGTACACAACCTTGAGATCCACTATGTTCTCATACCCAGACAACTTGCAACTTAGTCAAAATATCAATCTCGAGTTTCACACTCCATTCATATATCTCATCCTCGTAACTATGAGAATAACTACGTATAAACCTTGAGGTCCAGTACTTGTCACACCCCGATTTTCCTAATTCTAAAATAATCAATTTAAATATAACCAATTAAACCGGGATGCGACGAAGGGTAAAATAAAAGGGGAGAAATCACAATTTAATTAATTTTAATTAGTTTTAATTAAAATTTATATAGTTTAGCCCGAAAATTTGGGCAGCATCTCCCCTATACCAGGATCAAGTCGTAGTGAATACCTAAAACTTTTCTCATCAGCTAACCAAGTACATAAATCGTAACGATGAGGTCGGACCAGACCGCGCCATCATCGGATCCATAATATTAAATAAAATGTAACTACCGTGGCGGACCAGACCGCACTACAGTAGGATTCAAAATATTTACGAAAGCGTAACAACCGTGGCGGACCAGACCACACTACAGTTGGTTCCATGATATCGAATTATCTAACATATATCAGAGTTACGTTTAAATAGCGGAAGCGGAAGAAGTAAATGAATTTCCATTTATAAAACGTTATAGTTCTTATTTTAAAATCGTTAAGGTTTTCGTTATATAAATTCGTATGTTCAACGTCACATTTTTATAAAGAGAATGAATTCTTAAAGTTTATTTAGAAAAGTTAGGTTTTCAAACAAATAACGAATTAGAGAATATAACGAAATTAAACTTAACGTAACTATAACCTCAATTTTATTCATTAGAAAATTCATAACTTAAGAGTTTATAAAGAAGGATAGGCTATGTTTTATGAAATGGCTCGAAACAACTTTCACGATTCTCTTCAGCTCCAACTATGCCGCCGGCTTTCAACCTGCAAAACATTTGGAAAGGAATTGCAAGGCTGAGTACTAATGCACTCAGTGGTCTCATGCCAAAAGAAAACAGATATTAAACAGTTTAAAGATAATATCCACGCTGCAAGTAAAGTTAGGAGGGTTTGAAAAGTATTTGACTCCTAATTGTACTTAAAACTTATTTTAGGGCGTCGACGCATTGTCACGGAACTACAAACGTTACCTCATCACCAATACCTCGGGACGCTTAACCCAAACAGGCAAGCTAAAAATGTAGAGTCTCGGGACGCTTAACCCAGACAGCCCTCTATCATCCAACAGAAGCCGATGGTGATCAACCCACCGCACTTCTGGGCTAAGTGTACACAATCCTTAGCTAGTGTGTTAGACCAACTAAGAACCACGATCGTTATACTGATTGAGGCATTAAACACGTAGTCCGCACAACAAAATATTTTCATGGATAGTATCAATTTTTCATAAGTATCAGAGCTTAATAACTCAAAGATAAGATTTTAAAATAGAGTAACCCCACCTTTACCGTTTACTTGTTTCCTCGATTCTCAGGTTCGAAACCTAAGACAGATCCTTCTGACAATACTCCTACAAATATGTTTATGACGTCAAGGTACATCCAAATCTTTACTTAGAATTTCCTAATATTAATTTCCTTTGACTTTTATATTTTCTAAAATTATAAAAATGAATATTAAATTTTCAAAGAATATTTTATTATGTTTTCGATGTTCGCATGGCTTAAGTTCCAACATGAAAGTTTATCAAATTAATATTTAGAATATTTTGATGCAAAAACATTTGACATGCAAAGGGGCTTGGGTTCCTACAAATCAAAATGAACCTATTTTCATTTTTAGAAAATTAACGGTGACTCCGATTGTTACCAAATTTTATAGGATGCTAGATTATATCATTTATAGCCTACATGATTATTTTCAAAATGTTTGGGCAGAGTCTCGACATGCAGGGAAACATTATCCGTGAAAAAGAGGGGTATACCTACAACAGTTCATTTTCAAAAATTCATTCCGATTAAGTGGCTCATTATTAGGTTACGAACAACTTTAATTCGGGGATGGGTATGCAAAATGGAACGCCGGCAGCCACCAAAGAAAGGGCGGCTTGCGACGGCGATGGACAAGAAGAGAAGATGATGATGATGGTGATGCATGTCTCTCCCGGGAGCTCGTGGCTACGATCAGCCACTACCTCTAGGATCGAAACGTCTCTACGAGTGCATAGGGACGAACGACATACCTTTTGGATGATCGGATGAGAAGATATGCAAGAGGAATGAAATGATGGCAATCGGAGGATGCTTGCGGTTCCTTCGTCTTGAAGGACGTGAGATGGCGATGGAGGATGGTGGCGGTGGAGGAGATGAAGAAGACGAGGCAGCAGCTGCTGCAGCTGATCGGAGGAGAGAGTGATGGCGTCGGGGCAGGGAGATGAGCGAGAGAGGTGGAGAGAGCTGCTGCTCTTGCAGCTCTTTGGGAGAGATGGCGAGTAGCGGGGAGGTGGTGATGGAGGTTGGGAGATGGGCGAGAGATATGGGGGAGAGGGGCTGATGATCGGTGGAGAGGGGGGGCTGTCGGCGAGGGGGAGAGGGAGAGAGAGGGCTGATCGGCGAGAGGAAAGGGAGAGGGGAGAGGGGAGTCGGTGGGGAAGGGAATTGAGGGGAAGGGAGTCGGTGGTGGGAGGTTTCCTTAGGATGAAGGAAAGAAATGGATAGGGGCTGATGTGAATGAAAGGAGGCGGTGATGGCCTCTATTTATAGGGGTCATCCCGTCTCCAGTTGGACGACTCGTTCCCCGACGAAAAGATTCCCCTCCGGTAACGAGTTTCGATTTTAGATTTTAAAGTGTCTACGGTATCCAAATAAAATATCGAACTCAACGATATAGGTTAAAGAATTTTCGAAATGGGTTTGATGGCTCAAAGAATTTTAAAGGAACGAAAAGGATCGAAATGGACAAAAGGTGACGCGGGTTTTCTTAACCGTTTATCCGAAAAATGTCTAACTTCTTTTATAAATCTTTTATGTCAAAACTAGATTGAAGGTACTAACATTATATATTTAGAATTTTTATTGAGCTAAATATAATATTTTAGTTAATAAATTTTAATTAAATTAATATTCTAAAATTCTTTTATTAAATATTTTAAATTACTAAAATCTAAAAAGCTTTTATTTATGAAACATTTTGTCAATTCTAATTATTTAGACTTAGGAAAACTTATTTTAATAAGGAATTCTATTTTCTATTTAATGTTTAGAGAATTTTAATTAAATAAATTCCTAAATCTTTTATTTAAGAAATCCCAATAAGTTTACTCTACTTTCTAATTAAAGACTTTTATTTAATCTAAAAATTTTATTTGGGAAATATTAATTTACTAACAAAATTTAATATATTTAACTATTTTCTTTTATTTAAAAATCCGGGTTATTACAGTACTACGTTTTCAACTATAATTTTGTTTATTTCAATTATCTAATTTGACCTTCAATATTTCTCTTCCTAGAATGAACTAAATTGTATCTCATGAATGATAGAAATTGCACGACACAAGGATGTGAAACCTTAGAAAGAGAAATGGATATATAGAGATAAAGAAAGCATGAACTTTAAAATTATACATGGTTTCTAAGAAGAGAGAAATACTGATAACAATACGTGGTGGCGTATGAAAAATAATAAATTATTATTAATAAAAAAAAGATTTATGATAAATCACAGAGAAATTATAGCAAAGGTAAAATTGGAATTGTGTATTGCGAGAAGAGTAAGGGAATAAATTAAAGTGTGAGAAGCGATTGAAAGTTATTTTTTCGACGGCATCCAACAATCTCCTCCTAATCGGCTCCTAAGCATGCATGAGAGAGGAGTTATCAAATGAAATTCTCTAATTTCAAATCCAACTCCGCATGCACAAAATGAATCTTCTCCGCAGCACAGAATGAAAAGAGGAATAAATCTGGAAGATCAATTTCTTATGAATTGTCCATACACCGTCGTTGTTCAACCGTTCCTCGAATTTGAAAATTATTTTGGATCATGCCGCTCGAGAGAAATAATATATTCACGTAGATGCTATCAATCACCATCATAGGCATGTGTTTCTTCGATCAATCGACATGTTGGGCAGAAATATATATATACAGAATGTAAATAGAAGTGGTTTACGATGCAAAAGGGTGTTTGACGAAGGGGTTTCACCGTTTCACATCGAGCGGTTCCATCACTATTTTCTAATATATCGTTTTTTAGTTTGTAAATATTTATTTATTAATTTTATTTATGTTTTAAAACTAAATTTAATTAATAATATTTAATTTTTGAAATGACAAAAATATCCCTTTATTTAAAAGTGAAAATACCAAAATACCCTTTGTATTTTGTTTTTATATAGTATATAGATAAGGGGTTTTCATATTTCAAGATAAGATTTAATTTCAAACTCATTTCTCCTCATTTTCTCTCTCCTTTTCATTATCTTTATCCCTCAATAATAATAATTAATGTTTGTCTCTTCTTCCAAAATGACTTTCGAATTTTAAAGTATATATATAAATAAAGGATTGTTAAAATTTCTTAATTCCTATGCATGAACTGAAAATCTTATAAAAAAATGGAGAGAGTATACACCTTTATTGTATTGTTTCTACAATGTACAATTAGTATAAAATAATAAAAACATAGTATTCAGTGAAATGAAGATGATAGTATTAATTTGAGGAAATTCGAACGAAGGGTGATTGTTAGCAAAAATGTGATATTCACACAAGCATCCCTCACAACACACCAACTCCAATATCAACATTTAATTTCGTTTTTAACTTTACAAAAATCTTATATCTCACTCCAAAATCGACATTTAATTTCGTTTTTAACTTTACAAAAATCCCATATCTCTTGTTTTTGGTTGGTAGTACATTTATACATACCATATTTAGTTATTTATACTTTTCGTTCTATCACAAAACTTGAGCATATGTCATGTTCTATTCCTTGCTCATAGAATCTCTACATTCTTTTAAAGATTCTAATCGACTGAAACTGCTCATAATTTTATGTTTTACCAGCAATTACAATTTACAACTACACATAATTTTTCATATGGGATTTTATCATATGATTCAGTGAAAATTCTTTTTTTAAGATTCTGATCAACTGAAATTGCAATCATGTTTGATTACAAAAATAAAAATGAAAACATTGCCCAATCCAATAGTCAAGACTTTTGTTTTCCAAATTCAAAAAACAAAATAGTAGTAATAAATCAATTTTTTCTTATAAAAGTAAAAGCATTGAGAATGGAATGGGGAAAAAGGAGATAAACATTGAAAGGCGTTCCTTCAGAGAAATAATTTAATTTGATATCAATCACAAGATATTCAGCATTAGCATGGTTGTAAACATCACCAGGAACACCAACAAAATCAAAACAAAAAAACAAAAAAAAAAAAATCTTGAAAAAAAGAAAAGGAGAAAAAAAGGATTGAATCGAATGGAATGGAGGGAAGCTCAGATAGAAAAGAGAAAGGTATAATTCCCAGACCTTAACACAAAGAAAGGTCTCGTAATGAGCTGGGATAGTCATCTAATCATCACCGCTATCACCTTCCATCATTATAACAAAACAAACATAATAAACACACACACACAGAGATTAGAGAGAGAGAGAGAGAGAGAGGCGGAGGCGCGATTCGCTTGAAAACGATGAAGTCGACTGCTGTGTGAAGTTTGCGAGGGTGTTAAATAATGAGAGGAATTTAGGGTTTCGAATTTCTAATCGTAAATGGGCTTTTCAATTGGGGCCTTTTCTTATTCGGCCCTTTTTGTCCAGAAATGGAAAAATTCTACATTTTTCATTTATTTATTTAACTCTAATTATAAAATTCAATTTAATTTAAATGGAGTAGAATTTTTTATTAAATAAATTTGTCAATAATCGTGCTCAATGAATATAAAACCCCTTCCCTTATAAAAATGATATGCTAGTCACCTTATGGTGGACGCTTTCGTTATTTTTTCATTTCGACATTATTTTGTTTGATTTTTTCAATTGTAATATATTCTAATGTCTCATTAATTAATATTAAAATCATTAAAGCAACAAAAGGTATAAATATCAATGTTCGATTTGTACTTTTTTCCTTTTAAGTTCATAAAATGAATAACAAAATAAATCGAGCTATGATAATTATACTTTTTGTTGATTTAATGATTTCAATATTAATTTATAAGGTATTAGAATATATTACGATTAAAAAAATCGAACAAAATAACGTCGAACACGAAGATGACTAGCATATAACTTCTCCAAAGCACTATATAGTTTGTAGCGAATTATAGTAATTTAAGTTCTCCAACGTAATCATACAGCTATGACCCCTAACAAGGTGAGAGTGTGCATAATATGTCATTGACTGAAGGGGCTCGTTTATTTATTTTGAGCTGAGATAGTTCGAGGCTCGAGTTCTCTTTGATTTTTGTCGAGACGATTTATGTATATACAACTCATCTACACCCAAAAATTCTCTGTTTCTATTAAAATAAAAGGTTCCAAGTCTCAACTTAAATAATTTGTTTCGAAAAAAGTTGTATCAATCGGTATATTTCACTTACACTACGACTATGACTGTGCGTACATTATAATCACACGTCCAAAAAAAAAAGAAAAAAAAAAGACATTAGAACTAATTATATGCAACATTTAGACGGGGTAGTTGCATTTATTTTGATCTAATCTCAATGCCTTCAATAACAAGCCCTCCTTTGAGATGGTCTCCCTTAACTTCTCTCAACTCCATCACCACCTCTTTCTCATTCTCATGTGTGTAGAATTCTCCTAACTTCACCTCCGACCACCCGTCTCCCCGGTCACGAACCCCATCCCCACCGTCCACCGATTCATCGCTAACCAACCAGATCGTGCCACGTGTGATGCAGCTCCCCAACCTGAGCGATACCTCAACCGGCAGCACGTCCAAACCGAAAGCGCGATTGGCGATTTGAAAAACGAGGTATGCAACGTAAGTCGTGTTTGGAGAAAGCGCTTTGCTGCTCATTCTCGCTTTTATGTCTAGCCATGATACCATTACGAGCTCTACCGATTCGGGAAATCTAAATAATAATAATAATAATAATAATAATAATAATAATAATAATAATAATAATAATAATAATAAAAGTCTTGAATTATTTAAGAAATTAATTAATTAATATTTAATAGGAGCAATGCTTTCCTATTCATGATAACATATTAACATACGTACTTAATATGCTCAAAGGTAATGTGATTTAATAAAAATGTCAGTATATTAATTTTTTTGTATATAATCAAAGTCTAACGAAAAGTTCAAACCCTAAATGAAAAAATCGTGACGTATTTATTAGACGTTATTGACATGCTTAATATGCACAAAGTACGTAGGAAGTAACATAGAAAAGAAAACGGAAACCAGTGAGTTAATATTAATGTATAAGAACCTGGAGTGGAGTAAGTGTTTCCAGCACCAATAGAGAGGATCGGAGGACCATGCAATTGAAAATTCTCTTGCACTCAACATGTAACATTTCTTGCTTGTGTATTTGTCCACCCAAAATGCCTGCATATATATATGCCACCAACCCCGAAAACAATACTCATTTCGTTTCGTTTTAAATGACACATTTCTTCAACATATATATACGAGCATAAAATATTATAACGTTAACGTGTCATGTTAAACGGGATAGAATAAAAATAAAATATTTTTCAGTTTCAATTTAATTTTGACTTTGAGCGTATATAGCACAAGTATATACTTCTTCCTCTGTCCCATAGATAAGTTCTCGTTTCTTTTTGACATCGACCCACGTATAAAATGTAAAACTGTGCATGATAGGGTTCATGCCTTTTGAAGTTTTTTAACCTTTTTCTAAAAACAAATAATTTCCTCTATAATCTACGAACAACTCAATCAGAAAACACATGCATGAAGGGAGTATATAATTTTAAATGATCTAAGATTAATTTGTAAGATTTTAGTTAATGAATCTGAGACCTTTTTATCTCCATGGATGAGAATTGGAGTGGAGGAGAGCATCCTAAACAACTCCTTTTTGGAAGATACTTTCGACACCAAGTCGTCAGAAATGATCTCCGGATAATCGGACGGCACGAATTTGTCCCATACGACGTCGGAATCCGCTGCGTCCCGGAAAGCACGGGAGACTAGCGACGAGCGGCATGCGTCGCGGGGAGACGTAAAAGAAATGACGAGCGAAAGGCATTCCGTCGGCAACGACTCCGACATCGACGTCATCTTCGTCTCACTCTCTCTCTCTCTCTTAGATCATGGTTTAAATAAAAGCGCGAATGAGGACACTTTGGGATCATGTACCCGGTGGAATTTCGTGATCCACAATTGGTAATTTCATCTCAACCATTGATGTGATGTCGTAATTAATTTTTGCGTCAAGTCAATATTTATATACGTCGCTTTTAATTTAATTAGTTCACTTTGCTTTTAACATAGTAATTAATTAAGAAAAGCAGAAATAGAAGGTTTCCAAAGGTATTTTTGTCTGTAAATTTATTTTCTTTTTATGAAAATGGACTAATAAATAGGATATACGAAAGAGAAAATATGGACTGATAGAGTGAGACAAAGGGAGCTGCAAAAGAACATCTCGGAGTCGTCGTAAAAAAGATTTGACTAAAGTTTTACAACTCGAATGTTTTTGAAGATTTACAGCATGCATGTTCATATATTCTAAGATAGGATTTAACAAAATTCATAGGCTAAGGAGCCTAAATATCTTAATGAATTCAACTTGATTACAGTAATGTATTGGATTAGGTAGTAATAAATTAGGTGTAACAAACCTAATTACCAGAATAATGTGTGGGCAGAGATAATTAGGCTAGTGTTTAGGCAATTAAATTCGTAATGGTGCACCACTAATACTCTGGCGGTCTACTTCACTTCCCAACTTTTTTGAGCTACCTCACTTAGGTATACGATTATGACCACGAATTAGTAAGTATACTTCCTCCGTCCATGATTTTTAGGGCCTCAAGGATTTGATACGGAGTTTAATTATAGTGATATGTGTCCATAATATTTTATATATTAAAGTGATGTTTAAAGATTAATATAATTTTGGACAGTCTATTGCCTAAGACCATCTCCAACCCTATACTCTATTTTGCAGTATGCTACACTTCAAAATGCAGTATGACATACTCTATTTTAGAAATCCATTCCAACCACGTGCTTTATATACATACTCTATTCGTAGTTTTTCTTTTATTTTACATAATTGACATTTCCTAATGTATCATAAATATTGAATAATTAATAAAATTGTATTTTTTTTTTAAGAAAATAAAATTGTATCTTAAATAATACTACAATTTAAGTATATTGTGGATTGTTAATTTTTTATTTATATAAAATTAAATACGTTAAATTAAATAAAAATTATAAATTTTAGTTATAAATAAAATATAAAATACAATAAATTATAAATCAAATTATATTAATGAAATTTAGTTAAATTATTATTTTTATAGTTTAATATTGTTCAAATAGTGAAAATAGAGTATGAAGTATTGAACAACAAAACTCCATATATATAGAGTTTTACTGTTCAATACTCTATACTTTTGCCATAAAATAGAGTACGGTTGGAACGTCCTCCGTACTTCAAAATGACATTTTAAAGCATGGGTTGAAGATGCTCTAAAGATCATAAAGATTGCAGACGAATGAAAAAGGGAAAGGACTCTAAAGATTATAAATGGATGACGTATTATTAAGGATAATACTATTTCCTCAGTATTAACTCTTTTGACATTTCTTAAAATTTACAAGTATTCTATTGGGGTTCATCACAAAAGGAAAGGAATAACGATTATTTAAAAAAAAAAGTACGAATTATCTCTAGGTTCTGATCCTACAAAATATTCTCTCCATTTCGCTCCATTCGTGCCAACACTGCCAAGAAAAATAGGGCGGAGCACAACAATGAAACAACGTCAAACTCGGTGACACGCTTGAGATCTCAAAAAATGTGGGTGCAAAAGAATGAACAACACTTTGATTAGCTCTCCCAAGAAAACTTTGAAATGTTACAAAAGTTCATAGAAGAGGCTGAAGCAACATCTAAACTGGTTGCCTGAGATCAAATTGGTAAGAGAATCTTTCACTGTTTCACATACAAGGGATCAAAGGAAAGATGTAGTGTATACATTATATATAATAATACTACTACTACTATATACAAAGAATGGCACTAACTACTACATGCTCTATTATACATCTCTGTACCTGATGATTTTCCTTTGGAACAACCCACATACAGGTAGCTGCTCGACTCGAAATCCCCACCCTTGTTTGCAGAAACTTAACTTTCGGGATGAACTAGCCCCACGAAGCTCTGCGTTGGAACCTCTACAAATAAACGGGAGGTCCGCTTTCTGATCTGAGTTTATTATTCTCTTAAAGTGTTAGGAAGGTTTTGAATTGTCCGTATTTCTATCTAGTTCGAGTAAAGGTTGTAGACTTCTCTCCACCATGCAACTTTGCAACTTCATTTCCTCGACAACCATGGACATTGCAAGCTTGCACGATTCCTCATCCCTGAATGCCAGAGTCCACCTTCCATCAACCAAAGCTTTGGATTTTACTTTGCCGTGGGCAGTATACGTGGCAGTGTCTGTAAATGGGAATGAAGATGGACGGATCCGAAGGTGCAGCCACCTTAAATGTTTTTCATCTATTCTTGGCTGAAAGGGCAAAGTAAGAGTGTGAATATGGATCTAATCAGCTACCATGTTCTTGAAACTCAATAATCTTTTGTTAGGTAAGAAAACAGTATGTCCTAGGTGGAGGCAATTTCGCAAATAGATATAATATGAAGTACGTAATTCGTCAATAAAAGCACAAAGATGCAACTTGCAAAGCTGCTCAGATATGTGCATTCCCGTGTCCTGACATATCTACAGATCCATCCAAGTTCTATATGCCTTCGGTAATACGACAACGGAACACTTTTATATTGTTTCATGTATTCACAATCCTAAGTCTTTTAAGTGAACAGGGTTCAGCGATAGTTTCTCACAATGATTCATCCATAAACTGACTTTTAATGGTGTGTAAGTGGGTTAGCAAATTAATTTGAAATCACATTGATAACTTTTTTGAGATCATAACAACTCACATTGCATCCAGCCAATGGTGCAACAACTCGTACCAACCCTCGCCCTGTTTTGCCAAGTGACTCCTCCACAAGGACAAGCCAACCGGAGCTACCCACTGAGAGAGCTAAAAATTGGAAATGGCGTTCTTTGCCTCTTTCAAATGCGATACGACAAGGGACACCATCCACTGTAGATATGCAGAAAACCAGGCCAATCAGAAGAAACCAAGTGAAATCAAAGCCTGGATTGAACTCAATTATTCACATGCATGTTCAGTCTTCAGAGTAAGCCTATTGAAGCTTCTGGGAATGTAAAATCAAGAATAATGAAAGAAAGGCAGAAATTAGTTACACCGCAAATGCAACTGAAATCTGAATTTACCAAGATTTATTTCTGTATGTAGTTTCAGTTCTGGAAGATTTAAACCAGCATTCTTTGCTCTGGACTTTTCCGGATAATCAACAACAGAGAATACAGGAGGTTGATCTGGCAAAACTCTACCAAGCGAGAAAATATGGAGATGGTGAAGCAGTGCGAACACCTATGGAGATGAGAACATCGTCAATAATTACAGTGATTGATTGTCTACAGAAGAGCATACAACTACAGGCACTTGGTCTAGATATTACAGAGCACTGTTTTCATGCAACAATGCCGTATAAACTTCATTTTCACTATAAAATTAAAATATCATAACTGAAGACAACCTTCACTGTCTCACACATTCTCTCTCCAGCAGCAAATGAGGATTCAGATGATGCTTGCTCTGTCAGATAGAAGAATAAGAATAAGACTTATGTTACAAAAAATGTTTTCAGATCATTCATGCAGAGAGGAGAGAGAGACCGTCAGAAGCAGACTTGTATGGCGGCAATAGGATAGACTTTGGATCTTTTCGTGGAGAAGATGCCTCAATTGCTGAAGGTATTGATTCTTTCCATAAGTTACTAGCCACATGATTCAGCAATGCATTATAAGATCGATTGAAAAGGAAAAGAGATAAAAATGCATACCTCTTTTGCACTTTCTCCACTCATCACAAATAACTGTCAATAAAAGATCCGACCAAGTTCCTCTAGTCTCCTCTAGAACACGAGTAGTGCAATGGCGAAAGGAATCCTACAGAAAAAGACTTTGTCATTCTATGCTTCACTTGCTGAAAGTTTTTACTTATAATTAGAGGAGTAGATGGATTGATTAGTGAATGCCTCATTTTGATTTCAGCATATCCTAAGGAGGATAACAATATCCTAAGAGATAGTGACCTCAACAGAGCACAGATGATATCAACATTATTAGAGATCCTCCAGATATATATTTTTTTCATCATCACTGAGTAGCCTCTTAGTTAGTGTGATGGATACATTTTGTTTTTCAGAATCAAGAATTCAGTTTATTCGTTTTTAGTTTGTTTTATTTGATCAGTGTTGGAGTCTTTTATTCTAACTAGTATCGGACTATGGGCTCTTTCATAGTTTATTTATATAGAGAGGCCCTTTCCTGAAGTCTCATAAAAGAGATTTGTCTATGAAGCTAAAGTTATAAGAGTTCTCTAGGTAGCCTCAGAAGAAGTCTAGGAAGCTAAGCTTATAAAAGAAGTCTCCCCTCAATAGAAGGCTAGTCTATGATTATGACCAGTTTCATATTCACCGCTTCACTCTCGGACCAATAGCATTCTTGTCTTCTGATTGTCGTCTTCTGGGCAGAAGAATATGTTATTTCTTCCTTAGTTATTAGTAATATAATTCCTTCGGGGTCTGGCTATTCATTCCCTTTCCTCTATCAGATAGTATCACATATTAACTTTTTTTAGTTTGCATGTAAGCAATTCTGAAGTCAATTAAACTTCCAAACTATTAGGCTAGGGACGTCCATCTGTAAGCAATATTTAGTTTGCTAGTAAATAATGTTACTTACTGTGAGTAATACAAGATGATGGCTGTTAAACTCTGCCTCACTGTAAGGTAACAACTGCCGCAAAAGCCAACCGCCATCCCACAGTGTTTCTGCAGAGATATTTGATCTGCAGAAGAGACTGACCAGCGAATCAAGTACCTAGAAGGGAGAATAATAATAGGTCAAAAGGAGCTTGGGAAAGAAAAACATGAAACAAATAATAACCCCTTAAGATTAAAAACAATATACATATTATTTTCTGGGATGTAAAAGTACATACCTGAAATCTATGCACATGAGGACTTGCTCCAACCTCTGGGCGTGCACATGAAACCCCAGCATACTCCTGCTTATTGAAATGAGGTCAAATAAGTTCTATTACTCATATTTAGATCGACCATCATTTTGCTCGTATCCAATGTTTGCAGATCCACTTGGATCGAAAAGCAACTAACAATAACAGGAAGCATCTCTGAAATTAAATTTATCACCAAATGATGATTTCAAACTGCTGGCTAGCCATGGTATTTCAGAAGTTGATTATTTAGGCTTCTCTTAATGTCAATAGATGAATCTAGAGTCGAGTTAATGGAAATGGTAAACCCACGAGTATTTTTTTCACATTTTAAGAAATACATGAAAATTACCGTTGCCGTTGACCCATGAGATGTCAGACCTTATAAAACTAGAAGTCATAGTAAAAAAGAAGAGATGATGGAAAAATAATGTCTAAAATTAACTGGAAAATATTTTCCATCAACGAATAGCAAAACACGAGAAAGCAGAGCTGCTCATATGCACCAAGAAAGTCAGGATGCAGTCACTAAATCCAGGCATAAGAGGAAGAAGAAAGACAAAACTATCTCTCTTTAAAAAAAGTTTTAACTCATTTGTCCAATATCGAAGGTATTAATGCAGGAAATCTATGAACAAGTTGAACAGTGTAAAGTAGATATAGAAGCTAATATACCTTTAACTTTTGCAGATAGATATCAAGCTCACTACAGATGCCATCTTTAACACCAGTACCTTCTGAGGAGAAAAGTTGCTCATCTCCAGAATCCTCCCCAACTAAAGCTTGCTGTAGGCACACAACAAAATAGGCGTTATTGAAATGTGTATATCATGTAGAAGATGATATGTCGGCTTCATACTCTACATTACCAAGAGTAACTCAAATAAAATACAGAGCAGGCAGCTGCACTTATTCAGCCGGGGTAGAACTTACTAGGACCTCTCACTATCTCAGAGTACTGGAAAACAAAGAGATTCAGTGTAGGGTGCCAAATTTAGAGAAAACTTTTGAACAGTTCAAAAACTCCAGTACCACCACTAGAACATGAATTCACAGTTTTACCCACTATATCCTTTTATATCATATGAGTTAGTATAAGAAACACGTGGGACTCCAATCAGCAATGTGTGATCCAGAATATAACACTTGACTATCCTTATTTCTTGCCTCATCCAAGCAAAAATCTTTGTATATCATCAAACATCAATATCAAACTTTTAAAATACATTTTTTAAAAAGAGAAAGGCATATTAAAGCTTGCTCAAATTTCTACAGACATTTAGATAAGGATCGGAAAACCTTAAGTGTAACCTCCCTTCACATAATGATTCCAGTTGAACATTATTTGTGAACTTTCCAAATTAGTGGAATATAGAATATAACATTCAACCACAGGCACATACCAGCAGCTTCTTCTTATGTTGTTTGCGTTGCGGAAGTATGCCAAGGGCATCAACCATTGACTCATCTAGTTCTGCAAATGCATAGATTAACTCTGTAAATTGCACATGAGGTTTATCAGCTAATAGCTAGAGAATATGTGCTTTATGACCTTTAGTTTGCAATAGTGTTGCTAGAACATTTAAGGATCCTGAAACTTGAATTTCATCTCCATTGACGACAAATGACAGCAAAGCTTCCCTGTACAATGTACAATAAACATGATGGACTTTTAATCAGCAAAAGTACAACAAAATTGGCTTATCTTTTGTCTGTCAGAAAGGCAAACAATAAATTTAGTCTAATAACCAGGAAACTTGTCCACAAATAAAAGGGCTACTCATCCCACCTTATTGACCTAACAATCAGTAATAGGAACAGTACAGAAAATATTTCAAAAGCATCATGGCGCAGCAAATATATTCCATGGTTATCTGGAGATGACAAGTAAAATAATGCTATGAAAGAAAAAGGGACGGCAGGCAACAGTAAGTCATGTGATCTATGAATACATGCCATTGATGTGCACTCATAAAACAGTTGAAATGATTCAGTCCCATAAGGGATGGAGTCAGAGGGGATCACCATACTCTTGTGCACTATGCTACTTGATAGTTACACGACCATCTCCCTGTAATGAATATGGTCTCATTATTAAATGGTAGAAGACTACAGCAGAATCCTGTTCGATTGTATTATGCTTGTAAATAGGTTTTGGATACCCAGTAGCTGTCGGACATTTAAAACTCAACCGGAGAGCTAACAAGATATCATTAATCTTTATCAACAAAGTCTATTCCAATGAAAGAGCTGCTAAGCAACCAAATGCAAGAATGCATTAAGGAAAAACAAAAGTTGTTAATTACTCCCTCCGTACACAAAGAATTTGATGAACACTTTGTTGAACGGATTATAGTAAAAACATTGATGTATGGTTGGTAAGTGTTTTAAGGAAGGGTGTGGGGACCATTAGAGAGAAAGTAGAATAAAAAACCTATTGGATATTTTTGTAAATAATGAAAAGAAGGGTTTAGAATATAAACGGGTGTGGGGTCCATGTACCAAAGTGGAAGTATCACTCTCTTTTTGGATGGCCAAAACGGAAGGAGTATCGAATTCTTTGGGGGCAGAGGAAGTATTAAATAAAATAATTACGCGTGAGAAATATGATTTAATACCTCGGAGCAACTCTCATGCTGCCACAGTTATGATCATCTGAACTGTGCGGTCGAAGGTTTTCAGACAAACTAGATATGAGGTTGTTGACTTGCAAGCTTTCAGTATCAGGTTC
Organism: Thymus mandschuricus; assembly: GCA_029379335.1. Lineage (NCBI taxonomy): Eukaryota > Viridiplantae > Streptophyta > Magnoliopsida > Lamiales > Lamiaceae > Thymus > Thymus mandschuricus. The sequence goes on from CM057072.1 coordinate 7,341,843, forward strand.
AATACTATGATTGTTTGCATCTTCCTTTTGGCTTGGTACATCTGACGAAACATGGCCCAACAGGTTACCATTGAGCATAGCTTCAGAACCTTCAGGAAAGATCTCTGGATAACACAGCAGTGAAGCAGCAACTGTATTTGCCAGATCTTTGATTTTGACTATGCGCAAAATGCAACAAAGTAAATATAAAGAAGTCACAGCCCCAAGACTTGGTTCCTGAATGTACACGACTCAGGTAGTTACTAAAATGGTAATGTAGATCCAACAAACCGGTAAACAACCAAATAAAGTGACCAAAACAATTTTTGAAGTTGTAGAGAATATTAACACAAGCATGTGAATTAGGGCAAACAAATAAAACACATGAGAATGCACCTTGACTGCTTCAGTCCTAAATGATGGGAGAATCAATGGAAATATCAGAAGCCTCAAAACCTTGTCCATTATTAACCTCCCAACATCAGGGATTCCAGCAGAAACGACATCACTAAAATAATAGAGATTGTCTTCAATCTCGTCAACAGCAGAAAGAATAGAAGACGCTGATTCTGCACTTGTGCTCCTATACAAGAAATAACTGTTCGTTTAAGCAACAAATAAAAAATCACATCAGATAGAAGTACGATATTTTCCAACTTACTTTTTAGCATTTGAAACAACTAAGTTCAAATGGATACACTGATCTCGGAAAAAATTGATCAAATTCAAAAAATAATCTGCGTGCGGCGCCTTGGATACAAACCTATTTACAGCATCATCTCCAACTGCAATCAGTCACAGGTTGTCAGTTAAATACATAGGGTTAGATGTGTTAAACCATTTTGGTTAAGAAGCCAAGAGTTATAAAGCAAAACTTACCATGATAGACATTAAGGGTTAAAGCACGAACAGCAGTTCGGATCATACTTTCTTCATGGAAGGCAAACCGTATTGCCTCAACATAAAGAGGGAAATCTACTACTTCATCCTAAAACCAATAGGAAGCAAAGGGAAAAAGAACAAAGATAAATGACATATGTGAAAGCAGTGCATATTTTTTCATCCTAAAGGTCTTGCTATATATTACTAAAATAAAAAATGGCACATGTTACCAGCATCTTTTTCCTTATCTCGACAAATACAATCTTTGACTTTGAGAATTATGAGAAATTGATGTAGAATGATTAGTTAGCTTCAATCTGAAGAGTCCTCTGACATTCTCTACTAAATTCTACTAAACAGATATAAGACTCTTAAAGTCAGTTTGCTAAGCTGGTTAATCATACAGGAAGTCCTGTGGTAATCCAAAATTTTCCAAAGGACATTCTCTTGTCAAGCAAGATACTTATAAATCGTTTTTTTGTCCCTTTCAAGTTCTTAAGCTGAAGAAGGCCAGGGTGATTTCATAAGTATTAATTACACATACTCCACCATTATAAAAAAAACAATGCAGTTATGTAGCCCTGTCCCATTTCTAGGACATAAATTTCTTCAAGGTTTACTAAACTATTCAGTCGAACAAACTCAAATTACCAGTTGTCTTAGCTAATTCTAAATTTATAATGCTACAATTGATTAGTAATCTTCTCCAGCTTCTGCACAGATGCCCCTAGACTGGCCTTTCTCTTTATATACTTCCACCGAGAGATCAAATTAGAAGGTTACATAATCAATGAACTTAGGATAATAACAGAAAGGAAAGCTTCTAACATTGTCAACAATGGAACCCATTGAATGCATTGCCAGGATGACTGCCGCAAACATCAAAGGTACTCAAGTAACTACTATGTGTGTGTGTGTGTGTGTTCAACTCATTAAGAAAAAGAGTGAAGTGTTAGTTTTATTCAACTTTTTCAGATATAATGAGCTCAAGAACGAAAGAGGTGACTGGCACAGCACGTCAAAGTGTCAGGTTGAAGATATGCTCATTTTAAGTCTTAGCAACAATCTACTATTATACCAAATGACAACGACTGAGTTACAGGGGAGGTACTCAGACAATAAAACAGATAGCAGAATAAATAAGAACACAAACTTACATTTTCTGTCTTAACTAGGAGAGAAATTGTATCCTTGTTCAACTTCCCACTTATTGCTCTACTCAATCCAAATGCAGTTGCAAAACCAGATTTGGAAGTCAGAAATCAAAAGTGATATACAAAGTGGTGGGGAGAAAAGTAGGAAATAACAAAGGATTGCAAGAGACAGCTAATTCTATCACAAACCTCAGGAAGGATATGTAGTAAGACAACAACTCTTCATTTCTGAAGTCAAAAGGGTACGCTATTAGGTAGTTAACATGTTCATTGCTAAACATATAGTCTGCACAATTTGCCAAGGAAAACATCTTAGCGGATCATGAGGTAGACAGACTTGGAAAAAAAGAGCTGCTTTAGATCCAATTTTATGATGACTCACATATAGAATGTTCACTTTTCAGGTTCTGGATCATTATGCTCATTGTCTGCAATAGCTGGCGTGAAACAATCAGAGATTTACATATTCTTAGTATACGTACAAACTCTCCCATGACCTGTTTCTCCATGAAAAACCTGAGAGGAACCAAAGAGATAGGAATTCCATTAAAAAGGAAATAGATTCGAGTTTATGAGCATATATGAGCTTATCAAACGCATAATGGATTGAAGCCGCACTCGAAATAGGCAGCATCATGCTGGTCACCATAGGTTATCAACTCTGCAATAGATCTCAAAGCCTCAATCACAAAGTCCTGGGAATGCACCACGTGATAAGAACAGAGTCCAGAACACCAATATATTTAGTTAATCAGGATAATGAGAAAATAACTTACTTTGTTGACCTCATTTACAACTTGAACTTTTATAAGTTGATCAACGATGAATCTTGAAAAAGAACAAGCAGAAAGAGAGAAAAGAGTCAGAAATTTGAGAGCGAAAGATCTGTGTTGCATTTGAGTAAATACAACACATAGCAAATGGTACCAAAGATAATACGAGAAGCAACAAAAATACATCTTTTAATCCCATAGGATGATTGCATAGTAAGTTTGGTTGGTTGAAAACTTGAAATTATTGAAAATGATACAACCAAATGATTTTAATCAAACTCTACATACACTTATTTCATGATATATCACTCTTAGTTATGACTCCCTGTCTAGTATCCAAGCTTCCCACGATCAATAATTACAAGTAAAGTGTCAACATGATTATACCCAGTCGTATCTTCTAAAATGTCTCAAAGAAGTACAATTCCTTCGATCCCTGGTGGGAGCGAATTGGGGAGATATAAGGTGGCTTGGAGATTTTCTTGGAGTATTTGGGAGCTAGGCGTACTAACATCTAATCTAACATCTAACATTTGCCCAATCAAAAAAAAAAAAAACCAGTTCATATTTTCTTATTCCTTGAAACAAATAAGAAATGCCCTAATGCATAAATAACAGTTAGGCAATAGAAACCTGAGTCGAATACCCTCGATAAAGAACTTAGAATTTTTACGCTTCTGGAGGGTCTTGTACAAAATATCCAAACCACTAGGCATTAGGAAAGCTCAAAACCTCTAATTTGCTAAGTCAAGGACACACACAAGGAGGCAGTAAATATAAGGTTTTCATACTACACTACTTGCAATGGTTTGGAGAAAAATGGCTTTCTCATCCCTCGAAGAACAAACTACATCCATCTATCAACCCCTTCTTATAAGGATGATTTTCACAATTGCAGGACGTTTTGGTCCCTCAAAAGCAAAAAGGTCACTTTGGGAAAGAACTTTAATTTTCTGCTCAATCAAAAGCTTTAATCACTCGAGCAACGGAGGATTGAATGTGGAGAATCCGACACAGGTTTCCATGCGATGTCCTTATAATCAGATTCCATGCAATTATCATAATCTTCATATAAGAAGGCCAATAAGATTATCTGTCTATCACCTCCAGATGATTGTCAACAATCAAACTAATGTCAAGGGTGAAAACAGGGAGCAGCAGGATTCATCAGAAATGACATGCCTGCTAAAAATAAAGGCAGAAAAAAATGACCCAGGGCAAGAGCCAAGAGACATCCATCACTGATATGAGGTTCATTTAAATCAAGTCAGAATACAAATTAAGAAGGTAGTACTTCTACATATCTTGTCTCCATGTTACCAGCATAGCAAAAATGTCAAGTGACACATTACCTAGAGAGGAAAATATTATCCACCAAACGTGCAACCATGAGCGCACGACTTGGTTAACTCATCCCTAAGATTTCATGCTACACCGTGATCTAGACCATAAATAGTAGAACAAGCAGTGCCTTCATCTAGTGACTCAGTCTTCTCAGTGGATCAGTCCATGATCATATAGACACATGCCAACCCGGTTTTCCAATAACACATGAGCACCACCCATTTCAAGCATCGAGCATTGGTCTAATTTTCTCCCCTGCCCCAGGGGGGACCATTGATCAACGTATGGACTAAGTGGTTTCTATGATTGAATGATTTGAATCTCTCAACTTTGTAATGTGAATAAACTTCTTATATCTAACAGACAACTCATTCACCAGTGAAACATCAGACGAATGAACCAAATTATAGAGAAAGAATAGAATTTATTATGTCAATAATTGATGAAGCTGATTCGAAAGACTCATTCCGGTTCCGTTCCAATTGCAGCTCGAGGACAGCAGGAATAACAAAGAAACTAGACTCAGACAACACTCCTTCACTAAATCGAGACGACATATACTAAGAATCAACAACTCACACCTGATCCTTCACTCCAGCCAAAACTTCAAACACACAGACTAAACTACTCCTCTCACTCAGGTTCCGATCCATTTGCAACCGAACACGAAGTAATCACCAATAAATCCAGAAATCACATAAGAAAAAAACTGTGATAAACAAATGCAGCATATACAGAACTACCTGAGTTCATCCAACGAAAATCTATCCCGTGATCGCCAAAAGTTAAACCACATCCTTTTAAGAGCTCGCGATCACCGATTCCTTGTCCGCGGCATCAAAATTCATCCTCGGAAAACACTGCAAAAACCAGCCATCAAAGTGTGCTCGAGCAAAGCTAGATGACAATGGCACGCAATCGTCGAAGTGTTGGCGCGGAGAGAGGGTTAGGGTTTGCGATTGCTTCCACCGGCGAGAAGCAATGAATCGAATCGGATCAATCAAATTCAAAGGGGAAGGGGGAATATCCGGACAGAGAGGGCGATGACGGGATGGGGATCAGAGATGAGCAAATCTGGTACCGGGTCGGGTCTATATCAGGATTCCGGGTCGGATCCTGATGTCGACGAGTTAAATCGACTTTGAGGCGTCCCTCCCACCTTGTGTCAAAGGTTGTGCCTTAACTTAGAGCATCTCCAAGAGCACACTAAAATAGTGGTGAACACTATTTTAGTGCAGAGTTTTGCTCCAAAAGTCCGCACTAAAATAGCGAAATTATAGTGCAATGAACAGTGTTCCCCTAAATATAGAGTAACACTATTCACTGCACTATAATTTTGTGTTCATCATTTTGTGCTCGTGTTTGTTTGCGATTTTTATTTGTGGTGTAGTATTTCAATTTAGTTTGTTTTGTTGTATGAGTAATAATTTTATTTTTTTCTTTTCACAATTTAATTTGATATATGCTTATGTGTTTTGTGTGTATCAAATTTTTTTAATTATTTTTTTTTTGTTCTTTTCACAATTTATCGTATGTTACTTGTAATAATTTAACTAATTTTTCTCTTCTTTTAAATTCTATGTATAATTTACGTGTGATATAAATATATATACAAAATGATTGTATAAATTAATGAAACAAAATATAAAAACAAAAATGCATTAATAAGAAAAATGTAAAATTACATAACATTGCCAAATTAAAGTACAAAACAAACTACACCATGCATGGGAACATACGTCCCTAAGAATGTAATTTTAATTATTTGCAATATCTACTTATTTTATCTTAATTAAATGAGTTAAAATTTATATCATTGTCATTTTTTTAATCATGTTCACATTTTATTAAAAAAATGAATGAAAAAGGATATTTTGGAATATTCCTTTTCTGCTGTATTTTAGTGCGAACTGTTGGAGATGAGTTACTGTTTCTGCACTATTTTAGTGATAGTGCTGCTGGAAAATAGGGGAAACTGTTGGAGATGCTCTTATTACTATTATTTTTAATTGTAATTCTTTTGGGAAGTTAAGCTGTAGGATTTTCGCCAACTCGACCACCAATTAAAGCATGTACCATCATTAATTCCTTTTTTAAATTTTGGGTCCAAAGAAAATAAAGTTTGAGTTCAAATATGATCAAAATTACTTTAAAGTCGGTCCAAAATTGACGGGATTTCGATTATTTTTTTTATTTTTAGAATATTAAATTTTGATGGTACTATGATTCACCAAAATCATTTTCCCTTGATTTTCTTTTCTTTTTTCCAACTAAAAATGCTTTTATTTGGAATAATGTACAATTTGGTTTTCACGATAGCAATATCCATGTTTCGGTTAATCAACAAGAGTGACTGTTGTTCAAGTGGGAGACACATTTCATAATTCCTCGAGAATTATGCTCCAACTGCGTATAAATGATGACGTGGTTTAGAAGGCAGATGGTTTAGTTATGGCGTAGATGCAAGCCCTTTTTAATTTTTATAAATCGTGATACCACAAGTATAGGATGTTATGTGTGATTTAAATGGAAACTTTATTTATGCTCAATCTTTATGTATCGGTGGATGTTATTTAACTAGTTGTATACGTATATCGACCTAAAGGTAGAGTGTATGTTTCGCGACCAAACCTCATCATGAGTTTGAATATTTTGAGAAGACAATCTTTAAATTTTTGTTGTTATTTTTTATTTTTATTTTTTTAAATCATGATCTACACATATTTTACTTCTCTATTTATATTTATAATTTACTTAAATAATTTTTTATTTTTATTTTTTAAAAAGGTACCATTATTCATGTTTTAGGGCGAGTTAAAATTTTAAGCGTTTGATTTCGATTCATATATAAGGTTCTCTCTCTGAAATTGGGAATTAGGGTTCCGGCGAGTTGCTCACTCTCTCATGGCGAATCGGACAGACCCCCTCGCCAAGAGCATTAGGGGTACAAACCCCCAAAATCTTGTGGAGAAGATTCTGCGTACGAAAATCTACCAGAATACGTACTGGAAGGAGCAATGCTTCGGCCTCACGGCGGAGACGCTGGTCGACAAGGCCATGGAGCTCGACCACCTCGGCGGCACTCACGGCGGCACCCGGAAACCCACCCCTTTCATGTGCCTTGTTATGAAGATGCTTCAGATTCAGCCCGACAAGGAAATCGTCGTCGAGTTCATTAAAAATCCTGAGTACAAGTAATTCCTTTCTCCTCTTTTGTAGTCTTTGATTTGATTAAGTTTGATTGTTATCCTCCTCTCGGGTTATGGTGTTTTAGTATGCTAAAAAAGGGGGAGTTCTATCTAATTTCATGTTCTTCAGTGAAGAGATGCATGTTTAATTTGAATTGGATTTGGTGCTTTGAGGCTCGTTAAGATTAGTTCCTTCTTGAATAACATCGTTTGTTACTAAATGCTTTGAATGTACGACTTGATTCTGTTTCTGCAATTCTTACGACCAATATCTGGCGATCTTTGATTCTAGATATGTTCGTGTGCTTGGAGCATTTTATTTGCGTCTCACAGGAATGGATGTCGATGTTTACCGCTACTTGGAACCTCTGTACAATGATTACCGGAAGCTGAGGCTCAAGCTCAATGATGGAAGTAAGTTTTGGAAACAATTCAAATCACATTGTGTTATTGGGTTTTGAATTCTTGAAATAAAGTTTTTTCTTCTCTAACCCTTTTTTGCGTCTCCTGCTTTCTTGTTACAGATTATACACTGACTCATGTTGATGAGTACATTGACGAGCTTCTGACAAAAGATTACTCATGTGATATCGCCCTACCGCGAATAAAAAAAAGGTGTGTAAAATGCAATGTGGGCAAGTTGGTTTTGGTGTCTATGTGTGTGTTTTCTTTATTTATATTTTGAGGTTTTGTTGCGGACCTTTTTGCTCCTGGTTGACAATTTCGTCGGCAATAGCTACAGCCAGAATACTAATCTTAAATGTGTTTAAAATCGACTTTCTCTGTTAAACGTTTTTCTGTAACTTTGTGAAACCTACTTGTATCTAGATCTGTTAGTGCTATAAATGCCGAACATGGTATTTTAAGGTTGAACAAGAATAATACACTCTTATGTTTTTGAATGATTATGGAGATATTGATTTTAATGAGAAGAATGGTATACTCTAGTTTTCATTTAAAAGTTTCTGATCATCTATTATATGAGCTGATATAATTTGTTATTCTAATATGTGAAGAAATCTTACTTGGCACTGTGGGGCTTGTAAATTACAATTGCACTAGCCCACTTCTTTTGAGCTTCTTATTCTATCTTTGGTGTATCTTATGTTTGGTGGTATGTGACTGTTCTTTTTAGTTTGAAGTTCTGAATATCTGCTTATTCATTCTGCTTGCAGATGGACACTCGAAGGACTTGGTTCGCTTGAGCCTCGAAGAAGTGCTCTTGAAGATGATTTTGAAGAGGAAGAAGAGAAAGATGAAGATGACCAGCTTCCTGATGGATTAGATTCTGCTGTCAATGACAAGGTCAGTACTCTATATGTATCATTGTGCTTTACATTGTTGATTCTTTTTTTTTTCGTGACCTTCTCATACTAGTGTTTTTTATTTTTTTCAACAGGATTACTACCGGGCACGAAGTCCAACTAGAGAAAAAGATCGAGATAGGAAACGTGATAGTCACAGACACAGGTATGTGTTGTTTTATGCGCTTCTTTTGTGCATCCATCTCATTGAACTGTGTGATTCTTCCCTTTTGATGTTTCATGTGTCATCCTAGAAGAAATTCATCATAGCATATAAGGCGGGCAGGTGTTGTTTGGGGTTGTCGTGGAGGAATTGTATCCTATATCAATTGGTTAAATTATTGGGTTTAAATATACAACTAATGATTTTATTATGATTGAATGCTGTTAACCATCTCTTGATATGGTCAGCAGCTGAAACGTCAATAGCATTGGAACGTCATTAGTTTCATGAATGTGCATCTTGACTTTTGGAGGGTGTGTATGCACCCCAAAAATGTAGTTCAGTAGCTCATGAACATCCAACGTAGTTAGTCTACCTTTCAAGTTTCAAGTTTCAAATACTGATGCTCATCTGCAATTTATTTTGTGGGCTGAGGGTTAATACCCCACTTTCTTTAATAATAGTGGCTCAAAAAGATCTGCATTCTGTGTCGTTCTCTATTTTTCATGTGAACTTCTAAGTGAGTCGGATGCTGTAATTCAAGCCTGTACTTGATTGTACTTATCACATTATCGTGATTTCCTGACCACCATGGCATTTCAAGCCATAGGTGGCTTCTGACAGCATCCTAGATTAAATCATTGTGGTCCTGCCAGGTTTCTCTGCACTGGCAGTGTGCAGCTGAGAAGTATGATGGATCGAACACTATGTAATTATTTTCTCCGTTCTCGTGAGGCTAGGGTTAAGGGTGTCCAGAGCTTAATTAGATTCTGAATTATGTTTCTTTGCTTGTTTCTTTGACGTAAAAGGGATTCGAGGTTTTGAACAGTGTGAAAAACTTGGTTGTTTTGGGGTGCGTGTGTACTTTGTTTATTATTCACTTTGACTCTTGGTGCATTATACTATCGTATTATAAAGGTCCGAAACATGTATCATTGTAGCATTTTGTCTTCTCCTGCTCCTGCATTTGTATAAGTAAATAATCCCCCTTGTTTAATCCGTTCAAGAAATCATGATAAGATGATCAACCGTTTCGTTTCTCCCTACTCTTTTCCTTCCGTTATTCTGATGATTCAGAGCATCCTAACCAGTTGGATCATTGCTCTTCCAGCCACCTTTCAATTATTAGGTTGCAATTTACTAGTGAAATTCCGCAGAAGGAAAATCACAAGGTCCGTCTGTACTACTACGTACTTTGACTGACAGAACTGTTTATATGCTCTTTCAGGGATCGAGACTATGACAGGGATCGTGATTATGACAGAGATCGAGACAGAGACTATGAGAGAGATTATGACAGAGACCGTGGAAGAGGACGGGATCGAGACAGAGATAGAGAAAGGGACAGATATCGCCTAAGAGACGAGAAAGACTACGGCCGTGACAGAGACAACAGAGAAGGCAGAGAGCGTGAAAGACGAGATAGAAGGAGGAGGAGCCACTCAAGGAGCCGTAGCCGAGACCGCAAGGATCGTGATGGCGACGATCGCCGCAGGAGGCAACGCTCCAGCACTAGCCCTAAGAAGGACGAGCCGAAGAAGAAGAAAGAGAAGAAGGCGAAGGTAGACGACGGCACCGATCATCCCGATCCCGAGATTGCCGAGCAGAACCGGATTCGAGCCTCTCTCGGAATCAAGCCTCTCAGAGCCTAAAACCCTTAGTAACAATACTTGTAATTAGATGGATGGATTGTGAAATTTGTGTTAAAACTTTAAATTGTCAAAATCCAAATCATTATTCATCATCAGCAGCAGAAAATTAAATGTTTTGTCTCATCTAATTAGCATACATATAAACTAAAACTTGATTAACAAAAAATTATTCACTCTTCAGGTAGAAGAATCCCCTGCTTATCGTAGTGAAGAACACCTGACAAATTCAAGGCCTTGCACTTCTCTCCCATGAGTATCCTCTTCTTGCAAAGCTCCATCTCCTCCGTCGTCGCCTTCGACGACTTCACGTCCCCGCCCTTGAGCTTCAGCTTCACTCTCTTCAAGCTGGTCTTCCACTTCTTCGTCAGGATGGCGGAGGCGACGACGATGGGTGGACGCTGGCACATCACCTTAATGCAGGTCTTCCCTGCATGGACTTGAATCTCCCTCGATCCCGTAACCGGTCTCCTACACCCTCCGTTCCCGAATTCTTTCTCCTCCTCGTCTCGAGGCATCCCGAACCTGCCGAGCGCCATGCTCGGCGACCTCGCGATGCCGCAAGCGCCCGTGAAGATGGCGTTGATCTTGTTTGCGAGAACGGCTCGTTTCTTGCTGCCTTCGTCCTTCCTTTGATGCATTTTTCTTGAACTAATCTCTTCTTCACTTCAAGATTTCTTCTTCTTCTTTCTTTGCTTGTTTCTTCTTCTTGTTGTTGGAATGCTTTTGAAATGTACAAAGAGTGTAGAGAGAGAGAGAGAGAGGGAGAAAGGTGGTGGAAGTGGGGGAAGTGGAGATGTTGATAGATTGCCTATTCTTCGGATAATTTGTTAATGGGATTTCTTTGTTTCTTCTTCTTCTTCTTCTTTTTTTTCTTTTTTTTAATTTCTTGGTTGTTTTGCTTTATTGCAATTTGCCTTGGCTTCTAATTAAGATTTGCACCCAGATTTGACAACATTTGAATTATTTACAAGATAAGCATTATCTCCTGCCTTTTAAATACGATTTACAATTTATTACGAAAAGAGGAAAAAAACATTTTCAGATAAACATTAATTAGGAAACCCTAAATAAAAGGATGAATATTTATTGTTTTTTTATAATACTGCCTTATAATCGTTTTGAAATTTATTGAATATCTTTGGTTATATGGAAGGATATGAAAATTTATTTTAATCTTGTTGGAAATAATTCAAAAATTTATAGTCCTCTATATATTTTACTACAATAAATGCGGATGAAATCATTTGTCCCCGAAATTGTGTACCAATCGTGTATCCAAGTCAAAACTACTTAATTTTGTTCTTATAATTTTAATTGCGGTAAATTCAATAGTTTTCTAAACTGACAAAACTACGTAGTTTTGACTTGAGTACACGATTGATACACAATTTTGGGACAGAGGATCTCATCCGCAATAAATGAATAGTTTTACTTTCTTACTCAACTCAACTCAAACTATTTATCTATCTAATTTGTTATCGTATCTACCCAAGTGCAATTTTTCATAGTTTGAGGTAGACTTGATAAAAATTTGATAGTTTGAGATTTAAATGAGGATTTTCGATAGTTAGGAGTATATTTAATATACGATGAATAGTTCATGATTTTTTTTGATAATTAACTCTTTAAAAAAAAATTCTATCACTGTCACATTAATTAGCGGTCGATACATTAAGAGTGTCAACAGAGTATAGGGGAGCATTTCTATTCTTTAGACTACATTATACTCCCTCCTATTTTTAATAAGTGTCATTTTAGATTTTTCATTATTTGTTTAATACATGTCATTCTATTAATTTTTTCCAATATTACCCTTTGTCTTCATTTAATCTTCCAGGCTTTTATGAAGAGTGAAATAGAAGTAGTCCACAACTTAATAAAGAAAATAAAAAGTAAATAAGCATTTATTAAGGTTAATTTAGGCAAAAAAATTATTTCTTAATATGTGTGAAAATGTCTAAAACGACACTTATTAAAAATAGGAGGGAGTATATATATTGTGATTTTTAGTTTGGTTGGTGTAGAACATATCGAACTAGTGTTATCCAAACTTCAACTCAAACACAACTAATAACTAACAAAATTATAACTATACTAGTGTAGTGTCCGTCGAAATTTAACGGGACTTATATTATATCGCAACTTTTACGTAGAATATGAAAAAACGATAGGAAAAAATATAATTTATTTTAAACAAATGTATATATTGAATTATATTTTGAAAAATAGGACATTGTGAGATTAATATACACACATGCAATGTCAAGTCGCCCCTTGTTCGTAAGTAATAGAAAAATAGATTAATAAGGGTAACATTTCTCAAACAGTCGTTTTCATTCAAAATTTAAATATCAAAATATTTGCTATACATGTAATAGAAAAAACAAATTACAAAATGGATATAAATTCTCGAGTAGATTCAGTTTGAGTATGAAAGTTTCCATTGGTTCGATGTAACAAAAAAACATGTAAATGTTTTACGTTATATTCTTTTAAGTAGTTGGCGTATTTTGAAATGTACGATTGCTCGTTATTTAAGTTACATCTGTTTGAAGGTTGTGAAAGCTAATGAGTTAAATTGGATTTACAATTTTATGTTAGGTGTATATTTATGCCGTCAAATTTTGACATAGACCATTTTATAATGTTATTTTTAGCAGAATATAAAAGAAAATTTATAAATATGTCACCGCATGCCGCATGGAAAAATGCATAACAATTATCAATATTAATTATTTCAAGTAGTCCGTTACTTTTGGTGATAAAAAAAAAAAAAAGAATAAGTTAAGAAAGTAATATTTTGATGATATGTGTATATTTACCCGTCAAAATTTGACATGGAACATTTTAAAATATTATTTTTGAGCAAAAAATATAAAATAAAAATCCATTTTGCTATTATATATACAATGACATATTATTATAATATATATGCGACTAGAATATTTATATTGAATATGTATATAAGAGATATGTTTGATTTATATTTTAATATTGTAGTTTGTATTCTAATTACTATCGATTAAATATATAAAATAAGCCAAATCAATAAAAATATTAGAAAATATTCAAGAAAATCATACGTGATGCCACGTATGATCAGGATCCATAATACTATTATATATAGATATATTGATATTGATATTGATGTCATTGCTAAATAGTAACAATAAATTTAGAAATATGTCATCAAAGAGAGGTAAGAGGTCTGTATTTTTTTATTTTTTTTTTTTCTCTGTCACACAATAGTAACAAGTTAATCGGCGGATGTGAATGCATGGAATATAAAGGATAATAATATTCTAAAACCCACTCTTTTTCAAATAGTCATGAAGATACACAAAAGATGATAAGAGATCTACTTATTGTACTATATATACTCCTTGAGTGTACAATGAATAAAATCATTCAGCCTCTCATATAAAATTGAGTTCTTATATGTATGGTATCAGCTTAGCCATTCTCTATATATCGAGATTTCTTTTTCTCTTCTCTTCTCAATATCATGTCCACTGATCCCAACCGTTCCTCTACTGTGGACTCCTCCACAGCAGCAACACATTACTCTCAAGCATCTACCGACTGGCTCTTGGATTCCGGAGCATCGCACAAGCGATTTGAATAATCTTTCAATTCACTCTGAATATGATGGAGATGGTGAGGTACAAATTCAAACTCCATCTCGTACATTTACTCTATCCGATGTTCTTTGTGTCCCCGGAGCTGCACAAAACCTTATTCCTGTTCATCAGTACTTCACTAAAGCTAATAAGCTAGGTGTCTGTGGAATTCTTTCCTAATTATTTTTTACGACGGGGGCGGTGCTGGCTCAAGGGCCATGTCATGATGGGGTTTACAGTTTAACTTCTTCCTTGACGAGTTCGTTGTCCAAGGTAGAAGAAGGCGAATAAAATAAGTTGTTCGTCCCATTATACTTCACACGTTTATACTATATACTATAGTAGCATAGTAGTGTATGGATTGGTACTACATGTTTTCCATGTATATGTATCAACTAAAAGTTGTGCATGTGAAAAATAGGGTGTATATTTTTCAACAATATCCGTACGTAAAATCATACATCATGGTATAGAATTAACTTTTTGTTGAGATAGTAAGTGATCATAATTTATCGTTTGTTAGTATTGTTACCAAATTATATTTACCCTTCAAACATACATAAATTAATATGTTTGGGATCAAAGAATTTTATTAATTTAAAGAGGTATTGATATATTTATAAATTAATAATTTATTAAAAAAAAATAATATTTAGAAAATATAATCTAAAATGACATACATGTGTATTTAACTAAAATAAAATAAATTCTTGTGTCTAATGTGTTAGGTTATCCTCAATCCCAATTCATTTGGCTTCCGTTTTCTAATTGAGATGTCTTACATCAATTATCTTGTTTCTCAACCTTAAAATGAAAATAATTAACATTACTTTTTGAACCCCTTACTTTTCAATTTTGACACTATGCCTAAAATTCAATGCCGAAATGAAATAAACCAATTGAAATGTTACGAAAGGAGTATAATTCGTTGATACATAGATTATGTAATATGTTGGTTTAGTGTTTATTCTTATATGAGTGTGAGTATACTACACTCACCTCTCACATTTGAATATTATATTAATATAATAAGTAAAATTTTATATTAACATCAAGTATATATATAATAGCAATGCGGATTCAGAGCACCACATTCATTCACATGCCTACGTGGATAAAAAATATTTTATTTTAAATATCACTCTTATAAACCTACTTTCTATTATCACATTTAACAGACGACTTGAGATAATGATACGACGAGATAAAATCAATATAGTTATTTGAGACCCTTTTTGACATTTTCGTTTTATTAAAATAAACAACGAGCGACTTGACTTATTTTAATATTCTTCTTTTATATTTTATTACAATAAACAACGGGCGGTTTGACATATTTTAATAATTTCATTTATATTTTTTTCTTAAAAAATAACGTTATAAAGTGATTTGTATCAAATTTTAAAGGGAGATAAATATATCTATCATCAAAAATATTCTCTTTTAAACTATTTTCTTACAAGCACAATTAACGAGCAACTTTATATAATTATGTAATCTCTAATAATTTAATTTAAAATTTATAATTAAGCTAATACTTATGTGATAAGCATAGATAGATAGTAGTTTACAATATAAAACTAAATATAAGATATATATTGTGTGAGATTGAAATATATCAGTAGTATTTTATATAATTAATATTTACAAATATATGTATTTTAGATAAATAAGAATGACACATGTAGGAATTGACATGTATGCATGTCGAACAACGTGGTGGTTTGAATCGGGCATCTTAACTTATTTTGATATAACGGCATTTTTTTTTTATTAAAATAAACAACGGGTGCCTTGACATATTTTAATATTTTTCATTTATACTTTACTTAATAATAAAGTTATAAAGCGATTCGTATCGAATTTCGAGAGATACAAATGTACTCATCATTAAAATATTCCCTTTTAAACATTCTTATAAACATGAGTAACGGGAGGTTTTATATTGAAGTTTTGTTTTTGTTACAGTAAACAACGGGTTACGTGAGACTCTCTTTGACATTTTCTGCTTATTAAAATAAACAACTAACGGCTTGACTTATTTTGATATAACTGTCATTTTCTTTTATTACAAACTCTCTTTGACAAGAAGGGTGCATCATCATGATTCCTGTCAAATATTGACCTATCGAATGAACTTTGCAATGACATAAGGATGATGGTAACAAAACTTGGAGACCGTGTGATGATAGCAAATCTGCTTTCGGAAAAGAAAAAAAATGCTGGTAATAAGTATTCAATTGTAAGAATGACGATGACTGCATATCAGATCAAATTAAGTTACCGGTTAGATTGCAAAAAAGGCATTTACTGTCTGTTTGTTTTGCTATGACAATGAATAAGAGTTAGGGACAATCCTTCTCCAACGTAGGGTTATACCTACCAAAACCGATCTTCACCCATGAACAGTTTTATATCGCAATATCGAAATCACTATGAAAAAAAGTCTCAAGATGTTGATATGGGATGAATATGGCAATAGGTTGAACAGCACAACTAATGTTGTGTACACGAAAATATTTCAAAGGGTTATTGGCATATAAATACACGAACTATAGGCCCAATTCGATTTTTTCCCAAATCTTTAAAACTTGTCAATTAATACACCAACTTAAGGTACGGTGCAATTTTTCCACAATTTTAATTTTCCGGCCAGAAAAAGCTGACGTGGTTAATTTCCGATCCGAGGTGGCAAAAACGGACGACAACTTAAACGACGTCGCTTACAAATTACGTAAAACGACGTCGTTTTACGTGATTTCACTTCTACCACTTATAATTAGGGTTCATTCTTCAATTTCCTTCTTCAAATCATTCAGTCGAGCAAGAAACCATTCTCCAAATAATTCTTCAGCCTCATCTTCACCATTTGCAGATAATGGAAACGTCGACGACGGGTTCCGACTCCCCTTCTTCTATGTCTGTGCGATCTGTTATACATACTACTCCTAATTGCTATCACGATTTTCCGGCAGAAATTCTAACTTCGCATTCGGAGAAGAATCCAGGGCGACGGTTCTTTACTTGTTCAGTGAGAAAGGTAATATGGGTTTATTGTTTCTTTTTACGCCGATTTTGATGTTCTGATAATTTAGGGTTTCTGTTTAATCATGGGTTGATTAGGTTTTTAGGATTTCTATTTAATCATGGTATGTTTGGTATTCAATTTCAGTGGGATGATTGTGAATTCTTTCAGTGGGTTGATTCAACAACACCACTGAGCTTCTGCTACAATCAATGTGCACGCCGTTTGAGACTTCAGAAAGAAAGCTATGATAAGCAGCTTGAATGCAAAGCTATGGCTGAGAGTTATCTTTCTGAAAAATTGAGGATGAAGACTGAAGAGTTTGATTATCTTAAGGCTAAAGTGGAGAAACTGAAGAAGAAGAAGAAGAATGGAGAATGTGAATGTGTGAAAACTGAACTCATGGAGTCAGTTAAAGAAGGTGAGAAGCTTAAGAAATGGAGGTGGCTTGTGATTCAGAAGTTAGGAGCTTTAGTTATCCTAGTTGCTATTGTAGTGAAGTTTGTGTCTGTTTAGGGTGGTTTGTATGGAGGTATTACTGAACAATTTGGGTCTGTTTAGGGTAGTTTAGTTTGTGTATTTGTTTTTGTGTTGTTTGAACTCAGTGTATTGTACTATGATCTTCTAGTTATATAAAAGTGTTGTTCTTGAAAACAATGAATCTCAATCTTCAATTCTGTAACAGTCAGGAATGCAACAATAAATATAGATATAGAAGAACCAAATGATCCCAAAAGCACACAACATCAGTTAATCACACAAGCAATAGTGAGACTGAGATTAGTTAACCTACAAAAGCATATCATTCAAACCCAAACTAGACTAAAATCCCACATCAGTTCATCATCCCACATTAGTTCATCCAACAAACAAAATGTATCTTGTCTTGCTCCAAAAAGTACAAATAAAACACAAAATATCTTGTCTTGATCCAACAGCAGTTACACAACAACATTTAAACATGGCTTTCTTGAGTAGTGGAGATTTTCTTCTTGTTCTTTCTTGAGGTAGAGGGCCTCACAGCTGGCCTTGGGGGAACAAAGATTTGCCTTCTCTCTGCAGGCATTCTTGTGTGCACAGTACCAACTTGTCCCATTGATGTAGTGCCTGATGCTTGGCTTGACATATTGTTCCTCTCTTGGCTTGCTTGCACTTGCACAGTAGGCCTAGAAGTAGAAGCTATATCCTGTGCTTGTTGTTTGCGAGGTCTACCAGGTTTGCCCTACATAAAAAGGAAGTAATTATCACAAAATAATTTCAATGTTGAATAAAATGGTGAAGATTCAATATGAGCTTCATTACCTTGGCTTTTGGAGGTCTGGAAACAGCTTGATTCTTGCAACCTTTACGGTTATGGCCAGTCTGGAAACACTTCTGACATGTCATTAAGACTCCAGTCTTTCTAAGCTTGTTGGGATTCTTTGGATCAATCTCAAAAGCATCTCTCTTTCATTTTTTCTTTGGCCTCTCAGGCATCTTCTTAGCTGCTGGTGGAATAACAGGATATCCTTCTGCTCGTGGCCACATCTTTTCTCCATTTAATGGTGGCAAACCAAAGCTATAAGTCTCTCTGTATTTAGCCACACTGTATGCCTCATGACAGTAATCTGTTGCTTCTTCACGCAACAGATGTATGGCAGCACAAGCATGGATACAAGGAATACCTGTAATATCCCATCTTCTACAAGTACAAGTCCTAGCTCGAACATCAACAATAAATCTCTCCCCATAGTTTTCAACCTCAAACAACACATTTGAGGCAGCATGTGGAACACAGTGCCTACTGTAATGCTTCATCTGTTCAACCTTTTTGAGGATCTCAGGGCAGATGTTTTGTTCATAATCAATCAATTCTTGGGACTTTTCATGTTGCCTAACCATGAGAGAGGTCCTAATTTCTTCTAACATGTGAATAACATGCTAGCCTCTAGCATTAATGATATACCCATTGAATGATTCAGTGGTGTTGTTGAGGATCATGTCACTAACAGTAGAAGGATCCAAGAAAACCTTACAGAATTTTGTGATGTCCCTCCCAACAAAGTCATCATAAGCTGCCACACTCCTTGCCTTCATTGCATCCAGTGCCTCATTGAACTCAACCATGTATGTGCTCCTCACACATCTCCAGAACAAGTTGTGCAATTTCAATCCACCATGGCTCTTTTTCCAGTTCATAAAAACATGCCTTGCACAATTTCTGTGTTGTGCTTGAGGAGCCTCTTCAGCAACGGCTCTAATCAATCCCTGCATCCATTCAATAAAGCATAACATTACATATCACTTGAAATTAAAGGAAACATGTATTACATGATAGGGAATTGAAATTTCACCTTCTGTTGATATGAAATAAAAGTAGTCCCAGCACCAGATCCAAGGCCAAGATCTTCAATCAAAATCCTAAAAAACCAGCTCCAATTCTCCAGATTTTCTATCTCCACTACTGCCCAAGCAATAGGAAACATCTGATTGTTTTCATCAATTCCTACAGCACACAACAATACCCCCCCTAGGTATGTCTTCAGAAATGCCCCATCAACTCCAATTATTCTCCTACAACCAGCTCTAAAACCCTTCCTAAGACCACTAAAACCAACATACACTCCCTTGAATACAACACCAACATCACACAGTAGTTCAAATCTACCCTCAGGGTCTTGCCTTCTTAGCTCTAGGATGTAACTCCTAAGCTTACCATAGTGCTCTTCCACAGTACCTCTCAGCATCTCTACAGCTTTATCCTTTGCTTTGTACAACTTCCACCTCAATACCTCACAGTTGTACCTTCTTAAAATATCAGCCTTCAATTCTTTAACAGTCAGCTCAGGCCTATACCTAAACACATTGAGGTATGTCTTGGCAATCCATGAAGAGTTGACTTGGTTGTTTCTTATAGCAGTGGTGCAAGTATGTGGCAGAGTAACCTTTTATAACAAAATATCCCTTTCTCTTCAATAAACTACCATAACATCTCCATTTGCAAGGAGGGTTACAGTGTGCCTCCATTTGAGTTGTGCTAACCCTCCTAAAATGAATACCCCTCCCTTCCTCAATTGCATTCTCCTTGATAGCATCTCTTGCTTGAAATCCATCATCAAACCTCATGCCTGCACTTAACTTCAGATCCTTTGGGTCAGTCATGGGATCATAAGTAACATGTCTTATCACTTTCTTCCTTGTGTTACACTTTGGATCACACTCTTCATCTTCATCTGTTTCAGAGGAATATATATCTCCATCAGATATATTATACTCTGAATAACCACCCTCACCAACTCTACTTGTTGTACCAAAAACCAGATCACATAAACCTTTATCTGACTTATCCCTTAAACACCTCCTAGCCTCAATATACTCTTCATCAGAAAGAAGCTCATCATCCTCCATTTCATCATCACTGTAATCTTCCAACTCATCTGGTTCATAATCTTCATCCTCTGAACTTTCCAATCCTACTTCATCTCTTTGAGCAGACACCTGCTCCAACTCTTTCAGCATCTCAGGGCAGATGTCATGTTCATCATCACCATCTCCTAGCTCATGTTCATCATCACCCTCAAACCCATGTTGAAATGCAGAACTACCAGTAGATGGAACCCCTTTCTGCTTGTCTCTTGTCTCTTCCTCATCATCTGTGACATGCCCTAAATGCACCCCACCATCCACAAAAATATTGAAAACCCTACAACTATCAGACACCAGTGCAAGCATACTCATCACATCTCTACCATTCTGCAGTTTCACATATTTCTCATTACAGCTTGGATAGCTATAGAAAATGTTATCCCACCTCACATAACCTAGTTTTTCAAGTTCATCTTCCAAATCAAGATACCCAAACATATCCACTTCCAAATTCAGCCTAAAAACTAAACTTCCTCCAATATAATGTCTAATTTTGTCAACAGTCACAAACTGTCCTCCGTGATGAATATAAAGCCCGAAACCCCCCTCATCTCTGTCGCAAACAAGAAAAAATAAACTGAAATCAAAAATCGACATTGATGAATATAAATTTTGCAACTTGCTTTCAAAACAAAATATAACCCTAAACCGCCATAAGATAAACTAAACCCTAACCCTAAACTACCACGAATAAAGAAATAAGCTTTGTGGTCCTACCTGTTTGCCATTGCTCCGACAATCGCGAATTTCTGGTTATGGACCACCACCACCGACATCGACAATGCTTTTGGGAACAACGACAACTCTTCTCACCTTTTCGAAACTTCAAAAACCAAAAGGAATCGATGGATTAATCGATGGATTTCACATGGAGAATTTCATGAACAAGCTCAAGGTGTCGTTGTTGGGAATGAATTGGGTTTTGGGTTTCGCGGGTTCTGACTCCTTTTGTCTAAACCCTAATTTCTAATTACAGTGAAAACAACGTCGTTTTCGCTAATTAAAAACTAATTACGAGTTTAAGAATTAAACGACGTCGTTTTACGTAAGCATATCGAGTAATCAGTCCAGCTGTATCTCATTTTGACACGAAAACATAAATATAAAATGACACTTGTAATGCATTTTGCCACGTCAGTCAAATTTTGCCACCTCGGATCGGAAATTAGCCACGTCAGCTTTTTCTGGCCGGAAAATTGAAATCGTGGAAAAATTGCACTGTACCTTAAGTTGGTGTATTAATTGACAAGTTTTAAAGATTTGGGAAAAAACCGAATTGGGCGTATAGTTCGTGTATTTATATGCCAATAACCCTATTTCAAAAGTTGTGAGGTTATTATCAATATAAATATTAATAAATTTATTATGAGTAAATTGCAGGAGGAAGACTAGGTTCAAACTTCAATAGCTTTGTAGAAGAGGAGTCAAGCATATTATTTTGGTTCGGATTTCTTATATAATTTTCATATGATTTCATTTACTTTTAGTATTTTTGTATTACTTTTATTATTTTTTTTAATTTATCTTTTACGAGGAACTTAACTTTGTCATTTTCGACACCAGAATTGATTTATAAGTCTTTACACGTCGAAGTTTAAATATAATACTCCCTCTGTCTCACGATTTCTAAGCCTCTTTCCTTATTGGGACGTCTCAAGATTTCTGAACCCTTTCCTTTTAGGGAAATAATTAACATACTAATGGTGCAATTAGTATTCCCTTATTGCAATTAGTATTTTCTTTAAAAATTCTTTAAAAAAAACAAAAAAAAACAATTAAAACACACGCATTCACACATAAAACACACAGTACCAATTAATCGATCACAACCACCATCATTTATTCCCTCAACCACAATTGAGGATATGAATCGAAAACCCTAGCCACACAATTCATTCTGTATTCATCTTCAATCTGTGAATCTCACAATGAATCCCTCATCCCACAGTTCCCCCTCTCCACCGTCGGCTTGGGTATCAACCCGCAACCCCCCGCCGCAAAGAATCGCTGCCGCGGCGGGCTCGCAGGCCGCGTGGTGGCCCCTGTCGGTGGAGCTGTGCGTAGAACGTTCCCAGCCCCATGAGAGAGCTGACGCATTCGCCGCCTCGCGTGGCAACCCCTTCTGGAGCAACAGATTGGTGGTCACGGCGGTGGAGGTTTCCCACCGCCCGAAGCCTCGACATGAGTCCTAGGATTCAAACTCCTCCTCCGCCGTCGCCGCCGCTGCTTGCCGTGGAGGAGGAAGGCCCTAGAGAGAGAGATTCGTGTGACTTGGGCAAATTAGTGGATAATGGATTTTGATGATGGGCTCTAATTATTAATTCTAATGTGATTGTTCTTTTTTTTTTTCAAGAATTGGCCCAATCTTTGTGTTTGATATATTGAAATCGCAAGCTGAATTTGATGAATATATATATTTTTTAATTATATCATTAAATTTAATTAAGCACAAAAAAAATTAATTAAGCACACAAAATTAATTAAAATTAGAATACTATTTTTTTGAAATTTATTCAGATATATAAATAATGTTAAATACATAAACCACATTTCATTCCTAAACAACACACTTAAAACATTAAACACTCTCGTCTAAATTCCCGTGCCGAAAAGAAAGGGCTCAGAATTCGTGAGACGGAGGGAGTATGAATCGGCATTTCTTCATATTTATCCTTTTATATACAATAGCAAAGCGGATTCGGAGCCCCACGTTAATTCACGTGCTTACGTGGCGCTTCCTATGCTCTCCGTTCCTATTTATCTAAAAATTCAATTTATTTATAATTAATATAAAATTCATTTTATTTATTATTAGAAAATATCATCTAATTATTCTATAGTTATCATCGTTATTATTTTTAATATTATGATATTTTTAATAGTTATCTTTAATACTATTTCATTCCTACATGAATAGATTTTAATATATTATTTATTACTATTTATTTTTTTATATATTTATAATAAAATAACAATAACAATTACAATTCTATATAATAGAAAAATAAAATTAAACAACGGACGTTTTCTTTTTATAAAATTAAACAACGGACGACTTGACTTATATTAATATTTATTTATGCGTCTTCGACATTATTCTTTAATTAGAATAAACAACGGGCGCCTTAAATAATTTTAATATTTTTCTCTTATGTTTGCTTAAAAATAAAACTAAACAATGATACGATCCTTGACGACCGATAACACACAAGACGCAAGCGGAAGTCTCTAAATTGATAGAAAGGATGGAATATCCCAATATACCTAAAGTCTAACCCCACAAATGATATAGAATCGGCCTAAACCCCCTATACCCCAAGTGGTGATCGCCTTAGTCACACGGAGACGATGAATGACACACAAACGAGGGTGATGAACTCGATTGATTCGCCGGATAAAGAATTTCTTGGTCACACCATAAGAAATTCGAACATAAATCTCACAAGAGAAATAAACTGAAGTATTATTGATGAATAAAATCTTATTTTCGTCACCTATGAATGACCCTTATTTATAGGCTTCAAAAAGTCCTAATTCCACAAGGAAACTACTTAAAAACTTATTCTAAAATATATCAAACCAAATCCTAGTCTAAAAAGGAATAAAATCCTTAAAATAATACTGAAAATTAACCTACCAACTATAGTACTCATAAAAAATGAAAATTAATAAAAATAAA
Organism: Thymus mandschuricus; assembly: GCA_029379335.1. NCBI lineage: Eukaryota > Viridiplantae > Streptophyta > Magnoliopsida > Lamiales > Lamiaceae > Thymus > Thymus mandschuricus. The sequence continues at coordinate 7,366,011 of CM057072.1, forward strand.
CAACTAAATAAGAGTGGAAAAATAAAATACTCATTTTGCAAATAAAAACACAAAATTTATCACAACAATAAGAATACAAAAAATATACCCAACGATTCAATTATGGGACAAAAATACCCCTAGGTTTCCTACCTCCACCTCACACATTCTTCTTCTTCTCTCCCCCTCGACTAAAATTTAAGTTTTTTTTTTTTGTCTCTCTCTCTCTCTCTCCACTTTATATAATTGTTAAATTTATTATCGATTTTGGTACGAAGTACGAAATTCACATTTCGTACCATGTTAAACGGTTCGAAATTCACATTTCGTACTCAATTTAGTGTCTCATTCGAACCCTGCATTTGGTACGAAAATTGAATTTCGTATCATTCAAACCTTATATTTGAATATATGTTGCATTTGCTAACATGATTTTTCTTATGCGTAAGTGGACGTAAGAAACAAAAAATGTAGTTTGAACCTTGTTCAGTAAAATCTATATAGTTAATAGTAAGAATAGTGCACAAACTGTTTTGAACAGAATTAGGTTCAATCCACAAGCTAAAGACAATTGCAACAAACTCATGTTTAATGAACATACCAAACTTAACTGTGGTAAATAGTAAAAATTATATCAAATCGTACCTCGTACCTATAAGATATGTTACGAATATAAGTTAATTTGTAACACTTACCTATAATATATGTTACGAATATTATTCATCCAACTCAAAAATTACAATAGATGCAATATGTCATGCACTCTATGACATTTATATCTTTTGATTTCCGACTAAAATTGTTGTCTCTTCACATTAACGAAGCAAACATGTTTTTTATTAACATAGTCTTTCTATATTCCAACTAGCCAAAACCTTGATTTCCACATTGTACAGACAAAAATAAATTTAAATACAACATAAAAGTGACAAGAAACACCTCTAGCAAATTCAGATTGACATATAATTGGATTTATTAACTAATCCAGTGGCTACATCAAAGACCAAATACAAAAAAAGAAGGAAAAAAAAAAAAAAAAAAAGAAGAAAAAGAAAAAGAAAAAGGAGGATAAGAAATAGAATGAACACTATAATCGACACAAAAATTAACACATAGAGCACGAAAGGAGGAATATATACAAATAAGAAACAATACCAAGCCCAAACTTTATAAATGGTAAAAATCATGCCAAGTCGTACTTTGTACCGAACAAATTTGCAGAATTCAAAGTTAGTGCAAAAATATTGGAAAAAATGCAACAAAAATAGTGGTAGGAAGGGAACGGAATTACGAATGCCAATGTAGACATGTAGTGATCAATTTGTTCTCAGATTTCCCCTCCTCGGTGGCGACGGAAGAAGCTCCGGTGAGAATGCTTGACCTCTCCAAGGAGATGACCGGCGACGACGTCTTGAGCCTGTCGGCTTCGGTGTCGACGTCAGGGAACTCGTCAGCGGCCTACGCACCGGCGATTATCGGTGAAGGCAGCGTATTGAACAGAAAAGTTCGGCGCTCCTCAAGCTCCGGGGATCTATGCCGGCAAGCCGCCGCTGTCGAGGAAGAGATGTCGCGAGCACGATAATTCCTCCGGCAAAACCTCAGATTCCTTCCGCTGCAATTCTCAAATCCGATTGAAAATTACGAGAAACTTAAATTCCAAATCTAGTGCTTAAAATCAATCAATTCTTTCTCAGGGGCTACTACAAGTGTAACACGGTAGAGAGGTATAGAGGGGAGAGAGAGTAGGTGAGAGAGAGAAGAAAAGAAGAAGAAAACGACGAGTTCAGAGAATAGGCGAGAGAAAGGGAGAAGAAGAAGAATAACGCGTGAAAATAAGGGTATTTTTGTCCTAAAGATGAAATGTTGGGTATTTTTTTTGTAATATTATTAGTGTGATAAGTTTTAAGTTTTCTTTTGTAGAGTGGGTATTTCACTATATTTTCTCACTAGATAAACTAGTAAATAATATCTTCCATCTTCAGCCCATATCATCATTGATTCTCGGCCCATGAATTGAAATCCACGATCTACGAGCTTCATCATTCCCCTCCTCTTGAAGAAGATTTGTCCTCAAATCTTGGTCGCCTCCTACCGCAAAAGTAAAGAAATTATGCTTCCTTTTCTTCTCACCCGATAACATGGACTCCAACTCATTTATCCCCTCCAACTCAATTTGATGTTGACTTCCTTGAATGGATAATAAGCCAAAAAATGTATCATGAACAACATCCTCAAAATCCTGCAAAGAATGAATAGAAGGAGATAGATAATAAAGATCATTAGCATTTTCCTTGCTCAATTTTGCCTCCACAAACTTCTTCTCATGCACAAGTAATGGCTCATGCATCAATCCATTCTCATTTGTCTCTACTTTCTCCTCGCTGGACATCACCATCTTCACCTTCTTTGAAAATTCTGCTTGATCCTCCCTATATGCTTGTGTTGGAGTAAGAGGAACAAGCAATACCTTATCCTCCACATGAAAGATGTTCTCTTGTTGCTCTCCATTATCCACTTCATTCTGCATATCAAGATCAATTTCACCGAATAAAGTAAGCGGTCCAGAAGGTGCTTCGATTTCTTCCACCTCTTCATTATGTTCTTCCATGACCGTTACTTTTGGATCTTCTCTCTCATCTTTGATCACAACGTCACAAGTTGGAATAGAGAAACTCGAAGAATCTGACATTGGCTTCACAAATGGACGTATGTACCTCTTCTTCTGCTGCTCATCTTTCTCCCAAAAGCTTCTCTTCGAATATGAAAGAGTAGTAGCTTGGGACTGCCTCCAACTATTCTGATTCTCACGATATTAATGGGAAGGTGCAAAATGATTCCTCATCACCACCTTCATCTCTTTCCAAGTCATGATTGTCTCCACTCCATTCCTTCTTCTACTCTTAGCTAACCAATCCCACCAAGTTAGAGCATAGTCCGATAACAACTTGGATGCCAAGATCACCTTCTTTAACTCAGAATAGTTATGATGATAAAAAGCTAGCTCCATATTTCTCTCCCATTGAAGATACAACTCTGGATCATATTTCCCTTGAAAGTAGGTAATGTCCACTCATTCGTCCTCACCAAGATGACCACATTGGTTGTATTTTCGAGCTTTGTTTTTGTATCGACCTCCACACTTCGAACAAATTAACACCGACTCAGACCTCATCTCCTCGCCCCATAGTTTCACCATCGCCTCTATCTTGAACTTTGTTTGTTGATCAAGCTCCTCATACGACACACCAGCAGAGTAAAGAGACTTTTAGATCTCGTCGAGACGTTTCCAAAAAGGTATTATGGAGAAAAATCGGAGTTCGTATGTGGATTCTACGACCGTTTTAAGGCTGGCCAACAAAAAAGAGTTTTTTTTTTTTTTTTTTTTTTTTTTTTTTTTTTTTTTTTAAATAAACAGATCTGGATAATATATAAACAAATCTAAGAAGACAAAAAAAACGAATTTGACTTTTTTCTTTTTTTTTTTACAACGAATAAACAAGACGAACAAAAGCGAATCTAGAAAGCTAAGACACGAACGAAAGAATGATAAGGGATGAATAACCTAGAAACGAATCTAAGGAGACACAAAAACGAATCTGATTTTTTTTTTGACACAGAAACGAATCTGACGAACAGAAAAGAAAACAAAGGAACAGAACGAACGGCGAAGACTCAAACGAATGACACGAACAGAACGCAAAACACGAAGATACGAATACCAAAACGAAAGAAAGATAAAACCTGGATGACGTAAACTCTGGCTCTGGTGCCAAATGATACGATCCTTGACGACCGATAACACATAAGACGCAAGCGGAAGTCTCTAAGTTGATAGAAAGGATGGAATATCCCAATATACCTAAAGTCTAACCCCACAAATAATATAGAATCGGCCTAAACCCCTATACCCCAAGTGGTGATCGCCTTAGTCACACGGAGACGATGAATGACACACAAACGAGGGTGATGAACTCGATTGATTCGCCGGATAAAGAATTTCTTGGTCACACCATAAGAAATTCGAACATAAATCTCACAAGAGAAGAAAACTAAAGTATTATTGATGAATAAAATCTTATTTTCGTCACCTATGAATGACCCTTATTTATAGGCTTCAAAAAGTCCTAATTCCACAAGGAAACTACTTAAAAACTTATCCTAAAAGATATCAAACCAAATCCTAGTCTAAAAAGGAATAAAATCCTTAAAATAATGCTGAAAATTAACCTACCAACTATAGTACTCATAAAAAACGAAAATTAATAAAAATAAACAACTAAATAAAGTAGTAAATAATATCTTCCATCTTCAGCCCATTTCATCTTTAATTCTCGGCCCATGAATTGAAATCCACGATCTACGAGCTTCATCAAACAATTAATTATTCATGTCGAATTTTAACGGAATACACTATACTTATTACCGATATATTACTCTTATAAACCTACTTTTTATTATCACAATTAGTTGGCGGCTTGAAATAATGATACCTTATTTTAATATTTTTCTATGTCTCTTCGACATTAATCTTTTATTAGAATATAGAATGGACGGCTTGAATTATTTTAATATTTTAATCTTATGTTTGCTTTAAAATAACACTAAACAATTAATTTTTCATGTCCAATTTTGACGGCTCTATATATAATAGGAATGCGGATTCGGAGCACCACGTTCATTCACATGTCAACGTGGCGCTTCCTATGCTCTCTGTTCCTATTTGAATTTAGTAGGCGGCCTGGAATAATGATACCTTATTTAAATATTTTTCTATGTCTCTTCGACATTAATCTTTTATTAGAATAAACAACGGGCTACTTGAATTATTTTAATATTTTTTATCTTATGTTTGCCTTAAAATAACACTAAACAATAAATTTTTCATGTCGAATTTTGACGGGATACACTACACTTATTATCAAAATATTACTCTAATAAACCTACTTTTATTATCACAATTAACAGGCGGCTTGAAATAACGACACGGCGAGATGAAATCAATATAACTATTTGAGCCCCCTCTTTGACATAATCTTTTTATTAAAATAAACAACGACTTGACTTATTTTAATATTTATTTATGTGTCTTCGACATTATTTTTTTATTAGAATAAACAACGGACGCCTTGAATTATTTTAATATTTTTCTCTTATGTTTGCTTAAAAATAACACTATACAATTAATTATTAATGTCGAATTTTAACGGGATACATTATACCTATTGACGAAATATTATTCTTATAAACTTAATTTTTATTATCGCAATTAGTTGGCGGCTTGAAATAATGATACCTTATTTTAATATTTTTCTATGTCTATTTGACATTATCATTTTATTAGAATATACAACGGACGACTTGAATTAATTTAATATTTTTATCTTATGTTTGCTTTAAAATAAGTGAAAATATTGAAAAGTACCCATTTTAAAACCCACAACCATAAAACTACCCATTTTTTTTCCCCTCCTTTAAATCTACCCATTTGTGTATTATTTGACTAAAATCAACAATTCAACAATATCACATTAATTATACGCAAGTTAACTAAAATCATACGTAATTCAACTAAAATCATACGTAATTCAACTACAATCATGCGTAATTCGACTAAAATCATACGTAATTCAACTAAAATCAACTAAAATCAACAATTCAACAATATCATATTGAATTATACGTAAGTCAACTAAAATCAACAATTAGAGCCATAAATCATGAAACCGGTCGACGAGGATGCCGGAACCATTGAAACCGGTCGAGAAACTCGCCGGAAATTTGAAACCGTTTCAAATTTCCGACGAGTTTCTCGACCGGTTTCAATGGTTCCGGCATCCTCGTCGACCGGTTTTCATGAAAATGTATAAACCGGTCGACAAAGTCGCCGGAAAGTTGAAACCGGTCGACCGGTTTCAACTTTTCGGCGACTTTGTCGACCGGTTTCAATGGTTCCTGCATCCTCGTCGACCGGTTTTCATGAAAATGTATAAACCGGTCGACAAAGTCGCCGAAAAGTTGAAATCGGTCGACCGGTTTCAACTTTCCGACGACTTTGTCGACCGGTTTCAATGGTTCCGGCATCCTCGTCGACCGGTAATCATGAAAATGTATAAACCGGTCGACAAAGTCGCCGGAAAGTTGAAACCGGTCGACCGGTTTCAACTTTCCGGCGACTTTGTCGACCGGTTTCTTTATTTTCCGGTAGGGGTGGGAATTCGGGTCGGTTCGGTTAACCGAACCGACAAGTTCGGTTAACCGAACCGAAAAACACCCTAAAACACTAACCGATAACCGAACCGAACTCAAGTTCGGTTAACCGCTAACCGAACTCCTTTTTGCGGTTCGGTTAGCGGTTAACCGAAAATAACCGATTTTCATTTAATTTTTAAATATTCTGTATAATTTATATTTTTTGCGGTATTTAATACTTACGATAAGCAAAATCGGTTCTTGTGCTACAATTTTCTTAAAAATTAAAATTGTAGATTGTAGTTTAGAGAAAGGAATTTTGTCTCTTAAATATTGAAGATATATCCAATACATCTTTCTACTCACTCAACATACACTAATTAAAAAAAATACGAATGTAAATGTGCTAATCATTGAAGATTGTAATTAGGAAATGCGATGCGAGCGAGCCGGACAAATGGATTAGAAATTAGGAAATTAAAATTTTAGAATTATAATTAAATTAGGAAATTTTAAAATTATAAAATTAATAATTTTAAAATAATTTAATTAAATATCGGTTATCGGTTCTTGAAAACATATAACCGATAACCGAACCGATAACCGAATTTCGGTTATCGGTTAACCGATAACCGATCGGTTACCGGTCCGGTTCGGTTATAACCGAAAATTTTGGAACCGAATTCCCACCCCTATTTTCCGGCTTCCAGTGACAAATTCAGTGCTTTACCATAATTTCGTTTTTTGAATCTTGGTTTTAAAATTTTAATTAAAAAAGGGAATGGGTATTTTAAATACCAAGTATTTGAAAATGGGTATTTTTGTGGTGGAATGTTTGAAAATGGGTAGTATTAATTTTCACCCTTAAAATAACACTAAACAATTAATTTTTCATGTCCAATTTTGACGGGATACACTATACTTATTATCAAAATATTACTCTAATAAACTTACTTTTATTATCACAATTAACTGGCAGCTTGAAATAACGACACAACGAGATAAAATCAATATAACTATTTAAACAACGGACGACTTGACTTATTTTAATATTTTACTTTTATATTTGATTACAATAAATAATAAGCAACTTGACATTTTAATAATTTTCATTTATATTTGATTACAATAAATAATGAGCAACTTGACATTTTAATAATTTTCATTTATATCTTACTTTGAACTAACGTTATAAAATGATTTGTATCGAATTCTGACATAATATAAATGCACCTACCATCAACATATTCTCTTTTAAACATATTTTCTTATAAACACGAGTAACGGGTTACTTTATATAATTATGTATTTTTCTACTATATTTTTATTACTAGGAAAAAAATGTTGGTAAAAAGTTTTCAATTGCAAGAATGACGATAACTACATCGAATCAAATTAAGTTACCGGTTAGATTGCAAAAGAGGCAGAATTGGATTAATGTAAACTATTTTCGACGGGTAGTAAACTATTAAGTATTTTTGTATTATTTTATTTTATTTTGTATTTCACGAGAAACTTATTAAGTTTGTCGATTTCGGCACCAATTTCATTTATAAGTCTTTAAACGTCAAAAATTTAAATGTAATTTGAATCGGCGTTGGATTGGGTCCTCGCAATTATTATTCTTAACTTCTTCTTACTATTTGTAGGTACTTAGAAATCGAGAATCATAATACGAACTATTTTTTTTTAAAAAAAATCACTGATAAAAAATCTAAATGTTAAAAATAATTGGCCCCCGTCGATTTTCGACGGGCAGTAAACTAGTTATTCTTAAATCCTTTTTATTCTTCGTAAGTATATAAAAATCGAGAATCATAGTCCAAAATATTTTAAAATAAATTTCACCGATAAAGTATTTAAATGTTTAAAATAATTAGCACCCGTCGATAGTAAACTAGTTATAATCAAAATGTAAGAGGTAAGTGTAGTACACTTACATTCACATAAATATTTTCCGTTGGTTTAGACACATGTCCATCACATCGAAATACAATGGACGATCTAATTCGACAAATACGAGTAGTTAATAGTGGGTAGAAAATAGAAATTATGACATAATCGGTCGTTTGCTAAAACCCGCCTCAGTTCTGGTTTTCCCTTCTTCTGCTCTTAAACCCTTACTCCTCCTCCATTGCTAACTCTGAAAAAAGCTCCATGAATTCACTCGCCCCTAAAATCCGTAATCTTCTCCGACTTCCTAATTCCTCCACTGGTAATTTCTTCTTTATTTCTTTTATTTACCTATGAATTTATGGTGTGATTAAAAATAAAATTGGGAATTAACGGTTTTCTTTGCCCTTTTGGGGACTGGGAAACCACAGCGTGTTTGCACAAGAGTTCCAAGGTTTTCTTCTCGACCGATTCATCCAAATCGGGCGATAACGCCGACAATGCAGGCGGTCTGGATATCGGGGACGATGATTTTCTTACGGAGAGGCCGGAGTTATCGCTTCAGGGCGTTGATCCCAGGAAAGGCTGGAATTTCCGCGGTGTGCACCGGGTACGGTTGATTTTAGTGAACGAGAGTGCTTAAATTTTTACTCATAGATAGGAGTATCCTTAGTATTGTTAGTTACTTGTTCATCTTCAGAAGTTGAAACACCTATTGCTGTGATGTTGTGTGATTGTGTTTTCTAGGTGAGTTTAGTTAGAGATATGAGGGCTGTAGTGATAGTCGCATATAGTTCGAAACGAGATTTTAGTCTAAGGAGGAGCATTGTTATTGATCTGCATATGTAATCCATGACAGAATAGATTGAGAAAATCTCTGACTTTGATTAGGAACACCTTCGGTTGTGTGGTTTATTTCGTTGGGTTCTTTTTGTTGTTGATTTCTGATTTTTCTTGGTAACTGCTGTATATACTTTACCTCTCTTCTTTCCTTGTCTGTCCAGGCTATTATATGCGGTACAGTTGGTCAAGCTCCCGTCCAAAAGATCTTGAGAAATGGTAGAACTGTAACCGTCTTCACTGTAGGAACCGGAGGTATGTTTGACCAGCGGACCTTAGGTTCTCAGGACTTGCCAAAACCAGCTCAGTGGCATCGCATTGCAGTTCATAATGCTATGCTTGGAACCTATGCAGTGCAAAAAATTGTGAAAGAGTAGGAATCAAGATTTGTTTTTTATTGAAAAACTCCTGTCTTTTCCTTTGAGCCCTTTCTAATAAATGTAGCTTGTTTCCAGTTCTTCAGTTTACATTGAGGGTGATATTGAAACAAGAGTCTACAATGACGGCATCACTGGGGGCGTTAAAAGCATACCAGAAATTTGTGTGCGCCGTGATGGTATGTGATTATGAATCACTAATGCTTACTAACTTAGGTTGTCAGTACTTGATAGGTGTTCTTGTTTTTTCTTTTGGTGAGCCGCTTATTTCTCACTCTGGGTTTTGGTATCAGTGAAATGTTAATCTAGTTTCTCACTAATGACTTAAAATCTATGTGTAGGCTCTGTTGCTTTGTATGTGTTTTCTCATGACTATGTTTCTTCGTATGCATTGTCTAGCTTGCCCTTTTACGAATAAATCATGCACATGTAGCAATTATCAAGTATTGTCCCTACTACTCTTGGAAGTGGTACCTAGGCATATATTTGCTCCCTCAACTTTCAGGAGGCAATTGATGTTTTCATTTAATTGTATTTTAAGTCCGCAGCTTGGTGATGTTGTAGGTGAAACCTTTTTGCAGAGTTTTCTAGCTACATACTTTCATCCGTTGTTTGCAAGACTGGTACCTCAATCAACAAAAGTTCTATCTACACTTAAAAAAAGATCACTTGTGCATTGAGATACATTTGCTATTGGTTGAACTATCAAGTGATTGATTAGATGTTTGTTGACATCCTTTCAGAACATAAGTTAAGTTTGCACCTTGATCACCCGTTTCTTCATTTTCCTTATAATGCATATGTAGAAAGGAACGATGAAGGGTGGTAATTCTATAAGGCCAATCAAAGTAATAGCTTTACCTTTGTTGACTTGTTTAAATTCTAAAAGTTCTATCAAGCCTCTAGTTGAGGCTTCTCATGAGATTTAATTATAACTGATGTAGATTGATAAATGTATTTGTAGAATAAAGTCGTATCATTGGAAAGCTCAAATAGTTTGAGTAAAAGATGACCATATGTTCCTCCTGTTTATGATGAAGGCTTGTTTTTTTTGCCAAACTAATGTTCGTCTAATCCAGTGCTTAATGATTATTTTTACATAGGGCATCATATATTATGTTACATTTGAGTCCTACTATTTCATTTATTTCCATGTTGGTCGAATAACACAATTTTACAGGAAGGGTTCGGCTTATGAAGACAGGGGAAAGCTTGAACAGTGAATCCATTGATGAGCTACGTAAGTTATCCAATTTACTTGTTCCCTATCAGAGTTTACCTATCCATTCCGTTTGGAGTAAAGTGATATCCTTTCTATAAATACGGTTCCTCTAATGTTCCGTGTATACTTTGTTTTGTGTCTGTTGCTTGCAGGTGAAGGATTGTTTTAGGAAAATCCTGCATCATCACATCTCTCTGCATTTGAACGATTGTCGATTTCTAAAATAACGAGTGGATTGATTCCAACTGTGCACGTGCACAGGTCAAGACACGTCTTCGAATATCTGGCAATGTATATCGTCTCCTTTCTCCGGTTATCTGTACTTGTCTGGACTATGCTTCTCTTTTATTGATGTTTAACCAGAGTTGGGTTTGCATTATTAGAGATTTACATAGTTTATTGTAGTTGAGTAGATTAGATTATTAGATCTCATTCATTCCTGTTTTGAAAAATTAAGCCTATTTTTGAATTTGATTCTATGATTGCCTAATCAAAAAACGTGTCAATTGTTATTAATTAAAGTGTTAATTAAAATATATTTATGGTACATATATAAGTCAATAATTTTTTTTTTTAAATTGGCATAAATTTGTACTATTGATTTAATGAAATGTTAATTGCAAATACATGACAATATTTCTCGTCAATAAAACTGTTATCTATCTTGTGCTAACAATATAGATATTTTATTGATTTCAGTAATAATTTCGTAAATACGTAAAGCATATCGTTCTCTTATAATAAGTTGAAAGATAGCCTAGTGGATTCAATGTTAGTTTAGAATGTTAGTTTAGTCTCCACAAGCTCAAGGGATCAAACTTTGATGGGATCAATTTAACGAGTTAATGAAAAGACCCATTTGTTGCATAATCGGGCCACACAACCGAAGGGTTTGCGGTTATTCAAGTCGAACCGGCTGGTCTAGTTCGGTTGGAGTTTTTTGTACTCCGGATATGGGACTATCGTGTATTACTGTTTAAGTATGATATTTATTAGGATGAACTGTTATCTATAACTTTCTTCATTTTTAGGAGAGTGGAGTTTGGTGTGAGAGGTCTTTGAGCGTTGCTACGTCTACTGATTCATCACGGCAGCAGCCATCGTCGTCGTCGGATGATTGGGTTTTGAATGATTGCTTTCCGGTAATAGTAAAGTGTGAATCAAATATCAACCCGAAAGTCACTAGTTTTCAAATTATGTACCCCTTCTCACTTGGGAGCTAATTATCTGCCACAAATATCAAGAGATTCGTTCAACATCTCGACTAATTTCACTGACATATGCACAAGGATTGAGGCACGACAAGTAATGAAATCGACGTGAGGATTGCATATTTCGGCATTTGCATAAACAAATAGAAGCTAATTTACACAACTGGTATTAGCTTGCAGTTATTCAACAGAGATGAGAAGATGCAGTAAGGAATATACCTGTCACCACAATAAGACACTAAGCATTGAAAAATTACGATAAACGAGAGATAGCAAACACATCCCACGAATAATCTTCGTTTTCTCTACATACTGATACGGTTAGTTGTCAGCAGATTACATACTCAAGAATTACTGTGTCTGCTGGGAATCAGACACAGATAGGAACCACAGCAAAAAAGGAGTGCTCCCTATAATACACCAAACCCACTACATCACTTCTTACACACAAAACACACACACACACACACACACGCATAAAAGGATCCTCGCAGAGATGAAAACATCGGAGCACGCTCGCAGTATCACAGAAAGATATTTACCAATAATTTGCTATTATGCAGTCACTGCAGGGGTCATTGGCCTCTTCCCTTCCATTGCGTCTTTCTTTTTTCGGCAACTAACACAGAGAAAGGGACCTTCCCATGGCTTGGATCCAGGCGAGAAGAAAGGGCCTGAGTTAACAGATAGCCCATCACTGGGGAGCTGATCCACCTGGCAGATTGCACATTTAAAGAGCCCCGAATTCGACTCCAGAGGAAAGTCCTTGCCTAGCCTGCATGTAGGTAGTTGGTCGAGGTTTAGAAGGATCCTTGTTTATGAGAAACATGAAGATTTCTCTGTTTAAAGCATCACACTGAAGCGTATGATTACGGCACAGACAGGAGACATGTACACGCACATGTGCCATGAAAATGGTGTATGGCAATGATAGTCTTAAGACATGAACACTGTTATGCCTTATATATGTTCATATGCTCAAGTTGTACTCTTGTGAGTCAGGCAGATAGAGGTTATGAAAAATATAACGAAATTACAACCAATTTTTACCAGGTAATATCAGTATATTACTACCACATAAGCTTAGGAGCTCATTTCATTAGTTTTCATAACCCTTGGAACTTAAGAAACACAAGAGAAAGGACCCAGCTGCGTCTAACATGTTTTTAACATACTAATAAGTATTAACCGTGCCTCTAGCTTTCTCCCTGCCATGTCAGTCAATTTGGATTTTATTGCCTATATTTTTTTGGATGTGCCAGATACTATATTCAACTTATTAAGTGGGAAGAATCTTCGTGGCCAACAGCAACTAGAAACATGACGCACAACCTGATTATTACTTATACGGACAAATACTATGCAGGTCAAGTTATCCTACTCAATAAACATCTACAGAATCAAGACCCAGAGTTTGATACACATTCTTGATAATGTTCAATCTCAAAACTATATATGCTGGGTCACGACAGAAATGTCCTACAGAACTGAAATTTCCATTCTTCCCCCTAAATGCATTTCATTTCATTAAACTATTTTTCAATTCTTGTTGTCTAATTTTTTCTTTTTCACCACTCTATTTCTTTCTCCATATCTACCTCTCTGCCACCGTGAGCAAGTTGTTCACCCCGTGGGAATTTCCGCCAACATCTTCAGCATCCTGCTTCCCATTATTTCATTGCAGTCCTCATCTTTGCATCTTTCTCTCAAGTTTTGGTTATGATCGCATGAAAAGGAAAATGAAAGAGTTGCTAGTCTGACAGGAAAATTAATGACAAAAAAGGCTGTGATAATTGGGAACGAAAAAAGTGTAAACATACAGGAGGCACTGTGGGTTGTCGGAAGACACTAATAAGATAGAAATGGATGACTGGAGGTACAGAGGATAGGAGACAAAAGTTAGCAGGGTTGGGAAAGAAAGAAAAGCATAAAACAATTCAGCAGTAAGCAGAAGAAGGCAGAAAAAAAATGCAAGATAAAGAAGGGATACAGGAAGGAAGAGGGATGCGGATGGGAAAAGGGCAAGAGGGAATATGAGATTCTAGGGTTAGCGTGAATAGCGCTGGTCAATAGTTATAATTCAAAAGGTAAGAAGAGATAAATGGTGAGTGATGAGTTCATAGAGGATAACTGTAGATGGTCATCTGATTGACAAGAATAGCAAGGACTAATCTAGCAAATTTTGCAAACCAAAAGGAAAGTCAACGATGTTCCGACAGCACATAAATGCTGCCCCCCATGAATCCACAATGCAGCTCCAACATATTTCTTCATGTCCTAGCCTAATGATATCTCAAATGCCCTTTCTTTTGAGGATCTATAACAGAAAATATCATAACTGGGTTATGATATTGATAGGGGAAATTTAAAGAGTGTGAAAAGTATTTTATCAATGCCTAGTGTTAACATGGTCACTTACCTGAGGCAAGGCATGCATCATGATTATGTATAGCAGTATATATGTGTACCCAACTACCCATAACCTCGTATGTTTCCAAATTTATACTTCAATTGGTACAGGATAAAAGCCTAACAAAGCTCATTTCATTTATTACCTCTGGAACCACAGGAAAAGATTTGCCAAGAAGATGCAGAATTGAACCATACAGACTCTCATTTTTAGGTTTTTTGTCGAATAAAATAACTGAAAAGCAAAAGTTCCAAGATTTGTCACCAAAATACAAATAATACACATCTCCTTTGTCACATTATTTGATAATCCTATTAACTTATGGAGCCATTATCAGAACTTCACTTATTCAAAATTTACCTAAAGCCTCGTGTTCAACAAACTTGGTACAAAATTTCAGGGTAGAAAGAACATATAAGCTACAACGTAAACAAGAAATCCCCCTATTTCATATTATGTTTGCTCTTGATAGAACTTTCCCGGTTGTCATCTTCAACAACTAATATTACCACGAGACAAAAACTGACAATCAACATCAGATGATAGTACGAACCAACGCCACTTAAAAAAGAATACTCTTTCGGGTAATCGTGTTAGTGCTGTTATGTAGACATGATTAGGGCAATAATTTTAATGTAACATGGATGAGTTAAGCTGTCAAATACAACAAAGATTAATATGTTATATGATAAACTCTCAACCACCCTATAACTTTTACAACACTTCAAAATTAATTATTACTATGACATGCTTCACGGTGTATCATCTCATATCAACAGAATAAAAATTTTGGATTTATGCCCTTATCATATCAATACAGAAAAAAAGATATAGTGTTCATGATACAAAGGCAGATGTTATCTTGTCATGTTGTTTCAAAATTGTGTTCACACAGTACACGAATTGACAAATTTTGAAGCCTAGATATCTTTCTGCTAAATATTAACAAATCAGCACGCACCGTAAAGACAAATGTAGTATTAGTTGCAATTAATCCATAGAAGAACTGTCTTCAAGTGAATCTACTCAGACTTTTGGGACGCTACTACATAATCTCCAAAAAAATAAGCAAGGAAATTAAAAAGCCCAAAATAATGATAAAATCCCTGCTTTCAGCTAATAAAGACCTTCACTTATTTAACCTCTAAAAGTCTCATGTTGTCAGAATAAAAGGAAAGAAATTCAGAATGAAAATGAATCTAAAGGTACCTCTCAGCAAGCATTGCAGAGCCCTCCTCGAACAATTCCTCCACAACTCCAACTGCAGATAGCTTATTAGCTCCTTTGCCAGAATTCAGAGATTTTTTCCCAAATATAAGAGAATAAAGCAAATTTTGCTTCTTTTTAGGAATTGGGGCCAAAACAGGAGGGTCAAAAGGAATAATATCAACAACCAAGCAGGTTGTATCATCCTTCAAACCTCTTGACCTAAGAGCTTCCTGGAATTGTAACAGGCAGTGATATTAAACACTAGAGCCACCAAATTGCAGAAATCTGATTTGCAAAATGAAAAGTACCTTAACGACCAACTTTGCAGCCAGCTCAGCCGGTAAACCTCGGCAAGACTGAGCAGCAATATCAGAAGACAAAGCATCCCATATTCCATCGGAGGCAATTATAAGTCTTCCCCCAGCATTTGAAAGCTGATTACCACCAAAAAGAACTTAATTTAGCACCACAGGACCATGGAAGTAGGATATCTAATCATCATTAAGGGTAGAGGTGTAAGAACCTTGACTTGCTTAACATGAGGAATTGGGATAATGAACTCCCCCACATCTGTATCGCCAATTGACCTTGAAAGACATAATCCGCCAGGCCAACAACGTAATGGACCAACCTATAGTTCCCAAGCACAAGTTCATCCCAGATCAGAGAATGAATCCCTCACTAATATATTCTAACAATTCAAATCTAAGACAAGAAACTAAGAATGGGAATAAGCCTATCACCTCATTTCCTCCGAAAATATTGAGCCTTGCTACTGCAGCACCACTTGCAGTTACACGCTCTCGCTCTTCAACATTCTCTTCGAGCCGATGGTCAACTGTCAAAAGAGATACAACCCCTCCTTGGGTGTCCAATATGCACCGAGAATCTCCAACAGATGCAACAGTCACAGTCCAACCATCAATAACAACAAATGTAACAGTTGTTCCAGATGTCTCGCCTGCCATTTATAGCAAATATCAAAAGGCTGATTGAAAAAACAAAAGAGTAAAGGCGCTGTCACAGTAAAACCATTTCAAACTCATTATATATACGTGCCTCGTTGCTGAAACTCTATATCGGTTTTCACAAACCCTGCCACTAAAGCCCTAGGAAGAGCTTGAAGCCACTCTTCCCTTCCAAGTGCTGGGGGAATAGCACTCACGACATTGTTCAGTAAGTTCTCTTTGGTGAAAATAGCGGCTGATATACCATTGTGCCCATCGAAAATCTACCATAAGATATAGAAATCCAGTAAATACATCATCATCAAAGCTACAAACCAAAAATCAATTTTAGATGAAATGGAAGTTATTACATACAGCAAATACTGAAAATGAAGTGGATGCATCTCCCGGAACTCTCTGGCAATCGAGTTTAATGAGAAAATAATCCTCTCCTTTCTTAGCCAGAGCAGCCTGCCCATACTTCACCGTGGGATTCTCCAACTTCTCGTGCCTCAACTCACGACCAATCAAAGTCCCAAGTGGAACCAGCTGTTGTTGTTTGTGCTTCATTTTTCGTGTACCCCTATCTGTCTCACAGCTACAATTTCAGTTTCAGCATACTGGCAATTCTCATTCTTCAAAGCCCCGATCTCCCAATCACAGCCTAAATCAGATTACGTCCTCCACTTCATCCACACACAGTCTGATACAATTGATTGAGAAGAAACCCAATTTTATCCACGCAATTTCCAACCAGGAAAATAGCTACCACGCCTGAACCCTATCACGAGCAGATAAACACGATAAATTAGACTACTTTTTTCAAAATCGCACAGGAATGCTTCAACGAAGAAACGAATTCACTAAAACACAACACCACCACAACACTATAAAAGGTAAACGACGCCTTATGCAATAAAATTATCTCGATTTTGCCAGAAAGGAACCACATTGCACATCCATTGAAATTCCAAAAAAAGACCCAAAATGCATAAAATTGCCAGAAAAAAGGAAGCAGGTAGCGTGCATGTGGTCCAAAGTCGCACATATTTTCCCTTTTCACTGACATTTTACCAATACTAAACAGGAATGCAGCTCAAGAGCTTTTCAGAACTGAAAAAAGGAGAGCATTATTTCAAAATAAGAAAAGGATATGGAATTAAATCGAGGAGCTTACAGTGCAGAGGTCTAAACTGAGTAGATCAATGGAGATTGGGCGCTGAAACCTTGAGGAGAAGAAATCAAGGGACTTTTACTCTGTGTTCGCTTGAAATTGCAAAATCTAGAGAGAGAAACCGGTTTTGGAGCAACGACCGGGATCCCGATTGATTTACAATTACAAATACAAATACAAATACAAATACAAATACTAGCTGTGTAATTACTTTTTTATTTTATTTTTAAGAATGAAATTCCTTTTTATACCACCAGACAAAAAAGGATTTGCATGTAGTCTTCTAAAATCACCTTTTCTTTTTATTCAACATTTCATCCAATCGTCCTATTTTTCAAATTGAGTCGTCTCATATAAATTGTTGTGTTTCTTAAAAGGAAAGAATTAACGTTTATACTGTACTATATTTAAGGAGAAAATATAGTCAAGTGTCTATGTAGCTTAACAAAAACTAATTGTTGTTCAAAACTTAAAAAAACACAATATCTATCCATTTTTCAAGTGAGTGGACAAAACTACCCCTAACCACTATTCACCTTTCTTCCTACATATGCATCCCTCTCTCCCTTCTCTCTCTTCTCTCCCTCTTCTCTCCGCTCTCTCTCTCTTTTTCTCTCCTCTCTCTGCTCTCTTTCTAGAGAGAGACTGAGACGGCGGCGAGCAGCAGGTCGCCGGGACACCTCCTGTCCGAGACGGCGACCCACGACGGCGAGCAGCAGGTCGCCGGGACACCTTCTGTCCGAGACGGCGACCCACGACGGCGAGCAGCAGGTCGCCGGCGGAGTCTTCAAGTGCAGCAGCCCTGTGCCGACCTTCCATTCGCGAGACGCCGGTTGGAGTTCAAGCAGCCGTCAAGCAGTCCCTGTTCACGCCGGCGACGCGTGAGGAAGCTGCTGTCCGAACGGCGAGCAGGTGGTCGGGGCATCGGCAACGACGGAGGCGGAGGTGGAGAAGGAGAAGGTTGGGCGGAGGTGGTTGGGGCGGAGGTGGTCGGGGCGTCGGAGATGGAGAAGGTTGGGCGGAGGTGGTCGGGGCGTCGGCAACGACGGAGGCGTTGGGCGGAGGTGGTCGGGGCGTCGGAGATGGTGGTCGGAGGTGGTCGGGGCGTCGGAGATGGAGAAGATGGCGACGGCAACGACGGAGGCGTTGGGCGGCGCGCCGGCGGCGGTGAGAAGCGTCGACGGGCTGCTCCCCTTTTCTTTTTCTTTTTCTTTTCCCGTCATTTTTTTCTTTTCTTTTCCTTTTTCTTTTTATTTTTCCTTCCTTTTCATTTTTTTTTCCAGAATTGTTTATTTTCTTTTCCTTCTTTTTTTTTTTTTTTTTTTTTCTGTTTTATTTTCATTTTCTTTTCCTTTATCCTTTTTTAAATTTCTTTTCATTACAAAATTAACTTTTATTTTATTTTACATTTTTTATTACGAAAATGCGAAATGGTAAATGGGAGACGGAGTTCGTCTAGCTCGATTATGTTGTGTCGTTGTTGTTTTCATCTAGTACTAAGTTAAAAATTGAAAATATATGCATGTGGATTCCGTTGAATTTCAACGAGAGGGGCTCGATTCTAGTTGGCCCGTTTAATATATAGTATGCATAGGAACCACACGCCTCGACAAGCATCTCATGATGCAATTTGTCTACTAGTATTTGACGTGAATAATGTGTAATATTTCTTTCTAATGCAAGGGACAATTTGTGGAGGTAATAAAGCACTAAATTACTATCATCTACAAAGAATACTAGTGATTTGAAATACAAATAAGGAAATTGAAACCACATTCCAATCACATAGGAACATTTTTTTGCATGGACCACCGACGACAATCTAACTTGCTAACAACTAATCTCCGACCAAGTAAAAAATCCAAGGGTGCATATATTCGTAAATATTTTGAACGGGGAGTTTTGAAATTTGGTATTTCTAACGGGGGGACTGAACCTGTTGGGAATGCCAAGACACATGTTAGAAAATAATAAATTCTAACTTGCGATATGCGACCATAACGTAAGAAATTTTATATTTTCTAACGGGGGTGGATTGAACGTGTTGGGAATGCCACGACTAAGGTTAGAATATACTAAATTCTAACCATTGATATATGATTATAACGTAGGAAAGTTGGTATTTCCAACAGGTGGACTGAACCTGTTGGGAATGCCACGATACAGGTTAGAATAGTATACGAGAGAGAATCCCAGTCGAAGATAGTATACGAGAGAATCCCAGTCGAAGGAAAGTTGAAGATAGTATATAAAGGAATGCCACGATTAAGGTTAGAATACACTAAATTCTAACCATTGATATGCGATTATAACGTAGGAAAGTTAGTATTTCTAACGGGGTGGACTGAACTTGCTGGGAATGCCACGAAACATGTTAGAATATACTACATTCTAACTCACGATATGCGGTTATAACGTAGGAAAGTTGGTATTTCTAACGGGGGAGACTGAACCTGTTGGGAATGCACGACACAGGTTAGAAAATAATAAATTCTAACTCGCGATATGCGATCATAACGTAAGAAATTTTGTATTTTCTAATGGGTGAATTGAATGTGGTGGGAATGCAACGACTAAGGTTAGAATATAATAAATTCTAACCATTGATATGCGATTATAACGTAGGAAAGTTGGTTTTTCTAACTGGTGGACTGAACCTGTTGGGAATGCCACGACACAGGTTAGAATATACTAAATTCTAACCATTGATATGCGATTATAACGTAGGAAAGTTGGTATTTCTAACGGGTGGACTGAACATGTTGGGAATGCCACGACACAGGTTAGAATATACTACATTCTAACTCGCGATATGCGATCATAACGTTAGAAATTTTGTATTTCTAACGGGTGGATTCTAACTCGCGATATGCGATTGTAAGTTATATCAAAAATAATAATAAAAAAATAAAAACTCGAATTAAAAATGAAAATGGAAAATTAAAAAAAAAACTTTTTGTCAGTTTTGTTTTTTTTGTTCTTTTTTGTTCTTTTTTTTTCAATAATAATTGAATGTAAATTTTTGAATTCAAATTAAAGTAAAATTTGAATTCAAATTAAAGTAAAAAAAAAGTGCACATGGGTGGGTGGGGTGGGGTGGGGGGTGGTGTTGGGGGTAAATTAGTCCACTCACATGTAAATTGGATACATTTTGTGTTTTCTTAAGTTTCCAACAACTATTTGTTTCTACTAAGCTGGATAGACACCATAATTTTTGCCTCATATTTAAGCCCTTTACTCTTCGTTTTTAACACCGTCTGACCCTAAAATCTCATGACGAAAAGAAACGGGATAATTGAAGTGGAACGGAAAGAAGGAGATTAATTAAAAATTGCAAGGTATGAGGGAATTTCATGAGAAAATGTGATAATTATGTATAGGTTATAACATAATTATTGGCCCCTAGCCATTAGAAAAAGTCTTTGCATAGTTTTATACCACTCCGGACCACGCTTCTTGACTCATTTGCTTTATACACGGGAATTAAGACGAAAATGTTTAGTGTATAAAGTGTATTTTGTAGGGAAATATAATGTGGTTTATGTATTTAGACATATTTTAGAAATAGAGCATCATAGATGCATAAAAACATGTTCTTGTCTGATCTTAAATGAAAGATCGTATCAAGACCTTTAATTTGATATAAAAATCATAAAAATCCGATAACAAACGAGCAAGTTATAATAATTTAAACTTTCAAAATTTAAATTATATTGAACTACGTGCAGAGAAATGAGTGGATGAGATTTAAGTATGGAATGTTAAGTGTAATAAGGGGTTTACTAATTGTACTTATTATACTCTAATTATTTCTAAAAAAGGAAATGAGTCAATATGTGTGGGACGTCCCAAAAAGGAATATGAGTCAAGAAGCCTGGACCGGAGTGGTAGTAAAATAAAAGTATGCTGCTTGCCAGCTATAAAATGTTTGTTAATCACGATATTAATCTTTTAAATAATATTCTCTTTCCCTTTACTCAATCTCTATTACTCTTGATTCTTTCTTCATGTTTCTTGTCGTGGCCTATTCATTAGTCAAATCGATATTATCTTCCCTTGAAAGATAAATTACATCACAAATAGTATTCATTGTCCGAGCCGAGGGAGTATCCCTAAAGATAAAACGACTCCGTTCACTTGATAATAGTCCTACAAATCAAGTGGTTTCTAACAAAAACTGGAGAAGGCTTGAGAACCGAGTAATGAATGCTCTTATAACTAACAACGATGCTTGATATGTGTAAAGAGAGAAGAAAGAACTCGATCAATGGGAAGCCAAAAGACACAATAATGACGATTTGGAGTCAATACCTTGTCTATTACAACAATCGAAAAGTTAAAGATCATTTAACTCTATATAAAAGATCTGACGAAGAATCTCCCGACTTAGCATGTGACACGTCATTAGTTTATTAGTTTTTTATATTTTATATATTTAAGAGTCTAGTTAATAAATAATTGTATAAAAGGGTATTGCGATGTTTATCGGTCCATTGTCCAGTTGAGCTCGTTAGGGTGCGTTTAGTTAGTCTATTTATTCAGTTGTAACTTAGAGTTTTATTCATGGAATGGTAATTACGAATTAAGTTTCTTCTCGTAGTCGAGGGAATCGGAGTAGGAACAGGCTCAAAGTTGTGGGATCGATACAATTCTGGAGCGGGGTCGTATCATAGATCTAGATCGATTAGTAAATGATTCAAAATTAAGAGAACAAAAGGGAACTTGTACAAAATTAATGAAGTACCCATTAGAAGTAAGAGAAACGCTCCCCTACCTATCATTGACACTTTTAGGGTTCGTTTGGTAGCTCGGGTGGTATAGTCGGCCCGGGATTAAAATATAGGTTTAGAACATGAGATTCAACACTAATTTGGTGTTTGGTAAGAAAGTTTCAAAATCAATTTATAACACATTTGTTGTTTGGTAGGAATGACTAAGGAGTAATACATAAACTTGGTGTGGCAAATGACCAAATTACCCCCGAATTGTTTTTGTCCTTTCTCTTCCCCCAATTCGATTTTCTTACAATTAATTCCGATGGACAACCTTCAGGCCACCTACCGAGATGACGACGGCGGCGGCGCTGCCGCCTCCCCATCGCCGCCATCTCCCGCCGTCGTCAATGTCACTCCAGCTCCCGAATTGCCTGAGAACGGGATCAAGGAGGAGCCCGACGTCGCCGCCTCCGAGTATGCCTCGTCGGAGGAAGCTTCCGTGTACGGTACGCCGCAAGCCCTAGAAGGCGACCTGCACGATTCGCAGAATTCCCCAACGAATCGCCCACCGGAATTGGAACTGGAAGGCGACGACGAGGTCGAATTGGACGAGGAAGACGACGAGCCCTCCCCCCAAAAGCAGAAGCAGCGACGCTCTAAGCGTCCTGCAAAACCAAGAAAAAGAAATGGTGGGAATGGTTAGAGATAGAGAAGAAGTGAAGAAAGAAAGTACAGAGAGAGAAAGAGAGACTCACCTGTCGTTTTTGGCCGGAGGCTCCCGCCGTGGTGTGTTCGACGGAGAACGGCGACACGGTGGCGGTCCTAGCCCCGTCGAAGATTCGATGGCGGCGACGGCCTTAGCTTGGCCGAGAACCGCGAGATGAGGGAGGCGGAACAGATTAAGTGAGGGTTAAGAGGCTTTTCGATGGTGGCAGTGCTCGCCGCTATCACGAGATTCACCGGCGAGAGCGGCGCCGGGCGGCAGATCAGAAGTGAGGGAGGCAGAGAGAGAGACGAAGAGAAAATGTGAGGGAGGCAGAGAGAAAATGTGAGGGTATTTTTGTATTTTCCATTTCATCTCATGGTTACTAACTTACTGTACAAACGTAACAAACCCTTCTTACGAAACGGGCCAATTTGGGAGGTGTAATACACTATAGGTGAACAGTAACCGAAGCCCGGGGTGGCCCAAGCATTATCACAGGGGCCCATGATTCGCTATCTACGCTACCAAACGAATGATAAGCCCAGATTACACTCCTTATCTAGGGCTTATCACTAGGGGTGGGTCGGTACGGTATACCTTCGTATTTTCGTCATACCTTATACCTTACCTTAAGTGACGGTATGCTAATTTTACATACCTTTACCTTACCTTACTTGTCGGTATACCTTAAACCGGTATACCTTAATTTCGGTATGAAGCAAATTACATACCTTTACCATACCTTATTTTCGGTATACCATACCTTAAGCCGGTATGCCACGGTATACCTTAAATTAATTATAAATAAATAAATCAATATATGTATAATTCATATCTTAGAAACTTATAATACAATAAATAGCACCCAAATATTTAAACTCCAAAATTCTTCAAAATAAAACATATTATCAAATTCAAATCCAAAACATCTAAATTCAAAACACAACGAGAGCATAAAAAAAACTTTCTAATCTCACTCCATAATATAAGGTATATACATAATATAAGGTATATACCCTACTTGTGGTATATACTGCGATAGTGGTATATACCGCGATACCGGTATATACCTTATTTTCGGTATATACCTCGACAACGGTATGTAACGGTATACCCCGGTATTCAAAAATTGATACCTTTACCTTACCTTTGTCTTCCGGTACGGTATGATACCTTACCGAAAATTTCGGTATACCTTAATTACGGTATTTTCGGTAAATTTTCGGTACGGTATGAACGGTATACCGAATTTTCGGTATATTTCCCCAGCCCTACTTATCACCCCTACCAAACACTACATTAATGTGTCCATCGCTGATGTGCCAGTGTTAGATTTTAATTTCTTTTAAGTAGGTTAGAATATATATTTTAAATATTTTATTTATTAATAATATGTCACATCATTCGTGGACACATTACGAATACAACGATAGACAGTGGAGCATTCATCCTGGAACCAAAATGAATAATAGGGTATATATGTAGCTCAATTCATTCATATTGTGATAGATTTATCCCAAACCTCAATAGTGTAATATTTTTAGCCTCACGAAATAATTTATGATAATTTTAATGAATTTACATCGAAAATTAGCTGGCTCATTAAGGATTTAAAAGCAACAAAGTTCTCTAAAAACTTTATATTTATGTTAAAAAAATACAATTTCATTGAAAAAGATTAATGATATTGACTAGCTTTTTAGATATCGAAATTCATAAAATTAAAAATTGTCACAAATTCAATTTAAAAGGTTAAAAATCATCATGTTTTGAAGTTTGTTATGAACTTATGAATGTGTCATTGGATGAATTTATCGGGCTAAATTAGCGTATTTTCCCAAAATAATATGAAGTGTATGCAGTTTAGAAAAAGTCTAGTTATAAACCCAGCCTCCATCTCAGGGCACATAAGTTTTTACATCCATGTTACAAAATGTAAGTTCCCAAAAAAATTAACACAGTTATGAAGCAACAATTTTCAACACATTTGTACAGAGTTGAGATATAACTAACTTCTCAACTCAATAACACTCGAGCTTTAGCTGTTAGCGCCTCTCAAACGAGCAATCAACTCATCCTGCAAACAGAACGAAGAGTACCGAACAATGTGAGAACTAAATCCCTGAATGAAAATCTCTAATCTAAATCGGCATGGAAGACTTGCCTTCCTCCCTGTCGCTGAAAGGCCTTTTTCCCTGAGAAGAGCCCGAAGTTTTTCCACTGTCAAGAGCTGTAGTTCTGTGCGTTTACCATAGTGTGAGTTTCATCATGAGAAAATGATGATAATACAAAGATTAGCAGCTAAAATTTTACAGAAAGAAGATCCTAATGCAATTCAATCTCATTTCATGGTTATTGGCATATTTCAGAAACATAGAAGCTTCAGATACGATAAAAGAAACTTCAAGAACCGAACCAACAGGTTCCTAGAATGTTCGATAACAGATATATATGTGGGCTTTCTGTTGGCTCCAGAATAGCTTGTTCAAAATTACCTGACAACGTCAAGATCAAACCACTATCCGTTTCAAAATGTGTAGCATGAAAGATGGTCTTTCTAGAAGTAGCAAGTCCTTACGGTTTTTGTAGTCCTTCATGTTCAATGGTAAAACATAAGAACTTAAAATGCAATTTACCTTGAGAAGGTCCATTCTGAGTGCTAGAAATTGCTGCCTTCTTTCCAACAGCTTTTCCGTCCAAAGCTTTCTCAGCAGCCCTGGAAAGTGAAACTTAGAAAAAATATGTGACCCAATAATTAGGGAAAGATGCATGTAAGTGCAGTCTAAATACCTTTTCCTCGAGCCTTGGCCTGAAGCAGCACCTTTCCCATCTTTCGAACTTGAATCACCCTTTTGCTTCATAAGGGTAAGAGATCTGATCAGAATATTTGTTTGGTTTGTTCTAATAACCTGGTCATCTGGTACAAAACGTAAAAGATGATATCCGATAGTTAGAGACAAGAGGCAAAATAGATAAGAAAATGAAATGGCAATAAAGCATTGAGGAGAAATTGTTTCACTGGCTTTATATCGAAGAATAACGAGAAAAAGAGAGCACAAACATAGTTTCAATCAAATTAAACTACCCAACAATTAGAGGTGGTCTACACTAACATAATTCACTTCCTAAGGACGCATGCATATCTGTAATTCCTTATCAGAACCTTGGCTATCGGGTAAAGGAAATAATGTTCTTCTTTTGTAAAGTCAATTTTCTTTATCTTGGCTAAGAAATGAACAACTGATTGATCTTGTATCATACTCAATTAATACTAGAGAATCAACACAGCCCATTCCTGCTACATGCAGGGAGCCAAGGACATATTAATAAAATATTTAAGTTATGTGATCTTTCAATGTGCTATCTATCACTAATCCAATGATCTTAGATCTAGCATGTCTAACTACTATTGAACATCATCTAAAGAATCAATAAATATATATCATAAAGGGAAGATGTAATGAAATTATTCTAACATTTATGCTGTAAATCAATTTCCATCTTTTCATATCGCTCAAAGAGATGTAGGATACGATATCATGACTATGGCACAAATAAGGACCCAAAACCAAAAAAAAAAAAAAAAAAACTTTTGAGGGACTTCTTTGTAAATCTTATACGAATCTGTGCTAAACAACAGGATTAATGCTGTTTTCTATGTGCATACATGGTCAAACCAATCTTAACCCAACACTTTTTGAGTTTTTCTTGTTTAAAGTATAAAGGCTAAAAAAAACTCAAAAGAACCTGGAGGTGATGTATCACGGTGGCAAATGTAAACACGTGTTCCTCCCTGCATAAGTTGTAAGCATGTAAGTTGTCAGACCTTAAACATGGATGAGAAACTGAAATAAATAAGTACATCTCAGAATTTAGAGTGAGTGCACAGCTCTTCTCTTTCTTTGGATAAACATAATTAGTCATCAAAAGATAGAAAAACAACTGTTTTTAGCTTTTATAGTGATTACATCCAGCAAATTTCAAATGAACAATCCAATTCGTACATTAGCATTAATTGAATGATGATTCGACCAGAGTGTTTTCCTTTTCTCAATGTGTATTCATCATCAAGTTTACTTGTTTACACTTGTTTATTTACACGAGAAACCAATAAGAGAACTCTTTAAAAACAAACACCATACTATAAGCACTGACACCTAGAAAAGGAAGTTGCAATGATTAGCCTACGCTACACGTTGAAGCTAGAAGTATCTTTTCACTTTAGCCTTGTATTTCCCTCATTGCATCAAATACCACCTCATGAAAATGTTTTTGAATCGAATGGAAACTCCATTTACTTAGTTACATGTTTCCATCACTGCAACATAGTCCTATATACAGATTGCAGTCATATCGACCAAGAGATGTTTGCTCAACCAAGAAGGAAGTTGTAAACGTCTATACAAAAAAAAAAAAAAAAAAAAAAAAAAAGAAGTAACAAAGTTATCAATTTTAAAGGACATTGTCCAACAAAGTGAACAGTTGGCTTCACACAGAAGCAGCGGTAAACAAGCATTGATCTACTGTTCATCCAAACCAAAATAATAATGAGAAGATGATAGGGTTCAGAAGATGAGAAAGTTACCAGGTTAGACGAAAGAACGGTCGAGGAGAAGTTGCCGCGAGAGGGGAGGTCGATGAGGAACTTGGAAGCGCCGTCGGAGGCAGCCGAGGCGTTGCTCAATTCGGACGGCGAGGAGGCAGAGCAGCCACCATCCATGATGCCCATATAATGTGCGGTATTAAACAATTATAATCGAGATACTGCAAATAAACACCATCATCTTACAACTAACTTCAATCAAAGATTATGCAAGACTCAAATTTTAACACAAAAAACAATTGACAAAGATTGCACTAGGAGAGATTATAAATTGAAATGACAGACCGTAGCATAAATTGACACAATACGCATCCACATTGGGCTATAAACTTCAACTGACGAAAAACTACAAACTATTTGAAGCTCCGAAGAACCGAAATCACCAACTAGAGATGAATTTGAAATGAAAATTAAGCAACCAAAAGGAAATAGAGAGAAATTGCAGAAATGAATTACAGAAATGAAACCTAATAGGGAGAAAAGAGTCGCCTGCGTCCGCCGCTGATAGAGAGTTGACCGCGACGGATCTGACGCCGTGGAACGCGGCCGCCACCACCTTGCAGCTCGGGTCGCCGTCGGTCAGGCCGAGGTAGGAGAAATTGGGAGAAATGAAGGGTCGTCGATTTTACAAATTAGGGTTTCCATTTATATTTCCTACCACGTTTTAAGATTAAATAAATACAATGAAAATTCAATTCGCGGTAATTAAGCAAGTACTAGTAATTTTTGGCGCGACCGTTCAAATAATGGTATTTCTTTCTCCTTGGACTCCAAGGTGATTTGAACCCCGACTTTTTCGTTGAATATTGAATGGTTTTATCAACGGAGCTATTTTTCATTATCGGTTCAAGTCATTTTACCTAGCAGTTTTCAACTCTTTTTCTTTTCTATATTTTTACTTTAATTCTTTGGACATGAATACTCTACAGTTTGAGATAAAATGTAGTCTATATACGTAATAATCAAATTGTAGTATATGAACGTCTTTTTTGATAGTCTGCCGTTTTAAAAATAAACCGTAAACTATAATGTAACATAAATATAGTAGTATATGGTGTTTTATATACAATTGAAGTCTATCTCACGTTATATATTAAAGTTTTAAAATGAATTGTGTTTGTCGCACATAGACTGCAGTTTTTTGCTAAAACACGTCGACCACGATTTTATTTTTTATTTTTTATTTTTTATTTTATTGCAGATGAGCATCAAATGTTTGTGAATGGACAATATCTAAGAACTTTGACTCGTGTCTTTGTTCTTCTTGCAGCGACCAATCAATGTAAGTCCATAACCTAACATCAATATTTTTGTGTTTTAGGGTTAGTTGAATGTTTCCATGTCAAGCAAAAACCGTACTAAGTTTAGGTTTCAATGCTAAAAAACGAACTCAACAAAACAGTTTTTACGAAGGTATGTTTAGATCCTTTGAAGACAAACGATAATTTGATGAGACGATCGGAATATTCATTTCTCCAATAAATAGAGAGATGGGCATTTTAATATTCACGATGATCCCAAAAACGAGTAAATATGTTTAGAGTGAAGTGGTGTGCGTATATTGGCCGATGAAAAATACACTATATAAATTCATGGGCTTATGAAAAATCAGTTTTGAAAAAAATTGATACATCTCATTCTTATTTCTATGTGTTGGTGATGGAAAGGCTTTGATCTATTATTCATTACGCCCTCCATCTCACTTCGTGAATCATGTTTCTTTTCAATACAAGATTTTTACATGTAAGTGTTAAAAGAGAAAAGTAAGAGGTTTATATTGAAAAGTACAAATCTAATTATTTACATTTTAGGAAATAAGACTTACGAAGTGGGACGACTTAAAATAACAAACATAACTAATGGAGTGGGACGGAGGGAGTATTTCATAAAATGATCCAGATGCATTAATCTTTTTTTCTTTCTTTTTTCTAATCAATAATCATAGCCCCTTCTTCTTTTATTTAGACATTTATTTTGTATCGGAGAAATTCAACACACTCACTGAAATCATGGAAGATGTCATTTACCCACTCAATCTCAAATCAATTGTCATGTTTCATTTCGATAAGGGATTTTGGTGTAGTGTTAAAAGTAAAAAGTAAGGAATTCACATTAAAATGTAGTAAGAGTTAATTATTTACATTTTAAGAAATAGAACAATTCATATAGAATGACCCGATTATAAAAGCAGGACAATTGAAATGAGACATAATGAGTACATTCCAGCTTAAGAAAAGCACTGAAAAAATATAGTATAAACTTCTTTCAAATATGCCATGTCCTTTCTTGTACAATGAAAGAATTACAATAACAAAGAGGGAAGAATACAAATATACAAAATGAAGGAAAAAATGAAAAGGAAAATTGAAACCTTGATAACACCAACACTCATCAGTGGGACTAAGAAGGAAATTTTAAAAATTATAGGAAAAAAAAAAAAAAAAACCCTATGAATCAATCAAAACTGCAAAATGGAAAACAAGAATACATGACAATGAGATTAAGAATTGGCATTGCCATTTCTGTAAACAGAAAAGAAAATGATTGAAATCCAGTGCAAAAAATCAGACTCTCACTTGCCACCTGTGAAGGCCGTCTTTCGTTTCGTGTCAGCTGAAGCCGGTTTCTTCCCATTTTTCTGCGATGGTGAATGAGCTCCGTTCGAGGCTTTCCTCGTTGGTGGTTGAGGGATTAGGCTCCTGAAATTTGCAAACATAAAATGTGTTTTAAGTACAACGATCAAGAAAAAAGCCAACAGCAAGGATCAATGCTTCGTAAGTTCGTTTTATGTACAAAGTTTATATGTATCAGCCACATTTACCTGCTTTGTGGGCTTTTCATCTGTCTTTGATTTTGAGTAGGTTTCTTGGCCTTTGTTCCCCCTCCGTTTACTTTACCACCATTTTCCTGGCATTGGTAATCATGATCCGAACAATCACTAGCTTCGATTTCTAGCTCTTCCCCTTCATCAGTAGTCTCACTTTGATGCCTACCCGACCCGTCATCAAGGCTTTTTCGTCTATGAGCTGCAACCTTGCTCAAAGACTGTTCTGGATGTACCTTAGAAGTGTCACGTCGGTTCTTCTGATATGAGATATCAGGCGAGTGACCCCCTTCTTCACTTAGGTGGCTCTTGACCATAACCTTATCGACCCAATCACCAGAGACGGATTTTTCTTCTTCCATTGACACCACACTCAGAGGAGAATCCATGAAGTCTTGTGTATCAAAGCTTTGCATTCTCGATCCTGTTAATGACTCGGTGTGTCCCTGTGTTGAATGCAGAATAGTTTTAATCATCAACTGATGAAATATTACAAAATGTCAGCAATCTAGAAGCAACGACCATCGACAAAATGAAGCTTGAAGTGAGTCACGAAATCCATAACTGCTCGTTCTGTGCAATTGAACCGGAAAATCATACCTCCGACTTACTGGCATCTCCACTACTTTGCCAAGATGGCGCCGGAGAAGATGCAAAAGATCCATTCCCCCTATCTGGGCTAAAAGATGGTTGAAAACCGAATTCTCCCCTCTCTTTCCGTAATAAGGCTGCTTTTAGATTAGCTATCTGCATGTCGTTGAATATCGATCAATAAACCAATGCGAACAAGAAAATAGGCCAAGGCACGTAAGTAGAAAGGGTACGGAACCTGTTCTTTTAGTTCTCTGACATCTGCACCATCTTTGTTTGGCCGAGCAGAACCAAGCTCCACAGTAGAAACACGTTCACCAAACTTCAACGTACTTACCGTTTCTCCAAGAGCATCAGATTCCGGGCTTATGTGAATAAACATTAAAGTCTTTGCCTGACCCCCTAGAATTACAAACACATGTATATAATTCAGATAGAGAGAGAGAGAGAGAGAGAGAGAGAGAGAGAGAGAGAGAGAGAGAGAGAGAGAGAGAGAACTTACCTAGTGAATCTTGAAGCAACTGTGTAAGCTTGCTGTTTCTGTAAGGGATGTGGGATTGCTTTTGGGCGAGAGAGGCAATCACATCACCCAAAGCAGATAGAGAGCGATTGATGTGTTGAGCCTCCTTCAACCTCTCACCAACTGCATCGGTTTTATCAGCTCTTTCGCTCCCTGCCAGGTCGACCAGATGCATACTTCCACAAATAATCGAGCCAGATGTCAAATTTCTTCCTTGCACATGAACAGTCACACAACTGCACATGCATGAATATTCATGGTCAGTTTCACATGCTATAACTAACTAATGCAAACAAAATAGAAAAGGAGTACAAAGACATGCCAGTGAGAACGACTGCTTCTATCATTCATTGAAGTAGAACCAACTGCACGATTATTAAGCCCAATATTCATCACTTCAATGACATCAGATGATGACGAGACAGACACAATGTTTGCATCTGGTACATTGTTTCCATTCTGGGAGCTGTTGCGGATTTCTAATGTACTCAACAGTTAAGGAGAAAACATGAACCGATGAAAAATGAACACAAAAAGCATGAAAAAGAAGTCGATAAAGGATATTTGTTATTGGCACCATCCGTGACGAGGAGATCTCTAACTTGCTCGTTGTAGATTTCTATCATCTGGACAGAGACGTCGTAGCACATGCTGTCTTTTCTCTGCTCTGAAATATCAAATAAATCACTCAGAGCTCTGTAATTTACACCAAAGCTTTTTGGTGTTAGTTCCTCAGGTCCAGTCTGCAGATTTAGAGGATATATACGCTCAGTTACAAATATTCAAATTCTGAAAGATGTAAACTTTGAGCAGAACCATAATCTCAAATTACCATAGTGTATGTTTTTCCTGAACCGGTTTGGCCATAAGCAAATATGCAAACATTATACCCATCGAGCACCGAACGAATCAGTGGCTGAGTATCTGAAAATACTTGTTCTGCAGAATGAAGAAACATTAGTCACTACTTTAAGAGATTATGACGAAAATATAGGAAATGGAGTTCAATCACACACCTTGGGTGGCAGAAGGGCCAAAAACCTTGTTGAAAGTGAACAACTTCTTCCCCTTGGCATTTTTGGCGGGAGTGATTATTGAGATAGTCTGATCATCAAGAGTTTCTGCAATGCTCAGACTAGCTGATTGTCCAGGTAAAAAAGGTCGTATTCGGCAATACACCCTTATATTTCCTGTCAAAATTTCCCAGTGTTAATGCTCTTCCACTAATACACAAACCAATAGAAATTTATACTGGTACTCTTCCAGTAATCAGTAATGTAAAAACCAATAGACATTTACCTTTGAGGTCTTGTACTTGATTGTATAGCTTGCGATTCTCCTCAAGAACCTTTTGGTATCGAGAGGCCGCGCTCGCAAGAGAGTTCAAGTGTTTACCTATAATCAAATAGAATTAACTTCTGCTTGCTCCAAAGCAGGCTAATAGCAAGTGATAGATAAATACCTAGATATTGGATTGCTTCTTGATACTTCATGTGTAGCAAATTCAGGTCTTCTTTCGTGGAGTGCAGTGTACTTCTGAGGTCCTACAGAAAATGAAATTCATGTTTTTAAGGAATCAAAACCGGAGCGTAAGAATCTTAATGAAAGCTAATCTCTCTCATTGACGGACCTGTATGCTTCTTTGATAATGCTCAACCAAGTCTTGCCGCCTCCGTTTTGGATCGCCCTTATGTTCTGCATATTTTGAAGTCTTACAAAACAAACACAAGAAAGCTCAGTTTATGTGTTTGAGGTAAGTAATGCAAAAATCACTGAGATTTGGCATCTAATTAGACCTCCATATCTGCAGCCTCGCAGTAACTTGGATCATCTCTAGATATTGTTATAACCTGTTAATCAGAAGTATGTAACGCATCTAAGATAGGTACAGATTATACAAAACGAGGAATCTAATCAGACCTTTACCTCGGAATTCTCACTCGGAACATATATGTCGCTTGAACTTGTTCCAACCTGATGTACGAAAATACTGCAATGAGTTTAAGTTAAGCAAAAATAATAATGATGCAACAGTCCAATCAGACCTCTACAGCTTGATGCTCGTCGAGACTTTGGACATCTTCATCTCTCGAACTTGTTCCAGTCTACCAATAAATGCAAAACAGCACTTAGAACTCAGTTAAGAGTTTATAATCATGTGCACAAGCATGGTGAATCTAATGAATCGTAAAAGGCAAGAGTAGAGCTTCAATTGCAACTATAGACGAACAATCATCAAAACCCACCTGTCCATTTTGTCTTGCTAGCCTCTCTTCAAATTCTTCCATAACTTTGCTTAGCATATTTCCAACTATCTGCAAACCGAACTACTTCAGTTTCTAGTAAGCAAAAAGAAGAAATGGCGGTAA
This sequence comes from Thymus mandschuricus, assembly GCA_029379335.1. Classification (NCBI taxonomy): domain Eukaryota; kingdom Viridiplantae; phylum Streptophyta; class Magnoliopsida; order Lamiales; family Lamiaceae; genus Thymus; species Thymus mandschuricus. The sequence continues at coordinate 7,399,790 of CM057072.1, forward strand.
GAGACAGCTTCTATAGTTTTGCTGACCCCTTTTTAAAATCAATTTCCTAATTTTCATTTTTTACTGAACACAATCAAAGACAATTCATTTTGCAACGGCCAATGGAGCATTACATTACGCATATAGACCAAAGCTTCTCTTTGTTCCAGTATCACTTACCAGAGGGATGTCTTCTTGCTTCTTATCAGTTAGAAGCTGACGAACATACGAGTGCAAGGCACCCTGAAATCCAAAGCATGAGATTTACTTATTCAGCAAAAAAAAAAAAACAGTCACTACGTACAACACTCGTAACAGTAGTAAGCCTACGAACCACTTCATTAAGATCAATATCCGGGCACTCAACAGTGGACGAGTTCCTCGAGAGCGAATTCACAAACAGATCAGAACTCTTTCTGACAAACTGCTTGGACGCAGAATGGGGCTTCCAGTTTCCACTGAATTTCCACACTCCTTTCCCACCTCCTTCCTTCCACTCATAGTAAGATTTCAGGGCCATCACACAGTTCACAATTCGCGAAGACTTCCCTCCCTAACATTTTCAACAAAAAATCGAAGAAGCTCGATCAACAAACACTATATAACCACCTTTCCATTGATCACAAACTACAAAAAATGCAACTAACTAACTAAATAACTACACACCTGTTCCAGATCAGAAGCTTCGAAAACTGGAATCCCCATTTCCTCAGCAGAATCAAGAAAATTCCTAACATTCTCAAAATATTGAAAAGCTGAAAGTGCAGCTCCATCAGGAACAATAACACTATCCGAAGGCGCAACTACCTGAATTCGTAATCAATCATAACAATCAAACTCCAATTGCAATTGCAGCATCCAATAGTTTGTTTTTTTTTAATAAAAAAAAAAAGAAAAAAAAAAGGACATGAAGGAGGAAGGGGGTAAAAGCCCTACTTTAGGAACTGCCCCCGGCTGAATCAAGTTCAATGCATTGCAGAGTATAATCCCACTCCGCAAACTCAGCCGGAATTCCTCTTCACTCGGCTTTTCAGGCAAATCCCTCGCCGTGCCCGTCCCCACCATCTTCCTCAGCCACCCAGCAGCATCGTACCTCCTCAATGCTGCAACCAAAAATTCTCCCAATCGTCAATCGCAGCAATCGGAAATTCCAAACGCAATTGTTACTATAAAACGAGATGCAGCAACGAAAAGATGCCGATCATCGTCAATAACATAATTGCAAGGTTAGCAAAAATCATTTTCATTTTTATTTGTGTGTGTGAAAATGGTAAGGCGTTGAGAGAGAAATTGGCGTACAATCTTCCTCCGCTTTTCTCGAGGCGAACTCAATGTCTCCGTCCTCCATTGATCGAAACGCGACGCCCCCCTCCTCGAAGGAAGAAATGCTCGGATTACAGAGGGTGTTGTTTTCTTCAGCACTCAACAATCAGAATGCATGCTGTTTCCTTCCTTCCTTCTATTCATGCGCTTCCGATATATGTGATGGCGCGAAAATCGTGCTTGCTTCCGCAAATAAGAATGGCTTTTTGATTTGTGAGAGAGGGAATATAGGGGGAAGAATTCTCGTTAGAAGAAGAAGAGAGCAGAGGAGAGAGAGAGAGAGAGAGGCCGAGAGGGGAAGTTATAGAGAGAGAAGATTGAAAGGAGAAGAGAAACCGCCGAGAAGAAAAAGAATAGAAAAGAAAAAGAAAATTTTTGAAAAAAAGAAAAAAAGATGGAAGTAAAAATAATAGTAATAATGAGAATTGATTATTCGATCATTATTTTGACAAATTCTTTTTTTCCTTAGCTTTTGTCCTCTCTTCCTCTTTTTTGGTCAAGTTTTTTCGTAGATGTGTTTTTTTCCACTTTTCGACACACCGAAGCTATTCCGAGGCGAAAGGTTCGGGATCTTGATGGTTCTTATACATGTTCCTTCTTTTTGCAGCGTGGATTTTGTTTTTGGTATCAATGCAATAGAAATGAGAAAGTTTAGCGATAAATAAGGAATAAATCACACTACATGACTTTCCATTTAGAAAATGTGAAGAAAAATCATTGCAATTTATGTAGGAGTATTAATTATTTAGAATTATTGGGTAGCTCGATTTAGAAATTATTGGCTCTATCATGCCTTCACCTATTTCACCAACAAGGCCTAATTAAGGTAATTCTTCCTTAGTATTTTACATGAAAAAGAATTTGGGAGGCATTTAGGACTCACGGTACACTCATTTATAAATGTAACTTAGATTTTTTTTCCTAAAGACTCGGATAAGGTGGGATTGGAGAAAATCTAGGAGTTTAGGAGCTTGGCATACTAACATTTAATCTAACAACAAACATTTGCCCGATAAAAAAAAAAAAAAAAAAACCGTGAACTTCAAAACAAAAACTTGAGGAGTCAATTATGCAATCATATAGAAATGAAAAGTGTTAAATTGAGACAAATTTAATGTATATAAATGTTTCTTGAATGTACAATGTAACAAACAATAGAGGTTATTGATTAGGGTGCTATAGGTTGGAGGTGTACTAGCATTATTACATTATTTAGATGCATAATGGGAAATAAGAGACATTATGTCTTACATATATTCGACTCTCCATGTTGAATCCGTAATGATACATTTTTATTCACATTAAATATGTTATAATATTATTGTATATTTATTTTTATCATAGTCTGATCCATAAACCCGGTACGCAAGTACGACGGTAGTGATTTATTTTATACTATAGGATATGCCATAATAACTTAGCCTTTGCTTAAAAAAGAAAATGTACTCTTCTTTACACAAATTTACCCAATATAATTCTTTTACATACGGTATATATGAGACTCTCTTAAAATGACTACTAAGGGTATGTTCAATGCTAGAATCCCAAATGGGGTTCTTAAAGGTGCCACATAGACAAGATCTCATTCATATTAAAAAATCACAATGGTACGGTTCTTATCATAATTAAAGGGTCCCACTAATTTAATTATTTGAGAAAATAAGAGAGATGAAAAAAATAAAAAAGGAATGTGTGCCCCACTTTTTCTTAAGAATCAGTATCTTATATAAGAACTCGGGTTCTTATTTAGGGGATCTCCAATGGGGGTGCTAATTAAGGTGTGGGTTCTTGTTTTTGCCACATAGACAAGAACCACTCCATTGTACATGCTCTAACGTTCCAAAATATTTTAAAATTAGGCATTGATACGAACTGGCAGGCTCGGAGTTTGGCCTTGGATAATTAGAAAATACTATTAATTTTACATTTAAATTTAATAAAAACAAAAAAGGTACGGCGGCCGGCGGAGACCGACCGTCATTGAAGTCCGGCCAAACATAAATTAAAATAAAATTGGGATTTTAAAAAAAAATATAAATATTTCTGAGAAAGGAAAAGAGGACACGTGGAGAACAATGCTTCGATGCTCGACGTCGCGCCATTTTTTAAATCAATTTTTTTAATATTAAACTAAAATTTCTACTACTCTTTATCTTATTGCAAATAATTTATGATTGATAATTTGATTAGAATAAAGGTTTTGACTTCTTAGCTTATTTGAGTGGAATCACGGCATTACATGTGCAATTATTATTTATTTGAGTGAGTGCCCCTATCAAATTACATACGATAATGAACTAACTCAAAACGAGACATTTTGAAAAGAAGGACTAGTTTAGATCCGATATTGTTTGGCAATTTCACGAATATGTCCAATTGTTTGACAAACTAAATATTTTATCCACTAAAATAGTAGTTAAAATAAAATATTCAGGATCAAGCGACTCTCAGCAAATAAGTCGGATTAATACAAAGTTTGAAATAGGCGTAAACATATTTGAAGGTGTGAACATAATACTCTTCGCTTCGAGCTTTAGTTCATTTTAAATTATGGTTTAGAAGAGACTCGAGCATAGGCAGTTCAAACGACAACGTAGAAATACACCAGGGTTAATTTGAATGAAACAAATACACTTATCGTTTAGATAATAGTTGCCCCTCCTTATAACATCATTTAGTGTAAATAAAAGGCAACATTATCCTTTGAAGTTTGAACCGATTAAGAAGATATGCTAGAAAACCACGGCCCCAATTATTTTCGAAAAGTAACAACTCAATAAGAATGAACAGATTTACAAATCATAATATATAATACATTCAAGTGTAACATGATGAGGAAAAAAATGAATCACATATGACTTAAACTAATAGTCCGAGTTTTCACGAGACAGATTCATAAAACGTAAAATAGAGATTGAAACAATGAGAGCACCAATCATATAACTTGTCATAAAAAGGAAAACCAACTCACTCAAATGATTTCACCTCTCAATTGTCGATCGTGAGGAATATCCAATTAGCATATATAAAAGTGAAAGCCAAACCAATTAATAATTTGGTTGTTAAATGTCATATTATTGTATGATAAGAAGTATTGGTTAGGGCATTAAAAGAAAAGGGGGGAAGTTGCTTTAGGGGCACATAGGTGCAGAGGATGATGCCTTCCCTATGTAGCAACTCATGTGTAGAAAGGGCTCCATTAACAAATTGTAGGACAATCTCTTTTTCTAATTCCCCTAGTCTCTTGGAGTGTACAATATCATTTTCTAGGTGTCTCTAATTAGAAAGCAAAATTATGTAGTATGCTATTTCACCAACAATGACCACAAATTGGAATTGGTGATTGAGATAGACATGTATACGGCCATAGCCTCGATCTTATAGTACTCGCTTCGTTTATGACTGATATAGCTAATTTCTTATAAGATTAAGTTTGTTATAATATTTTAAATAGATAAATTAGAATAATATGGATGGAGTATTTGTTTGCAATTCATTGTATTGCAATTTTTCTTATCGCACTTTTTTATGTCAAATTAAAATCAGATATACAGGTTAAAATCCGATTCAGATAATTCCAAAAGCTTAGTACAATTATAAATTACTACAATATATCTTCAAATACAAGTTCAACAATTAGTACCATTTGACGAAACTTGACTTATCAACACTACTAGAATTTTTTTCCCCATGATTTTGAAAACAAGTTATTCGAAAATGGTTGGTATTTTTATATCAGAGTGAAATGAATTGATACGACCCCATTTGATCCACACGAAATTGCAAATGGGCACTTAGGGTCGACTTTCCCTCCATTGGTTAACTTAGGGGGGGTGCGTGCGGAGGGTGACGGAGCTAGGGCTCTTGAACTGAGTGACTATAAGTTGATTATCTCCCCGAGTAATCTCATGTGGTCCGGAGAAAATAACTAGATATGAGAAGCCAATCTGGTGCCGTAGAGCACATTATTCATAATGAAATGGTGCACAAGCGATAGCCACCCTAGAGTGAAAGCTACGTACCCAAAATATGAATCCCCCGCTCTTTATCGGGTGTCTGATGATACGATCTCACATTGAATCGGCGAATAATCATAGTTATATAGAATATACTTAAGTTGGAATCAATTTCTCACCCTTAGGCATCTTTTGCGGTGTAATATTAGAGCTTATACATGAGCGGTACACGTATGAGTACATCGACCACACAAGAAAAGGTTGATATTGTTAAAGAACAATTAAGGGATTATAAAAAGTATACAATCTATATTTTTTATTAGAAAAGAAAAAAGGTTGAAGATTAAGAAGTAGAAAGTGGTCAAAACCTGGCCCAATGTCTAAGTCTAAACAAATAACAAGTCACGACAATTTAACAAAGCTTGGATTAGATATATAGTTTCAAGATTCCATGCCCCCTCTTTCACTATAATACTATATAATATATATATGCCCCCACTGTAGGGTGACTAAATTACAAATTTCTATATTCATTATAGATTGATTTTAGATACTCCACCCCCGTCCCACCAAATAACGAGCTTTTCTATTCAGTTGGACGGAAAGAGTATAAAATAAAGAAAAGAAAGATAGCTACAAAAAATTGAATTTATGAAGGCATTGCAAAGAAAATTAATCTATTTATGATTATTTATTTGATTAAATAAGTGGAGCTAGCTATTAATGATCCCACCATTACGAATCATAGCTATCTAGTTATCCCATAATTTAAACAAACAGGTCGTGGGCCCTTAAAGGGTGATCTAGTCAATGTTTTAAAAACCGAACCGGAGGTCGAACCGGTGAGTCTTTTGGATCATGGTTCAACCGGTCGAACCGGTTAAACCATGGTTGAACCGCTCTTTAATTAAATTAATTATTAAATAATTATTATAATAAATAATTACATGATATAGATAAATATATGATTAAATTCATAATTTATAGGTTTAAAAATACTTTAGAATCATAACAAAGAAGTTTATTCTTAACATAAATTAAATATCATGTCTTGAATTTATTTTTTATGACGAAAACTTATTAGTTTTATTTAATTTTGTAACTCTTAGTAGCTATAAGTAGAAAAAATGTAAAATTATTTTTATTGTCATATGATGAGAATAACTTAAATTATGTTAATAGGTTCTTTTGAAAAAAAAATAGTCGATAAATAATTGAGAATTAGAATGAGAGAGTTAAAATAGATATAAATATTAAAAAGTCTCAATGTATAAAAATAGCCACTTTGACTAAAAGTGTAACTTATATAGCCACAACTATAAAACTATAAGTTTTATAGCCACTTTTTGGTAAAAATACATAATTGCCCTCAAAAAGTGTTCCATGTCATCATATTGACAAACTTAAATAAAAGAAAGAAAGGAATATTCAGAAAAAAATAAAAAATTGGATTTTGTGGGGCCATTAATACACAATTCAATTATCCAACCACCACCCTCTCCCTCTCCTCTCTCTCGACGGAAAAAAGAAAAAAAACCCAAAACCTATACACAGTCGCCGTCGCCGTCTCCGTCTCCGTCGCCTCCACCGTCGCTTGGGCCTCCCACTGTCGCCACCGCCGCCACCACAGAAGAATATGTCGGGGTCCGATTCCGACCAAGAATGGGCTACTCCTCCGCCGCCGGTGAGTTTAGGAAAATTTCTCAATTTTTTTTGATATTTCTCGTCGATTAGTTTATTTTGTGGTTTAGAGTTTAGTTTAAACACCATAAATGGCAAATTTTAGGGTTTAGGGTTTGTAAATGATGGATTAGTATGGAAAATCTTGAGAAAAATAGCAAAATTGTCGAACCAAAACTGGGCGCTGTTCGGTAGAGGCACGGTCGAATTTGAATTTCAACCGTGTGTGACACGGTTGAAATTCGAAGTCAACCGTGCCTACTCGTTGACTTTGGCCAATTGTTGACCAGGCACGGTTGAATTGGGAATTCAACCCTGTGACACGGTTGAATTTCCAATTCAACCGTGTCCTTACCGAATTTTTTATTTTTTATTTTATCCGTTTTTCATCTTTTTTTGTTATAACTATACTAATATGTTTTGTTTGTATTATTTTCAGCCTAGGTTTGAGTGGATGAGACCTCGAATGCAAGGATATGCCGGCAAAGTACTCCTATACACACGGGTCCACATTCTTCGAGATATCCACGATCAATTGATAGAAGTCGGGGGACAGCCGCTCCTCGATCGATTTCTAGAGGAGAGCCCCTTCTGTTACATCATGGAGCTCAACAGGAGAGATGTGGCAATCAGTGCCACACACGAGTTTCTAGCCCGGGAGTTGAAAGACTCGTCGATCCCGGAGCACGAGAGGTGGTTCTCGATTGGGGGGCGTGAAATAATATGCGGCCCTCGAGAGTGGGCCATTGTGACCGGATTAAAGTTCGGGCCTTCCGCTTTCGACCCCTACGGTCGAAACCATATTATACCGTTGTCGAGCCTGTACCACACGAAGTACGGACGCTCGAAGAAGAAGATCAAGTCGAACCAATTGAGGGATGACTTCTTGAAACATCCCCGGGAAAGTCGGCTAGGCACGCCCGAGCAATACTTGAAGGCCGCCAACCTTCTCGTCTACTTGTTGATTCTACAAAGCCGTGACAATGCGCCCATCGATGATTGGGCTTGGGCGCTAGTAAAGAACGAGGAGCAGTGGAGGGATTTCCCGTGGGGATCGTGGTCGTGGCAAATCCTTTGCCACCAGTTGGACGTTGTGAAGAAAGACCCATCGGAGATCGAAAACAAGCTCAAAAAATACCACTTGTACGGGCCGGTTTGGGGGCTCAATTTATGGGCGTACGAGGCCATTCCGGCTTTGGGACAAGCCTGTGGCTACAAAGCTCCACAGAGAGCTGAGTTGATGCCCCGACTGAGGAGGTGGGAGACCTATTCGACGTACTCGAGCTTTGCCGGTTTCTTCGACAACCCCGAGGTAATTAATGACTTGACTTTGCATTAAAATTATTTACTTATTTAGTCGTTTCATGCGTACGTTGTTAACTAATGAATTTCATACTTGTATACAGCTCGAGGTACACGCGAGGCTCCGCCCATCCGAGGAAGAGCAATGACAGCCCTATCTCCTCAGTCTTGAGAACCCGAACCCTCTGGTGTTGGAGTACGATGCTCCGAAACGCCACGCCCACAAGAAAGCGGAGCCGGAGCAGAGGAGATCGAAGGCGGCCCGAGATATGGCCAGGGTCGTAGAGAGGTTGATGTGTCGGGACCCTGAACGGGTCGTGATTCCCCGTCGAGCGACCCGGGCTTCTTCCGAGGGACAGTTGCCTACCCGTTCTTTCCGTCTCGGAGCCCTGGATCGGGACACGGTTGACGAGGCGCAGTCGAGGCGCCGTAGAGACGAGGGACGGTCGAAGCGCCCGAGAGCCGAGCCATCTCGTCACGAGGAATCGCGCGACGTCGTCTGTTGCATCCACGGGGATCCGTGCCGGCTCGGATGTCGTGGAGATGATGCGGCGATGGACCGGTTCATCGAGAGGTTCGGTGATCGACTGGTTCGTGATACTGACAAGAACAGCATTGTTGCTCGATTCGCCAGGGCCGTCGTCGAGCGTGCTAAGGGCCTTCTCGGGGGCCGAGGATCGAGGAGGCCGTCTCCCGAGGCGTCGTATCACTCGCACGTGGGCGGGGGCAGTCAGAGGATCGGGGATGAGGTTAGGAGGTCGAGGAGTCGGACACCGACTCAAGCACCGGGGCAAGGAGGGGGAGCCTCGTCCTCTCACGAGTCCTTCTTACGCGAGCTCGATAACATCCCCTCGCCTCCTCCTTACGCTCGAGAATCACCCGAATCGGAGGGTTCGGAAATTGAGGAGGAACCTCAAGGCGAGCAAATGACTCAAGTCGGCCGACAAATCAAGCCCTCCTCCTTCCTCCAGAGCCCGTTTGTGGCGAACGTCGACACGCCGAAGTCTTCGAGGCCTAAACATGTGAAAGAAGCTTATGAACAGTTTAGAGCTTTGGGACGAAGTGTGTACACCCGTCAAGAGTTTGCGTACGAGATGGATCAAAAACTCTTTAACGAGATCGAGGACCCGAAGGTGCAAATAGAAGCGCCGGTAAGTGTTTGTAACTGCGTTTTTATTTGTGTGTTTAGATCACAATGCGAGGTTTCATTAATTTGTATTTTGTTTGTGCTTTTTCAGATTGTTGACCTCTACATCCTGTTTTGGAGGTGTCGAATGCGTCGTCGAGCCTTGTTAGCTCCCGGAGTAGATTACACTACGACCGTCGTGGCGGGGTGTGATTATTACGTAAGTAGTATTATTTACTAACGTTTTTGCATTATCTTATTATATACAAAGTGTAGCTCTCATTGTAAATTGTTGTTGGAAATACAGAAGTACTTGAGTCGAGCCATCGAAGCCGCGCACCCGCAAGATGCAGAGCTAGGCTTGAAATCGGCTCCAACGTATCGAGGATGGAAAGCCCCTGATAACTTGTTGGAGGTTTTCGAAGGGACAAATACGTACATCCCTTGGAAGTTGGCCAAATATGTAAGTACGATTCATTTCGTTTGTTCCTCTCTTTTTCCGACTTTAGTGTTTTTAATTATAATTTGTTTTGTTACAGTTTATCCTCGTTTGCCACCTCTCGACGAATCATTGGGTGGTCGCTCGCGTCTGCGTTCCAGAGTGGAGGGTCGAGGTGTACGATTCAATCTTGTATCGCCTCGATAAGGGCGAGTCTGGAGATCATCGTACAATCCAACTCCTTTGCATAACTCGTCTCTTCCCGAAGATCCTCTCCCAAACCGACTTCTGGACACAAAAGGTTAATCTGAGGAGGAGGACGGACCCGATGGAGTTGGTATTCATGCCCGATGAAGAACAGTTCGTCCAAGTCGACGATGTGAGCTGTGGCGTATATGCATGCATGTACTTGGATCGTATCCTCGCCGCGAATCCACCACGTCTACGAAGTGTTGATGAGGCGAAGTTCATCAAGAAGCATCGAATGAGATTGGCACGGCGAATTTTTACTCTTTCGTTGTATCCAGTCGAAGGCAAGATTGATCTTTCGAGGATTAATGTAGATGTATAAAATCGATCTATCTAGGATTCAGGTCTCGTAGATGTATAAAAAACCTTGATTCTTATCTATTGATCTTGTTTATGGAATTCGGTTATCGTATTAGATTATCGAAAGTGCAATCGTTGTCATTTTGCAAATATCGTATTAGATAATCGAATGTGGAATCATCGAACAAATATCGAATGTACAAGAGTAGGACTTAGAGGCAATTTGGACTTAGAAAAAATTTTAGACATTTTCCCCTCAAATTTTCGGTACAGACACGGTTGAATGGAGGTTTCAACCGTGTCAGGCACGGTCAAACTGTGAAGTCAACCGTGCCTAACACTGTAGACGGTTGACTTCCGTCAGGCACGGTTGACTTTCTGTTTGACCGTGCCAAACAGTGCCTGTTAGAACACCAACCGTGCCTAATTGATCAAATTGTACAAAATTCGATTTTTGGATCGTAATTAGCGTGTGACGTTACTATTATATGCCATAGTTGATTAAAAAACAACAAATAAAGCGGAAAACATTGGGTTTTAGTGATTAAGATAGCGTAATCTAATCTATCTAATGCATCGGCACTTCCTAAGATGAAACACTCCTACAATGTATATGGTCCCCTACCTCATTATCCAAAGATTCGAGTGTCGTTTGAGTTCGTTGTTGTTGTTAACGTCATATAATTGATGTATCGTTAGTAAATGATGTGTAATTGACGGTTAATTTACGTACTAACATCGAAATTAACGATTTTTAGAAGGTTGACTTTCGAAAATTGCCCCTTGACTGTAGGCACGGTTAGGGTACACTGTTAGGGTACACGGTCAAACCCTCAAGTCAACAGTGCCTCGAAGTCAAACCCTCAAGACACGGTTGACTTGCTCAGTTAACCGCGTGAGGCACAGTTGAATATTCATTTCAACCGTGCCTCTACCGAAAGTTTGGTGGAAAAATTGGCAAAATTTTTTCTAACTCCCCCAATCAACCATGCCAATTTTATTTCCTATACCTAGTACAACAGTCAATCGACATTTGAAATCCATTCCAATCCAAACATTCAATTCAATCTATCGAAATAAAAATAATCGAAAAATTATTCTACCACTCGCAAGGGGCATCGAGGTTTCGTGTGTTCCTGGCTTTGACATATGCTACATTTTTTCTTCCTTCTTCTACCAGGCTCCGCATCTTGGGGAGGTACATTCAAGTCGACACTGCCAATCGGAATTGGAGCTCTACACACTCTCCTGTTGTGCCCAGCTTGTCCGCATCGAGTGCACCTTTGTCGAGCCGTCGATGTTGACGTTCCTTCTTCTCCTACGGCTCTTGCACGTGACTCCCTTGGTCGTCCGGCTTGCTTAGGTACTAGAGGTGGACGCACAACGCATGAGGTCACGTAGTCGGGCACGTCCCACGACTCCGGATGAGGGACGGGTTCGATGGTTGGTGTATAGGTGGCTACCAAGGTAGACTGTTTGAAATAGTGACTCACGTAATCACTTGCTCGTCCACCTGAATACCTGATTGAGCATGAATAAATAAATCAGTCGTACCATTCAATTTCGTCTATGTATAACTCACATAAGAATATGTCGTACCTTAGAGCCGCGTGGGCGTGTCGACAAGGCATCAAGTCCAAGTCAAACTCACGGCACGAGCACGTCGAGTTTTGAAGGTCCACGAGGTAATTGCCGTTCTCGCCTTCTACCCTATACAAATTGGGAGTCGCTGTCGTCCTACACGGGTAGCGACGTCCCCATTCATGGGCTGCCGACATCTTCTCGTACGCCTTCGGAGTGAGATCGTGCTCCCGAGAAAGGGCACTTTGACGGTGTTGGTCAAACCACTTTTCTACGATCGTGCGATACATCTCAAGCATCGAGCATATCGGCAGCCGACGAGCCCACAATAGCCGTGCATTCATTGTCTCGGCCGGATTAGAAGTCATGAAACTCGTGCGTGGGACGGGACACTTTGACTTCGCCCACTTCGGAGGGCCGATATCACACAACCTTCTATAAATTCCGCCCCCTTCACGGCCGAAGCATCTCAAGGCATCGAAGTTTTCATCGAACGTTGAATCTTGATTTGCGTAGGCCGCCTCTTTGAAAATTCCCAAGGCATGTTGCCCGAACGATTTCAGATTCTTCGTGATGTGGTAGAAGCAGAGGCCGTGTGCTCGGTTAGGGAAAACGGCGTTCACGGCATTGATGATACTCGCGTGTTGATCAGAAACGATCAATAGATCGTCCGGCGCCCCGAAACAACTCTTCACCTTCGACAAAAACCATGTCCACGATTCATCGTTCTCCTTCGGACCTAATCCTATTGCAAGAGGAAACACCTGCTCATTCCCGTCTTTAGTCACAGCTACAAAGAGGGTCCCCTTGTTCTTTCCTTTCAGATGTGTCCCGTCAACAACAATCACGTGACGGAGCAAGTCACTTTGAAAGGCTTGGATGGACTGTCCAAGGGCAAGAAACATGTACACTAGTCGATCGTCAGCATGCGATGTCACCATATCGTACGCACTTCCCGGATTTCTCTCCTTCAGCAGGTAGAGGTAAGACGGTAGCCTCTGATACGACTTTTCGTAACTTCCGTACATGCTCTCGATCGCTACGTTTCTGGCACGCAGTGCAAAGCTGTAGCCTATCTGAATGCCGTACTGAGTTTGTAGCTCATTCATCATCTCATTCGGCTTCAACACGGATCCCTCGACGACCAGTCTACGTGCAAAGAATGCTCCTAAAACCTTGGCACAAATCTGTCGCGGTTTGTTTCCGTCTAGAACCACTTGACACGTATGGTTGGGTTCATATTTCCTAACCTTCCATATCCCGCCCCATTGTCGTGCACGCAGAAAATATGCACAATCATCCTGGGTGCACACAAAATTCAAACGCGTTTTGTTTGAGCGTTCGGTGGTATTCTCTAGACGGTTCTCCATGTGATAGAGGCCCACGGCTATTTGCAATTCATCTTTCTCCTTGAAGAGGCCACCCACACGCAATTTGCCAAGTGAGGGGCTGTAATCGGGCTCAATAAAGCCTAGAGGCTCTGCCGTATCTAGGTCGACGTACGGAATCAACCAATTTCTTATGGCTTCGTGAGTGGCACGAGTATCATCGGATCTTCCGTCTTGATTATCTGAATGTATGCTTCGGTGCCCGATGATCCTATCAACACGCCCCGGCTCCTGAATCCATGCTCTAAACTCTGTAGTTAACGACTCAAACAAGTCGGCCCTCTGTTGTTCATCAATCGCCTCTTCAGCCCTCTCATTTCTCTACTCCTCAGCCCTCGCCTCCTCATCTCTCGCCTCCTCATCCCCCGTCTCCTCATCCGAAGACTCCGATTCTTGATGACTAGGACCTCCAATATTCAAGTTCTGAAAAACCGTGGATTGTTGTGTCGTAGGAGTGCGAAAGTTGATGTTCTGTGTCTTCTCGATCACATACACGGTTGGCAAATTGTTCTGCTCGACGATAAGCCTAAGCAAATCCGTGTCGTTCTTCAGAACAACCTTCATCCTCCCATGATCGGTTAGGTCAGTCAAGTAGTACAATATGTACTCCGATTCGGAGCCCAATTGATCACGGATCTCCCTAAGCACCTTATCATGTGTAATTCCTAATATGGGGAAGTGCACGAGGAAACTATCACCTCCCACGTACGAGGTCCTCTCCCAATGCCCACTGTGATGCACGAGGATTCTCTGATACGACATCCTGAAAAAACACAAGATTTTTTTTGTTAGATTTTCGGTAGGGGCACGGTTGATTTGAGATTTCAACCGTGTGACACGGTTGAAATCTCAAATTAACCGTGCCATCATTAAAAAATTAAAAAAAAATTTAATTATAAAAGGCACAGTTGGTTTGGGATTTCAACCGTGTCACACGGTTGAAATCCCAAACCAACCGTGCCTAAACCGTATTTTAAAAAAAAATAATAATAATAATAAATTTTGGGCATGGTTTGCCCAACCGTGCCACTATGATCCAACAGTGTCTCTATGGTCTCAACAGTGCCACGAAGAACAATTTCAATTTTTTATTTTTTTGAGCAAAAAAATAATCGAAAATATGCGAAACGAAATGAAATTACGATCGTACCTTATATTAGTCGGAAAAACCTTGAATATTCCCAATTTCACCGCCGAAAATAGTCCCTCGATTTCCCAGAAATTAATAGACGAAAAATATAATTTTTTGCAAAAAATCTCTCTCTCTCTCTCTCTCTCTGAAATTTGGTTAGTTTCGAATGAAATGTTGTTTGTTGCAATTGTTGTATTCAAAGAGATTTTGACACATTTATTACTGCTATCTACTCTTTTGAATTAATGAAGTGGATCAAAATAAGATTTGGTAGTTGAAATAAATTAAATGCATTACTTTATTTATTTATATTAAAAATCAATTAATAGAATTTATGTCAAATAAAAAAAAAAAAAAAAAAGAGAGAGAGAGAATGGTTCAACCGTGTCCATGCATGGACACGGTAAGAGAGGTGAGTACAAATTAATAATCTCTCAACGTCTAAATTAAAAAAATTAAAAAAAAAAAAAAAAAAAAGTTTGCTCGATCAAAATTCATTCTACCGTGTCCAAACACGGTTGGAAAGAGAGAGAGAGAGAAAATTTGTCAAAATTATCTAATTACAAAAACAACAAAATAAAAGTGGTGGGACCCAATTCAAAAGTAAGGGTATTTATGTACTTTCATGCAAAAGTGGCTATAAAACTTACACTTTTAAACTTGTGGCTATAATAGTTATAGTTATAGTGAAAGTGGCTAAATATGAGTTTCTCCCTATTAAAATCACACTACTTTTCTTATTTAACATGCAATAAATATATTTAAATGTTGTGTTGTTAACAATTTAATGTTACAGTTGAGATGGTAGAGTTTATGGACTTTTATCCAATTGGTCACAGGTTCAATTCCCCATGAGAACATTTTTTTTTAAGTAAGGAATTGAACCAGCCGGTTCTGTAAGAACCGGTCCGGTTCGGCGGTTCGAACGGTTTTGACCGGTTCGATCCGGTTCCGGCGGTCTTAAGGCGGTTCAACCTGACCTCCGGTTCAAGGGTCCGAACCGGACCGGTGCCAAGCCGGTTCCCGGTTGAACCGGTCAAACCGGCCGGTCCGGTTCGGTTTTAACAACATTGGATCTAGTGGTTAAGGGGTCAGCATGTAACCCGATAGGTTACGAGTTTATTATGATAAAAAAAAAGGATCATGGTTAGATATTTTTAAAATTATTATGTATAATCATGTATATTTGTTCAAGAGTGAACCTTGTTATTTGAATAAACAAATATATAAATGAATACTTAATTAGTTAATTGAATTTCTTGGAGATTATTTGGTTCTTAAAAGAGCTTGACTCTAATTATAAACACTAATCAAATAATCAATAAAAGTAGGAATTCATAAATTACATAAAAAAAATGTTCATAAAAAACAAATTAAGTTGCCAAACTAATAGTAAACTTTAATTTCAAACATTAGTTACACTGAAACATCAAATGTGGGGCAATAAAGTAAGAGATATATTCTCATTGCATGCTATTAGCATAAGTACTCATAAAAGTGCTACTTTTTTATATAGCACTTTACTAAATATCTAAATTTATTTAAGTATAAAAGATAATCTTATACAAACCAAGGTTGATTATATTAAAACCCCACAATTCCAATTTTAATATGAATTAAGGAAAATTAAAACTAATTAATTATCATTTCAAAGTACATTTTTGCAAAGTTCATAGGCATATTCTCAAAGCCTAGTCTTAAAACACGTTCACAATGTGGCAGTGACACGCTCGCGTTTTTTTTTTTTTTTTTTTTTTTTTTTTTTTTTTTTTTTTAATATCAGGGTTTAATCTATTTTGATAGGCTAGAATATATATTTAAAATATTTTATTTATTGATATTATTGTCACGTCATCCATGAGCATTTGAATCATGCCTATGGAGGACGTTTGAGCGTTACTCTAATTCATCAATAACCTTGTAGATTGCACTAGGAGAGGGGGAAAAAAAAGCTTGAATTTTTTCAAATGCTTCTCATGCATATTCAATGAATTTCAAGTTTGTGAAACCATTAAATTAGCCTAATTAACTCAACAAAATTTCAATCCATGATCATAAGTTAGTTTCTTGAATAATGATTAGATTTGAAGATTTTTGAAAAAGTGATGGAACCCAAACCTTTACATTAAAAATTTAAATGAAACCAAATGACTTTAACAGAACATTTTATATCCAATCTTCATTTAGGTACACTGAATCCATAGTTAGGGTTTAAAATCTAGGAATGGGGATGTTCTTCTTTTTAAAGCAAAGACCCCATTTCTCTTCAAAGATAATCAACATCCTTTATTTCAACTCCTCATCACCATTCAACACTTCCCTTTTTTTAAAAAAAAAATATAAAAAAAAATATAAAACATGATATGCCCCCCTAGCTTACATATGATGTGATCAATTGGCTAGATTCATCAAAAGAAAAAACTAAATTAGAGATTGTAATGATTGATAACTCCAAAATTCCAACATACAAAAACTTCCTAAATCATGTTGGAGGAAAATCATAATATCCAAATGCCACGTTCTATCTCAAGAGAGTAAAACACGAAGCAAGAGCGGTCAAGTTCGTCAATATGTGCCCTGCTTTTGCAACTATTAAACGTGCAAGCAGATTCGCAGTACCAATAATCACCATTGACCAAAAATGCAAGACTCTGACTACTAATGGTATTTCGAAAAGTACGCTCATTCATGTTAACCATGAAAATTTTACTCACTGGTATAAGGAAGTAAGCAATCTGAAGTACTACACTATACGGTGCACTTCAATCTCACAAACAGGGGAGGAAAACATATTTGCTTCTATACACCTCCAGTATCCTACTCTTCGAAAGCAGTTAAAAACCCAGCAGCATTCTTGTATGGTATTTATTACGACTGTTCTCAGTTATAGTTTTCATAACTCAGAAAATAGAGGAATGGGGATATATTTCAGTTTCCGAAGCTATGCTGCAATGTTTCAAGATAATAGATTGGTTAACTACGAAAAGCCTAAGTTGGAATGAAAGATAAACATATTAAATCACAAGTGATACCATGCATACTTACAAAGTAGTATTGAATAGCAGAAGAAATCAACCATACCCATTTTGAGTCGTTTCACTTTTCCTCTCTCTTATACCGAGCACAATGTTGGAGATATTCTGCCAGTTGATTCTCCAGCCTTTCAATGAATTCACTCGTATGCTCCAGGGACTGCTCGTATTTATATTTCTCTAGGGCCTGTATTTTGAATCAAGTTTTTCATATCAGAAGGATATTTAATCAAAATATTAAACAGAAATCAGAGCAGTCTTGGTTCAAACAGTCTAGTTCATCTAGAACATGAAAAGGCATTAAGCTTTAAGAACATGTCCAACTTCAATTAATATAAAATGCAACTTAATTCAAACTCAACCTCGATACATTCATCATATATATTGGAAAAGTAGTGGCTCAAAGAAATCAGGGAGATATGAGTTACGCATCCTAATTGACAATCTTATGTAAGCAAATTAGTAAAGCCAATATCATTTTCAGACAGTTCATACCTTTGCTTTAGATAGAGTATCTGTAGGTGACATGACATCCGGTTGAACGTAGTTTTTTCCCCGATAAAATATAACAGTATTATTTGGCTTTATATCGATAACAATGCCTTTGCTCAACCTAGCAAGCTCCTCAGCATATTGATGCACTTGCCCGGGCTTACAGGGTTTGCAGATGACTTTTACAGTCTCGTGCTTCTTCCAATGAAGATGCATATTAAGAACAACACCTCCAAAAACTCCCCGTCTTCCTACAGGAACATAATGTTTCTTTCTCTCACCGGTGCGCTTTAGGTAAAACCGCTCCTCTTCAGTCAATATTTCAGGATCATGGATTTCAGGTGCTGCTTTATGCACCTCATATTTCCTCAGTTTCTCTATCAGCCATGCTTCTTTTCTTTTAGCCTAAAAGAAAAACAGGAATATGAAGCCATATCGTATAAGTACAAGTATATATAGAGCCATGAAAGTTTAAATCAACTATAGTATTCAAGAAACCAGTTCATTGTTCAAACTTCAAAGGACTACTTCCCCTACCTTTCCAAGCTTGTACCTTATCCTAACTTCAGGATTTGGAGAATTCATTTTCTTCTTTGCTTTCAATCGATAAAATCTAAGTTCATTCAGCTTAGCCTTCCTTGACACGTCTGACTTTTTTGCAGTTGGTTTCCCTTTCTTTGAAGATGCTTCTTCTTGCCTCTGATCGCCAATTTTAAATCTGATGACATCTTCATCCATCTTTATCTCAACAGATTCATTACTTCGATCTCTAGTATATTCCCTTATTGTAAAACGACTGCTAGGTACAATATCACATATTCTTTTTACAGATAAACCATTCACTGAAGTTGCTCTAAATGATACAAGGGGAAGCAATTTCTCCGAAAAATACCCACAACCGTTTTTGCACCGAAAATGATGCATAAAACGCAGAAGAAGCTTTGATTCCTCCCAACAAATAGGAGTTGCAATGCTTCTCAATAACCATCTGGAACTGAGCACAGAGTGCCTGCATCAGATTAAACACCAAAATAACTAGGTAGAACTAACACGATTAACAGCACACAATTGAATCTTCAATTAATAAACAACCAAGGTAATCCAGTTAATATGTCTTAGCCTAGAGAAACACGAACCACTCGCTTACGGAAATTTGCCTATGATGAAGTAACAAGCAGTAACATAAAACCACCATGAATGTGTATACGTTCACTCAATAATTAGTAATCTCTTAACTCAAAAATGTCGGAAGAATTGGCATTCAGTCATTCAGTGAACAATGCAACACAGATTAAGTTAATCGAACTCAATCAACAATGAAGAGTTCAAGAGTAATTATGAAATATAAATACAAAAACAAATCTTGGGGGAAATGAGTTTATGAGAAGGCAACTACAAACAAGTTATTTAGACATCGATTCAAATAGATTGTGGGCATAATAAAGAGAGCTAAGGATGTTTCTAATGGTTATGTTTTGATTTGTAGTTCAATTATAAAATTCAAGTAAAAATTCTCAGAAAAAATAGTACTCCATAACATTTGTCTTCCCATTTCCAAAACAACATAAAACACTGCAATACTATGTGGCTATATCTCATACAACACGCATATTTGGCCTAGGGCACAATGTAACAGACAAAACACTAAAGGAAAAATGAGTTTCGGGATAAAGAGTTCATGAATAACCTTTGCAACAGTTCTCTATGGAAATAATACAGTGTTACATATACAACAGTATATAAACTGGACTTTCACAAAGAAATCTTCCCAAGACAACACAACCATTTATACCATCACACAATCATAAAACAGTTACCATCACACCTATTTGTTATTAAAAAATATAAATCTCATTATCGTAACTTACGCAACCTATTACTTGACATTCATCAATAGTTCACTAGTAAAACACTAAATGTATGTACTAAGAATTAGATTACTAACCTCACAAGGCACTGCATCTTATGTCATCCCTACAGAAAAAATCAATTAATATTTAAATGAGTGGCTGCATTATTAATATAAGAGATTATTATCATCAACCAAAAATATGAAGCTATTAAGTAATGTAATTTGATGAAGAAATCAAGATATGTTTGCAGTACATGCGATTTAACAAACCACAGATTCATTGAATATAGAAATGATAGCTAATAAGGTGAGTGAACTACTTAAACCGCATGCAGATAACGATGCATGATGAGAAGTGCAGCATGACATGAAAGCTCATTATTGATCCCTCTCCAATCACCCACAATACAGCAACAACATCGTACCAATAAACCAAGAGATGTTTATCATACAACATGCAGTCCACAATCATATTGTCACGACCGCACTTTGGTAAGGATAGCAAAGCCAGGGAAATCGTGACTAAAGCAGGGGAATTGGAATAGGGGAATAATAGCTAAAGCAAGTAATAACACAGCCCCCATTACGAATTCTATACCAGGCAAACAATAATCTGAGCTTCATGTAATTGCAACCAAAATGAGTTCATTAGGTGTTTCACAATTTCCCAGTTCACAACTCTGCTCTATGCTCGTTTCAGTATACAAATGAAACACAAACGATATGTCTGATAATAAGCAACGAGAGCACGAAACATTGTCAATATATGTCTGAAAATAAGCAACTAAGAGCACAAAACATTCTCGAAACGCAGATGGAGACAATGGTATGTCTTAAGATTTTACTGACAAAGGTTGTCAATATCAATAGCTACAACAAAGAATAGTGCAACACAACGAGGGAAGCAGCAGAAATGACATTATGAGATCCAAACCTAAACACCGACCACAGTCACTCACAGCAAACACCCACCACCAAATCAGCATGAAATCACACACAAACACCTAAGAATGCGTGTTCCAGCTATAGCTGAAGTGAAAACAAAGTGCACCTTCCCCCAAAAATACCTGGAGATTCCGAATCGGCAGAAATTCCCAAGATCACTCGCCGCAAACGAAGCAGAATCGAGCCTCCATAACCACCCAAGAAGTAGCAGTGACAGGAGAAAAGAGGGAAAAAGGCAAGGAACCCTAGGGGAAATTTGGTAAAGGTGAGGTGAATGATTATGGGAGGATAAAGTGTGAAGCAGCCGCGGCGGCGAAATTAGCGACCGGCGAGGAGAGTCGACGGCGGCGGGAGCGGGGGGTGCGACCGGCGTGGAGAGTCAGAAGCTGGAGGAGAAAATTTTGGGCTCAATTTGAATTAGAGAAATTATTCAATACCGAATATAATTCAGTTGCTAAAAATAATATTTAATTAAAAAAAATTATTTCTAATTAGCAACCGAATTACAGTCAGTCGCTAAAATAGCAACCGAAATTATCAGTCGTTAAAATTGGCGACCGAATTCGGTCGCTAAGCGGTTGGTAATTAACGCGCCTATCTGGTCGGTCGCTATTTCGGTCGGCAAGTTCTGAAATTTCTGGTCGATCGAATTAGTTCGGTCGTTAGTTTTAGTTTCCGTAAGACCAGGAAATTTATCAGTATGTTTACTTTGTTATGAATATGTTGTACGCTGAAAACTTAATTGGTATGATGATTCTCGCTTCTTTATCAGATTGACACCAAGGCGAAAAATTGTCAAGAGACATCTTGATCATGAGGAACTCTTTACCCTTATTGAAGATTTACTCATGGTCGAGGATTGACATGATGAAGACTGCCTATTAGATGAGTAGAATGTTTGCTAGCCATCCTCTTGTTCATTGAGAATACGATGAATTCCCGATCATCTTTGTCGTCGATGCAAACAATTCATTATACACTAATCTAAAGGGGCATTCACTTATTCAACTCAAAACTTTGTCAAATTAGTAAAATTTTCGAATAAATAGATAGATCTAATTTTACAGATAAAATTTGGCAATCACCGCATATACCGACCGATAATACATACTATATATGATTTTATCAACAAGATTCAAAGTTATATTTGAACATAAATTCGATATAATTTTGAATGAATGAAAAGGAGAGAAAAGAGAAAATCACCCTATAAATTTCACCATTTTCTCACCTTTTCTTACATTTTCTATTTTTTCCCCTTCATTTGCACTACTATGGATAAAAAATATTATCTCTCCAATTTGGTGTTGTAAATATTTTCTCCAATTTAAAGAGTAAAATCCCCCCTCATTAATAAAAGGTGAGAAAAAGTGAGAAAAGAGGTGAAATTTATAGAGTAATTTTCTCTTTTCTCTCTTTTTCTTTTGCATCAAAGAGAACGCAACCATACTAATAAAATTAGAAGCTTATTCATATTTCTATGTATCAATTAGTGTCCGTGAAACATCAACCCTCTTTCTTAGTGTTTGTGGATCATCCAAGCATTTTTTCAACTTCCGAGAAATGTTACGACTACTATTCCCTTTGTCTAATTTTTCTTGACACGTTTTTGTTTCGACACTGAATTTTAAATAATTAGTCATAAAGTAACTAAGTTTTACAACTATAAAAGAAAATCGATCAAGAAATGTGGAACGACTAAAAAGGGAATACGAATCAAGATATACGAGATGGGCTATCAAATACACCATGACAAAGCATGTAGTAATATTTTTGTGGATGGATGATATTATATATATGAAAATTTGATGTTTGATTCCAACCATTAATCTCCATTAATATATAGCCATGCATACAAAATTAAATGCCAACTAATTAATTAATAGTGAGACCCCATTTGCCTGCACCTTATTGTTGGGTTGGGCCCTTTCTCCTCTGTCTAACCAGCTATTTTTGCCGGCAAACAATTAATTTAATTACATTATTATTAAATCTTCTATTATGAAAATCAATATAGTGTTACCTTACAATAAAATAAAATAACACATTGCACGTATTAGACTCCTAGTAAGGGCGGTTCTCGTGAGTAATAAACTTTATTTGAATTGGTGGATTACTGCTAAATTAGGTTAACGTAAAATATTAATAAACGATTGTATGCAATCTAGCTACTATTGTTTTTGAAAAATATGTATTCCCGTTATTGTCACGTATAAAATCTCTGTTTGAAGCCAGCAAAATAATTAAGGGTCTCACACTCACATCACATGTGGGTGGACATTTATAAAGGACTGTTGCAAGAGTTTATGGTAAGGACAAAAGAATCACATACCCATCTTCTTATCCTTTCACACAAATTAAAAACCCTAGATTTGTTGCTTACCTATCATTGCAATTTTGGGGGTTCAAATGTAAACATCGTCATTTATAAAAGCATCTAATTATTAAAAAAAAATAAATGGATATCACATTCCTCATTTCATAGTGGTGACACTATTAAAATAAAATTATTAAGGTGAAATTTATCGAGAGCCATGAATTCAAACTGTTAAGGCTTTGATTAAGTGGGCCTAAGATTCAAGAGATAAATGCACAATTAGAGGACTCAAACTCAGGACATTTGTTCCAAAAAATTAAATTTCTACTGTTAGGTCAATACACACATAAAGTTTTCAAAATTTATTACTCCGTACTTTATAAAGTTACAAAGAGCACCGTACAGATTACATCAAGAGTCACCCCACATATCGCATAAATGCTCATTCGCCCAATCAAGAAAACTAAGTATTGGTCATCGAATTGTCTCTCACTAAATACTAATTTTCGTATACATATTATCGCTATACCATCCATAAACACATCAAATATGTTCATGATGGATAATTGGACATTTATCTTACTATACTACTCCCTCCGTTCCAATATATACGAGAAAGTACATGGTACCCATTATATTAGAATTTCTTTTGAAAATAAATGTCACTACAAATTAATTTAAGGGAGTATGTTGTGACAGTTGCACTAATTTAAGCATGTCAACATCTCCAAAAACAGTACAGTTTGTTGTGTTTTTCTTCTAGAATTTTTTGATGCGATAGTCTGCAGACAATTCAACATGTCCCAATCAAAAAATTAGCTTCCCTCATAAGCAATGTTCTAAAAAGCGCTAGGCGCTAATCGGACGGTAGAGGGGTGACTAGCGCCTAGGCGTTAGGCGGGAGCCCAGGTGGGGCCTAGGCGGATTCGAACTATAATGTTTATTTTTACTATTCTTATAATATTGTTGTCAAATTTATAATAAATACACATAATATGACAATTGATAGGTTAGTTTCATAATTATAAATCCAAAATCATACATAGAGTAACATAGTTTGTCTAAACATAGATTAATTAACACATATAGACTATTGATTAAGCTTCAAGAGCGGCTTGTTGGGTATCGCATAGAGTCTAGGCGGATTACTTATTAGTCGGACGACGAGGTACTAACTAGCGCCTAGGCGGACCTAGACGACGTCTTTTAGAACACTGCTCATAAGTCATAATCCCTAATTATTTATTTCTACTTACTACTCCCTTAGTTCCCCGTAAAAGAACACGTTTCTCTTCGTCAATTTTTGACACATGTTTCTACGTTTTTTGATAATAAGTTTTAAAATAGAATTTTGAAATATTTTTTCTTTTATGGAATATTATGACAGCCGTAGTATATCCCGCAAAAGAGGATTTTATTTTAAAAAATCCATTTTAAAAAGCATTATAAAAGCGTGGGAAGACGAGTCAGAAATTAGTAAAAAAAAACATATCCTCTTACGAGGGACATATGAGTATAATTCTTCATATTTGCCTCAGCTCTTCGCTTAATACTTTGTTTGCCCCAACAAGTTTGAGGCATTTCTTAAATATACGTGAAACAATTCGACTTTGCCGAGGTACGAAAAGGTATGTAAAAAGTCTTTTTTCTTTTTGTTTATTTTTCAATACTTGCTCAATTGTTTCAAAGATGTATATATTAGCAATAATTAAGGGACAATTAGGTGATGATCCTCGATAAGATTCTACCCAATACCATGTGAAATGTACATAATTTTATCTTCAAACTTCCATTAGAGTCTAGGACTATGCCCCATGCAAGGACAGCTGTCTTTAATTCACTTCTCATTTAATTATATGAGGATTAATGCATTTTAAGCACGCGCCACACATATATAAATTAACCTCAAATCAACTTCTTCTTCTTAATGAGATTAAGGGCCCGTTTGGCTAAGCTTATTTCAAAATGCTTATAAGCTCTAAGTGCTTATAAGAGGTTTAAGAGCTTATAAGATGTATGAGGGTAAGAGCTTATAAGTTGTTGAAGTGTTTGGATAAAAGAGCTTATAAGCTTGAAGAGATAATAAAAATATAAAATCTGAAAATTAAAAAAAAAAATTAAAAAAAATATTTTTTTTGAAATCATAATGTCTTAACATCAAATGAAAGTGTATATAATATAAATATAAAAATAAAATAGAATTATAGTGCTAAATAAGCAAAATTAAAAAAAAAAATAAGTTGGGGTGAAATAGCTTATTTATTGGAGTGCTTATAAGCATTTTTTGCTTATTTTTGCATCTTATAAGCTCTTAAGAAGCTTATTTTGCCAAACACATTTAGAGTGCTTATAGGCAGTCAAACAACTTATAAGCAGTCAAACATCTTATAAGCTACTAGCTTATAAGCTTAGCCAAACACCCTCTAAATACCTATACGCTATAATCGTTTATCATGCATCTTTGGATTCTAAAATAAAAATCGAGTGAGAATCAAATT
Source organism: Thymus mandschuricus (assembly GCA_029379335.1). Lineage (NCBI taxonomy): Eukaryota > Viridiplantae > Streptophyta > Magnoliopsida > Lamiales > Lamiaceae > Thymus > Thymus mandschuricus. The sequence continues at coordinate 7,425,381 of CM057072.1, forward strand.
TTGTTTAACATCAACATTGGGAGACACAAAAACGAGACACAAAAACGTACAATTTTTTTTTTTTTTACATAAAATAAAATAAGACGGAGGGAGTATATATACCGGTCACATAATGATAGGGGCTTCTCACATACTCCCTCTGTCCCACTGATATAGGGACTTTTTCCTTTTCGGGATGTCCCACTGCTATAGGGACCTTTCCCAAAATGGAAAATTCTAACCTAATAAAATTCTGACACATCACTTTAACCCACTACCTTTCACTTTATCCCACTATCATCATTCTCGTCTTAATTCCCGCGCCGAAAAAAAAAGGTCCCTATCCCAGTGGGACGGAGGGAGTATGTCGCTAACAGACTAACAGTAATATTTGATGTTAACTTGGTGGGCCCCAAACTCCCCAAGGACAAAACTACTTCAACTACGCCCATATCATACAAATGCTACTTCTTTTTTTTTACTCAAATTCGAAACCTTTGATTTCGAAACTTAACCCTTTACCATTTGATCAACACACATGCACATATATTACTATTTTATATTCATGTATATATGTAACATCTTAATATAATAATATACTCTTTAAAACATCAAACTTTGAATCTCTAATAAAAAAAACAAAACGAAACAAAAAAAAATTAAGTATCACTGATATTAGGAACACTCCTCCGCTTAATATGGACACGCTTAATATATTTACCGCTGATATATATTTCATAAATAGCTAACGACTATATCAATTCATGTAGGTAGGTTCCAGAAACACATGTATATATTGACGTAAAATTGCGTGCATCAAATCAAATAAACGTAATAGCATATCACAAGAAGGAGAAAAAATCTAACATATCTGAGAATTTGTAATTTTTTTAATTTTCTTTAGATTTTTTTTTTCTTCCTTAAATGATTTGGGGAAATTGGACACCTTCCCAATTGAATTTGTGTTTAACCATACTGAATCAATGATCTGACATGATAGGGTACATTATTCATAATTTTAGTAGAGATACATAATTATAAAATTAAAAATAAAAAACCCAACTCAAACATATACAGTGTCTGAAATGGATGTAGACTAACATAACTGAAGATTCCCACAATAATTAACCGTTTTTTCTATAATGATAAAGGGAAATTTCATATGTTAAAGCTGAAGTTACTATCTTTTCAACGACCTCCTACTGGACCAACCTTCATTTATGTCAACCTACATTTATTTGGTATTCTTTTAAAATATGCTCCACCCCCGAAAATCGATCTTGACGATTCTCTATGAATAAGCGTTAGGATATAGAGTTTAATATACTGTGACGATATGTTGAGTTGTTGCTTAAAGTATTTGATTGCAATTTCGGGATGGGATCCACTTCGTTAAAAGAAAGAAAAAATTATATGGTAGGCGCCAAAAAGAAAAAGGGTGTATAAAAATCATGAAGGAACGAAATATTTAAAAACTATTCTAGCATACCAAAATGATAGATTTGAGTGTCTCACTCTTGTCACTCGCATACTTATAATTTTGTTGTGATGGATTAGGATTATGAAGCGAAAATGATTAATTTACTAGAGTTAGTTAAAGGGCTTTGTTGGTTACGTTCATAGACAAAAAAAGAGAATAGATTGTATTAGACGATTAGGTTATAAATTATCGAAACAACTATATAAAATTAGTAAAGGCGTGAAGAAGCCCACAAATCACGTTCATGTGCCAAAAAGCACATGCACATGTTCGATGCTTGTAACTTGTACTGTTTTATTTGTAAGCCTTTTTGTAATCTAGTGACGAATAACATTATCATAATAATTTAATTATTCATCACTGTCTCCATCGCCATTGATTTCTATTCCCCACAAAAGCTACGATTTATTTAATTAACTATCCTTTTATTTATTTATTTATTTTTTCTTCAAGAAATTAAGATTGATTATTGCAGCTCACAAAATACAAAAATTATCTAGAAATTAAAAAAAAAAAAGAACACTGAAAAATAGAATAATTAATCACAGATAATATCTTGGTTTTCTTCTAGTGGCAATCGTCGTCGATCGAGATCGCTAATCCATCTATGGCGCGAAAATGTGTAGTTGTGTATATTGTTGTTTACCTAGAGGAGACGGTGGTGAAAGCTCGAGCGAAGCCGTTCATGGCGCCGTACCCCTTGGAGCTGAACCCTAAGCAGCCTAACAGCCCCTGCCGGTACGGGAGGAACGTCTTCTTCCTCATTTCCTCCGCCTGCGCGCGCTTTGCCGCGTAATGCAGCTCGTGTGCTGATGGAGAGATTCCTCTTCGCTTGCCGCCTTCGGTGTTTTTGTTCGCCGCCGCCTTCTTTTTGCCGTCCTTCGCCGCCTTGGTATTGGTTGTTGGCGGCGGCGCGGTGGCCGATTTCTTCTCCTTGTTGACCGGCGAGAACGATATAGATCCCCAAAACTTGTGGCCTTCGTTCCGCCCTTCGCTCTTGCTTCGGTACAGGAATTCCTTCAGGAACACCCACCGCTTCGAGCTTCTCCCGGCCGACGACGACCGCGAAGCGCACGGCGCGGCTCCGTCGTCGGCGCCTCCTTTCTCGTCCTCGGCGCCGCCGTCGGCGGCGGCGCGGATTTCGCCTGATATATCGTCCTCGGCAGCGTCGGATCTGGCGCGGTCGAACGGCGTCGTTTGGCTCCGCATTGGCGACATGGATCTGGTGCGCCGCCGCAGGGATCCGGCGCGGAGCTTCAAATCCCTGCCGCGGGCGAAGGTCTGGTCGTCGTCGAAGGCGTCGTCCGATTCCATCAGCGGATCGAGGATCTGAGGGCGCTGGAGGTGAGTGGAGAGCTTCATCGGCCGGATCTGGCCGTTGAAGAACAGCTCGTCGGCGGAGGTCATGTGCTCGGGGGAGGCGGCGGCAGAGCACGGAAGCGTCGCCGAGAAATCGAACTCGAAGCCGCAGCTAGAATCACCCGCGCTGGCGGCGGCGGAGGGGTAGGATTTGAGAGCGGCGGAGGAGAGGACGAAATGCATGGGGCTGGCGGGGGCGCTGTAGTAAAATCCAGCGAGGGGAGTGCCGCGGCCGGGGCTGGATGGGGCGCTGACGTAGGGAGTGGAGCAGCAGCTGTCCATGTCGTCGGCGAATTCCAGTACGGCGGCGGCGGCGGTGGGGTTTTCGATCTCGTCTTCCATGATTGTGAACAAGGAGGAGTGGAGAGTGGTGTGTGAGTTTAATTTCCTTTAATTTAATTAATTATGGGGAGAGGAGGTAATGAAACGAAATGGGAATGAATCAATGTGGAAATTATATAGTCGATGCGGTGCCGCCACGTGTTCTCACATTATTGGTTCCGAGATGTATTACTCCTTCAGCAAATATATAGCTACCTTCCCAATTTTTCTTGTCTTTTTTCTTTTCATTTCTAATTATTGGTTCCTTCAATTTTTATTTTCTTTTTGCAGAAGAAAATAATTCTCTCCTTTTTTCTCTCTTCTAAAAAAACTTGACCAGGAATAAGTTTATTAATTTAGACATTGAAACATAGTAGTGAAACATACTCCCTCCATCCCACCTCAGCTATTTTGCTTTATTAATTGGATGGTTCCATATAAATCTAATTAAGATCTTGTATCGAAAAAAAAGGACAATTATGGATCCGAATAATTGTAATAAAACTTATGAGCTAATTTTTTTTTGTTTTTTTTTTAATAAAAAAAGGTAGGTAATAAATAAGTAGAGTAATAAGTATTCACCAACTATAGATTAAGAAATAAATGAAAAACAGTAGTTGAAAAACCTAGTCAGGGAAAGGACCAATTCGTTAGAGGAAGCTGTTTCAAAAAAAGTGGACGACTCAATAAAAGCCACATGCATGTATACATATATCTACTCTAATACTCCCTCCGTCCCATTTAATTGTCCATGTTCTCCGTCCCATTTAATTGTCCACTTACGTAAAGTGAATTACTTTTACTCTCACAACTAATATAATACTAAACCCCACTATCTCACATGGTCTTGGTTCACGTGCCACCTCCCAAGCGGACAATTAAATGGGACGGAGGGAGTAACATTAACCAAATCATACGCTATTTATATTTTGTCCTAGTGCACAAATGCCCCATTTCTGCCTCTACTTTCGAAAAATATCCCTAAGTGCGAATCTTTTGTGACAAGGTCTTTAAATTTACAGTTAAAAAAAAAGTTGGTAGTGAGCATAGCTGACGGTGGCGTTAAGGCGTTAAGCATTGGCGGCGGCAATGAACGTGGCCGGCAAAGGTGGTGAGCATGAGAGTAGATGGAAGTGGGCACGGTGAGGTGGGGCGTTAAGGTGCGTGAGTTTTAATAAAAGTTGTAGATTTTATGACAGGGGCATTAAAATTTTTTACCCTTATATTTGCACTATGATTGATTTACTTACCCATGTGTTAAGACTACAAAATAAATTAAATTTTACATAAAAAATTGATATTGTAGCACTTACACATCAAGTATGGACACCCAAATCGTTGGGAATAGCATTTCATATAATCAAATTATGCCAAAAAATCTAGTTGACACCCATTATTTTCGTTCTCAATTTGTTTCTAAAGATAGTATAATACCAGTTACGATTTTATTTTTTCCCTCTATGAAGTCCTTCATAATAGGGATTGATTTCTAAGTTCAAACTATCGTGTTTAGATTCATCGTGACAAAAATTTTAAATTTCATGTTTATTATTTTCCAGAAAAAAAAAAGAGAGAAACAATCTCAACTGCGAGCGAAAATAATATCCGTTCATATGCAAATATTACATAAACTGATTGAGAAACCGTAGTCGAATATCGTATAAAAGTTTATAAAAATACATGCACGTGATGCCACTATCATATCATTCACATAAACATTAGGTAAACAAATTTCGTTAACCTGTGTGCATATGTTAGCCTAGTACTGAGATTAAATTTCGAGAACAAAGGTCTCGAGTTTGAATCGTCCATGACAAGATCTTTAAATTTCGTATAAAGAGCACGATGCCTTCAAAGTAAAAAAAAGTATATAAGTATAGAAACAATTAATATTAATTTCACTTTGGCTTTGATTCTCTAGCTATTTAACGTAATGTAAGATGTAGTGTATGTACCTTCTTTCTCGATTAAGTGAGGGCATCCAATGACAAAGAGATATCAACAACACGACTTCCTAAATCAACCTTTATTTACTATTTATTTATTACTACTATTAATTAAGTATGCTTTGAGCTACACAAATTAAATAATTAATTAATTAAGTTTGCATTATAGTACTATATGTTAATTGGGTCAATTCCACGATCGTTTGCGATTTGGCAAATGGTCCCAACCCAATATCATCAACACTATTGATGAATCTTCGATTTGCGGCCCAAATTTATATATGGTTTGTATGCGAATACGAAGAGGAACACGAGAGATTTACGTGGTTCGATCGGTATGATCTACGTCCACGGGGAGGAAAATATAGTTTTTGTATTCAGAATAGCGTCAGTAAGTCACAATACAATTGATTCTCGTATTTATAGACATAACTCATGGCAGTTGCAGAGGTGGAGTCGTGGAGGTCATGGAGGTGTGGTTGGTTTTCCCTGCTCCGGTTTTTCCTCCATCAGCCCACGTTTTGGGTTTAGGGCTCAACTCCCTGGGCTTGTACTTAGCATGGACTGGGCTTGCCGATCTGGGCCTATCCGATCTGGGCTTCACGATGTGGGCTTGTCTCTGTTTTGGGCCTTTGGGCCTAGGGAGGTGGGCCATTTCCTATCACATCCCTCCCCAAAAAGCGTGGGGTGATGGAGTTGATGTTTCCTGCCTCTGAAATGCGTGAGGGAGGCCGAACTGAGCTTGGTACCCCCTCTGAAATGCGTGAGGGAGGCCGAACTGAACTTGGTACCCCCTCTGAAATGCGTAGGAAGTCCGAACTGAGCTTGGTACCCCCCTCTGAAATGCGTGAGGGAGGCCGAACTGAACTTGGTACCCCCTCTGAAATGCGTAGGAAGTCCGAACTGAGCTTGGTACCCCCCCTCTGAAATGCGTGAGGGAGGCCGAACTGAACTTGGTACTCCCTCTGAAATGCGTAGGAAATCCGAACTGAGCTTGGTATCCCCTCTGAGATTGTAAGTTCGGATATCGGGAGAGGCCGAACTGGTCTCCCGCCCAAAATGAAAAGTTGTCAGCCGCATTTAATGCGACGCTTGGGGTTCCGATAAAGCACCGATTGGAGGTGCGCGAAACGCCGTCGCATTGAATGAGGTATTCAATACGCGTGGATTCCTTCCCCCTTTTAATGCCTTATGATTGTAAAAACAATCATTCTACATTCATTTCAAAAAACTGAAACCCTAAATCTGCAATCCCTCTTGTTGTTCTTCTTCTCCAAACGGTTTCTCTTCACAGATTGTTCAAGAACTTTACACGAGTAAGTTATGTCTTCGTCTATGTCGTTTTCTACGTCCCCCTCTGATTCGTCCGTTCGGGAGGTCGAATCCCCAATTCTGTCTCATTCTCCGTCCAACTCTCCCCCGGTTCATTCTCCGGCGGCGACGGAAGAAGTCGCCGCCGCCTCTTCGTCGAACTCCCTTCCGGTTTATTTCCCGGAGGGTAGGCGTGCCTGCGTACGGTTCGATTGTAAGGAGCCGTACGGGCACGAGGTAGTTTTTTCCGAGTGTCCTCCCGGAGTAGCTGGGAGCGTGGGGGATTTAGAATCTACTATCTCTACTTCCACCCTCTATGATCTTGCTGTAAAATTCGATTTTCCCCCTTCTGTCCTCCTTCTCCGGCCGAACGCGTATGATAGGGCTTATCGCCCCCCTCGTGGGTGTGTCACCGTCTACGAGGATCAGTTCAAGGCCGGTCTGCGTGTCCCCTTTCCGGCCATTTACGCCGACATTTACCGTGTTTTTAATCTATCCCCTGCCCAGATTACCCCGAACAGCATCAGCCAAATAACCGGTCTGGGTGTTGCCTGTTCTCGGGTGGGTATCCCGTATTCGATAGATCTTGTCGGGGGGATGGTGTCATTTAAGTCCCGGACTGAGGGCTGGTACTATTCCTCATATCGGCAGAAGGGGTTCTCTGTCAAGGTGCCCTCGAAAGTGCAAGATTGGCAGAAAAAAATTTTCTATTGCCAGTTCGAGGGTGCCATTGAGTTCGGGTGGCACTCCGGTCCCGTCGTACTGCTGCCAAAACCAAATAATTTTGGCAAAGTGGTAGGGCGTTTTGCCAGTTTGGGCAAAATGCCGATGTCGCTTGCTGATCTCGGGACGGCGGTACCGAGCCCCGATGAACCTTCCACTTCTGTGGATCCGGGGAGGGGTGAGGTCCCTTTTCCCCTTTTTTTTTTTTTTTTTTTTTTTTTTTTTTTTTGACATCGGTACTAACTTTCTGTCTGCTCGCAGTGGATCTGGTGAGGGGTAAGAAGCCGATTCCGCCGAAGAGGAAGGGTGAGTCCACTTCTTCCCATTCCGGGCAGAAGAGGCAGGCGACCGAGTCTTCCGAACAGACTCGGTCAGGGATTCCTACTCCCCGAGGTCGGGGTAACACTTCTGTAGCCGCAGAAGAGGTCGACGCGGCGGCTGCGGGAAAGCTGGTTATGGGTTCGGCGTCGTCCGAACCTGATCTGGTTGAGGTTCGCACTTCCGCCCCGGTATTCCCAGCGGTAAATTCAACTCTCCTCGATCTTACCTGCCCCCTTCTTTTTCTTTTTTTTTTTTTTTTTACTGACGGTAGTAATCCAATGCAGGGTGTGGATCCTACTCTTGAGGAGTACGACCGTGTGAATAGCGCGGTCAGGAGCCTCCTTAAAGGGTCGGTGGCGAAGTACCACCGTATTGCGGAGAAGAACAAGGTCTTGGCCAGTGACAAGGCCAAGCTTTCAAAGGCGTTCGCCGAGGCTACAGCTCGGGAAGCCGTACTGCAGGAGCAGGTCGACCGTCTCTCTGCCGAACTCAACGCCACCAAGGAGAAAGTGGCGAAGAGCGAGGAAGAGGCTGTAGCCGCCCGAGTTCGGGAGGCCGAGATCGCCGCCGCCCAGGGCGACGTTTTCCATGCCCTTGCTGAAAGAATAATATTTAGCAAGGGTTTTGGTAAACTGGTGTCGTCTCTGACCAAGACGATTGAGAAACGGGCGGTGGCCGAAGTGCTTGATCGGGCGGCCGCCAAATTTCCCGATCTCGACAAGGGGGAGTTCGGGTATGAGCCTGTCGAGGACGAAGAGGTGCTTCGCATATACTTTCGGCAACTTTTGAAGAAGGCCTCTCCATTCCCCGTCGTGGGGTATCTGGCTGAAGGGCAAGCCTTGCTGACGGCTGCCGATATCCAGGCCTGTCAGTTCGACAGGGATGCCGATTTTGAAGAAGCGTGCATCCCTTTCCGCGAAGAACTGGTGACGCGCCCGCTGTCCCCAAATACACCGCCCCCCGTGCTGGAAGGTGAAGATTTGGAGGATGCTGATGCCGAGGCGCAGACCGAGAACACAACCGCCGAACCTACGGGCGGGGTCAGTTGATCCCTTCCCCCCCCTTGTTTTTTTTTTTTTTTTGCTAATGTCCGTACTGAACTTGTAAAATGTATTCACTTTTCTTATGAATGAAAACTCGGTTCTTTGCTTACTTTTCTCTTACTTTCTGTAGAACGAATCCAATACAGATAAGACTGCGTTGATAAACGAAATAAAGCGTCTGAAAATCCTTATTGATCTTAAGGATGGTGAGATCGGTCGCCTTGACAAACTTGCTGAACACCTCCGAAACGAATTTGACGCAAAATATAACGCTCTGCAAATCACGGCTGATTCCAACGAAGCTCGATATTTGCAATTAAAAGAAGATTATGCGGATGCCAAGAGGATTGCAGACGAGCATGCCGAATACGAAAGGGTTATCCACGAGCTCGGCGGCAAGACGATATCCGAAGTCGAAGCTGATGCGTTCGAGGCTGTGCGGGGGGTCGTGCGGGAGGTCCAGAATCGTGGTTCGGATTCATGGGAAGTTGCTGACTATATATCCGAGCTGCGCTACTTGACGAACTTATTCCCGTTGGTACTATCCCGCCACCCAATAATGAAGAAGTGGCTTGACCGGTACCCCGACGTGCAGCCTAGTAAGCAACATGCTCCCCGGTTCCGCGCCCTGAGTCCTACTGTTCCATCTCGTCTGGTTAAGGACCGGTTGGACATGCTGATGCCTGTTCAGAACCGCAGACCGATACCGAACCTAGGGGATGGGAATTACCGAGCTCCGATAGTCCCCCGAGGTCGAAGTTCTTCCCGGTCTGTATCAAGCCGAACTGGGATGTCAGGCGGTGGTGGGCGCGGTGGTGGTCGCAGTTCGGGACAAAGCTCCCGAAAAAAGGAAGATATAAATATTGACTTTTTGAGGAACCCGCCGACTAGCGGTTGGGCTAGTTACTTTAATTGTAGTAAGAGGCCAGATGAGGGCGGGCCTTCTAACACGTGACTTGTAAAATTCTGCAAAATAATAAACACATTTTGTATAAACTCTGTTAGTGTAACTGTTGGCTTATTGCCTGTTTCGAATCGCATTTCTGCTTTTTTCGTTTTCGAACTGATGTGGTCATATTCGAGTCTTCCGAAGTGGCTTGGGAGCCTAACTTCGGCTTCCGATGTGACGCTTGGGTCTTCCCTTGGTTCGGGATGGCGTATAGCCTATTATCCACTGCCAAGGTGACACTTGGGTCAGGTCGGGTTCCTGTTCTGCCGACTAAGTCGGTAGGGGTGGTCCCCTGGTTCGTACGATTTTACTTTACTAACACTTGTCCTCGTCAGGATAGTGTTGGAGGTAGAGCAACATGCATATAAGTGGAGTAATGCAATGTGGTGTGAACACAATAAAAGATAGAAATGAAATCTCAAACTTCATTACTGAAAGTAGTTTTTAAAAGACAAGACCTGACTGAACATTGAACTGAACTGAATAAGACCGAACTGACAAAAGACTAAAATGACCGAGCTACTCTATATGATACTCCACATCTATGCATAATACCTCTTCAGATGGATTATATTCCAAGGTCGCTGTATGGGCTCCCCGGACAGTGTGGAAAGCCTATAGGCGCCTTTACCAAGGACCTCGTCTACTCGGTATGGGCCTTCCCATGTGGCCTCCAGCTTGCCGAGCTTACAAGCCTTGCTGACCTCATTGTTTCGGATAACTAAGTCCCCTACACAATACTGCCGATCCCGAACTCGCCGATTGTAATATCGGGCTATGAGTTGTTTGTATCGGGCCTCTCTTATGTAAGCTGTATCCCTCTTTTCCTCTAGCAGATCGAGGTCCGTACGCCGGTTCTCATCATTTACTTCGGCTACGAAATGGGTCGTGCGCGGGCTGGGGAGTCCGATCTCGACCGGGATTTCAGCTTCTGTTCCGTATGCTAGACTATACGGTGTTTCGCCATTCGCTGTTCGCGGCGTTGTTCTGTAGGACCATAGAACGTTCGGAAGGTTTTCTACCCATAACCCTTTAGCTTTCTCTAGTCGGGTTTTGAGACCTTTGACGAGAGTTCGGTTCGTCACTTCGGCTTGACCATTTGCTTGAGGGTGGGCTACCGATGTGAAATGTTGTTGAATCTGCAGCTCGTCACACCATTCCCTAAAAACCCTGTCCGTGAACTGGGTCCCATTATCGGATACGAGGACATGAGGTATGCCGAATCGGCATACTATGTTCTTCCATACAAAGTTCCCGGCGTTTTTGCTTGTGATCGCGGATAGGGGTTCTGCTTCCACCCACTTCGTAAAGTAATCAATTGCAACTATGAGGTGTCGCAACTGACCTGGTGCTTTATCGAATGGGCCTACTATATCTATCCCCCACTGCGCGAACGGCCAAGGACTCAGCATCGCAGTCAGCTCGGTTTGTGGTATCCTTGTCACATTTGCATGTAACTGACACTTCTCGCACCTCTGCACGAGTTCGGTGCAATCCTTGAGCATCGAGGGCCAAAAGTATCCCCATCTCATAATTTTCTTTGCTAACGCCCGAGGTTCGATGTGACTTCCACATGCCCCTTCATGCATTTCTCGCATGACGTAGTCTGCTGAGGTCGGTCCGACGCACTTGAGTAAGGGTTGAAGGTATGACTTCTTGTAAAGGACATTGTCCAGAATAGTATATCTCAATGACTTCAACAATATCCTTCTAGCCTCTGCCTTATCTTCAGGCAGCTCCCCTCTCTCCAGGTAGGCTAGAATGGGCGTCATCCACGTCGGCTGTGACTCATCGTTCAGATCGTTAACCTCGGCTTCGTCTATGCTTCTATGCTTTACATCTTCCACTGGTGAAGTGCCAGGTGCCGCTGCCAATTTGCTGAGAACGTCAGCTCGGGAATTCTGAGTCCGGGGGATTCGCTCGAGCTGGAAGTACTGAAAAACCCCCTGCATGCCCCGTGCCTTAGCCAAATATTTCTTCATTCTTTCTCCCTTTGCTTCATACTTTCCTAGCATATGATTCACGACTACCTGGGAATCGCTGTGTACCTTTATGGCCGTGATCTTCAGATCCGCGGCTATTCTGAGTCCGGCTAGCAGAGCTTCGTACTCTACCTCGTTGTTGGTAGTTGCGAACTGAAAGCGGAGTGAATAGGTGATCTCTTTCTTTTCCGGGCTGATGAGAAGGATACCAGCACCGCTTCCTGCTTTTCCTGATGCCCCATCCACGTACATGTGCCAACAGTCTTGAGGCTCTCCCACCGTTGTACGATCTGGCACTGGTATCGGGGTTGGGACTTCGGATATCGAGGTTTCAACCAAGAAATCCGCCAAGGCTTGCCCCTTGATGGCTTGTCGGGGAACATAAGAGATGTCATGCTCCCCCAGTTCTATTGCCCACTTTGCTATCCGTCCTGATGCTTCTGGCTTCGTCAGCACCTGCCGAAGTGGGGAATCTGTTCGGACTTGGATCGGGTGCGCGTGAAAATAGGGGCGCAATCGCCGAGCAGCGTTGACAAGTGCTAAGGCTAGCTTTTCTAACGGCTGATATCTCACTTCGGGCCCTTTTAATGACCGGCTTATGAAATAAACTGGTAACTGGCGACCTGCCTCTTCTCGCACGAGCACTGCACTAATTGCTTCTTCAGAAGTAGCCAAGTATAGAAATAGCACCTCTCTCTCCTTCGGTACTGACAAGGTCGGTAGATCCTTGAGATACTCCCTTAGCTGGTGTAGGGCGTGATGATGCTCCGAACTCCAATCAAATTGGGGTGCTTTCTTTAAGATTTTAAAGAAGGGCAACTGCTTCTCCGCGGCTTTAGATAGGATTCTACTCAGTGCGGCGAGACACCCTGTAAGTCTGTGCACATCGTTGATTGACTTTGGATTCTTCATGTCTAACACGGCCTTAACTTTTGATGGATTCGCCCTCAGCCCTTCCTGGGTAATCCAACAACCTAAAAACTTCCCCGATGTCACAGCAAAGGTACATTTTTGGGGATTAAGTTTCAGATTGACCTTGCGAAGAATGGAGAGCACAGTTCGGAGATCGGCCACACTTGTGCTCTCTTCCTTACTCTTCACCACTATGTCATCGACATAGACCTCCACTTCCTTTCCGATATGCTCTTTAAATATTTTATCTACCATCCTCTGGTAGGTAGCTCCTGCATTCTTTAACCCAAATGACATTTTGCGATAAGCAAAGATGCCAAAGTCCGTAATGAATGCTGTCTTAGCTGCGTCTTCGGCATCCATTAGGACTTGGTGGTATCCCTTATACAGATCCAGGAAGCTGAATATCCTATGACCGACCAGCGAGTCCATCTTTTTTGTCGATATCGGGCAGAGGGTAACAGTCCTTAGGGCAGTGCTTGTTGAGGTCGGTATAATCGATGCACATGCGCCATCCTCCCCCAGCCTTCTTGACCATTACCGGGTTTGCTATCCAGGTCGGGTAAGTGACTTCGAATAGAATCCCAGCATCCAGCAGTTGGGTCACTTCGGTCTTTATGACCTGATTCCGCTCCGCTGCAAAGGAGCGCTGCTTTTGCTTGATCGGTCGCACTTCGGGGTCGATCTTTAGCCGATGTGTGATCAGATCGGGTGATACCCCTGTCATATCCAATGGGGACCACGCGAAGACGTCTCTGTACTCCTTTAGAAGCCGAATAACCTGTTCGCGAAGATGGGGGTGGTCGGTCAGCCCGACTTTGACGACCTTAGCGGGATCGTCATTGTACAAAGCCACCTCTCTCTCTTCGGCGGGCGACGTCTTCTTCGGCTCTTCGGAGTTCAGTAATTGCTATGCTTGGGGCAGTTCGGGCGTTGCCCCTAGCCCCTTGAGAGCCACATGCAGACACTCCCTTGCCATTTTCTGATCACCACGGATAACGGCTACCCCTCCCTTAGTCGGGATCTTCACGGCTAAATGGTACGTGGAGCAGATCGCTCTCACTGTATTCATCCAAGTACGGCCTAGGATTATGTTGTATGGGGACTTGGCTTCCACCACCATGAATTCGGTCATGTTAGTGGTGCTTCTCGGCCCTTTCCCTACTGTGACGGGCAACTCGATCGTCCCTAGGGGATGGGTTTCCTCCTGTGCGAAACTCCGCAGTGGCCGGGTGGTTGGAATGATTTTTGACTTCTCCAGCTCCATGTTATCAAAGCAATGCCTGAACATGATATTCACCGATGCCCCGGTGTCGATGTGAATCCTTTTGATCAGCATGTTAGCCACCACAGCCTCAATAACAATGGCATCGGAGTGCGGCATCATGGGGGGCACCGGGTCATCGGCCGACAAAATTACGGCTTCCTCCTTCTTGAACCTCTTGTTAGCGGGTTCGCTGCTCGGCATGCTCCGAGCTCCGTTTTTGAGGGACGATTTAGTCTGTCCTTTGGCGAGAGCGGAGATCGTAGCAACTATCCCCTCGTATTGGTAATCTCCGTCCTCGTCGGCATCATCCTCATTGTGCTTTGTTTTCTTCTCAGCATCCGTGCTGCAATTCCCTCTGTACTGTCTTTTCTTTTTTTGACTTCGGGGGGCATCCACTTGATTGACCCCCGTGCTCCGATCTTGATATTTTTTAAGCGGACCATTGCGAACTAGGCTTTCAATGTCCTGAGCCAAGTTCCTGCAATCCTCCGTCTCATGTCCATAATCTTCATGGAATTGGCAATACTTATTCTTTGACCTCGGCTTGCCGTCCTCCCGCATCGGCCTTGGTCTCTCGAACAGATTAGCGTGCAATTCAAGGATCTCGGTCCTTGGTTTGTTTAACGGAGTGAACTGCGGAGCTGGCCGCTGTGCAGGCTGACTTGTAGGCGGACCTCGTTGTGTTGGATTCTGCCGAGGTCCGAGACGAGACTCAATCGGACCTCGCTGAATTCGCTCCATTACCCCTTTCCGGGGCGCATCATCTTTCTTCTTTGAGGTTTCACCTCGGTCAACCTCCTTTCGACGTCTGGTCGCCTCCTCTATCTTAGCGAACTTGTCCGCAATAGCCCACAGTTCGGTAGTGGTCTTCGGATCCTTCGCCAGGATCTCTCTGTAGAGATGGTCCGAGCTGATGGCATTTTGAAATGCTGAGATGATGAGATCGTTTGTGCACCGAGTTGATAAGCACTCTCTATCGAATCGGGTCATGAAATCTTGTAGAGACTCACCCCGGCTTTGTTTAACGGTTAGCAGATGTGCTGGGGTGTGTCTCACTTCGGCGCGCTGGGAGAAACTCCTAGCGAACACATTCATCAGATCGGAATACGATCTGATCGACCCGGGGGGCAAACTGTCGAACCACTCCCGTGCATTGTCGATTAGCAGTTCAGGAAACAGCTTACACATGTGCACACTCCCCAGATTTTGGTTCAGCATGCTGTACTTGAACTGACTAAGGAAATTGCTTGGATTTCCGATTCCGTTGTACGCCTTGATCTTTGGCACCGTGTACCCGAAGGGCATAGGTGTGTTGAGGATCTCCTCCGAGAGCGGGCTGATAATCCTACCAAGCGCGTCAAAGATCTGCGCTCCCCCAGTTAGGTGTCCTTGGTTGGGCGCAATATAGGGCGGAGCAGTGACATAGTTTGGTTGAACCATATGGGAGTTCGGCTGCTGGCCTCCCTGGGTCTGTCCTCGGACTTGCTGAAGATAGTGTCGCAAGTCCTGTCCGGGCCTCTGTCCTTGACCGAACTGAGAGATTCCTTGTCCGGGCTGAGAGACTCCCTGGCCGAACTGGGGGACTCCCGTGTACTGGTTGAGGAACTCACGCCCGGATGCTGTGGTGAGGTAATTTCGCAATAACTCCTCGATCCCTGGAGGCGGTGGAGGCGGTGGGGCTGCCGAGTTCGGCTGAATGACTGGAGGAGCAGTTAGGTTCGGTCGGATAACTGGGGACAAGCGTAGGGTTGCCTCTGGACCAAATAGTTCACGCTCCCGATTGGCAGTGAGATTCTCGACATGGCCCTCCGGTGTCGGGTGAGCCTGTGGTCCCAGGCGCGAACTCATGGGAGCTCGGTGATGCTGGACCGGTTGGGCCGGGGAGGAAGGTGCCATTGTGTTTCCCGCTGCACCCTGCTCGTCGGCATTTGGGATCTCTGGGATTTCGTCGGCCACGATCCGATCGTTGGCAGGGACGTCGTTGGGCTGTTCTGCGCCCGTTGCCGAGGCTGGTTCCTCGGGCTGTCGTCGGCGGCTCCTTCGGCGACGGGGGGTTCCCAACAGCAACTGATTTCCGTGCGGCATTGCTAGTGACTTCAGGCAGCGAAAGATCGAAAATTCAAACACGAATTTGTTCCCACAGACGGCGCCAGTGATGAATCTTCGATTTGCGGCCCAAATTTATATATGGTTTGTATGCGAATACGAAGAGGAACACGAGAGATTTACGTGGTTCGATCGGTATGATCTACGTCCACGGGGAGGAAAATATAGTTTTTGTATTCAGAATAGCGTCAGTAAGTCACAATACAATTGGTTCTCGTATTTATAGACATAACTCATGGCAGTTGCAGAGGTGGAGTCGTGGAGGTCATGGAGGTGTGGTTGGTTTTCCCTGCTCCGGTTTTTCCTCCATCAGCCCACGTTTTGGGTTTAGGGCTCAACTCCCTGGGCTTGTACTTAGCATGGACTGGGCTTGCCGATCTGGGCCCATCCGATCTGGGCTTCACGATGTGGGCTTGTCTCTGTTTTGGGCCTTTGGGCCTAGGGAGGTGGGCCATTTCCTATCAACTATCATGTGTGAAATCTACACGAAGATGGTCTTTTGTTTAAATAATAACACTCCATCTGTCTCACTTCACTGATATTGCTTATTTTGATACGGGATTTTATGCGCAAATGTTAAAAGTGAAAAGTAAGGGGTTCACATTAAAAAAATGAGGATTAATTATTTCTATTTTAGATTACATGACAATTGAAGTGGAACGATCCAAAGAAGCATACAAGACTAATGAAGTGAGATCGAGAGGTGCTAAAATGTTTATTACTTATGATTATTTATTATGATATGATCAAAGTAAAATCTTTGACAATAATTTAAATATTAGCTATCTTGAAATTGTCATGTATTTAGACGGATTTTTTGTTTTCGTTATCATATACTCCATATTCGCACGATCGGATTTTGAAATTGTTAGTTTTATCTTTACTCAAACCGATCTGAAAACTACGTAAATATTCCCCTACTTATTATTAACACATTTAATATAAATATGAAGTGATTGTGTCACGTCAATAATTTCTTCGTTTACGGTTTAATAATTATTTTTAGCATGATTTGACTTTTTTAATTGCATTTACTTCATTTAATCAACAATACTCATATCTTTATATTTATACTCCACTTGGATCCAAATAAGATCTATGGCCATGGCCATATTAAGAAAATGAAAATAAATAATCATAAATTAATATATAAAATATGCAAAAAATAGTTTATTAAATTTATAAAGATGAGGATTTTGGCATGAAAAGAATAGATGAGAGGGACTTTGAGTAAGTATGGGAAAGTGGAATAAATTTAATAAAATAAACCAAACCAAATTATTGTATTCTCTAGTAAAAAATTAAATTAAATTATGGGGTGTAGCACCACCCTACTTTTCTCTTCACCTCACTCCACCCCATTCACATTTCTTGTTTTTCTTTTTATATCTTTTGTAGTATATTCTTATTCGTGTGTTGCTTCAATTAAAGATTAATTATCACAAGTTTTGAGTTGTGAAGAATATTGAGTACTAATTGTTTTGTAACACCCAGGAGCAGGATTCACAGCCAGCCATTCGTTCCAGATTTCGTTATAATGGCTAACTAAAGTTGTTCGATTATCCTTCGAGTCTAAATATATGTTACCTTAATATCTCTTATTCATTCGATATGAGATGTCACATTTTTACAATTATTGGTCCAAATGCTTCATTTTGTTGAATTTGAGTGGAGGGTGTAGATGCACTAGAAGTAGAGGATATTCAGATTCTGACTTTTGGAATGCTAAGACCATCTCCAACCCAGTACTCTATTTTACAGTATGCTATACTTTAAAATGAAGTATCTTGTACTATATTTTATAAATATATTCCAACCACGTACTCTATATATTTAATTTATTATTCTTTTATATTTAATTTTAATAACTTAACAATATTGACAAACATTAAATGAATAATACTATGATTTATTAACATATTGAAAATTAAATAATAACTAAATAAAAAAATTACGTCTTCTTAAACTATTAAATTGTAAATTCATCCTTTTAAAGAAAAATATTAATTATATTAATTATCATAACATACATTATAAATGAAATGAAACAAAATATAATTTATGTAATGCTAATTTTTTCTAGAAATACTTTAAATGTGATTTTTACAAATAGGAGTAAATGAAATTAAATGAAATAATATGATATATGAATTAGTATAATTATTTACAATGAAAAATATAATTAAATAAGTCAATATCTACAATTAATTTTTTTTGAATAGTGAAAATAGAGTATGAAGTATTGAACAGTAAAACTCCATATATAGAGTTTTACTGTTCAATACTTCATACTCTAACTGCAAAATAGAGTACGGTTGGAATGGTCTCCGTACTCCAAAATGAAGTAATACTCCAATTTGAAGTATGCATTGGAGATGCTCTAAGCAAGTGGAACTTGCTTGGCCCACTACTTACTCATAATTAATTAATCATTGGTTTACTAAAAATAAACCATATAATACCATTGGTTTATGAAATAATAAGTGTCAGCCTTTCTATAAAAAAAAAAAGAAAAAAAAGATTAGTTTAATTTAAGTGTTCCTCTAATGTAGACTAATTTTTCCAACATTAAAGTGACACTACAACTATCCAAGAAAAAAAACAAGTCTCTCCCTTTAGTACTGCCTTCGTCCACCATCTTTGTATTTTGTTAATTTATAGACGTGAATTTCATACTTACTACTATATTTCATGAACAACTTAAAGTCAACTAAATTTTTTTTAATAGTCATTTGACTTTAACAATCACTTGCATTGAGTGAGACTAAAAATATCCCTTTAACTCTAATCATCACAAATATTAAACTCATGCCATAAAAATCGAAGCAGAAAGATCGTGAATAGGGTAAGTGTATGAAAAAGGTTTAATCAGATCATGTAGAATGGGAAGGAATGAGTAATACTAGTATA
Source organism: Thymus mandschuricus (assembly GCA_029379335.1). Lineage (NCBI taxonomy): Eukaryota > Viridiplantae > Streptophyta > Magnoliopsida > Lamiales > Lamiaceae > Thymus > Thymus mandschuricus. Next base: position 7,443,990 of record CM057072.1, read on the forward strand.
CTTAAAAATTTGAAATTCTATGTGCATCAAGTGATTTAATTTTAAATGCGTGCCTACTACCTTAACTAAGTAGCCTCAAATATACAAAACAAAACCTATGAAAACCAATCACATTTTTCTCTCCCTCAGTCTCTTTCAAGTTGAATTATTTCTTTTGTCGATTTCTGGCATGTTATTCTACACTTCTAGATGATGCATTTTAAAATGAGTTTTTGAAGATTTTTTTTTTTTTCTTTTACGGGATACTATGACAGTCGTAGTATCCCTTAAAAGAAAAAATTCCTCAAAAATCTATTTTAAAATTCCCAACTGCATTCATAACAACCATGAACCAACCACTTCAAAATTATATATATATAAACCCATTTTCAAGTGTTTTGGAATTAGGCTTACACTGAAATTCTTCACACAACAACAACATAATCAGTAAACAATTAGAATTAGAGCAACAAATCTTGAATCAATTCATCTACTAGAGAAGTTAGTATACTATTTCCTATCTCTACACCACCTTCAAACCCCTCCACCTCAAAATCCACCCATTTCCCACTCTTTGAGCTCATGTCCCTCTCCACCACCTCATCCACCATCATCTCCTCCCCTTCCCTCCACCTCCCCATCTCTCTATACAACTCATCCACCATCCATTCCCTTCTCTCCAGCACCCCCATCTGCTTCCCCCAGAACCCGAACCCCCCACCGAGGAGCCTCCCGCATTTCGATTCCACAAACTCACATGCACAGTCGAAGAGTACCTTGCGTTCTAGGATGTTTTCTTCGGTTACCTTGTGTGACTCCGTTGTTTGGTTCTCCATCTGAAGGAAGAGGTCAGGAGCGACGATCTTGTGTGCTTGTCCGAGAGAGAAATCCTCCAGTGATAACTCTGCGTGACTTAGGATGTCTTCGATGTATTTTACTTCCCAGTTTGAAGAATCTTTTGGGTCTGCCATGTGTAAGGTGGAAGAAACGGTTTCGGACATGGTCCCGAAAGATAGTGAGGAGGCAGTATCTGATATCTCTTGATCGCCGCCTTCAGTTGCTTGGGGCTTCCTAGTAGCTCTCCAGTTCGTTCCGTCACAAGAATCAAGAGATAGGCATGCCGTTGGACCTAAGATATCAGAGTATCAATCGCAATCAGAATATAATATAAACAAGATTGTGCCTCTTAATTTGACCTCCACTTTGTTTTTAATGCATATGATCCCCGACCATTTTTGCAAAGTGTATACCATCGAAACGCATAGACAAGGTAAATATTTACAAGATAGTCAAGAATCTGATTCCAGCTGTAGGTATACATACTCTTCATGTAGTACAAAAAAGGAAAAAGACAAACATTAGGGTTTGGTAGCGTACCTTCATTAGTTGAGCTTCTGTCAACATCGAATGAGTCACAACTAGCTCCTGACAGAGAAGGCTGACTTGAGAGCGAAGTGGACCCTTGCAAGTGAAGGTACCTCTGAAAGTTGTTACCGTCAACAGCCCCTTCAAAGTATTCCTGTACCCGAAAATCAAATAAGTAAATCTCAATAACATTTTGAGGCAATAACATGCACTCCTCATCTCCACTTGATCACAGAAAGCCTCAAGTTTAAGATGATTCTAATACGAGTACTGATTTCGTAGCATGTGATTTACTTTATAGCACTACTCAATGCAGAAGAACATGAACCAACCAAGATTCCAGAAAAGAAGTAACCCAATATCTAAGAACGAGTGATATTAAGCTTCAGTATGTCCTTTTTCTTTTGACAATATGCATAATGGAGAATAAGTTGATGTCTACCTATCCTATTTAATACTTTCATTCAGAGGCTCGACCAATTAAACACAATCTTCAAAACTAATGTAGCAGGGTACTGGGTAGAGCTTGATTTAAGACCTGAGTACATTCAACGATTAATTCTTGCAAGAAACTCAGCAAGTTAAAAGATGTTGTGCAGCTTGTGCCAGAAGAAAAGGAAAGAATAATCAACAACTAGAGAGGGTCATCCCTAGAGAGTGAAAATCCATGAGGGTCATGCCAATACTTCTCTGGGCACCTACTTCCTTAACCTCTGAACTCAGAATATTGTTTCTCCTTATATGAACTAAATTTTACTTTGAAGCTCGTTCCGAAAAATATTATCTACAGTGTCATATGTTTACTGAATATGAAACCAGAAACGACCAAAAACAGAGAAAATAAATCATTGCAAGGGATATAAGTTGTTCATGAATAAAACTAGCATAAGTAGATACCAACAGAAGGTGCAGTACCTTGCTTGATTTTTCAGATTGGAGCCATAGTTTTTCAGCCGAATCACACTCAGATGCATCCTGAGCACCTCGTTTACTTTCATCCAGACCATCATCCACGGACTCTACCAAAACAGTCGCAGAACCCATGTTTTCATAGTTGTTCACAGAACTGGTCAACGAATCGGATCCTGACATGTCTTTCTGGGAAAACTCAATCCTAGAAGTCAATTCTTTAAGTTTTTGTTCCAAAAGTACACTTAAAGCATCTCCACCTATAACATTGAACCCTGAAGAGGATGCAGCAGAATTTCTTATCTCAGATTCACGCAAACAAGGATCGTAACCGGGAGAAGATGAATTAGTTGCTTCCAACATAGCAACACTTATATTAGATCCAACAGACTTCTTGATTGGGGATGTAAATGTGAATGACACAACATCAGAACTACTTTTCGTGTCAATTCCATCCCATTTAGAGTCACCTTCAAAGGCAACATTGCATTTTATGGATTTTTCATCTTTCACAGCCAAAGCTTTCCGGGCAACACCTCCGCCAGACTGAATATTCCCATTGGTGAGCAGTCTTTTCTTTGAACTTGTCTTTGCTCTTGATGCAGAAACCTCCTTTGCAGGATCAGCTGCCACAAAATTCGTCTTTCTAGATGTCACCACATTATTGACAACGATCTTATTAACAGTCCTATTACTCCGCCCATTGATATAATTGGTGGGCAAGTTTGCCTCTTCTTTCTCCTTTGTCTGGGAACAAGAAGGCTCAAAACTTCCGTCATCTTTGGCTGAGGCACGATTTTGCTTCTGATTATTCATTCGCAGCACCTCAGTAGGCCTTCTTGAAGAACTTTGCTTCTCGACTTTCTTTTGTGCATTTGGTAGGTCCCTAGTTACAGAGCCATTATGTTCCTTTTGCTTCTCAGAGCTTCTGTTACCAGAAACACTCGGCCCATCTCTTCTTTGGATGTTGGATCTTGCCTGAGCTGCAAGAGAAACTGGCTTTTCTTTACTCTTTGATCTTTGAGAACTTACCCTTTTGGATTCTTCAGATCCCTTGTACAGATAACCGTCTTCTAATCGGCCTTTACCCCTGGCATTAAGTTGTTTCTTGATATTTTGAGAATTTTCCTCTCTACCCTTTTGCGAAGCACCAGCTGACTGAGAAGATCGCTGAGCAGACTCCATCCTCTCCTTCAAATCCCGAACTCTGAATGGCCCAGAAGGCGACCCAAACGATGGATAATTGCCTTTAGACGTTGACCTTGGACTCTGCTCAATTATCTTGGCAGCTGCCTCAATTACGTATGCAGCATTTTTAGGTGGAATGAATCCGGGACTTTTGATAGGAGACAGGAGCCTGTTGTGACTAACAGAGATGGGCTTAGCAGATTTCGGAGGCAACGCCTCTCTTTGAAACCTCTCCAAAGGCCGGTTCTGTGCCTTTGGCAACCTCAGGTCCAAGGGATTCCTACTAGATCCATCTAATTTATTCCGCACACTCTCAAAGATTACAATATCATGTTCGCCATGAAATGTAGGTGCAGCAGTTAAGTAACTAGAATCTCTGAATGAGTACGACTCTGAAAATGGATTGATACAAGGTTCATTAGCATTTGAAGTGGGCAAGGAATCGAGTCCCATTAGACGTGCCACAACTCCGGGTGCTTTTGTTCCCTGTTCTATGTCACCACCAGCCAAAGAAGCATACGGATAATCATCATGGCATGTGGCATTCAGAGGGAAACCCTGATCGAGAACCTTTGCAGAAGCACACAACAAATAAGTCAGAACCAAAACCTTGTTAATTATCAATTCGTGCCAGAGAAAAAGATTCAAGAGAATTACCAGCTGACGCCGTGCAATGACTGAATCATGACTATCTTTTCCATGGTTTGAACTCTCTGCATTCAATACAACAAATGCCTTTCAAGCAATAAAACTAGAGAAACAAGGACTAACACCACGACTGTAACGAAAAGAAAAAGAAGAATACCCGGCACATCAAGCTTGCTAGAGAAGAGCTTCTTCCGAGATTTACCATTCCAATCGAACAATTGAAGGAAGCCTCCCTTTCCTCGCTTCTCAACCTCCATTTTAGTTCCTCACTCCAACATAAAACTCTCTAGATAAACTAAGTGACATCATCCATCTGCTAGAGTGAAAACAAAAGCATCCATTCTTCACTTGGGAACTCAAACTAATCAAAGATTCGAAAAGAAACAGAATATATATAACTACAACTCCATTAACACCCCATATCCAGATCGAAGAAACCCTACCACAACATTTCAAATAAAACTAAAAGCAAATATAAGCACAAAAATTCTTTCAAATACCCAGTTCTCTCCTGCAAGCATTCATAGAAAGGGAAAATAATCTGCTACACAAATTCAAAACCACCCCATATAATAATCAAACCGATACACCATTTTCCAAAAAATCCCCAAATTCAAGAACAACGCTACACCCACAAACAAGTCCAAGATTCAAGAAGAAATAGAAAAACCCACTTCCCATGAAGAAACAAAGGACACGCAAAACCTAAAAGGTCAAATCCCATTCAATTTCACCGCCTATAAACTCGAGCCCATCAAAACACAAATGCGAAGAATACAATAAGCAGCATTGAACTGGGTGCGACTCAAATCCTTCACTAGTTTATCCAAACAGAAACAAACCTGCAAAGCTCATCTTCAAAACCTTCACATCGCTCATGCCAAGAAGGAAAATCCGTACAAAGCTTCAATCTTTGTTGTCGGAGACAGCAGCATTAATAGGCGAGAACGAAATGGGACCGAGAAGTAAAGATCTGGGAATGTTTGCAAGGAGAAGCGGATATGGATTTTGAATTTCGATCTCGCAATGCAGTGTAGAGAGAGAGAGAGCGAGGAGCGAGAGAGAGAGAGATTTGAAAAAAGTAGTGAAAAAAGAGAGAGTATGTGTGTGTTTTCGCTTAACAGAGTACAGTCGTCACCATTATGAATTATTATTATAATTTTTATTTATTTAAAAGTATTGAATTGAATAGAATTATTTATTTGATTTTGACTCTATAATTATAATAAAGTATGGTCCATGTGTTACATTTAATTTCATTTAAGTTATTGCAAATTAATGCTCGGGAAATAAGGAAATAAATTCATTGTGAAAATCCTGAGAATAATAATTTCATCAACAGAAATCCACATGGTTGGTTTCAGCTAAATTATTCCAAGCTTTCAATAATTTTCTCAAACTAGACAAAATAATTTTAGCAGTTTTGTTTTTTGAAAATTTGGATCATTCCTCTGTTTTAATTTGTTTATATTTACTTGAATTTCGCTTGAAATAAATATGGAAAAAATAATAATAATGAAATCAATACTGCTCCTCTAACAAAACATATGAAAACTGAAAGGTGTCAGGTGAATTTTTATTTGGAATCAAGTTGATATGGATAAAATGTGTAGAATGGACCGATAATACTCCTGTCTTAGATAAATTATCTTGTTAATCTAATCTAATCGAATCGATTCAGACGAATTGTCTTGTTTTAAACTCTAACATTTGAATGTGGACTTATTACTTTCATTTTTAACATTATACTTTAAATTTCGTATCGAAAATAAACGGGACAGTTGAATTGGAACGGAGAGAGTACGTAGACAATAAAATAAATTAGGGTTAGGAACTACTAGGTGGTGACATGTGTAGTGTTTTGGTAAATTTCTAGTTCCTAACTTTAACAGCTATTAATGCATAACCTAAAATAATAAACTAATGCATGCCTTTTTAGTATGCTCGCACTTAACTAATTAAGTAAATACACTATTTCATATACTGTACTATATTCCATTTTTGAGGTATTATGTATGTCTACTAATGAATAATGATAGATATTCTCACATAGAGTAAAATTAGTATCTACTTTAAAACAACAACAGTTTTCTATCTAGCCCTTACCATAACTATCATGTAATTTTCTAAGACAAAAATTATATTAACAGATAACCTAACCAATATGCGTAAAGAAATTCAATTACTGGGAAATGGAGATGGTACAAAGTATAAATAAACGTTTAATCTTGATCTTTTGTTCATAAGTCTGAGAGCATGGCTAATCAAGAATATCGTTGAAAACTGTGAATTGAACTTTTACACATTATAAAGAATGATAGTACTCTATTTTTTGTTAAAATTAAAGATTTTTTAAATATTGACCATTGCTCACAATCCTGCATTTGTCACCGACCCGAACCAAACCTAAGGGTGTACAATTTTACAAGAATATTCAACCCCACAAAGAGTATGTTAAAATTACTACTCTCTTCATTTTATTTTTTTTTGACGTGACATGTTTGCCCATTTAAGTTGTTTTTCTTCAATCGGCTCGTTTCCTTTAATGGCCCAACAAACACCACTTTTATCTCCTACATTACATTTATCTTTTAACTTATACTACCACATATTAACTTTTTCATTATATTTTTTAAATATCTTGCCGAAAAGAAACAGATCACGTCGAAAAAAAACGGAGGGAGTATTATAATAGTAGAGCATTAGTCCCCAAAAAAAGAGAATTTCCTAATAAAAAGTGCAAATTCACATTCCATATCCTACTTGGTTTTGCAACTCTCAAAATGGTAGTTTACTCGGTGTCTCTCCTTCTCTAAACCAAAATTTGGCTTTTCCCCATTCTCAAGGCCCTCGAACCAACCAACACCACAAACAAATTTAATGCCTTCCTATTCTTTCCACAAAACTTTCAACTTCAATTCTCTCTTATTCCCAACCCACCAAAATGAAGTTGTCGGAAAAGAGTTTTTTTTATAGCTTAGAAAACTCCAATTGCACAATTTGAATCACTCAAACTCATTCTTTAAAAACTAACTTCAACTTGAATCAATATGAATGAGCTTTTTATATAAGCATTGATACAAAAATTTGCCGAGATCTAGATCGTGTGTCCACTTTGATTGTCCTACCAAAAGTAAATGCTCACTTTTGGAAGTCAGAATAAATAATGTTTTGTCTAAATTTGTAACGCACGCATATCGATGATGCCTGATGAAACACCATCATAAATTACAAAGTTGATATTCAATCTACTATATATGGACATCACTAGTATGCTCACCACTGATATCACAATATTATTTTTATAACAATTTACGTTTTTTCGTGGTGAGATTGAAATTGATAATGGTTTCGACGTGGATACATGATCAACGCTCTAATCACTTATACATAACTATCTAGTTATGTTAATTTAGCATGAGATTAAGTAAAAAGAAAGACAAAATTGGGTCAAAAAATCCAACAATCTGATTCAACACACTAGAAAAATCAATGAATTGGCTCAATTAACCGGACAATTTTCATCACTCAATTGATTCGAAACCGAGCGAGTAGGCATATGACTGGTGTCCCTAATAATGTGTACCGACTTACCAAATTACAAGACAGAGAGATTCCCCATTTTCACAAAAAAGAAGAAGAATTTGATAGGAAAAATACAATTTGATCAAACATTCGATGTGTGTATGTTTCACGCCAATGTCCACTCATGTATCATTCATCATGCTTGCACCAAGGCAAGGGCCCCTTCCCTCTTAACCAAAATTATAGGAGAAATTTCAAAGTGTACCCACATCTAATGCTTAATTGAGGGCCAACCATTTTAGGAAACTGTTTCAATTCATTATTTGCCACTGTTATTTCATTTTCAACCACTACCTAAGCGCACAATAATTACTCCCATACCCTTCCTTTCACTCAAAAAAAAGAAGAAAAGATTACTACTACAATAAAAGAGGGGTAAAACCAGTGTTCTAAAAATCGCTAGGCGCTAGTCGGGCGGTGGAGGGGTGACTAGCGCTTAGGCGGATTAGAATTACAATGCTTATGTTTACTATTCTTACAATATTATTGTCAAATTTATAATAAATACACATAATATGATAACTAAAGCTAATTTCATAATTATAAATAAAAAATCATGCACAGAGTAACATAGTTCGCCTAAACATAGATTAATTAACACATAAACTATTGATTAAGCTTCAAGGTCAGCTCAGTAGGATATCATTTAGAGCCTCAACGAATTATATATTAATCGAGCGGCGAAGTACGGACTAACGCCTAAGCAGACCTAGACGACGACTTTTAAAACACCGGGTAAAACTATAACAATGATTTCTCATGTTTTCAAAATTGAAGGAAGAACAAAAATAAAACAAATTAGTGGGTGAAAGAGTTGGTTTAAATCATACCAAATGTCAAGGTGTTTGCATGTGCAGATGATTGTTCAAAATCCTTGTGGCTAGATCTCTATTTGTGGGCCCACCTAGATTCCAGTATCATATGATGCTAACAGCACAAAACCAAATTTATCACAACCAAAAAACAATACTAAAATAATAAACAATAATAAAGGATCATTAATAGATTATTAATGCTCCTTAGTTATCCCATAAGATCACACGTTTCTTGAATATATATGAGTATAAAATTTTAGAAACGTATCATCTTATTGGGACAACCGGGAAATAGTATATGTTAGTCAAAGCACGGTTTCCCTTGCTTTTGTTTTCTGGGCTCATGAGTTCACACCGTGCTTTCAACAATTATAGGTAAAACCAAGCCCATGGATTGAGACTTTCCCAACCTTATCCATGGTTGATCAAGCTCAAAGAGTTGAAACTGCTGACATATTTCTACAAGTTAATTAAATACTCATAAGTATACATCTACTTAGAAAATCTGTTCCCTCAAGAAAAAAGAAAAAGACAAATGGTGGTTCCTACTAAATAGTGACTGAAAAAAAGAATCATGCAACTGCTTTTGGAGCACATATCTTAACCTAGTACCTTTTGTCTCCTAAAAACTGTATCCAAGATTCATGTCGATTTTCTCCGTGAAGCATGATTTACTGCATATATTTCCTACACATTTTTCTCTACCTAATGAACTTTGATGTAACTGAGGAACAATGTACCTTTCCTTAGCCCTCCACTTCATGGCATAAGCTCTCTGAAAATTTGTTCGATAAAAGTCCATGCAACATTCGTCCCACCTGATCCCGTTGTAGTGATATTTGGTTAAGGATATAAAATCCTAAAGGATGAGCTGTCTGATTCATTCCTGATCATTAAGATAACTTGAGACAGTTATCACAAGCACTGGAGCCATTTCTGCAGGCACTTGGGTCGAAGGATTCCCCAAAGTGTTCTAGTAACGCTTGTCTACGGCATTCATCCTGCGGAAGATAAGATTACGTTTATGAGAAAATTATGAATCTATTAATCTAGTATAGACTGCATAGTAGCCATTAGCCATCGGTGATAATCTAGTCATCTCGATAGGTCACAGTTTTTACCTTAAGTTCACAATATTTTTGCATTTTCCGAGCTTGTTCCATGGCAAGTTTGAAGCTTTCTCTTTTACCAGTTTGTCCACTCCTAAGCATGCATACAATCCGACTGAAATCCTTCCTCTGGTAGAGAAGAATGCAAGTGGCGGATAGATTATCTCTCCCCGCCCTTCCAGATTCTTGATAGTAACTCTCAATTGATTTGGACATGGTGTTGTGAATAACAAAACGCTGAAATGGGGACAAGTGAGTGAATTTTGTCATTTCAATTCAAATGCATAATAAAAATATTGCAAAAGTTCAGAATTAATTTATTTAGATGATGCAAAAACTTAATCTATGGCTTAAGATAATGCACAGTTAGATATGCCCTTGAACAGTTGGAACGTGGAACTCTGTAATCACATCACAGAGTATAATTCTACGAGTACGATGAATGATAAAGCAAAGTATACAGACCAGTCATTTTCAGATTAGTAAGACTTACAACATCAGGTTTGTCTATTCCCATCCCAAAAGCTATGGTAGCACAAACTACATGGGCTTCTCCACTATGCCATTTTTGCTGAGCCGTCATCCTCTGACGTGCAGCCAATCCAGCATGGTAATACACTGCTTTTACCTTGAATTTCTCATTTAGATATTTCGAGACCTCCACGCATTCGTTTTTTGAAAGACAATATACAATTCCACACATATTTTTAAAGCGGTCCATCAGTAAATTCCCAAGCTGTTTGAGTGGTTCCTTAGTTTTCCCTAGTACTTCATACTTCAAGTTTGGCCTATCGAAACTTGCCTCGAGCACCAATGCATGGGGGATTCTCAAAGAATTTACAATATCCTGCTCATAAAGCTCAGATTATAGCTTTAAAGTACAAGATATTTTAGCAGATTCCACAAGTAATCGGGTGCCAGTAGTCTAACCTTTCGAACTATCGGGGTTGCAGTAGCAGTTAAAGCCATCACGGGAACATTGGGAAAGTTCTGTTTGAGGCATCCTAATACTCTGTAATCGGGACGGAAGTCATGGCCCCACTGGCTGAGAAACATAACAAAAGGATTATAAATAAACGATGATCTTCACCAGTTACACTTCCATTAATCTAACACTTTATCATGTACGTTTCATTTCATATGGACTGAGAACACATTCAGGCATCATAACTATCTTAATTTGGCATTTTTGGTTTTGAAGTCTTTCCCCCTTAATCAAATCATTCTTATATCAAGCTTCTTATTTAACATACTAGAACTTAATCCATTGAAAAGCTCAAAGAATAGCACACCTCAGACAGTGAGCTTCATCAACCACAAATCCGGCTAGTTGTCCCTGAAATAGAGATACTAATTTTTTCAAATTTATCATCATGAAGAAAAGCATCAGAAAGTTGAAAGAGTTGAGCATCAATTTTTGGCTTGATGTTTCACAACGAAATAAGGATTTACCTTCCTGTGGAGAACACTTAGGATATCTTGAAATGACATATTTCCAGCTACCCTTTCTGGAGTTACATACAGAAGTTTGCAAGAAGGCTTGTCTTTCCTACAACATTTATACAATATAACAATGTGTTAGAATAATATGCATTAATTAGGATTTATTTAGTTTCCTAGTATAGCTAAACCTCTTGTGCATATATACGTATTCCTCTCATTAACTTATGATATAGAAAATTCTCCCGATCATGTTTGTATACCTCATATTAACACAATGCAAAACGTGAGATGGAAAATATCAGTGAGCAATCAATATATATGTTGTTAGTTGCAGTTTTAACTTCATTGAGGTGCACATATGACCACTATCCTGATATTTCACATCGAAACTCTGCTATTACGTAATACAATCACAATCAGAGAACATGGCTCAGATCCTTTTACAATTCCAGCAGCTGATCTGTAAAACCAAACTATTGATAATTTAAGCACAATTTATCTCATACATTTAACGATTTCACCGATGTAAACTATTATTAAAGCTAAGGAAAGATATGCAATCAATTATTCACTATTTAGATGATTTGGCACTCAAATGTAAAATAAAGAGCAAAATGGTGAATTACATATGAACTCTACTATGTCTCACAGTGGAGTCTTTAGTTTCCTTCAGGTGTGTATAAGATGTTTGTTGTTGCAGAGGTCCAGAGAATGTTAAGACTGGTTATGGACATATGGTTACAATTACATGTTAAGAATAAGTGTTGCATATTCAAATCCTATGCTAGAGCGTATTTCCAGGAAATACATTTGGAGTTTCATGAATGAAATAAGAGAGCATACTGGCGTTGGAGTGATGATCATAGCTTGAGGGTAGTATTTGACAGGTGAAATGATTCGATGAAGGGTACATGTAATGGAAATTGCAACTACAACATTCCAATGATGTGACCTTCAGAACCATTTTTGAAAATGCCTCAACCTTTTTAAAACAACAATTTAGTATTGATTTATTTAACAAATTATGAATCTAACATGAGATTAAACTCCCGGTACCTTGAAAATGAAGAATTAAATCTGATTAGATTCCCAACGTGTATGCCATGGGTTATATCAGTATCCTTTGTATATTTGTGGCTGTGCATCCAGCACTCATTGTTTTTTAAGTTTAATTTTGTAGCAAATCAAATAGATCAGTTACTCAATTCATATTTTGCAAAGGTCCATTCATTTTTGGGCGTGGTCACTTTGAGTGTGGTCATAAAGGTCATGTTATCATGTGCCCTAAAAAAATAAACATGGATAATAGACTGGGATTACCTTAATTCTTGAAGTACAGCTGCAGCTTGTGCTGGCTTCTGTTGAGAATTTAAGAAAGTCGCCGGTATCCCGAATTTTAAATTCAGTGTAACAATTTGATCTTGAATGAGGGAAAGAAGTGGAGATATAACAATTGTAACACCTGGCTGCAAAATGGCTGGAAGCTGCACAATATGGTGTGTCCAATAAGAAAAGGATATACTTATATATTCTGTAACTAGCAAAGTTCATGAACAGAAATGAAACCGTAATTCTGTATTCTTGGGGAGCCTAAGAGATCCAGCAATGGAAATAGTTTGAATTTCATATAATATGTAAACATTAAACAAAATGAGGGATGCAGCAGCTAAATCTAGCTTGTACAACTTCAGCTAATGTGCAACCTTAAAGTTGATGTCCATAATGACGTTAGACAAAGTAATATCAAGACACTTCAAAAGTTATCAAGGCTTGACGTCTGATATACACACTAAATGGAGTACTGCTGAAATTATCAACTAGCATTGTTTTTCTTCATTCATATTCTAATAAACTTTATGTTTTCTTTGTGAAGAACAACTAATAATAGCTTAGAACATATTAACAATTAAAATAATTAGTTGGGAATGGTGGTCTTGGACAGTATAGGCACTGAGATGGATGTCTGACAAGTAATTATCAAATTCTCTGACAATGACTACATGAATCCTCGAGAAACGAAGAGTGATATAAGGTCGATATAAAATGGAAAATTTCGCCAAGCAACAGACTGACTAAATCCTTGAAGCATATGGACTGCAATGAAGATGGAAAACTCAAATAATAATACAAATACGGTGTACACTATGATCTCTCTTTAGGGTGCTCACAAGTATTTTGCATATTTGTGAGTCAGTAATACTGTAATATACATTTGACCAAGTGGAAGAGCATTTTTATCTTGAAAGAAGGAAAACAGAACCTACATTATAGTAACAGCAAAGTCAATCATCAAGTGCAGAAAAAAAAACAAACAGGCAATTTCTCAAAATTGTGCATCTAAACGATGATTGTTGTGTAAATGCGCCATAGCTTAGTCTTGGAGGCAGGCATCAACATAACTTGAGCTTATTTAGATTATGTGGCTTCACTTTCCATCAGAGAAATGTTATATAGAAAGACATAGGTTAGCATCTTGCCACTGACCTGGTAACAAAGGCTTTTCCCACCTCCAGTGGGCATAAGAACAAAACAATCACGATTAGCAACAAATGCTCTACATGCCTGATGCTGCAACGGTCGAAATATTCTGTTACCAAATACGACAGCATTTGCCAATTCGAAATCATCTAGCTTTTGCAGCTCATCATGGGTGAGAGTTGCTTGTCTATTCTCATACACACTTGAGTTCCATGTTTCGTAAGAAACTGACGAACTTGAAGTTCTAGTTGGATCATTCGGATAGGTCTGCAAAAATAACTGCATGTCATTACTCTGGAAGCAGAGAAACTGTCTGTCCATCTTCTTCCCTTGTTTAGAGGAAAACTAAAGAGGTCTTGAAGCAACAAAAGAGCATGTCCATTTATATTTCTACTATTACCCCGATACAAGCTGCTTTCAAGGATTTTATAATTAACATATTTATCCACATAAGTTTTCAGATATTGGGGAGTGCTGCATAATAAGCATCAAATTTGTACGCAACTGCTAAAGCGACAGTTTCATATATAATCATGATAATTGAACTTGAAACGAAGTCCTTACAGAGGTTGATGAAGGTTTTACTGAACTTGGAGAAGGGTCCCAACCATTGCGATCTATAGAAATACCAGAGGAAGATTTCGCACGTTTTCTGGAGATAGGGTTGCTTGCGTCTTCGCTGTCACTTGAATCCAAATGCATTACATTATGATGCTTCTGAGGTTCAGGAGAATCTTCAATGACATGAATTGTGCTTCTCGTTTCTGTAGCCTCTGAAGCATAATTCTTTGGAAGATCCTTGTCCAGGATCTCTGTCAAAGCACCGCATGCTTCTGATTCCATCGCTTGCACATCATCCCAATCCTCATCACCAGTATCTTGCATGAATTCAGCAAGTGATGCAAGATAATCATCACCGCAGTGCTCCACAGTGATGAAATCTCGCCCATCATCACCTTAAGGACAACAATAAAAAATTCCATGAAATCGTGCTGTATAAGGGAAACTAGATGCAGCTCAATTACTGTTTTGTTGAAATGTATAAATTATAGACTTATAGTGTAAATAATGACATTTGTTCATCAGATAATTAGATATTGGACATAAAGATAAAGGAATTGACTGTTCATCTTCCGCAGAAAATAGCGAGTTTGGTGCTGAGCACAGCCATTCTTTAACACATAAGACATAGACCTGGTATACTCATAATGAGGAGGGAAAAGCATCCTCTTCCTTGAACTGTCTTTCCAATGTTGACAATCACATCCACAATTCTACATTTATGGAAAATCATATCTCTATACCATGAGTAGCCCTCACTAAGTATGAGCATGCGGAAACAATTTCACAAATGAAACGTCGGACTTGTAATAAAAGGCAAAGTTTCGCACTCTACCGTGATATGAAGTTTGAGTCAGAATTGCAAGAAATGATCAAATTTTGCATTTCCTTACTATTTTAGAGGAAATCCAAGTTTCACATATAGTTGAGAGTCTCCCAGTATTCTCGACACTCTCAGAATTTTCAAGAAACTTTAATTTCCTAACATCTCTAAGTTCAAATGAACTTGGATGTGCACTTCCTAGAGATACGTAAAGCATGCTCCAAAAGTTGAATAATAAAAATCCTTATGAAAATACTACCCTTAAAATGTCAAAAATACCAGAGTAATGAAAAAAAACAGAGAGAAGAAGAATTATACATCAAAATCGAGGCATAGCGTCCTATATATATGAAAAAAAAAAAAGAGAGTAAAGTTTAAGTTTAGGCAGCTTTCACAAAATCTGGTTTAACTTACAATTCTTCAGGTAAGACTAACTCCAAGGGGCAAATTTCTATTGACTGCAAAACTGAATTTCACCAATTTTGTTTTCAGTTTCTTATATATAGTCAAAATAGTAAATCTTGATGTAGAAAGATATTTAAGGTTATGGTTCATATTCAAATTCTAATGCATGAGAGGTTGCTCAATGGATCCAGGGTCACTATAATGTCAAACATAAGCATATACATGGCAAAATAACTGTACCAGCTCTCTAAAATCATGTCGTAATTCAATTTGCACCAATCTGAAATGCAAAATCACATATGTAATTATCATAAAAATGCTTCTCCATATGAAGAAATATCCAAAAATATCAACATTAAGGACATAACTTGATGACTTGATGTTGCAATATCTAACAAGTAACGTGTTCCCTGAATTTAACAGTTAAGCTACAATTTTTAAATGGTCCAAAACATCAGTGTTACTGTAGCACACTGCACACTAACACTGTCCGACTCCAGGGATTGAATGACCTTCGCCGATTGCTTCATACGAATCACGTTATTTTCAAAACTCGAAACTGGAAATACAGCCGTACAACATATCACCTAACCAATCCCTTTAAATACTTCAAATCAGAATGTCCTCATAATCATCGAACAAAAAACATTCAAGGAAGTCCAGCACTTAAACACATTACACACCATCAAATTAGCAGCGAAATGCTCCATCAAGCATTCATCAGAACGCCAACGCATGATAATTCACAAATGATAAACAAAAATGTACTAATCCATAGCTTCACCTAAAAATCGGAACTAATTTTGCATCTTATGCCTAGCGCAAACACACGATTTTCATCACTAACTCATCCACCAATAAACAGCAAAATCCTTAAAGAGGAAAGCAGAAGCTAGGGTTTGGGGAGTATGAAATAGGGAAAAGGGGGTAATAGTTTACCATAAAGTTGAACGAGGCGATCCAAGCAACCATTGGCGGTGTCGTCGTCGAATCCGAATTCCAGAGCCAAGCTGATCAATCTCGCCTTCTCTATCTCAAAATCGTGGCCGTCCATTTCTGAGCTTCCAGCCGGAGAGAGTGGAAACGAGAATATTTGAAGAGTTTCCCGCGCTTTTCTACTTGGAATCTTTTTTAGTAGTAAATTGGAATATTGAATGAGACCAAGCCCGTTTAATTATTGTGGACCTTTGCTAAAAATATGTGGCCGATATCCATTCTAAGAACAAAAAGGTTGATTGTAGTAAGTATTCTTCGTCATTTAAAAAAAAATGAGATTAATAAATGGAGGCATATGAAAATAGCCAATATGATTAATAATATAATACGAAGGATTTACTCGTTTTATTTAGACTTTGAGAAACACCGTTACAGTATTATGGTCAAATATCATTATTGTAAATCAAAAACCAATATGCACTTCGTCCATGTCTTTCAAAACAAAATAATGTCACTGATAAAACCGCGACGAATTAATATACTCGAATGAAATGATAGTTACCATTTTAACGATTGAGTGATTTTTATCACCGTTAACTGAAGTTTCAGCAGTGATGCGCTCCCTCTCTCTCTCTCTTAAAGCCACCCGTCGTCTCACGTCATAAGATTTCGGATTCTACATATAGATTGAACGACCCTCCCTTTATAAGACCTTTTTTAAGTGATGCATGAATTGGCTCAATGCTAATACTCTCTCTTGAGAAACAAAATTATATTATTGCTATTGAGATCCTCTTCTCGAACCATTTGGTTGAAGCTCTCCAGCGTTTCTTCATCGCCTTGAAAAGAAACGTAAAGCCGAACTCCCTCGTTTACGAGCTCCTTCTCTTGTTCCACCAATGTTCTCATTGCTGAAACGGTTGAGGATATGCTGCAATACTCCAATTCAATCGCTTGAAGTGTTGGTATTTCTCCGATACCTGAAGGGAACTCGTCCATTTTCGACAATCTTCGGAGGTGAAGAGATTCGAGGGCAGGGAAATGGGAGCTGTCCGCATTCAAGTAAACCAAATCATCACAGTTGCAAATATCCAAGTTCCTCAAGCATAGGAATTTCCCCTCAACCGGGGACCAAACCGATCCAATGACCGAATGCTGATATAATCGAAGGCTCAGAAGATGGGGCAACGACCCAACCACATTGTCATTTCTTCCCAATCTACACCGCACCCGCTAAGATGCAAATCTGTAAGCGAACTTGGGAAATTGAGGCTCAATGCAAACTCGCGCCACTTGAGGTTGAGATCGAACTTGCATACTAGAAGTTCCAGTTCATGGAAGCAGCCAAGATTGTGGGGGCAGTAGTCGGACATTGCATCACAATATGATACTTGCAACTCTCTAATATTGGGGATTCTCTTGCAAACCTCCTCACTCAACCTTAGGTTTTCTACCATCGACAGCGTCTGTAGATTCCTCAAAACCAAGCCGTCGCTTGCTCTGTTGTCTGACCTTTCCACAGGAAGAGGATCAAGAAGACAAATCGGGATGACCTCAAGATGCCTAAGCTGTAGCATCTCCCATATCTCATACGGTGCAATTACTTTCGATTGGAGGGGCACTGCAATTCTTAATATCTGCAAATTCCAAAGCAGTGATATCGATGCAGGGAGGTAATAAAGAGCTCGGAAAGCCTTGTAATCGAGTTCAACTCTCAGAAATCTCAAGTTGACAAGCTGAATAATAGACTCACTGATTGAGGCAGTAACCACCTTATTCAATGTTCTTAACAATTTCAAGTCACGTGATGGCAAACACCCTTGGTACATCAGACTCCGAATCCGAGCATCAGATGCTTCCATTTGATGATTCGCCTCTCCAACTTTTCCATTGATTACAACCCGGCACTCCGTATGTATGGCTTGTGGAGTATCAGTCACACATAAGAACTCCTCTTTCTTGGCAATCTTTCGGCAAAGTTCTCTAACAAGATCATGTAGTTTTAAATATAGAATTCCTCCACTGCAACTCACTTGATTAACTAAAATGAGATTTCTCTCAAAGAGATCCCACAGGTAACACTCTGCAACCACTTCCAAGCCAGTAGGTTCTATAAACCCCTCTGCAGTCCAAAGATCATACACATCCCCGGCATAGATCCTTTCGTCTTCTGCAAATGCTCCCATGAGTAGGAAACACGGCTTCAGATGAGCAGGCAAGTAGCTATAACTCAAATGCAATACATTCATGCACTGCTCCGAAGAATTCAATATCGAGTCCATACGTTGTGCAACATTCTCCCAGTATTCTAGAGCCATCGAGGACTTCCGGAGATGGCCTCCGACCACAACAATTGTGAGGGGAAGTCCTTTGCACTTCCCAACTATCTTCGTCCCGATTTCCACTAGCTCAGACGGGCAAGCTTGCCCTGCTGCAAATGCTTCATGACAAAACAGATCCCAGCTACTTCCTTCATCTAGAAAACTCATTTCGAAAGAGGAAAGGCCCAAACAGTTGGCCACATCCAAGTGCCTCGTAGTCACAACAATTCGACTTCCGTTATCCGTATCAGGAAAGAAGAAGTTCATTTCCTCCCAAGCTTGAAGGCTCCACATATCGTCCAGTACAATCAAGTACCTCCGCCCGTATAAACTCTTGTGCAACTCTAGTCCTAACTCATCAACAACTTCACTGCACATGGATTCATCAACATTTACACTAACTGATTTCCTAAGATGCGACAGGAGTTCGGTGAGAATTTTCCCAACCCTAGAGTGTTGAGATATTGTAGCCCAGAGACAAACATCAAAGTGTTGCATTGTAAGTGGATGTCGAAATGCCTCAGTCGCAAGAGTAGTCTTACCGATTCCCCCCATGCCTACGATCGGGATGACTTGCCGATTTGAAGGAACTCCGACGAGCAAATCCAGGAGCTGAACGAGAGAATCGTCCGATCCCACCATTGTAGTAGCAGTAGCCGCGTCGGCGGTGAGAGATGGCGATGAATACGGCGGCTGCTGCTGCTCCAGCTCCGCTTCCGTTCCAGTCCGTGCTTTGACATCCATAGCCTTTATCCTCATATAATCCATGTCCTCTGTAACTTTCTGCAGATCCAGCAGGAAACGAGGCGATGAAGCTCTCATCGTCCTTCCACAGCGAATCTGATCGACTACGTGAGATTCAACTACATCTTCGGCCGCTTGAGCAGCACGCGCTATTCGCTTCTCTAAAGCTTCTGCAGCCTCTTTCCGGGATCCGTGACAAGTATCGTAGCTTTCCATGAAATCGATCAAAGAAGCGACGCTTTTCAATAGGGATTGCACCTGTTTGACTTCGAAAGAAAAGGAATGTGTGGGGTGGTTGTTGATAAGGTTGAGATTGTTCTGAAGAGAGATTAGAGCTGCGAAAGCTGCTGCTGCCGCCATGGATGGTGGATGGATCTCTTAGTTTTTCATCTATTTTGGAAGTCGGAGAAATGGATGAAAGAGAAGCGTTTTGTTTAGTTGAGCGAGCGAAGAAGAGGTCAATTACTGAGAATTCTAATCACGGCGCTAAATTACGTTATATGCCAGTTGGCAGTCACCACCGTTCGAATTTTCGGTCATTATCCAAAACTTCATATGATAATAATATTATATCGGAACGTTCATATTTTTTTTAATTTTTTTTTTTATTGTGACATATTTATACTAAACTTATCATTTTAACATTTAATTCTATTAAAAAATATTAAATTGAGCCACGATTATTCCATTTAATACTTCAGCACATGTAATTTATTAACATATCACACGACATATTGAATACGGTGCCCGAAACTTTCATTCAAGAATTAGTGGATGAAATGATCAAAAGAGTATTCGTTTTCTTTTTATGGAAATTGAGGGACTATTTTTTACTCTCTTTGTCCCACTTAATGTAATATATCATACCTCACATTTATTCATTTTTGTCGACTAATTAAGTAAGACGAAGGGAGTAGTATTTTCGGCTAGTTATTCAAATTGACACAAATTTTGTATTATGAATGATTAACTCCGGACAAAAGAGACATTTCCCCTCAAGAAGCCTTTTGTCCTTGTTCACTCTTAATTATGATAATATTTTCTCAGCTTTCATAAAAAATCATGGTAATAATTTTCTAATGACATGGAGTGATAATATTTTGTATGGGATAAAATTTTCATCATTTTCTTATTTATATATTTTCTTTACCATATAAGAGTATAAGAGAACCCCCCCCCCCCCCCCCCCCCCCCCCCCCCAAACAAAAAAAAAAAAAAAAAGCATCATAACATATAATCAAATTATATCCTCTCAAAATAGGAAGCTATTATGTTATTGCACCATTTCATTTCGAAATGTAAATAAAATGATAGTTGCTATATTATTTCCCTTTTCTTTTCATTTGCCGTTTTTTTAAAAGAATATCTCCCATTGAGTCTCCCATTGAGTCTATTAAGAGTTGAGGCCTATAATTAACATCGTAAACGAGTCGAGCCATATATTAGCATGCTTGAGCTTTGCTCGTTTAAATTTTAATATGTTCGAGCTCGAGATTTAGTTTGGCTTTAACTTTAAATTCGTAATCGAGCTTGACTCAAGTTGAAAAAAAAAATAAAATAATAATAATAATAATAATAATAATAATAATAATAATAATAATAATAATAATAATAATAATAATAATAATAATAATAATAATAATAATAATAATAATAATAATAATAATAATAATAATAATAATAATAATAATAATAATAATAATAATAATAATAATAATAATAATAATAATAATAATAATAATAATAATAATAATAATAATAATAATAATAATAATAATAATAATAATAATAATAATAATAATAATAATAATAATAATAATAATAATAATAATAATAATAATAATAATAATAATAATAATAATAATAATAATAATAATAATAATAATAATAATAATAATAATAATAATAATAATAATAATAATAATAATAATAATAATAATAATAATAATAATAATAATAATAATAATAATAATAATAATAATAATAATAATAATAATAATAATAATAATAATAATAATAATAATAATAATAATAATAATAATAATAATAATAATAATAATAATAATAATAATAATAATAATAATAATAATAATAATAATAATAATAATAATGAGCTTGAGTTCAGCAGCTTGGCAAATATTCAATAAATAGTTTGCCTAGAGTTTGTTTGAGTTTGAGCACGAACCTAGCTTGTGAAATTGACAATGGTTCAAATACTCTTACCTACAATACCATTTACACAAAATTGCAAAAAGCGCGTTTACATGGTCAATTATGGACTCATGAACATGCTCGATTATGAGCTCGCAAACGTGCTCGATTATATATTGGATATACTTGTACATTATATGTTTGTATTATGGGCTTGGCCCTTTATGCTCTCGTTAGCAGTAGGGTTAGCAGTAGGGTTTGCAGTCTCTTCTTGTATATAAGTACTTTGTATTTCCCATTCTTTAGTATGAAATAATATCATTATTCCATCACTTTATCTTATATGGTATCACGATCTACTCTAGGTTAACACCTCCCACGATCCTCCCGCCGCTTCTCTTCGCTTCCGCCGCCATGACTGCCGTCACCACCACTGATACTCCCATCGCCCTAAACTCAGCCATGCAAGCCCCTCTAAAACTCACAAGCTCCAACTATACGTCGTGGAAATTTCAGTTCCAGACTCTCCTAACCGGCTACGATCTGATTGGCTACGTTGATGGCTCAACGGTGTGTCCATCTGCAACGATTCCGCCTACTACTGCTGCCATCGTCAACAACGCCGTTGCTGCATCAACTCCTAATCCGGCGTTCTCTCTATGGATTCGTCAGGATAAACTTATCCTGAGCGCAATCATCTCTACTCTTTCACCGTTGCTAATCCCGTTTATTGCGACGGCGAAGTCCTCTCGTGATGCGTGGCTCATCCTTGCCAACACCTATGGCAAGCCCTCTCGGGGACGTATTCTTGCTCTCAAAAATCGTCTCCACAATCCGATCAAAGGATCCCGATCAATTACTGACTTCCTCCAGGAAATCAAAGGTGTGGTTGATGAATTGTCTCTCGTTGGTGTGGCCACTGATGTTGAAGATCTTACTCTTAAAATTCTCAACGGCCTTGACGAGTCATATCGTGAGATTTCGGGCGCTATCCAAGCGCGTGAGCATCCAATCAGCTTCGATGAGCTCCATGATAAACTTCTTAGCGCCGAGGCTCAGATGGCCTCTCGTTCAGCCACCGCGTCGTCTCAGCCTGCCTCGGCTTTCTATTTGGCTCCGAATCAGTCCCGGAACTCAATGCACAAACCGAAGCAGCAGGCTCAGAACT
Source organism: Thymus mandschuricus (assembly GCA_029379335.1). NCBI lineage: Eukaryota > Viridiplantae > Streptophyta > Magnoliopsida > Lamiales > Lamiaceae > Thymus > Thymus mandschuricus. The sequence goes on from CM057072.1 coordinate 7,466,618, forward strand.
ATCATCCTTCGAACACAGCTCCTCCGCAGGCACGCGCACTGATTGGTGTTTATTTGTTAGGTTTTTCGTTGCGTTTTCGTGTTAGTTTTCATTATGTTTTTGTGTCTTTTAGTGTGTCTTTTGGCTATGATTGTTTGTTTGGAGTTTTGGTCATCGTAGGAGCAAAAGGTGAGAAATTGGAAGAAAACGGGACGAAAAGTGCACGAAGAGAAGGAAAGGCCGTGAGAGACCAGAACCTGATCTGGCCGATCGGCCAGATTTCCTTAGGAATCTGGACGATCGGCCAAATGCCTATGCAAGGGTTCAGCAGTCCCTGATCTGGACGACCGTCCAGAATTCCTTCACAATCTGGACGATCGGCCAAACATATTCAAAGAGGTTATGCAGTTCCTGATCTGGCCGACCGGCCAGATTTCCTTCAGCATCTGGACGATCGGCTAGATGTCGGCGTCCAGCTGTGTTTCCTTATTTAATTAGGTTTTCTTCCTAGTATATATATTAGTGCCTTGGACGAATTTTGTATCATCTTTAACATCTTTTAGCATATTTTAGCTTTAGTTTTCAGCATTCAAACACTTTTATTAGCTTTCTATTGTTCGGATCCGGATTCGTTCTTCGTTATTGCAATTTAATTCAAGACGTTTATTTAATTCAAGTTCTTCGTTCTTCGTCTCAATTTTCGTAAGTTCTTTTATTGTTTTTTGTTTACTTGTTTTAATTGTTTGCCTTCGTTTTTAGATTCGTTTTCTTAATTGCTTCGTTTAAATTCCTTAGTTTAATTTCGTTCTTTCGATTTCAAGTTCAAAGTTTAGATTCGTTTTTCTTGCTTTCAATTCTTTCATTTTTCAAAGTTTTCAAGTTAGATTAATTTGCCTTTAATTTTCAGATTTCAATTCATCATGTCTAGATTTATTTATGCTTCTTTCTTTGCTTTCGTTTTCTTCGTTGCTTCCTTTATTGCTTTCTTTTCGATTCTTGCCTAGGTAGATTTAATTGCTTTCTTCTAGTTTAATTCTTAGATTTATTTCTTGAGTTCTAGATTAGTTATTTACTTGCTTTTATTTATTGCTTTGATTTATTTTATTTGCCTAGGATTTAAAACAAAAACCCCAAAATATTCTTTACTTGCTTTCTTAGTTTTAGGTTTACTACATAATTGATTGCCCTGTTAAGTTTTCCTTGAGATTCGATACTTAGGTTTTACTTGCTAGTGCTACGATAGATTTCGTCTATTGCGAACACTTTTTAGTGAAACAAATTTTGGCGCCGTTGCCGGGGAAAACTTTAGGCGATTTATTGTGTAGTATTTTTATTTGTTTTATTTTTATTTGTGTTTCTTCGATTTTCTTGTTTCTCCCACTCGGTGCGTTTAACCCGTTCGTTGAGTGTTGTTTATGCATGGTCGCCGAAGTCTCCAAAGGAATTTAGCGCCCTACGTCGACAACATCCATCAAAGGAAAGCGATCTTAGCCGCGAAGGAGAAGGAGGAGATCGATTCTCGAGACTTTGGTTTAGTCTTGTTGTTTGCAGAGCCCGAAGCCATGGCAGCTAGAGTCATGGGCGATTTTGCTCGCCCCACATTCACAGCCACCACTTCGGCGATTGTCCTGACGGAAGCGGTCAGGAATCATGAGCTTAAACCTCACCACATGGCGTTGCTTCCATCCTACCATGGGCTGGCCAACGAGGATGCTTTGACGTTCATCCGAGAGTTTTGCACGGTGGTGCAAACTTTCCCACTCTCGGGACTCACGGAGGACAACTTGAAGATGAAGTGCTTCCCGTACACCCTCAAGGATCGAGCAAAGTCGTGGTATTTGGCGCTCCCCGGCCAACTCTCTTGCCACATGGAATGCAGTGTGCGAAAAGTTCATGCTCAAGTACTACCCGAACCGCAAGACTCAAGAGGTGCGGTCAAAGATTATGAATTTCTCCCAAGACAACGATGAGCCGTTTCACGAAGCATGGGAGAGGTTCCAAGAGCTACTTCAACAATGCCCTCATCATCAAATGGCACCGGAGTTGCTTTGGCAATATTTCTACGACGCCCTCAACCAAACTTGCCAATTCATGGTGGATAGTTCGGCCGGAGGCAACATAGCGGTCAAGACAGCTGAAGAGTTGAAGGATATATTCGAGACGCTCGCTGCGAGTTCTCAACAAAAATCAGCTAGGCCAAGGAAAGTGGAGGCGAGTGCCGTTTTGATGAGCCCCGACTTGAAGAAGCAAATTGCCGACATGTATAGGGATCTCGAGAACTTGAAGGTTAAGCAAAGTGCATCGGCCCCGAAGGAGGAAGAGAGGAAGCCCGATCTATGCGAGATTTGTGGAGAGCTTAGACACATCAAGGAGGTGTGCCACAACATGGGGGAGTTTCAATACGAAGGAGGAGCCGAGGTCTATGCCGCTCAAGGATACCCACCTCAAGTTCCACCTCAAGGATACCAAGGGGGATACAATGGACGCTACCAAAACCCGAGGCCGACACAAGGGCAAGGTAACCCCCCTACCTATCCAACCAGGCGTCCTCCACCATATAATAACCCCTATCCTCCTCCACCAAATCCCTACTACCCTCAACCTCCACCATATTATCCACCTCCTCAATACCCTCCAAATCCATATTATCCACCACCTCCATATTACCCTCCTCAATCTAATCCTACACCACCACCACCATACCCAAATTCTCGTCCTCAAGGACCTCCACAAAAGCCTCCCGCCGATGAGGATCGTTTCCATGCACTTGATGCAAACATAAAGCGGCTCGAGACGGCCATTGGCCAAATTTCTGGATCTATGCACTTGATGCAACAACCGGGGCGGATTCCGAGCCAAGGGATTCAACCACAACAAGCTAACGAGGTGCAATATCCCCCATATGTTCCTCCTTTTCCACCGCATCAAGCCCAAGCTGTCTCGGTGTTGCGGAGCGGGAGGCACGTGGACAATGGAGTGACAATGCCACCTCAAGGATGCATGGGAGATAGATGGGGCCCGAGCCCCCATTGGAATGGGCCGAAGACGCCGGCAGCACCTCCACATCAACACGTCCGTCCAGCACCCAATCTGGACGGTCGGCCAGATGTTGGCCGATCGGCCAAAACGCAGGCGCCCGAGCCCCGTCCAGTAGCTGATCTGGACGGTCGTCCAGATTCTGGACGCTCGGCCAGAATTCCCAACTCGCCCAAGAACCCAGCAGCCAATCTGGACGATCGGCCAAGTCACCTCGACTCTGGCCGATCAGCCAAATCAGGTGAGCAGCACACGGAGTCCGACGAGCCCGAGAAGGAAGCCCCACCTCTACACAAGACTTCCAATCCTTATGTTCCTCCCATTCCTTATCCAAGTCGTGTGAAGAACAAGAAGCGTGATCAACAATTCGCCGATCTTTACAAGCTTCTTTCAAAGGTGGACGTGAACTTGCCTCTCCTTGATGTTATTCGCAACGTGCCACCGTTCGTGAGGTTCGTGAAGGAGTTGACATCGAGGAAGAAGCCGTTCGATGAGATGGAGACAATTGCGGTATCGGAGGTGGCGACATCAATTATGCAACACCCTCTTCCACCTAAGCAACGAGATCCAGGTTCTTTAGTTATCACTATCTCTTTAGGTAATGGTAAGGAAGCATGTGGTATGCTAGATTTAGGTGCCGGTATTAATCTTATGCCTTATTCTATCTTCAAGCAATTAGAGTTAGGAGAACTTAAACCCACTCGCATGAGCCTTCAATTGGCGGATAGGTCTATTAGGTACCCTAGAGGTATTATTGAGGATATTCTTGTTCGCGTAGGGGGTTTGACTGTTCCCGTTGATTTTGTGGTTTTAGAGATAGGTGAGGTACAAGAAAATGGTATTGAGCTCACACTTTTGCTAGGTCGTCCTTTCATGGCTACTACTAATACTTTGATTGATGTGAAGAGTGGTGTGATTAAGATGTCCGTTTTAGGAGAGGATGTCTCGTTTTCTGTGCATAAGAGTCGGCCTATGTCATCGGTCAATTTAATTGATAATTGTTCTTTCATCGATAAGGTTGATGCCTTGGCCGAGTGCTCTTTTGTGCAGGATTTTGACACCGAGGAGGTGTGTTGGGGATCCGGAGATCAAATGGAGTGGGAGCGAATGGAGAGAGACATTGGGATCAAACTCCCGTTTCCCCCTCAAGACCCCGAGCCCGAAGATTCCGGAGCCGTTGGAGTTGAAAGAGCTGCCATCGCATTTGAAATATATATTTTTAGAGGGAGGCAATCAAAAACCCGTGATCATCTCTTCTTCTTTGTCTCTTGCAGAGGAAAGAGCTTTGGTGGGCATACTCAAGGAGAACAAGCTCGCTTTTGGATGGAGCTTGGCGGATATACGAGGAATTAGCCCGGCCAAGTGCATGCATCGCATCAATCTCGAAGAAGGCGCCCGCCCCAAACGAGATGGACAAAGGAGGCTCAACCCAATGCTCATGGAGGTCGTGCGCAAGGAGATCTACAAGCTATTGGCGGAGGGGATTATCTATGCCATCGCCGATAGTGAGTGGGTTAGCCCGGTGCACGTCGTTCCAAAGAAGGGAGGAATCACGGTGTCAAAGAACGAGAAGGATGAGTTGGTCGCCTCGCGCCCGGTTACCGGTTGGAGGATGTGCATCGATTATAGGAAGCTTAATGCTTCCACCAAAAAGGACCGCTTTCCTCTCCCTTTTATTGATCAAATGCTTGATAAGTTAGTCGGGCAAGAATTTTATTGTTTTCTAGATGGTTTGTCAGGTTACTATCAAATCGCGATAGCTCCGGAGGATCAAGCAAAGACGGCCTTCACAAGCCCTTTTGGGACCTACGCTTATAGGAGGATGCCATTTGGTCTCTGCAACGCACCGGGTACGTTCCAAAGATGCATGATGTCTATTTTTTCGGAATTTATCGGTGATTTTGTAGAGATCTTTATGGATGATTTTTCTGTTTTTGGGTCGTCTTTCCATGATTGCTTGATGAAAATAGAGAGAGTCCTTAAGAGATGCATTGAGAGTGGTCTTACTTTGAGTTGGGAAAAGAGTCATTTTATGGTTAGAAGTGGAATTGTTCTAGGCCATGTAGTTTCGAGTAAGGGCATAGAGGTCGACAAAGCGAAAGTGGAGGTGATTGAAAAATTGCCACCACCTAGTGATGTCAAAGGTATTAGGAGTTTCCTTGGTCATGCGGGCTTTTATAGACGATTCATTAAGGATTTTTCTAAAATTAGCCAACCTCTTTGTCGATTGCTTGCTCAAGATGTGCCTTTCCACTTTGATGAGTTTTGTATGAATGCTTTTCTCACTTTAAAAGAAAAACTCATCTCTGCTCCCGTTGTAGTTGGTCCCGATTGGTCATTGCCTTTTGAGATTTGTGTGATGCGTCGAATAATGCCGTAGGGGCTGTTTTGGGTCAAAGAGTCGATAAGATGCTTCGTGTGATTTACTATGCTAGTTTAACTCTTAATCCTGCTCAAGTGAATTACACCACCACCGAACAAGAGATGCTTGCTGTTGTTTTTGCCTTAGATAAATTTAGATCATACATCATAGGGTCTAAGGTGATTATTTATAGTGATCATGGTGCTCTTAAACATCTTTTGACTAAAGCCCAAGCAAAACCTAGGTTAATTAGATGGGTCTTATTATTGCAATAATTTGATATTGAAATTCGTGATAGGAAAGGTAGTGACAATCTTGTGGCCGACCATCTCTCTCGTCTCGATTCACCTCCCCCTTATGCTTCTCTTGATGATATTTGTGATTCCTTTCCCTTTGAGAATGTTAATGAAGTGAATGCTACTCCTTGGTTTGCCGATATTGCTAATTACTTGGCCGATAAGGACACTAAACCCTTCCTTAACGCTCAAGAAGAGAAAAGGTTTCTTCGTTTGTGTAGGCAATACTATTGGGAGGATCCTCACTTGTTCAAGCTTGGGAAGGACGAGGTGATTCGAAGGTGCGTTCCCGACCACGAGCAAACCGAGGTGCTGCGACATTGTCACGAGGAGCCGAGTGGAGGACATTTTGGAGGCCAAAAGACTGCTCATAAGGTGCTACAAAGTGGATTATATTGGCCTACCTTGTTCAAGGATGCTCAAGCCTTCTACCTTGCATGCGATCGTTGCCAACGCACAGGTTCTATAGGTCGCCGTAATGAGATGCCCCTTAATCCTATTTTAGTGGTTGAGATTTTTGATGTGTGGGGCATCGACTTTATGGGACCTTTTCCTAAATCCCATGGTTTTGAATACATTTTACTTGCGGTCGATTATGTGTCCAAGTGGGTTGAAGCCATCCCCACAAGGACGTGCGATTCTCACGTTGTCTTGAAGTTTGTGCAGGAAAATATTTTGTGTAGGTTTGGTTTCCCTCGTGTGATCATTAGTGATGGGGGAAAACATTTTTGCAACAAATTGTTCGCCAAGCTCATGAAGAAGAACGCCATCACTCACAAGGTGGCGACTCCTTATCATCCACAAACCTCGGGACAAACGGAGACGAGCAATCGCCAAATCAAGGGGATTTTAGAGAAGACGGTCAAGCCATCGAGGAAGGATTGGGCCGACAAGTTAAACGACGCTCTTTGGGCATATCGTACGGCTTACAAAGGCGTGCTTGAGATGAGTCCCTATAGGCTCGTCTATGGTAAGTCGTGCCATTTGCCCGTTGAGATCGAGTTCAAAGCATATTGGGCTCTCAAGCGCATCAATTTCGACCTCGACGATGCTCACTATCGGAGAATCTTGCAAATGGAGGAGCTTGACGAGCCAAGGAACGAAGCCTACGACAATGCCAAGATCTACAAGGACAAGGTGAAACGTCTACATGATAGACGCATAGCCTACAAGGAGTTCAAACCCGGAATGAAGGTACTTCTCTTTCACTCTCGTCTTCCATTATTTCCGGGTAAGCTTAAATCTAGGTGGGGAGGTCCATACACGGTGGTACAAGTCTTTCCTCATGGCGCGGTAGAGATCAAGAACGAGGATTCGGGATACATCTTCTCGGTCAACGGGCAACGATTGAAGCCGTACATCGAAGGGACGACACTTCCTCACACGGTGGAGACGATTCTCATCTCCGACCCCCCACTCTCCTCTTGAGTATTTGGTACGTCAAGCTAATGACGATAAACGAGCGCTTGGTGGGAGGCAACCCACGTAAAAAAAAAAAAAAAAAAAAAAATTAGATTTAGTATTTTTCATTGTATTTCTTGTTAATATTTGATTTTTCGTGTTAGTTTGAGTGTTTTTGCAGGAATTGGCATCACGCACTCAGTTTCTCATTTGGACGATCGTCCAGATTCATTCAGAATTCTGGACGATCGGCCAGATCGTTGCAAATCAGTGGCCATCAGCATCTCATTTGGCCGATCGGCCAGATTCATTAGGAAATCTGGACGATCGGCCAGAATCCCGTGGGCCCCACTCCTTGCCGAGTCAAACTCGACTTTCAGGCCCATGCTCCTTGACCTATTTTTCTACCTCTTCTTTTATCTTCATTCTACCACATCCACAGCACACCCACGTACTAGCCGCAAGACCAGCCGCACCTCAGCCTTTCTCGCCGCCTACCGCCCGCCGCCGTTCAGAGCCACCGCCGCCGTCGTCACTATACCACCGACGCCGCAGCACCTTCGCCGCCAGCAACCACCGCCTTCGCCGCCAGCAACCACCGCCTACGCCGCAGGACCTTCGCCGCCGATTAGCCAGAGCCTCACCTGCCGTCGTCCGTCCCAGCCACCTTCAGCCACCACCCAGTCGCCGCCGCGTCACCGCGCTCGGCCAGGTTCTCCGCGACCGGCCAGAAATTTTTGGACGACCGTCCAGAATTCAAGAAAAATCTGGCCGAGCGGCCAGATTAGAGGCTGCTCAATTTTTCGATTTCGTCGTTCGTTCTCAGTTCGTGTGCCATCCTTCGTCAACCGCTTCCCACCATCACCATGAATCGTACTCCCTACATTGTGAGTCTCGATCGCCACTCACCGGGTGACAATGAGCAAGAGTACGGGCGTCGCCAATGGGTTCCTTTTGAAACCGATAGGTACGCTACTACCAATCTCTACCTCCGTTTGAAAAATCTTGATATACGTCCTCCTAGGCATTACGATATGGATTTTTTGAGGCGTTTGTCTATTTTTCCGACTATTCGCGAATATGCTCTTCGATTAGGACTAATGCAATGTATGTCTAGACAATGGGATGCGCATGATAGTTTGTGTCTAGAGATGTGTAGTAGTTTTCGTTTATCTAGACGTGGTAATGAGGTTGTGATGGAATGCACTTTTCGTGGTGTCTTGTGGGAAGTTTCCAAGGAAACGATGAAATCGGTATTTAGTTTTCGTGCGAATCCTAATATCTCTGATTGTGTGCCTGCGGATTTTAATGTTAATGAGGCTTGGATGGAATTGACGGGTGTTAATAATTTTAGAACTTCGGGTGTGTCTAGTGCCTTTTTACGCGATGATGCTTTGATCATACTCCATCGCTTCATATATGGTCACCGGTAAAAAGGAGGCTAGTAAGGTAACGGGCATGGAGGTTTATTTGCTTTGGTGTGCTAGGTTCAATCGGAAGGTGTGCTTGGCCCCATTCATATGGACGCAGCTCTCACATGTGCAGTCGAAGAACGGCGCCCATCCCACTCTTGGATACATCGCGACGGCTCTAGCTCGTCACTTTGGAGTGGATATTTCGAAGGCTGAAGAGTTGGTGCAGAGCGTGGAGATGTCATCCACCGAGTTGATCAATGCCCACTTAACGAGGAGTCCAACCGAGTTCACTCGAGTCGAGGACCGAGCCTCTGTTTGTGCTTACTACGCTGACCCGCGTCGTATTCGAAGAGCCGGGCAAGAAGCCGAGCACCAAGAGGAGGAAGACGCTGAAGAAGAGGAAGAGGAAGAGGAAGAAGAAGAGGAAGAAGAGGAGGAGGAAGAGGAAAACGAGGATGACGGGAACGGAGACGAGGAGGAGCAGCAGCATGTCCCGGACGATGATGAGCGAATAATTCACTACTACACTAGGAGAGATCACGTCCGGGCTCGTCAGAATATGGAGGCCGAAGTCCCGCCCTATTGGGCCGACTTTCGAGCTGATTTTACACACTTTCAACAAGGTGTGTTTGATCGGTTCGATTCTTTGTCGACCCAAGTGTCGGGCTTGGATAGGCGGGTGTTGAACATCGAGAGTCATTTGATGAGGAACACCGACTTCTCCATTGGCTGCACCTCCGCTCCACCAAACCCGAATGATCCCCGTTATTGGTCTCCGCACGATCCCCGATGGAATGAATCACGGTTCGGAGGTCCATTCAATTGATCATAGCTTTGTTTTGTGTCTTTTTTATTTTTGTTTTGAGTCTTTTGTTTTTCTTTATTTTGTGCAATTTTATGCTTTGGTATTTTGTTTTGTGTTTGTTTTGTAGGTACTCACTTGGAACCTTCTCGGGATTTCGAGTGTGTTGGTTGTCTTCATGCGATAATTTTTTCTATTCCTTTCCTTTGAATTTTCTCGCAATGGGGACATTGCTTGATTTTAAGTGTGGGGGGGGGGGGGGGGTCTTTTAACTTTTGGCATGAAGTTTTTAATTTTGTTGAGTCTTAGGTGTTAATTGAGTCTAATGAGCATGTGATGATAGTATTGTGGACTTGGCCAATGATAGAGAATTGTTGATTTTTGAAAAAATTCATGATCTTTATTATTCATGGAACCTTGGCGAAGCGACGCATTTTATTCGATGAATTTGATGTATGCTATGATGTCGGGAACTAGTTAGTTTGAACCCGTGAGATTTGAGCTATTTGTGCATATTTATGCATATTCTTTGATTGAGTGATCATGCATGCTTCGTTGTTTCTAGAACTTGCATTGTTTCTCCATCAAGACCTTAGTATATTTACGAACTAGGAGATGATCTTAGGCCATTCTTTCGTAGCCACATGATTCCTATACACTAACCTTGTTCATAATCCTTTGTTTACCCCTTTTGAGCCTTTATTAGCCGTTCTTTGTGAAACCGGATGATAGGAGGTTTGGATGATTATGGGTATCCTTAGTTGTAGTTGGTGATATGGAAGGAGATAATTTGAAAATACTTGTTGTGGTGTAGAAGGAGAGAAAGAGAAGAAATTTTAGATGCTTGTTTAAGTGTAGTTAGCTATCCCTATAAGCTTAGAAAAAAAAAAGAAGAAAAAGAAAAAAAAAAAAAAAAGAGATAAGAAAAAAATAGAGCCTTTGTTCAAATTAGAAAGAACATGTATTAGTTGAGCTCTAGAAAAAAAAGAAAAGAAAAGAAAAAGAAAAGAATAAGCATAAGGGGATAGTTAGCTTTGATTTGTATAGTTTAGCATCTTTGAGTTTGTAATTGGTGTGTTGGAGGGTAGAAGATGGAGATTAAAATCCATACTTTGGTTGGAGTTGAAAAAGAGGTTGATGATTTAGAGCATTTTGAGTCACTTAGCCTATATATTCCCTACCTTAACCAATGTCCCTACATTACAAGCTTATATAAAGACCTTTTTGATCCTAGTTTGTAAGTATTACATTAGGTGGAGATGTTGAGATTTAAGACAAGCTTATGGTAAACATGTTGCATTGCATTGATGTTGAGTGAACCTTCTTGATGTGCATTATATTACATCTTTTCTTTGAGAGAGTTGAGTGTTCACTTTCATATACAAAATTTCACATGTTTGGGAGTGTTCTTTGATGGATTAGCATACTTTGAATTAGTTGAGTAGATTGTGTTGATTGATGCTAAGGTTGTGTGCATAGTTTTGATCATGAACATGAGAGTTTGTTTTTGAAAAGTTTTGAGGCCTATATAGTCCACGATACTTGAGTCTATTGTTTGTTTTGTTTTGCTTGAGGACAAGCAAAGGTCTAAGTGTGGGGGAGTTTGATTGGTGTTTATTTGTTAGGTTTTTCGTTGCGTTTTCGTGTTAGTTTTCATTATGTTTTTGTGTCTTTTAGTGTGTCTTTTGGCTATGATTGTTTGTTTGGAGTTTTGGTCATCGTAGGAGCAAAAGGTGAGAAATTGGAAGAAAACGGGACGAAAAGTGCACGAAGAGAAGGAAAGGCCGTGAGAGACCAGAATCTGATCTGGCCGATCGGCCAGATTTCCTTAGGAATCTGGACGATCGGCCAAATGCCTATGCAAGGGTTCAGCAGTCCCTGATCTGGACGACCGTCCAGAATTCCTTCACAATCTGGACGATCGGCCAAACATATTCAAAGAGGTTATGCAGTTCCTGATCTGGCCGACCGGCCAGATTTCCTTCAGCATCTGGACGATCGGCCAGATGTCGGCGTCCAGCTGTGTTTCCTTATTTAATTAGGTTTTCTTCCTAGTATATATATTAGTGCCTTGGACGAATTTTGTATCATCTTTAACATCTTTTAGCATATTTTAGCTTTAGTTTTCAGCATTCAAACACTTTTATTAGCTTTCTATTGTTCGGATCCGGATTCGTTCTTCGTTATTGCAATTTAATTCAAGACTTTTATTTAATTCAAGTTCTTCGTTCTTCGTCTCAATTTTCGTAAGTTCTTTTATTGTTTTTCGTTTACTTGTTTTAATTGCTTGCCTTCGTTTTTAGATTCATTTTCTTAATTGCTTCGTTTAAATTCCTTAGTTTAATTTCGTTCTTTCGATTTCAAGTTCAAAGTTTAGATTCGTTTTTCTTGCTTTCAATTCTTTCGTTTTTCAAAGTTTTCAAGTTAGATTAATTTGCCTTTAATTTTCAGATTTCAATTCATCATGTCTAGATTTATTTATGCTTCTTTCTTTGCTTTCGTTTTCTTCGTTGCTTCCTTTATTGCTTTCTTTTCGATTCTTGCCTAGGTAGATTTAATTGCTTTCTTCTAGTTTAATTCTTAGATTTATTTCTTGAGTTCTAGATTAGTTATTTACTTGCTTTTATTTATTGCTTTGATTTATTTTATTTGCCTAGGATTTAAAACAAAAACCCCAAAATATTCTTTACTTGCTTTCTTAGTTTTAGGTTTACTACATAATTGATTGCCCTGTTAAGTTTTCCTTGAGATTCGATACTTAGGTTTTACTTGCTAGTGCTACGATAGATTTCGTCTATTGCGAACACTTTTTAGTGAAACACGCACCCAACCCCGGTCCCAAGCCCTACCTTGGCAAATGTCAGTTGTGCGGGGAGCAAGGTCACTCCGCTCGCAGGTGTCCCGCGTTCACTCACTCTGCTGCCCGTTCTGGGTCCAGTCACACGGCATACTCCTCTCACTCGGCTCACGCGGCTACTGCCTCCCCGGCCTCTTCTGACTGGATCCTTGACTCGGGTGCTTCTCACCACATCACTACTGACCTGGCTAATTTGTCGCTTCATTCCCCTTATACGGGCGCTGACTCCGTTGTGATTGGTGATGGTAACAGTCTTCCGATTGCCAACATCGGCTCTCTCTCTACTTCATTCTCCGGATCTCTTGCATTTTCAAACGTTCTTCATGTGCCTACCATGTCACGAAATCTGATTTCTGTTTCGTGCTTATGTTTCGAGAATGATGTTAATGTTGTGCTCTCCTCTTGTGACTTTCAGGTGAAGGACAGACGCACGGGGGTCGTTCGCCTACGCGGCCCGCGCGTTAATGGGCTCTATCACTGGCCGTCCCCTCCCACGCCCTCGCCTTCTGCCTTTGTGTCTCTCAATCAACCCCTCTCTACGTGGCATGCTCGTCTGGGTCACCCCTTCTCTAGGATTTTAGATCATGTTATCTCTTCCAATAATTTAAAAACTTTGAAGTCATCGTCTTTTCATTGTAATGCATGCAAGTGTGTGCAGAGTCATAAGCTTCCCTTTTATGAGTCATCAATAAAGTCTACGTCGCCATTAGAAGTTGTGTTTTCGGATGTTTGGAGTTCTCCTATTTTATCTAATGATGGTTACAAATACTATGTTATTTTTGTTGACCACTACTCTCGATATGTTTGGCTTTATCCTCTCAAACGTAAATCTGATGTCTTGCCCACCTTCATTGCATTCCAAGCCTTAGTTGAAAACTATCTAAAATGCAAAATCGTCACCTTATACACAGACAATGGGGGAGAGTTTATAGCCTTACGTTCTCATCTTAGTAATCATGGCATTACACATCTCACTACTCCGCCTCATACTCCAGAACACAATGGTTTCTCTGAGTGCCGTCACCGCCATATTGTTGACACAGCCCTCACCCTACTTCACTCTGCTAACATGCCTCTCTCGTACTGGCCGTTTGCCACGGCGGCTGCCACATATATCATAAATAGGTTGCCTAAGGTGGACCTAAAAATGCTCTCATCCTTTCAAACTCTCTTTCATCGTCCTCCCAACATTCTAAAGCTTCGAGTGTTCGGATGTCAATGTTATCCATGGTTGCGACCATATTCCGAGAACAAGCTGTCTGATAGGTCTCGTCCATGCGTCTTTGTGGGTTACTCGTTGACTCAAAGTGCATATCTGTGTCTTGATCTCTCCACCAATAGGTTATACACATCTCGTCATGTTACCTTTGCTGAGGAGGTCTTTCCCTTTCTCTCGTCTGCTCCCTCAACCCCTAGCTCCCAACTAACTCTTGAGCCTATTCAAGACATGCCTCTCTTCACTTCCGTCCCGACACCGTCGCCCGTGCCACCGCCTACGCCACCGCCTGGCCCGCCCCCCGATCGTCCGTCTTCACCACCTCCCGCGAGCTCCACCCACTCGATGGTCACTCGCGCTCGCAATAATATCCGAAAACCTAATCCAAGGTATTGTATGCTATCCACTGCTTTACCTGATGTTGAGCCTCGCACTGTATCTCAGGCTCTTTCGGATCCTCGTTGGCGTGAGGCTATGTCATCTGAGTTCTCTGCGCTTCTTGACAATGGAACTTGGGATCTCGTCTCTCCCGACACCTCCTCGAATGTTGTTGGATGCAAGTGGGTGTTTCGTATCAAACGGAAACCTGATGGTTCTATTGACAAGTTCAAGGCTCGGCTCGTGGCTAAGGGGTTTCATCAGCGACCAGGTGTGGATTACACGGAAACGTACAGTCCTGTGGTTAAACATGCCACTGTTCGCATCCTAATCAGTCTTGCTGTCTCGAATAACTGGCCTCTTCGCCAGTTCGATGTGAACAACGCCTTTCTGCATGGTACTCTGACTGATGATGTCTACATGGCTCAACCACTGGGATTCTCTGATCTAAACTTTCCATCTTACATCTGTAAGCTTCGAAAGTCCATCTATGGTCTCAAACAGGCACCTAGAACATGGTATATGGCTCTTCATGCTTCTCTTCGCTCCATGGGATTCTCTGCTACTAAGTCGGATGCTTCTCTCTTTGTGTATCACACTAATGGCGTTCGCGCGTACTTCCTTGTTTATGTCGATGATCTCATCCTCACAGGAAATACTCCAGAGTTTCTTCATAAAGGTGAATCGACTTTGGCTGACACCTTCTCCTTGAAGGATCTCGGTTCCCTCTCTTACTTTCTGGGAGTGGAGGTTCTTCGATCACAATCTACATGCACTTTATCTCAGCGCAAGTACGTCACCGACATCCTTGCCAAATTTAATATGCTCGATTGTAAGCCCGTTCAGACGCCACTGTCAACTTCCTTCTCTTTGACTCTTGAAGATGGCACTCCGCCGGCTGATGCCTCTCTATATCGCGCTGCCATGGGCAGCTTGCAATATCTCTTGTTCACTCGTCTTGATATTGCATTCGCTGTCAACAAGCTTTCTCAGTTTATGCATGCTCCATCGGAGACTCACTGGGGTGCAGTGAAGCGTCTCCTTCGATATCTTAATGGCACTCGTCAGGTTGGCATTACTTATCGACAGTCATCTCCTCTTACCCTTCATTGTTTCACTGACGCTGATTGGGGTGGAAATCTTGATGATCGAATTTCAACCGGTGCCTACATCACGTTTCTGGGCTCCAATCCGGTCTCTTGGTGCTCTCGTAAACAACGCTCAGTTTCTCGTTCGTCTACGGAATCTGAGTATCGAGCCATTGCCGTCGCTGCCTCGGAAGTTCAGTGGATTCGCTCTCTGTTATCGGAATTACACTTTCCTTGTTCGGTGCCATCGGTGATTTACTCTGATAACATTGGAGCTACCTATCTCTGTGCTAACCCGGTATTTCACTCTCGAATGAAGCATCTTGCGATAGACTATCATTTTGTTCGAGAGCTTATTCAGTCAGCTCAAGTTCGTGTTGCGCATGTCGCTTCTGCGGATCAACTTGCGGATGCGCTAACCAAAGCTCTGTCACGTCCTCATCTTCGTCGTCTTATGTCCAAGATTGGCGTCACTGATGGAACGCCATCTTGAGGGGGTGTATTGGATATACTTGTATATTATATGTTTGTATTATGGGCTTGGCCCTTTATGCTCTCGTTAGCAGTAGGGTTTGCAGTCTCTTCTTGTATATAAGTACTTTGTATTTCCCATTCTTTAGTATGAAATAATATCATTATTCCATCACTTTATCTTATATTATACACCAGCCGAATATGTTCCCAAGCAAATCGAGTTAGTACCTTAATGCTCTAGATTGACTCAATAATTTTATCAAGCTCGAATTCGGGACTCGTACTCGGCTCAATTGTTAATGAATTAGAATTCGAACGAGCTTTTTTCGAGCCATCGCCGAGTAAGTTGACTCGTTTAAGGTTTTACCTATAATAGTGATATTAATATTTTAAAAAAAAAAAAAAACGGTATATAGGTCGCCGTTGCACAGTTCTCTATGTGTATATGAACAAAAAAGCCTACAATTAACCTTTACAATCAATGCAATGAAAATTACTCCCTCCGTCCTTAAATAAGTGTCCCGAGCCGCCAAAAATTTTGTCCCTAAATAAGTGTCCTATCACATTTTTCCAAGCAAAAATTACACAAAACTACCAAAACTACCCTTTCTTGAAAATCTAAAAGTGGGATAAAGACAAAAATAAATAAATAAATAATCAAGGATTTTAAGGGCATAAGTGTCAATTTACCCTTCTCCTTGGTTTGCACAAAATGGCGGCTCGGGACACTTATTTAAGGACGGAGGGAGTAATTCCTAAGAATTAATCACCACATCAATTTCCTCACGCTTGAACCAAACTTTCATATTATCTTCTTTCAAATACCCCAACAAAGTCAAAGCATCATAAAATAAAAGGAAGGAATATGTTATGAAAATGATTATATACTTCGAAGAATAAATAAATAAATAAAAGAAAAAGGCAATGGAGGGGGTGTGAAATTCCCAATTTGGGCCTCCTCTAATATCCCTGCACAATCTTGGAGCATTTCTTCTTCAACCAACGTACCCCTTTGTTCAACTTGTTCTTGATCTTTCCTTCCAAGGCATACATCTTGTACTTGGCAACCCTCCTCTTCCTCTTCAACTCCGCTTCGCTGAACCACGAGCGAGCGACGGGCTTCGTCTTTCGGTTGAAATCCTTGTACGACTGGATTTGAACGTTCGAACTTCCGTAGGCCTCCATTGCCTTTTCTTTTTGGTAACCCTACTTTTGTTTATTGATTTATCCTCTCTCTTTCTTTCTCTACCTCTCTCTCTTGGCTTTCGTAGAGAGAGACAAGAGAAAGAAGGATTCGAGGCCTTGCCTCTACCGCTTTGCAGATAAAAAACACAAGTTCTCTTGGGATTTGATGCAAATACTTGTAGGGTTTGCTATTCCTCCTCCTCCTCCTCTTCTTTTTTTTTTTTTTTTGGTTTGTGAGTTTTTTTTTTTTGGTGTTTTTGGGAATTTGAAAATTTATTTTTCTTTTGACGTGCCTCATGGGATGTATAATGATCCCAAGTTAAGTGGATGATTAGGAGGAAAAGAGTAGAGAAGAACGTGGAGGGCCATAAATTTGATACTCCCTCCGCACTCGGTCCTCCATTTACTAACATAATTATTATATTGGTCCTCCATTTACTAACATAATTATTATATTGGGACGTCCTCCATTTACTGACATATTCCGTTTTAGGACGTAGACCCCACAATCACTTTAACACTTTAACACTTTATACATCTACTTTTTATTATTTTAACATTTTAATACTATTAAAAAATTCAAATGAACCCACAATTATTCCACTTTAACACTTTAACACATTAATTTATTATTATACCATCAAAATGCAAAAAAACTTGTGCCCATAAAACTATGTCAATATATGGAGGATGGAGGGAGTAGTATGTTTTTTAATATAAATAATTTATAGCAGATGCTCTCCCTGTTTCATTTCATTTAGCTCGTTTATTAAATATCTATAGGGGGATGAAATATACCAAATGAGATAAAATAAAGAAATAGAGAGTGGTGAATGATTAATTAATATTGGGATTAATTGGAAGTTAAAAAGTAAGATAGAGAAATTGGTACATTCCAAAATTTTAATATCAATTCCATTTAGAAGTATAGACTTACAAAATACAATAATATAAGTTTGATTAAACTGCATTAATTCATACTAATTCTTTATATGATTCAAGAACCCTCACCACATTACAATGTATGAAAAACTCATGATTTAAACAATTTCAGACTTTCAGGCATCAGACCAGGTGATTTCCATCTCTCCCCAGTCACCCTCAGACACACCTAATGCTTCCCACACGGCCTTAGACGCGTCGACAATGTTGTTCCGACAAGGCGGCTGATAATCGTGATCCTCGTCACACCCCATGGTGGAATCGCACTCGTCAACAACCATAGCCGTCACACTCTTTCCGTTGCCACTGATGACCACATTCTTTAGGCATCTGCTCCCTCCGCTGTACCATCCAGTCGATAGGGCCACAACCGGCGTCTCATCAGAGTGGTACTTGTTGTCGCACTCAGAGGGCCCACCCCCGTCTCCTCCCTTCTGGAAGCTGTTGATGGTGAGAAGTGCGCTTGTGCTTCCAGAAGGCGGAGGGGAGCAAGTGTAGGTGGTGTACGTATCCCCTGCTTTGCAGCAGTCAGAGTCGTTCTCCGAATTACATTGCCCCGGGGGTGGATTGGTGCCGTTTATCAAGCCGCTCGGATTGCATGACATGAGGAGTCTTGCTGCAGAGGAGTTTGATGCTTGAAGGAGGATCAGAACTAGGAGTGGTAATAGGAAGGTGGAATTCCTCATATTTAGATTGGTGTTTGATTGATGTTTGTTTTTGTGTTTTTGGTTTGATGGAAAATTGGGATGGAATAATGTGATTATGTACTAGTTTAGGAAGTGGAAAATGACAAACATAGTAACTTATGATAAGTTAGTCTTCTAGGAATTACTTTGACATGGTGGTTAAGTTTCCTAGTGTGGATTAATAGTTTGTTTGCTTCATATCTAACAAAATTACATTACAAAAAAGTTAAAATAATAATAAAAATAAAAATTTACACTAGTTACAATCATCATTGAAACAAATATGCCAATGCACCATTCTTGAAAAAATTTAATGAAACCTTATACACAAAATGATATAGCACAAGTCACATACCTTGAGCACTTTCTTGGAGTTTTACACTGAAAATAAATCTATATAAACACATCAAATTCATCCCATTTCTGCATCCAACATTCACTTTTCCAACACAAATCTTAAAGAAGCAAAGGTTGAAGATGAGTTACCTCGGCAAAGTAGCCCTTTTCTCTCTGCTAATCATCCTTTTCACTGAAGCATCGGAGGGCCGACTCCAATCATGCAACCCGAGTGGCAGAATAATAGGAAAGAAACCACCTCCGGGCCAATGCAACCAAGAAAACGACTCAGACTGCTGCAAGCAAGGGAAACCTTACACTACTTACAAATGCTCCCCTCCTGTTTCTGGAAGCACCAACGCAGTCCTCACCCTCAACAGCTTCCAGGAGGGTGGAGACGGAGGTGGCCCTTCAGAATGCGACAATCAGTACCACTCTGATGATACACCAGTTGTTGCTCTTTCAACAGGATGGTACAGTGGAGGGAGCAGATGCCTACAGAACGTAACTATAAGTGGCAACGGAAAGAGTGTGACAGCTATGGTGGTCGATGAGTGCGATTCCACCATGGGATGCGACGAGGACCACGATTATCAGCCACCGTGTCCTAACAACATCGTTGATGCATCAAAGGCTGTTTGGAAAGCATTGGGCGTACCTGAAGGCGACTGGGGCGACTTGGATATTACATGGTCTGATGCCTGAGAATGGTTGTTTCAATGATGTGAGAATATGTGTGTTGTTGCTTTGTAAATTAATCATCTTATGAATGTATTTTCAGTCTTACTTGTGTTCAAATGTGAAGAACTTGTCTCTTGCAAAATATTCTTATTTCTCACTCTTATTTCTACAGCACTGCTATATAATTCATCATTAATTCTTCATTATACATATGGTAATTTTACTCTCCGGCATAAAACACTATTCTCATATATATACACGTTTGCCTCAGTATTCTGTCATTTACACAGTCTACAACAGATCCATAGTCTCTTAATCTTAACAAATACTATAGCAAGATTCTACGGAAGCGCAAAGAAAACCCGAAGTCCTTGAATATGAGGTGGGAATAGATCATCAAGCTAGATATAAAAACATTACCTGATCATGACAGGGTTCCTCCTGGCATCGTTGGCTAGCTTGAATCAACTATATAAACTATCAACCTTAACCTGTGGATTAGTTCAATCTCGTATCTAGGAATATCAAACATCATGGCAAAGAAAAACGGACCACAAGAAACAGCAGTTCGAGATTCTCATTATGTGATTAGCTGCAGCATATAACAAATGCATCTGAGAGATCTGTAACAAGACAGTAAGGGAAAATGTCAGAGAACGGATATGGCCATAGAAGAACTAAGTGATGCATAACATATCTATGATAAAATCTCATGATAGCATCGATGAATCTGACATTTAAAATACCAAAACCAATTCACAGAGCCTCAACAATCTGAAGAAAACAAACGTCTCATGTACCAACTCAACTACCTATGTATCATTATAAGCTAATAGGTTCACACGAAAGGAGGGAGGAGGATTTACAGTAAGCATTATAATTACATTTGGAAATTGGAATCCAAAAACAGTTAATATATGCACTGAAATGGAAAGGAAAACTAATGAAATCAGTCAATAAACTGCTAACGGAACAAGTGAGTTTTCACTAGAATCCAAGTAAACAAAGGCAGATATAGCAGTTAAGGGGGATTATACAAATCCGCTTGCAGATAAATGCAGTTTGTATATTATGATGGCAGATCAGTCAACTATGAAGCCGAGGATATCATTCAACACACAACATACAAAAGGAAAGATTGAGAAATTGGTAAATCATAATTTCAATTCCATTTATAAGTATAGACTTACAATAACAGAAGTTCGATTAAACTGCATTAATTCATATTTAATTCTTGAAAAGATTCAAGAACCCTCACCACATTGCAATCTAGCTATGAAAATCCATGTTTTAAACAGTTTCAGGCATCAGACCAAGTGATATCCATCTCTCCCCAGTCACCCTCAGACACACCTAATGCTTCCCACACAGCCTTTGATGCATCGACAATGTTATTCCGACAAGGCGGCTGATAATCGTGATCTTCGTCGCACCCCATGGTGGAATCACACTCGTCAATAACCATAGCCGTCACACTCTTTCCGTTGCCACTGATGACCACATTCTTTAGGCATCTGCTCCCTCCGCTGTACCATCCGGTCGATAGGGCCACGACCGGTGTGTTATCGGAGTGGTACTTGTTGTCACATTCAGAGGGACCGCCCCCATCTCCTCCCTTCTGGAAGCTGTTGATGGTGAGAAGCGCACTCGTGCTTCCGGAAGGTGGAGGGGAGCAGGTATAGGTAGTGTACGTATCCCCTGCTTTGCAGCAATCAGAGTCGTTCTCCGAATTGCATTGGCCTGGAGGCGGATTTGTACCATTTATCGAGCCGCTAGGGTTGCACGACAGGAGGAGTCTTGCTGCAGAGGAATTTGATGTATGGAGGAGGATCAGAACTAGGAGAGGTAATAGTAGGGTGGAGTTCCTCATCTTTGAATTGGTGTATGATATTTGCTTTTGTGTTTTTTGACTTGATGGAAATTATGGGATTGAGTTATGTGATTATGTACTGGTTTAGGCAGTGGAAAATGACAAGAAAGTGCTCAGTTAAATTGTAATTTATACTGAGTTAATTTTCTTGAAGCTCATACTTAGTCTTACATGAACCAATTTTTTGTATTTATATGGACATGTTGGTCAAGTTTTTTAGAGTGGACTAAAAGTTTGTTTGCTTCATATCTAACAAAATTACATTAAAAAGAAAAACAACAACTAGTTTTCACAAGTTATAATCAACATTGAAACAAATATGGCAATGCACCATTCTTGAAAAACTTGATGAAACCTTAGGCACAAATGATATATAGCAAAAGTCACATAACTAGAACACTTTCTTGGAGTTATACACTGAAAATAAATCTATATAAACACATCAAATCCATCCCATTTCTTCATCCAACATTCACTTTTCCAACACAAATCTTAAAGAAGCAAAAATTGAAGATGAATTACCTCGGCAAAGTAGCCCTTTTCTCTCTGCTAATCATCTTTTTCACTGAAGCATCGGAGGGCCGACTCCAATCATGCAACCCGAGTGGCAGAATAATAGGAAAGAAACCACCTCCGGGCCAATGCAACCAAGAAAACGACTCAGACTGCTGCAAGCAAGGGAAACCTTACACCACTTACAAATGCTCCCCTCCTGTTTCTGGTAGCACCAACGCAGTCCTCACCCTTAATAGCTTCCAGGAGGGAGGAGACGGAGGTGGCCCTTCGGAATGCGACAATCAGTACCACTCTGATGATACACCCGTTGTTGCTCTATCAACAGGATGGTACAGTGGAGGGAGCAGATGCCTACAGAACGTGACTATAAGTGGCAACGGGAAGAGTGTCACAGCTATGGTAGTTGATGAGTGTGATTCCACCATGGGATGCGACGAGGATCACGATTATCAGCCACCGTGTCCTAACAACATCGTTGATGCATCAAAGGCTGTTTGGAAAGCATTGGGAGTACCTGAAGGCGACTGGGGTGATTTGGATATTACTTGGTCTGATGCCTGAGTATGCTTGTTTCAGTGATGTGAGAATGTGTGGTGTTGCTTTGTAAATTAATCATCTTATGAATGTATTTTCAGACACTTACTTGTTTTCAAATATGAAAAACTTGTCTCTTGCAAAAATATTCTGATTTTCACTCTTATTTTAACAGCACTGCTATATAATTCATCACTGCTTCTTTATTATACATATAGTAATTTTATTCTCCTGCACGAAACTCTATTCTCCTACATATATATGTTTGCCTGAGTATTTTGTCATTTTCACAGTCTAAACAGATGCCATAGTCTCTTAGTCATAACAAATATAGCAAGACTCTACAGAAGCTCAAAAAACCCCAAAGTCCTCGAATATGAGGTGGGAATAGATCATCAAGGTAGATATAGCAACATTACGTGATCATGGTGCCGTTCTCTCCTGGCGTTGAGTGGCTAGCTTGTATCGACTTGATAAGCCATCCACCTTGACCTGTGGATTAGTTCAATCTTGTTTATGAATAACAAACATCATGGCAAAGACAATACGGAGCACAAGAAACAGCAGTTCGAGATTTTAATTATGTGATTAGTTGCAGCATATAACAGCTTCATCTGAGAGATCTGTATCAACCATCAAGACATTAAGGGAAAATTTCATAGAACAGATATAGTCATAGAAGAACTAAGTGATGCAGAACATATCTAAGATAACAAGCTCATGGTAGTTCGGCGGATCAATCTGACAGTTAAAATAACAAATCCATTTCACAGATTCTGCACAATCTGAATAAAACGAACGTCTCACATACCAACTCCACTACCTATGCTTCATAAGACACAGATAGGTTCACTAGAAAGGAGGGATCAAAAACAGTTAACATAAGCACTGAAATGGAAAGGAAAACTAATAAATGAAACTTAAGGCATATTTCAAATCAGTCAACATAATGCTAATAGAACAAGTGAATTTTCAGGATAATCCAAGTAAACAAAGGCAAATATAGCAGTTAAGGAGGGTATCAAAATACGTTAGCACATAAATGCAGTTTATTTAATAAGATGGCAGATCAGTCAACTATGAAGCGGAAAAATATCATAGAATATCGTTCAACAGAATCAACACACAAATTTTTTTCTTTAGCTATTGAACTTTGTATAATGTATGTGTTATAAACTTATAATGGCCAAAAATATAAGGAATACAGGGGCATATTAACCCAATAAATTTCCTGATTATAGCATTGCGATGCTGTTAAGTTCATATTCTGTAGCATGTAAGAAACTAAAAAACTATACAAATAATGAACAATCAAACTGATTAAGGGCTTCAATCCACGGTCTAGCCATCAGTTATGCTCCCAGAAACTAAAATAGACAATTTTTTCCCAAAAACCTGAAAAAGCAGACAAGAGCGAATGAGAATGCTTAGAGATGATAGTCAAGAATTTTATACCTTGTTTCCAAAGTTATCTTATTTATTTTATCTTATATACTTTGAATCTATAGAGTTACAGTTGTGGTATTGTCATGACATGATGTGCCAAGCTGCTATTCTGGAGTCCTTGGTCCCTAAGTTAGCTAGGTACTAGTTTTAAGTCATTTATGCTTCAGAAAAGTCATTTAGGTATAAACAGCAGAATTTATGCTTGGCCTAATGTTTGCTAAACACTTAGTGTAAGTTTCATTCCTTTCAAGATATAGTTTGGTAAGAATTCTTCATATCTTGAAATACCGTTCACTGTATCAGAATCATTCGAAATGAGACATGCATGTGATTGTCAGAATAAGAGAAAGCCAGAATGTGAACCCATTTAAACGAGAATAGTAAGTACTACCATCCTAAAATGTTCCAATTCTTTCTCCACTGACAATTTGTTATCTCCAGCCAATGGTTGTATGATGTCAGTTAATGGTTGGGCAACCTCAGCATTCTGATTTCTTGCGTCACCTGCATTGAGTACCTGAAAGTACAAGTATTAGGACAAACTAATAGAACCAAAATTTGAATCTTAAATAACTTCATCTCAGATTCCTCCAAAAAAAAAAAAAAATATATCCCAGTAGCCATACTTTACCACTACTGGCGAATAATAATTATATTTGAATTCAAGTAAATATACCAATTTTTAATAAACGAGACATACAATATAGATCATGGCTGTCAAGAGTCCAACAAGAATATACAGTTCTCTATAAGGATCTGATTCCCACTGCATGGCTAACCTTGAGCATTGAACACTGGGCAGTGTCTCACCTTGACTGGCAGAATGAATGATATAACACATGAAATGCCCACTTGGAATTCAGAGTCTTTTACTAAACTTATTTAAAGAATGTAGAACTATTTATTTTATCAACTATTTTAAAATGTAGAGTCAACTTACCAATTTGAAACCTTCTGGAGAACGAGCAAATTCTGTGACTTGAACGTTCACTGGAAGACATTGCTGCACTGCATAAGCTACTCGTATTATCGTACAAAGCACTCTGAATTTCTGTTTTAACAAACAAGGAAAATTTAACAAAAACCTAAATTACAAAATATAAGGTAAATGTTTAATCTAGAGATTTTGAATACCTTTCTAGCAGATCCCTCAAGACTGTCTTTTTTCGGATATTTTTTTCTATGATATCTCACAAGCAGTGCAATTAGCTGAAAGCTTTGAACTGTCAGCTACATTTCAAATCCCTTGAAAAAACTATTTATATCACTAAGAAAAAGAATATACCTTAATCTCTTCCTCAGTATACCCCTGGAGGTGATCCCCATTCTATACAGTAAGAGCCAGATCACCGTGATTAGCAAATGATATAGACTACATCCGACTAGAATATTTACAGGTATGAGACTGAAAGTCATGGCAATCTAGCCGATGCATACTGCGTGGAAACCTTGATGAATTTGTTTATAATTTTGAAAAATAAAATAAAATCAATTCTTGTAGCATCATATTATATACATCGTCCCACACAATCAAAAAAGATTCGATGGATTCCTCCTACCAGAAGACACATATGGCATACAACAGTAAATGCACATACCATTATAACACGGTAAGACTGCTTGTGATATCCCTTTTTGCCAGTATACACACCGATACTATGAAGCAAAGTAGCAGCATCTAGGCATTCAAGATCCCTGTGATCCAAGGACACTGAAAGCTTATCTCCATCATCGTGAAGCTCGTTCAATTCCCTCAAACCTTCAAAAATCTCCTGCAAGACCCAAATTAGTAAACAATATTAAAGATGATCATACACCGAATGATCTATTCTTAGTCCCCCTCCATACCCTAGCAATGGCTGCACAAGTTGTAGCAGCTTTCATCCTCTTCTTGCTATGAAACCTTAAAGCAAGCCTGATAACTGATCTCCACCGTGCATTAGCATTCAAATCAAACCCCTCGACAACACGCCCCAGCATCTCCGCAATCACACCCTCCCCTAATGCGTAGCCTGAAACCTCCACTTCTTTAATTCCGAGCCTCTCGAATATCTCATCAAGTAGAACAGTTCCTGCCAAAATATAGGCAGCTCGCCTCTTGAAAAACTCCATTCTTTTAAGCTTCCCTTCAATTCCCTTCTCATCTTCATACAAACTCTCAAGCAAACAACTGAGCTCGTCCCTAGTAAACCTCCACTCCCTTCTAGCAAATTCCTCAGGGACGCCAACTGTTGCATCCGCCGTAACTGCATAACCTTTGCATACCGCCTGTTCGATAGCTTTAATGGTCCCCGAGGAACCTATCACGGTATCGAATTTGAACTCACTAATTTTCTCGATCAATCCAGAAGCTTCTAGCTCATTCCGAATGTGTTCCCGCATTTTTGTAGTATCAGGAAATTCCTGAGTTAATGTGACATGCCCTAATCGCAATGATTTCGAGTACAGAATTTTCCCCATGAATCCAACGGCGAATTCAGTAGAGCCGCCGCCGATGTCGATCGTAAGAACCGTAGAGTTGTAAACGGGGAAGAACTGCAGGACTCCGAGGTAAATGAGGCGCGCCTCTTCTTCACCGGAGATGACCTCCACGTTCAGGCCTAGGGTTTCGTTGATGGCTTCGACGAATTGCGATTTGTTGGAAGCTTCGCGGACGGCTGAGGTGGCGACGAGGCGGAGGTGGGGAGGAGGAAGGCGGTGGGTATTGAGGTAGAGCTGGAAATTGCGGAGGGCTGAGATTGCGTGGTCGACGGAGCCGGCGGAGATGGCGGAGGGGGAGGAGGTGGAGGTGGTGTCGAGGCCGAGCACGACTGGTTCTTTGAGGCGGTTGACGGAGAGGAATCTCCCGGAGGATTGATCGACGCCGACGACTGTGAGCTTGAATGAGTTGGTGCCCATGTCCACGGCGGCGAAGAAGTTGCTGTCGGCGGTCGCCGGCGGTAGATAACTGGTGGTCATGTTTCTGAAAAAGTCAACTAAAATTGTTATTCCGATTCTTAAACTTCAATTTGGTCAACAGATTCAATTGTACGTAATTCTCAACTAGTATGTTTTTCTTGTGGGGTAATTCTATCCACAGCCACCAGATTACTCCACACAGCCCCCACTTATAAAATAAATTAAAAATAATATGCAATTTACTAATTCACCCCTAAATAGTGTCTGCTGCCCCCACAAAAAAGAGACGAAAGCTGTTCTCACAACTCCCAACTAAAATTCGCCCACTATTAATTTTGTAGAAAATTTGAATTTTTTTGACGATAACATGATAACATGATAGCTGCTTCATTTTGCTACATATTTGTTGTAATTCTATAAATTAAATTAACAAAATTATGCCAAAATAAATTAACCGAAGTGCTGCTTGGTATTAGACAAGAGAGAAATTACAGCGGCAACGGTGCACGCGTGGGCTTTGGATGCCGAAGAGAACGAGCATTCGTACTGCCTACTACCGGGAAGCTAGCTTTGATCGCAAACATTCTATGGCTGACGAGACTAACAATTTGGGCGCGAATAAGAAGTCATCCGCGAGTCTCGGATGCGACAAGAGAAAGGGGGAGGGGAGCGAGGTAGTGTCTACGGCTATACTCTATCGGTGAATGGATGATGTCGATAAACCAAATATCATAACTCCGGCAGCTTTGGGGTGGGGAAAGGATGCTTTAGTTTCTATTTAATCGGGGGTTTTCTTTGGTGGGGGCTGTGCTAGCTGTGCAACTGTTGCGGTTAATTTGGAGTTAAGGAAGAAATTAGTAAAATGTATATTATTATAAATATAATTTTAAAATAGGGGGTTGTGTGGAGTAATATGGGGGCTGTGGATAGAATTACCCTTTCTTGTGCCCCGTTCAATATCCGGAAAATCAATTTTCTTTAGATAATTTACCACATATCCATCATAATCATATCAAATAAAAATTAAATAAATTTAAAACTTGAAATATGTTAAACTATTTAGGATTTTTTAATTTTTTTTGGTAATTAGCCCTCATTCAAAAAAACTCCAACTTTAATTGATTTCAATATGTGTTTAGGAGTTGTAAATAACTAATTATGCACAAAATATCGTGATATAAAGTGTCTCACAACCAAGTTGCATATGTTAATTTATTTTATAACATATACACATGCTAAAAGTGTAAGACAAATAGTATGTCCGATATTTTAAGAGATATCTACTTTTAATTAGACAAATTTAAATATTCATGCACAAAATTAAACATTATGGTCAAATAGCATTATTGAATTCAAAAAGTTATAGTTTGAGAATTTGCTATATTGTTTGAGTTTTGTTATTTCCATAGAAAAGTAACTAAGATTCTTTGATAAAAATAAATTTTAAGTTTGTGACTCTAGCCTTTATACTAAATCTATATTTTAGTGTTATTTCTTTAATTCGTTTCTTGATAAGATTTTATCAAAAAAAATTATTACAAGGAAGAAATGCAATTGAAATATGACTTAACTAGTTTACAATATCGTGAGTGCTGGCATTTTATTTAATGAAAAAAGAGACAACGAAACTAGGATTTTCAACAAATCCTTATTATGTTTTGAACCGCTAGTTTCGGTTCTTGCCGGTTAAGTTTCAAGTCCGGTTTGGACCACCGCTCCTAATTCTTTTGAACACCTCTATATATATCTATTAATTAAAAAATCATGACATATAATATTATTTTATTTGTAGTGGCTAAGATTTATGAAAAAAAAAAATCATGACAAATAATTTTTTTATTAATAGTGATAAAAAATTTGAATCAACTTTAAAAAAAATAATAAGCGAATAGAGAATTACCTTGGACACTTAAATGCAAACATATTGGAATCATCAATGATTGCAACTTATATATGTTTGTTCGTCTTCAAAAAAAAAAAAAAAAAAACATAATTGTGCATCTGCAACTTATAACCTTGATCTTCATTTACTTCACGTGTTGTTAAAACTTACAGAATATTTGAAAAATAATTTATAAGAGAAAATGTAATACTCCGACTTTCGTAATATGTATTATACGAGGAAATTCGAAACTTTTATAGTTTCATAGGAATGGAAGAATCACTTTGTTGATTTATGTGAGGTTGCAATTATATTTGCTATTAGAGATAATATATTCTCTCTCGTGATATTAAATCGCGTAAAACGATAACCGAACTTTCGTATTTTATTACGATTGTCGTAGAGGCTAAAACGGTTAATTATAAAACTATAATTGAATCGTAACGTATTTTATTTATGGACCGACATTATATTAAAAGACATTGGGCGAGCCCAATGTGTACACCAACAATAAAGGCCCAACTAAAGGCCCTATTACATGGATATTACATATATCAACATTAAAAGAAAAGAAAAGAAAATAGAAAAGAAAAGATTAAAGGAGGAGACTCAACCAACACCTCCACAACAGTAGAAGAGGCATGGCCTTCAACCAACCACTTCTTATACATCACAGTTAATCCCTCCCTTCACCACTACAATTCTTCACTTCTTTACTTCCCTGCACAACACCAAAAACACCACACAAAGCTTAGCTAAGGCAAAAGAAGAAGAGGAAGAAAAACAAAGGAGACAAAAGCCACGTAGCAGTGTACAAGGAACGACGGGAGGACGACGGAGTCTTGTTGTCCCCAGTTTTCAAACCATACCTCCTATCACTTCCTAACACCAACTGTAAGCTTTCACTCCCTCTATTATATTCAATGAAAGCATGGATGTAGAACGTAGAAACAGAACTAGAACATGAATCAAGGCTCGATAATGAACTCCGTAACAAAGGAATCATATGTATATGTATGTATATATCCTCAAGCATAAATGATGAACGCAATCCCCTAACCTACGAAACACTTAAACAAGAATGATATTACTTATTATATATGTAAGAACCCTGCTTATATGTTAAACCAAAGCATGATGATTGATGAACACTTGTACCATAAATCTTTTACCTAATGAATCAAATGATTCTAAAGATGTAGAGAAAACATAAGACTGAGTTCATAAACTCTACACCTTGACACACTTGTGCATACATGCAAGCTATGAATGAATTTCACTCCAATATTTAAATGAAAATTGTTTATCCATAAAATGTTTTTGTGTACATGTTTAATGCTCTGAAATTAATCGATCGAGGTTCTTAGTTCAGTCTAAAACACTAACTTTGAACTGTGTATACACCCCGATAGTATATCGATTGGTTGATCTCTCTCGTATACTATCTTCGACTGGGATTATCTGGGTTTCGACCCGAAATCCAAAATGAATGTTAATGGATCCGACAGTGGCTAGAGGTCCGGGATCACAGTAAGAGTAACTGTAGAGTGCGACATGAGGCCATGGCAAATGAAATGTTTTGGCATGCTTAGATGTATTTGTTTTCTAAAACCTTCTAAGTCATGCTTATAATGATGGATAATATGCTATGTTTCTCGATTGTTGACAAAATGCGTAGCCCACTGGGTACATTAGTACTTAGCCCAAAATGCTTAAAATGTTTACAGGTTGATGGGGATTGTGATGACGAAGGCGGAGCTGAGGCAACGTGTTTCTTTTATTAAGCTTCCGCTATTCGTACTTCTTTTGTTAAGTACATTGTACTCTGAACTTATTCACTTACTATCGAGAACTTGAACTCGTTGTTTTGTAATGATGGTCTTATGTTGATTCGTCAAGCCATCGAATCTTAAGCGATCCTATGATGAATGATATAAATGTTATGTTGGGTTTATTACCGCTTGATTTCATTCCGGTTTATTCCCTCTTTTAAACGAGATGTTGCCAACTTTTTGGGAACATCATTAAATGGTTGAATAGTAATGATCCCCTTTCTATCCCCACTTCTTTATTCCAACCCCTAGTCACGCCCTTGGCACGTGCGCCTTCCTTCAGGAATTGGGGTGTGACAGAAAAACATAGATATAATCTATTTAAGATAGACGTAATATTGGGGATGTCGTGTCACCTAGCACCGCCATCAGGGGTGATTAAAAGTTCTTCCAAGCAGTCTATCATGACAATTGATGTCTCACAC
The DNA here is from genome assembly GCA_029379335.1 of Thymus mandschuricus. Lineage (NCBI taxonomy): Eukaryota > Viridiplantae > Streptophyta > Magnoliopsida > Lamiales > Lamiaceae > Thymus > Thymus mandschuricus. Next base: position 7,497,155 of record CM057072.1, read on the forward strand.
CAAAACCATCTCTCCAATTGATGTCTTTGAATTCAACTCAAAATTCACTGACAATATACGAAGAATCAAGGTATGCATGCACGCTTTTGTGTATTTGTGTTTGTTTGTATGCGCGCGCGTGTGTGTGTGAGAGAGAGGGGTCTTGTTAGGTTGATAAAATTCAATAAATGCAGATTCCTCTTCTCCCTGTGGATGAGAAGGTGATTGAGGACGTTGATAAGGACATGAGATATACCATTGACGACTTAATTGTTCGAATCATGAAGAGTGCGAAGGTTTTAAGTACCAACAGTTGGTTATGGAGTGTGTCAAACAATTAGGCCAAATGTTCAAGGTAAACACTATTTAATTACTCGATATTCTTTTTGTTGTCCCATAATTTTCTTTCCTTTACTCAAATGTAAATATGCTGCACTATACTAGGGCTGAGCAAACGGCCGGTTTGGTCGAAAACCGACCGAAACCGAATAAATCGACGAACCGAATATATGTGAAAGTTACAACCGAACCGACCGCTTTTAGCAAGTTGCAGACCAACTGAAACCCGACCAAAAACCGAAGGTCGGTTTTCCGGTCGATTTCGGTTAGACCCGACAGGTATAACAGCCGTGAGAAAATTAGAAAAACAGGAAGAAGATAGGTTCTGGAGATGAAAAACAACTTTGGGGAAGGTGAAGAAGATGAGCATCATAGAAATAAGAGAAAGAGAGTAGACAACATTTTTCAAGAAAGAGAAAGGAAAAGGTGGGGCTATGGTTTTGAAGGGAGATAGAGAAGAGAGTGGGGAAAATGTGGAAGATGAGTAGAAAAGTGAGAGGATTCGACAATTTTCAAGAAAAGAAAGAGAAGGAAAAGGTGGGAGGTGGTTTTGAGAAGTATTCAAATTTTGAGAGTGGGTGTTGGTGGACTCGATAAAAAAGGGAATATACTGGGATAGAGGGTAGGTTTTATTTATTTAATGAATATTAAATTTTCGGTTAGTTCGATCAAAACCGAATTGCTTCTTCCAATAATCGAAAACCGACCGAAATAGTTTCGGTTTTTGATTTTCTTAACCGGATCGAAACCGAACCTCCTTCTTAGCCGAGCGGAACCGACCAAGACCGATTGGTTCAGCTTGATTTTCGGTCCCAGTTCGGTTATGCTCACCCCAACACTATACAGTCGGACATGAAAGCAATCAAGAAGAGGATCGAAGATCTCATCACTCGTGAGTACCTCGAACGAGATAATCCCAACTTGTTCAAATACTTGGCCTAGAATTTTGAGGCCTGTTGACGATTGAGCTTGAAATCGTGCACAAACATGAACACACCAATCGAGAGCTCTGAATACTGTACAGTCATTTGCCTGTTTCGAGCCTCATCTAAAAGGGTATTTATTCTTGAACGTTGTACCCTAGCCCTTGTCCAGGAAACAACTATATCGAGAGTTTGGAACAACTATCGAGAGTTTGGTCGGGTGAGGAAAAACTCAAACTACAAGCGAGGCAGTGGGACAAAGATGGCTTTCCTTAGTCGCGACTCGTATATGTTATATCGCCTGTTAAATTTACCCTATGTAAATGTAAAAATATTTAGTAAAAGCAGTTTATATGTTTTTTTGTTACATTTTTTTTTTCCTGATTTTTGTGTGTAACTTGATTTTTGAGAAACCTTACTTACCTCTATTGATTCTCAGTGTGTATAATTTTGTATTCCTGGCATCATTACCCCTCTATATGAATGGATTTAGACTCTATAAATCACCAAGAGAAGTACTCCCTCCGTCCCACTTCACTTGGCTTCCTTTTCTAATTGGGACGTCTCACTTCAATTGACATGTTTCCTAAAATGGAAAGAATTAACCCTTACTTTTCAATGTGCAGCCCTTACTGTTTATTATTTAAATAAGTTGTAGATTTTTCGAAATGGATAAATGAATCGGACTTACCCGTTTCACGTGAAATTTCGACTGTGTACGTCCATTTAACAATATCAATGAAATCGGACTCTTGAATTGTATGAGATTTTGAACAAAAGTTTGGGTACAAAAGTGCAAGTATTTGAACGTTATGATATATAATTATTAAAACTCCTGTATTCGTTGGGTAATTTGGTACAAAAAATACAACTCTCTAGACGTTAGGACGTTTTCTAGGCTTTAAATGTTGACAGACAACGTACTACCTCCGGTCTCGTTGATAATAAGTTCACCTACTTTATTACAGTCAAGTCTATTATAATAAAGGTGTAAAATTGATTGGCTAGGCCGGCCTAGCCCAAACCCGTCAATCCAAAAATTAAACTCGGGTCAGGTTGGGCCAACCTAAAAATAATCAGGGCTACTAAAAATTTAGAACCCCAATTTCTTTCTTCGGAGCCCTTTCTTTTCCCGTCCCCCCCACGGGAATAGTTTTGGCAAATTCTGGGCTAGACATTGCTCTCTAACCCAGCCTAAAGTGAACATTATAGCCAATATCATCGTATTTTAAGGCATTTTGAGATGGCCAGACCCAACCTTAATTGATAGGGCCTTCATTTTTATAACCCATACCAGTAGGAAATTGGGTTAGCCCATCGGGCCAAATGAGTCGGACTAGAACTTGACAGCTCTTATTATAACAACCAATAGCTCGTTATCAGCAGGGCCGGGTGGAGTATTATTTCGTAGTCATACTTTCATTTCCTCTCTCGAGTGTTAAAAACTTAAAACCCCATTAGTTGGGCAGGAGTGATGAAATTTCATGATCAAGAGTAGTCTTATTTAAATGCAAAATAATATTCATTTATAATTTATTCGACAAACATGCTAAAAGGGTTCACCAACACTATAGAGACTACAAGTCAAACATAACAAACATATTACAACAAAAATAAAATAATGGAACATCAAAAGGCAGGCTCACGTTATTTTCCTAGAAATTAATGTCCCCACAAAATATTGACAAAAATGAGATGGAGAACTTGTAAAGTAATTCACTCTTTCTTTATAAAGTTGAAATTAAAGTACAATCATCAACTCAATTTTCCTACCTAATAAACAATCAAGAGGCCTAATCTCATCATTTCTTCCCAACCACAAAATCTCAAGTGAATAGAATTAATATTAAAAATGCCATATGCAATACACATCAGAATTGTCCAATCAGTGGCAGATCTAGGAATTTAACTTGAACTGTGTTAAGTTAAAAAAAATTTAAGTAAATGAAGGTGCTAAGCTATGAAAAAATAATATTTAAAACAGATTTAGTATAAAATTTTCATACGTTTTGTCGGTGGGAGTACCGGTGCTCACCCAGCTTCCCTTAAACCCACCCCTGATCCAAACTAAGTATTCATTTTATATGTCTGATAACATGTAAAATAAACGATTTCAAGTTTACAAAGGTTAATCGCCTATTTTGACACTTTTATCTTACTATACTTCATTAAATACCTCTTAAAAGTTTGACAAATTTTTGTGAAAATGTTTAGTTTTTTATTGGGGTCGTAAGTTTCACCCCAATATGGACCTAATTTCCGACAATGATGTTAAGTACTTATGGAAAAAACAAATTAAATGAGCATGTCAATATATAGATTGATGCAAACTTGTTACGATCTCCCATAGCATATTTTCTAAGGATCTAAGGAGCCCATCACTTGAAAGATCCATCACTCTCTTTACACATTCCGGCCTTGGATTCAGGTATGCTTTCACTTACTCTTATCTCGATTTCGATAATTCACATGAAATGTCTTGAAATAGACCGATTAACTTCTTCAATCGTCTCCCGAATAAGATAGAAGGTAATTTTGTTTTAAAGATCGTCTCCCAACATAACTTTTGTAGCATAATATTTATGTTTCTTCACTTAGTAAACGACTTTATTATTTTTTAACCCGATGTATATAAAAAGAACAAATTCCACTTCATATCTAGCTCAAGTGCACGTAGATTACTTGCAATACATGAACTCTTTTTTTATTTGGGGTTAATTGAAAGCTACTAACAAACTATTAAAATCCAAATCTTGTTTGAACTATAAACAAAAATAAACAAACAAAAAGAGCAAACTACAAACAAATCTTTTGCCTAGTTCAAATCAACAAATCTAATGTTTCTTCTCTTGATTTAATTATTGATTTTTCCACCTAATATGCTTGCATTTATATTCAACCTACTGTATTTAATTTCTCCTAACTGCCCTCATTGGGTTTAATTATAACCAACTATTTGGATTCATATGAATATTTTAATTCAAAGTGTCTTAGTCAATTAGATTAGTGTGTTGAAGCATATTCCTCACAATTAATTTTAGTGTGATTGTTCTCTACTACTTATTTCAATTATTTTAAGACCATAAATGTAGGCTTGACCAAGAAAGTTTTGATATTCCGTCTAGCATTATTCAATTAAATTATTATTATTATTATTATTATTATTATTATTATTATTATTATTATTATTATTATTATTATTATTATTATTATTATTATTATTATTATTATTATTATATTTTTTTTAATCGATTGGTAATAAATTTAAAGACGGCGTTATGGAGGATTGAAAGTCGATAAAATTGTAATAGCTTATTAGGCATCTTGAATTGTTGATTGAATTAAAGGAATTTGTGAAAGTGGGTCGCATATTTATATGGGCAAATTGTTTTACTACTTTTCAAGAAATAATTAAAAGTGCAGAATTAAACTGGTTAATTATCAGAGAGTCGTATTAATTAATTAAATAAGTAGTTTATCACACTCCAAAAGACTTGGGCCACAGTCTCCCTATGTATTTCCGATAAACTTCCTTCTTACCCCTAAAATCCGCGTTTTGTTTCGTAATCTCTCTCTCTCTCACACACACACACAGCTACACTCATGGTGATTACTCGTCGGTGAAGATGAATAGAGCTAGGGTATGGAAATTGAACATTTATTAGAGTGTATTTAAAATAATTGCAAAAAGGTAATAAAAATATGATGCCGTGTTGCCTAATTTGGCATACTCAAATAGATTCCGAATGTCATGTGAATTTTTTGGACGTCGAAAATTATTTAATGACTAAAATTGTCGTATTTTTAATTTTTAGACAAAAATTGTCATATTTTCAATTCATTAGGCTAACATTGTCACAAATGTAAAGTTCGGGCTAAATCTATCACTAGATGAATTTTTAGGGTTAGATTTGTGTACTTTCCTTATAGTAGTCTTTAATAAGTTGAAAAATATTAGTATTCTTTAAAACAAAGTATTTATTATAGTTAGATGGGATGGAGGTAGTATTTTAATAACTTGTTACATTAATCTATGGAGGCTGCCATCATTGCTAAAATGTAAACCTCTTTCTTTCTTTGGGTAAACCTAAAATCTAATTTTTGAAATACCTAAAATGACACAACTTTGTACTAAATATCCTACAAAATCGAAACTAATAAAAGCTCATTACACAATCAAGTTAAAGATCCATCAAAATTGGAAATTGAGAAAAAAAAGCAATTTTCGTTTGCCAACCAAAATTTTCGGAGCCGAATATCATCTAGAAACTAAAATTGTCAAAAAAAAATAATAAATAAATAAAAATAACACTCCCTCTGTTTCTTTTGAAACAATCATTTTTTTTAAGCAAAATTAAAAAAAAAAAAATCAGGGTTTGGTGTAAGAAGGCGATAGCCACATCCTTCAAATGGGAGTTTAGTATATAAAAAAGTATTGTATTAAGTGGTTAATGGTTCAGAGTATAGACCTCGCATGAGTTTCTTGAGCTATTTAAGAAACATGTCAAGTGGAATGATACACTTCAAATTAAAAATATGGTCATTTTCGAAGAAAGGATGGAGTATTAAGTATTACTACTTCCACCACTTATAAAACGATATATTTTCCTTTTGGGATGTCTCATGAAAAATGATATGTATATTTGTTGAAAACAAAAACTAAAGAAAATTACACTTTTTACAAATGCATTCAAATTTTACATACAAATGCTACTCCTTAATTATCGCATTAGAAAAGCAACGTATAATCTTGTTCGAGACGGATAAGATGTAAAGCTTAAATTGTGTACTATTAAGTTAAGTAAAGGTTAAACTCGTCATGTTGTAAACTCGTTAAACCATCCTTTTTTTTTCAAAAAAAAGAAAAAGAAAGAAAATACTTTTCCTTCAAATAACTAAATATTAAAAACAATAATTAGATGAAAAAAAAGGGAAATTAAGTAGGCAATTGAATGAGATAAATATTCATCAATTATTACCATCAACCGCGTTCTTGCTTCGTACTCTCCGAGCCCTTTCAACATCCACGCGTTTAGGTATCAATTTCTTGTCTTTTTTAATACTTCATTCCATTCTATTTTCAAAACTTTATTTGTTTTTTTAGCCAAGAAAAATAAATACATACACAACTATCTTGCATTTTTAGGAGTACTAGATTTGTACTACTACTAACTTTGAAATTAAATTTAACCCTTTGTCTCGTTTTGATCGTCAGTTGTATTATTTAAATTGTCCTAATCAGGGTGTCTGATTTTCATTTTTGAAAAAAAAAAAAAATAATTTTCAAAAAATGTTGATTGTAGCATTTTCCGCACTATACATTTTTCCCTTAGTTACCGTGACAAAAAATGCAACGTGCATGAAAAACATTCTACCCAATTATTGTACGAGACGAAGAGAGAACGCATATTACTACGCTGCGCCATTTTATGGTAGAACATGACCTTGAACATTGACTCCATTAAATATACATAATTTTTTAACAATCAAGCTTCACCTTGGTGACTAGTTATAATGTTTAATTACTTAAAAATACTTTTAAATAGTACTCTTTTCGTCCTATTCAAAATAACTCGTTTCAATTATTTTTTTTCTTGACGTGTATTAAAAAATAATCCAAGTTGAACGAGGTGGAGAGAATTATACTAATTTATCTCGATATTCATTGTCTTGTTTTAATCGATCGGATTGTAAAAATTAGATTTTATTCCTTTTGTCAATCATGCACATGATTTAGTACATTTTCTACTGGGATTCATTGAATAAAATTTAACAATTTAATTTACTTATAACATTAAGATTTAGGGTTTCAATTTCAACCTTTTTAACTAATAAAAATGGGTTGATTATGATGTTTTATGTCCAAGTTAATTGGTTCCTCATACGTAATATAAAATAGAACCTTTTTTTTTTTTAACAATATGTGACTTAACTTTGAATTCATGCATCTTTTCATTTTAATAGATCTTAATTATTCCATTTTACTCTCTCCGTTTCTTTTGAAATGACAATGTTTTTGTTTTAAGGCATGTTATTCGAAACGACTTATTTCTTTTTTTGGCCCAACAAATCCATGTGCACACCCCATTAACCCCTTAATACACTACTTTTATACACTAAACTCTCATTTTAAATATGTGGATCGCCACTATTATACAATAAATTTAAAATTCTTAATACACTTGACCAAAAAAAAGTGACCCTCTTAGAAGAAACGGGGAGAGTATATTCTTTTGTCCTTCTCCTTTGAATAGTGAAACGCATTAAAGCTAGTTTATTTATCAAATAAAATATAATACTCCATGTGACTATTTAAAAACAACAATTTAAATCACATCTTCCCTGCAATATTATACATTAAATTCATTTGTATATAACATGATCAATTAATCCCACAAGTGTCACTAAATCTACACTGCCCCTGGAGTCTCTAATAATTTAAACGGAAACAAACTCAACATTCCCCTATTTTTGTCAAATTCTAATTATGCACAATAATTTCAAATTTACATATTTGATTTTGCATGTGACATCGTTTTTTTCTCCCCCTAAATTTCATACTGACATGGAAGTCGAATATGTGAAACAATTAATGAAATTATAAACTCTTCAAACATATAAATGAGACGTTTTTTAGCGTTATCCAGTGATGTGACTACATAGATAAACTCGGCGTCCATGTCGACATAAAATAAGGAGAAAATCAACCTCGTATGCAAACCAAATATAATTAAAAGATTGTGTATCAGTTCAAAGATCCATGTGTATTTAACGAAAAGTGATGTATTTAGGGACGGGCCGGGAGTCCTGAAAACCATAGTATTTGAGGGTTGATACTTTAAATAATGTATACTACTACTACTAGATTATGTTGGGAATTAAGATTCTGTTAATTCTGTTATAAACCCCAGCCCTTGACTTATTTGATCACCTATATATTATATTATATTAATTTAATGAACCTTCATGGGCAGTTTCCTATGAAATTCCCTTCCTAATTCCCTCCCTATTTATACTCCCTCTCCCTCCCCACCATTTCTTCAATATTCACATTATTTTGACATTAGTGTTTGATTGTTGTAAGCTTTTAAATTTTGGGTTTTTCTTTCATGGCACTAAAACGGCAGCTCGGTGGCGGCGAACTCCAACTTCAGAATAAACGTCGCCATTTACGTTCCACGTTTGTTCTTCCAAATTCTTGCTTGCTTTTAATTTTTCCCAGAATTTTCATTTCTTGATTCCATTTTCGAACAACTTTTTTTCCTTAATTTTTGTGTAGTATATTCAAAGGGATGAGCGGCTTTCGGAATCTCGAAGAATTTGTTCCCACGTTGGAACCCATCATTCGAAAATGGGTAGATACTTTCTTCCCCCCTTTTTTCCTGCAACTTTTTATTTTTCATTTTTTAAGTAATGGTTGGTGTGTGATTTCTTTTGAAACTTTAGATTATGCATTTATTTTACTCTTTTGTTCAACTGCAGTTTCAATCAATTAATATTCTATGTGTCAAGTGTCATTTCTTGCATTCAAGTTGCAGAAAATTAGTCAAATTAAGTAGAAACGATGTTTCTACATTAGATTATCTTTTCCATGATGTTTTGATTTGTTTTTTGATTTGTTTGAATAGGTAAAAGAGGAGGTGGGCCGTGCAGTTGGTCCCTATCTGAGGTCGGTTTCATCAAATTTATATATGTTTTGCTTTCTTCTACTCCCTCCGTCCCATCCCAGATGATTCGTTTCGTTATCTTATAGTATCTCATATATATTCAAGAAAGGTACCATCTCAGACGGGATGGGATGGATGGAGTACAATTTTTTTTTTTTTTTGTTGATATGAAGTATTCATGTGCAGTAATTGAAAAACTGAAACTGTTTTGGTTGCATATATGTGTTATAGATCACTAGATACTGAACCTGAGAGCTCGAGGTCGAGGTCGATGAATCTCTACTTGCAGTTCGAAACCGGTGTTCATAAGATTCTGTTTACGAACAATAAAATTATCTCAGAAGGCAAAACTCCGGCGAAAATTGCCTTGTATGATCCTACTACTAAGGAGATCGTGTCATCGGGTCCTTACTCTTCAATGAGAGTGGGTGTCTTCGTCCTTCAAGGTGGCTTCGATAGTGATGAGTGGTCCCAGAAGCAGTTTGAGAGCAAAGTTGTGCAGAATAGAGAAGGGAAAAGGCCTCTGCTGAATGGTGAAATGGTAGTTACCTTGAAGAACGGAGTAGGCTATATAGATAATCTCTCTTTCACCGACAACTCGAGCTGGGACAGGAGTGGGATGTTTCGGTTGGGAGTGAAGAAGCATTCTGGTTTCGAAGAGATGAGCGTGAGAGAAGGTGTAAGCAACGCGTTCAAAGTTAAAGACCACCGTGGAGAATGTAAGCCGTTAATCACATATCTTGTTTTCTTGGAGCTTAATGTTCTATATGTTTATTCAATTCAAATGAATCTTCTTGATTTCTTGAGGTTTTCAAAGATTCAAATGATTTATTCAAAGGAGAATACATGTGAAACAATCTGTATAATTAGTGTTGAAAGATGATGGTTGTCACTCTTCACTTTTTCAGCATACCAGAAGCATCATCCACCGTCTTTGAACGACGAAGTGTGGAGGCTGGAGAAGATAGCAAAAGACGGAGCCTACCACAAACAGCTCTCCAAACTCGGAATCCGTAGTGTCGGAGATTTCTTGAGGTCGCTTGCCAGAAACCAGATCTCACTCCGCACTGTAAGATACTGAGCTTAAATGATGTCTGCCTTCCCCTTTTTCCGAAAACATGTATGCAAATGATGAAACGGGGCGTCTTTTTTCAGGAGCTTCATAACATCTCAGACAGGAAATGGGACACAATAGTGTCACATGCTGCAAAATGCATCTTAGATGAGAAGAAATCCATGTATAGAACTGCCCAAGGCACTGTGCTTGTGTTCAATTCCATCTACGAAGTTATAGGAGTAGCATTTGATGGCCTAACTTACCAATCAGTTGATAGTCTCGACGTGCATCAAATGGTTGGTGCTTCGTGTTTTAAGTATATTGAAATTATGTGATGAAAAATGAAAGTTACAAAAGTATCTAAGCTTTAGTTCGTTTCGTGTTTGGCAGAAAAGGGTGCAGAATCTGAAGCAGATTGCTTTCGAAAACATAAGCAGCTGGGAAATCTGTGAAGAAGATCATAACATAGCACAAGGTTTCTTTTTAGCATCGAGTCGACTCATTTTCTTCGTCTTTGCTTAAGAAATGGTGTAATAGTCTTTCATGACAGGTGAGGTAGGGATGATGCAGATGAATGCTCATCAACCGGCACCACTTGATCAGAAGCGGGAAACGGAGGATGATAACAGCTCGTTCGAGTTTGGAGAGAGTTCACGGATGAAGGGATTCAACATCACATTCGACAGCAGCTTTGGGATGGCCGATTCTCCGGTTGGATACTACATGGAGGCTGGGGATTTCATAGAGGACGAAGATTTTGAGGTCGAGTTATCTGCATTTAAGAGAGGGAATGGCTTGTTTCTCTATATGTACTGGATCTTGAAAATTTGTATAAATTCCACTAATTATGGAGATCCTTTTTCCCCAGGAGCACTAGCTGAAATGGAGGCGGCGCAAGGCTCTTCGACGGCGACGAAAAGAAATGCACCAACTATCTGTGCTCAATTTGATGGAATGGTGAAGGGGAAGAAGCAAGCTTTTCACTGGAGATTTTTGAGTTTGTATGATTATTGTGTGTGTATAATATATAGTGTGTGGTAAGGGTAAGTATGGTGAGGATAATTCTATGTAACACTTAATTCCTTAATTCCTTTGTTGTGTTTGTCTCTTTTACAATTTTAGTATTAGAGCAGCTCAAAAAAGGAAAAAGAAAAATAGTGTTGCTTCAGAATTTTCTAAGAGGTTAGTTTTGGGGGTGTTTTTTCTGAGTCAAGATCAAGTGTTTAGAGAAATGTTAAAACCTAGTATTATTTTTAAAAAAACATATATATATATATATATATATATATATATATATATATATATATATAAGGAAAATGTCTCTTTATTAATGTAACAGATGGAGTATTTAACTAAGAAATATTCTCTCTGTACAATTTATATTAAGGTTGTGTTTTGCTTTAATGCAAAAGAAAATGAGAGAAAAGAAAAAATCGCCCAATAAATTTCAACCTTTTTTCACCTTTTATCAATGAGGGGAAATTTCATTCTTTAAATTGGAGAAAATATTTACAATACCAAATTGTAGAGATAATATTTCCTCTCCGTTATAGTGCAAATGAAGGGGAAAAAATAGAAAATGTGAGAAAATGTAAGAAATAAGGAAGATTTTAAGGGTTATTTTCTCTTTTCTCTCATTTTCTTTCGCATCAAAGAGAACGCAATCTAAATTCACTTATGTTAAAATGAATATTATAAAAATAAGTAAATTCTGAACCGTACGGTACAGAGTAATTATGATAAAATGAATATTAATGTAGTTATTTACTAATGATATATATATAATAATCAAATGTGATGAGTGAGTGTAGTACACGCACACCTAGGGCTGCAAACGAGCTGAGCTTCGTCGAGTATTGGTCTGTTCGGGTTCGACTCGTTTAATATTTAACATGTTCGGGTTCGGGTTCGGGTTCGGGTTCGGGTTCGAGTTCGATTCGAGCTTCAAATCCAGACTCGAGCTCGGCTCGGGATAAAATATTTGAGCTCGAAATCAACTCGAGTTCGGCTCGTGCTCGGTTCGGACTTGAGCTCGAATTTGGCTCGTGAAAAGCTCGAGTCCGAGCTCGTTTAAAAACATGATATAAACATATTTAATATTTTCTTTTAACACTTCAAATGAACTTAAATTAAAACTAATTTCATCAAACAAAAATCCATCTAATGAAATTCATCCAAAAATCACTAATGAATCCTATATTTGCAAAAGTATTTCATTATTCATATAGTAATAATTTATTGAGAAGTGATATGCTAGTCACTTTATGCTAGTTGTCTTTGTGGACACCTTCGTCATTTTTTCATTTTGACATTACTTTGTTCGATTTTTTTAATTGTAATATATTCTAATACCTTATAAATTAATATTCAAATCACTAAATCTAAAAAGAATATATAAATATCAATGTTCGATTTGTTCGTTTATTCTTCTAAATTCAAAAAGTGTATAATAAAATAAATAGAGCTTTGATATTTATATTTTTTTGGAATCTAATGATTTCAATATTAATTTATAAGGCATTTGAATATATTATAATTTGAAAAAATCGAATAAAATAATGTCGAACACAAAGGTGCTAACATATAATTTCCCATACTTTATTCATCTTATGTTTAGTTGTAATTATTTTTAATTATCGTGTTACCGTGCATTGCACACGTGCAAAAGTAGTAAATAAATAAAAAGAAAAAATGATGAAAACAAACAGAGGAAATGGAAACAACGTTTTTCCCCTGAACCTCCACATTCTTCCCCCGCTTAAATCCCTCCGCCGCCGCCGTTCTCCGACGAGGAAGGTAATCATCCCTATCCATGGCTTCCGTTCTCCGGATAATTCCGGCATCACATTAATCTTACCGCTAATTGCTTGTTTGAGCTAACAGGGATGCTGGCGCTCAGATGCGCAAGGCAATCTAGATCCCTTATCCTCCCTCCTTCCGCCACAACCACGGCGGCTATATCTTCCGCCGTCGCGGACCCCCCTCACTCTCCCCTTCCGTCGATCTCCCCTTTGTCCCTTCTATCCAGCACTAAGGAATCCACCTCCGACTCCGAGCTGCGGCGATCCGACGCCGCTGCCTACTTCAGAGAATGGTTCATGTCGCGGAAAGCCCCCCTCTACGACCGTATACACGAATCCCTACGCGCCGACGCCGCCCTCTCCCGCATCGACGTCGGCGTATCGGAGGAATTAGTTGTCGGGTTTTTGAAATACAACTTCAACGATGTCCTCTCCTGCATCAAGTTCTTCGATTGGGCGGGTCGGCAGCCGGGATTCATCCACACGAGGGCGACCTTCGCCGCCATTGTTAAGATAATTTCGAAGGCGAAGCTGAAGAACTCGGCGGTGGACTTCCTCGAGAAGTATTCGAAGCAGTCGTATAGCAGTAAGAGATTGTATCATAATGTATTGGTTATTGGTTATTCTATAGCTGGGCAATGCGAGAGTGCACTCAATGTGTTTGTTAGAATGCGACTTCTCGGGCTTGATTTAGACAAGCCCGCCTACAATGTGCTGCTGAATTCCCTCGTGGATAAAGGTCTGTTTGAACTCGCGGATTGTCTGTCGAAGGAGATTAGAAGGCGGGGTTACACGGATCGTGCCACCAATTCGATTATGATAAAGAGTTATTGTAAGCGGAACGATTTTGAGAGGGCAGAAGAGTATCTTCGTAGTGTGGTGGAGGGTGATATGGGTGGTGTAGATGGGTATGCAATGTCTACAGTCTACCTTCTTCACGGCATTGCGCAGGAGTAATCAGCTCCAAAAGGCTTCTGTGAAGATTCAATGTTTCATGTGTATGTTCAATTAAGGAGCCGTAGAAATGAAACAAATTCAGTATTCATTCAACAAAACTCAGGAACTGTTACATTGATTTACTCTAATTTATACTCTAGCAAAGATGGAAAGCTTGCAAAATAAGAAAGGAAAGATTACATCCTAATCGTACATGTGGATTAAATCCAACGCCTCCGACTTAGGGCCCGTTTGGCTAAGCTTATTTCAAAATGCTTATAAGCTCTAAGTGCTTATAAGATGTTTAAGAGCTTATAACATGTATGAGGGTAAGAGCTTATAAGTTGTTGAGGTGTTTGGATAAAAGAGCTTATAAGCTCAAGGAGATAATAAAAAAATAAAATCTGAAAATTAAAAAAAATAAAATAAAATAAAAAATTTGAAATCATAATGTTGTAACATCAAATGGAAGTGTATATAATATAAATATAAAAATAAAATAGAATTATAGTGGTAAATAAGCAAAATTTAAAAAAAATAAGTTGGGGTGAAGGAGCTTATTTTTTGGAGTGCTTATAAGCACTTTTTGCTTATTTTTGCATTTTATAAGCTCTTAAGGAGCTTATTTTGCCAAACACATTTAGAGTGCTTATAAGCAGTCAAACATCTTATAAGCTAGCTTATAAGCTTAGCCAAACACCCTCTTATTCTACTTTAACTAGCTAGTCCAACAGGAAATAAACACGTGGCCACACATTCCACGTCAGCAAATGATTAAACTGGGTTGTCTTCTCCATGCTTGCCAACACCTTCATGCACAGCACCTTTATCAATATCCAGACTCTCTGCACTCTCACTTCCAGCCTTCTTCTTCATTGAAACTCCATCAACAAGATTTCCACCCCCCCCCCCCCCCCCCCCCCCCCGCAAGATGAGAATGGTGAAGATCTCCCATTCGCATCTTGGAAAGTAACAACCGAAATCGTGACAGAGGGAGAGCTTTGGTAAACAAATCAGCCAATTGCTTAGAAGAAGAAATTTTAAGAGGAAGAATAAACCCAACAAGGAACTGATCTCGAACAATATGACAATCAATTTCTAAATGCTTTGTGCGCTCGTGAAAAACGAGATTTTTAGTAATGTGTAAAGCTGCTTGATTATCACAAAACAGAGGTATATGAATAGGTACTTTCATTCCCAGATCAAGCATAAGATAAGAAAGATATTGTAGCTCGCGAACTGAATAACCCAAAGCCCTGTACTCTGCCTCTGTAGTGGAAGCAGAGACAGTGCTCTGTTTCTTATAGCGCCAAAAACCAAGGAATCTCCAAAGAAAATGCAATACCCCGTAAGAGACCTCCTCGAATCTGGGCAAGAACCCCAGTCTGCATCACAAAATGCTTGCAAACTCAAAGCAGACTGGGAGGAGTAAAATACACCTAAAGAAGGGCAGCCTTTCAAATATCTCACAACATGAACAAATGCATCATAATGGGCCTTTGCTAGCTTATCAACAAACTGGCTCAGCTGCTGCACATCAAAAGAAATGTCTGGCCTTGTAAGGTTGAGATACAACAACCTCCCAACCAATTTCCTGTACACATCAGGCTGTGGCAATACAAAATCATCAGCTTTCTGAAGATGAATTCCAGGTGGGAGAGGTGTTGAAACTGATATACAGCTGGAAAGTCCCATAGTAGAAATGAGATCAAGAACATACTTCCTTTGATTTAGAGCTATCCCAGAAGACCCCCTAGCTACTTCCAGACCAAGAAAATAATGAGCAGAACCAAGGTTCTTAATAGTAAAAGCACCATGCAGAACTGATTTAAGATCCTCAATAAGACTGATAGATCTACTACAAATCAGAACATCGTCCACATAAACTAACATGCAGATCTCCACTCCCTTTATAAAACAGACAATGATCATGAGCGGATTGTGAGAAGCCCTGCCTAAAAAGAGATCTGCAAAATTCTTGATTCCACTCCCGGGATGCTTGCTTTAAGCCATATAAGCTCTTTACAGGCTTGCAAACTTCACCTGGCTTTGCCCCAACAAATCCCTTTGGAGGCTCCATGTAGATATCATCATGCAGAAAACCATGTAAAAACGCATTGTTAACATCAATTTAAGTTCGACCCCAATATGGACCTAATTTCCGGCAATGATGTTAGGTCAGGATAAAAAAAAACATCAAGTACTTACAGAAAAAGGCAAATTAAATGAACATGTCAATATATAGATAGATGCAAACTTGTTGCGATCTCCCTTAGTATATTCCTAAAGAACTAAGGAGCACATCACTTGAAAGATCAATCACTCTCTTTACACATTCCGACCTTGGATTCAGGTATAGTGTAGTGTAAACACTACCTATATCTGGAATTTGTATGTAATTATGGTGTAATAGTATGATAGAATGAATGAGAACGAGAGGAGGGAGGAAGATAGCAGAAGAAATACTAATTCTCATTAACCACCAAATTGGAAATTACACATATTTATACTGCCATTGTTACTTGAAGGAAAAGATATTCAAAAGTGCTAAAAAAACACAAACACTACTAGAGGAAATATAAAGATACCCAGCCCATCACTTGCGGCCCAAAACTCTTTCGAAGGCCCATTCTAGCCACTTAGCACAATCTCCATCATCTTTGACTCACTCTTCTTCACCAAACCAGTCGACAATTCAATCCCCAAATTCCTCTTCTCTCCACCACCGAAAGTCACCATTTTTTCCTGCTCCTTCATAACAATACCCCCTTGTGCAGTCGATCCTTGTCCGCGAGGATCAAAAGACGGAAACTTGCTCTTCAAATATTTCAAATCCTCCCAAGTCGCGAAATTGGGTCCAGCATTCAACCACTGTACATAGAGTTGAGGAACAAGCTCACCTTTGCGGGTAATCTGGCGAGAATCCAGCACTGCGATCGGTTCTATCTTGAAATTGCCATTGCCATCAACCACTGGCAGTTCCGATTCAGGTATGTGTTTCGAACTGATGCACCGTTTCAGTAGGGAGACATGGAACACAGGGTGAACCCTAGCAGAGTCGGGAAGGTTTAGCTTATAAGCTACAACCCAACCTTAGCCAAAATCCTGTAAGGACCGTAATACCTTGCCGATAACTTTAGGTTCCTCCTCAAAGATACAGAATTCTGTCGAAATGGCTGCAGTTTCAAGTAAACCATATCGCCCACCTGAAACTCACGTTCCTCTCTTTTTTTATCAGCAAAGAACTTCATACGATTCTGAACTTGAACCAAATTTTCCTTCAAAGACTGTAGAAAAGACTGCCGCTTTCCCAATAGATCAGCTACATCCTCATTAGCTGCATCAAGATAAGGACTCATGGAGTGGTGCGGGGGTGGAATTCCATACAGGGCTTGAAATGGAGTCGATTTCAAGCTAGTATGATAATTGGTATTATACCAATATTCAGCAAGAGGTAACCATTTTTTACCATTGTTTGGGACTAGAACTGACCATACACCGCAGATAGTTTTCCAAACACTGGTTTAGCCTTTCTGTCTGCCCATCTGTTTGTGGATGGTAAGTAGAAGAGAGAGCTAACTGAGTGCCCATTAGCTTAAATAATTCCTTCCAAAAACTGCTTGTGCATATTTTATCTCTGTCTGATATAATACTCACAGGTGGACCATGTAACTTGTAGACAATGTCTAGAAAGGCCTTAGCCACTATCTCAGCTGTAAATGGGTGAGATAAAGCAATGAAATGCCCATACTTAGTAAGCCTGTCAATGATGACCAAAATTACATCTTTCCCTGCAGATTTTGGAAGGCCCTCCACAAAGTCCAGAGAAATATGTGTCCAAGTCGTGTGAGGAATTGGCAAGGGCTGTAATAACCCAGGTATGCAACCTGTACTGGGTTTATGTCTCTGGCAGATGTCACAACCCTGCACCATTTGCATCACCTCTTTCCTCATCCCAGGCCAGTAGAAGGTACTCCTCAATCTCATGTAGGTGCCCTGTATACCAGAATGGCCACCAAAAGCTGTATCATGCACTTCTTTAAGTATAGAATTCCTTAGAGCTTGATCCATACCCACCACAACTCTGCCATGGTATCTGACAATACCATCAGTGACAGAGTAGTCTCCATAGGCATCCTTATCTACTGCTTTGGCTGAAAGAAGCATCTCCATTATAACTGTTGATAAATCTTTGTATCCAAGTAGGAATGACTACTGATAAAGCAGAACATCCATTCTCAAAACTGGGATTT
Organism: Thymus mandschuricus; assembly: GCA_029379335.1. Lineage (NCBI taxonomy): Eukaryota > Viridiplantae > Streptophyta > Magnoliopsida > Lamiales > Lamiaceae > Thymus > Thymus mandschuricus. Next base: position 7,515,110 of record CM057072.1, read on the forward strand.
CTTGAGAGAGCATCAGCAGCTGTGTTTTCTGCCCCAGTTTTGTAATGTATCTCATACTGCAGCCCTAACAACTTGGTAATCCATTTTTGTTGCATGGGGGTCATAATCTTCTGATCTAGTAAATGCATCAAAGCCTGCTGATCAGTTCTAATAATGAACTTATGTCCCTGTAAATACCCTTTCCATTTCTGTATAGCCATAACCACTGCTAAAAACTCCATTTCATAAATTGACAATGCCAGATTCCTGTCACTTAATGCTTTACTCATATAAGCAATAGGCCTCTGGTTTTGCATCAATACAGCCCCCAATCCCTTACCACTAGCATCAGTTTCTAGGATAAAAGGTTGGCTAAAATCTGGTAGGGCTAAGACAAGAGCAGTAACATAGCCTGTTTAAGTTCTTGAAAAGCCACATCAGCATCCTTATCCCTAACAAAGCTATCCTTCCTCAAAAGCAGGGTTAGGGCCTTACTTATAATGCCATATCCTTTGATGAATTTCCTGTAGTAACCAGTTAAGCCCAAGAATCCCCTCAATTGCTTCACATTCCTGGGAGTAGGCCAATCCACCATACTGGATATTTTGTTAGGATCAGTAGATACTCCCTCTGCTGTAATGATGTGGCCTAGATATTCTACCTTGCTCTGCCCAAAACTGCATTTACTTTTCTTAGCAAACAAGGTATGCTGTCTGAGTAACTCTAACACCATCTGCAAATGTTTCTCATGCTCCTCTTGTGTCTTACTGTAGATTAAGATGTCATCAAAGAAAATCAATACACATTTTCTCAAACAGTGTTGGAAAACCTGGTTCATCAGAGATTGAAATGTTGCAGGGGCATTGCACAAACCAAAGGGCATTACTAGAAACTCAAAGTGGCCATGATGAGTGCTGAATGCTATCAGGTACCTGTCCTCTGGCCTCATAAGAATTTGAAAATAACGAGATCTGAGATCAATTTTTGAAAAATACTTTGCTCCACACAATTCATCTAATAATTCATCAATTAGGGGTATGTGATAGTCATGCTTCACAGTAAGAGAGTTTAAATATCTGTAATCCACACACATCCTCCATGAATTGTCTTTCTTCTTCACTAAAATAACTAGTGAAGCAACTGGACTTCTACTGTGTTGGATGATGCCAGATTTCAACATTTCTTGAACTATCTTCTCTATTTCATTCTTATGTGAGTGTGATGTCCTGTAGGGGTACTGGTACTTTGGGACACTCCCAGGTTTCAGGACAATGTGGTGCTCCACACCTGTGTAAGTAGGGCTGGGAATCGGTGCGGTTATCTGATAACCGAACCGCAATTGCGGTTAACCGAACCGCAATTCCCGTGAAAACTATATCGATACCCGAACCGTTTTAGGTATTCAGTTACCCGCTAACCGCATGCGGTTATGCGGTTCGGGTATTCGGTTACCTGCTAACCGCATAAGTTTTTTTTTTTTTTTTTAAAAAAAACAAATTAATTTATTAGTTTCGAATTATTCCATTTAACTTCTTTCATTATTTCACACATTTTTGTCATATTTATTACTATGATATATTGATATTTTATATTTTATCGTCTTAAAGTGAAATATATAAACGAATTAACGATTTTACAAAGTTACGAATATATATTTATATTAAATTTCAGCAAGTCAAAGAACAAAGTTACGAATATATATTTTTCCAAGCCAAAGAACAAGACAGCGAGTCAAATGAAAATTAAAAGTTTTGAACCTTTTCCATGTTCTCAAAACTCAAAATTACAACAGCAAGTCAGGGGCTAATTTCATCAATATCACAGCTGCAAGTATTACATCTATGGTTGCTGAATTATTAAAAGTGATTCTGCTTATTAGCAATTAACATCAATATTGCAGCTTGTATTTGCATTGAAGCTCTCTTCGACTCTAAGTACTTTACATCATACTAAGTCCAAATTTGGTGCTGCTACTTCATCATGTTTGTAAGAAACACAAATAGCATACTGCTGACCATAGAGGTATAATCTTAAGTTAGAATGAAGACTGATGAGTTGTTATACATGCAGGACCTAAAATTAAAAATGATATAGGCTATATAGCATGGTACAGGCGTACAACAACAAAAATCATTCCAAATAAAATCATCAAATCATTCCGCGAAACAATCTCCAAAAACAGCTTCTTCATTGCAGTCCATGAAGTGACAGAGTTTGGTGCGAGACTATTGAACCACGCGTTCGCTTCTGCTGTGAGAGTGAATGGAAATGCAGCTAACTTGAACTGATCTTCTGTAATTCCTTCAGGGCATTTTTGCACCTTGCAAATCTTGATGAACTCACTCAGAAAGTTGTAAGGATCCTCGTTCTTCTTTCCATAGAACTTAGGTAAAACATTGAGAAGCCCGAGCTTAATCTCAATCGACCTTTCAATCTCAGTCATCCTAATCGGTGTTGGAGGATCTTCTTCATCGTGACTTGCAAGATCACACAATCTTGGATCAGCCATTTCACCTTCAATATCCTCGAGAAAAGTATGGACTGGTTCTTCTGTTTCTACTTCCTGAACACCTTCTGTTTGGGCAAACAGATAGCTTAAATCAAATTCAGTCTCTGTACAACTATCAGTTTCTGAAACTCGCTCCACCTGGTTAGATAGAATAGTTTGAGATTCAGACAATCTTAGCGACTTAAGCTGTTTCCATAGCCGTTTCACAGTCTTCTCGATTTCAGAATCAAATACAAGAATTGGCCTGGAAGATATGCTCATAAACAACACAAAACAAAAACAAAAAATCAGTAGGAAAAATAAGAAACAATTAACAACCATTCCCCGACAACGGCGCCATTTTGGTGAACGTCGTTTTCACCAAATAATTCCTGCAACCTGCTAAGAACTACAATTAGTAAAGCGATAAGCAGGGTCGAACCACAGAGAACGGAGTAATCAACTTAATTTTCCTAAAGATCGATTTCGGTGTAGCCACCACGCCTTAAAGTGTGAGTTTGAAATTATCAACTACGAAAGCACAAGATTAAATAAAGCTCAAAGAGATATAAATCAATATAAAAACAACTCGGCATAGAATAACTTCTCACTAGTCTAACAGCTCCGATCATCGACGCAAAGATAAATCAACTCATATGGATCAATCGGTTATAGGATACCGTGAATGCAACGGACGTACCCCAATTCCTACGTACTTCTTCGATAGCTAGCAAGAGACGCTGAACTAGCTATTTCTCTTATCGAAACACAACCTAGTTGGTAACGCCAGTTCTAGATTTAGTGTTTCGATAGCATTAAACAAGAAGGAACCCGAAATCAGACAAATTACCCAAGAACGCAAGTAGCAACTCGTCTGCCAAATTATTCCTACTACTCATACGATAGCTTTGCCACTAATTAGCCCTATTCCAACAATTACGGATTGGGGGAACTAATTGACTGTATCCCGATTAAATCTAAGTTGATCAGGCTTAAACAAATCGGAAATAAACACTACGAACAAGGAATAACTCGGAACCCACATAAATCAATTATAAAACGATTCGGTCTCACAGAGCTTTAGCATAGCGATTCGTTATTCCTGCCGAATAAAAATCTAGCTACTCATATTAACAAAATAGAACAAGAAGAAACAAAGGAATCAACAATACGACTAACAAATACAAAAGGAATTACTAAGAGAAATTTACTATTAAAAACACAAGCTTACTGGAATTCAACGTAAAAACAACAAAAGCAATTCAATTCACAATGCAAAGTATCCAACTAACAACAGTACGACTGCTCTCCCCTTCTCCCCCCAACGTTGTTTTAACGCAGCAGAAGCAAAAGAAGAAGAAAACTTCCGTCCCCAAAAACTGACTAACTCCCCTGTGCGGTTTTTTAAGTTTTAAAAATTGTTTTACCGCCCAGGAGAATAAAAACTAAATACAAATAATAATAATACTAATAATATTAATCCTAATATAAATAATGCCATGCCTGATTCTCGACTCCTCGATTCTTCTCGTATTTGCAAAATTATCCCCAAGTAATCCATGACTTCTCTCCAAGCTCATCCTTCTTCGACACTTCCACATTCCTACACAAAAAGCACACATAAATTGCAAAACATACCTAATAAAACTATACAAATAACCACATAAATATAATATAAACAAGACACATCAGCGTCGTTCAATTTGTCGGCCCAATCCTTCCTTGATGGCTTCACCGTCTTCTCGAGGATCCCTTTGATTTGTCGATTGCTCGTCTCCGCTTGTCCCGAAGTTTGTGGATGGTAAGGAGTCGCCACCTTGTGAGTAATGGCGTTCTTCTTCATGAGCTTGGCGAACAATTTGTTGCAAAAATGTTTTCCCCCATCACTAATGATCACACGAGGGAAACCAAACCTACACAAAATATTTTCCTGCACAAACTTCAAGACAACTTGAGAGTCACATGTCTTCGTGGGTATGGCTTCTACCCACTTAGACACGTAATCGACGGCAAACAAAATATACTCAAATCCATGAGACTTGGGAAAAGGGCCCATAAAATCAATTCCCCACACATCAAATACCTCGACCACCAAGATAGGATTCAAGGGCATCTCATTGCGTCGACTAATCGAGCCAACACGTTGACAACGATCACAATAAAGGTAGAAGGCTTGGGCATCCTTAAAAAGAGTGGGCCAATATAGCCCACTTTGAAGTACCTTATGTGCAGTCTTTTGCCCACCAAAATGGCCTCCACTCGGTTCCTCGTGACAATGTCGCAACACTTCGGTTTGCTCGTGGTCGGGAACGCACCTTCGAATCACCTCGTCCTTCCCAAGCTTGAATAAGTGAGGATCCTCCCAATAGTATTGCCTACACAAACGAAGAAACCTTTTCTCTTCTTGAGCGTTAAGGACGGGTTTAGTGTCCTTATCGGCCAAGTAATTAGCAATATCGGCAAACCAAGGAGTAGCATTCACTTCATTAACATTCTCAAAAGGGAAGGAATCACAAATATCATCAAGAGAAAAATAAGGGGGAGGTGAATCGAGGCGAGAGAGATGGTCGGCCACAAGATTATCACTACCTTTCCTATCACGAATCTCAATATCAAATTCTTGCAATAATAAGACCCATCTAATCAACCTAGGTTTTGCTTGGGCTTTAGTCAAAAGATGTTTAAGAGCACCATGATCACTATAAATAATCACCTTAGACCCTATGATGTAAGATCTAAATTTGTCTAAGGCAAAAACAACGGCAAGCATCTCTTGTTCGGTGGTGGTGTAATTCACTTGAGCTGGATTAAGAGTTAAACTAGCATAGTAAATCACACGAAGCATCTTATCGACTCTTTGACCCAAAACAGCCCCTACGGCATTATTAGACGCATCACACATAATTTCAAAAGGCAATGACCAATCGGGACCAACTACAACGGGAGCAGAGATGAGTTTTTCTTTTAAAGTGAGAAAAGCATGCATGCAAGAATCATCAAAGTGGAAAGGCACATCTTGAGCAAGTAAACGACAAAGAGGTTGGCTAATTTTAGAAAAATCCTTAATAAATCGTCTATAAAAGCCCGCATGACCAAGGAAACTCCTAATACCTTTGACATCACTAGGTGGTGGCAATTTTTCAATTACCTCCACTTTCGCTTTGTCGACCTCTATACCCTTACTCGAGACTATATGGCCTAAAACAATTCCACTTCTAACCATAAAATGACTCTTTTCCCAACTCAAAGTAAGACCACTCTCAATGCATCTCTTAAGGACTCTCTCTATTTTCATCAAGCAATCATGAAAAGACGACCCAAAAATAGAAAAATCATCCATGAAAATCTCAACAAAGTCACCGATAAATTCCGAAAAAATAGACATCATGCATCTTTGGAACGTACCCGGTGCGTTGCAGAGACCAAATGGCATCCTCCTATAAGCGTAGGTCCCAAAAGGGCTTGTGAAGGCCGTCTTTGCTTGATCCTCCGGAGCTATCGCGATTTGATAGTAACCTGACAAACCATCTAGAAAACAATAAAATTCTTGCCCGACTAACTTATCAAGCATTTGATCAATGAAAGGGAGAGGAAAGTGGTCCTTTTTGGTGGAAGCGTTGAGCTTCCTATAATCGATGCACATCCTCCAACCGGTAACCGGGCGCGAGGCGACCAACTCATCCTTCTCGTTCTTTGACACCGTGATTCCTCCCTTCTTTGGAACGACGTGCACCGGGCTAACCCACTCACTATCGGCGATGGCATAGATAATACCCTCCGCCAATAGCTTGTAGATTTCCTTGCGCACGACCTCCATGAGCATTGGGTTGAGCCTCCTTTGTCCATCTCGTTTGGGGCGGGCGCCTTCTTCGAGATTGATGCGATGCATGCACGTGGCCGGGCTAATACCTCGAATATCCGCCAAGCTCCATCCAAAAGCGAGCTTGTTCTCCTTGAGTATGCCCACCAAAGCTCCTTCCTCTGCAAAAGACAAAGAAGAAGAGATGATTACGGGTTTTTGATTTCCTCCCTCTAAAAACACATATTTCAAATGCGATGGCAGCTCTTTCAACTCCAACGGCTCCGGAATCTTCGAGCCGGGCTCGGGGTCTTGAGGGGGAAACGGGAGTTTGATCCCGATGTCTCTCTCCATTCGCTCCCATTCCATTTGATCTCAGGATCCCCAACATACTTCCTCGGTCTCAAAATCCTGCACAAAAGAACACTCGGCCAAGGCATCAACCTTATCGATGAAAGAACAATTATCAATTAAATTGACCGATGACATAGGCCGACTCTTATGCACAGAAAATGAGACATCCTCTCCTAAAATGGACATCTTAATCACACCACTCTTCACATCAATCAAAGTATTAGTAGTAGCCATGAAAGGACGACCTAGCAAAAGTGTGTGCTCAATACCATTTTCTTGTACCTCACCTATCTCTTAAACCACGAAATCAACGGGAACAATCAAACCCCCTACGCGAACAAGAATATCCTCAATAATACCTCTAGGGTACCTAATAGACCTATCCGCCAATTGAAGGCTCATGCGAGTGGGTTTAAGTTCTCCTAACTCTAATTGCTTGAAGATAGAATAAGGCATAAGATTAATACCGGCACCTAAATCTAGCATACCACATGCTTCCTTACCATTACCTAAGGAGATAGTGATAACGAAAGAACCTGGATCTCGTTGCTTAGGTGGAAGAGGGTGTTGCATAATTGATGTCGCCACCTCCGATACCGCAATCGTCTCCATCTCATCGAACGGCTTCTTCCTCGATGTCAACTCCTTCACGAACCTCACGCTCGGTGGCACATTGCGAATAACATCAAGGAGAGGCAAGTTCACGTCCACCTTTGAAAGAAGCTTGTAAAGATCGGCGAATTGTTGATCGCGCTTCTTGTTCTTCACACGACTTGGATAAGGAATGGGAGGAACATAAGGATTGGACGTCTTGTGGAGAGGTTGAGACTCTTTCTCAGCTTCCTCGGACTCCGTACGTGCGTTCTGAGCGTTGGACGGTCGTCCAGTGTCGGCTGGACGCTCGTCGAAGGAAGGGCTCGCATTCTGCTCCTGTTCAGCGTTGGACGGTCGTCCAACGTACGTTGGACGCCCGTCCAGCGCAGGCTTCGCTGAAAAGTTTTCTGGCGCTCGTCCAGGGGCAGGCGTGACGGTGGGCGGCCGTCCAACGTTGGACGGTCGTCCAGAAACGCTGGACGGTCGTCCAGAGTGTTGTGCTGCCAGATTTGGGCTCGATCCCCAACGCGAATTTGGACCCCACCTTTGGCTAGAATGGCTTTGAGGCGGCATCACAACTCCATTATCCACGTGCCTCCCGCTCCGTAGCACCGAAACGGCTTGGGCTTGATGTGGTGGAAAAGGAGGAACATATGGGGGGTATTGCACCTCGTTAGCTTGTTGGGGTTGAATCCCTTGACTCGGAATTTGCCCCGGTTGTTGCATCAAGTGCATGGATCCAGAAATTTGACCAATGGCCGTCTCGAGCCGCTTCATGTTTGCATCAAGTGCATGGAGTCGATCCTCATCGACGGGAGGCTTTTGTGGAGGTCCTTGAGGACGAGAATTTGGGTATGGAGGTGGTGGAGTAGGAATAGGTTGAGGGGGGTAATATGGAGGTGGTGGATAATATGGATTGGGAGGATATTGTGGAGGTGGGTAATATGGTGGAGGTTGAGAGTAGTAGGGATTTGGTGGAGGATAAGGGCTATTATATGGTGGAGGGCGTCTATTAGGATAGGTGAGAGGATTACCTTGCCCTTGTGTCGGCCTTGGATTTTGATAGCGACCATTGTATCCTCCTTGATATCCTTGAGGTGGAAGCACTTGAGGCGGGTATCCTTGGGCGGCATACACCTCGGCTCCTCCTTCGTATGGAAACTCTCCCATGTTGTGGCACACCTCCTTGATGTGTCCAAGCTCTCCAAAAATCTCGCATTGGTCCGGCTTCCTCTCTTCCTCCTTCGGGGCCGGTGCACTTTGCTTAATCTTCAAATTCTCGAGATCCCTATACATGTCGGCAATTTGCTTCTTCAAGTCGGGGCTCAACGAAATTGCACTCGCCTCCACTTTCCTCGGTCTAGCTGATTTTTGTTGAGAACTCGCAGCGAGGGTCTCGAAAATATCCTTCAACTCTTCAGCTGTCTTGACCGCTATGTTGCCTCCGGCCGAACTATCCACCATGAATTGACAAGTCTGGTTGAGGGCGTCGTAGAAATATTGCCAAAGCAACTCCGGTGCCATTTGATGATGAGGGCACTGTTGAAGTAGCTCTTGGGACCTCTCCCATGCTTCGTGAAATGGCTCATCGTTGTCTTGGGAGAAATTCATAATCTTTGACCGCACCTCTTGAGTCTTGCGGTTGGGATAGTACTTGAGCATGAACTTCTCGCACACCGCATTCCATGTGGCGAGAGAGTTGGCCGGGAGCGCCAAATACCACGACTTTGCTCGATCCTTCAAGGTGTACGGGAAGCACTTCATCTTCAGATTGTCCTCCGTGAGTCCCGAAAGTGGGAAAGTCTGAACCACCGTGCAAAACTCTCGGATGAACGTCAAGGCATCTTCGTTGGGCAGCGCGTGGTAGGATGGGAGCAACGCCATGTGGTGAGGTTTAAGCTCATGATTCCTGACCGCTTCCGTCAGGACAATCGCCGAAGTGGTGGCTGTGAATGTGGGGCGAGCAAAATCGCCCATGACTCTAGCTGCCATGGCTTCGGGCTCTGCAAACAACAAGACTAAACCAAAGTCTTGAGAATCGATCTCCTCCTTCTCCTTCGCGGCTAAAATTGCTTTCCTTTGATGGATGTTGTCGACGTAGGGCGCTAAATTCCTTTGAAGACTTCGGCGACCATGCATAAACAACACTCAACAAAAAGGGATAAACGCACCGAGTGGGAGAAACAAGAAAATCGATAAAAACACAAATAAAAATAAAGCAATTAAAAATACTACACAATAAATCGCCTAAAGTTTTCCCCGGCAACGGCGCCAAAATTTGTTTCACTAAAAAGTGTTCGCAATAGACGAAATCTATCGTAGCACTAGCAAGTAAAACCTAAGTATCGAATCTCAAGGAAAACTTAACAGGGCAATCAATTATGTAGTAAAAATCTAATCTAGCCTAAATCTAGGAAAGCAAGTAAAGAAGATTTTTAGGGGTTTTTGTTTTAAATCCTAGGCAAATAAAATAAATCAAAGCAATGAATAAAAGCAAGTAAATCAACTAATCTAGAAAGCAAGAAATAAATCTAAGTATTGAACTAAAATAAAACAATTAATCTACCTAGGCAAGAATCGAAAAGAAAGCGAATAAGAAAGCAACAAAGAAAACGAAAGCAAAGAAAGAAGCATAAATAAATCAAGACAATGATGAATTAAAATCTGGAAATTAAAGGCAAATAAATCTAACTTAAAAAGCTTTGAAAAACGAAAGAATTGAAATCGAAGAAAAACGAATCTAAACTTTAAACTAGAAATCGAAAGAACGAAATTAAACTAAGGAATTTAAACGAAACAATTAAGAAAACGAATCTAAAACGAAAGCAAGCAATTAAAACAAGTAAACGAAAGCAATAAAAGAACTTACGAAAATTGAGACGAAGAACGAAGAACTTGAAGTAAATTAAACGTCTTGAATTAAATTGCAACGAACAACGAATCCGGATCCGAACAATAGAAAGCTAATAAAAGTGTTTGAGTGCTGGAAACTAAAGCTAAAATATGATAAAAGATGTCTCTAATTCGTGTACAAGGATGATATATATATACTAGGTAAAAACCTAGATAAATAAGGAAAGGATAGCTGGCCGGAGCGTTGGACGGTCGTCCAACGTACGTTGGACGCTCGTCCAACGTCGCACTCGCACTCAACTTCAATTCTTCCCTGGACGCTCGTCCAGCGCTCGTCCAGCGTACTCTGGACGGCCGTCCACTGCCTTGGACGGTCGTCCAGCGTCGTGCTCGCTCCATGCTCGTTTTTTCCTCAACTTTCCTCCATTTTCGACCCGTTTCCTTCCGTTTCTTCCACCTAATGATCCTACACGAACCAAACTCCAAACAACCGAATCATAGCAAAAGACAAACAAAATGACACAAAAACATAACGAAAACGGACTCGAAAACACTACGAAAATCCTAACATTTACACACCAATCAAGCACCTAAACAGCTAAACTGATTCAACAATCAACAATTCAACATCCAAAAATCAAATGAAAGCAATTAAGCTCTAACTGGAAATAGAAATTAGAAAGGAAGAGATCAAGAGAAGTAACACTATTTCTATTTGATTTTTGTCTTGATAAAAAAAACAGAAAAAAAAACCAAAAAAACAATGTCAACACAACAATTATGTCAAAGAACTGAAGAAGAAGTGCAGACTGCAGAACCAAAAACGAAGGAGAATGGCACAAAATTTTTCGTTATTCGACGGGAACAAAAATTATGTCAAAGACGAAGGAGAAGGGTATACCTAGATGGTTAGGATGAGAAGAACGAGTAAAATCGGAGTTGATTTGGAGACACTTTTTGTGCTGAGCAGTCCCAAGAGAAGAAGTTATGAGATTATCAAGCCTATAATTACACGACGATGAACATCTGGCCAAAATGAAGTTGCACTCTCGTACTTTTGATCGTATACATTGATGATCTGAATGGGAAGAAACCAAATACATAATCGGATTTCGGTAGATTACAACTTTCTAGATTAAATTCAGAGAGAGTGAAAGGTTATTCGTTCCTGGTGGCGAAAGACCAAGTAGGCGAATGCGAAGAAGAGTACCCACTTGCAATTGCAAATGTCTAAGGCCGTCGCCCGTCGGCGCCTTGGGGTGAGACTTGAGAGGACTCTGAGGAGAGCAGCCTGAGCTGAGACTTGAGAGGCTGATAGGGCGGGAGTCGCGGGACCGTGGGCGGTGGGCGTGTGAGATCGGGGCCGTCGGCGCGTCGCCGTCGGGCCATCGGCGCCGCTGCGTACGCGTCGTTCTTCTTCGCGGAATCGCTGTGGGCTGTGTTTTCAATTTGGGCGAATTTTCAATTTGGGGGGCGAATTTTCAATTTGGGGGTTTCTAATTTTCAATATTTTCTTTTGCACAAATGACAAATCAATAAATCATTTAATATTTAAAATACATATTATATAAAAATTATATTAATTAATAAATTGCGGTTATGCGGTTATTTACCCGAACGGTTATCAGGTAACCGATAACCGTTTAGAATTAAATACCCGTACCGTTTACCGAACCGCTAACCGCAAGCGGTTAGCGGTTCGGTACGGTTATAACCGAAATTCTCGGTACCGATTCCCAGCCCTATCTGTAAGGTGGTAAACTATCTGGTTCAGCAAACACATCAGCATATGAATCCAATAGTGGCTGCAAATCCAAAGGTAATCTCTCAGCTGTATTTCCTTCAGATTTAATGATAAATATCTCTTCCACTTCTGTCAATTCTATATGCATGAGACTAGATAAGACTGGACCTGTGATAAACTTACATTGAACTGAGGTAGTTAATGCCTTCAGCACCACTCTGTGCCCATTAAGTGTCACGGTAACACTCATGTCTTCATAATTCAGCTCTATAGGTGTACCCATTCTCAGCCAATCACCTCCAAGAATCATATCACAGCCCTCATTCTTCAATAGCCAAGGTGAGTATTGAAACTCATGTCCTTGAACACTCCACTTAAAATCAGTTGCTCTTTCTGAACTTACCAACTTCTGACCATTGGCAACTCTAACTAGGATTGGTTTATCCTTATGAGTAGGACAACCCAACTTCCTAGCTGTGTCCTCCTGTAAGAAGCTCAGTGTGCTACCAGAGTCTATTAGGATCGGATGTTCAACTTGTGAGCTCCAACTTCACCAACAAACCTCATGGTTGTCAATCCACAGGCTCCTATCATTGAGTGCACTGATATTTGAACCTCAGCTATAGTTTCTAACATATTACCCTCCACCACTAATAGCTCTGGGTTTGGTTCCTCTTGAATATGCTGCAACTCCTCTTCTTCAGTCATAATCAAGTAATTGATTCTGTTTTTACACCTGTGACCAAACATGTAAGGCTCATCACAGTTGTAACAAAGCCCTTTGTCTCTTCTTGCAGCCATCTCTGCTGCAGTCAACAGCTTGGTAGGTGGCTTCAGATTGTTGTTGTTACCAGTCTTAACGGGTAAGTTCTGTGGCCCTGTTTCTGTCCTCTTAGGCTGGAAATTTGTTGGTGTGAATGGCTTGACCTGCGGTTTCAATCTTCTAGCCAAAGCATCCAGGGTAGAAATCTGCTTCTTTCCCAGTTCAATAGTTTGTTCCAAGGTTTGAGGTTGGAAGTGGAACATGGTGATAAATGACCTCAACTTCTCACTTAAACCACTGAGAAAACTCCCCATGAAGTATTCCTCAGAATATCTGCTGTGGTCATTCATCATTAAGCATGACTTGAGTTCATTAAAATGTTCCACATAGTCATCATATGAACCAGTCTGTTTTAGTTTGTTGAACTCCACCACAATATTAGAAACCCTTAGGTCCTCAAATCTAGTAGAAACAACCTCTAAAAACTGTTCCCAAGATATATCAATTTCCCCCATATTCAGATTTTGAAACCAGTTTAGTGCCTTTCCCTCAAAGTGCATAGTTGCTAAATGCACCTTCTGAGTATCAGGGTACCCCGGGCATGAGTTTGTAATAACTATTGCACTTTAAAATCCAAGCACGAGGGTTAGAACCATCAAATTTTGGGAAATCAATCCTAGGTAAAGGGCTATGAGCATAGTTACCCCCAGATCCATTCTTCCCATAGCTACCCAGCACTGATCTCTCAACAAACCCACCCTCCTTACTATTATTCAACAATTGTAACTGCATATCAGCTAGGGTATTGGTAAGATGCTCAAATTTCTTATCCATACCTTCGAATTGTTCATTGATCTTGAGTTCCGATGCATTCCTCTTCATAGATTCTGCTGTCATCGACTTATCCAGCTTCTTTTGCCATTCCTGCAGATCCTTCTGAGCTTCCTGCAGATCCTTGAAACGAGTCACAGTCTCGGAAGCCATGATGAAGAACCTGGCTCTGAGATACCAATTGTAGTGTAAACACTACCTATATCTGGAATTTGTATGTAATTATGGTGTAATAGTATGATAGAATGAATGAGAACGAGAGGAGGGAGGAAGATAGCAGAAGAAATACTAATTCTCATTAACCACCAAATTGGAAATTACACATATTTATACTGCCACTGTTACTTGAAGGAAAAGATATTCAAAAGTGCTAAAAAAAACACAAACACGACTAGAGGAAATATAAAGATACCCAGCCCATCACTTGAGGCCCAAAACTCTCTCGAAGGCCCATTCTAGCCACTTAACCCAATCTCCATCATCTTTGACTCACTCTTCTTCACCAAACCAGTCGACAATTCAATCCCCAAATTCCTCTTCTCTCCACCACCGAAAGTCACCAATTTTTCCTGCTCCTTCTTACATATAGTTTCGTTTACTCTCATCTCGATTTTGATAATTCACATAAAACGTCTTGGAATACTCCGATTAACTTCTTGAATCGTCTCCCAAATGGGATAGAAGGTAATTTTGTCCCCATCATCGCCTGAAAGCCCATAATATAAAGCTTATAGAATAAGAAACACGATTAAATACTTTTTTGTATGTATAAAAAAGAACAAATTCCACTTCATATCTAGCTCAAGTACACGTAGTTTACTTGCAATACATGAACTCTTTTTATTTAGGGTAATTGAAAGCTACTAACAAACTATTAAAATCCAAATCTTGTTTGAACTATAAACAAAAATAAACAAACAAAATGATCAAACTACAAACAAATCTCTTGCCTAGTTCAAATCAACAAATCTAATGTTTCTTCTCTTGATTTAATTATTGATTTTTCCACCTAATATGCTTGCATTTATATTCAACCTAATATATTTAATCTCTCCTAACTGCCCTCGATGGGTTTAATTATAACCAACTATTTGGATTCAAATGAATATTTTAATTCAAAGTGTCTTAGTCAATTAGATTAGTGTGTTGAAGCATATTCCTCATATTTAATTTTAGTGTGATTGTTCTCTACTACTTTATTCAATTATTTTAAGACCATAAATGTAGGCTATTGACCTAAAAAGTTTTGATCTTCCGTTTAACATTATTTTAAAGACCGGACCATCAAGAACTTTTACGAACCAACCCATGTATACAATAAGATCCTAATTTAAGTAATATGAAATTTAAGGTCGCGTCATGGAGTACGCGAACTCGAGACCTTTAGTCCCGAAATATAATTCCATGTCTCTTGGTCAACACATGCACATCCCGATAAGATCCTAATTTGATTTATAAGTTTGTTGAACTGCTGATTGAATGAAAAGAATTTGTGAAAGTGGGTCGAATATTTTTTTATATGAGCAAAAAAATTTACTTGAGTTATAGTAGTAGGGTACTTAGTTGTTGCCATTTAGCGAGTGAAATATTCACGTTTTGTGGAAATAAAAAGTGAAAAATTAAACTGATTAAACGATATTATTATAGTAGTCGTGTTAATAAATTAAATAATTATCACACTCCAAAAGACTTGGGCCACAGTCTCCCTATGTATTTTCCGATAAACTTCCTCTTACCCCCCAAAATCCGCGTTTTGTTTCGTAATCCCTCTCTCACACACAGACAAACAACTACACGAAGATTATTGTAAAAGAGTGCGTTTGATTTGTTTGATTTGTATGATAGGATTAAAGTTATTTTACGTTTGTTCAAAAAAAACATATCATGTTATAAGGGATGAAATGCGGTATAAAGCTAAGCTTTGTATTAAGTAAAGGTTAAACACGTCGCAATGTAAATTTGTGTAACTAGTTTAATTTTATGATTATTGATTCGAATGATTAAATGATGAAAACAATAATTAGATGACAAAAAGGGGAAATTAAGTAGGCAATTGAATGAGATAAATATTCATCAATTATTAACATCAACCGCGTTCTTGCTTCGTACTCTCCGATCCCTTTCAACATCCACGCGTTTAGGTATCAATTTCTTGTCTTTTTTAATACTTCATTCTATTTTCAAAACTTTATTTGTTTTTTTAGCCAAGAAAATCTATCACTTCAAGGAAATAAATACATAAACAACTATCTTGAATTTTTAGGAGTACTAGATTTGTACTACTACTAAGTTTGAAATTAAATTAATCTATTCATCTCTTTCAAATCATCGGTTGTATTATTTAAATTGTCCTAATCAAGGTGTTTGATTTTCATTTTTTTTGAAAAAAAAGTTAATTTTAAAAAAATGTTGATTGTAGCATTTTCCGCACTATACATTTCCCCCCTAGTTACTGTGCCAAAAAAATGCAACATGCACGAAAAACCTTCTATCCAATTATTGTAACCCAATCAACGGGACGGAGGGGAATACGCATATTACTACGCTACACCATTTTACGGTAGAACATGACCTTGAACATTGACTCCCCATTCAATGTACATACATTTTTGGACCATCAAGCTTCATCGCAGTCACTAGTTTTAATATTATAGATTACTTTAAAATAGTACTCCTTCAGACCTATTCAAAATAACTCGTTTCAATTGTTTTTTCTTTACGTGTATTCATAAAAGGCCCAGTTGAGCGAGAGTGAGAGAATATTACTGATTCATCTCGATGTTCCTTGTCTTTTTTTTAATCGACCGGTTTATAAAAATTCGTTTATATTCCTTTTGTCATCTACATTAACAATCATGCACGCGATTTAGTATAATTTCTAATGGGATTCATTGAATTAAAGCTAACAATTTACTTGTAACATTTGTGTGACTGAAGATATAGGGTTTCAATTTCAACCTTTCTACTAATAAAAATGGGTTGATTATGATGTTTTAGGTCCAAGTTAATTGGTTCCTCTTACGTAATTTTAAAAAAAAAAAAAAAAAAAACTTTTGATTGATTTTCTTATTAACAATTTGTGACTTACTTTGAATTCGTGCCCTCTTTTCATATCGATCGATTTTATGTTTATATTCTTTTTTTTTCTCCTTTGAATAGGGAACAAATGAAAGCTAATTATCTAAAAAAATATAATACTACTCCATATACATGACTATTTGAAAACAACAATTTAAATCCCATTTTCCATGCAATATTATACATTTGTATATAACATCCAACAAATGTCACTAATCTACATCACCCCTTAAGAATTTCATGTTGATATGGAAGTCGAATCTGTCAAGACATATGTTGCTGCATGGATTGCATGGAGTATTTTATATGGCATGTTTTTATGTATGCGGAGGAATTCTCGGTGGTGTGGATTTCCTTGTGATCCAAGGATTCGCTCCTTATATTTTATTCCCGCATTAATTAGAAGATTTGCATGAAGATTATATTTACCCTATTAAGGATATCTTTTAAAGACATGCCTTAATTATCTCTTAGGGTTATTCTTGAAGTATATAAGCTCGAGGATCTTATTGAAGCCGCTGCGCGTCTGGAGATATTATTGAGAGCTTGTCTTCTTCGTGTATTGGAGAGTTAAGTTTTTCTTTTCATTCATCAATACTTGGGGTAGTTAGTTTATTGGTGAGTGATTGTAATACTTTGAACGTTTCCACGTTCAAGGTCGGGGTTCATCTTTTCAATTTTGTGAAAAGTGTTTTGGGTAGACTAGAGAGAGTTTACCGAGGATTCATTGGTGAGGAGTAGAGTCGGGTGAGGAGAGAACGTTCGGTGTTGCTGACGTTCACGAGTCTTGTATCCCTTATACTCATCATAGTGAATTGTTTCTAGGAATAGCTTCCCCCAGACGTAGGTGTGTTTATCACCGAACTGGGTTACCAACTTGTGTTCTCAACTGTGTTACTTTCTGTGTTACGTGTTGAGTTACATTTGCCTACCAAAGTAGGGATTATACAATTTCAATTGGCACCAGAGCAGGTCATCAAGGTGCGGTGTTAGATCCTGGGATATCTGTATAATCCGTTGGTACATTGGTGGTGCTTGCGATGAGTACTATCAAGGAGGGTGGTTCTACAGTCAGACCACCGTTTTTTGATGGCATAAGTTATGGGTATTGGAAGATCAGAATGACTTCGTTTATTAGATCCATTGATGAGGCTGCATGGACTGCAGTGGAAAATGGTTGGAGTACTCCAAAAGATGAAGATGGCTCAGAGAAATCTAGAACAAAATGGTCGGAAGAGGAGTTAAAGCTGTCCGGCATGAATCAGAAAGCTATCAACGCTATTCACGCAGGTGTGAGTGTTGAAGTCTTCGCCATTATCTCCACGTGCAAATCAGCCAAGGAAGCATGGGATATCTTGGAGATCACCTATGAGGGCAACAAACGGGTGAAAAATCAGAGGCTTCAACAACTTACTTCACAATTTGAGTCTCTCAGAATGGACGAGAGTGAAAGCATCTCAGATTTTTATGCCAAATTGCTGGGTCTTTCAAATGAATTCTTCTCATTGGGAGAAAGCTCACAGAAGCCAAAATTGTGAGGAAAATCCTGAGATCTCTTCCTGAGAGATTTGATTACAAGGTTGCAGCCATCGAGGAAGCAAAGGATGTTGATGAGCTATCACCAAATGAACTTATTGGTTCCTTGAGGACATTCGAGATGGGCATGCGAGTGAATCCTAGTGAAAAGAAGAAGTTTGTGGCATTCAAGGCTTCATCTACGAGCCAATCTGAAGAAGAATTAACTGTCGAAGATATGGCTGAGTGCATCGCGTATATCTCAAAGAGGTTTGGGAAGAAATTTTTCAGGAGAGGAAATGGAGAAGGGAACTCCAGATTTCGTCGGACTGAGAGTCAAAGCGGTACTCAGCACAGAGGACCGAACACCTCAGAGAAGAAAGAAAATGGAGACAGGGGACCACAGTGCCATGAATGTGATGGTTTTGGCCACATCAAGAGCGAATGTGCCAATAACTTCAAGTATCAGAAAGTTAGCAAGAAGGCGTTCCAAGCCACACACAGTGATGATGAGGTCACTGACACTGAGTTTGAGGAAGGACAGGATACATCTCATACTGCACATGTTGCTACAGTAAATGGTCCAAGGCTCGTGTCTATTGTTGATGATCAAGATCCATTCAAAGTCAAAAACGTGGAGGAAGAAGAAGATGATCAGGAGGACTATGATGAGTTGATGGATGCGTGTAAGAAGGCACTGATTTTGAACCAGAGCCTTACGGAGCAGGTCAAGGATCTTGAAAGGGAAAGAAACGCTTTAAGATCCGAGGTTGAATCTCTTCAAGAGAAGCTCAAAAACTGCGAGGACGGAAGAAAGGAGACTAATGAAGAATTGAATCATATTCAGAAGTTGATAAAGATGATGAATTCCAGTACCGAGAAGCTTGATGAAATTCTCAGACTTGGAAAGAGAGCTGCAGATAAAGAGGGTCTTGGATTCAACCGAAATAACTATCAACAAGTTGGATACCAATATCAACAAAGAGCTCAAAGACAAGACTGGAAAAAGACAGAGAGAGGAGTCGAAGGATGGAGACAATCCAATGATTTTGTTGGAACTCAATCTAGTGGGAAATCGGTTAGGCGTGAGGAATGGAGGCCTAAACTAACCGAAACTCCAGTTGTTGTCGAACAGAAGCCTGGAGAACAAGGAGCTACAGAGGAGGTACCCAAACAAGAACTCCACAAGGTACCCGAGCATAATCCAGATTCTGAAGTATTCATTCCTCTCTGTCATTACTGTCGTAGACTTGGCCATATCAGACCAAGATGTCGGTTCTACCTTGGTGATAAGAGGAAAGAGATGATCAGATACCAGAATAGAAGGAATCAAGGCCAGGGCTATAGGGCTTATGTTGTTCACACCAGTAATAGCTCCAGAGTTGGAAACTCCTGGTATATTGACAGTGGATGCTCGCAGCACATGACAGGTAACATGAATCTCCTTGTTAATGTGCAAAGTTGCTCTAATGAGTCAGTTGTGTTTGGTGATGGTGGAAAAGGCAGAATTCGAGGAATTGGTACACTGAATGTACCTGGGATGCCAGTTCTGGAAGGGGTTCTCTATGTTGAAGGCTTGAAAGCAAATCTGGTCAGTATCAGCCAGCTGTGTGATGATGGAATGAGCGTGAGTTTTGGGAAAAACAGCTGCGTCGTCAACAAAGGAACAGAAAAGTTCTTGGAGGCAAACAGATCAGCTGACAATTGCTACATCTTTACTCCAAAGATCACAAGCTACAGGGTCGTTTCAAAGATTAGTGAAATCTGGCATCAGAAACTTGGACACACACACTACAGGAATATTCAGAGGCTTATTCAACTGAATGCCATTGAAGGAATTCCCAAGATCAGATTTGGAGATGTTGATTTTTGTGGTCCGTGTCAACAAGGGAAACAGACTCAGGAGGTACACAAGAGAGTACTCCGAATCACTACAGCCAAAGTCCTTGATCTCATGCACATGGACTTGATGGGACCTATGCAAGTTGAAAGTCTAGGAGGAAAGAGATACATTCTTGTTTGCGTGGATGATTTCTCCAGGTACACATGGGTTGAATTCTTAAGAGAAAAATCAGACACTTTCGAGGCGTTCAGAGTTTTGTGTCTAAGATTGGAAGTAGAGAAGGAGAGCAAACTGAAGGCCATCAGAAGTGATCTTGGGCGAGAGTTTGAGAATCAAGAGTTCATGGAGTTCTGCCAATCCAAAGGGATAAGACACGAATTCTCAGCTCCTATCACACCTACTCAGAATGGTGTGGTTGAAAGGAAAAACAGGACCCTGCAAAGCACTGCCAGAACTATGATGAAGGCTAAAGAGATTGCACTTAGACTTTGGGCTGAAGCATTTGAGACAGCTTGCTACATTTGCAATCGAGTGTACCTCAGGCCACAGACAAAGGTTACTGCTTATGAGATCTGGCGAAGAAGGAAGCCAAATGTGAAACATCTTCACATTTTTGGCTCACGATGCTTTGTGGTAAATGACAGAGTGCAAAGGAAGAAGCTTGATGACAAGGGAATAGAAGGAATCTTTGTAGGCTATTTCAGAAACAGCCGTGCTTACAGAGTGTACCTGAAAAATCAAAGCACTGTTATTGAGTCAATTAATGTTACTTCTGATGACTCAGTGGAAGGCGATGTAAATAATGAAGAAGAGGTCCTGATCACCAGTACTACAGAGAGCTCTCATATTTCTAGCGAGGAGAAAGATGTCAAAGTTGAGGAGATGACTCTGGAGGGTACTCAAGATGGTACTCCAACTGGTACTTTGGACATTGCCAAAACAAGAGTCCATAAAAATCACTCTGCTTCAGATGTGATTGGACATATCAATGATGGGATGCAGGCCAGGAAGAGAGAGATAGACTTCAAGAAGTTGGTTTCCCACATTGCTACGGTGTGCTTTGTCTCAAAAATTGAGCCAAAGAACGTCAATGATGCTTTCCAGGATGAAAACTGGATAGCTGCCATGCAGGAAGAACTCTTGGAATTTCAGCGCTGCAATGTATGGTATCTCACTTCTCTTCCCAAAGGTGCTAATGTGATTGGAACGAAGTGGATATTCAAGAATAAGACAGATGAGCAAGGGAACATCACTCGTAACAAGGCCAGATTGGTTGCTCAAGGGTACTCACAGGAGGAAGGGATTGATTACGGAGAGACTTTTGCTCCGATTACCAGATTGGAATCTGTGAGATTTTTGATGGGTATGGCTAGCAGCTTAGATTTCAAGCTATACCAGATGGACGTCAAAAGTGCTTTTCTGAATGGAAATCTAGAAGAGGAGGTATATGTTAAGCAACCGAAGGGCTTTGAAGATCCCGAGCATCCAGAGTATGTTTACAGGCTGAACAAGGCTCTATAAGGATTGAAGCAAGCCCCCAGAGCGTGGTACACACGCTGGCAGAGTTTCTTCTGAAGAAGGGATATGTTCGAGGAAGTGCTGACAAGACCTTGTTTGTTAAGCAACATGGAGGTCACATATTTATTGTCCAGGTATATGTTGATGATCTGGTCTTCGGTTCTAAGTCAGAGGCTCTTGTGAATGAATTTGTGAAATTGATGACCTCTGAATTCAAGATGAGTATGTTCGGAGAATTGAAGTTCTTTTTGGGGCTTCAAGTCAAGCAGTGCGAAGATGGCATCTTCGTAAGTCAGGAGAAGTATGCTGAAAATTTGGTAAAAAAGTTTGGCATGGAGAGTTCTAAGTCAAAAAGGACACCAATGTGTACATCAGTCAAACTAACCCAAGAAGGAGAAGGCAAACCTGTGGAACAAACAGTGTACAGAAGTATGATTGGTAGCCTATTGTACCTAACAGCCAGTCGACCAGATATTGCCTACAGTGTTGGGGTCTGCTCGCGATTCCAATCAAACCCGAAGGAGAGTCATCACAAGGCTGTAAAAAACATTATAAAGTATGTCAAAGGAACGTGCAAGATTGGTCTATGGTTTGGGAAAGGAAGTTCTCTGATGCTTTCCGGATACAGTGATGCTGATTGGGCTGGAAATCCTAATGATCGTAAGAGTACCACTGGAGGATGTTTTTTCTTGGGAGATAATCTTATCTCGTGGCATAACAAGAAGCAGAATTGTGTTTCTCTATCCTCTACGGAAGCAGAATATATAGCAGCTGGAAGTGCATGCACTCAGTTAATCTGGATGACCAAGATACTGTATGATTATGAGATCGATGAGAAAAAGTATGCCTTGTTCTGTGACAATATTGGGGCTATTAATCTCTCCAAAAATCCAGTCAGTCATTCGAAGGCCAAACACATTGAGATCAGACACCATTTTATTAGAGATCTTGTTGAAAACAAGACTTTGTCTCTTCAGCATGTCTCTACTCGTGTTCAAGTGGCGGATATTTTCACCAAACCTTTAGATGGAGAAAGGTTTGAGGCTCTTCGAAAGTCACTCGGGATGTGTATAATCTGAGCTGCTCAGATTATGTTTATTTGATTTCTTCTATTGATTGATTTCATGGTGTGATGGGTTGTGTTATGTTTGGTGTTATTCTTTGGGTTCTTATCTGACGTGGGATTTCTGTCAGTTGAAATAAGGGGCTATTTTTCTGCGCGCCCTTTTGCTGTTACTGTTGCTCTTTGGAATTCGAACCGGCGCTTGCTTATAGCAGAGTTTATCTTCTCTGCCTCTCAATTGTGCTAGGGTTCTCGCATTTATTATTTCCTCCGCCGGTCTTCTCATCTCTCTCTCCGATTTTCTCTCGTTTCTACGCCGGATTTCTGAATTTTTGTGCTGATTACCATGGTATCCTTCAAGCTTTCTGAAGGTATTGATCTTGAGTTGTTGTTTGCGGCGGCCCAGCCCGCGCCCAGAACCCCTGTGTTGCCGTGGTACGGCGTCGGGCTAGTCGAGGAGACTGCTCCTCTATCTCCTATTCGTGATTCTGTTCCTCCTTCTCCGCCCAGGGATGCGGTCACTCAGGAACCTCTTCAGTCTCTATTTGCTGATGAGATTGTTCCTCATCCTCCTTCAACAGAAACCACCCCTAGGGTTTCTGTCTCTGCTTCTTCGGTCGAGCCCCCTCAGCGTCGCAAGAAGATTAAGCAAGTGGCGAGGAAGAACAAATCGCCTCCGAGGAAGGTCAGATCATCCCCTCCTCCGCCGCCTCCTGGTGGCGTCGCCCGACGGACACGCTCTCAAGTGCGTGCTCCTCTCAGTGCTTCTGGGTCTGCTTCAAATCGAAAGAGGAAGGCCTCTTCTCCTGCATCTGGTCAGGGGAAGACAAAATCCGTCAAGGGAAAGGGCAAGAAGCCCGTGATTGAGTTGGATTCGGAGTCTGATGCCGAGGTTCCTGCTCCTAGCGATTCTGATGAGGATGATGCTATTCTTCCCTCATCTTCGAAAGGTACAGATGTCCCTCCTCTGCCTGCTGGGTATAAGTTTATGCCTATTTTCCGTGATGCTTTCTATGCCAAGTTTTGGGATATCAACTCAGAGAAGTTGATTATTGTGGATAAGCCTGCCAGGGAGTTTGATTTGCGTAGGGCAGGGGTCTTTGATTGCATTTTTTATGCCAAATTGTTGACTACTTTGGCAGTGGAATTTTGTTGGGTGAAAGATGTGATCATGGAGTTCTACTCCAATTTAAGTTTGTCAATGTTTGATAATTCATCCCCTGATTATCATCGAGGTTTTGTTAGGGGGCAGTTCTTCAATCTGTCTCCCTCTTTGATTGATGCTTTCATATGTGGTGAAGTTGTGATAGAAAGCTTCGAGCCTATTGATGCAAATCTGATTGCTGCTACTCTGCTGGATGATGAAGATGCTAAGTGGCCAGTGAAGGCCAAAAGGCTTAGAGCCTCGTCTCTTGCTCCAAAGTACAAGGCCCTGTACTACATTGCCAACAGAAATTGGGTGCCTACGACCCACAAGACCTATGTTAATCTTTCACTGGCAACTCTGCTGTACAAGGTTGGGCAAGGACTTCCAGTGTCCTTTGGAAGATTGGTGTTTGAAGCCCTTGCAGAGCATGCTGAGAAAGTGGGTTCTGCCAATAAGGCAATTTGCTTCCCTCGTTTCTTGTATGCCTACATTCGGAAATTTGTGGAGTTTGACATTCCTGAAGGTGCTAAGGCTCCAGCTGCTCCGTATATGAGGTTCACTAAGGCTCAGACTGGTGTTGAAGTTGAGTCTCCTCCTTTCAGCAGGAAAACAGAGAAGGCATCATCTTCATCGATGCCTCATGAGGATAATATTGAGGATATTCAGCTGCCGTTTGGCCCTGCTCCTCCCCATTATGAGCCGGTTGTATCTAAGCTCATGTTCCAAGCCATCTCCTTGGAATATGAAATGACTTGTGAGCAGATTCGGATGCTGTTCAAGAAGAAGGATGAGATGGGAAAACTGCTCATCTTGGCTGGTGGCACACCACAAGGGGGAGCTGCTCCTGCTGCTGCTTCACGTGCTCCTGATGTTGATGCTGCGGTTGGTGCAGATGATGATGAGGCCGTTGATGAGGAGATTGAAGCAGAACTGCCTTAGGTTGGCATTTCATGTCTGCACTCAAGGGGGAGTAATTGCTAAGCTGTAATTGCTAAGCTGGTTTTTTTTTTTTTAATTCTTTTGCTGCTCTGATGATTCGATATGGTTGTTATTAAAATTTCTGCTGTTTGGTCGGTTGGTTGAACAATTTGGTTCTCTTGATATTGCTGATGGAGTGGATATTCAGTTTTCGGACTGTAATAGTAATTAGGCTTTTTGCTGTGATGCTTGGATTTCTGGTGAAGCATATTTGATCAGCTGGTTATCTGTGGTGTTATAAGTGGTGTTATGCAGTGCGTTTATTTTCTCTCTATGTGTGGTATTCTAGTTTGGGTGCGCTCAGCTAGTACTTCATTTTAGAGAGTGCTTGTAGCAAGGGGGAGTTTTTCTGCACTATGCACTCGAGTATGGTTATGTGGGTGCGCTCCTTGCCTACTTGTTTTTGCATTGGGTGCTTTGTATCTTGGAGGAGTTGTGTGAGTTGCTGTATGTTGGTGTGATTGCATACATAAAATGCCAAGGGGGAGATTGTTGCTGCAAGGATTGCATGGAGTATTTTATATGGCATGTTTTTATGTATGCGGAGGAATTCTCGGTGGTGTGGATTTCCTTGTGATCCAAGGATTCGCTCCTTATATTTTATTCCCGCATTAATTAGAAGATTTGCATGAAGATTATATTTACCCTATTAAGGATATCTTTTAAAGATATGCCTTAATTATCTCTTAGGGTTATTCGTGAAGTATATAAGCTCGAGGATCTTATTGAAGCCGCTGCGCGTTGGAGATATTATTGAGAGCTTGTCTTCTTCGTGTATTGGAGAGTTAAGTTTTTCTTTTCATTCATCAATACTTGGGGTAGTTAGTTTATTGGTGAGTGATTGTAATACTTTGAACGTTTCCACGTTCAAGGTCGGGGTTCATCTTTTCAATTTTGTGAAAAGTGTTTTGGGTAGACTAGAGAGAGTTTACCGAGGATTCATTGGTGAGGAGTAGAGTCGGGTGAGGAGAGAACGTTCGGTGTTGCTGACGTTCACGAGTCTTGTATCCCTTATACTCATCATAGTGAATTGTTTCTTGGAATAGCTTCCCCCAGACGTAGGTGTGTTTATCACCGAACTGGGTTACCAACTTGTGTTCTCAACTGTGTTACTTTCTGTGTTACGTGTTGAGTTACATTTGCCTACCAAAGTAGGGATTATACAATTTCAACATCAATGAAAAATTTAATTTCTTCAAACATATGAATGAGATGTTTTCCGTGTTATTTGCCAATGTGGCCACCTAGATGAACGTTCCATACTAACATAAAATAAGGGGGAAATCAACCTTATATAATTAAAAGATTATTTATCGGTTCAGAGATCATGTGTATTTAACGAAAAATGATATATTTAGGGACGGGTGTCCCAAAAACCTTTATTTGTATTGTGGGTTGATACTTTAAATAATGTATAGTACTACTACTATTCGATTATGCTGGGAATATAGATTCTGTTAATTCTGTTATAAACAGTATCACTAATTACCCAAACCTTGACTTATTTGATCACCTATTTTATTATTTTAATGAACCTTCATGGTAGTTTCCTGCGAAAATGTGAGAAATTCTCCTATTTAAGCAGCTGCAATTTTATTTAAAAAAAATCCCAGCATTCCTTCACTACTCAAATAGTTTCTTTCTTTTTCTTCGAATTTTGATTGTTGTAAGCTTTTGAATTTTGGGTTTTTGTTTCATGGCACTAAAACGGCAGCTCCGTGAGGACGGTGGCGGAGAACTCCAACTTCAGAATAAACGTCGCCATTTACGTTCCACGTTTGTTCTTTCAAATTCTTGCTTGCTTTGAAAAAAAATCCCAGAATTTTCATTATTATATTCTTGATTCCATTTTCGAACAACTTTTTCTTAATTTTTGTGTAGTATATTCAAAGGGATGAGCGGCTTTCGGAATCTCGACGAACTTGTTCCCACGTTGGAACCCATCATTCGAAAATGGGTATTATTTACTTTCTTACTCTTTCTTCTTCTTCTCCCCTCTCCCTCTCCCTCTCCCTCTTGTAGTGGTTGGTGATTTCTTGATATATTTGAAATAGTGCATATTTGAAACTTTACTTTATAGTATGCATTTATTTTACTCTTTTGTTCAACTGCAGTTTCAATTAATTAATATTCTATATGTCAAGTGCCATTTCTTGCATTAATCAAGTTGGTCAAATTTGTGTAGAAACGATGTTTCTACAATATTAGATTATCTTTCCCATGATGTTTTGATTTGTTTGAATAGGTAAAAGAGGAGGTGGGCCGTGTAGTTGGTCCCTATCTGAGGTCGGTTTCATCAAATTTATATATCTTTTGCTTTCTTCTACTCCCTCCGCCCCATCCCAGATGATACGTTTCGTTATTTTATAGTATCTCATATATATGCTTTATTAAGTATTCATGTGCAATATTGAAGAACTACTGAAACTGTTTTCGTTGCATATGTGTGTTATAGATCACTAGATACTCAATCTGAGAGCTCGAGGTCGACGAAATTCAACTTGCAGTTCGAAACCGGTGTTCATAGCATCCTGTTTACGAACAATAGGATTGTCTCCGAGGGCAAGACGACTCCGGTGAAAATTGCCTTGTATGATCCTACTACTCGAGAAATCGTGGCATCGGGTCCTTACTCTTCGATGAGAGTGGGTATTGTCGTGCTCCAAGGTGGCTTCGATAGGGATGAGTGGTCCCAGAAGGAGTTTGAGAGCAAAGTTGTGCAGAATAGAGAAGGGAAAAGGCCTCTGCTGAATGGTGAAATGGTTGTTACCTTGAAGAATGGAGAAGGCTATATAGATAATCTCTCCTTCACAGACAACTCGAGCTGGGACAGGAGTGGGATGTTTCGGTTGGGAGTGAAGATACATTCTGGTTTCGACCAGATGAGCGTGAGAGAAGGCGTAAGCAACGCGTTCAAAGTTAAAGACCACCGTGGAGAATGTAAGCCGTTAATCACATATCTTGTTATCTTGGACCTTTCTGTTCTATATGTTTATTCAGTTCATATGAATTTTCTTGATTTCTCGAGTTTTTCAAAGATTCAAATGATTTATTCAAAGGTGAATTATCAACATGAAGCAATCTGTAATAATTAGTATAATCAGATATTAGTACTGGAAGATGATGGTTGTCACTCTTCTCTCTTTCAGCATACCAGAAGCATCATCCACCTTCTTTGAACGACGAAGTGTGGAGGTTGGAGAAGATCGCTAAAGACGGAGCCTACCACAAACAGCTCTCCAAGCTCGGAATCCGTAGTGTCGGAGATTTCTTGAGGTCGCTTGCCAGAAACCAGATCTTACTCCGCACTGTAAGATACTGAGCTTAAATGATGTCTGCCTTCCCTTTTTTTCCGAAAACTTGTATACCAATGATGAAACGGGGCGTCTTTTTTCAGGAGCTTCGTAACATCTCAGACAGGAAATGGGACACAATAGTGTCACATGCTGCAAAATGCATCTTAGATGAGAAGAAATCCATGTATAGAACTGCCCAAGGCACTGTGCTTGTGTTCAATTCCATCTACAAAGTTATAGGAGTAGCATTTGATGGCCTAACTTACCAATCAGTCGATAGTCTCGACGTGCATCAGTTGGTTGGTGCTTCGTGTTTTAGTACATTGAAATTATGTGATGAAAAATAAAAGTTACAAAAGTATCTAAGCTTTAGTTCGTTTCGTGTTTTGGCAGAAAAGGGTGCAGAATCTGAAGCAGATTGCTTTCGAAAACATAAGCAGCTGGGAAATTTGTGAAGAAGATCATAACATAGTTCCTCATAATGGAAATCTACACCTAGCACAAGGTTTCTTTTTAGCATCGAGTCGACTCATTTTCTTCGTCTTTGTTTAAGAAATGGTGTAATAGTCTTTCGTGACAGGTGAGGTAGGGATGATGCAGATGAATGCTCATCAACCGGCACCACTTGATCAGAAGCGGGAAACGGAGGATGATAACAGCTCGTTCGAGTTTGGAGGGAGTTCACGGATGCAGGGATTCAACATCACATTCGACAGCAGCTTTGGGATGGCCGATTCTCCGGTTGGATACTACATGGAGGGTCGGGATTTCATAGAGGACGAAGATTTTGAGGTCGAGTTATCTGCATTTAAGAGAGGGAATGGCTTGTTTCTCTATATGTACTGGATCTTGAAAATTTGTATAAATTCCACTAATTATGGAGATCCTTTTTCCCCAGGAGCACTAGCTGAAATGGAGGCGGCGCAAGGCTCTTCGACGCGACGAAAAGAAATGCAACAACTATCTGTGCTCAATTTGATGGAATGGTGAAGGGGAAGAAGCAAGCTTTTCACTGGAGATTTTTGATTTTGTATGATTAATGTGTGTGTATAATATATAGTGTGTGGTAAGGGTAAGTATGGTGAGGAAAATTCTATGTAACACTTAATTCCTTAATTCCTTTGTTGTGTTTGTCTCTTTTACAATTTTAGTATTAGAGCAGCTCAAAAAAGGAAAAAGAAAATTAGTGTTGCTTCAGAATTTTATAAGAGGTTAGTTTTGGGGGTGTTTTTTCTGAGTCAAGATCAAGTGTTTAGAGAAATGTTAAAACCTAGTATTATTATTAAAAAAAATAAAAATCATATAAAAGGAAAATATCTATTTATTAATGAGACGGGGGAGTATTTAACTAAAAAATATTCTCTCTGTACAATCTATAATTAAGTTCACTTATGTTTAAATGAATTTTATAAAATAAGTAAATTCATTACGAACCGTACAGAGTAATTATGATAAAATGAATATTAATATAATTATTTACTAATTATATTAATATAATAATCAAATGTGAGGGGTAAGTGTAGTATACACACACCCATTTAAGAATAAACCAGCAATTCAATTAGTAGTTTACTCTTTATTTTCTTCTTCTTTTTAGTAAAATCACTATGAATACTATATATGCAAAAGTATTTCATAATTCACATAGTAATACTTTATTAATCTTATGTTTAGTTGTAATTATTTTTAATTATCGTGTTACCGTGCATTGCACACGTGAAAAAGTAGTAAATAAATAAAAAGAAAAAATGATGAAAACAAACAGAGGAAATGGAAACAACGTTTTTCCCCTGAACCTCCACATTCTTCCCCCGCTTAAATCCCTCCGCCGCCGCCGTTCTCCGACGAGGAAGGTAATCATCCCTATCCATGGCTTCCGTTCTCCGGATAATTCCGGCATCACATTAATCTTACCGCTAATTGCTTGTTTGAGCTAACAGGGATGCTGGCGCTCAGATGCGCAAGGCAATCTAGATCCCTTATCCTCCCTCCTTCCGCCACAACCACGGCGGCTATATCTTCCGCCGCCGCGGACCCCCCTCACTCTCCCCTTCCGTCGATCTCCCCTTTGTCCCTTCTATCCAGCACTAAGGAATCCACCTCCGAGCTGCGGCGATCCGACGTCGCCGCCTACTTCAGAGAATGGTTCATGTCGCGGAAAGCCCCCCTCTACGACCGTATACACGAATCCCTACGCGCCGACGCCGCCCTCTCCCGCATCGACGTCGGCGTATCGGAGGAATTAGTTGTCGGGTTTTTGAAATACAACTGCAACGATGTCCTCTCCTGCATCAAGTTCTTCGATTGGGCGGGTCGGCAGCCGGGATTCTTCCACACGAGGGCGACCTTCGCCGCCATTGTTAAGATAATTTCGAAGGCTAAGCTGAAGAACTCGGCGGTGGACTTGCTCGAGAAGTATTCGAAGCAGTCGTATAGCAGTAAGAGATTGTATCATAATGTATTGGTTATTGGTTATTCTATAGGTGGGCAATGCGAGAGTGCACTCAATGTGTTTGTTAGAATGCGACTTCTCGGGCTTGATTTGGACATGCCTGCCTACAATGTGCTGCTGAATTCCCTCGTGGATAAAGGTCTGTTTGAATTCGCGGATTGTCTGTCGAAGGAGATTAGAAGGCGGGGTTACACGGATCGTGCCACCAATTCGATTATGATAAAGAGTTACTGTAAGCGGAACGATTTTGAGAGGGCAGAAGAGTATCGTCGTAGTGTGGTGGAGGGTGATATGGGTGGTGTAGATGGCTATGCAATGTCTACCTTCATCACGGCATTGTGCAAGAGTAATCAGCTCCAAAAGGCTTCTGCTTTGATGGAGGAGTTCAAGACTATGATGCCTTGAGGATTTCCGTCGCAACGGCAAACTCGTCATCCTTTATTGTGCTCATTCCCAAGAAAGATGATGCAAGTTCGCTGTCCGACTTCCGTCCCATCTCCTTGATCGGGTGTGTGTATAAAGTGTCGGCTAAGGTTTTGGCTGTTAGATTGAGCAGGGTGATGGGCAAGCTGATCTCCGAAAAAACCAAAACGCTTTTGTGGGGAAGAGATTCATTCTTGACGGCATTGTTAAAGAAGCAAAAAGACGAAAACTTCAAAGAGTTTTCTTGAAGATTGATTTTACAAAAGCGTAAAAAATTGATAAAGCAATTTCTTACCCTTAAATGATTATAAGAATAACCGAACTAGTTTAGTAGTCCGGGTCGAACCACAAGGAATGAGAATGTCGAAAGAGTGTCAACTAGTTATCCAATGTCTATCATGCTATCTAAGCACTCAACTAGCATATTTGTGGTTTTCTTCTCAAAACAAGTAAATGAACTCAACTTAAACTAAACAATGCAAGTACACAACTCCAAAAGTAAGAAACAAGTAATAACAACCAATAAGAGAAAACAAGGTTTTAAACGATTTCCGATGTGACTTAGGCAATGGGTATAAGCAATATATGTGTCAAACCAATCTAATTCTCCTTGAGTGGCATTCTATATAATGTAGGTTATCTCACCGACTTAGTGGATTGGGGTTTTCTCGACAAGATGCTTGAACAGCTTCAATACCAAGTGGAGAATGTGGATCAAGTGAGTGTGTCTCTACAACTACTGTCAACGTTCTCGTGAATGCGAGTCCGTCCGGAATTCAAGCTGGAATGTGGATTAAGACAAGGAGATCCTTAATCACCCTTTCTCTACCTGCTTGTTGCTGAAGGCTTGAGCATCATGATCAATAAGGCTACAGCTTTTGGTTTACTCGACGCGGTTGAAATGGGCAATGATAAAGTTAAGGTATCTCATCTCCAATATGCTGATGATACCATTTTTTTTATTTTTTTTAGTAATGAGAATCTGAAAGATGTTTGGGCTATGAAGTGTATCTTATACAATTTTGAAGCTCTTTCATGGCTAAAGGTTAATTTTCATAAATGCAATATTTCTGGGGTGAATGTTGATAGAGGGAGGCTTCATGATATGGCAACAATTCTTGGGTGCGAAGTGGGTGACATTCCATTCTCTTGGGCACTAAAGTTGGGCCGAGTAGCAACAAAAGAGCCTTGGTGAACTCTTTAGTTGAAAAGATTAGAAGAAGGATAAAGAGTTAGGAGGATAGGAAATAGTCTTTTGGAGGAAGAGTTACACCGGTGAAAGTTGTTCTGTCTTCCATCCCTACTTACTTTCTCTCTTATTTTCTCCTTCCCTCTAAAACGTTGAACTCCGTTACCTCCCTTCTACGTAATTTCCTGTGGGGAATAGATTCCTCTACTACAAAAATCACTTGGATAGCTTGGGATTTAATTTGCAATTCGAAGAAGAACAACGGTCTTGGAGTCAAAAACTTGAATTTGTTTAATAAAGCTTTAGTTGGTAAATGGTTGTGGAGGTCCTTAACTAGCAAGGAAAGTCTTGTTGGATATTATTGGCATTTGATCAATAATATGGAGTGGATATTTAACTCGATTGTGAGGTTAAATGTCGTAGTATTAATCTTCTCGAGGAGTAGATTAATGTGATATAATTATATGCTCAAATCCAATATATATGTGGTGAGTGGGATATATTATATCAAAGTGTTGGTGGAGTGACTTCATTATGTTGTGAAGTGTTGTTGTCCCACATTGGAGAATTAACATTCTCTAATCGTGTTTAAAAGTAACTAAACAAGTGGGCTTACTAATAAGTGGATTAAGTGAGTAAAGACAGGCCCTCGCGTGCTTGGGCCTTGCCTTGAGTCTCATTCGTTTTGGGCCAAGGAAGCAAAATGTTATTGGGCCGAGCAGGCAGCCCAATGATCCAGCCGTTGTGATCGCCGCAGTGACAGGCGCTGTAACGGCAACATCCCGCGAATCTCGGGTGTAATCCCTAGAATCTCGGGCGTATCAATCCACTAATTTAGGAGATACGTTTTTGAACGTCTCCTACTCCATCTAATGGGCCTTTGACGGCCAAGACTTCAAAAAACCCTAGAGTTTGATGTGCCTATATATAGGAGCTAGCATGAGAGAGCATTCATTCACACAAGTTCATTCATAGGTTTTGCATTCACTAGCATCTCTCTTTTGCATCCTTTTCCTTCACGAGTTCAGTCCTCGCCTCACTCTAGTTCGCCGGAGCTCCGAGGTCTTGTGGTGCTACTACCGAGGAGACGAAGCCGTTTTATCTTTGGGGACGATACGCCAAAACCGAGAGCACTACCGGGGCGTATCTCGTCTTGCGGAAAGAGGGCTTTCCTCGACTCGGCTATTTCTTTCCTTTGTGTTTTGTTTCGTTGTATTCAGTTCGTTATTTCCGATTTGAGTTGTAATCTTATCTATCTATTTTGTTTTGAATAGTAGATTTCGCCCCTGGCAAGTTATCTCATTGTATCCAGCATTGTACATACCACAGTGGTTAGAACATTGAAGGATACAGTACCTACTCAATAAACCCAACATAAAATTCATGTCATAACTACCATCAGTGGCGGACGTGGAAATTTCTAATGGCATAGAAATATGAGAATTACTCATTTTTCTTACAGTTGGCATGGATGTATGAATTTTTTTTAATAAAAAACTTAAATTTAGAATAAAAAATAAAATGAATGGATGTAAGCCCACTATGGGCATATGGTGGCTCTGAGCCTACCATTACATTCCTTTAAAATATTTTGTGTTTTGTTTTTCATCGATTTTTATTACTCATTTCGTCAGATAAGAATGTGCGTAAATTTTAATGGTAAAATGTAAGGCCTATTATTTAGGAGCGGAAAAATCACATCAAGGTAAATATTAAAGACATCTTATAATTGGCACTCTGTTGATGGATCAAGATTTTATCATTTCTATATCATTTTCAAGAAAAAATAATTGTGATATTTGTATCTACTACCAAAAATAACAAGATTTTTTTAAAATAATTATAGGTCTGAGAAACCTGATGGTCCACATCCAGACATAAATTGTAAATAATTGGATTTTTTTTGAAATATATCCTGCCCCAAATTTCACGTCTGTCCTAACAATTAAGTAATTAATTAATACTCTCTATTTCTTTTT
The DNA here is from genome assembly GCA_029379335.1 of Thymus mandschuricus. Classification (NCBI taxonomy): domain Eukaryota; kingdom Viridiplantae; phylum Streptophyta; class Magnoliopsida; order Lamiales; family Lamiaceae; genus Thymus; species Thymus mandschuricus. The sequence continues at coordinate 7,548,996 of CM057072.1, forward strand.
TAAGTGGAATCTTTTCCTTACGACAATTTTAATACGGTTGATAATGAGTTTGATATAAAGTTAGCATCTATATTTAATTATTGCAGTCCGCCAGTTACTTGTAACAATAAAAAAAATATGCTAAAGCGTAATATTATAATATCATGTTAAAATAATACATAATAAACGTTCGAGGCTTTTTAGAAATTTTCATTTTGAAATTTCTACATTAATATAATGTAGTTCCTCAAATCAAGTATGATTTTGATGGATCTTTTTTAGAGGAATAAAAAGGGTTAACATTTCTTAAAGAACTATACGATTTAAGTCACATAAAATTCGATGTGAATCACTTAATAAGAGTGTCCATAATTAATATCAATTTTCGACGGGATTTAATTTATTTTGCAATTATAGATAAAAATTTTAATCTAAAATACATAATTATCTACATTAATTATTGCAACCCGCCTGTTTCTTGTAACAATAAAAAAAAAATGTTAAAACGTAATATTATAATCTCATGTTAGCTCGCTATTCGACATAACGTTAGCATGAATAGTGCAAATCTACCCGTTAATTTTTTTCCGTTAGCCCGTTTGATATAACGTTAGCATCTATATTTAATTATTGCAATCCGCCCGTTACTTGTAACAATAAAAAAAATATGCTAAAGCGTAATATTATAATATCATGTTAGTCCGTTGTTCAACATAACGTTAACATAATTAGTGCAAATCTACCTGTTAATTTTTCCGTTAGCCCGTTCGAGGCTTTTTAGAAATTTTCATTTTTTAGATTCCTACATTAATATAATGTAGTTCCTCAAATCAAGTATGGTTTTGATAAACATATATAATCTATTTATATATATACTTTGTCACTAAGTTCTTGTGAAAATTCGATGTGGGACGAGAATCCTTATTATAATATAATTGAAGTAAATTATCGATGAATATTGATTTTTCGTTCGTAGGGATAAAAATTGAAGGTAAAATATATATTTTTATTTATTTGAGGGCATATAGAATAATCGTAATGTATATCAATTAATGTATGTTATACGCTTAATTAAATTTTAATCTTTAATAAGCCAAATCAATGAGAATATTGGAAAATATTCATAAAAATCATATGTGATGCCACGTAGGACGAAGATCCATAACGCTATTATATATATTGATTCGACGTGGGACGAGAATCCTTATTATAATATAATTGAAGTAAATTATCGATGAACATATATACTCCTTATTTATAATATTGATTTTTCGTTTGTAGGGATAAAAATTGAAGATAAAATATATATTTTTATTTATTTGAGGGCATATAGAATAATTGTAATGTATATCAATTAATGTATGTGATATGTTTAATTAAATTTTAATCTTTAATAAGCCAAATCAATGAGAATATTGAAAAATATTCATAAAAATCATACATGATGCCACGTAGGACGAAGATCCATAACGCTATTATATATATATATATATATATATATATATATATATATATATATATATATATATAGAGAGAGAGAATATATCAGGTGAAAACTAATGTTAAGTTGAAACTTAGAAACCAACTACATCCGTTGATTTTGAAGATCTAATGGATGAGATTTTATCTCAATTAAAATCTGAAATAATCATTTATTGATTATTTTAATCATTTATAGTATTATATAGGGATATTTTTGACCTTTTATCATTGTGTAACTGATTTGTCCATAAATATAGGATCTGCATTTATTTTTTTCCTTATCCGATTTTCTTATACTACGACTTATTTTTCTTCTGCGTCTTCTTATTCTTCCGCGTCATCTTCTTCTTCTTCTTTTTTTTCTTGAAGATTGATTGGTGGCGAGGTTTTATGAAAGGCGGCGGCATTGTGCGGGGGAGCGAATAGGCATCGAAAGAGCAGACCTGATTGCACTAGTAGGCGGGATAGATGCCAATTCCAAAACCACATGGAAGCAGCAGGATTGACCCCAGCCATTCATCGAAAATTGATGAATTGAGATATTGGCAACAATATTTTGTATAGGTCCGATTCGGATCCCTCATCCAATCAAAATCCAAGTTTGGTTCACGTGGCTTGCTATGCAAATTTCTTAATTACGAATATATTCTAATTATTATTATTTTTAATTTGGAATAGTTTCGATTGATTGTTTAGGACCTTTTGTAAAATTTTATACACTATGTCTATATATAAGGTATAATATATATTAGTTTCGGTTGATTTTTTGGCCCTTTCGTAAAAAATTTCAAGTTATTTGTGTATATTGGACATAATGCATATTATGTTGATTTTGTTGCATTTTAAAGATCATTCTGATGCATTTATTTTATTTTATAACGAGGTTTCAGTTTTTCGTATTAGGGTAAGTTTTCCATACAAGTTAGGGTTTAACTTTCCCTACATGTTAGGGTATAGCTTTCCCTACAAGTTAGGGTATAACCTCCCCAAATAGAGTTTCGATTTCCCTAATGGGTTAGGGTTTTAGTTTGATTTTTCGATACATATTAAACAAATTTTGTGTATTATATTTTTTTGTATATATATATTTTGAATGCATAGTAAACACATTTTACTTACTATGTACATTTATATTAGATTTTGATGCATTTTATATCTGGTTTTGTAAATTTTTATACGTTATGTGTGTTTATTGGATATAATGCATATTAGGTCGATTTTGTTGCATTTATTATTCAGTCTGTTGCATTTTCTTTTCATTTTCGTATTTGGCTTCAGTTTGTCCTGTCAGAGTTTAGTATCCATAAGAGTTAGGCTTAATTTTCCCTACAAGTCAGGGTATAACTTGCCCAAATAGGGTTTAGTTTTCCCTATGGGTTAGGGTTTATCATTCACTATAAGTTAGGGTTTAGATTTTTTTTTTCTGGGTTAGGGTTTATATTTTTTTTATTAGGTTAGGGTTTAGCTTCCTTACTTGGTTTAGTTCCAAGAATATGCAACAACGTTATATATTTTATGCAACAAAAATACGTATGCAGACCCATAAATTATTTGAATGTATAACAATTGTTGAGTAATCACAAACAATTCAATGTAACTCAAATTGAATATCAATGCATATTCTAGTCATTTTGATGCATTTTCGACTGTTATGAAATTTATCAAGTTTTAAACTCAAATCTCATTCGAATCGGATGGGACTACCCAGAAACATGTTCTACACTTCAAGACGTTTCCAACAGTAGGTCGCCCATCTAAATCCGATCGACGATGAGGCCGGAATTGCGTCTGGAAGTTTACGTCGCCGTTGAAGTCGCGATTTTCATACTGTTCCGACTTCTTCAGCGAATATCTCCTTCGTTTCTCCACCAAAACGAGCGATCCACCCATGAATCTCTTTGTCTCTTCGAGTAGAATAAAACCCGATTGTCCTTTTTATGATTATCATTAAGATCTGGCCGGAAAATGCATTGTTTCAAGAGAAGTGGAGTAGTGTAGGTTGGTTATGAAAAATTCCTATTATTATGGAATGGGATTTTATTTCCTTTTTTTAATTAAAATTCTGGACGAATTTGTCCTTAATGACACAATATTTTATTTTTTTAATGCATTATTTCATTCAATCTCATCCATTGGATCCTTAAAATCAACGGATATGGTCGGTTTCTAAGTTTCAACTTAAGGTTAGTTTCTACCATAGTGCTATATATATATATATATATATATATATATATATATATATATATATATATATATATATATATATATATATATATATATATATATATATATACTCCCTCAGTCTTTAAATAAGTGTCCCGAGCCGCCAATTTGAAAAAACCAAGGAGAATGCTAAAATGACACTTATGCCCTTAAAATCCTTGATTATATATTTATTTATTTTGTCTTTCTCCCACTTTTAGATTTTCAAGAAGGGTAGTTTTGGTACTTTTGTGTAATTTTTGCTTGGAAAAATGTGATAGGACACTTATTTAGGGACAAAATTTTTGACGGCTCGAGACACTTATTTAAAGACGGAGGGAGTATATATATAGGCGTTTTTGGACCGACAAACTTCTTCATTTTCAAGAAAAAATAATTGTGATATTTGTATCTACTAATAATTATATAGGTCTGAGAAACGTGATGGTCCAAGTTCAGACACAAATTGCAAATAATTGGAGTATTTAAATTAGAGTGATGCTATTTGGTCATAATGTGGCCGGCCATAACTTAACTTTTTTTATTTTTTAGTATCAAATAATTTATATATTTATGCTAAACTTTTTTAGATTATAAAAAACTTAAAATGTGATACTCCATATTTTTTACGTATTTTTTAAAATTAATCCTTTAATTATTTGGTAATTTTTACTATTTTAAAGGATTTATTACCTTTTTATCTAGAAAAAAAGAGAAAAATATGTAATTTTGGGGGAAAAAATATTTTTAAATTAAAATATGAAACTAATAAATTATAGTTATCATTTACTATTTTTAAAATTACGTATATTATGAAAAATATCGTTGTGTGGCCGGCCACATTATGGCCAAATAGCATTATTGTTATTATCCTTCCCCATATTTTACGTGTCTGTCCTAACAATTAAGTACAATAATTAATTGATACATTCTCCTTCGTCTTTTTTAAGTCGATTTTTTTTGGACAACACGATTCTCTAACCTTTTTCTCTAAAATTTTAAAATTATTTTTTGTAGAATTCCTTTTTATAGGATACTGCGACTGTAAAAAAAACATCAAATTTTATTTTTAAATATCATCAACAAGTTTGGAAAAGAGGGTTGAATTTATAAAAAATAAATGACTTAGCAGATAGATGAAGTAATATTATTAAAAAAAATTAATTATCTGACCCAAAGAAACCGGATCTCATTAAGTAAAATTACAGTGCTCAATTTTATTTTATTTTATTTTATGATTAAAAAAAATCTAAAAAAATATTACCGTTAATAATCTTAATTTCTTCACCAACCCTTTCTTGTTTCCGTTGTCTGCAACTAACAATCCATGTTTCTTGTGTCGGTGGCAAAATCGCAATTACTTTATCTTTTTCTTCCTCCATTTTTTTTTTTTTAATTTCCCTTTCTTCTTCAGACCTCCATTGATTTTTCTCAGTGATTTGTCGATCCTAGGGTTTTCAATTCCACGCATTAACCATTGACTTCCGCTTAACATGGAGGGATTTTTCTAGTCAATTTCCCCTCAATTTTTTCTCCCCCAATTTCTAGGGTTTCTCTTCATCCCCCATTTCATCTGCGGATTTTCTAAAGCTGATGAGTCCGCATTGAATCGTTCGATTCGATTCAGATTCAGCTTGAAACTCGAATTTGAGCCGCGCCGATGGCTCTGGTCCGGCTGGAGGCGCCGAAGCAGTACTACGCGACGAGCAGTTTGGTGATCGGCTACGCCCTCTGCTCCAGTTTGCTTGCTGTGATAAACAAATTCGCGATCACCAAATTCAATTACCCAGGTTTGCTCACTGCCCTTCAGTACCTCACTTCAGCTGGGGGCGTTTGGATTCTGGGCAAATTAGGGTTCCTGCACCACGATCCCTTCAATTGGGAGACGGCGAAGAAGTTCCTCCCTGCGGCATTGGTGTTTTACCTCGCAATTTTCACCAACACGAACCTCCTTCGCCACGCCAATGTCGATACTTTCATCGTTTTCAGATCTCTGACCCCGCTTCTCGTGGCGATCGCCGATACGGCGTTCCGGAAGCAGCCGTTGCCGTCGAAGCTCACGTTTCTCTCGCTGCTGGTGATTCTGGGCGGAGCGGTTGGGTACGTAGCGACGGATAATGGCTTTACACTGACTGCGTATTCATGGGCTTTTGCCTATTTGGTGACGATCACGACTGAGATGGTTTACATCAAGCATATGGTGACTAATCTTGGGTTGAACACTTGGGGATTTGTGCTGTACAATAATATTTTGTCGTTGATGATGGCTCCCCTGTTCTGGGTTCTGACTGGAGAGTATGCTGATGTGTTTACATCCCTCGGATCCTCGAGCGGGGCGGATCTGTTCGAGCCCGTTGCATTCTCTGCAGTGTCTTTGTCCTGTGTGTTTGGACTGCTCATCAGTTTCTTTGGCTTCGCAGCCAGGAAGGCGATCTCTGCCACTGCATTTACGGTTACAGGAGTTGTGAACAAGTTCTTGACTGTAGCAATCAATGTGTTGATTTGGGATAAGCATGCCACCCCTTTTGGCTTGGTGTGTTTACTCCTTACCATTGTTGGAGGGGTTCTCTATCAGCAGTCCGTCACCGGAGTTGTTGGGAATGCTCCTATCCAGAAGCAGGCGGACATTATCGATAAGGATGAAGAAAAAGGTAAAGTTTCTGGAGTGTAATTGTTTACAATTTGTCATAGGTTGTTGCAGGGAACTCATACATTTCCGGTTATTCACCCGGGGATTTTGTATTTGTTGAATGCTTTTAATTATATACGCATCATTTACTATCTAAGTTCAGCCATGTATTAACTTGTTTCAGTCGAGACTTTTGCCATATGCATTGATGCCAAGGATCAGTAGAACTCACTTTGCCAGCATTTTTTAGCTGATTTTTAGCTGCCAGAATCATGGGAAGGATTCTGCTCTGTTTTCTGATTAACAATGTCCGGGTTTCGATTTCTTTCTTTCTGAATCATGTGAGTCCTCCTTTAAATAGCACAATTTCACTGCAACTTCACGGCAATCATGCATGTTTCCGAAGGTCATTTGTATAAACTTCCCATCCTAAGTGCCAATTCTGGTAGGCTATTTATTCATGCTGATAATATCGTCGCAGTTGCTCTACATAGAGTTACAATCTTGTGCAATTAGGCATGATCATTACCAACTCATCCTCTTAGTTGCTTTGTTCATGAATGGGATATAGCTTCGCATTGAAACATGAATTTGGTGAGGAATGGATCGAGAGGTACTCGTTTCATCATCGGTGTTTTACCATCCGAGTTTGAGTCTCCGTCTTTATATTCTAGTTATTCTGAGATGATCTGTCAAATACTATCAGTTCATAGATTTTCTTCATTTAATACAATGGTGAAGGAGTTTTCCTTAATTTGTGGAATTCTTGAGACTTTTGTATGAAGCATTTCCCTTTGATTAGACCCATTTTTAGCAAAAAGTCCAAACTTTGCAAAAAATAGTAAGCATCAACATCAACATCAACATCAACTTTCTCTGATTACATAGTTTTTAATTGAATGCTACTACTAATTGAATTGGATTGACTCTTTCATTTTCATTCCTTCTACTATTGGATGATCTAGAGATTTATTGTTAATTATTGTGTGATTGTTTATTTTTAGAAGCATTAATTATTGTTATCTATTGGGATGAAAGGACTGCACTACACTAATGGATGAACCAATTTCTAACTAGTCAACCCTCCAACAAAGTAGTGATGCAATCACTACTTAAACAATTTGAAACCAAATTTCTTGACTCATTAAAACAAAATCACAATCCCATTTCATAATTTTATATCTTACGTATATTCAAGTGACGTGCATTGAAATGAGACGAGAAAAGTATACAAAAGAGGGCATTTTCCATTGATTTATCTCCATATAATATTTACACTTCTTTTTCTCCTATTCCTAGCCCCAAAAGGGAATAAGAGAGAGACTAACCATCTAAACCTCATTTACTACTCCACTACTTTACTCCTACTCCTAAAATTCCTAATTCCTAATTCCTAATTCCTAATACTCCTAATATTAATAACATCAAATTCTTCCTCCCTTTTTCCTACACCAACCAACATTAGGTGAAAATTCTCACAAAATCTTGGAACTCTCTCTCTCTCTCTCTCTCTCTCTCTCTCTCTCCAAGCTATGAAAAAACAGCACCACAGGAAAGGGCCATCAAAAGGAGAGCAGCCCTCTCCACTTCCCCCCACTCTCTTGGGCTCCTCAGCCTCTTCGCCGCCGCCGCCCTCCGCCCCTCCACCACCTCCACCTCCTGCCCCAGCGGCATCAAGTTCTTCGTTTTCCTTATCTTCCCCTTCTTCGTGTCGCCCTTCGATGGTACGGCTTCTCCGCCCGCCGCCGCCGCCGCCGTAGCCGGCCGCTTCTTCCTGTATCTGATCCCGCAAGCATTGCACAGAGACTGAAGAAGAGAGAGAGAAAAAAAAACACACAGAGAGTGAGAGAGAGTGAGAATCGGAGAAGGAGATCCGATGGAGTTTCGATTTGGTGAGAAATTAAGACCTTAGGGCCAGAAGGGCCGCTCCTCCACAGCGGCGTTTTGGTGGTTCTACAGTCGGCGCAGCACTTGATCTCCCCTCCGATCATCTCCTCCGGCAGAAATTCCTCCTCCTAAAACACCAGAGATCGGGACAAAAAGGGGTAAGCGAAAAAAAAAAAAAAAGAAGAAGAAGAAAGAAAAAAAGACAGCAACGTTGTACGATCGCTTGAAATAATCCAGAATTTCTGTAAAAAAGGCCGATCCGATCGTGCAGTAGATCGATTCTCTTTTAACCCCCACCTTTTGATCAGGTTCCATGGCTTTTTCGCGATCGCTATTTTCTCTCTCGAAGCGGGAAAAACAAAAAAAGAAAAAAAGATCGTTTGTCGAGTAGAGAGGAATGAGAGCTCGGAATTGAAGCAGAAATTCTCAGCTATTTCGCAGAATGATTCTCAGATGAAGACGAAGGGTGGGGGAGAGAGGTAGGCGGAAAAAAGATGGCGAGCTTGAGCAGCAGGAGCAGTATGATCATAGAGAGAGAAAGAGGAGAGAGAGGCAGGGCAAGGGCAGAGACCGACATTCGGAGGGGAGGGTGGCACCGAGAAAAATCGAACCCTAATTATGACTACGCGAAATGACCAAAAAGGGCCTGAATTAAGGTTGGGGTACACTCTTATTCCCCGCCAAAAACAACAACAATCATGTGTTCTGAAAAACAAAGGGCGGGTAATGGCCCCACGTGTCGCCTTGCATGTGCTGGTCCCTCTTCTCTTCTCATATTCTCGATGCCACCATTTTAAAAAAATAAAAAAACATAATAAGAAATTGCCCTTCTAATAATTGTTCATACCTAGGAGATTATTACATGCCAACTTCACTTATAAAATTTATATATGTAGAGATATATTTTGATCAGAAAAAGAATTTTTTATTCATTCAAATTCTGGTACACTAAGTACGGGGGTTAAAGAATAAATCTCGGACCAGAAAGGTCTCGAGTTCGAGTCCTCCGTAGTGCGGCCCTTAAATTTCCTGTTAATTGTTTCAAAAAAATAAATAAATAAATAAATAAATAATACCCGGTTACAGAGCTCAAAACTAACCCCACAATTGACAAAGTGGAGTTCTCGCCCAGCTGGAATAGGAAATCCCTCGATCGGCATTTCTTCTAATTACATTACAACTCTAAAATCGACATTGAATTTTCACTTCTACCTTCCTAAAATCTCACTCCTTACCTTCAAATATGACCGAGTTACGCCACTTCCACAACACCCATATCACGCAAGTCCATAGTCCACTCAAACGGTTTTGCAATTTCCCTTTGCCAAAAAGAAATGAAAACACCTTCCGATGACTGGCCACTTCCCGCGGTGCAGCACAAGACGAACCTGTCCAATTGACCATCTTGACATATACATTCGGATAAAATATCTACAAATAAAAATAGATCATTTCAGACAAATCTACTTGAAAACAAACTTTGTTCGAAAAATTATTGACGTGGCACTGTTACAATAACATACAATGATAACGGTACAAACAAATGTAAAATTTACCCCATATTGAGCTCGTGGGCATAAACGCAGAAAAGGAAAACCGAATTAGAAGAATGACACTGCCCAATCACCGATGCCTTCCGGCCGCCGTACGCTGCTGTAGCACAGTCAACAATCGAGTTGCATCAACTTTTTAGCACCCCAATCTTGAAATCCCGCCCACTCAACACACGAATGGTGTAGCGTTTCTAGTGTATAAAATGGCTGAGAAGAACATAACTTGGGAGGGGGAGTAGGAGCTCTTGGTATGAATTCTTGTTAGAAAATTGATATTATAATGCTTTAATGTTAAAACGACATCATTTTATTCAATTAATTTGACAATTTGATGTAAAAAACAAGGCATTCTTTATAAGTATAATAATTTTGATCGTGAAATCTATATCAACTTTGCCATGTCGTTTTCCGGATGGGATCCTCTCATCTTTTGTCCGTAAATTAGTGTACCATACAATGGTGTACCCAATACAAAATTAGGAAATTTTGAATTCTCTTTCTTAGTTGTCATTTTAAATTTGGTTATTAGTGTATGTCAAAACTCCCTTATTTGCATTGGGTACACCATTTATACACCAATTTGGAGACAGAAGATCTCATCCGGTCATTTTCGGTGAAAACTTAAAAAAAATTATGTGTTTATGTGTTACTTCTTTCAACTAACCCTTTAAATTTATAATCAATTGTTTTCTGCGATTGGTTGGTTACCGTAGCTTGCGTGGCATTGAAAGGACAAGAGTAGGAACTTTTCTTTCGAAATGTTATTTCTCGTTTTCATAAATTAGGAAACATATGAGTATTATTTTTGTATTTTATTACTACCCCTCCTCAACATTTTTGTGCTTCGATTGTTTAGACTCGATTTTCAAATTTTTTATGATAATTGGATGTTAAAATGGTGTTTGGGTCCTACACACTGCGAGCTAGTGATCAGTATAATATGAGATCCATATCAAAAAATGAACAAGACATACTTTTCATGAACAACCGAAAGGGAATTAAAAGCACAAAAATAGCAGACGGAGAGAGTATATCTGTTGGAGTATGAAAGAATGAAGAAGTGTGCTGCTAGTGTATAAAGGTTCATGCATAGAGTATAAAGGTTCATGCATAGAGTAGTGCTTAGCTGGATTAGTTAGTCTAGCTGTAAGTGAATAAAAGGTGAGTTGGCAGTGCTGATGTGTCAACTTACTATTGGTAGATCTTAGGTCGGTTAACTACAGATTAGTTGTATTAGTAGCTTTAATCTGTATTAGTAGATTCATTACTGTAATGGTAGTTACTCAGATTGAATTCAATAGCAATATATTAGTTTCTCTTTCATTTCTTCTCTCGATTTCTATGGCTTTTACTTTCTCGAACATGGTATCGAGAGCCTAGATCCTGTTGTTTCCGTTGTTGATCTGTTGTTAATCTGTGTTGGCGAGGAGCATATTCGTTGCTTTCTCGCGATTTCTGCTGTTTTTGCTCTGTTTTTCTCACGATTTTTCTTCATTTTCTGTTCGCGTTTTTCCTCAATTTGTTGGTATGGATCCGAATGCTGGTGGCTGTGCGTTGGTTCTTCCTCAATTTCATGCGATTCAGCTGAAATTGGACCGATCTAATTACTCCTTTTGGCGTGCGCTTGTGCATTTTGCAATTCGTGCTCATGGCTTCGAATTCATTTCTCCGACGGCAGAGGTTCCGGCGCCGCTTGTTCTGGCGAGAGCTGGAGGGGATATGGTGCCTAATCCTGAGTTCGTCACGTGGATTCGTCGCGATCAATTTCTTCTTAGCTGGATGTTGTCATCTGTTGGTGAGTCCATGCTTGGCCATGTTGTGCGATGCAAATCATCTCGTGAGGTGTGGAGTGCACTGGAGACAGTTTTTCACTCCCACTCTAAGGCACAAGTAGCAAAATACCGTGTGCAACTACAATCGCTGAAGAAAGGTGCGATGAGTGTGGAGGATTATTTCATGTAGATGAGGGGAATTGCTGATCAGCTTGATGCTATTGGAAAACCGCTAGATAATGATGAGCTTCTTCAACATATTCTCTCTGGTTTTGGTCCAGAGTATGAATCCTTGGTGGTGAATACGATGCAGAGAACTGATGCTCCAAATCTGCAGGAGATACAGTTGGCGTTCCAGGCATATGAGGTGCGTCTCGCACAACAGAGTGTGGCTATTTTTGATCATGCTGCGAATGTTGCCTATCGTCGTGGTGGTGGTATGAATACTGGTCAACATTTCAACGCTGGAGGCAGAGGAAGTGGATCTGGATAACAGCAGTTTGGTCGTGGAGGTGCTAGGCCAAATTTTGGGAAGGTTTTGATGTGTCAGCTGTGTGGACATTCTGGTCATGTTGCGCTTCGTTGCTTCAAGCGTTTTGATGTCCATTTCACTGGAAATGAGGCTTCTCCATCAAACAATCAGTCTGCTGGTGTTACTAATAATCAGAAGGTGTTTGTTGCTGATTTTGTTGGTGTTGCAGATGGTAATCAGCAGTTTACAGATGGAGAGGGCAACTGGTATGTTGACAGTGGAGCTACCACTCATGTGACTAACGAGCTTGGTAATCTTGCTATCAACTCTCAGTACAATGGGGATGAACATCTTGTTGTTGGAAATGGTAATGTAGTTCCTATATCCTTCATTGGTTCAAACACTCTTCCTGTTTCAACTGCTTCTTCCTCTTCTCTTCTGCTTAATTAATAACATCCTTTTTGTGCCTCAAATCACTAAAAATCTATTGAGCATATCTCAATTCACTAAGGATAATAATGTAGTGATTGAGTTTAATTCTGACTCTTGTTTTGTTAAGGACAAGGTCACCAACAGGATCCTACTGAAGGGGAGTCTAACTGATGGACTGTATAAGTTGGATCTCACTCAGTGATGGCGATGTTGAAGCGTTGGCTTTCATGGATAGCTATGATAGAGTTTTCAAACCCAAGTCTTAAGTTTTCTTTGTTGACTGTTATTGGGCCTTTCTATTTTGTTTTGTTGGATCCTTTTATTTTGTTTGAGTCTTTGAAACGTCGTGGGAGGCTTGGGGAGTCAAGACTATTTAAATCAGTTCTGTTATGTAATCTGGAGAGTTTTGATGATTAATTAAGTTTAGAGCGCCGCCTAGTATACGGGCGATTGTTTATTTTCCGGCTTATACGCTTCCTCTACGTCAGTTGGTATTCAGAGACCTGGTACGACTCCTTCCAATGCCGCCCCGACGCCAGCCTGTTAACGATGGTGATGCCCGTCGTGATGCTGACATCGCACAATTGGGCAGGAATGTCGAAACCCTTGCAGCGGCCCTCGAGGAACTGCGTCTCACAGTTACAACGGCGTTACATGGCCAGCGTCGACAGCATGTTCCACCCAACGGTCAGGGTGGTGACGATTCTTTTTCCTCCGATGATGAGTCGGACACCCTCTCAAACGTCAACCCGTTCGGGGCTCCTGAACGCGGTGACAATAGACGCTGGGAGACAGGTTTCAAGCTTGATATTCCGGAATTTCATGGCACCCTCGATCCATCAGATTTCCTTGATTGGATTAACGCCGTGGAAGAATTACTAACCTTCAAAGTTGTTCCCGATCACCACCGTGTGGCGTTGGTAGCGACTCGTTTGCGTGGTCGCGCTTCCTCTTGGTGGCAACAGTTGAAATCTATGCGTCTTCGACAAGGTAAACCTCGTATTACCTCCTGGGCAAAATTTCGTAAACATTTGGAACGAGAATTTCTACCGTATAATTATGAGAGTGTTCTATATCAAAGTTTGCATACTCTGTGCCAAAATTCTCGCTCTGTTGATGCATATACAGAAGAATTCTATCAATTATTATCTCGAATAGATGTGCGTGATTCGTCTGCTCAGTTGGTCTCACGGTATATCAGCGGGTTAAAGATTAATTATCAGGATACGCTGAACCTCCTCGCGCCAGTGTCAGTTTCGGAGGCACACCAGCGAGCGGTGTTGCTTGAGCTTCAGGCTGGTTGCAGGACCCCTCCTTCTCTTGCGTCATCCTCTCGCTCAAGTCCTGTTATTCCCACTGTCGGACCCTCTTCTGTTCGTTCTCAGCCCAACCCACCTACTCAGAATGACCGTTGTTATGGGTGTGGTGAGCCTGGCCATCGTCGTGCCTCTTGTCCGCGTGCTCGTAGTCAGCGGACACTTCTCAATGACGATGGTACTCAGCAAGAATATGATGTCGAGCCTCAGTTTGATGTTGACCCATCTACGCCCTTAATTGAGGAACATGTTGCCGGTGACTCGGGCCCTCTTCTCGTGCTTCAACGAGCTTGTTTTACTCCTCGTAGTGCTGACTCTAATCCTCGGCGTTCTCAGATTTTTGAATCTACTTGCACCGTGAATGGCAAGGTTTGTCGTTTTATTATTGACTCGAGATCATGCGAAAATGTTATGTCGGCTGATGCAGTTGCGAAGTTGAATTTACCCTCTGTACCGCATCCATCGCCTTACACTCTTGCGTGGATTCAACGCGGCAACTCTATCACCGTTGATCGTCGTGTATTGGTCCCCTTCTCCGTTGGCTCACGGTATAAGGATGAGATTTGGTGTGATATTGTTCCCATGGATGCGTGCCATCTCCTCTTGGGCCGACCTTGGCAATTCGATCGATCGGTGCTCCATGATGGTCGTCTCAACACATATTCTTTTGTGTTCGACGGTGCTAAAATCATCTTGCATTCTACGCTGCCTCGTGTTCCCGCAGCTCCTTCTTCGGTGCTTTTGACCTCATATTCTGCCTTTTGCCGTGAGCTAACTGATTCTCCGTTTGTTATTCTACTGCTCGGGCTTGAACGTTCCCAGCCGTCTTCCTCTCCTCCTTCGGCCGAGCTCTCGCACTTATTACATGAATTTGCAGACGTCTTTCCGGATGCTTTACCTGCAGGGCTACCTCCACTACGCGATATTCAACATCACATTGACTTAGTCCCAGGAGCTTCTCTACCAAATCGCCCTCACTATCGAATGAGTCCCGTGGAACATGCTGAACTTCGTCGTCAAGTGGAAGAACTTCTTCAGCGTGGAGTTATTCGCGAGAGTTTGAGTCCCTGTGCTGTGCCTGCTTTACTTATCCCTAAGAAGGATTCAACATGGCGTATGTGTGTTGATAGCCGAGCAATTAACAAGATCACGGTGCGTTATCGCTTTCCCATCCCTCGCCTTGAGGACTTGCTCGACCAGCTTAGTGGAGCCTCTATCTTTAGCAAGTTGGATCTTCGCAGCGGCTACCACCAAATTCGTGTTCGACCGGGGGATGAATGGAAAACGGCATTTAAAACCCGCGAAGGCCTTTACGAATGGCTGGTGATGCCATTTGGGTTGTCCAATGCTCCGAGCACTTTTATGCGCGTCATGAATCAGGCCCTCCGCTCCCTCATTGGCACGTGCGTCGTCGTTTATTTTGACGACATTCTTGTTTATAGTCGATCTCTCGCTGACCATTATCGACATCTCCATGCTGTTCTTCTCATTTTGCGCAATGAGAAATTTTATGCCGCGCCTACTAAATGTCTTTTCTGTGAGCCATCTGTCTTGTTTTTGGGTTATCTCATTTCGGGAGAGGGTATTCGTGTGGATGAATCAAAAGTTGCTGTCATTAGGGAATGGCCGACTCCTTCGACTATTACTGAGGCGCGAAGCTTTCATGGCCTCGCCTCGTTCTATCGGCGATTCATTGCACATTTCAGCACTATCATGGCTCCCATCATCGATTGTATTGGGCGTAAGCCCTTCGAGTGGACTCCTGCTGCTGCAGCTGCGTTCTCCATCATCAAGCAACGTTTGTCTGCTGCTCCTGTTCTTCTTCTTCCTGACTTTGCGCAGCCTTTTGAGCTTTCTTGTGATGCTTCCAAAGCAGGTATCGGTGCCGTCTTGAGCCAATCTGCCCATCCGGTCGCTTTCTTTAGCGAGAAGTTGTCTGGCCCTCGATCTCGTTATAGTACTTACGACGTCGAGTTCTATGCTGTGGTGCGCGCCATACGCCATTGGAGGCATTACTTATTTCATCAAGAATTCATCTTATATTCTGATCATGAGGCATTACGCCATTTAGCCACACAAGACAACCTCTCTGCTCGTCATGCGTCGTGGACTGCCTTTTACAACAGTTCACGTTCGTCCTTAAGCATCGCTCTGGCATCTCTAATCGCGTCGCGGATGCTTTGAGTCGGCGTTCTCTGGTTATCTCTGAGCTGCGTGTTGAGGTTCCTGGATTGGAATTCCTCATAGAGTTGTATCCCACTGATCATTTCTTTGGACCGTTGCTCAAGCGATTGCACGATGCTGATGATGCTAGCACCCCGGATTTTGTTTTTGTTGACGGTTTCCTCTTTAAAGGTACTCATCTATGCATTCCAGAATGTAGTCTTCGTCTCAAGTTAGTGGCTGAATTACATGGTGTGGGGCATGTTGGACGTGATCGTTCCATCGAGCTGGTCCAACGCTCCTATTTCTGGCCGAATCTTCGCCGTGATGTGGCTCGCTTTGTGGAACGTTGTCGGGTTTGTCAGGTTTCTAAAGGCACGGCTACAAATGCAGGCTTGTACCGTCCTTTACCCGTTCCCTCTTTGCCATGGATTTCCATAAGCATGGATTTTGTTTTGGGTTTACCCCGCACCCAACGCGGTCATGACTCCATTTTTGTAATCGTCGATCGCTTCTCAAAAATGGCTCATTTTATTCCTTGTCGCAAGACTTCGGATGCTCTACATGTGGCTCAGTTATTTTTCCGTGAAATCTACCGTTTACATGGGTTGCCGTCATCGATTGTTTCCGATCGTGATACACGTTTCTTGAGCTTCTTTTGGTGCAGCTTATGGCGGTTGGCAAACACACGTCTTGATTTCAGTAGCGCATATCATCCCCAAATAGACGGCCAAACCGAAGTGGTGAATCGGTCGTTGGGGAACCTCTTACGTTGCCTGGTTGGTGAACATCTTCGTTCTTGGGATTCTCATCTTCCGCAGGCAGAGTTTGCACACAATTCCGCTGTTAACCGGAGTACAGGCCTTTGCCCGTTTCAGATTGTGTATGCGGTTATCCCGCGCGGCCCCTCTGATCTTTTTGCGTTGCCTTTTCCTGCCCGTGTAGATGCTCGCGCTGCAGACCTTATGGGTTCTCTTCGTACGACTCATGCGACTACACACACTCAATTATTGGAGGCTAATTCGCGTTATAAAGAAGCAGCAGACCGCCACCGTCGCGCTGTGGAGTTCGAGGTTGGTGATTTTGTGTGGGCTGTTCTTACTAGAGACTGTTACCCCGCCCACGAGTATAACAAATTAGCAGCGCGCAAGATTGGTCCAGTAGAGATTGTGGAGAAGGTGAACCCCAACGCTTACCGTTTGAAGTTACCGTCCCATATTCGTACCTCCGACGTGTTTAATGTGAAGCATCTGGTGCCTTTCTCTGGTGATAACGATCGCATTTTAGATGGCGGTTCCAAGTCGAGGTCGCCTCTTCTCTCGGTGGGGGAGGATGATGGCGATGTTGAAGCGTTGGCTTTCATGGATAGCTATGATAGAGTTTTCAAACCCAAGTCTTAAGTTTTCTTTGTTGACTGTTATTGGGCCTTTCTATTTTGTTTTGTTGGATCCTTTTATTTTGTTTGAGTCTTTGAAACGTCGTGGGAGGCTTGGGGAGTCAAGACTATTTAAATCAGTTCTGTTATGTAATCTGGAGAGTTTTGATGATTAATTAAGTTTAGAGCGCAGTTATTTGGACAACTTCCTTCAAATTCTTCTTCTGTTTCTGCTGGTGTATCTCTTGGCTCGCCACCTGGTTTTGTTTCTCCTCCTTTTACTCCTGTGCAAAGTGGTGAGTCAGGTTCTGTGTCTCAGCACTTAGATCAGGGCTATGAGTCTCAGTCTGATGCTTCTCATGTTAACCAAAATTCTGATTTGGTTCATGATTCATCACCATCATCTTCCTCTTTTTCTGCTGAATCTCATCATACTGTTAATAATCATCCTATGCTTACCAGATCTAAAAATGGGATTTTCAAACCTAAAGTATTTGTGGTTGATAGTGTGTTACCTTCTGAGCCTAAAAATGATGTTGTGGCTTTAGCTGATCCTGATTGGTTTCATGCTATGGAGTTAGAATACAAAGCTTTAATGGACAATCATACTTGGGTTCTGGTTCCATATAATTCAGATATGAAGGTGATTAGTAACAAGTGGGTTTACAAAGTTAAAACACTTGCTGATGGTTCTTTGGATAAGCTTAAAGCTCGACTTGTTGCTAGAGGTTTTGAGCAGTTTGCTGGAATTGATTTTGAGGAAACCTTTAGCCCTGTTGTGAAGTCTACTACTCTCAGGTTAGTGTTCACTTTGGCTGCTACTAGGAACTGGTCAGTTCAGCCGATTGATGTATCTAATGCTTTCTTAAATGGTGATTTGGAAGATACAATCTATATGTGCCAACCTAAAGGTTTTGTTTGCAGTGAGTTTCCTAATCATGTGTGTAAGCTGCAAAAGTCCTTGTATGGTTTGAAACAAGCTCCTAGAGCTTGGTATAATAAGCTAAGAGATTGCTTGTTGGGCTTGGGTTTTCACAGGTCTACATCTGATTTTTCTTTGTTTCATAGAACAGTTAATGGTTGTTTAGTGCTTGTGCTGGTCTATGTTGATGATATTTTGTTAACTGGGGATTCTAGTGAAGAAGTTCTTACCATTATTAAGCTGCTGCAATCACAATTTAAGCTTAAGACATTCGGTGAGGTGAAATATTTTTTGGGAATAGAAGTGCAGAAGATTGGTTCAAAATTTGTTTTGTCTCAGAAAAAGTATGTGTCTGAACTACTGGAGAGAACAAGTATGAGTGGGTGTAATGCTTGTCCAACTCCTATGGTTCCTGCTCCTAAATTGTCTAAGTTTGAGGGTGATGAGTTTGAGGATCCATCAATGTATAGGAGTGTGATTGGTACTCTGCAGTATTTAACACTGACCAGGCCAGATATTGCCTTCAGTGTGAATAAATTGTCACAGTTCTTACATAATCCTACTTCTTTGCATTGGGCTGCATGCAAACGGCTGTTAAGGTATTTGAAAGGGACTTGTGATATGGGTATTGATTTTACTGCAGCTGTGCCTTTCTCTCTTACTGGATATGCAGATGCAGATTGGGCAAATTCTTTGGATGATAGAAGATCTACAGGAGGTCATTGTGTGTTTCTTGGGGGAAATCTCATTGTATGGAATGCAAAGAAACAGGAAGTTGTGTCAAGAAGTAGCACTGAGTCTGAGTATAGAGCTTTAGCTAATCTGGTATGTGATGTTGTGTGGCTACAGTCAGTGTGTGCAGAGTTAGGCTTAGTCTTGGAGTCAGCACCAAAGTTGTGGTGTGATAATACTGGTGCTATTTCTTTGGCTGCTAATCCTGTTTTGCATGCTAGAACTAAGCACATTGAGATTGATGTCCACTTCATTAGAGAGAAGGTGTTAGCTAAGGCTGTGGAGGTAGGGTATGTCCCTACAATTGATCAGGTGGCAGACATTTTTACCAAACCACTAGCTGTGTCACGGTTTCTGTTCTTGCGAGATAAGTTGAAGTTATGTGTGGTGAAGGAAGAGCTTACATGTGTGGAAAAGGAAGAGCTTGGATAAGTTGGGGGAGTGTTGGAGTATGAAAGAATGAAGAAGTGTGCTGCTACTGTATAAAGGTTCATGCATAGAGTATAAAGGTTCATGCATAGAGTAGTGCTTAGCTGGATTAGTTAGTCTAGCTGTAAGTGAATAAAAGGTGAGTTGGCAGTGCCGATGTGTCAACTTACTATTGGTAGATCTTAGGTCGGTTAACTACAGATTAGTTGTATTAGTAGCTTTAATCTGTATTAGTAGATTCATTACTGTAATGGTAGTTACTCAGATTGAATTCAATAGCAATATATTAGTTTCTCTTTCATTTCTTCTCTCGATTTCTATGGCTTTTATACGTATATTCAACAAATGAGATGAAAATTATGAGACCGCTCGATTACTTATTATTATTATCGATTATCCTTCTATTCCAACGAACTTAATGTGTTTTTCGAATAGTTGTGAAATATAAAGAATGAACTCGACTCAAATTGCGTGGGATAAGTAGGACAATTAGTTTTATTTCATGATATCAACATACATTTCGACCATAAAATCTGTATAGACCTAATGCATTTTCATGAAACCTTGTCAAATTTTATAATCTCTATAATAGCGTGGAGCCTAATTAAAGAATGTTACTGCTCTTGAAGAGAGTATTATTCAACTTGAACAATAAAATTATAGAATTGTCAACTATGAATCTGTATCTTTGATTGTAAAATTAATAATATCCATATTTGAGAATTCGTCGATAAATATTTGAGGCAAAAAATATATTACCCAAAATGAGATAGTAAACATAAAACTTACCCACTATATTTAAAACACATAAAAATTATCCACTATTTTAAAAGTTGGACAAAAATATCCCTCTAGCCTATTATTAAAAGCTTATTTCCCTCACTCATCACCCCAAAACCCAGTAGCCCCCCCCAACTCTCTCTCTCTCTCTCGACGGCGATCCTTCCACCAAACCTCCTCGCGCCGCCGTCCTTCCAGGATTTGAGACTCGCCACCAACTCTCAGTCTCCTAAACCTCCTAACGTCGCCCGTTTCCCACTGAAACCTTCCTCCCCCTTCTTCCCCTTCCACCTTCCTCACTCGTAATAAACTTCATATCGCCGCTGTAGGGAACGCGACAGAAACTTTGCCGGAGAGAGGTGAAGAAGAAGAAGAACGCATCCCCATCGGAGATTCTTTTACCGATTTCGATGTAGGCTTCATTTTCTATAATTTTGTGATTTTTAAATGTGATTTTTGTGCAATTTATGAGTAATAATGCTTGATTTTTGTGGTTAATGATTGATTTAGGCTTCTAATTTGTTATTTATTGCTTGTTTATTGCTTTGAGGGTTGATTTAAACTTCAAATTTGTCATTTGTTGAGTTATTGGTAGTACGAATTTATTGTTTCTGCAATATGGTACCGAATGATTTAGGCTTGTTTGTTGTTTTGGTACAAGTTGGTTTGAATTTGTTTAGAGTTGATTTTAAGCTTTAAATTGTGTGTTGATTTGGTACAAATTGATTCATTTTGTATCATATTTTCACTTAAGAGTTGGTTTGAATTGGTTTATGATCGATTTTAGGCTATGACTTTGTGCCTTGTTTTGGTACGAGATTAGTAAAATCGTATCAAATACTTCTTTTTTACTTAGGGGGGTTGTGACTCAACATATACGAAATTTGCAAAAATTGTACTATTTGTTGGTTGATTCGGTATGAATTTATTTAAATCGTACCATTTGTCTTATAAAAATATGGATACGAAAATTGCAAATGGTGTTTGCTTGTGTAAGCATTAATGGTTTGTGGTCTTATTTATGTTTCATGTTTGAAGGGTGTTTAGGCTGATTTTGATACAAATTTCTACTTGATTTATGGTGTTCAAACATTTATAGTTTGTGTTTCAGTTGTGTTATGTTTTATGTACGAAACTAGCAAAAATCGTACCAGTCATTGGTCGATCTGGTACGAAATGAGTAAAATCGTATCATATTTCTTATAAATTACAGTATAGTGTGAACAATATGGAAGAAAATTGCAAGAGTTTTTTGCTTGTTCAATAAAGATTGATTATTTCATGTAATTGTTATCATGATTCTATTGTAGGTTTTTATACGCGATTACGACAGCTTCTTAGGGCACAAATTTTCGGCTGCAGATCTTCGATTTTGGCACAATTCCGTTAGGACGACAATGTTTGGTGGACACCATATACTTGTAAATTGTCAGGGTTGTTCGGTACGAATTGATGATTTCGTACCCTAGTTGTAGCTCATCAAGTACGAAATTAGTTAAATCGTACCATTACTTGTAAGCAGAAAATATTGTGTGAAAAATATAAATTAGAATTATCAAAAGTGTTGTATGTTGTTTGGTACGAAATTGAGTCTTTTATGTAATTCATATCATGTTTATTTATTCATTGTGGTTTCATCATGTACGAAATACAAGCTACGTACCAAAAATAGAATAAAAATTGATAACTCAACCGGATACGAAATAAAGCGTCATTTATTTGTATGTATAGTATACACTTGATATGGTGTTTAAATCTTTACTCATCGTTTTGGTATCATTCATACCATGATTTAAAATTGGCTTGCTTTTGTACCCGGTACGAAATTTGAACTACGTACCAAAATAGAAAATAAGGTGTGTACGAAATGTATTAATATTTCATACCTTCTCAAGCCAAAAAATGGAGGGAGAGAGAGAGAGAGAGGGAGAGAGAGAGAGAGAGAGAAAGAGAGAAAAAAATGAAAGTACGTAAAGAGTAGAGAGGAGATTAAAAAAAAATGTTAACATGTGAGATATGTTTGTCCCTTAAATTTAAACGTAAGGGTAATATTGTACATTTAAGTCAATTTAAGTCAAAAATGGGTAACTTTTATATGTTTTAAAGAATGTGGGTAAATTTTATGTTTGTTAAGTGAAAGTGACTACTTTTATACATTAACTCTAAATATTTTATTTGTCAGGCCATAATATGCCACTTTTATTTAAAATGGGTCTATTAAAATAATGAAAGTGGTATTATCGAGGGACACATGGAGTATATTACACAAAACCATATCCTCGGACCATATCACCTCTAGTTATCATACGAATAAGTTGCTTATTCAGGGTCGTGTGAGTCGTGTGACCACAGTTAATGAATAAATTACGTTTTAATTAAAATAGAATGTTCTCATGCAATAAGTGAATACATCGAATCGTTTAAGGTATTTTTCAAGCCAAATAATTTTTTTTGAAGCACATCCATTGCTTTTAAGGCAAAAACATAGTAAGGATACACATTAGTCGCGTATATTGCTTGTTGGTTACGTTTGTCTTTATATTTCCTAACAATAATGTTACCATACATCGATGATTATATTTACTTGTTCCGTTCATGAAAATTGTGGCAGGGGTCTAATAACGGTTTTAGCAAGAGTTGGTAGATATTTTTTAAGGAATATGTATCGGTTCAGCCGATCCGAACCATATCATGCCGAACATATTGAGACCCAACCTGAACCCGAAACACAAAGTGTGAGATATTTGGACCGGTCCGAGCCCACCGAAATTCGACCCATTTTAAACGGGCCTAGAATGCTGGATCCCATTCATTCTTATAATTGGGCCTTCGCGTGGGCCTGATCCAGGCCGGGCAGGACTCTTTTCGCGAGTTCTAATCCTAAACTAACTCTGGGGACTTGATTGCAATTTCCAAAAGATAAATCCATCGGTATATATAACTGGCGCAGTGCCAGGGCAGCACTCTGAAAAAAAATCACCTCAGCCGAAAACCCCAAATCCTCAGCCTCACCACTCAAACACACAAATTCTTTCAGACACAATTTTCAATTTTTGTGATAATTGGATGTTAAAGTGATTATTATCCTCCTATTCCAACGAACTTAATATATTTCTCAAATATATGTGAAATATAAAAGAAAAGAATGAACGGATCCAAATTGAACATAGCGTGGATAATTAGGACAATTAGTTTTATTTCATATTTTAAAATATATTTCGACCGAAAAATCTTTATAGACTAATGCCTTTTGGTGAAACCTCACCAAATTTTATATTGTACTAATAATATGAACTATATATAGCCATTGATTTCGCAACAACTTGAATAAGTCATGATATTAAATGTTTTTTGATTAGTACTGTGTTTAACTAGTATCAATCGATGAAACAATTATATATGTTCAAAGTATTCTAGTGATAGTTTCAGATAAACCTCTAATTCTCTAAAACATTATAATCTTTGTAATAGCGTGGAACCTAATTAAAAAATGATACGGCTCTTCAAGAGAATATTATTGAACTTGAACAGTAAAACTGTGAAATAACATAGCTAACCTTATATAATTGTAAACTATGAATATGTGTCTTTGAGAGTAAAAATAATATCCATACAGCTAAATAAGTTTGATGCAGTATGCATAAAACAACTAATTTGAGAATACGTAGATAAATATTCTACCTGTCACGCCATATTACGCACTTTTATTCAAAACGAGTCTATTCAAAATAATGAAAGTAGTATAATCAGGAGGGACACATGTAGTATATTGCACATAACCATATCCTCGGGCCATATCACGATCACCTCTAGTGAGCGAAACATTTTATCATAAGAATAAGTTGCTTATTTAGGGTCGTGTGACCACAGTTAATTAATGAATAAATTATGTTTTAGTTAAAATAGAATGTTCTCATGCAATAAGTGAATACATCGAGTTGTTTTAAGGTATTTTTCAAGCCAACTATATTTTTTTTGAAGTACATCCGTTGCTTTTAAGGCAAAAACATAGTAAGGATACACATTATTCGCTTACATTGCTTGTTGGTTACGTGTGTCTTTGTATTTCCTAACAATAATGTTACAATGCATAGATGATAATATTTACTCGTTCCGTTCACAAAAATTGTGGCAGAGGTCTAATAAAATGTTTTAGCAAGAGTTGGTAGATATTTTTTTTAAGGATTTGGATCGGTTTGGGCCGATCCGAACCATATCATGCCGAAAATATTGAGACCCAACCCGAACCCGAAACACAAAGTGTGAGATATTTGGACCGATCCGAGCCCACCAAAATTCGACCCATTTTAAACGGGCCTAGAATGCTGGATCCCATTCATTCTTATAAGGGTAATTCTAAACATAACCCCCAAATTACTGTTCACTAGATTTTGCACCCGTGCGATGCACGGTAGCTAACGTGTTAAGAAATTATGATTCAAAATATGTGATGAATTCAACTTAAAATGGGAGTAGGTATGCCGCTGGGTGAGATTTGGACTGAGGTTGGTCTGGTTCAGATCCAAATATGAAATTTTGGATTTGAGCCCATATTCGGTCCAAATCAATCTGATCTAAAAAATCAAATCCACGCTCAATTACGTCAAATTTAACGGATCTCGGGTTTAGAACTGGATCTATAGTTTTAAACTTAAAAGTATTAAAAATCAAAAGCAATAAGAATAAATAAATCCGAAAATAAATTATAATTGAAAAATGAATTAGGTTATAGATTAGAAGAAATATTAAAAATATTGGAATTTGAATTATATACTAGGTATTAGAAATATTATTAATACACAATGAAACCTAGATATTCTATATAGGAATAGCTTTCCTATATTAATAAAATATTATGGTCCCAACCCAGGATCAATTATATTTATGAATAACCTATGCATTCTGATAACCATATTTTTTTCCAGTCTCGTCTTAAGGATTTATGCCTCCATATAGGAATAAATTACAATTATGTATAAAAATATAATATATAATATCCTTACACAAAATTAAGATGACATTAACGATGGTTGATTGAAAATATTTTAGTTTTGTGGTTGTCACTATTTCCTTCAATCCGCATGTATGTAATGACACATCTACATATACACCATATAGTCAAAGTAAAAAGGATTTCAATTTGACGTGAATGTATAATTTAGTCAAATTTATATTAATTAAGTATATAAACATGCTAAATGTATCATATGATGTACGTATTCATTTAATTTTTTTTTTTTTTTTTAAAAATATTTCTATGTAAACTCTACATAAGAATAATCTTCTTATAAGATTTTTTTTTTTTCAGTTCCTAACAATATGATTGTATGGAGATTTTACTGCACTCCCCCCGTCCACCGAATGATGTGTGTTTCTATATTTTAGACTTCACATATATTCAAGAAACGCAGATCATTCAACGGGACTGATGGAGTATATATAATTTCATTTGTGGGCTAGATCTAGTTTTGTAAAAAAAAAATCTAGATATGAGTCTGAAATTTTTAAGTGATGTCTAGATCCGATCCAAGTCTATCAAATTCAAAATTTTGAAGACCCAGGTCTTACCCACAGATCTGGACCATCGAATTTGGATAGAATTGTAAATTCAATGTCAAACCTATATGTGAATTTCTGCATTATGCAATTTCAAATTATAATGTTATAATTAAAATAATACTACAAGCGTCTCATTTTATTAGAACTTCTCTTATAAACTCTTCAAATAAGTTTATCCTAGCTAAATACTCACTTTGTATATATTCAAATAAATAAGGTTTTAGACTTAGAACATATAAAGTGAAAATAAATATTACAAAATGTAATATCCCGTATTTTTAAATAATAGAAAATAAGAAAATTAAATAGATTTCCCTTAAGAAAATTTTCCTTAGTTATTAAGATTTAAGATGATGGAAGATTTAATTTAAATAATTGAAATCCTAACTAAAGAATTTTAGAATAATAAATAACTAATTTATTCACTATCTAGAACCTTTATAACTTGCTCAATAAAATTCCTAAAAATATTAAGTTAACTCCTTTAATCTAGTTTATACATTAAAAGAATTATGAAAGAAGCTAGGTATTTTTCGGATAAACGGTTAAGAAAACCCGAGTCGTCGTTTGTCTATTTCGATCCTTTTCGTTTCTTTAAAATTCTTAGAGCTATCAAACTCCTTCCGAAAATTCTTTAACCTATATCATTGAGGTCGATATTTTATGTGGATTCCGTAAACCCTTTGATCTTAAATCGAAATTCGTTGTCGGAAAAATATCTTTTCATCGGGGAACGAGGCGACCAACCGGAGACGGGATGGCCCCTATAAATAGAGGCCATCACTACCTCAATTGTGCATCAGCCCCTATCCATTTAATTCCTTCATCCTAAGGAAACCCCCACTCCACCGACTCTCTCCCCCATCTCTTCCCCCCTTGTCGGCAGCCCCCTCCTCGCCGGCAGCTCTCCTCCGCCTCTCCCCCATCGCCGATCACCATCTCCCCATCCCCTCCATCGATCAACCCCCTCTCTTCCATCTCCCTCATCTCACCCGATCATCACCTCCAGCCACCACCCTCGCTCTCTCTCTAAAAGGAGCAGCTCACTCCATCTCTCTCGCCACCACCGCCGACGCCGTCACTCTCTCCGATCAGCTGCAGCAGCTGCTGCCTCGTCTTCTTCAGCTTCTGCCACCACCATCCTCCATCGCCATCTTCTTCTTCGAGCCGGAGGAACCGCGAGCAGCTCCGATCGCCTCCGATCATCGAAAAGGTATGCCGTTCGTTCCTATGCACTCGTAGGGAGATTTCGATCCTAGGAGTAGTGGCTGATCGTCGCCACGAACTCCCGGGAGAGACATGCATCACCATCATCATTTTCATCTTCTTCTTCTTCTCCATCACCGTCGCAGCCGCCCTTTCTTTGGTGGCTGCCGGCGCTTCTTTTTGCATCCATTTCCTCGAATTAAAGTTGTTCGTAACCTAATAATTAACCACTTTTAATCGGTCGGTTTTGAATTAAAAATGGAAAATTTCTTTTTCAGCCTAAATGATGTCCAAAAATTCTGAAATTTTAAAGGTAGGTTCCTGTTAGTGTATTTAACATGTCCGTAAATTTTCGTGTCATTCCGAGTCACCATTTGCACGTAATTAAAGAAACTGTGTTTAAGTCGGTATTAGGTCAAAAGTCAAAATCTTTGCATGACTAATTTCTCATCACTAATCCCTCTAGAAAATTATTCTAAACAACTTTTCCTTCTTTGCCGAAGCCATACGATCATCCGAAAATTTAATAATAATTTATTTATAATAACTTTTTAATAAAAACTTTACTTAAGGATTAAGTTCTTAGGCTTAGGAATTTCCGTTAGAAATTCTGAGAACACCTTAGTAACTTAAAAATTATTGTAGGAACAAGTCAAGAAGGGCCTGAGATAGGATTCTAAGTCGAGAGCGCGTTTTACGAAAAACGAAGTTAACGGTAAAGGTGGGGTTCCTATTCCTTGATAAATATTATTCTCGAGCTAGTAAGCTCATAATCTTTATGCAGGCTTGTTACAGGGGAGACTTGTGTTGTCTCTGTCTATTTGAGTTTAACGCTCTTATTAAATTACGATCGGAATCCCCGGCCGCACTAGGTGCTGGTGCCGGAAGAGTTGTACGCATGCAGGTCAAGTGATTGTGGGCTGACCCCACCACTTGTACCATAGAGAGGGAGGTTATCCCGCGATTCCGTTATCATAATTGGACGGTTTTCGTTTCAGAGAGGGAGGTTATCCCGACGGCCATAAGATCCTAGGGAGGTTATCCCGATGGGTCGATAAGAGTAACCAAATGACAGAGTGGATCCAAACATTTCTTTCTCTTCTTCCTTTTTACTCCTGTTTACCTGCATATTCTTTTCGTGGCAATGAACCCACTGAGTACACTAGTACTCAGCCCTGTAGAACTTTCTTTGTTTTGCAGATTACGAGCCGGAGGCATAGACAGGCTGGGAGTGGAAAGGGGTGGAAGACGTGGAGAATCGAAAGACTCAAACTCTACTGTTCTTTTTCGATTGAACTCTCTGATAAGTCACTATCTCGTTTTTGTGAGAAGGTTGGACCTAATAAAACTTGGTCTAAAACACTTAATAAGAAAACTCTTTACTTGCTTTCATATTCTCTCGTCTTTTGTTTCTGTATTTACTTTTTCGTATTTCGCTTCCGCTTTTACTTACGCAACTCTGGTCCTATCCAGAATATATATAACTATATACGTTTTTACTTACATATTCATACTATGCGTCCTATAGACGCTATCTATAACCTTTACATTATGCAGATCCAACTGTAGTGCGGTCTGGTCCGCCACGGTTGTTACATTATGTAGATCCGACTGTAGTGCGGTTTGGTCCGCCACTGTCGTTATTTTTCGTACTTTATACTTGGATCCAACGATGGCGCGGTGTGGTCCGACCTCGTTGTTATGCTTTGAATTCAAAGAAACTTAAATGAATTAAACGATAATAAAATTTGGTAGAAAGAGTTAGTTGTTGTTGCGATTGGCTTATTGGTTGCCCCAGCGAATAGATCCTGGTATAGGGGAAATGCTGCCCGAATTACTTGGGCAATAAATGAGATAAACGAGATTAGCCCCTAAATGAGCCCTTTTAACCCTACCCTGTCCATCCCGGTACTTAAGACTACTGTAGTGAAATCGGGATGTGACACAAAAAGTATATATGAACTTCTCAGCAATGCTTGTTATTCTTCACCCTATATTTCTAGTTTTCCTTCTACGTTAGTTATGCAAAGCAAATTCAAGGGAAGAGAAAACAATCGGAGCATTACTAATCAATTTATTAGTATCATAATAAAAACTCAAAGTACCCTTTCTTACCCCTATGTGAATATAGAGATGGTTTTAAAATGAATATTTTATCGATATAGAACACTCTTCTCGATAAAATGATTTGAACCACTTCTTCTAAATAAAGGGTATTTTCTCTCTTTTATCCAATACGGAATCGACGACCTATGCCTTATGTATAAGTAAGAAGCATTTTTGGATTTGAACTGAATAAAACAAAGAAACAACTTTGCAGCACCAACAAAATACAATACTTATAGCTGTAGAATTGATGGAAACGGTCATTTGTCCGATAAAATAGTAAATTCATGGAATTCAATTGCAGCAAATGTCAAAATTTAATTTGTGGATATTTATTTATATAATATTTACCTAGTTACTAATTGATTATATTTGATTTCACTCCAATTTAATTAACTACGATGATTTAAATTTATTTTATCTAAATTATCAAATTGCACCAATGATTAATAAGTAATTTATATTTTATAAAAGTTATAATCACTTTTGATGTTTTTTAAATTAATGTTACTGTATAAATTTATAACATTAAAACAATTTTCAATTTTGAATAATCCAAGTTAAATTTAACTTTATTTAAATATTTTTATACATAAAAGTAAATAATTAAATATATACTTCTAAAACTATATTAAAACTACTTTTGTTGATTTTTTTTTATAATGCTATTTTTTTCAAGAAAAAAGAAAAGAAAACTACAACCAATCCATTTTTTTTTTATTAATAAACGTGGATTTTAAAAGAAAAATAGGCGAGATATGGTGCATTTAATTTCCAAACGCATGTATGTTAATAATAAACTTTGAATTTTCTTTTAATTACAAAATTTTCATTGATAACTAATTTGCAATTGATTTTTAATTTTAAACTCCCTCTTTATCATAGCTAGATTTTGCACTCGTGTGATGCACGGCAAGGTACATGTTTTATATGGAGTATTTAACTAAACTTTAAAATTTCACTTTTTAAATAGTACTATGTCATTTAGTTTGGGCATTACCTTATTCCATGTAGTGGTATAATTCATTGACGGGCATTCATCTACAATATATGAGCATTATAATGAAATTACAACTCACGTGACAGTGATATAATTAAGAAAAATTCTTATAAATATATTTTCTAAAAATAAAAACTATTACAGTGTCACATCAACCCAAAGGTCCCAAACACACTATATGTGCTAAAAATGGGTGGAATGACGTTTTTTTATAGTTTACCGTTATACAAAGAGTTCCATTCATAGAAAATTTATGACTTTTTAAAAACATAAGTCAATTAATTGAAAAACACTCAACTTTGTTCTAAACCCGTAAATTCAATTTTCTTAATTGTATTAGCACATAAAAATAATTATTATTTAACTCACGTACAAATGTCTGTGTATGATTGTTTCTTGTAATCTCGATGTGTGTAATGTTTAAGGAATGAATTGAAATTGATTGGTAATTTTTTTTTTCATTTTGTACATAATATTTAATTATAAATGTTATCTTCGTGTAATACCCAAATTAAAACACATTAATTGGAATTAGAAATAAAATGTCATTAGAAAATTTACACAATTTATGGAAGTTGGAGTTATTGATTTCTTTTAATTAAAATCCAACTCACGAAATATATATATATATTATAGTACATAATAAGTTTTCTTCGATTTCTAGAATGGTTAAACTTAATAATATTTATTCTAATTTTAGCATATAATATAGGGGCAAAAATGTATCTACCTATTCTCCTTAATAAAAACAAAAATCTATACCCTACTATAAAAAAAAACACAAATATACCCACTTTTTCAATATTCTTCCAAATTTGCCCCTACTTTTCCCACTTTCCTTATTTTTCTCTTCTCCACATGCACATGTCAACATCACCTTTTATCTTTTCTTTTGGTTTTTTAATTTCCATCAACAACATTTTTATTTCTTTATTTTTTTACTAATTTTTTATTTCAAATTTGGTTTTCAGTTTTTTTTTAAATAGTTTTTTTCTAAAAAAACTACGATTTTTTTTTAGAACTGCAAAAATCTTTTGGTTAGAAAATGACTCATTCTTACCACATATGGTAAGAAACAATGTATAACCTTATAAATGTTGTGTAAGAAGTCATGTTCATTCTAATTATCTATCTTACGAGTACTCCAGTAAGACTTGTTAAGTA
This sequence comes from Thymus mandschuricus, assembly GCA_029379335.1. NCBI lineage: Eukaryota > Viridiplantae > Streptophyta > Magnoliopsida > Lamiales > Lamiaceae > Thymus > Thymus mandschuricus. The sequence continues at coordinate 7,580,156 of CM057072.1, forward strand.
AGAAACAAACTCGTTCTTACTTTCAATATTTTCAATCTTATTATATATGGTAAGAATATATGTACAATCTTACCACCTATTGTAAAAGATCATGTTCATTTTGCATGTGCAAAATCTTACAACCAAATGCTCCAGTAAGACTTGTTAAGTACGATACAAACTCATTCTAACTTTCATTTTTATTAGATAGGTAAGAATTCAATTACAATCTTACCACCTATTGTAAGAGATTATCAATTGCGTATGTGCAAAATCTTACAACCAAGTGCTCCAGTAAGACTTGTTAAGTAAGAAACAAACTTATTCTTACTTTTATTCTTATTATATATGGTAAGAATCTATATACAATCTTACCATCTCGCGTAAGATATCATCAATTCCGCATGTGCAAAATCTTACAACCAAGTGCTCCAGTAAGACCTGCTAAGTAAAAAAAAACTTATTCTTACTTTCATTCTTATAATCAGGTGTAAGAAAACATATATAATCTAACTATCGTACTTAACATTAAGACATATTATGTAAGAAACGACATCTTCTTACCAATACTTTATAAGCCATCGTTTACGATCATAAAATTTTGTTTAAGAATTCATGTATCTAACTATCTTACTTAACAAAATATCAATGCATCATTTAGACTTAAACATGTGTGGTAAGAATGTGTCATTTTCTAACCAAATGACTTTTGCAGTTCTTAAAAAAAAAAATCGTAGTTTTTTTAGAAAAAAACTATTCAAAAAAACTGAAAACGAAATTTGAAAAAAAAAAGAAAAAGAAAGAAAGAAAGAAATAAAAATGTTCTTGATGAAAATTAAAAAAACAAAAGAAAAGAGAAAAGATAAAAGGTGATGTTGACATGTGCATGTGGTGAAGAGAAAAGGAAGGAGATTGGGAAAAGTAGAGGTAAATAGAAGAGAGGGAGGAGGGTATTTTGGTCCAAAAAGGAAAAAATTGGGTATATTTTAAGTTTTCTTATATTTTGCACAAAAGTGTCATTTCACTTATCATAATAGGTAAAACACTATAATACCTCTATAATATATCAATTTAAAGATCTTTTTTATACTCTTTAATTGAAGATACATATTGTATATGTTATTTATATTGAAATAAAAATTTTTTGCAGGAAAACAACAAAAAATAAAAATTATAAAGATAGAGAGAAAAAGAATAAAAATATTTTTCCAATAAAGCAATAACCGTATATATATGAAGAGAAAGAAGAATTTTTGTTGTTTTTTTTTTTTTAACATTAGAATTGATTTAATTAAGACATTTAATTAGTAATTTTGAAAAAAAACACGTCCAATTGTAAAAAAAACTACCATATTATTTACACTAGATTTTGCACCCGTGCGATGCACGGTTATTAGATATATGATTATAAATTATGAAAGCATGCTATACTTAAAATATAATTGTAGACATTTCTTAATTAAATTAGGGGTGTCTAAATGAGTTTGGATATTTGGATATATTCCAAAATGCCCGATCTGAATGGGTATTACGTGTACCCGAACATGGCTTAATTGGATAGCGGAGCGGGGTTACGGATGAGTTTTTAATTTACTTTGGGTATTCGGGTACCCGATTACCCGATCATGGATACCCGAATAACCGAATACTTTTAAATTAATTGTATATTTTATAATTTTAATATTTATTGTATTTGTTTAGTTTGAAATTTCAAAATTTCAAGTCACGATTGCACTTTATTTCAAAGGAATTTATATGTAATAACTAATATTAGACATGCAACTTTTTTTTTATATATAATATTATTATACATAAAAATGTTCCCGTGCATGCGTGAATTTACTTAATATGTCAGGTATGATCACACTAACAATATTTTTCCTTACACTTTATTTTTAATAGTAGAATTTATTTTTAAAATATCTATTTGTAACAATCTTTTTGTGTATGTTCACACGGGAAATTTTTATGCGGGTGTAAGTGTACAACACTTACCTCTCACATTGTGATTAAAGATATTAATATAATATTCACATATATTATAATAATCACAATGTGAGGTGTGATTGTAGTACACCTACACCCATTTTAAATGTTTTCACTTATTAATACTACATTTAAATGGATATGGAATATGATTTTATAGCAATCAATGTATGTTAATGAATTAAATTTTCTATATGCATTTTCTTGTGATTTTTATTAATATCTAAATTTTTTTTAAAAATGAATTGAAATTTATTTACATTCTTTTATATGTTTTCATAGCAATACATTTATATTAAATGTTACTAATAATCAAACTATTTATTTTAATTTAAAAAAATTAGAATTACAAATTAAAATCCATAATTAGAAAAATATAATCCTTTTCTTAACGAATTTGTTGAAGATGCCGTTAATTTTAATAAGAATCATTATAAATATATTCATTATTTCAATATATGTGATCTTTAATCTTTAAAATGATTACAACTTTATCATATTTTTTCCATTTTCAACATATAATATATCAATTTAAAGATTTCTTTGAACTCTTTAATTTAAGATACATATTGTATTATATACATAAAAAATACAAGAAAATTACAATAAAAAATAAGAAAAAATCATGACGGAAGAGAGAGAGAAACATGAAAAAAGAGGTGGTTTTAGCATATTACTTAAAAACCTTCTACAAACGATTTTTTTGATAAAATAGTTTTTTTTTTTTTTTTTTTTTTTTTTTTTTTTTTTTTTTTAACATGACAATATCAAGTCAACTTGAGCATGTTAGACATGCTCAAAATAGGTAGCATTTTTTTTTTTTAAAATCATTTCGTGCTACACAAAATTCCATCTATAAAATCTTCATGATTTTTTAATTTTTCTAATTTTATCACGGTTCAAATAAATGAAAATATTCAACTTTGTTACAAATTCAAAATTTATTATTGTATTAGCATTTGAAAATATTTATCTTTTAATTCACCATACAAATATAATCCTTAACCAAATTAGATTTTTCAATTAAAAGGTAAATACTTTTATGAATAAAAATAATGTTTAAATCTATACTCGTATTAGAATTAAAATGTGATATCGAGAATTTCTACATTTTCTGGAAAATAGGGTTATGTTCTTTCTATATTCAAATACATTTCATCAAAATCATATATCTTTATATTTAATCTTTAAAATAATTATAATTTGTTTATATTTACTATAATGTTAACAGGCAAGTGCGATGCTAGCACCATCTGCACTGCCGAAGCCATCACAGCCCTACACGTGGCGGGTCCCATCAATCAATGTAATTTCATGTCTGCAACCTACAGTGTTCAACTCTTTTCTTTTTCTTTTTTTAATTTACGTTAGTTTTCTTTTTCTTATTTCTTACTAGTAGTATTTCCTTTTTCTGTTTCTGCATTTTACATTTGTAGAATTTTTTTCCCATTCCAATTAATCAATTGTTTTTTCACCCTTTCAAATATTATTTATTTATACATGGATTTTCTTTTTCTTTTTTTAAATTTATTTCCCTTATTTCTTAATTAAATTTTACATTTATGGTATTTTTTTGCTTTCACTCCAATTAGTCGATTGTTTTTGCTCTCTCTCAAAAAGTATAATTGAAGAAGTTCGTTTTCTATACTTGACCAAAATGATAATGTAATTGTAAATTTGTTTATATTCCAAACATATATAATAATATCTCTGTTTCATTTGAAATACCATTTTTTTAGCATGAAAATTATTGAAAAAGAGTATAACATGAAAAAAAACGAAGGTGTACAAATTAAATCAATTAAAGGCATACAATAATTATAGGCGTTCTTTAAAATCAATTAAAAGTGTACAATAAAATCAATTGAAGGTGTAGCAAAAAATTAATCGGATTAAAGGTGTATTAGGGGAAATTCATAATTAGGTTTTCGGTGTGCAAACTTTGATTTTTATCGAAATTAAATAATTATTTGCACAACTTACTTATTTTAACTTGTTCTTTATACTTTATATTGTGTGATTTCTTTCGATTTATCATATCAAAAATTTTGTTACTAATTCATTATCCCTCCAATTCATGATGATGATATTTCTTTTTTTTTTTTTTTAATTTGGAAAAGTTACTTAAAAAAATCTATGTATATTAAAAAAAAAAATGAACATTATAAGTTTCAAATTTTCTCACCTCTTATACATTAAAAGAAAATCCATGTATAAATAAATAATATTTGAAAGGGAGAAAAAACAATTGATTAATTGGAATGGAAAAAAATACTACAAATGTAAAATACAAAAACACAAAAAGGAAATACTAGTACTAATAAGAAATAAGGAAAACAAAACTAACGAAAAAAAAAAAAAAAGAGTTACTGTAGGTTGCAGACATAAAATTACATTGATTGATGGCCCCGCCACGTGTAGGGCTGTGATGGCTTCGGCAGTGCAGATGGTGCTAGCATCGCCCCGACCAATGTTGTTAACATATACAGAGTAATATATTAATTTAAGATTATTTTGTACTTTTTAATTAAAGATATATATTGCATATATTATTCATATTAAAACTATAAAAATATTGCAAAAACAATGATGAATAAAAATTATATAGAAAGAGAGAAAATTATGGGAAGTTTCTTCACTAACCGCCCACCCACGTATATATGCGTATGAAGAGAAGGATTAATTGTTGTTTTCTTTTAATTTTAACCTTCAAATTGAAAATAATTACAAAATTGTCATTTTAAAATTGATTTCTCAATTTCAAACTCTCTTTTTATATAGAGATAATACACCTTTTTACCCATTTTTACTCTTTCAAAACAATTTTAGGTATGGAATATAGTTTACACAAAAAACACCCAATTTTAGGTTTGGTGGACAAAAGTGCCCTTTTTCTAAGCTTGAAATAATTTTTAGTTTGTTATTTCCTTCAGAGTATTTTCATAGAGTATTTTCATTCGCGTTTCTCTTTTCCTCCGTCTTCTCTATCCTTTCTCAATCCCTCTTTCACGACGATAGCAGCACCTCCGCCGCCTCCCACGCCGCCGTCTCCCCACGCCACCGCCGATTCCTCTAGTAGTTTATGGATCTCGTTGAATCGAGAGGTGTTCGGAGCAGAATCCCCAAATTCGTTCATATTGAGAAGAATCGTAAACCCTAAGAATTGCCATCTGCAGCTATTAAGGTAATTTTAGGATCTAGGTGTTTGGTTATCTGACAATATCAACGATGCTTGTTCTTCACCTTCTCTTTCTCTCATCATCTCTCCTAATCCATGGATTCCGTTAGTTTTGGCAGGATTCCGATCTGTTTCTCCACTGTCGGGAGCGATTCCATGGATTACTTGTTCAAGGTAGTGCTGATCGGCGATTCCGGCGTCGGCAAATCCAGTCTCCTCTCCAGATTTACTCGGAACGAGTTCAACTTGGAGTCCAAGTCCACAATCGGAGTCGAGTTCGCCACTCGGAGCATCCGCGTCGACTAGAAAGTCATCAAGGCTCGTATTTGGGATACCGCTGGCCAGGAACGGTAAGCCATTGCTGTTGCATTGTTGCACGTTGTGAGGAGGTTTGATTTTGAATTTGAGAAAGTCATGCGGTGATTCTGCTTTCATTTCGTGTTGTTTTGATTTTGAGATCTCAATTTCTATGTGAAATGATTGTCTCTTCCTGTTGTTTAAATTTGTGATTTGAACTTTGATCAGTGTGGTTTAGTGTACTGAGTGATTAATTAATTCAGTGGAGTAGATGTTTACTCCATTGTTATGCAGAGCTCTGAACTTTGAACAAATCTGTTAAATTGTAGCATAGGACTAGTATGTGTACTGGGGTATACTGCGAGGAAACCACCTACTGTTGTCAAAGCGCAGTTTCGATTCAAGCTTGTGCAGTGGCGCTACCTGTTTTTGCAGTATAAATTTGTCCTGAAGAATTCGTGTTTCGACAATTAAAGTGCTGAAATCACGGGAATAATTTGTGTTTTTCCGCTTTCGTTTTCGGCTGTAGAAAATCCAGGATCGAGTGTAATCGAAGCTCGTTTGATTGTACGCATTTTGTGTTTGTGTGGATTCGTTCATCGTAATTGAGTGGATTTTTCGCTAGATTATGGGTTCGCATAGTGAGATTCAGATGAAGGTTGAGACGGGGGAGTTTGGATACGTTCTCTAGGTTGTTCCTCATCTTACCGATTATGTTTCCGATCTCAAGGTATAATTCGTGTTGTTTTGCTCTTATGATTTGAATGTTGTGCGCTGTGATGATTCGTAGCATGCGTTTTTTGGTGTGATGATTTGATTGATGGATTGGAGTGTGGAAGGGTGCTTGTGTGAATCTCAGATGCATGAGGTGTGTTATGCTTAAGTGTTGCAGATTGCATCTGGTGATTTTGTTTTCAACATTTTATTCGATTGCTTGAGTTGCAACTTGGTCGTAGATTATGAAATCTTACTCTGGTGTGCTGGATTTTTGGCTCAAGTTATTACTTGACTGAGTGTTTGCAGGTTATTATGTTTTCAGATTTCAGTTCATGATTTAGCGTAGGACTAGTATGTGTACTGGGGTATACTGTTTAGGAGCTTTTGTGTATAGTGTGTTATATTAATTTGAAATGTGTATTTGGACAGATCTTGGCATCGAAGCTGGGCTTTCCACTTGCAGTCACCAATTTCAACTTTTGGAAGGAAATATGAGATGAGCAGTAAATGATTTCTTGTTTATGATTGCTGCTTTCTCAAGTCGAAATCTCCGTCAAAGCTATTGCTTAAGCACCGAGGAAAGAAGTACATGTTTGCTAACTATGATTTTGTACTTAATTTCGTATTGTTTTTCGTTCCCTCTTTGTTTGAATACGGACTACTATTTCTGTCACTTTTGAATAATTTATTTCCCAGAAACAAACTTTACCTGATATTTAGTACATAGTACCAAATAACATAAATGTACTGCGTACTATAGTACAATTTGATATTTTTCGTTTACCACTTACCAGTAAACAGTACTATAAGAAGTATTATTTGGTTTACCATGTACCGGTACACAGTACCAAAAAAATCTAAATTTACTGTGTACTATAAGAAGTATTATTTGGTTTACCATGTACCGGTACACAGTACCAAAAAAATCTAAATTTACTGTGTACTTGTACTTATCGAAATATACAAAAAAACGATAGAAAATTGAAAAAATTGAAAATTGAAAATTAACAAAAAAAAAAAAAACCGAAAATTTCTGGAAAAAAACGAAAAAAATATTATAAATAAATAATTTAATAATTAATAAATAAATAAATAGATAAAACAGAAAAAGAAAAAAGAAAAAAAAAAAAAAAAAAAAAAAAAAAAAAAAAAAAAAGAATGAGGAAACACGTTTAGGGAGAAGAAAGGGGAGGAGGGAGTGGCCATGTACTAAAAGTAAGGGTATTATTGTCCACCATACCAAAATATGGGTATTTTTATTGTAAACTATATTCCATACCTAAAATTGATTTTACAAAGTCAAAATGGGTATTTTTTTTTTTGCCTCTTTTATATATATACATAGATTAATTACAACATTGTTGGTTTCTCAATTGAAAACTCCCTCTTTATATATATAGATTATAGTACATTCGATTTCTAGAATCATTATAACTTAATAATATTTATTCTAATTTTAGCATATAATATATCAATTTAAAGATCTTTTTTATACTCTTTAATTGAAGATACATATTGTATATGTTATTTATATTGAAAATAAAAAAATTGCAGGAAAACAATAAAAAATGAAAATTATAAAGAGAGAGAGAAAAAGAATAAAAATATTTTTCCAATAAAGCAATAACCGTATATATATGAAGAGAAAGAAGAATTGTTGTTGTTTTTTTTTTTTAAACATAAGAATTGATTTAATTAAGACATTTAATTAGTAATTTTGCAAAAAAAAACGTCCAATTGTAAAAAAAAAACTACCATATTATTTACATTAATTACAACATTGCCCTCTAACTACTTTTCAATTGATTTCTCAATTGAAAACTCCCTCTTTATATATATATATAGATAGCCCCCATTTATAAAATTAAAAATAAAATAATTGTGAATATACAGTTGTATCCTCATCCTCAGATTACCTATTTTTCTTATTAAAATGTTGGAAAAGATTAAATTTGCAGGATTTTGTTTTCTCCTGTGCGGTAGCCCCATGGCCACCATCATCGAACTTCAAACAAAAATCGACTCTATAGTCTCCGTTCACCGAAATCTTTTTCCATGTTTAACATCAAAAATTGACTCTTATCATTAATGTTGACAATAATGAAAAGTTTTGAAATTGTACAAAACTCAAATTTATGAAATTAAACTTTTAAATTATTTGCCGAGTTCTTCAATATCGGGGAGAATAAAAAATTGAATCATAAATCCCACAATTTATTGAACTCAACACATTCAACTTGAAAATTTTTATCACATACTCAATCGATATTCTCTCACAAAATGACATTCATGCACTCCAATGGACAAACCCAGAGATCAACGCCCAATTCTTATACAGTTTGATAATGGATTAGGGGATGTTAGGAAATAATCAATTCAAAGAAACTCCGTTTGCATCGAAGATGTGCAGAAGACGCACCTGGTGATCTCCGGCGATTGTTACGACTACGAGATAGAGGGGTGTATGCGAGGCTGTGTTTCTATTTCTTTTCGGGAGGGGGCTACATTAATGAAGAGTCATTCGCTTCAAAGGATTGATGAGACTTTAAAATTATAATTTTATCAATATATATATAATAGCAATATGTATCTTCGTCCTACGTGGCATCACGTATGACTATTTTGAATATTTTTGAATATTCTCATTGATTTGACTTATTTTATATATTTAATCCAATTAGTATATCACATTAACGAATCCTGTCCCACATCGATTTTTTACAAGAACTTAACAATGTATTACCTATATAAATAGATCTATATATATATATCCAACAAAATTCATCTTTAATTTGATGAACTACATAATTAATGTCTATATCTTTTTATGCTCCCTCCGTTCTTTTCAAGTTGAGTCATTTTTTTTTTATGATTTTAAATAATTACAAGGGAATTTATTTCATCCCGTTTTAAATTAATTTTACAAAATAAATTAAAATAAATTATATTTTAATTTTATTAGAACTTTTATTTATAATTATAAAATAAATTGAATCCCGTTTGTTCAAAAATAACATTTTAAAGCGGTTCATGTTTTTTTTTTTTTTGACAGCCGGTTCATGTTAAATATTGACGAAATAAAATATAAAATATATCTATCGTAAAAATATTAATTTCTTAATTCATTTTCATATTTAATACAAGCAACGGGCTACTTGAAATAATTAAGATACAAATTTATGTAATTTTTATTAAAACTTTTATCGAGCTAACAAAAAATTTAACGGGCAGATTTGCACTATATATTCATACTGACGTTATATCGAACAACGGGTTAACAATAAAATTAACGGACAAATTTGCACTATTCATGTTAACGTTATATCGAACAACGGGCTTACAGAAAAACTGACCGAAAAATTTGCACAATTCATGCTAACGTTATATCAACGGGCTAACAGAAAAATTAATGAGCAAATTTACACTATTCATGCTAACATTTTATCGAGTAACAAGCTAATTAAAAAACTATAATATTACGTCTTAACATATTTATTTTTTTATCTTCACACGTAACGGGCAGAATAAAATAATTTATATAGATAATTATGTATTTTATATTAAAATTTTATGTAAAATCGCAAAATAAATTGAATCCCGTCGAATTTCGACGAGCACTGCATTAGTTTACTTTTAAATGGGGGTTAATGAAGATTAAAATGGAGGCTACGACAAAGGAAAAAAAAAACTGAATGGGGGCTATGGGAATAGAATCGTACCTTCACAATTATGTTACTATTATTAATTTTATAAAAAATATGTATTTTTTGTGGAAAAAATATTTTAAAATTAAAATATAAAAGTAATAAACTATAGTTATCATTTACCATTTTTAAAATTACGTATATTATGAAAAATGTCGTTGTGTGGCCGGCCACATTATGGTTAAATAGCTTTATTGTTTTATAAATGGGGGCTATGAATAGTAATTTGGGGCTATGTTTAGAATCACCCTTCTTATAATTGGGCCTTCGCGTGGGCATGATCCGGGCCGGGCCGGACTTTTTTTGCAAGTTCTAATCCTAAACTAATTCTAGGACTTGAATGCAATTTCCAAAAGATAAATCCATTGGTATATATAAGTGGCGCAGTGCCACGACAGTACTCTGAAAACGCTTCATCTCAGCCGAAAACCCCAAATCCCTCAACCTCACCCCTCAAACCCTAGTTTTTTTAGAGAGAGAATGGTGAGAGAGGAGCCACCGAGCAAGCTGCGATGGGGGGAGCTGGAGGAGGACGACGGCGAGGATCTGGATTTCCTTCTGCCGCCGAAGCAGGTCATCGGCCCCGACGAGAACGGGATTAAGAAGGTCATCGAGTACAAGTTTAGCGACGACGGCAACAAGGTTAAGATCACCACCACCACGCGCATCCGGAAGCTCGCCAACGCCCGCCTCAGCAAGCGCGCCGTCGAGCGCCGATCCTGGCCCAAGTTCGGCGACGCCGTGCACGAGGACGTCGGCGCCCGCCTCACCATGGTTTCGACGGAGGAGATCCTCCTCGAGCGCCCTCGCGCTCCAGGTACAGCCGCCTTTCTGAATGTCTGTTCGATATTTGATGTGGAAATCCTGCTGTTTTTTTAGAATTCGAGTGCTGTTCGTGTGTGATTAATCGGATGCCTATCTATTTCTGTTCTTATTTGTATGACAAGGTCATGAATTTATAGATCCTATTGCAATTTTCCAGTAAGCTTTTTTATATTTTTGTATCACATATGGATGCTCTCTGGTTAGTTTGTTTTCGGATCTATGTTATTAATAGCTTTTAGGAATTGGCGTCAAATGTTATGTCATCGACTCCAATGGCTGTCGATTGGCTCATCAATTGTGATGTGTGCATTGTATTCGGAGATAATGACATGATAGCTCCAACCTTTTTGTTTTATTTGATTATTAGGTTCACTTGGATTGTGAAAAGGATTGATTCGTTGAGAATTTCAGTGTTTTCCTGCAATACCATCTGCTAGTCTAATTAACAATGTCTGGGATGGAGTCAATGATTTCTGTATTCTCTTATTCTTTAAATGGCTCATGTTTGTTTTTTCTTTTGGTATGGTATGTTCTTCTGTCGATAATTGAGATAGTTAGCGTCCTTTTTGTGATCTAAGTTATACTATGCTGTTATTGAAGTGCTCATTTGGTTCCATTATGGGTTACTTGTTTTTCATTTCATGTTTATGATGTGCTCCCTTTGTACATGTTACACAAATGTAATGAGTGAATTGACTTGTAGGTACAAAAGCCGAAGAAACTAAGGTTGCTGGTGATCCTTTAGCTGCAATGGGTAAAGGTGGAGCAGTGCTCATGGTTTGCAGAACTTGTGGGAAGAAGGGTGATCACTGGACCTCAAGGTGCCCCTACAAGGATCTTGCCCAACCAAGTGAGACATTCGTTGACAAGCCCCCTACTGAAACGAGTGCTGCAGCACCTGGTACGAAGGGAGCTTATGTTCCTCCCAGCATGAGAGCAGGTGCTCCCGAGAGGAGTGGTACTGACATGAGACGCAGGAATGAGGAGAATTCAGTCAGGGTTACCAATCTCTCTGAGGACACAAGAGAGCCCGATTTGCTCGAGCTTTTCAGGCCTTTCGGTTCTGTCAGCCGAGTTTATGTTGCTATTGATCAGAAGACTGGGACGAGCAGAGGCTTTGGGTTCGTCAATTTTGTCAATAGAGAAGATGCTGAGAGAGCCATCAACAAGCTTAATGGTTATGGTTATGATAATCTCATCCTTAGAGTCGAATGGGCTGCACCAAGGGCAAATTAGTTTATGGTACGACGCATTCCTTGTCTGTTGGAAATCATCTAAACGGTTTTGTTTATTGCATTCGAGAGAAATATGGATATAGAGATTCTATCAGTTACAATGCGACTTGCCTGTATAAGAGGATTTGTTCATCTCTCACACTTGCATGGTAATCTTTTTTGTTTTGTTTTGTTTTTTTTTTTTTTAATAATTTTTGTTTTAAATTTAAGTATGAATTAAGATGTTAGTTTTCCATGTGGAATTGTTTGTTTGTTTGATTGATACAAGTAAAGGAGAATAAGAATAATAGCTATCCTATCTCTTAGCTTAGTAATGTCAACCTAATCGAGTCGGTTTCAAGTAAGAATGGTATATTCCCATCGTATACTCTTTTGATAATTACCACTCCGGTCCCAGCCTATTGACTCATTATCCTTTTTGGGACGTCCCATACCTATTGACTTATTTTCTTTTTTAGAAAGAATTAGAGTATATAATTAGTATAAATAGTAAACCTCTTATTACACTTAACATTCCATATTTAAATCTCATCCACTCATTTTTCAGCACCAATACTACCTCTATCTTACTAAATTAGCCCCATTTGCTTTATTGACTTTCAAGCCCGGACCTGTTATAAGGCCAAACAGGCGGCTGCCTAGGGCCCAAGGTAAGAAGGGGGCCCAAAAAAACAAAATTAGTATTATTATATTAAAAATATTATTTGCAATCTTCATTTGTATTAATCCCAAGAGGAAAAAAAGAAAAAGAAACAACAACGTTAAATACTACCTCCATCCCGTTTAAGTAGGTTGATATTCCTTTTTGGGACATCTCGTATATTAGACCTGTTTCCATAAAAGGAAATAATTTAACATCACATCACCATCTACATCACACTTAATTAGCCTAAATTAATATGAATTACAAATGGATGTGAGTAGTTCTCATATTTTAAATTAAATTAAACTCTAATTTACCATCACATCTCCATCACATCACCCTTTTATCCCCACTTACTTGGTTGTTGTGCCATTTTGAAATCAACCTTCTTAAATGGGAAGGAGGTAGTATTTTTCCTAGCCGCTACAGCGCTATACCCTCTATTCCCAAATTTTTATTTCGACTTGCACACATCACTTTCTAGGCGCAGCGACTCGTAACGATTCAATCTGTTGTTTAGATAAGTCTATATTCTAGTTTGTATTTGACGATTTCGTTTTTTTAGTTGAGACTTGAGATGCTTAAGTGTTTTGGGATAAATTGATTAATGTGGTTTTGTTTATGAATAATACCACTCCGGTCCCAGCTTATTGACTCATTTTCCTTTTTGGGACGTCCCACACATATTGACTCATTTCCTTTTTTAGAAATAATTAGAGTATAATCAGTACAATTAGTAAACCCCTTATTACACTTAACATTCCATACTTAAATCTCATCCACTCATTTTTCTGCACGTAGTTCAATATAATTTAAATTTTGAAAGTTTAAATTATTATAACTTGCTCGTTTGTTATCGGATTTTTATGATTTTTATATCAAATTAAAGGTCTTGATACGATCTTTCATTTAAGATCAGACAAGAACATGTTTTTATGCATCTATGATGCTCTGTTTCTAAAATATGTCTAAATACATAAACCACATTACATTACCTACAAAATACACTTTATACACTAAACATTTTCGTCTTAATTCCCGTGTATAAAGCAAATGAGTCAATAAGCTTGAACCGGAGTGGTATATATGTTTGTATTCAATGCTTTGTGATGTTTGTTCGAAGCTTTGTGATTTCTTGCTAGTTTAGGCATAATTTTTTCATAGTAAATGCGAGGCGTGTTATGTTGACATAAGGTAATAAAATCTTTCTCTACTATAAAAAATTATTATTATATTTATTATTGTTCTTTTCGTATTTTTTTCCGCTACTGAAGGGTCCACTTTTCTATTTTCGCCTAGGGCCTAGCGAAGTACAGGACCGGCCCTGTTGACTTTTTCGGCACGCGTTTCCACCGAAACCTAGTACGAGTTTTAAAATATAATTTCGAAGCATTTTTTTGTTTATGGGATACTATGAGTGTCGATGTATCCCGTAAATGAAAAAATACTTCAAAATTATATTTTAAAACTCGTACTAGGTTTCGGTGGAAAAGCGTGCCGAAAAAGTCAATAAAGCAAATAGGGCTAATTTAGTGAGATGGAGGTAGTATAATTCAAATTTCGAAAGTTTAAATTATTATAACTTGCTCGTTTGTTATCGGATTTCTATGATTTTTATATCAAATTAAAGGTCTTGATACGATCTTTCATTTAAGATCAGACAAGAATATATTTTTCTGCATCTATATGTCTAAATACATAAACCACATTACATTCCCTACAAAATACACTTTATACACTAAACATTTTCGTCTTAATTCCCGTGTATAAAGCAAATGAGTCAATTGCCTAGGACCGGAGTGGTATATATATAATACTCTCTCAATCCATAATTTATAAGGTTAAGAGGGTATGATTGTAATTTTTGTGTGGGGGGGTATACTACCTAAAACGAAATGATCCTAAAATTGTGGACAAGATGTAGACCCTAAAAGTTTATGGACGGTGGATTTTTTTTAAATTTTTTTTTTTTACTATATCTGATGAAAGGAAATTGCAAAATTTAAGTTGGAAATGATTTTTATTTTTTACTATTTCTAAAAAGAAATTACAAAATTTAAGTTGAAATGCATGTTAATTTTCTTGACTAAGTGTTGAGGTTTCATGTAAAAGTCTAATTTGTCTTAAAATCCTTTCAATGAATTAATGATACGAGATTATTTAAAAGGTTATTCATCCTCACACCACTCTTGGACGGTGTTCGGATAATGTTTAACGAGTTTATAAAGTGCAAAAATAAGTATGTAGTTATTTCCTTTAACAAGCTTATGTGATTATATAAATCTATCATCATATAAGTTAGTTGGAAATTTTATAATCAAATCCATTTAAAAAACTTATAAATTGTTTCAACGAGCTTATAAATCTAGCCAAACACGTTCTCCAAACTCTATAACCCTGGAATAAAAAAGTGGCATACCCTTGACACTAGAAAGTTTATACCTCCCTCCACACAATTCTTGTTTTAGACTTGGCCTTGATAGTGTCGTTTAATATATTGGGAAATAGGTAACACATGCAAATTGAAAGGGGTTGGCCTCATGCATGCTTAATGAATGTGTAGGGATTTTGGTTGCGTAGTTGATAATGTTCATCCTTACCTAACATCACATGCGTTGTCACGTGCACTATTTTCATACTTTAATACATTACTGCATTGGGGATTAACATATGCGCTGCAATTACAAATCTGTACATAATAAAGTATTACTTCTATAACACACCAAATCTTAAAAACAATGCCATAAAAAGACTCGAACGTGAGATAATTTGGTCTCAATTATTATTTCAAATAGCACTTGATCAACACACATTTCAAATTACACACAGTATGTATATTACAGTTCTTGATTGTGAAATATTGTTAGTAAATCCAAAAGGAAAATATTTTAATTCTTCTTCTTCATCATTATAGAACACTTTATGGTATTTTGAGCACTTTTTCTAGGGGCAATATTTTGAGAAATTTATGAAAATTTACCTAAAATGGGGTCAATTTACAAGTCTTTCGTGGAATTCAAAATGACAATAGAATTGACCCTACATCATTAAAATAAAAATAAAAAATAGAAAGAAAGAAAGAAAGAAAGAAAGAAGATATTTTTCATTTTTCGTTTTTTTTTTTTTTTTTTTGAGAAATACATTGAAAAAAAATGATTAGGAGAGAGGGAGGTTATGCTACGTGGCCCGTATAAGATGGATCGGACTTCGGAGCCACGATCCGCATTTTTCGGGTGGGCATTTTTCAACTCCCTTTTCAATCCTTTTTTTTTTTTTTTTTACCATTATTTACTATTTTTATTATCCAATTGAAATATTCACTTATTTAAAAAAAAAAAATGTAAAATCCAGTGAAAAGAAAAAGAGATGTTGAGCGCTCTCTCTCTCCATTACCAATTACCATTACTGTTTCGCTTCACCTCTACGGCTCTAACTCTTCCTTGTTTTCCCCCAACAATTCCTCTTCTCCCTCCACACTCAACTCCTCCCTCTCTATTTATTCACATTCTTCATCTCGCATTCTAAATTCTTTCAACTCGAACCACCTTCGCATTCTCCTCAGGTTTGCCCTCTTCTTTCATTCCATTTTTTTTGCGTTGGAAAATGAGAATCCGATCTCAGCGCGTTTCTTCTTTGGATTGTTTTTTATTCTATTGGATTTTAGAGGACAAATTATGGTCGGATTCCGGCCATGCTGCTTAAAGATTTGAGCTTTTTTTGCTTGGGGTTCGTATTGCCATTTGTGACTAGAGTCCTTAATTTTGTTTTTTGGTTTGGTATTGCTCATGCTTTGATGCAACAGAATATTTTTCTCTCTTTTGATTTTTGGTTGGGGTTGAATTTCTGGGTTTGTGTCTTTTGCACATTTCACTTGCAATGTCTTTACTTTTAAATTTTTGTACACTGTGCTTGATTACAGAAGCGGATTGCTTTGATGCCCTTTTAGAGTTTTAGCTTCTTCGAAAAGTAAAATTAAATAAGTAGTAGAGTTTTATCTTGATGCATCTGAATTGACTTTTTTTCTAGAGTAGTAATTTTGTTTTAAATGCTGCTTCAAATATTAATACCGCAATCTTTACTATCATTGTTCTTGGAAAGTTGTATTGAATTCAGGAACTAAAAAAGGTTTCAACTAGAGGTAGGGGCTTTTAATTTTTTTAACCAATAATGGTTTCTGGGAAAAAGAAAATGATATGAGGGTGTGTTGATGGAAAATTTTAATAAATTGAGTATCCCCTTTGATGCAATGGAGAATTGTAGATTTTATAGGTTAGGATCTGCTAGAATTCGTGTATTTTCTCTAGGTCGCATTCTTAAGGCATTTAGGTGGGCAAACAGAGAAACAGCACCTTGTTGACATATATGTAGACGTGTTCGCCTATTGTTCATGTTAAATGTCTCATGGAATTTTTTATTTGTGTTCTATTTTATACCAAATGTTTGCTTTGAGTGGATCTTTTGTTTATTCACAAAGGAGCCTGTTACTTATTAGTGTTTGACGGATGATTCAAGGTAATAATGCTTAAGAGGGAATTTTCTAACCTGTGGCGTCTCTCTTGTGTCACGGTTCAGCTTATCTACTTATTAGGAATCTTCTTGAACAGATGAAAGTCTCTTTCGTTTCTCAATTTTATTTAATTTATTGCTCTTGCCTTTACATAGAATACTCTCATCCATTACAAATTTTCCACAAAAAATTACTATATGAGAAAACTGGTCCTGAGGTCCCTTAGATTGAAATGGTCATTTGGCTCTGAATCTTAATTTGCACGAGTGACTTTACAGGCAGTATTTTATACATAAATGACTGACGTGGGAATTGTTCATCTGTTCATGCCTCGGGATGCATGACAGATAAATAAAGCTCAATGCTCTTGTTATGGTTTTCTCTGAGCAAATGGCTATCTATCTAAGTATTGGGATTTGGGACGCTGTCTTTCATCTACGTGTTTGCTATCTGATTCCGTAGCTAGTTGTTCATTGAGTTACTGGTTTCTAAGGAACTTCCTTAGTTGGAAGCTGATAGAATATTGGTCTTCTGTGAAATAGTTACATTTTTTTTTTCCTGCAAATTCCGTGTATGTCCTGAGATGGTTATATGGTACTCCTTCCATGCTCCCATTAGTCTTAAATTTGAAACTTCAAGGGGTTGAAGAACAAGCTGACACAGTTGTTGGTAGTGGAGGAAGAGTCCACTTATGTCCGTGGGAATATTTTCTATTTTGGGTAGTAGTAACACATATTTTCGGGATGTCACAAAAAGGAAAATTTACCACATCATCAAGGAATGGTGGGAGTATTATTTACTGAGCGTCTTTCCAGGGTCGGATGTGTGTACTGTGATTCTTTGATGTGACTATTAGAAGTTTTGACACTAGCTGCATTAATAATATGCAAAGCACTCCAAACATTAGTAGTATTATTTAGTAGCTTTGTATGATAATATCCCTTGTGTCCTCGGCAGGTCAAAACATTGTATGATTTGGATCTGGCACTTTTGCAGCTCTTGGGTTTGAATGAAAACGATAGCAATGTGCTTCTCTGTCATGCCATTTCCCAGATGCAGATTTCATTCATTAGCTAATTGTTGGTGGGAGAATTTGCATAAATTCCGTAGTAGTAGTAGTAGTGGAAGCAGCTGCAGTTACAAGGTTCTTTGTTCAAACAACTTAGAGCTCGAAGGAGGATATAGCAGGAGGTGGACAAGACGGAGTATAAATTCACAAACTGGAGGAAATAAGGAGAACCTGATAAGCAATAAGAGCATCACTCCGAATATCATTCCTGAAGCAAGCAATGATACTAAAAAATTAGAAACGACTAAAGCAAAGAGGAGCAGAAAAGTAAGTATCAGAAACAATGTCATATCTAAAAGTGCAACCACTGAAGTGAATACATACGGTGTAGAAAGAGCAGAAGTAGAACAAGATCAACATTATGCTGACTTGGCTAAACTCGCAACTATTATTTGTTTTGATATTGAAACCACTGGTTTTGGAGGAACAAATAGAATAATTGAGTTTGCATGCCAAGATCTTCGAGGGGGCGAAAACAGCACCTTTCAGACTCTAGTGAATCCAGAACGTGATGTGCCGAATGAGCACATTCATGGCATTTCAACCCGAATGGTTACCAAACCTGGTATTCCCAGGTAACCAGACATTGCTTTTCAGTCCGCAACTACTTATCTTAGTTTATGGTTGACAAGGAGCCTGAACAAATTTATTAATGAAAATCTGTTTGGTTTTATGATGCATCTTCTCAAATTTTCATGCTAAATCACGTTCCATGTCTTTCTTTCTCTCCGTACGCCATGTTCATTGTTTGTTCGTAATTCTCCCTCTCACGGCATGTATGGTTTAGCATTGATGTCCCTGTCCCTTGTAATTGATCTTAAGTATCTGCTGTTCATATTTGATCTTAAGTGCTTGCTTTCTCTTTATCTATTAGATGAAAGGACGAGGATGCTTTGTGGAAGATTTCATTAATCTATTAGAACTGGTTTTCCAAATTCTTTGATCAAATCCATTTTAACTTTCTGAAAATGAACATATGCGCAAATTTCACTCTACCTTGCCTCATGTAGGATGAAGGACTTCATTCCGGTCCTACTTCAGTATGTCCAAAGCCGCCAGTTACCCGGTGGAGTTGCCGTTTTGGTATCTCATAATGGGAAAACTTTTGACGTCCCTTTCTTAAAAAGGGAATTTGCTCGCTGTTCTTATGAGATTCCTGAAGATTGGTTGTTTGCAGACACCATCCCCCTAGCTCGTGCAGTGATGAAGACAAAAGGTGGTTGACCTATTTCTAACTTCATCTATCTATGTGTACTATCTGTATATTCCAAAGTGATCCCCTGACGAATTCTTCCTCCGGGCTATGCCAGGGTTGACAGGAGTGTCGTTGCAGTTGCAGTCTCTTCGGGAGCACTATAACATTCCTTTAATCGGGCCAGCTCATAGAGCTTTATCAGATGTGCATTCGCTAGCATTGGTTCTTCAGAGGCTGACATACGACTTGAAAATGCCGGTATCAGGCCTAATTGAGAATTCATTTAAATAGGGCATGCCTAGATTCTCCACATTGTGGTTGATTGTAGCAACTTTTTTCGCATTCTTTGGGATCATGGCACATTTGGTCATTAGATTATGGCGACATACAGCTAGTACCTTCCGCCTATCACCGCAGTCGAGTTATGAAGCAGAAGTTGGCAAGTATGTGGATAATTTCTGTAACTTAGCAGAAGGAGGGATATAGATAGATGATCAAGTGCTGTGCTGTGCTTCTAGGATGATATACCATCTGTAATCAAACATACATTATTATTAATATTATCATCATCATCATTATTTACAGTCTCTATTTTTACAGTTAACGAGAATTTTGGGGTGTTTTTGTTTCCTCCAACGACAAGATTTGAATACTAAATTGTTCTAAGGTTGCCAGAATTTTGATGGAAAATAAAAGGTGTAAATAACTATGTTTGGCAACGGATTGAAACTTATCGAATCTGGATGGCCTTTTTTTTAGTTCAGGATTAAATACTCTTCCTTCTTCGGCCATCCACAGTCTATAAACCATTTTGGTAGTGTACCTCATGAAAAACTGTAACGATGCCCTCTAAATAACACTAACACATTGTCATAAACAATACTATTCCCTCCGTTTCTTCTGAAATGGCCTGTTTCTTTTCGACAAGCATATTAATAAAATTGAGGTTTGTTGTATAATAGTGGTGGTCCACATACTTAAAATGAGAATTTAGTGTATAAATGTGATATATTAAGGGGTTAATGGGGGTGCACATGAGATTGTCAGGCTAAATAAAATAGGAAACATGTCATTTCGCACGAAACGTCTCTATTAGGAAAACAAGTCGTTTCAGAAGAATCGGAGGGAGTATAACACATCATCGCAATTTCAAAGATTATGACTTCTTACTCTTTAAATATAGTAAAGAAGTTGGATGATTATTAGGTTTTCTAATTGATTTCACGATTGCAATGCATTGGTTACATACCAAGTATCTCGGCCAAGACCCAAGTCTTTGAATCTAGACTAAGATTTAATTTTATTGGAGAGAGAGAGAGAGAGAGAGAGAGAGAGAGAGAGAGGCTAAATACACCAAGTATATGTGCTGTGAAGAAGTGTCAAAATATAGGAATGAGGAGCAACATTGGTTTCTCAATGTTTGCTTTCCCGCTTGAAGAATGAATCCTTACAACAGAAGATTTTAACCTCATCTCATCATCTATTCAAAACAGGCGTGTATTCGTCGTCTACACAGACAGACACAGCTACAATATCCTCCGATTCAGGAAATAAGACAAAAAGAATGAATATAAAATCCTCCAGACTATACATATGATGCCAGGAACACTCCATCGCTTGGCCAGAAATGGTAGAAGGAAGAACAAAATGCCGAGGGGATATAAGCTCGACTTTTTTCAGCGTTTAGTATGATTAAATCAGTAACTGGGAAAGCTTTGAAATTCGACTCACTTCACCTTGTATGACATCCGGGCGTTGGGTTTAGAATATAATCATATGGGAATGTACCATAATCCTGGCTCAGAAGATGATCTCCTTCAAAATTAAGAGTACTAGCATAACGAAGCACATAATAATAAGGACCGTCGCACACATAACCATCCCACCTTGTTTTTGACTTCTCTCAGCCTGCAAATTGGGCCGTTCAGTGACAAAACTAATCAGAAAATAATCCACAGTTTATTATTGGGAAGAGGTAAGGAATATTTGCAACAAGGGCTGCAAAAGAAAAGGAGTGGACCTTCTGAAGCTGTTTCAAACCGTCTTCAACTGAGGCTGCAACGTTTGTTATATTGTAATCGATCCTGTCAACAATAGTCCCCTGTTTGGAGGTAAAAAGTTAATAAAAATTGGACATCTACTACATTAGTAGCTATCTGGAAAAGCATAACATCAGACCTGATCGATGACCAAAACTGACAAATCCTTCATAATTTGAGCAAGGTCATTGACCGACTCCACCACCTAAAACCTCCCAAAAAACATGAAAAAAAGCAAAGCAATGAGAAAAAGGCACAATCTAATATCCTTTTATATGCAACGCGTAAATTATTTCAGATCATCACCTGTTGAATTTCTCTTTCCCTTTCTGCAGTGAATGCTTCACTTTTCTTTATTTTGGCCAGTTGATGCTCACTGAATCCCTAAATCATATGATGTTGGCAACAAATTTGAGGTTAACCATGCACTCATGACATAATTAGAAGATTGCATGTCATGCAAGGGGTGTACGGAAACAACACTCTGTAGATGACGGGAGCCTCTAAAATGATTATAAATTTCTGGGTAAATGGCCAAAGAATTACTCCAGGAACATGATCTTATCCTCACATTACATGAGAACTGCCTGATTAGTATGAACTATCTAGTGTGTGTACTGTAAACTGTCAAGAGCGAGGCCTCTACACACAGTCTAAGAACTTTTTTAACCTCAACACAGGTTAAAGCAGCCAACTATTGGGGCTTTGTAAATCAGTAAGTGTAAGAGTTCACCAGCAGGGAAAAACATTTTATGATTCACTTCAGGTAATGGGAAACTTTTGAGTTCTGATATACGACTGATGCTACAAAACATTTATAAAATATCTCTAATGATGCTACGTTTTATACCAAATACAATGGGTAAAACCAATCCAGATAAGAAACACCTCTAAGGGAAAATATTACCAGCCTCTAACCCATGTCATCTACATGCCCATGTGTGTGTGTGCACATCGGCTCTTTGTACAGTTACCTGACCACAGAATCTTTATCTACTAATCGAACCAAGACAGTAAAGCTCATCGGGTAGAAGTTTATATCAAATGTGTAAGAGGAATCCACTTACTATGTCATCCATATCATCATCATCCTCCCTAGTCGACTTGCTACCATTTAAATTCATTTCCAAGTCAACACCATCAGAACCCTGCATAGAATGGCAGGACATTAAGCTTGGCCTATTGGCCATATACAAGAATGTCAAGACATGACATGTGTAGCAGCTGCAAAACGACAGATAAGGTACTCATGAAGCTTGGAAGGAGAAACCACAAAAATGCAGTTCTCATCTCGATTAGGAAGTGCATGATTTCACAGAAAAGAACTTGATATTATGATACTTTAGCATTTAAAATCTGATTGTTAAACTTAAGAAAAGAAATGTACCTCTTTCTGCTGCCGAAGCCGTTTCAAATATGTTGACTGTTTCTTGCGTAGCTCCATTGAGAGGGTCTGAAGATCGGTAGCTAATGACCGCTGATAAAGAAATAGTGCAATTTAAGGACAATGTTTCATGTACACTTTGAGCAAAAGCTTCCATTAAATACAGTAATGAAGACTAAAACTGATAAATAATGTACTTTATGTGGCCAACAGGAGCAATATAAGACATGATAAACCACATATGTAATTAGTGGAGCTACACGACCACAATTTTATTCTATTCTATTCAAAATCGCAAACCCAAATTAAATGTCAACAGATGATAAACAGCTCCACATAGAGACACAGTACATGAGGGTAAAATACTCATCAAGGATGTAGTATCTCAGCAACTTCTTTTCTACATAGCACACAATTACTTGACACATTCTTCGCATTGGAAACTAATTTTATCAAGTAAACTGGGTTATTTAGTTTTAGCATTAAAGTGTTTCTATAAGAGTCTGTCATCCTAGAGAGTTCGGAAAATGAAAGATTACAGAAAAGGCTCATAGTTACATTCAGATCAGGAAACATAATATACCAGAGGTACCTATGAATCTATAATTGCTTACACTTCAGCATATAGAAGACTATACATTATACCTGGACATTTTTCCTGATATTTGAATCCTCCGCTGGTCCACCAGAAGAGAGTCTTTGTAATCTTTTCTCTGATTTTTTTAGAAGATTAGTTATCTCATGTGTTAGTGCTTCAATCTGACGTTGATCCTCTTTACCATCTCCAAATGACGGCATTAAAGCCTTCGCATGAGCCTTTGATAGCTCAGCCATCTTTCCTCTCACACGCTGTATGTTAGTGGCTATTTCTTCAGATACATCCACCCAAGCTGGTGGTAAACCTACTGCAACTGTTCCCCTGCTGTAATAATAAATTTTAACAAAACACTCAGAGCAGGAGGGTATTGGGTCTTTGCTTGTAACAGGGTACACAAACATCTCTGTATCATACTCACAAGTAAAGATATATAAGAGATTCAAGCTGGTTGAAAAATATATATGTTCATATTTTAATATTATACTACTAATGAGAGGAACATATAAGCATATTATGAGTAGCCCCTGTGCAACGGAGATACATGGGCAATGATAGAGTTCACCTTGTAAGTTGTCACACCCTACTTTGTTGTCCAGTTACAGAACTTGTTATGTGTCAGTGTCGTATAGTATAAGTGATATAATTATGTTTTCGGGAAATGAAAATCGATTCACAGAGGTGTTTACAAGATAGAAGTATCATATCCCCAATTTATAATCCACAAATTTGTCTTTCTTTATAGGAAGATGAGATTAGCAAAGGGCTTTATAAAATGAGATCAATAGTGACAATTGACAAAATTCCTAAAGCTATTTGCACAAGCCATCAAGTCTCTTAGACAGTCTTGCAGTCTCGCTTAGAAGACCATATAACCATAAAGCTTTAAGGGGAACCATTTTTTTTAGTCGGACTAGAATTCATAATCAATGAAAAGGATAATGAGGGTGCATATATACATACATTGGAAAAAAATGTAAGAAACATGCATCAGCAACCATATGCATGCACCAACGCAGCCATGCTGAAACTAACCCAATTGTTTGTTTAATGTAAAAAGTAATCAAACCAGATATCGGTTCAGGGGAGAAACCAGGGGGCTTTAGCAAAGCTCCCCCTTCTGCTTCAAATAGTGTACCACTCTGTATAGTATTGATTCCATTTAATTTTTAATTTAATAAAATTTCTTATACACATAAGCTGTAGACTTCTATTTCTCTCTTTATTTTGATTTTGATATTTTGCCCCCTCCCCCTTCCGCACCAACATAAAATTCTAGATCCCTCAGTGTGAGTATCCCCAGAACAACAACTCTTTCTACATGGCTTCAATTGAAACCTTCAAACTTAACTGCAAAGTTTATAGAGATTGGCATTCTGTACGCCTCATCATGTTAATAGCATATTATCGATGAAAGCAACAAATATCTTAACAATAAGACAGTATGAGTTTGTGTTCCACTTCAGGTCATACCACACGACCCCAATATGTTACCTGAAATACTTAATTGACGGCGATTTTCTCTGGAAAGCAAGCTGTTCCAACGAGTATCAGGTTCCTCATTTCGCCTTGGTATTTATTTATAAAAAGCTAATGAGGGAGATTATAGTTTTAATATGAATATATGATGCCTTCAGCATTAGAATACATGAAATCCTAGTGAATACTCTGAACTCTCAGCCATATGCACTTGTAGTTCCCCACTCCACAATTAAAATTAGCATGAGGCCGCAAACAAAGCATCGTGACATAGTTAGAGTTTCTGAACCAATTATAGGGATGTATAAAGTTTGTCCTGGGATTGAAAGCACAACTGAAGTGATACCATCATACCACAGTACAGTCATCTTAGGAAGAATATCACCCGAGGTGACGATATTCACAATTACGAGCTAACATAACTATCAACCATTATGTATTGTTGGATTAGGCCTTTTTGTAAGGCCATTGTGGTCAAAAGCTTTCTAGGAAAGCCATCTTCTATTCGACACTGTACTACACTACTACTCTTATAAACGAATATTCAACTAGTACCAACTCCAACAATTTGCATAATTTGTTGCTGAAGACACCTAATACATGCTTAGGATTTCAAAAATGGGTTATACAGTTTTAACTTTCCATACGAATCACTCAAATGACAAATGACAAGGCTATCAAATGAGTCTATATTTCAGATGGAAAGTTGAAATGATTATATCTTAAAGCTAATACCAAGTTCTTATTTTCAATTTCTCGTAATGACCAACTATCATAACGAACAGGAACACATTCTACAATGAATTTTGCTAATGTTCTGGGTGTGATAGAGGCAAAACATATCTCATCGCATAGTATTTCCCCAATCAGACAAATCAATGCAGCCCAGTTCATCAACTTAAGAACTAATACAATATTGAATTGATCTCAACATATAATTCAGAACTAAGTCCAGAAAATCAAAATAAATAAATTGATCTAGCCACAAAAATAGTAAACAGATACTGAAAACAACATTACCGGTAATACGAAAGTACCTCGAAGTTCCGGGATCTTCGGTGCTAAGAGGAGTGTAAGATCGATTAGGGTTAAGCAACGACGTCGTGGTGAGCTCGATCACCGGACCTCCTCGGCCGCCGGAGCTCGTCGCCGACGAGCCCGTCGGAGCCCTCACGCTCTTCAACGCATCCCGGTACCTTCTAAACAGAATTGTCCGATTCCTCGTCGCCATCAGATCAAAATCGAAGTGTTCACAAAATCTACCGACGCATACACCCAAATACTGTTGATCGAATCACGAAATTGATTTGGTTTGGAGATAGATCTGCAAATGATGGAGCGGGCGGACCGCAATCGGGCCGGGCCTGGCTCTAAACGGGCCGGAAACAGTGGTCGATCGGAAGGGAATAAATTCTCCGGCCGTGGTTCGGTTGGCGAATTTTGACGAGGAGGAGTAGCGCACAAACGAAGGAGAATGAAAATGGAACTTGAAGCTATGTGGGGCCCTCTTGACTCTTGAGTGTTTGGAGTGTGGTTCCACGTATACATACAACAACATTAGGAAGATCGAGATATTCGAGACAAAAGGTTCCGAGTTCGAGTTATCGTTGACGCCGTTCTTTAAATATTGTTGTTAAAGTTAAAAAAATAATATTTAGGAAATTCTCCAAAAAGCAATCAAAGTATTATCTTTGTTTGTTATTAAATTAGTAATTTTTTTAATATAAATGGTGAGAACATCTTACAAAAGAGTTTCCCTATAATGAAATACACATATAGAGCACTATAGTTTGTGTACGCGTCGATTAATTAATACAAGATTATGTATTTGACATGTCGAATATTGCTTAGTGTCGAAACGAGTTAAACATTAGTCGGATGACGAAATTATGCAAGGTTATCTATTTTGAAGTAAGTTCTCACTCGGTTTTTATTCTAGCCTAATCCGCTAGAATGACTGTTACATTCCAGTTTTCGAGGGAATGCACATATGTTGGGACATGGCAAGAGGTTGGAATTAAGAAGTGGTGATAGAAAGGGCCTCTTATCTTTAAATAATTAACCTTAATATTACTTAATTTAATATTGGATCGGGACACGCAACACGAACTACAAAGTAGGTAAATCATACTACATGTATTAGTCGGTCTTGTTTGAATACCCATAGACATTAAATAAAATACGAGACCGAGATTGATCGATCTTATTTTTGTAGGGTAATAAATGCGTAACGACAATGTAAAGAACACAAAGAAGTAATGTGGTTCGATTTATTAGAAAAGATCTACGTCCACAAAGCAAGAATATTGATCTTTATTGAGTAGTGAATGTATTACAAAAGTAGTGGCGGAACTAGGTGGGGGCTAGCGTAGGCTGAAGCCCCCACAGTCGTCGTCGGAATCTCTACGTTTCAGTGTATTTTTTCGATTTTTTATTCGTATTACGCTTCAGTGTATATTTTGTCGAATTTTATAGATTAGCCCCCATGGTAATTTAGTTATGGTTCCGCCCCTGTACAAAAGTGTGAATGAATCCCTTCCTCTAATCTAGCCTCTATTTATATACGATCATGTTGAGTCCGACTATAATACAAAGTAGATAAGATGGGATAAGGTGTGATAAGATAAAAATTATCTTGGGTCTTAGGATAAAAATTATCTTGGGGGAGAGGTGTGATAAGAAATAGAGAAAATGTAGTATTTTTATCCCGGGTCTCACCCTTATCCCAGGCCCCCGTGATAAGATATTTTGGCTACCGAACATAAGATAAGCCCAAATAAATTTCTTTATCCCGACATATCTCATCTACCAAATGGACCCTAAGGATTCTTTGAGCTTATCTCATTCTTCATGATAAGCATCCGAGTCTTCTACGTCTGTAATTAGGATTTGAGTTGTAGTCAATGAAGGATTCTTCTTGGGCCGAACTCATGTGGGCCGAGCTTAATGTCGGGGCCCATTTATATTGGGACTGATGCTTGGGTCTAGTAGTTGGGTCACCCTCCAACTCCCCCCACACACACACCAAAAAAAAAAAAAAAAGATGTACAAGCAATGGTGTGATGTAGGGACATAGTAGTTGGGATTAGTAGTCGGACTTATGACGAAGTTCGAATGCCCCGTCAAAAATTAACATTCTGACGAAGTTGAATCGTGCTGTTCCACCGAAGTTGAAATCTGCCTTGGCAAAGATGGACTTATAACGAAGTCGAATGCCCTTCAGAAACCAGCATTCTGACAAAGTCGAATGTGGAACACCGTGATGTGGTTGAATGTGTAACGTCGTGCCGAGGTTTAATGTGCAACGTCACACCGAGGTCGAACACGGAATACATCAGCTCCATTTAATACAAACGGCGGTTGGGGTCTCGTTAAAGGTGCACACAATGGGACATGTTGGTGAACTTGAACATGCGCAACTAGAATTTGAATAACTTCCTCAACACACCATTCTTCTCATTTCACTTTGCACACTTAAACTTTTCATATTCTCTCTATCTAGAGTTCTTGCTATTTTCTGTTGCGTTGTTCATTCTCGCTGGAGTCTTTCGTCGCCGTTCCGACCGTGATTTCTAGTCTCCCGTTAAATAAAAGTAAGTTATTATGGCTTCTTCTTCTCGCATCGGTGAGAGTCACGGGGTGTCTCCGTCGAGTTTGACGGCGACGGCCTCATGGCCTCCTACTTCTGTTGTTCTTGAGTGTTTCACTGTAAAATCCGTTATCTCATCATCTGTTAGGGTTGTATATCCCAATTTAGGGGCTTTTGGTAGGGTTTGTCAATTCCCTTCGTGTTTAAATTCCCCTAGGATTCAAGAAATTTCTCTTCCCCGATTTTGTTCTTCTCGTCATTCCCAAACCGAAGGATAGGGTCTATGCTCCTCTGGAAAGATTTGTCACTGTGCATGAAGACTGTCTTAAGTACGGTCTTCGTCTTCCTCTTCCTTCTGTCTATGCCGAAATGCAACAAAGGTTCGTCATTCCTCTTGCCCAAACAGTGTCGAATTCCTTTCGGCAATTGACTGTCTTGGCGTCTTTGCCGGCCGTCACAATTTTCCTCTCACCCTAGGGCTTGTCCTTAGGTTTTTTTTCAGTTCAAGTCCAGTTCGAGGTGGTACTAATTATCATTTCGTCGTAGTTTTAAAATCAAGACGAAGTCGAAGCTCGCGGACTGGTAGAAGAAGTTCTTCTTTTGCCGGTTCGATGGGGCCTTCCAGTTTGTCTGGAAGATGGATAAGTTGAAGGACGAGGTCGCCGATGACGACTTCATTGACCTCGAGCAGTTATTAGATAGGGTTGGCCATGTTGATGAAGTCTTCTCCGAGGCAGAGCTTGCGAACGTGGGGCTAAGCCATTAAAATCCCGCTACATCAGTAGATCCGATGAAGGGTGAGGCCCCGCTTCACGTACTTCAGCCTTTTCTTCTCTTATGTTGTGTGTCCTAACTCTGCCCCCTTTTTTTATTTGTCGCAGTGAACTTCGGTGCCGAGAAGAAGAAGATGAAGAGGCCGAGGTCGGCCGTGTAGCCGGCTAACGTGGCGTAGAAGACCACGTCTGAGGTCTCTTCCGAGATGACCGAAGACATGATAAGGTCTCCTTCGCCCTTGTCCAAACCATGCCTCACCACGGAGATGCGTGTTGCGACGGTTGTCACTAACTCTGATGACGAGGAGTGCAAGATCGTGCACACTCAGGCTGCACGTCTTCCCATTCCCAAGGTAAAACACTTATCCTTTAGCTCGTATTGATAATATATATATATATATATATATATATATATATATATATATATATATATATATATATTGAAATTGTATAACCCACACAATTGTATGTTCAACAGTAACACATGATGTAACACGAGAGAAGAACACACAAGTTGGTAACCCAGTTCGGTGATAAACACACCTACGTCTGGGGGAAACTATTCCAAGAAAACAATCCACTATGATGAGTATAAGTGATACAAGACTCGTGAACGTAAGATACACTATACGTTCTCTCCTCACCCGACTCTACTCCTCACACGCAAATACTTGGTAAACTCTCAACTAGTCTACCCAAGAAACTTTTCTCAAGAACGAAAAGTTCAACCCAATCTTGAACGTAGAATAGTTCAAGATAATACAATTCACTCACAACTATACTACCCAATAATTGATGAATGAACAAGACAACTCTCAATAATGAGAAACACGAAGATCACGAAACAACTCTCAAGAATTGCTCTCGTCCCTCGCGCAACGGCAAAGAGCTGATCTTCGGATATATATAGATACCTCCATGCAAACCCTAACGGGATAAATAAGGTATATCTCCAAGAATACCTTATTTGAGTAGAATCGGATCTTCATACAATTCCATACCTTGTGCGTGTATATCTCATAATAATATAATAAGGAAAATAAATCCTTATACCATATAAACTCTACCACCGCGCTTACTAACTCACGTAGCATCGCATACATAACTATGCCACTCACGAAAACAACACTGAGCCTCAACATGCAGCAACAATCTCCCCCTTGGCATTTTATGTATGCAATCACACGCACAACCAAGAGCACGCAACTCCCCCTTACTACACACACACCCAATGCAACAAAGCAGGCAAGGAGCGCACCCGCAATCAATATATATATAATACCGATACGGATCCCGATCATACGTGGCATCGCGTATGATTTTCTTTAATATTTTCGAATATTCTCATTGATTTGGCTTATTTTATATTTATTCACAATTTCTGTCCCACATCGATTTTTTACAAGAACTTAACAATGGATTACCTATATAAATAGATCCATATATTTCCACCAAAATTCATCTTTAATTTGAGAAACTACATAATTAATGTAAATATCTCAAAAACAAAAATTAAATGATTATTATTTGTTTAAAATTTCACTCTTCATTTTATTTCTTTAATTTGAGAAACTACATAATTAATGTAAAAATCTCAAAAACAAAAATCAAACGATTTTTATTTGTTTAAAATTTCACTCTTCATTATATTGTGAGTTGATTTTTTTATTTTTTTTTTACTAAGTCATACAATTGTCACAAAATTACAATATAGTATTTGATACTTCTCATGTATAAACTAATAGGTATAATACGTGAATTGCATTTTAAAGATGCTAATCAAATAAATAAATAAAAAATATTTTTGAAGGTAAGAATATTAAGGGATACTTAAATTCATATTATTATTCAATTCAGAATAAAGACTTTTTATCCCACATCGAATTTTTTATATGATTTTGATGATAAAGTACCTATATAAATAACGGGCGGCTTAACATATATTAATATTTACGTTACTAATTCATGCTAACGTTATATCGAACAATGGGCTAACGGAAAATTTAACGGGCAGATCTGCACTATTCATACTAACGTTATATCAAATAACGGGCTAACAGAAAAATTAACGGGCAAATTTGCACTATTCATGCTAACATGATATCGAGCAATGAACTAATCGAAAAATTATAATATTACATCTTAACATTTTTTTTTATTGTCACAAGTAACGGGCAGATTAAAATAATTTATAATAATTTGTAATAATTTATTTCTCTAAGTTTATATATTTTGAGGAGAATAACTGTTATAATAAATAACGGGAGGTTTGACATTCATACCACATATAATTATTTGAGAAATGTTAGCCTTTATCGACGTACTTTTATATTAGTATACATGTTCGACGGGTGCTTAAGATATATAATAAATACAAATTTCTATCAATTTCACCGAAATAATGGGTGACTTGATATATTTTGATATTTTTCTTTTATATTTTGCTTAAAATTAACAATATAGAATCGAATTTTGGCGTGACTTAGTAAAACTATATAGTTATTTCAGAAATGTTAACCCTAACTATCCTTTTTTATCTGGTCAAAAAGATCCATCTGAAGGGTGCTTTAGTTAAAATAAAAACGGGGCGACTTAATATATTTTTATTTTATTTTATATTTTGATTAAAATAACATTTACAAAGTGATTCATGTCAAATTTTGACGGGATGAAATAATTATAAAAATATTTATTTATTAACTAATTTCAAATTACCACGAGTAATTGCTTGAAATAATTAATTAATATATATATATATATATATATATATATAATTATGTATTTTCATTAAAATTTTATGTAAAATCCCGTCGAATTTCGACGGGCACTGCACTAGTACCATACTTAATTGCATAGTGTTATTAACTCCCCCTTGCTACAAACTCTCTGTTCTATAGCACTAGCTGAGCGCACTGGAATACTAAAACCACAGAGAATACACCAATCATCACACCAAGCATCACATACCACAGAACACATTCAAAATGAACCATAACGTTTGCTTCATCCAGATCACCAGCAAACAGCAACCACAGAAGATAAGTAGCCAAGTACCATGCCCTACTTACTATTACAGAACCACCAAATGTATCCAACATCGCATAGCCAACAAAAATATAAGTATTGTTTAAACAACCCCATCGAATAAAAATCAGCAGAAAAAACAGATATTACCAGGATATATAATCTCCCCCTTGAATGCTTACAGAAAATGCCAACAACACTACTGCTCACTTGCATCTGCATCCACAGGCTGAGATCCACTTCCACTTGCTCCCCCTGAAGTTGTACCACCAACAAGAATGAGAAGGTCTTCAATTTCACCTTTCTTTGCCTCCAGCATCCTGATTTGCTCACAAACACATGCATACTCCAGTGAGATAGCCTGAAACATAAGTTTGGTAATGGCAGGCTCATAATGCGCAGGTGCAGGACCAAAAAGAAGCTTAACATCATCAACAGATTCCTCTTGATGCACATTTGATGAAGATGCCTTATCAGGCTTAGAACTGGAGGGAGGAGGCACCTCAGCAACACCAGTCAAAGCTTTGTTGAAGATCATGTAAGCAGCCGTAGGTTCCTTAGCCCCTTCAAGAATGTCAAACTCCACAAACTTAGTAATGTAAGCATAGAGAAACCTAGGGAAGCAGATAGATTTGTTGGGAGTAACCATCTTCTCAGCATGCTCAGCTAATGCATCAAATACCAGTCTTCCAAAAGACACAGGATGGCCTTCTCCAATCTTATAAAGAAGAGTGGCCAGAGATAGATTCACATAGGTTTTGTGAGTAGTAGGCACCCAATTCAAATTGGCTATGTGATACAAAGCCTTGTACTTGTTAGTAAGAGCTGAAGCACGAAGCTTCTTTGCTACTATGGGCCACTGAGCCTTCTTCTTACCCAACAGAGTGGCTGCAATGATATCTGGATCAATCTCTGCATTGCTCTCCTTAACAACCTCACCACAGATAAAGGCATCAATCAGAGCAGGAGATAAATTGAAGAATTTGCCTCGAACAAAACCTCTATGATATTCAGTAGACTTGACATCAAACAAAGACAAACTGAGGTTGGAATAAAACTCCAGAATCACATCGTTTACCCATGAAAAATCCGCAGACAGAGTCGTCATAAGCTTAGCATTTGAAATACACTCATAAACTCCTGCCCTCTTTAGATCAAAAGATCTAGCAGGCTTATCCACAATAATATTCTTCTCTTGATTGACATCACAGTACTTTGCATATGAAGCATTGCGAAATATAGGCATGAACGAATAACCAGTAGGAGGAGAAGGAACCGGAGTACCTTGTTCTTTTAAAGGAGAAACTGAAACTGGTTCATCTTCTTCAGAATCACTATGAACCGTATCATCAAACTCAGATTCAGACACTAGATTAATAATAGGCTTCTTCGACCTCGATTTTGCAGAAGCTGGAGATGGCTTCTTCTTCTTTTGGGCAGGAGAGGAAGAAGATACGTTTCGCTTCCGTTTTGAATCACGAGCAGAGACATCAAGAGGAACACGAACCTGAGATCGAGTTCTCCGACCGACGTCAATGGATGGCGGAGACCGAGGCGGTGGAGATTTTACCTTCCTAGCCACTTGCTTAATCTTCTTCTTTCGCGGAGGGGGATCCACCGAAGTCGATGGAGCAGAAACCCTAGGATAGGTTTCCATTGATGCAGGAACGGAATTAAAACCAAATAGAGGTTCAAGAACCTCATTCGTAGAGCTGTCTCGCGGAGGAGAAATGGGAGCATTTTCCTCAATAGCACTGGAATCTCCATACCAGGGAAGAGAAAGAATTTCGGGGGCCGGAACTGCCATAGCTAGTAGTGCATCGAGATCTATCTCATCAGACAATTGATATGAAGCCATGGAAATTGCAAGAAGGAATTTGCAAGAGAAAATCGGGAGAAAGGGAAAAAATCAAGAGCAGAAAACCCTAGCAGGAACGCAGTTTAGTTGAAGAGAAGATGGACTCTGCAGATACACAAGCGACGGTTCGAATTCCAAAGCTTCAACAGTGATAAAAAAAAGGGCGCGCTAGAAAATAGCCACCTCACAACTGCCTCTTATCCACGCCAGACAGGAACACAGAAGGGAACTCCAAACATAAAAATTACTCATAATCTCTATGAAGCCAATCAAAGAAATCAAATAAACATAATCTGAGGAACTCAGATTATCTACATCCCAAAAGATTTTCTAAGAGATTCAAACCTTTCCCCATCCAAAGGTTTGGTGAATATATCTGCCACTTGCACCTAAGTTGAGACATGCTGAAGAGATAGAGCCTTGCTCTCTACAAGATCTCTTATAAAATGATGTCTGATCTCTATATGTTTGGCCTTCGAATGACTGACTGGATTCTTGGACAAATTGATAGCCCCAATATTGTCACAGAATAGCAAATACTCTTTCTCATCAATCCCATAATCATGCAGCATCTTGGTCATCCAGATTAGCTGAGTACAAGCACTCCCAGCTGCAATGTACTCTGCCTCAGTTGGGGAGAGTGAAACACAGTTTTGCTTCTTACTATGCCAAGATATAAGATTTTCACCTAAGAAGAAGCACCCCCATGTGGTACTCTTCCTATCATTTGGGTTACCAGCCCAATCTGCATCACTGTATCCTGTTAGTTTCAGAGAGCTTCCTTTTGCAAACTGTTTCACTAAAAAGTGTTCGCAATAGACGAAATCTATCGTAGCACTAGCAAGTAAAACCTAAGTATCGAATCTCAAGGAAAACTTAACAGGGCAATTAATTATGTAGTAAACCTAAAACTAAGAAAGCAAGTAAAGAAGAATTTGGGGTTTTTGTTTTAAATCCTAGGCAAGAAAATAAATAAAAGCAATAAATTAAAGCAAGTAAATAATCTAATCTAGAACTTGAGAAATAAATCTAAGAAATAAACTAAGAAAGCGATTAATCTACCTAGGCAAGAATCGAAAGGAAAGCAATAAAGAAAGCAATAAAGAAAGCATAAACTACTCTAGACATGATGAATGAAATCTGGAAATTTAAAGGAAAAATAAATCTAACTTGAAAGCTTTGAAAAACTAGAGAATCGAAACTAGAAAAACGAATCTAAACTTTAAACTAGAAATCGAACGAACGAAATTAAAACTAAGCAAATTAAACGAAGCAATTAAGAGAACGAATCTAAAACTAAAGCAAAGCAATTAAAGCAAATAAACGAAAGCAATAAAAGAACTTACGAGAATTAAACGAAGACGAAGAACGCGAATTAAATAAAGAAGTCTTGAATTAAACAAACTATGAATCCGGATCCGAACAAAGTAAAACTAATCTAAAGTGTTTTAGTGCTGAAAACTAAAGCTAAATTATGCTAAAAGGTGATACAAATTCGTGTACAAGGATGATATATATATACTAGGTAAAAACCTAGATAAATAAGGAAAGGATAGCTGGCCGGAGCGTTGGACGGTCGTCCAACGTACGTTGGACGCTCGTCCAACGTCGCACTCGCTCGCTTCTTCAATTTCTACTCTGGACGCTCGTCCACAGCATCAGCGCGCTCGTCCAGAGTACTCTGGACGGTCGTCCAGAGCCTTGGACGATCGTCCAGCGTCGTGCTCGTTCCAAACTTGATATTTCCTCAATTCTTTGCCTTTTTCGAGCCGTTTCCTTCCGTTTCTTCCACCTAACGATCCTAAACGAACCAAACTCCAAACAACCAAATCATAGCAAAATACAAACGAAAGAGACGCAAAACATAATGAAACGGACTCGAAAACACTACGAAAATCCTAACATTTACACACCAATCACAAACCATAAGCCATACTTGCTAGACCCTTTGACGTAATTTATGATGTTCTTCACAGCTTTGTAATGACTTTCTTTAGATTTGACTGAAATCTCGAGCACACACCAACACTATATGCTATGTCTGGTCGACTAGTTGTTAAGTATAACAAACTACCAATCATGCTCCTACACACAGTCTGTTCAATCTGTTTGCCCTCTCCTTCTTGAGTTAACTTGACTGATGTACCCATCGGTGTTCTCTTCGCCTTAGACCCTTCTAAGCCAAACTTCTTCACCAGATTTTCAGCATACTTCTCTTGGCTCACAAATATTCCATCCTCAATCTGTTTAACTTGAAGCCCCAAAAAATACTTCAGTTCTCCAAACATGCTCATCTTGAATTCTGATGTCATTAGTTTGACAAATTCGTTCACAAGCGCTTCAGATCTTGAACCAAACACCAAATCATCAACATAGACTTGAACAATGAATATGTGACCTCCTTGTTGTTTGACAAATAAGGTCTTGTCTGCACTACCTCGTGTATATCCCTTCTTGAGCGAATTCAGCAAGAGTATTGTACCAAGCTCTGGGAGCTTGCTTCAGTCCGTACAGGGCTTTATTCAGTTTGTAGACATGATATGGATGTTCTGGATCTTCAAAACCCTTAGGCTGTTTCACATAAACTTCTTCTTCCAGATTGCCATTTAAGAAGGCACTTTTGACGTCCATTTGATAGAGTTTGAAATCCATGCTACTAGCCATCCCCATTAAGAATCTGACAGATTCCAATCTGGTCACATGTGCAAAGGTCTCACCATAATCTATGCCCTCTTCTTGGGAATATCCTTGGGCTACCAATCTGGCTTTGTTACGAGTGATGTTGCCAAGCTCGTCAGTTTTATTCTTGAATATCCACTTGGTTCCAATCACGTTTGCGCCTTTGGGAAGAGGAGTGAGGTACCATACCTTACATCGTTGGAACTCCAATAACTCTTCTTGCATGGCAGCTATCCAGTTTTCATTTTGAAAGGCATCAACCACGTTTTTGGGTTCAATTTTAGAAATAAAGCACACTGTGGCTATATGAGATACCATCTTCTTGAAGTCTATCTCTCTCTTTCTGGTTTGTATCCCATCATTGATATCTCCAATCACATCTGTAGCAGAGTGATTCTTATGAACTTTCTTCTCAGCCAGGACTTCATCAGGTGTATCATCTGAGGTACCTTCTGATGTATCTTCTTTGGGATCCTCCTCTTGCTTAATACTGGAAGCAGTCTTCTCTCCACTGGAATTTTGAGATTTCCCTTAAGTACTGAGCATCTGACCATCCTCTTCAGTGATAGCTTCATCATCTATTGATTCATCAAACGTAACATTTATTGATTCAATAACTGTACTTTGATTCTTCAAATACACTCTAAATGCTCAACTGTTCCTGGAGTATCCTACAAAGATTCCCTCTATTCCTTTATCATCAAGTTTCTTCTTCTGAACTCTATCATTTACAACAAAGCATCGAGTACCAAATATGTGAAGATGTCTCACATTTGGTTTTCTTCATCTCCAAATTTCATAGGTTGTAAATTCAGTTTGTGGTCTAAGATACACTCTATTGCATATGTAGCAAGCTGTCTCGAACGCTTCAGCCCACAATCTTAGAGCAATATCTTTCGCCTTCATCATGGTTCTTGCTGTACTTTGTAGAGTTCTGTTTTTCCTTTCTACTACCCCATTTTGCTTAGGAGTAATGGGAGCTGAAAATTCATGTCTGATTCTCTTGAACTGACAGAATTCCATAAACTCTTGATTTTCGAACTCACGTCCATGATCACTTCTAATAGCTTTGAGTTTACTCTCCTTCTCTACTTCCAATCTGAGACACAGAATTCTGAAGGCTTCAAATGTGTCTGATTTTTCCCTTAAGAATTCTACCCACGTATATCTAGAGAAATCATCCACACATACCAAGATATATTTCTTCCCACCGAGACTTTCTACCTGCATAGGCCCCATCAAATCCATATGTATAAGATCAAGGACCTTATCTGTGGTAATTCGCAGTACTCTCTTGTGTACTTCATGTGTTTGCTTTCCTTGTTGACAAGGACCACAGAAATCAACATCACTGAATCGGATTTTGGGAATTCCTTCTATAGCATTAAGTTGAATGAGCTTCTGGATATTTCTATAATGAGTGTGACCAAGTTTCTGATGCCATATCTCACTCATCTTCGAAGAGACTCTGAAACTGGTGATCTTCGGTGTAAAGATATAGCAGTTGTCAAGTGATCTGTTGGCCTCCAGGAATTTTTCTGAACCTTTGTTGATGACACAACTATTCTTTCCAAAACTCACACTCATACCTTCATCACACAGTTGGCTAATGCTGACCAGATTTGCCCTCAGACCTTCAACATAGAGAACTCCATCTAGAACAGGCATACCAGGAACATTTAATGTATCAATTCCTCTTATTCTGCCTTTACCTCCATCTCCAAAAACAACCGATTCATTTGAACAGCTTTGCACATTAATAAGAAGATCCTTATTCCCTGTCATGTGCTGAGAACACCCACTATCAATGTACCACGAGTTTCCCACTCTTGAGCTATTACTAGTATGGACAACGTAAGCCCTATGATATCCATGACCTTGGTTTCTCCTATTCTGATACTTAATCATTTCTTGCCTCTTATCTCAAGATAAAAACGACACCTAGGTCTAATATGACCAAGTCTATGACAATATTGGCAAAGAGGAATAAATACTTCAGAGTCAGGATTATGTTCAGGTACCTTGTGAGGTTTCTGTTCGTGTACTGCTTCTGGAGCTTCTCCTTCTCCAGCCTTCTGCTCGACATCAACTGAAGCTTCAGTTGTTTTTGGTCTCCATACCTCACGATTGACTGGTCTTTCAAATTGTTGAGCTCCAGGATTTCCTCTGAATTGATTCCATCCCTCAACTCTCCTTCCTGGTTTACTCTAGTCTTGCCTTTGAGTTCTTTGTTGATAATGATACTCAACCTGCTTGTAATCACCCCTTTTAAAACCAAGTCCTTCCTTATCTGCAGCTTTTTTTTCCTTGTCTAAGGATCTCATCCAACTTTTCAGTGCTGGAGTTCATCATCCTGATAAAATTTCTGAATTTGGCTTAACTCTCCATCGGTCTCCTTTCTTCCTTCCTCGCAGTTTCTGAGCTTTTGTTGTAGAGACTCTACTTCAGATTTAAGAGAATCTCTTTCTCTTTCCAAATTATTAACATGTTCAGTAAGACTCTGATTTAGAATCAGGGCTTTCTTGCATGCATCTACCAATTCTGCATAGTCTTCCTGGCCTTCTTCATTCTCATCAACATCTTCAACGTCAAACAGATCTTGATCTACGACTCCAGATGCGATCCTTTGGCCATTTATGGTAGCAACGTGAGTTGTATGAGAGGTATCATGTCCCTCTTCGAATTCAGTATCTGTAACATCCTCATCACTGTGAGTAGCTTGGAATGCCTTTTTACTGGTTTTTTGGTACTTGAACAGATTAGCGCACTCACTCTTGATATGACCATATCCATCGCACTCGTGACATTGGGGACCTCTGTCTCCATTCTCCTTATTCTCCGTAGAATTAGAATTCCTATTCTGGGCATTACCTTGATTATCAGTCCGACGAAATCTGGAGTTTTCATCACTGTTTCCTCTCCTGAAGAATTTTTTCCCAAATTTCTTTGATAGATATGCAATACATTCAGCCATATCCTCAGCGTTCAACTCCTCTTCAGAATGATTTGAATATGAAGCTTTGAATGCAACAGATTTCTTCTTTTCACCTGGATTACTGCGCATCCCCATCTCAAAAGTTATGAGAGAACCAATAAGCTCATTTGGTTTAAGCTCATCAACATCTTTTTCTTGTTCAATAGTTGTCACCTTATAATCAAATCTTTCTGGTAGAGATCTCAGAATTTTCCTCACAATCTTAGCTTCAGTGAGCTTCTCTCCCAACGAGAAGAATTCATTGGACAGACATAGCAGCTTAGCATAGAAGTCTGAGATGGTTTCGTTCTCATCCATCCTTAGGGCCTCAAACTGTGATGTAAGTTGTTGAATCCTCTGATTCTTCACACGTTTGTTTCCTTCATAAGTGATTTCCAGAATGTGTAGTGGACCCAACCAAATGTGATGAGGAATTGTAGAAGAATTGGAGGAGTTAGAGAGAAGATAGAGTGAATTGGAGAGAGAGAGAGCAGAGAGAGATAGATAGGGAAATAGCTATTTCATTTTCTACTGAATAATACGGTGGAATTACAATATATAGCTACACTAACTTGTCTAGAAAGAAACTTGAAAGTTGCTAAAATAAATGTGCTAATGAACAGCACTTTTGGTAAACCAAGTAACACTTTTATATTTCCCCTTATTTAATTATAGCCAAAGCCCAATACACTTGGCCCAATTCCAAATCCACCAACATCACTTGTTTCCCAAATCATCTCTTCACCGAAGCTCTTCCCCAAATCAACCATGCGCCATAATTCTTCTTTCTTCCCTTCTCCAGCATCATTTCCTTCCCCTCTTTTCTTGACATGAGTCATAACAATACCCCCCCCCCCCCCCCCCCCCCCCCCCGCTTCAAATGATCCTTGTCCGCAAGGATCAAAAAAGGTGGACTTGCAGCAAGTTGGTGCAGCAATCACTTGCAACGCGAATGACAACTTTGAACGAATCCACTGAAGAAAACGTGGGAAGACCCAGCCATCTCCCCAGGTAACAGCGCGTATCCTCGGCGCGTATAAAGGCGTAATACGGTAACACCCAGCAACATCAACCGTAGCAGAATCCCCCACAGGTACAATGTCGTTACCAACACACCCTTGGAGCAGTGAAGCATTAAAATCTGAGTAATCTGTGAACTCCTCATGTAAAAGACTAGTTAACACTGTCCCAGTAGCACCCTTGTAATCCAAAGCTGTAGTCAAGGCCTGTATTTTTATCCGTTTTCCATGAAGAGACATAGTGAAGATCATGGTAGCATAGTCAAGCTCAATTGGGGAACAAACTCTCAACCAATCCCCGCCTAGGATCATGTCACACCCCCTA
Organism: Thymus mandschuricus; assembly: GCA_029379335.1. Classification (NCBI taxonomy): domain Eukaryota; kingdom Viridiplantae; phylum Streptophyta; class Magnoliopsida; order Lamiales; family Lamiaceae; genus Thymus; species Thymus mandschuricus. The sequence continues at coordinate 7,621,229 of CM057072.1, forward strand.
ATATTTAGTAGCCGTGGAGAAAATTGGAACTCATGGCCTTGCACAGTCCACTTAAAATTAGTAGCCTCTTTAGTGCTGATAAGGTTATGCCCATTAGCTACCCTCACAAGTAATGGATTAGCATCAGAAATTGCACACCCCAAACGTGTAGCTGTACCCTCTTGGAGAAAACTTAATGAGCTTCCAGTGTCCAACAAAATGTGCAATTCACGGTTACCTACTTCCCCAGCCATTCTCATAGTAGTTAGCCCATTCACACTAGTCATAGAATGTAAGGAAATGTGTACCTCTTCAATGTGTTGCATCATGTTAGTTTCCACCTCTTGTAACTCCAGTTCTGCAAGTTTGTGTTCATCAAGAAGTTCCTCATCCTCAGTCATCAAGATATAATTCACTCTTTGTGTGCACCTATGGCCAACAAAATAAGGATCATCACAATTATAACATAAACCTTTGTTTCTTCTTGCAGCCATTTCAGCAGCAGTAAGTAGTTTAGTTGGAGGCTTGGTGATGATGGTGTTGCCTATCTTGGCAGAGCCTTGTGGAGAAGGTTGGCCTTGTGGAGATGGTTGTTCTGCTCTTCCATAAGATAGGGACTGATTCTGGAATGGCTTAACATCCAAACACAACCTCTTAGAAATGGCATTTAAGGTATGAATTTGTTGTTTCCCCAACTCAATGGTGTGCTCAAGGGTGGTAGGATGAAACATGTTGATAAATGATTGCAACTCTTCACTGAGTCCACTTATGAAACTAGCAATGAAATATTCCTCTGAATACTTGCTACATTCATCTAACACCATACAGACCCTAAGTTCTTCAAACCTCTCCACATAATCATCATAGGTACTAGTTTGTTTGAGCTTATTAAACTCCACAATAATGCTAGACACTTTCAGATCATCAAACCTAGCAAAAACTACCTCCAAAAATTGATTCCATGAAATCCCAATGTCACCCATATTCAAATTTTGGAACCATGTTAAAGCTTTACCATCAAAATGCATAGTAGCAAGGTTCATCTTCTGTGCATCAGGAACACTAGGCATAAGTTTGAAATAACTATTGCATTTCAACATCCAAGCCCTAGGATTAGTTCCATCAAATCTAGGGAAATCGAGACGTGGTAAAGGGGAGTGCACAAAATTTCCCGTAGGAGATTTACCCGAACCAGGAGTAAATCCATAACCACCCAAGATAGATTCACCAGATCCAGTATCCTTTCCCAAATTCAACAGTTGTAACTTAATCTCAGCCAAAGTATGTGTAACATGCTCATATTTCTGATCGATACCTGCAATCTGTTCCTGAATTTTTTGTTCCGATGCAGCCCGCTTCATGGATTCTGCCTGCAGAACTTGATCGAGCTTCTTCTGAGCCTCCTGGAGATCTTTGAAACGAGTAACTTCCGCCATGGATGCGACTGGATGATACCAATTGTAGTGGACCCAACCAAATGTGATGAGGAATTGTAGAAGAATTGGAGGAGTTAGAGAGAAGATAGAGTGAATTGGAGAGAGAGAGAGCAGAGAGAGATAGATAGGGAAATAGCTATTTCATTTTCTACTGAATAATACGGTGGAATTACAATATATAGCTACACTAACTTGTCTAGAAAGAAACTTGAAAGTTGCTAAAATAAATGTGCTAATGAACAGCACTTTTGGTAAACCAAGTAACACTTTTATATTTTCCCTTATTTAATTATAGCCAAAGCCCAATACACTTGGCCCAATTCCAAATCCACCAACATCACTTGTTTCCCAAATCATCTCTTCACCGAAGCTCTTCCCCAAATCAACCATGCGCCATAATTCTTCTTTCTTCCCTTCTCCCGCATCATTTCCTTCCCCTCTTTTCTTGACATGAGTCATAATAGAATGTTCCAAGCTTCTTTTGCAGATTGACACGTAGAAATAATAGCAAAGATTTCAACACTTACAGCGCTATGGATAACATTAATAGCCTTCTGATTCATGCATGAAGATTTTAACTCTTCTTCAGACCACTTTGTTCTTGGCTTCTTGTTCCATCTTCATCTGTTGGTGCACTCCAGCCATTCTCCACTGATGTCCATGCAGCCTCGTCAATAGATCTGATGAATGAAGCCATCCTTACTTTCCAATAACCATAACTTGTTCCATCAAACATTGGTGGTCTAATAGTAGAGCCACCTTCTTTGATAGGTACTCATCTTGAGCGTTTCCAATACACCCGTGGGTTACACGAATATCCCAGGATCTAACACCGCACCTCGATAACCTGCTCTGGTGCCAATTGAAATTGTATAACCCACACAATTGTATGTTCAACAGTAACACAAGATGTAACACGAGAGAACACACAAGTTGGTAACCCAGTTTGGTGATAAACACACCTACGTCTGGGGGAAACTGTTCCAAGAAAACAATCCACTATGATGAGTATAAGGGATACAAGACTCGTGAACGTAAGATACACTATACGTTCTCTCCTCACCCGACTCTACTCCTCACACGCAAATACTTGTTAAACTCTCAACTAGTCTACCCAAGAAATTTTTCTCAAGAACGAAAAGTTCAACTCAATCTTGAACATAGAATAGTTCAAGATAATACAATTCACTCACCAACTATACTACCCAATAATTGATGAATGAACAAGACAACTCTCAATAATGAGAAACACGAAGATCACGAAACAACTCTCAAGAATTGCTCTCGTCCCTCGCGCAGCGGCAAAGAGCTGATCTTCAAATATATGTATAGAGTCCTCCATGCAAACCCTAACGGGATAAATAAGGTATATCTCCAAGAATACGTTATTTGAGTAGAATCAGATCTTCATACAAATCCATACCTTGTGCGTGTATATCTCATAATAATATAATAAGGAAAATAAATCCTTATACCATATAAACTCTAACACCGCGCCTACTAACTCACGTAGCACCGCATACATAACTATGCCACTCACGAAAACAACACTGAGCCTCAACATGCAACAATATATATATATATATATATATATATATATATATATATATATATATATATATAGGGAGTGGTTCGTGTGCAAATAAATCATTGCGTGAGAAAATGAGAAAGATGCTTAAAACTATACAAAATCATGCTTAAGTCAGTATATATTTATGCTTACAACACCATTATGCTTTTTAATGTACAAATGCATGCTTAAACCTAGTCATGCTTATAATACCTTATAATCATGCTTAAATCAATTACAGTCATAGATCAAATTAAGATCAATGGTCCAGATCTATTCCTATTTCTCACACCAGGACTTATTTCTATATGATCCATCCTCTATATATATATATATATATATATATATATATATATATATATATATATATATATATATATATATATATATATATATATATATATATTTTAACGTGTATGACTTCGGTTCAGGGCACCGAGTACCTGGCCGCGGAGTTGACGAAGACGTCTGCACAAGTGATGGACTTCCTCAACGAGGCAGTTGTCCAGTTCCACCAGGTGTCTCGTGTCGCTCGGGAGATGGAGGACGAGAAGACCCACCCCATCAAAGAGGTTGCCGCGGCCGAGGCGAAGACTCGGGATGCGGTCAAGAGGGAGGTTGCCGCGCTGGCCACGGCCGAGGTGGCGAGGGCCGAGGCAGAGGCGGCGAGGTGCCGGGAGGCCGAGGCGGCGGCGTCACAAGGCGAACTTCTCCGCGCTTTTGCGGAGAGGTTATTTTTGTTGGGGAGGTTCTCCGAGCTGGCTAGCGAGCTGGCCTCGGTCCTCAATACAAACGTGGCGGTGAACACTCTCGACGAAGTCGCCGTTGATTACCCGGATTTGGATAAGTCCAAGTACGAGTATGAGGTGATGTGGGTGAGGTCCTGCTGAGGGAGTATGTCGAGGCCCTCTCCGGAGGTGTTAGGGATTCTAACAACAATATTCTGTGTGCGGTACACAAGTTATAACACAACACAGAACAATACTCGTAACGCCAGAGATAACAATATCTATGAGGATGATATGAGAGCATAACGAAAATAATAGATCAAGAACACGAGCAGTTTACGTGGTTCGGCAAGATGCCTACATCCACGGAGGGTCAACTGAATATGATCTACTATACGAGAGAGATTACAAAGTTACAATGGAGAAAACACTCAAAGAAGAAAACCTATCTTCTATTCCCCAAACCCGAAAGTAACTAGAAACGAGAAAAATCTCTCAGCTCACAAAACAACAATATCGGCTGTTATTGCTCTCCAAAACCCACGCTCAAATAACGAATACAAGCCCCATATATATAGGCTTGCATATAACCCTAATTCTTGAGGAACAAGGAATCCCAAAACTTGAGGAACAAGGAATCCCAAAAGATATCCTAAAGATATCATACCAAATATATCCTAAAGATATAATAATTCCTCCAAGAATATAATATTCCATATATATCCATATGGAATTTGCTGGAATTTGCGATCAACATCCACAATTCTCCACCTTGAACGCAAATGACAGTAGATCTCCACTGAATTCAGTTTTCCCTCAAACGATGCCCCACCACAGGGCAGAACACAAGTCTCTCATCTAGAGAGCATGTTTCACTAAAAAGTGTTCGCAATAGAACGAAATCTATCCTAGCACTTAGTAAGTAAAAACCCAATGTGAATCTCAAGGAAAACTTTGCAGGGCAAATAACCGTGTAGCAAAACAACCTAATCTAGCCTAAATCTAAGAAAGCAAGTAAAAAGAATTGTTGGGTTTTTGGTTTTTAAATCCTAGGCAAGAAAGTAAATAAGCAATAAATCAAAGCAAGTAAATAAATCTAATCTAGAAAACAAGGAAGAAATAAAACTAATTAAAATAGAGAATTAAACGAAAGCAATTAAACTACCTAGGCATGGAATTGAAAAGAAAGCAATAACGAAAGTAACGAAGAAAACGAATCTAGACATAATAACTAAATCTGAAAATTAAGCGAATGAATCTAACTATGAGAACTTGAAAAACGAAGGAATCGAAAACTAAGAAAAACGAATCTAAACTAAGAACTAACGAAATCAAACAAACGAGATTAAACAAAGCAATTACGAAAATAAATCTAGGACTAAGGAAAGCAATAATTCACATAAAAGAAAGCAATAAAGAACTTACGAATTTAAACGAAGAACACGAATTAAAAGAAGTAGTCTTGAATTAAACGAACAACAATCCGGATCGAACAAAGGAAATCTAAACTAGAGTATTTGAATGCGAAACTAGAGCTAAACTAAGGTAAAAGTGTTGTATAATTTGTCCACAAGGAGTCATATATATACTAGGTATAAAAACCTAGATATACAAGGAAACAAATTGCTGGCCGCCGGGGTTGGACGGGCGTCCAAAGTTCTAGACGTACGTCTAGATCCTGAATCTGGACGATTGCGCATCTTTCTTGTTTCGGCCGTATCTTCCTCGTCTGAACTCCAAATTGACCCCCGTTTTCGCCTACGTGCTCCTATCGAACCCCTCTTCGATATAATGCTTTCATTACATCCAAAATGAATCTTCAATAAAATCATGATAGGTTAGAACTTGAGGTCAATGATTGTTCAACAATCTTTCTTCACGTTTTCTTCTCATTTTCGCCCTTTTTATCCTACAATACCAAAGACTCCAAAGCAACCAAATCATAGCCACAAACAATGAAAACACACAAAAACTAAAGGAAAACGGACACGAAAAGACGACTAAAAACCTAACAAATAGACACTAATCAAAATCCCCCACACTTAGAACTTTGTTTGTCCTCAAGCAATATAATCATACAACTTAGACTCAATTCAAACAATTCAAATCATAGAACATTTAATCACCGGAATCGACAAGCAACGAACGAAGTCACCTTAATCCCAAGTTACGAACAATCAATCATCGATGAACTATGTGGCTTATAAATGAATCCAAGTATGAGGAAAAGCAACGATACACACATCTCACAAATACCTAAAATCGCCACAACTTAGACGTCTAGCCTACATCCCCTTTTATTCAACTCAAACATAAATATAACTCCTTTTTTTCTTTTTTTTTTCTCTCTCTTTTTTTTTTTTTTTAACACGAACGATTTGGTAAATAATTCACTAGGTTTAATTATCGATGGGTCTCATCGAGCTTCCTAGTGCGGTTTCTCATACTCATTGTCAAGAGGAGTAGAGTACCTACGAACACTTTATCCTCACATACACGAGTATCATTTAGGACATAATTCATGAAATGTAATCATTCGAGGGTCTCTCGAAGCCTTTTCATGTGGTTTTCCATGCTCATTACTCTAGTATTTTTATACGTTACAAGTAAGAGGAGCAGAATCCTATCAACTCTTTTATTCACATGTAAACACAACTTTTTTCTCTTTTTTTTTTATATATATATATATAAGGGGAAAGTAAACTAGCAATCCAAATTGCAACAATCTAGATTTATCACTCAAAATCCAAAATCATTAATCATTTCCTCACAACTCAAATCAATCATGCCTCACAATTCATCAAATCATAATCAATCACAACTCAAGACTAAACCAGCCTAACTCATGCTATCAATTCCAACAACTAAATACTCCATCATCAAATCACTCAAATCAATCCTAAGTCACATGCTTATAAACTCAAATTCAACCAAATTCCTAAGTGGGGAATAACAAAACTCGATCACATACAAGACTCGATCAAACAAACAAAAACAAATAAATCATGCCAAAAGTTTCAAAGACCCTCCCCCACACTTAAAATCAAGCAATGTCCCCATTGCAAGAAAATAAAAAGGAGAAGGAAAGAAGAACTTATCGCATGACGACCAATAACTCAAAATCTCAAAAGACTCCAAGTAGTACCTACAAAACAAACACCAAAACAAAATACCAAAGCGTAAAAATGCACAAAATAAAGAAAAACGAAATAAAAGACAAAACAAAAATAAAAAGACACAAAACAAGACTATGGGTTGAATGGACCTCGGAACCGTGGATCTTGCCAACGGGGATCGTTCGGGGCCCAAAAGCGAGGATCGTTCCGTCTTGAGCTCTCGTCGTCATACCAATCCTTGTACACTATTTCCTGCACGAAATTCAAAAGAAAACGAACGAAAAACAACTAAAAATAATAAAAATAAAGCCTACTCTATTTTTATTTTTTTTTTACGTGGGTTGCCTCCCACCAAGCGCTTGTTTATCGTCATTAGCTTGACGTATGATGTGATCAACCAAAGCCCGTAGCACCAAGCGACGTGATGGTGCTATTTGCGACATACCCACACTTCTTTTTTGAACAATCTCGAAGAACTTGGTCATCATCAACTCTTGACCCCCCCACACTTAGTTCGAACTCCTCTTCAAACATCTTCGAGTTAAACTCTGCAAGAAAAGATGTTTCACAATTGGTGAGGTTAGAAAGAAGAGAGTTAATGACAACTTCCTCATTCGATGCATGTGTCGAGTTTTCCTCTTCTACTACTTCAACCTCCTCCAAATTCCGTAGAAATTGCTCGATTATGTCCTCCTCTTCATCCACACAACTAAAGAATTCGTCATCTTCGATGGACTCTTCATCTTCAATGAATTCTTCAAGAGCTGCTACCCTGTTAGAAATCTCACAAACATTTTCCTCAACACGAGGGTTAGCAAGCTTAACATAAGAGCATGGAAGAAGAGAGGAACTATGAATAGAAGGTGCATTTCCAAATACCAAAAATGTTACCGAACCTCCTTCACCGGCCAAGCTCAATGTGCCGGATCCAACGTCGATCCGAGCTCGAGTAGTGGCCATAAATGGTCGTCCCAACAAGAGTAGATGTCCGGTTGCACTCTTAGCTCCCTCGCCTTCATGAAGCACAACAAAATCGGTAACGACTCGAATCCCACCAACGAGGATAGTGACATCTTCCACAACTCCCAATGGACTACTCACGGTGTCATCCGCTAGATCAATGCGAATGTCGGTGGCTTGAAGGACTCTTGAGTTCATCTTCTCGAAAATAGAGTACGGCATTAAATTCACCGCAACTCCTAAATCCATCAATCCCGAGACGGTCTCTCCGCTATCCAAAATAATACTCAAGTCGAAACCTCCCGGATCCCCTCTTTTAGGAAACGATTTGATAGGCTCGAGATCCTTTTTCTCCTTCTTCACAATACTCCGAATAGGCGGAACATAAGGGTTGAGCGTCTTGTGAAGAGGTTTGGCCTACTTCTCGGCTTCCTCGAACTCCGTGCGCGGCTCGTCGGGGTTGGACGGCCGTCCGGTAGGGTTGGACGGACGTCCAACTTCGTGTACTGTTGGACGCTGGAAAATAGGGTTGGACGGCCGTCCAACTATGATGGACGTACGTCCAACTTCTGGTTCTGTTGAATGTTGCGCTCGTCCAGTGTTGGACGGACGTCCAACTGGGTTGGACGCACGTCCAACTTCGTGATCTGCCCAATTTTGCGTCGAGCTCCAACGTGGATTCGGGCTCCCCCAATCACTTGAACGGCCATGAGGCAGCATCGTAGCTCCATTGCATTGTAACACCGAGATTGCGTGGATTCCTTGAGCTGAAAATTTGCCCATTTGATTCATCGATTCCAATATTTGCTCTAATTCAGTTGATAGACGCTCGAGCGTGGCTTGGTTAGCATCACCTATCAACTTTTGCTCTTGCATGAGGATGTTAAGTTCATCCCCCGTTGATGAAGAAACTTGGGGAGAATACGGTTCTTGAGAAGATGATGGGTAGTATTGTGACAGAGGGTCATAAGGTTATGGTTGAGGTGAGATATATGGTAATGGTGAAGGGTAGTATGGTTGATATGGTGGTGGTGGAGATGGTGGTGCATATGGTTGGTTTTGAGGAGGATAGTAGGGTATTTGTGGTGGATAGTAAAGTTGGTGTGGTGAATATTGAGGAAGGAATTGAGGGTTCGGTGGAAAGTATACTGGCGGCGGTGGTGAGGAGAAGGTAGAAGTGGTGTATGTGGGACATGAAAAATCGCCCATAACCATTGCCATGGCCTTGGGCTCTTCAAGACTAAACTGTAGTCCTCAACACTTGATCTCTTCCTCCCTTTTAACTATAAGCACTCAACAAACAAATTAAACGTACCGAGTGGAAGAAACAAGAAATCGAATAAAAACAAACTAAAATAAAATAAATAAAATACTACACAATTAAATGGCCTAAAGTTTTCCCCGGCAACGGCGCCAAAATTTGTTTCACTAAAAAGTGTTCGCAATAGAACGAAATCTATCCTAGCACTTAGTAAGTAAAAACCCAATGTCGAATCTCAAGGAAAACTTTGCAGGGCAAATAATCGTGTAGCAAAACAACCTAATCTAACCTAAATCTAAGAAAGCAAGTAAAAAGAATTGTTGGGTTTTTGGTTTTTAAATCCTAGGCAAGAAAGTAAATAAGCAATAAATCAAAGCAAGTAAATAAATCTAATCTAGAAAACAAGGAAGAAATAAAACTAATTAAAATAGAGAATTAAACGAAAGCAATTAAACTACCTAGGCATGGAATTGAAAAGAAAGCAATAACGAAAGCAACGAAGAAAACAAATCTAGACATAATAACTAAATCTGAAAATTAAGCGAATAAATCTAACTATGAGAACTTGAAAAACGAAGGAATCGAAAACTAAGAAAAACGAATCTAAACTAAGAACTAACGAAATCAAACAAACGAGATTAAACAAAGCAATTACGAAAATAAATCTAGGACTAAAGAAAGCAATAATTCACATAAAAGAAAGCAATAAAGAATTTACGAATTTAAACGAAGAACACGAATTAAAAGAAGTAGTCTTGAATTAAACGAACAACGATCCGGATCGAACAAAGGAAATCTAAACTAGAGTATTTGAATGCGAAACTAGAGCTAAACGAAGGTAAAAGTGTTGTATAAAAACCTAGATATACAAGGAAACAAATTGCTGGCCGCCGAGGTTGGACAGGCGTCCAAAGTTCAAGACGTACGTCCAGATCCTGAATCTGGACGATTGCGCATCTTTCTTGTTTCGGCAGTATCTTCCTCGTCCGAACTCCAAATTGACCCCCGTTTTCTCCTATGTGCTCCTATCGAACCCCTCTTCGATATAATGCTTTTATTACATCCAAAATGAATCTTCAATAAAATAATGATAGGTTAGAACTTGAGGTCAATGATTGCTCAACAACCTTTCTTCACGTTTTCTTCTCATTTCCGCCCATTTTATCCTACAATACCAAAGACTCCAAAGCAACCAAATCATAGCCACAAACAACGAAAACACACAAAAAATAAACGAAAATGGACACGAAAAGACGACTAAAAACCTAACAAATAGACACCAATCAGAGCACACTAACCAACTCCAAGCAGTACCTGAACTTCGTAGTTGGTAATGCTTTGGTTAGCATATCAGTAGCATTCTCTTCAGTCGAAATCTTCCGCATCTCCACCTCCTTCTTGTTCACCATATCCCTCACAAAGTGATACTTAACATCAATATGTTTAGACCTCTGATGAAACACTTGATGTTCGGCAAGTTGCAAAGCACTTTGGCTGTCACAGTTTATAGAAACTGTGCCTTGATCAACTCCAAATTGTCCAATGATCCCTCTAAGCCAAACAGCCTCCTTCACGGCCTCAGTCATCGCCATGTATTCGGCTTCGGTTGTAGACGAAGCTACCATAGACTGAAGAGACGAACTCCAGCTAATAACAGAACCAAACAAGTTAAAAATGTAACCTGATTGAGACTTCCTCGTATCTAGATTTGCTGCAAAATCTGAATCAACATATCCAACTAATGGATCTCCATTCACATCAAATTGGCGCTTGTACAAAATCCCAATCCTCGAACTTCCTTTAAGATATCTGAACATCCACTTGAGTCCTTCCCAATGGTACCTTCCTGGATTAGCCATGTATCTGCTTATAACACTTATGGAATGAGCAAGATCCGGCCTCGTGCAAATCATCGTGTACATAACACTCCCAACAGCATTCGCATATGGTACCTGACTCATCTCCCGTGTCTCCTCTGGTGTACCGGGTTTCTGCTGTTCAGACATCTTGAAGTGTTTAGCTAAGGGAACCGTCACTTCCCTAGATTCATGCATATTGAATCTCTTCAATATCTTCTGCACGTAATCATGTTGTGTAAGCCACAACTCTCCTCTATCTCGATTTCTGGAAATATCAATTCCCAAAATCCTCTTGGCGCATCCCAAGTCTTTCATCTCGAACTTGGACTTCAAATCAGATTTCAGTTGCTCCACCTCAGCCAAATCTTTGCTTGCGACCAGCATATCATCTACATATAATAGTAGATAAGTTGCAGCAACGTTCTCTCCCTTCTTGATGTAGACACAATTGTCGTACTGTGATCTAGTGAAACCAATGTTCTTCATATGCTCATCAAACTTCATGTTCCACTGCCTCGAACTTTGTTTCAGGCCATATAAAGACTTCTTCAATAGACAAACCTTGTCCTCATTTCCGGGCAGAATAGACCCTTCAGGCTGGGTCATATAGATGGTCTCCTTTAGATCTCCATGAAGAAATGTTGTTTTGACATCCAATTGATGTAGCTCCATGTCATATTGAGCCACCATCGCCAACAAGATTCTAATGGAACAGTGCTTAACCACAGGCGAAAAAACTTCATTGAAATCAATACCTTCTCTCTGTGTGAAACCGCGAGCTACGAGCCTTGCCTTGTACCGGACCTTCTCGGTTCCGACAACCTCAAACTTCTTCTTGAAAATCCACTTGCAGCTCACCAATTTCTGAGATTTGGGCTTATCGACGAGTACCCACGTTCCATTCCTCTCCATTGATTCCAATTCTTCCCTCATGGCCAACATCCACTGCTTGTTCTCCTCGAAACCAATGTTCTAAAAAACGCTAGGTGCTAGTCGGGCGGCGGAGGGCCGACTAGCGCCTAGCCGCCTAGGCGGATTCATATTTTTTATTTATTTTTTATTTTTTTTACTAATATTCCTAAATAAAAATATTAAAATTTTCATTATCCAATATTCCAATTACATATTATCTAATTTCATCTCAATTCTCAACAATGCAAATATACAATTGCAAACTAATATAGTTCAAAATTCATAAATCAATAGTCATTCAAATAAAATTCATAGTCGAAACATTACCACAAATTTAAACATAAAATCGTTAAATTAGTCTATTACATATAATCTAATCTTCAAATTCCTCATTCCCATAATCAAGAAAATCAACATCATGCTCTTTTCTTGAATCATCAAGCTCGAACAACTCATCATCATCATAACCCCCCTCATCTTTGGAACCTTCGGATAAGAAATCATCTTCATCAACTTCCCTCACTTCCTCCAATAAAACATTCCTTCTTGGTTCATTTGACGATTGACTCGTAATCTCTTCATCTTCATCATCACCTACTCCATCAACCATCCACCCTTGTGCATAAGTAGCTTCGCCGGCTAAAAGCACATCAACTTTCTTACCCTTCTTTTTCTTGTTCATCAATCTTGCATTGAATTGGACATACACTAGTTTATTCATCCGATCGGTATCTAGTCTATTCCTTTTCTTTGTATGAATCTATAATTACGAAGTAAACACATTTAGAATGCTAAAATCAATAATTTATAAATACCAAATTACAATACTAGTATATAATTGACATAGAAAATTACTTACCCCTTCAAAGACACTCCAATTTCTTTCACATCCGGATGAGCTCGTTGTCAAAGAAAGAATTTTTTGTGCAAACTTTTGGAGATTAGGTACGGCTATGCCATAGTTTGACCACCATGAAACTATATATTAAAATAATATATTAAAATCATAAGAAAATGAAAATATCAAATTATGTATGAAAATTGAAATTAAGAGGGACTAAAGAAAAAGAATAATACCCGGATCATAACTATCATCATTTAGCTCACATCCTTTCGTTGCCAAGTTTCTTCCAAATGCACCTTCCTTGCTTTTGTACTTGCTCAACTCCACATTTACTACTTTACTTTGTATATCTATGTCCGGATAGAATCGTTCTACACATGAGAAGAACCCTTCCATTATAATCGCATTTTCTTCGATGGACCATGTAAACCGAGTGTTGTAGTAGTAATATGGATTCAACAAGTAGGCGGTCAAATGGAGTGGAGTATTGATACGCCCATTTCCTTTTGCCTCAACTATATCAAGTATTGGCCCATATCGCTCCTCTTTATGTTTCAAGGCACTCTTAATTTCTTCTTTTGCCTTCTTCATTTCACCATACACAAAACCCATAGCCGGCTTCACATCTCCATCAACGAGTCTAAGCAACTTCACCAATGGCGTGAATACCTTCAAACACATAACCACACCCATCCAAAAACTTGGAGAGACTATGGTAGCATAAGCGACTTTTCCCTTCGCGTTGTTTGACCATTTCGTCTCTTCCCACTCTTTAGAGTTTACCATTTGCCTCAACTCCTCTTTCTTTTCAATCAAACTTTGGAATGTTAAGAAAGCCGTGGCAAATCGAGTCACCCCGGTCGAATTATATTCCTCCGTGTACGCTTTCTCATCAATGCCAAAGTTTTGTGATGAGAGTAGACAAAGATGGTAAAAGCCTTAGCTTTTGTAATTGTATTCTTGAAAATAGGAAGCTTATCAATAGCTTGAAGCATTAGATTGATAGAGTGAGTAGCGCATGGGGTCCAAAAAATCCGAGGCCTCTTCACAAACAAACATGTTTACCGCCGCCATATTGTTTGAAGCATTATCGGTCACCACTTGAATCACTTTTTCTTCACCAAGTTTTTCAATGCAATCATCCACATATTGAAATATGTATTCACCCGTATGTGCATCTAATGAGGCCTCTTTGGAACTAAGAAAAGTAGTCCCAATCCTACAATTCACGCACAAGTTCATAATGCTTCTCCTATTCCTATCACTCCAAGCATCGGTCATAATAGAGCAACCATTTATCTCCCATTCTTCCTCTTGAGCCTTGAGTGATGTCTTCACTTTCTCCACTTCCCCCTTCAAGAGTGGCTCTCTAAGAAGATATTGACTTGGTGGTTGATAACCCGGACCATATTGTCCAACCGCTTCAACAAATCTTTTGAAACTATCATTGTCCACCGCATGAAAAGCAATGCCGGCCTCATACACCCACCTAGCCAAGTATTGGTGCACTTGAATAGTTTGCTTAAAAAGAACATCATTGATATTTTGTTGCCTTTTCTTTTTGCTCTCACTTAAAGTGTTGTCATCAAGCTCGATGGTTGAGACATATTTATCCATAGCTCCAAGAGTACGAGACGCCTTTTGGGTTTCTCCGCCTTCCCTTTCTTCAAACTCCTTTATGATTTCCAACTCACTAACTTTGACTTCACTTCTAACATTTGCATCCTCTTGTTTTTTCTTCTTCTTCTTTCCCTTTGATGCAAGAAGTGCTTCCTTACATCGTTTAATATCTTCTTCCGATGATCTCGGACATTTTGTAACAGCTCCTTTGATTTGAGCAATATGTTGCTTGACTCGGTATACTCCCCCACTATATACTCCACCACATTTGAGACATTGCCACCTATCTTGATTATTGGGATCGCAAAGAATAGCATAGTCCCATCCGATATCACCACTATTCCTTTTTGCTTTGGGCAAGATTGGGATTGAATTGGAATTAGAAGCCATTGATGAAGCTTGATTTGTTGGTGGTTCTTGTGACATGATAACTTTCCTACATAAAGAAGCAAAATCACCAATTAAAGAAATTATAGGATAAAGCATTAGAAGCTTGCAAGATAGCTCGTGCACCGATACACACACAAACACCAAGTTCATAACCCCTTCAGAAAGGATCATGTCTACTTTGAAATTTGAACTCTAACTTTGACAGTTAAATTACAGTTGCATGCTTCTACATTTACACGCCCTAGCTAAAGAATTAACAAATAATTTAATCAAACATCTTATTCTCAAGCTTATTGACATCAATTCCTTAGTCCATTGCAACTGCAATTAACAAGAGTTTCCACCCATTTCCGACCAACATCTAATCCTAATGTAATTCAACAATGAATAAATATTGTAAATGAGAAATCAATTTCAGAATCAACTCAAATATAGGAGTGAATGCACATCAGAAATTATGAGATTTATTAAACTTTAATTAACTAATCTCTCCCAATCCAACAATTCTTCTATGTTATAATAAATTAACTCAGAAATCAAACAAAAGGAAGGAGCTCTATTCGGAATTACCTGCAATTTCAAGCGGCTCGACGGCAACAGGCAGCTCGACGGCGACGCAACAGACGGCTCACGAGCCGGCGACAGTGATGGCTCGACGGCGACGAATGGGAAGGAGAAGAAGAGGAGAAGAAGAAGAGGGGAAGAAGGGAAGAGACGCTGACGGGAACAGTAAGGTAGGCTGAAGGAAGGAGATAAATTTTAAAATATAATTGTAATTAAATTGAACCCTAATATTATTGTTCCCAGCCCGCCCCGCCCGCCTAGCCGCCCAGCCCGCCTAGCCCGAATTTTTAACGCCTGGGCCGACTTGGGCGCCTAGGCGGCCGCCTAGTCTGCAGCCGCCTAGCCCGGGACGCCTAGCCAAAAATCGGGACGGCACGGCGCCGCCTAGGCCATTTTTTAGAACACTGCTCGGAACTCACTGCCTCTTTATAGTTCCGAGGTTCCTCTTGATGTTCCACATTCTCAGCAACATTTAAAGTATAGAAAATCATGTCGACATGTCCGAATCTAGAAGGTGGAGTAATGTTCCTTCTGGTCCTATCTCGCAAGCATGTAACTCCTCAAATTTGCCGCATCAGTGTTCTCGTCAATGTCACGGTCAGTGTACTCCCTGATGTGACCCTCGATGTGCGCAGATTGTTCTTCAGGCTCCACCTAAAACATCAGAGCGCCAATGTCATCATTAACAACTTCACGTGGCTTGTCATTCTCCTCCAAATAAGGCATGACATCCTCCTTAAATACCACGTCTCTACTGATGATGACCTTCTGATTTCCAGGTTCTGTACACCATAGTTTGTATCCCTTCACTCCTTTGGGATAGCCTATGAGTACACACTTCAAAGCTCTAGGTTCTAACTTGTCTTGCTTAATGTGAGCATAAGCTCTGCAACCGAAAACCCTCAAGTACTTGTAACTCGGGGTAACACCATGCCACACCTCATCCGGAACCTTGAACTCAATTGCAGAAGAAGGGCACAAATTTATCAAATGGCACGCCGTGTTGATTGCTTCTCCCCAGAACTTCCTCGGCAGCCCGGAACTCAGCAACATACACCTCACTCTCTCGAGCAATGTCCTATTCATCCTCTCCACCACACCGTTCTGTTGTGGATTCCCAGGAACAGTCTTGTGCCTCTTAATCCTTTTCTTCTTGCAAAACTCCTGGAACTCATCGGACAGAAACTCTAATCCATTTTATGTCCTCAAGCACTTGACCGAGATTCCTTTCTCGGTCTCAACCTCACTGCACCATTCTCTGAACCTTGTAAAGGCTTCAGACTTGTTCTTCAGAACATAAACCAATAGCTTCCTTGAGAAATCATCGATGACAGCCATGAAGTATCTGCCTCCTCCTTGGGTTTCGGTCCTAGATGGACCCCGTAAGTCCGCATGGACATACTCCAAATGTGCAGCGAAGGTGTGCTTCCCAGTATCATAAGGCAACTTCTTGCTTTTGCCCAAGATACAATGTTCACAAGACTCAACCTTAAATGAGCCAGAATGTTGTAGCAAGTTCTGCTTCAACAATTCATTCAAGCCCTTCTCTCCAATGTGGCCTAGCCGCATATGCCACAACATGGAATCGTCAACTGTATTAGCTTCAGATTCTCCAATCACCGGCTTTGCATCAAGGTAATACAAACTCCGGTTCCTAATGCCCTTCATGATAACCTTCGAATCCTTCATAACATGAAGTACACCATTGCCAGACTGAAAAACATATCCCTTCGCTTCTAACACGCCGAGAGAAATAAGATTTCTTTTAAGCTGGGGAATGTACCTAACTTCGGACAGAATATTGAGAGATCCATCATGCATTCTGAGAGTAATATTCCCTACTCCCTTCACGCCATATAATTCGTCATTGCCGAGCAACACAGATCCGAAATTCCCGTACTTGAGATCTTCGAACCATTCCTTGTGTGAACTCATGTGGAAACTGCATCCAGAATCAAGAATCAAGAATCAAGAATCCACTCATCACATATGTTAGAATCTAACACATTCAGCATCTCGGCATTCTCGACCATCTCAGTAACCTCGGCATTGGGTTTCTGATTCTTGAGGGCTTCCTTCTTCTTCAGGGTATAGCAATCTTTCACGATATGCCCAGGCTTCTTGCAATACTTGCAGCTCCTGGTCTCTCTCTCCTTCGATCCCTTCTCACTGGCAGGTTTCTTGTTGTCATGAAAAGGCTTCTTGAACTTTCCTTTCGAAAAATTCTTCTTGATGTTCAGACTTTCAGCAGCCTGATCTTGATGCTTGCCCTCGTTCGATTTCTGCAGCTCCTTGCCCTTCAATGCAGATTGAACTTCACTTAATGTAATGGTCTTTTCTCTACCATACATCATAGCATCCTTCAGGTGTTTGTAGGACTTCGGAAGGGAATTCAACAAGATGATGGCCTTGTCCTCATCATCAATCTGGACGTCTATGTTCTCCATATCATCGAGAACCTTATTAAACTCATCTATCTGATCCAAGATGGGTTTATCCTCCACAATCTTGAAGGAATACAGCCTCTGCTTCAAGTACAAACGATTGGCAAAAGATTTAGTCAAATAAAGACTCTCCAGTTTTTGCCAAATACCAGCAGCAGACTCCTCTTTGGCGACCTCTCTCAAAACCTTATCTGACAAGCACAGAATGAGGGCACTGTGCGCCTTCTCCTTGATCTCGTCCCTCTTCTCTTCTTTAACGGCCTTCACGAAATCACCTTCAGGTTTGATAGCATCCGCCAAGCCTTGTTGTGTCAACAAAGCTTTCATCTTAATCCTCCATAGACCAAAATCGTTCACCCCTGTGAACTTCTCTGCGTCAAACTTTGTGGTAGACATCGTAGATCCGATTCCCACAGACGGCGCCAATTGTTAGGGATTCTAACAACAATATTATGTGTGCGGTACACAAGTTATAACACAACACAGAACAATACTCGTAACGCCAGAGATAACAATATCTATGAGGATGATATGAGAGCAGAACGAAAATAATAGATCAAGAACACGAGCAGTTTACGTGGTTCGGCAAGATGCCTACGTCCACGGAGGGTCAACTGAATATGATCTACTATACGAGAGAGATTACAAAGTTACAATGGAGAAAACACTCAAAGAAGAAAACCTATCTTCTATTCCCCAAACCCGAAAGTAACTAGAAACGAGAAAAATCTCTCAGCTCACAAAACAACAATATCGGTTGTTATTGCTCTCCAAAACCCACGCTCAAATAACGAATACAAGCCCCATATATATAGGCTTGCATATAACCCTAATTCTTGAGGAACAAGGAATCCCAAAACTTGAGGAACAAGGAATCCCAAAAGATATCCTAAAGATATCATACCAAATATATCCTAAAGATATAATAATTCCTCCAAGAATATATAATATTTAATATATATCTATATGGAATTTGCTGGAATTTGCGATCAACATCCACAGGAGGCATAAAGGCCTTACCGGTTGTGGAGAGTTTGGCCTCCTCCTCCACCGTTTTGATTACTGAAGTTGTCCGGGCGTGCTCGGTTGACAGGGACGTCAACCTCGAAGCCGCGATTGCTAGCCTCGGCCGCCAGAACGAAGAGCCTGCTGCGAAAAGCGCCGAGCTCAATTACTTCAATTGCTTTTAAGTTTAGTACCACATGTGTAACTGCAAATTAAGACCTTTTGATTCAATTCTAAGTAGAATTAATTGACTTGCTCTTACCCGATTTGTAAAAATTTGCCCTTATCGATCTTACTAGATCTCTAAAAATTGCTTTTTTGGAATGTTCCATAAGCAGAAAATTTTATCCAAAAATCACCTTCAACAACAAAAATCTTCATAAGTGTTTGTTGATGTTAATTTAATACTCCTATATATTTTAAATTCGTTTTGTATCGGTTATCATAGCGGATCAACCACAAAGTTATGTTAACGACGAGCCAAAAGTCTAGAGTTAAATTTGGTAGAGGACACCTCAACGTCAATATTTATTTGAATAAATAATCTTCTTTCGAATTTTAAAATGGTATTAGCATCTTAAGTTTGTTTACAACACATCTACAATTTTTCATTAAACAAAGCTAGCTATCCATAGATAAGACAACATTGTTTTACGATGTACATTGAGGGAGGGGGAGGGTTTGAATAAGAGTGTCGTAAATTTATAATCGAAAAAGAAAGATTAATAAGAGAATACTCAGTCCGTTTTTCATATTAGTGTGCATATTTATCCTTTTGGGATGTTCGTAAATTCATGTGTTTCTTGAAATGGAAATAGTATTTCTTTAGCAAATTTACTTTCTTACTTTTAATATGTTGCATTATTTACAATCAATTACTCCCTCCGTCCTCTATTTATTGACGGAGGGAATATGAGCACGAGTTTTTTCGCATTTTATGGTATAATAAATTAATGTGTTAAAATGTTAAAGTGGAATAATTGTGGGTCCATTTGAATTGTTTAATAATATTAAAATGATAAATAATAAAAAGTAGATGTATAAAGTGTTAAAGTGTTAAAGTGATTGTGAGGTCTACGTCCAAAAATGAAAATTGTCAATAAATGGAGGACGTCCCAATATAGTATTAACGTCAATAAATAGAGGACGGAGGGAGTACTTACCTTTCCCCTCATTTTTCACTGTTACATACTTAAAAAAAATGAGCCGTTTTTTTTTTTTTTTTTTTCACGTTAATATGAGAAGGGAAGTAGTAATCACATAATTACGAAAGATTATAATAAAATATACAAAAATAAAGTACAAAAAAGTTAAATGAGAATAATTAACGAAGATGACATTATCACTTCAACAATGACCACGTTAAATATGAAAAATCAAGGGGAAATAGGTAAAAATACCCACTTGGGGATAGTGAAGATAAATAATAGCCACTTAGATAAAAAAGATAAAAAATACCCACTCTTACCATAATACCCCCGCCCTTTCCCAATTCACGAATTTGAGGTCGTGAATTCACTCACATAAATGTTTGAATTCACGAATTTACATTGAGATCGTGAATTCACTCACATAAAATTTGGTCGTGAATTCACTCAAAAAAATGTCTGAATTCACGAATTCAGAAATTTGAGGTCTTGAATTCACTCAAAAAAATGCCTGAATTCACGAATTATCAAATTCTATTCGTGAATTCACTCAAAAAATGACTAAAATCACGAATTCTCAAAATTCAATTCATGAATTCATGAATTCTAACTAAAAAAAGCAAATTACAATTTAATTATATTTTCAACGATTTTAATCATAATGATTTAATTTATTTTTTATAATTATTTATAGAGTTACAAATTCGGTTTAGAGTTTATGATTATTTTTAATTTTTAATTTTTAATTTTATTAATTACTTTGGAATCGATAAATATAAAATTAGGTATGATTATTAAAAAAATTAATATTTAAATTAAAATATTTCTTGATTATTAAAAAAAATAATTACTGTGTTTGTGTGTGTATTGTGTGCGTGTGTGTGTATTGTGTGTGTATTGTGTGCGTGTGCGTGTGTGTGTTTGTGTGTGTTTGTGTATGTGTGTGTGTGTTTGTGTTTGTTGAGAGAGATTTGTTTTGTCTTACAATTCATTAAGGGTATTAATGTATTTTTACTTAAAAAGTGGGTAGTTTTTATCTTTTTTATCCAAGTGGCTAGATTTTTATTTCACTAAATCAAAGTGGGTATTTTCCTACTTGCCCAAAAATCAAACTATCAAAACGTTTGATTTTTACCAATTTACCATCAAGAAAAACATTTACCATCATCAAGAAAAATATTAATTTTTTTATTACAAAAAAACTCGAGTAGATTGAATTGGATTTGGATCGGATCATGGTTCATGGATTTGGGAGGGAGTAGATTGAATTGGATCGTTCAGACAGCATCAAAGACGTCAAGCTGTCAGAATACCATAATCCACAAACCAAAAAAAAAAGAGGAGAGAGAGAGAGAGAGAGAGAGAGAGAGAGAGAGAGAGAGAGAATATAAAAGGTGTGTGGAAGACAACTCTCTCCTTCCTTTCGGTGGATTTTCATTTCACCTTGCAAAGGCAAAGCAAAGGCAAAGGCAACCCCCCTCTCCTGCTCCTCTATTTTTCTCTCTCCTCCTTTCATCTCACCGCCATCGCCACCCCTCTCTCTCTCTCCGACTCCCCTAAACCAATTCGTAAATTTCAGGAAATCTCTTGGCAAGAATTTCCATCTGGGAGCACCCTTGATTGGTTTTTGATCAGTTATTGAGAAGAAGAGGGCAGTTCGGATTTGTCAATTTTGATTTTTTGAATTCAGGGGTTGAGAAGAAGAAGAAAGCCATGGATGCTAATTCTTGGGCTGCTCGTTTGTCTTCTGCCTCCAAGCGCTATCAATCTGCTCTTCAATCTCGATCTGGTAAAGCCTGGCCTTCTTGTTGCCATTTCTTGTCTTGAAACATATAATCTTCATTGGAGCTTCTTTGTTAGATGAATTGGTTTAGTCTCTATTCAAGATTTGCATTTTGGTATGAATTGGTTTAGTCTCTGTTCAAGATTTGCATTTGGTGGCCTTCATGCTTGTTGGTGGGGTACTTTTCTTTCAAAGATTGGACCTTATTAGTTTAGGGTTGGTTGAATCGATTAATGTTTGCATAATTTCTTCAAAAGTTTCATTTGAGGTTGGTGTTATGGGTTTGTGATTGTGTATGGTTTCTGTGTGGAAGCCTTGCATTTGTCGAGGAGTGAGTTTTGATTCGGGGTTTTGGTTCGTCCTAAGATGCTGTATTGGTTTTAGCATTGATTGCCAGATGATTTCCTATCTGTTGGTTTGTAAAGATTGGAATTTTTATACTCATATTGCTACATCTCATGGATGAATGTGTGTATTTTTACCTTTTGACTTTGGGGAATGATGGGTTTCTCGAATTCTTGAATTTTCTGAAGGAATGAAATGGGATGGCTTTGATGCAGAAATGCTCATGGGATTTGAGGAGATCGACATGGATGAGGATATAAGGGAGGAATATCCATGCCCTTTCTGTTCGGACTATTTTGATATCGTGGGACTCTGCTGCCACATTGACGATGAGCATCCTATAGAAGCCAAGAATGGGGTGAGTCCTATTATATCATCTTACAAAATATGATGACAAACATTGACATTGTTCTGTATCGTGTTGAGGTGTCTGTCTATAAAATTATATTGTTGTACAAATATGAGCTGAAACGTTAGCATTGTTCTTGATTTTTTGTGATGTCTATTAAACGTGCTAAGCTGAGACTAAATTTACTGTAGGCTTTATTGTGTGATTCAACCCAATATATAAAAGCATTTGCATATCCACAAATAATACTTTACTTGTCCTTTTGGGGTATAATTCTTATAGCATTTCGTGGGATAAGGAAGAGATGCGTTATTTGAGTTGACTTTGGTACTATAGGTGGCTTAGGAAATCATGTCATACAAAATTTTCAGTTCTATCAGTGTTGCACGATTTATCTATTCTTCCTTGTCTGTTGTCATTACTAAAAAGATTGTTTCTTGAATTATTTTTTTCTTGAGTTTG
This sequence comes from Thymus mandschuricus, assembly GCA_029379335.1. Lineage (NCBI taxonomy): Eukaryota > Viridiplantae > Streptophyta > Magnoliopsida > Lamiales > Lamiaceae > Thymus > Thymus mandschuricus. Next base: position 7,644,004 of record CM057072.1, read on the forward strand.
GTGTACTTGTAGCTTCTTTGTTTCAAAACATACCTTTTATGATGTTTATGCAATGTTTTTTTTTTTTTTTTTTTTTTTGTTATGGAAGCTATTATTAACACAGGCACTATTCTTGCAGGTGTGTCCAGTTTGTACAATGAGGGTGGGTGTTGATATGGTAGCTCATATAACGTTGCAACATGGGAATATCTTCAAGATATCCTTCTCAACATAATTAGCATTTTCAGTTGTTTTATTCTTCTGTTGCATCCATTAATCATAGTTCTCTGTCCAATATCTTTCGTTTTCATATGCTCTTCCAAGTAATCAGGCATGAGATTCTTAGTTGAAATTTGTTATGTTGCAAAGAAATGATGCAATTGCATAAAATTAGATTAAACTTGACATATTATCATTGAGCAGATGTCTTGGTTACTATAGGCAATTCAGATTATATCTAGCTCATTTGGCTGTTTCCTTTGTTTCTGTTCCTCAAGTAATAGAACACTTTGAATTCCTTGACTAAATATTACATGCAGCGCAAGAGAAAATCACGAAAATCGGGTTCACAATCTACTCTTTCTTTGTTGAGGAGAGAGCTAAGAGAAGGGAACTTGCAGTCCCTTTTTGGAGGGTCGTCCTGCATAGTTTCTTCGAGCAATGCAGCACCAGACCCGCTTTTGTCCTCATTTATCTTGCCAATGGTTGAAGATTATGAAAGCGTACCTCCACACCCATCAGCTGAGTCAACAATAGCCAAGAGAAGCACAACTGGGAGCATTTCAGAGAGGTAAGCTAGTTTTTAGTTGTATATCTAGTTTTGTCGTTCACCCTTCTTCTTCATACTTTTGATGCATTACTTATTTATCTGGAAGTGTATACTTTGACTCAGTAAACGACTTAAATCAGCAGTCATCAATGCATGCATATATGCGACACATTTGACTGTGAAAGCGTGACTGAATATTTGCACTAATATATGATTAGAAAGAACCCTATCTACATATAGCCCCGACTGTAAGGTTATAATTTAGTATTGGAGATAGGATTTAGATGCTGTTTCTAAAGTCATCGTAATTGCTATGTCTACTCTTACTTTGATAGTCTTTGAACTGTAAATGACATGACCAGATCATGGTTTTGTTCTTAGCTGATCATCTCTCCACATGCGTTTAGTTTCTCTTCTAGAGAGAAACCTGAAGTATTGAGTGTGCTTAATATTCTGAAGCTCTGTAGGGGAATATGACTTCCCATGACAATGCTAGGGAGAGTAGGTAATGAGAATGTCACTTTAGATTCTTGTAGCAATATGGTGTCCCATTAGCTCGGCTACGTTTCAAATATGATTTATGTTATTTGAGGCCTTCGATCTTTCATGCCTTTCTGAATTCGGCTAGTTGAGTTTTAGGAAACTTGAATGGTGACTTGACTATTTTAGTTCTTATCAAGTCATTAACTATCACATAGTACAGCTGCAAAAAAACATTGCTCCTCGTGAGGCAGTCCTGTACTTCTCTTTTGTTCCTTGTTCTTGTCCTTGTTTCTATCTGCCACTCGTAAGCTATGACTTAGATTTCCCCCTTTTTTGTTAACTCTTAACTTTTAAAACTAGAATGGTTTGAAATCCGATTTTCATTTGAATCCAAGCTGAACTGAGAGATGTGCTAATCAATTCGAGTGTGGTTCACCTTCATATAAGCTTGGGCTCTCTAATTTAGAGTGAGAAACATGCCACTGTTCATGTGTTATTTGATACTCTTTCATTGCATCCCTTTTCTTGTCAAGCACTGCATTTTTTATGAACCCTTATCAGTTATCACAGAAACAGTTAAAAGTAGTTTCTCTATGTTCTCATGCATTCAAAATCGTAAGACTCACGTAATTGTTTATTTTTTCCTTTTCCTACCTTTTTCTCGAGTTTGAAGATTAGTATTCCACCTACCCCGAGCTTGAATTATATAGTATACCAGTGACCAGTTACATTCCAATTAGTTGTCGTCAACGCTTCTCTTGATATAGCCATGATAGATCACATGTAAGAGGTGACGGCAGATCCAGTGTGCATCTGCTCATGGGAGCCCCACAGGAGATTGCTCCAAAGATTCTCAATACATATACGGTATCTATCAATTGACAATCAGACTTGCGAAGAGAGTAAAGTGTAAATTAGTTGGTAGATATTGTTACGGTAGAGTACTGCAACATCAAGCTTATTGGTAAGAAGGTATGATGTTGCTTACAGTGGTTACTCGTGATTTTTCATGCAGTGGGGCTCTGAAGGGAGAGTCGTAAATTTTTGGCTGTTAGTTTCCAGTCGATACTACTCTATACCTAGTACATAGGGGTCCTTGCTGCGGGAATCTAATCAAATCCATGATCAGATCAACCTAAGCAAGAAGCAAATTCTAATGAAATTTCTGAAGTTACTTTTTTCTCTGGAATCTAAAATGTGTCAGATCCGAGAAATTAACATTTTGTATTGAATCACCAATGGAATTAGATTGAATGGGGATATCCTGTTGGATTGAGATGGAACTAACGAAAAGTCTGCCATTTGCACTGCGGATATAGGTTTAAAGTGAAAGGCAGGAGCCAAACATCAGTAGGTAGGGATGAAGGTTTGAGATGATGATGATGAAAATGAGAACCTTCGATTTTTCGAGTCTTATCTTTTCCTTTTGTTTTTGTGCCCCTGATATTTGAATAGTCTTGTTTCCTAAGTAACTGGTGGGGCACCGATAGGATAAATTGTTGTTCGAGCCCTGACCGTACAAGATAGCAATAATTATCACCAAGAGTTAGGAATTTGTAATGTTCTCACTTTAGAGAATAAACTGCCAGACTTTGATTCAATAGTTATGTGACGTCCTCAACTTCTGTTTCCACTTTTGGGTTGATTTTTTCCTGAACGAACTGCATTGCATGTCGTTTGGCTTTTGTTTGAGGGTGTTTGTTTCTTAATCTCTGCCATTGGATACTGGTGTGCAGAAAGCCTCGTCAGCCACCTATGTCTATCAAAGATCAAGAGGAGAAAGCGAAGAGAGTCGACTTTGTTCAAGGAATGCTGCTGTCAGTGATGCTCGATGATAATTTGTAAGTCACGATCAGCGCCTGCGCCTGCTATGCTTGTCCAAGTTGGCTGGGGAACGGCAGCCTGGGTGGGGCCGCCAATTTGTGGCGACTACGAATGCCCGCGCATGGAAATGGAAAGAAATGAAATAAGTTTGTAGTAATAAATGTAATGTATGGTATGTAGAGTTAGTTGTTAGGTGTTTAAAGATTGATGTATTTTTCCTTCTGGTTTCTGGTTCATGCTTTGGTGAAGAAGATGACGGACTTCTGCTATTATATTTATATTATCTGATTATAATATTGTTTTTATTTTTATTTTTTTGTTGTGGAAAATATAATTTGCATTATTGTTACAAATGCTAAATACTAACCATTAAAGCCAACAAATACCATCAGACATGTCAGCAATAAATTCAAAAGAAAAACTATGAAATGTCCTTATCTGTTTGACGACAAAAAAAGAAGTTGAAATTATTGAAACATGTTAAACTTATTCATATTAAATTGTATTTTTCAACTCAAATTTGTAAAGAAATGTGGGATCTTTAACAAAATTATTCAATCCTTTCCTAATATTTACTTAATGGGATCGAATGGTTACCGACAGCTTGCCGTTGGCGACATTATTATTATATCGACATTATTTTTATACATATATTCATGTTTATATGCCAACATGTCTTGACGCTACGTTTAAGACATTATTTTTATACATACATTCATGTTTATATGCCACCATGCCTTGACGTCACGTTTAAATTCTATTACCACACCAATTGATCAAAATAAGGTTGATGCGGTTTTAATCTAACGGCTCTTCACTTAAATAGAGTTTTGAGAGAGAGGAGCAAGAGGAAGGGAGGCAATGAGAGAGGGGATGAGGGATAGTTGAGATTCCTCAAGTGATTCATATCAAACACTCATAGGAAGATACGAAAAGACGTGTGGAAGAAAAGAAAAATCCATATCCATCAATTTTGTTAGAAAAAAATAACCGACATTTCATTTTGAAAATGTTCTTGAAACAAATTGTTAGAAATATTTGATATTTATTATGTTGATCTTTAGTTGTTATAAAAAGTTTAATTATAAGTATGTAATAGTCAAGGTCGTTGATTTACAGTGTTACTCTCTTATATAGGACACTATTAATTAATATTTCCTTCATGAGGATAAGAAATATATATTATTTTTTATGTGTGCGGAGAGTAAATGATGTATCGTTAAAATTATGAATAGTGAAAAAAATTGATGGGGATAGAATATATTTAATTTCTAATGTTGGACTTGCGAAAGTTGATGAAAGAATTGATTTTTAAATCTATTTTCAATTGATTGCAAACGATGTTCACACTCTTATTTATACTTCAAAAACAGTCAAATAAATGATTATGATCTTTCGAGCCCACATTTAACTTAATACTAATAATTAATTAACTATAAAATTCTAGATATCACTATCACTACTATAAAATTAGTTCTTAAGAATACTTTAAAATATCACAACAAAATAATTTTTGTTGTAGTTTATTTATAATGACATATTTAAAGTGACATATATATCAATGTACCAATATATATTGTCGTGACACTTTTTACTGCCAAAGGTCATATCAGTGTCATAGTAGTATACTTCTATATCTTATTTCTAAGGTGTATGTGAATTAAGTTGAAATAATTTTGTGATGTAATCAAAAACTTGTATAAGAACAAGAGTTAATGTATAAAAATAACCATTATCACTTAGCAAACATAAATTCTACCCACTACATTTAAAATATTAAAAATCTACCTATTTTTGACCTAGAAATACTATATTACCCTTACTTTTGAATTTATTTCCCCAATATATCCCCCATTCTCAAACAACTTTTTTTGTAAGTTTATATAGCAAATATTATTTCTCTCTCTTCTTCATCCGCCTTCTTCTTCTTCACGTCTCTATTTCTCTCTCTCTATCGGAAAAAAATAAAAAAGCGTCGTTCATTCACTGTAGAAGCTCATTCCTCTCCCCCTTTTCGGTGTTTTTGGTCGAAAATTTACCGTAGAGGATCATTCTCTGTTCGATCGAAGTATTTGGTGGAGTAACATAGTGGTTCGACGACAGCTTCTTCAAAGACGACGACCACTACGACAACGGCGGCGGCGACGTTCTCATCGACGGTTAGTTTTCATACTAGCAATGAAATTTTTTTCCACGTACAATGAATTCTCTGCAAAAGAACATGATATAGATGTGTTTTCTTAGTTTTGATTCTTTTCTGCAAAAAACATGACATCTAGATGAAGCTGCTGTTGTTGTATTTTTGTTGAAGATGTTGCAATTAGTACGTTTTTTTTGCATGTTTTCGTACTAGCGCATTTTATAGCATAGATCCTCTTTTTTCCATAATGAGGACCTTAACAAGGTATGAAACATCTAATTTCGTACATACCGACAGAATTTAAATTTGTTGTTTATTGAATTAGTGTCGATACGAAATTGTTGTTTCCACAATGTGGTACGAATGATTTAGGCTTGTTTGTTTTTTGGTAGAAGTTAGTTTGAATTTGTTTAGAGTTGATTTTAAGCATTGAATTGTGTGTTGTTTTGGTATGAATTAATTCATTTCGTATCATGTTTTCACGAAGGGTTTGTTTTGGTAACATGTTTTCACTTAGGAGTTTGTTTGAATTGGTGTAGGATCGATATTAGGCTTTGACTTTGTGCATTGTTTTGGTATGAAATTAGTAAAATCGTATCAAATACTTCTTTTTACTTAGGGGGGTTGTGACTCAATATGTATGAAATTTGTGATAATAGTACCAATTGTTGGTTGATTCAATACGAATTTAGTAAGTTGTACAATTTTTCTTGTAAACAATAGTGTACTGTGAAGAATATTGATACAAAATTGCAACGGCGTTTGCCTGTTCAAGCATTAATGGTTTGTGGTCTGATTTGGGTTTCATGTTTGACAAGGGTTTAGGTTGATTTTTGGTATAAAATTCTGTTTGATTTTTAGTGATTTTTAGTGATTTTTTTTTTTTTTTTTTTTTTTTTTTTTTTTTTTTTTTTTTTTTTTTTTTTTTTTTTTTTTTGTGGTCAAACATTACAATTTGTGTTCCAATTGTGGTATGTTTTATGTATGAACTAACAAAAATCGTACCGTCATTGGTCGATTTGGTATGAAATGGGTAAGATCATACCATATTTCTTATAAATAGTAGTGTAATTTGGATTGATTATTTTACGTAATTGATATCATAATTTTATCGTAGGCTTTCATATGCGATTCCAGCAACTCTTAGAGCATACATTTTCGGCGACATGGCTTTGATTCCGGCAAGATTCCGTTAGGGCGACGATGTTTGATGGGGACCCTATACTTGTAATCATTGTTGTTCGGTACAAATTGAAAATTTTGTAGCATGGTTGTGGCTTATCAAGTACAAAATTAGTTAAATCGTAAAATCATTTATTTGTGAAAAATAAGAATTAAAAAAATGGCAAAAGTTTTGTAATTTCTTTTGCATATTGTTTATACTATACTGTTCTGTATAAGAAATTTGGTATGATTTTACACAATTCATACCAGATCGACCAATAACCGGTGCGATTTTGGCTAGTTCGTATATAAAACACACGAATATTGGAACACAGACTTCAAATTCTTGAACACAAAAAAACAACTATAAGTCAAACAAAATTTTGTACCAAAAATCAGCCTACACCCCCTTCAAATATGAAATCATTCATGATACAAATTAAATGAAACAATCATCTTATACCAAACAAGCAAACGCCTTCGCACAATATACTAATGTTTATAAGTAAAATAGTACGATTTCACTAATTTCATATTAAATCAACCAATAGCCGGTACAGGTTTTTCACTAATCTCGTACGTATTGAGTTGCAACCCCCTAAGTAAAAAAAACAAGTATTTTGGTACGATTTTACTAATTTCATACTAAATTAATGCAGAATAAAGAGAGGGGAAGGTGAAAAAGAGAGCGGCCATATTTTAATTTTGGGAGGAGAAAGAAATAGAGAAGAGAGAGAAAAAAAATGTAGAGAATATCTCATTAAATGAAAAGGAGGAGAGAGAAAGATGTTGATGTTGACATAAAAGTGTGTGTGTGTGTGTGTGTGTGTGCAAGACGTGAAGAAGGAGAAAGGAGAGAAGGGAAGGAATATGTCCTTTTATTGAAAAGTAAGGGTATTTTTGTCCCACTCTTAAATTAGTGGGTAATTTTTGTGTGTTTTATATATGGTGGGTAAGTTTTATGTTTATTATGTCATATAGGGTAATTTATTTTTTGCCTCTAAGAACAAAGGACTGAAGTTGAAACTTATCAATGGTTAATGACCAACATAACTGTATTTGCTCAAATATGTTACAATATAAGTAAGTTATGATATATTATCCCGAATGTTACTAAAGTGCGTTTTCAAGCACCCGACTCTGAGACAAAAACGTCATAATTCTCAATATTTGAGCACAAAGTACTTCCTACGTCTATGATTTAGTGAATCAAAATTTTAGACACAGAGTCTAACACATTCTTGTGACGTGAAATAAATTAAAGTGTTAAAGTGAAATAATTGTGAGTCCATCTTATATTTTCAATTATTAATGTTGAAGTGATAAAGTAATAAAGTGATTGTGGGTCTATGTCCTAATGGAAAATGTTTAGTATATCATGACATCCAAATATCATACTCCGTCCAACATCAATTTTATACTTTCATAATAAAGTCGTCCCACATTAATTAATAATTATCATGTTTTTCAAAATGAAAAGAATTAGTAACTTTTACTTTTCAATATATATAGACCCCCCTTATTTTTCACTTTTAACAATACAACTAAAATCTTATGCTGAAATAAAATATGACGATTGGAGTTGGACGGGAAAGTAACGGTGTCAGTAAACAGTGGACAGTTGTAGTAATTAGCAAAGAGGTGTAGCGTCACATCTCTCTTATATTACGATTATTATGAGAATTCAAAAATCATAATTTAACCAAGGGTGAAAATTAAAACTACCCATTTTCAAACACTCCACCACAAAACTACCCATTTAATTACCTATGGTATTTAAAATACCCATTCCATTTTTTAATTTAAAATTTTAAAAAAAGATGCTCTTGTTTTTCTCCCAAAGCTGACGAAGAAATGAGCTATTCAGACGAAGAAATTCCGGCCGAAATTATGGTAAAGCACTGAATTTGTCACTCGAAGCCGGAAAATGTACAAACCGGTCGACAAAGTCGCCGGAAAATTGAAATCGGTCGACCGGTTTCAAATATTCCGGCGACTTTGTCGACCGGTTTGTACGTATTTTGACTTAAAACGTCAATGTAAGCCGGAAAATGGTCAAACCGGTCGACAAAGTCGCCGGAATATTTGAAACCGGTCGACCGGTTACAACATTCCGGCAACTTTGTCGACCGGTTTGACCATTTTCCGGCTTACATTGACGTTTTAAGTCAAAATACCTATTATTTTGTGACTAGAATGCCAAAATTCAACTGTGGTCGAGAATACCTATCATTTTCCGGCGAGATTTTCGACCGGTTTTGATGCAGCGTATGCGTTACAGGAAGAACGAAACTCGTAAAACGAGATAATCAAATTCGAATTCAATCAAAACTGCGGCTACAATGTTATGACAGCGAATAAATAGTAAACCCTAATCACCAAAATGCGAAAATTACGAAATAACCCGAAAAACTATAAAATTGCAGTTTTGACCCTCTAAATGATGGAATTTGCCCAAAATCCGCCAGCGCTCATGGCAAACATGAGTTTTGCTCAGAACGTCGTTTCCACCCGAAAAACACTAGGATTTCGCCAAATTCTGAAACTTGCGCGAATTCTTCGGGTGATCGAGACATTGCATAAATCGTACCGCATCAGGTTTCATTGGTTCCGGCAATCTCGTCGACTTTTAACCATGAAAATGGTCAAACCGGTCGACAAAGTCGACCGGTTTGACCATTTTCCGGCTTACATTGACGTTTTAAGTCAAAATACGTACAAACCGGTCGACAAAGTCGCCGGAATATTTGAAACCGGTCGACCGGTTTCAACATTCCGGCGACTTTTGTCGACCGGTTTGACCATTTTCCGGCTAAAACTCACGTATTAAGTCGAACTACGTACGAACCGGTCGGAAAAGTTGAACTGTATTATTTCACATTTGTCTTTCCGTGTCAAATTTTTTTTTTAATTGAATTACCAAATAATTATCAAATGGGTAGATTTTAATGAGGGAAAAAAAAATGGGTAGTTTTATGGTGGAGGTTTTCAAAATGGGTAGATTTCAATATTTTCACTTTTAACCAATTCCCCATTCTTACAATTCTATCACAAAACAGATAAATTACTATGCCCCACAAATAGTCCTCTTAAACGACACCGTTTCCCTCCCAAGATCGTAGCCTATCAAGTAGTTAACCTGCGCAACATTACCATAAATAGGAAGACTACCTTCCGCAGGCTCCATCGCCATGCACACGTACTCATTGCTAACCCTAATAAACACATTCTCGAACCCCCACTCCACGTCCGCCCCCTTGAAATGCGCCGTCATCTTCGGCATCTCGAACCCGCCCTCGTAGCACAGCCGCCAGCTCCCGTACCCCCTCACCGCCCTCGCCCGGATCGAGTTCACCACAGCCCCTTCCACCTCCTCGTAGAAGTTCGTCGGGACGAACGTGAGCAGCGACCCTGAGTCGATGATCATGTTCCCCCCGGCGACCAGGAAGGGGTTGTGGAACTCGATCCGCCGGTTCCCCACGCTGATCGCCTCCAGCGTCAGGTAGTAGTACGACACCGTCGCCATCAGCGGCGTCGTCACCGCACCTCCGCCGGCGACCGCCGCGTCCTCGCCGAAGTGGAGCTTGCTCAGCTGGTTGCGGGCCGTCGACGAGGCCAGGCAGTAGGCGAACTTGTCGTACCCTAGCTGCCGGACGAGGGAGGATCTTCCGCCGGCGAGGCCGGCGATGCCGGAGGCGGAGCCCTTGACGTGGACGAAGGCGTTGTTGTGGCCGCAACCGAATACGACGCCGTCGAAGCGGAGGTTCTTCCCGGCGGTGGAATAGAAGGAGAAGGTCTCCGTGGCGACGGCGCCGTGGGAGTAGGAGCCGTCGCCGTAGTGGGCGATGTAGATGCACTTCTTCCCCCGCTTGTCGCAGGCGGAGCTGGGGGAGAAGGCGTTGCAGCCGGCGGAGCCGCAGCGGACGTCCCTGTAGGTGGAGGAGTCGCGGGGGCGGAAGATGGGGAGGCGCTGGCGGATGCAGCGGTTGCAGGGGAGGCACTGCGTCCACGTGATGGAGCTGCCGGTGTCCATGGCGGCGAGGACGAGCTCGCGGTGGGACCCGATGGAGAGCCTCATCAGGTAGGGCCCACCCGCGTACGTGACCGGTGACTCAGCCGCCTTCCTCGTGTCGTTGAGGGCTCGGGCACGGAGACGAGACCACTCGAATGCGTCAGCAAGGCGCTCGGAGTCCGTGGAGGACGGGTCGTAGAATGGGGAGTCGGGGGAGTCTCGGTGGATGAGGTCCGTCGTGAATCCGCCGTCGATGGTCGAGTTGTTGCATTCGCACGTAAAAATAATTGAAGAAATGAGGACAAAATAAGTGAAAATGAAAATCATTGAAATTGGAATGGTGGTTTGAGGCATGGTTATTTTATTTTGGGATGAATGAATTGTGTTGGGTGTTTCATAAGTATTTTTATAGAGATGGAAAGATTTGTGCATGGGCAAAATATGTAATTTTGTGCATTAGTTTGGACATATTTGGTAGTCAAAGGGAAGATCGTTGACTATTCCAATAATGTTGAATGCCTTATATTTGTCATGTGTTGATAATTTATAAGAATTTTTTTTTTAACTTTAATTTAGATTTCAAATATCGTGATACGGATGACTCAAATTCGAGATATTTGATCATACACGCACACTTAATAAAAATTTTATTAAGGAATAAGGTTATCTATATAAAGGAGTATATAATACTAGTAGTGTTGTAACTATTTATAGAAAATTTTACTTCATTGATTTGAAGCATTCATGTGCATTTATTATACGTTAATAATTATCAATACATTAATTAATGTGGAGGTTGTAAAAATATAATTTAATACAATTAATAATTTGAACAATATAACTGGCAATAACAATAACGGCTTAAATTATATTTCATATTTATGTTTAGATGTTAGTACAAAAGTATAATTTACTACATTAAATAATTTTTAACATTTTGATTGACAATAATAATAACTTAAATATATTTCATATTTATCAGTCGACATGAAAAAATTCAATTAAAAAGATGATGAAATAATTGAGCAGAGAACAAGGTCCGACCATAGTAGAAAGGCGCCGGAGGCGTAAAGGAACAATGAGGTTCGCAGGGCGAAGATGGGGACGAATTGGCGGTGTAGGCACACAAAAATTAAGGAAAATAATTAAATACTTAATTATATTTTCTATTAATATTTTTAGAATTAAATTAAATATAATTCCAAAATTAAATAGATATATATTTGGTATTTAAATATATGGAATAAATCTGTGCAATAAAGGAATAAATCTGACGGAGCCAATCAAATCATGCCACATCAGCCCTAGGCCCATTATTTACGGGCTCAAGCTTGAAAGTGCAACCCTAATCTGCCTAAATTGAAATTCTCTACACCTATAAATAAGGGTGTTTAGAGCATTCATAAATTACCACAAAAATTAGTTAGAGAGCTCTAAAGAGAAGAATATATAAATTCTTCTCTACGATTTCTCTACAATATTCAAAGTAGTCGGTCGTCATCCATCACCGCGTTACTCGTGGATTAGTCGCGTTCTTCACTAAAATCTGCTCAAATCTACGCCAGATCCGGACGTCCTCCGAAGCTCCGCGTTCCTCGCCAAAGTCTACTCAGAACGCTAAAATCTGCTCAAATCTACGCCAGATCCGGACGTCCTCCGAAGCTCCGCGTTCCTCGCCAAAGTCTACTCAAATCTACGCTAGATCCGACCGTCCTCCAAAGCTCTGCGTTCTTCGCCAAAGTCATCTCAAATCAGCCTTTAATTCGGAAACAAGTCAAAAGACATTCGGATTATCGCTAAATCCAAACATCAACATCGAAGAGATCAAGGGGAGCCAAATTCTTCGCAAATCTCAAAAGCCGCCCAAAGCTCAAGAAGCAAATCGGAGAGAGAATCAGAGGAATCATAGAGATAGCAACCTACAATCTACTCAAATTCTTCAAATAATTATTTGTACACATCTTTTGTATTTATTTTATCAAATAAATAAAATTTGTGTTTACAAATTTTGGCACGCCCAGTGGGACAATCTCTACCTCTCATCTCTACTCTTCGTCAAATCGATCAAGATCATGATGCCTGCAACTTTGGAGGAGCAAGTGGCCAATTTGACAAAGCTTGTCGAAGAGCTCGCCAAACAAGTTCACGAACGAGACATCCAAATTGCGAAGTTGGAGAAGCAAAAGATTGTCGATGCAAATAGCGAACAACTTGAGGACAATCATGAAGTCAAAAAGCCGCAAACAGAAGGGAGTGAAAAAAAACCTCCGGCCAAAAAGCTGGAAGTCAATTCCGATGGTTCAATCCATGTTGATCAACTCAAAGAATTCATCGAAGGATCAATCAAAGATAAAATTGAAGGCAACTCCAAATAATCGTGGACATATAGCAAGCCATATACTCCAAGGATTGATCTTTTGAAGATGCCGGTCGGCTATCAACCACCAAAATTTCTACAATTTGATGGTCAAGGCAATCCAAAGCAACATGTGGCTCACTTCATCGAGACTTGCAATGACGCCGACACATACGGAGATCACATGGTGAAACAATTCGTACGCTCCTTAAAAGAAAATGCATTTGATTGGTATGCCAACTTGGAGCCAAACTCAATTGACACTTGGGGGCAGTTGGAAAAAGAATTCTTTAATTGCTTCTACAACACTTGAAGAACGGTGAGCATAGTCGAGCTTACAAAGTCAAGTCAACTCAAATATGAGTCTGTCATCGACTACATCAATCGTTGGAGGAACTTGAGTTTAAATTGCAAAGATCGGCTATCTGAAACTTCTGCAATTGAGATGTGCATCCAAGGCATGCATTGGAGTCTGCAATACATCTTGAAAGGAATCCAACCAAAAACTTTTGAGGAATTGGCAACTAGAGCTCACGACATGGAGATGAGCATGAATCTATATGAAGTTGAAGAAATCTCGACACAAAAGCCCCACGAACTACAAGAAAGTCGAGAAATAGAACATGGGGGCAAATCTTTTGAAGAAACTCCAAGTGAAGATGAAGAAGAGGCGAGTGAATCTTCCAATCCATATGGCGATCTATGAAAATAAATGTACTCCTAAACAAGAGTTTAAATTGTTCATAAAACTCCTAGATGCGAGTCAAAACCATCTAAATTCTCCAAATAAAGATATCAAGTGATACTCCTTGACACGAGTATAAAATGTCTAAAAATTCAAATCAAGAAGACTCTTTGACACGAGTATAAAATGTCTACAAATTCAAATCAAGTGAAGACTCCTTGACACGAGTATAAACTGTTCACAAATTCAAATTCAAGTCCAAAGAACTCCTAAATTTGAGTATAAACTATTTACAAGTTCAAATTCAAGTCCAAAGAACTCCTAAATACGAGTATAAACTATTTACAAATCAAAGCTTAAATCAAAAACTCCTAAATACGAGTATAAACTATTTACAAATTCAAATTCAAGTTCAACTTGAAGAACTCCAAAATACGAGTATAAACTATTTACAAAGTCAAATCCAAATTCAAATCAAGAACTCCTAAATACGAGTATAAACTATTTACAAAGTCAAATCCAAATTCAAATCAAGAACTCCTTGATACGAGTATAAACTATCTAAATTTAAATCAAGTTCATCAAAGCTCCTTGATATGAGTATAAACTTTCTAAATGCAAATCCAAAGCTCCTTGATACGAGCATAAACTATTCAAATTCAAATTCAAATCAAAGAACTCCTTGAAATGAGGATAAACTTTCTAACAAATCTCAAGCTCGAGAACTCTTGAATATGAGTATAAATTATTCACAAATTGAAAATTAAGAACTCCTTGATATGAGTATAAACTGAAATGTTCGAGACTCGTCCATTTCCACGACAAGTCGTTCATGAACAAGTCTCGAGGGGGCATTTGTAGGAGTACTTAATTATATTTTCTATTAATATTTTTGGGATTAAATTAAATATAATTCCAAAATTAAATAGATATATATTTGGTATTTAAATATATGGAATAAATCTGTGCAATAAAGGAATAAATCTGATGGAGCCAATCAAATCATGCCACATCAGCCCTAGGCCCATTATTTACGGGCTCAAGCTTGAAAGCCCAACCCTAATCTGCCTAAATTGAAATTCTCTACACCTATAAATAAGGGTGTTTAGAGCATTCATAAATCACCACAAAAATTAGTTAGAGAGCTCTAAAGAGAAGAATATATAAATTCTTCTCTACGATTTCTCTACAATATTCAAAGTAGTCGGTCATCATCCATCACCGCGTTGCTCGTGGATTAGTCGCGTTCTTCACTAAAATCTGCTCAAATCTACGCCAGATCCGGACGTCCTCCGAAGCTCCGCGTTCCTCGCCAAAGTCTACTCAAATCTACGCTAGATCCGACCGTCCTCCAAAGTTTTGCGTTCTTCGCCAAAGTCATCTCAAATCAACCTTTAATTCGGAAACAAGTAAAAAGACATTCGGATTATCGCTAAATCCAAACATCAACATCGAAGAGATCAAGGGGGGGGCAAATTCTTCGCAAATCTCAAAAGCCGCCCAAAGCTCAAGAAGCAAATCGGAGAGAGAATCAAATGAATCATAGAGATAGCAACCTACAATCTACTCAAATTCTTCAAATATTTATTTGTACACATCTTTTGTATTTATTTTATCAAATAAATAAAATTTGTGTTTACAGACGGATAAAACCGGTGGCAAGGACGACTTAGCTGGACGAGCCAATGGAGAATCTCATAGGGATTTCCACATCGGCACCCCTGACAGTTGATTCCACTGCCTGTTTCGTCGGAGAATGGAGCAGAGTCGTGACCGTTCCGTCTAATTGGCAAGGAACAGGGATTGATCGGAGGAAGCGTTGTAGCAAGGGGAGAATGTATGTTGGGGATTATTGTAATATTCGAATCAGCTCTTAACTAACCAGATTTTCAAACATGATTCTTCCCCCTCATTACCAACTACTGTGAGTAAAAATAACAAATAGATCAAATGTTGATAACTTTTTATACGTATAACTCAAGTTAAAACCAATGATTTATTAGAATAGAACAGAAAAATGAACATCGTTGAAGAAACGCAGTTCACACTTCTCGAAAGAATCACAAGCCGATGAATAGGGGCAAAGGCCTGTTTGTGGATACCCACATACCAATAACAAATGTGTGCAACAACCTAATCTACTCCAGTTAGCAAATATGTGTAGACAAAAATCATGTAAATCCTACTCTAGACGGGGGCGAGGGGAGGGGAGAGAGACGTGGTGTGTCAAAGTCACCCGACTTGACAATTTTTTTGAGACAAGAAGGGTGGACATCATGTTGCTCACCACATTCCTCACAAAGCAATGGGAGAGAGATAAGCATCGACCAAGAATTATGCGCCTGCTGGAAATAGTCCAGTGCGATGCTGTTCAGGTGCTGCTGCAGCTAAAATCGAGTGTGTAAGGATCCTTGCAGTGTCCTTGAAGGTACGGTAGCCTGCCTCGACATAGCACACACAAGTGAACAAAAAAGTTGAAGTACACTTAGTAGCATAAAATTGTTTTCGAGGATAATATAGCTTGATAATACTATAGCAGTGTACGGTAGTCAGAACTGAAGGGACGATTAACACAGATTTAGGAAAGAGAAACTAGTAAAATAGAGCCTTTCATGGATAATATCAACATACAGAATTCAAGAAGACATAAGATAGGTACAACTATTGTATTTGAGCTATATGATGGGCTCCCAAAATAGCATGTTATTTTCTTGAAAACGACAGGCATACTCAACTTTTAAATCCTATCGAGATTTTAAAATGATTAACCACATCTTTGTACTTGAGAAAATGGATCACCACTCACCTCCGTAAACTGAAAAGGAGGCGTGCTAGCATCAGCCCCAGTATTTGATGTGGCACTGCAAGGATGCAGTTGCTGCGGACTCAAACCCCCGCCAATTCTTGCATTAATTCCAGCGAATTCACTTTGTGATAGTCCACCAAAAGCATGACCATTGGAGGTAGAAGGTTGACTTTGTTGACTTTGAAAGGCATCCCCCCTCAAATTGCTTAGTCTAGGAGAAAAGGCTTCCCTATTGTACATATAAGAAGTGTTGTTATAGTCTGCTAATCTCCCACGAAGGATATTCTGCGGAGCTGCCCTTGGCATAACGGTTTGTTGAGTTGATAGGACTCCTCCACCAATTGGTGAACCAAAAAGATTGACTGCTGATGCAGAGGCTACAGCATCACTCCTTACAGGTTGTCTTCTGCTATTAATAAATTGATGTATCACTCTCTGTATCCTTCTTCTATCATGCAGAGTGAATGCCCCGGAACCAGAGGCAGGCGAAGTGGGCCCAAATGAATTTCTTGGTGAGTGAGAGTGACCAGTTAATTGACTCAATGGGGTGTCAGGGACGTATGCCTCATTGAGATCAAAAGTTTCACGAACTGCAGAATTAGGCGAGGAACCAACAGAAAAATTGTTGCTTGCTCCATTATCAGGAATAGGATTCAGACCTTGAGCATTTGAGGAAGCAAGAGCTGTTGGCCGACAGCCTTCACAGTACCAATTTCCATCTGGGACCTCACGTCCGAGACCAACACAGAAAGTATGTGCAGGTGAATCACAGAGGTCACAAAGAAGCATAAGTGCATCTTCCCCTCCTTGCAGACACTCGGTACAAAGAACATTTTCATACGGATCAAGGTAGCCCCTAAGCTCCTCTTCAGATGGCTGATAAACCTGATAAACAATGAGATAAGGTGATGTTTACTTTAAGTGATAGGATAGATAGATAACAATAATATAGGCTGAAATACCATTTATTTGATGGATTAATTTAATTCGAACATTGTTAGATCATCATATGCTTTATCAATGTAATCTCTCACACAAAATATATGTCCCTTAAGATGAATATCTAACAGATAAAAACATAAAGATGGTGTTTCTTGATCGTATAAATTAAAAAAATTCATCCTCATACCTGATCACGTTCAGGAACTGGAAAAACGGCATCCTTTAGATCATGCCCACCATCAGCTCGTGCAGTTCTACTGATGGTTGCAAACCGTTGCTTGCAAAGAGGGCAGCGAGATTCTACTTTCGACCACTCCATGATGCAAGCAAAGCAAAAGTAATGGCTGCAACAGTTTAAGACTCCTCTGACTGTTCTTTTACCTTCTTCAGATAAACAGATCCCACAAACTTGCTTCCCAATCTCTATATTCAAATCTACCACCTTTCGTTTACCCTTTCTCCCTGGGCGCTTTCCCTTTGAAGGAGGTAACTTGTCCTCTTCAGCCATCTTTAAAGAACAAGAACTCCTCAAATTAGTGTTCAACCTCTTACATAATTGATTAGCTTCTCTAATCTGTTCCCTCTCTTCTTCTGATATCGTGTATTCATAATCAGATGCTTCTGAGCTCACAAAATCAGAATCAGAATTGACAGTTACAACTGCTT
Organism: Thymus mandschuricus; assembly: GCA_029379335.1. Taxonomy (NCBI): domain Eukaryota; kingdom Viridiplantae; phylum Streptophyta; class Magnoliopsida; order Lamiales; family Lamiaceae; genus Thymus; species Thymus mandschuricus. Next base: position 7,661,830 of record CM057072.1, read on the forward strand.
TCTTCCTCCTGCCCCAACCCCACTCCTTGATTGTTTTCCTTTTTCTTGAAGCAGGTTTCTCATCTTTAGATTCCTTGATAACATTAGATCTATTTTTTTTCCTCAAAGCTCGTCTTGCTGGCCTCCTTCTGGTACTCTTGAAAACCTCACTCGTAGTAAATTCCTCATCATTAGACTCCTCTGACTCAACATAATCACCATCATCCTTTTCTTCACCAGATGAAGCTTTATCTTTTTCTTTAAGATCCTCATCATAAAAATCTTCATATACCTCTGTTGTTGAAAATCGGGATTTCTTTCTTGGATTTTCATCAACAAAGTCATCCTCGACTTGTTGACAAACGACTTCAAAATCTTCTTCTACTTCCTCTTCTTCTTCATTTGAGACTTTACTTTTCTTTCGTTGCCTCACACCAGAAACACAGTAATCATCATATTCCTCTTCTTCCTCTTCGCTGTCAGAAACCTTTTTCTTTCTTGGCTTCACAAACGTATTCTTCTTTCTTTTCTGAAAAGCATTTCGCCCACTTGGTCTGCCAGTCTTCTTAGTCTTAAGACTCGTAACCTTCTTTTCTACCCACTCTTCTTCCTCATCATCAAGTTTCCCAAAACTGTCATCGGATTCATCCTCAGCAAGGGAAGAACAGTAGTCATCCTCAGACAATTCAACCTCTTCATCTTCATCCACCCTATAATCTTCGTCAGACTCTTCTGAACCTGAATTCTCCAGTCGAACTTTGTTTCTTGTCTTGCGTTTATAATTAACCTTACCTCCCCTTGCCATCTGTTCATACATAATACACCCACCGTTAAATGACAGTATGACTCAAGATCGAAACATATAAAAATGCATATTTGGGAAACCACTAAAACATACAAATCCAAGTTGCTATAATTGAGCTTGAGTATTCATCTCTTCCGAACTAATTTATATGCCATGAACACGAAATTGATAATCTCCCACAACCAGAAAGATCGCTATTCGTCGATTCCCAGTAAATTAACTCATATCAAATCACCAGATTAAACAATTCAGACAGATTGATCCATTTAATTTCTAAAATAACTCAATAACACATATGCTAAGCAAATCACAAAACTCCAGAATCAAGTACTACCAAATTATCATACGCAATCGAGCCTCTGCAGGTAAAAAATAATCCCCGAACTGATCAAATCGATCCGATTCACCCTCGAAACGATAAATCCCAAAATGAAAACCCTAGATCGAATCAAATTCAAGCAATTTTCGCCCCTCGCTAATTTCTTCAAGCTCGAATCGAGATACAATCAATAATAAATCAGCACAAACAATTCAATGAGGAAAAAGTATCGAATTAACAACGAAACCCCATCTTCATATAACAATTCACTGAATTATACACAGGGAAGAGCAATTACCGAAAATTCAGGAAAAAGTCGAGCTGGTGTTCCTTTCTGAGGGAAAATAAGGTGCGAATCGAGCAGTAGGGGAAGAGAAAGTATGTATAAATTGAGGGAAAGCTCAAGTTCTAGAGAGAGAAAGAGAGGAAGGCAGCGTTGGGAAGAGAAGAGAATGCTGGAATAAGCAAAAACTAATTTGTACAGAGCTACTGCTCTCTCTCTCTCTCTCCTCTCTCACGCGCACGAGATATATGCAAAGATATATATACTCGTAACGTTAAAAATATATGGGAGTAAAAGTTAAATTTTGGAAGCAAATAACTAATTTTGTTCTGCAACAAAATTACTACTGTAGTACCAAAATAAGGACCGACAGAATTTTATGAACTTCGACGAATTAAAATAAAACAACTCAAAAATTATGGAGGAAAAAATAAGCAATCTCTCGTCACACTTCAATAGTCATTACTTTTCGACATGAGATTTTTTATACTTCCTCTGGCTCAGCATTTTCGTCAAGCATTTTTGAGCGTCATAATGATGGGTTTTAAAATATCTTTTTAAATAAATTATTATTTTACGAGATACTACAAGTGTTATAGTATCGCGTAAAATAAAAAATTCTTTAAACAAAATATTTTAAAATCCATCATTATGACGCTCAAAAATGCTTGACGAAAATGCTGAAAAGAAACGTGTCAGTAATCGTGAGTCAGAGGAAGTATATACAATGTTAAAATTGAAAAATAACGGGTTCATTTTGAAATTGAAGATTAATTCTTTCATTTTTTTTAGGTAATAAGATTATTGAAGTGTGATAGATCTAATACTATAGTATACTGTACATGACTATTTAATTGAGGGTTTGAGATAGATGGAGTATTTAAAGTAGTAGTAAGTTATTATTATTGATAAAAGACGTTATTGTTATTGTTATTGTTATTGTTATTGTTATTGTTATTGTTATTGTTCAAACAGTCCGTATATATTACAATATTTATCTAATTGTATTATAATAATAAAATGACCCATATAAAATGAACACTGAAAGTATTTTGCAATGCAATTTGTCCATGTATTAATCTGACCCAAAAGCATAAGCATGTGAAATATTCAATCTTTGTTCGATTTTGTGGCAGCCCTATTATTTCTTTAACAAATTAATGTATTAACCAAGTCCCAATTTCACAAACTTAGTTGATTTAATCATATATTTGAGGCGATGTCAAACCCTGCATATAGTAAAGGATTATTTGTTATTTAAAATGCATCTAGGGTTAATTAAGGTGGGTTGTTGTGTATTTGATGAAATTGATAACGTATCCCAAAATTGGAACAAATAGCACAAATAATGGCTTATTTGGTCGACTAAAATTGCAAATTTTGCATAAGAGATTTTGATATTTGTGACTATATTTGCCAAGACCGTTATGTCCAATTATTATATGTCAATATTCCAGTCACGCTCATATACCCGAAGCAAAGACATATTTAAGTCGTTTTATTATTTTATACTCTATATAAACGTCTTTGGAACTGACGTAGTATTACATAAGTAACTCAAAAAGGACGCCATTAACACTTCTCATAAATGAAATATTGGGTCTAACATGGTGTTAAAGATGTATACATATAATTCGATAACCAAATTATTCGTTTTTTCACCATTAAGTTTCAATTTTTTTTTAAAGGAAACAACAATTAAATATCAAAGGATCAAGATCTAACAATTGTGCTACGAGTCTCGATTGTATCCGCTAAAACTTGTGACACCGTTAAAGTGTTTTCGTTTATTTTCATATATTCTATTCAGCTTTCGGCCTGTCGTTTATGTTTTCCGCCTTCAGAAATCCAGGTCCATAACTTCATTGTGAAATTATTGGTATTTTTTGAACGTTTAACTAATATTAGTATTTTATTGAAATTAATAAGTAGCTGTGAAAAGTCGAATAATTTGACAATTAAATTGTAGGGTAATTTACTCTTAGGTAGATGAATATTCGAAAAAAGTTTGGTAGCATTTTTTAACTCACAAATCCCAACAGACACAATTTGAAAATGCCAAAAAAAAAAGAAAAAAAAAAAAGAAAAGAAAAGGCAATTATTACTAAAATGCCCCTAGAAGAGGTGGTTCGAGTTTGGGAATTTTGTAAATAGCAGGTAAACCGAACCCCAAACATTTCTGACTTAACGTTTCGTGGCTGTGGGCCCTACCCCAGTTGTCAATGTTACCAAATTAAAAAAAAAATTATTAGTAGTGGACAGAAAAGAAAAGAAGAGAAAAGTGGTTTATTTATCTAATCAAAATCGTGTTTATGTATCTCTTCTCTTCTCTCTAATAATACACAAATCATTCATTTGAACAAATTAAGTGGTGACTCAATTTTTGATTTGTTTGGGTTCCAACGACTTAAAATCATGTGACGAAATGAAGTAGGACGATTTAATTGGAACTGAGGGAGTACTCCCATCGTCCATGACCTTTATAGCTTTTAAGGGTTAGCACAAAGTTTAATATATTGTTTTGATGTGTTAAAGGCGTTGACCTTTATAGCTTTTAAGGGTTAGCACAAAGTTTAATATATTGTTTTGATGTGTTAAAGGCGTTTTGGTTATGTGTTAAAATTGATGTTCAAGTGGCGGATCGTAATTTTTTGTGGGGATTCCATTGCCTAAAAAGGAAAGTTTCTAAAAATTGTGGATGAACGAGTAAAGAAATACTTCCTCCGTCCTACTTCAATTGTTTTGTTTTCTCTTTTCGGTATTAGATTTTAGGCGTAGCGTTTAAAATGAAAAGTTGGAATTTCACGTTAACATGAAAGGTTAGTTCTTTCCATTTTAAGAAATACTCCCTCTATACTCAAAAAAAAAAAAAAAAATACTCCCTCTGTCTCATGACAATTGTCCACTATGGAAATGACACAATAACCAATGCCATAAGCGATAGGGGATTTTATATTATATTGGTTGTGAGAGTGTAATGTTTTCACTTTAGGTAAGTGGACAATTAAATGGGACGACCCAATAAGGCAACATGGACAATTGTCATGGGACGGAGGGAGTATCATAATTTATATGTGGGATGACACAATTAAAAGAATATGACAACTGAAGTGAGACGACGATGGAGTATGACCTAGAGACGGTGAGTATCAACTACTCCCTCTGTCTATTTTATCATGACACTTTACTATTCATTCTATGTCTACTTTATGAAAAAAAAAAAGTGTCATGATAAAATGGACGGAGGTAGTATATAATTATAAAAGAAATACGTAAAATTTTTTAATTAGTTATCTATATGATTAAAATGTCACATTCCCCTAATAATTATTGCATGCAATTTAATTCATCTAAAGGGTCATTTATATACCATACAATTAATACTAAAAAAATAATGACATTAAATATGTAACCTCATTAATTCGTAGTACCATTTCAAAAGTATAAATAAATTAAAAGTTTTCCTAAAAAAAGAGGAAGAAAAGCATAAAATACGCATGAGAAATTGAAAAATAATACAATAATTGAAGGTGGATTCTTCTCCTTATTATATTCTCAAATCAAGCGAAGCAACATAGAAAGTTACGTGGCGGCTCCATAAAGCAATTTCAATTAGTCAATACCATAAAATAATAAATAAATAAATAAAAACAAATTGCCTGCTTAGATTTATTTGTATAAAATATAATAATAATAAATCGGTAACATATGTAATTCAAAATGTTTAAATATGATGAATAATTAATAATACTCTATCTGTCACACTGATAAAGGGACATTTTCCTTTCCGGACGTCCCACTGATATATGGACATTTTCTAAAATAAAAAATTTTAACCCAATAAAATTCGGACACATCATTTTAATCCGCTACCTTTCACTCTAACATACTATCATCACTCTCGTCTTAATTCCGCGTTGAAAAAAAAAAATGTTCATTTTTCAGTGGGACGGAGGGAGTATAAATCTACATTTTGGCACTTTCACAAGTAGGGAGGGAGGAAAGCGCGTGAACATTCAACAATGAGACAAGGCAATAAAATCCTTTATATCCTAAACTATTGCTACTTTAACAGTATATCTTGAACAATGAAAAATTAATATAAAATACATGAACTACGCAAAACTTAACAAATATACCCCGCATCCCATTTCCGACGTCAGAAATCTGACGTGTACCATCGGAGTCCAACGTATAACTTTTATTCTATTTTAAATTCTTCCAATTAAATGACATGGCATATTTATTAAATGACATGGTATATTATTGAATTCTTCCAATTTAACAAAGTTGGACAGAGACGGGAGAACACCATCAACTTCTTTCCAATGACATGAACAAGCTTGCACCAGTCAATGAGGAACGGGGTTTGATTTGTTTGGAGTGGTGAATCATCATTCATTCTTTTCAATCAATTTTGACATTTTAGAGTTTAGATTTTTTTTATTTTTTTTTTTTTTGGATGTTGAACGCGAGTAACTTTGTAAAAGAAAGTTTGGAAACATCTTCATTCTACATATTACGGATCCGTTGCTTCCTAGTGTCTTCTTGTTTTCCGTATAAAATCCTTATTGAAGAATAAAAGCTGAGTCTGATATTTGATGCACACAGGGTGTTTGTAAAAATGTCAAAAGGAGGAATTATGCCACATCATTTAATAGAAAGAATTAAAAAAAAATAGAATAAAGATTCCACGCTGAACTCCGGTGGTACACGTCAGATTTCTGACGCCGGAAATGGGATGCGGGTATTTTTATTAAGTTTTACATAGTTCATGTATTTTATAGTAATTTCTCATAGTTCGGAATATATTTGTTAAAGTGACAATAATTTAGGATATAAAGTGTAATTTTTCCTAATAAGATCGACTAAAGAGATTTTTTCTACTACAATTTTAACGTTTGAATTATAGCTAACTATCAATTCCAATCTTGAATTCTTGAGCTATATAATTTTTTAAATTTTCGGGCTTTGAATTGTGGTGCGGAATGTACAAATAAATTCCTACACGAATATAGTGTGCCAATTGATACTACTATTACTAGATAGTCCTCTCAAATATAAGGTAACATGTCACGTCGAATAAGTCTTCGATATTTAATATTCTGAACCAATAAAAGAAAATCGAAGTTGCTACTAGTGAAAACTTTCCATAATCCGTGTTCAAAAATGAAAAAATACTTTCACATTCTACGGCAACAAAAGAAAATCGAAATTGCTACAAACAAAGGAAACTTTCGATTTTTATCTAAGTCGTGACATAGTCCTTGTCTATAAATGAAAAAATATGATGTATTCTAAGCCTTAGGCCTAACATCAATCCCTTCAACAATGAGCCCTCCCTTAAGCTGATGCCCCTTAACCTCCATAGCCCCCATTCTTAACTCTTCTTCGTCGCGGGTAACGAAGAACTCTCCGATCTCGATTTCCAGCCACCCGTCCCCTCTCTTCTTCGCGGTGGCGCCACCTCCGTTGACCCTCTCCTTCATCTTCTGCACTCTGTTCCCGTAGAACAGCCCCTGCAGTAGGCCGCCTCTCTTGTCCTCCGGGTCGCGAGTGGTGGCCGTGTTCGTGCTCAGCACGCGCTCCCCGCTCCCAACGACGAAGGTTTCGAAGGGGATGGAGTCGAGGCCGTACGCATTTTCACTCGTTTTGAACACTAAGTATGCTCCGTACTTTGTGTTGGGAGTTAGCGTTTTGGTACTTATCTTCCCCTCGATCTCTACCCTCTCTGCCGCTTTCAGCTCGCCCGCCTCGCGAAACCTGTGCACAACAGTCGATATAAGTCCATTTGTGCGCGAACATGCGAAAAATGTTCAAATCTGTATACATGTAATTATGCATATTTTACCTTATAGTATAATATTGCATACTTTAATATTTATATGTCGATCATACTAAAATCAATGGCCAGTCAGTCAGTCGTATTTATTCGTATTTGATATACGTATATATACCTCGATTCATTGATGGATTTGAAGGTCCAGTTATCGTTATTCAGAATGGAAAGCTCTGTTGCAGAAAGAATGTATGATTTTCTACCACTTGATCTCTCCAATGCAAAGGCCTGCAACACAAATATAATTAATTAAGTAAATAATTATCTAATTTTTATGAACTATTTCTAAAATTAAACTTTATATATAAAGATTAATTAATGTACCTTTTTGCCATCATCAACAAGGATGGAATCGGAGAGGAGAAAGAAAAGGTCCTTGCAGGAAGAGTAGGTCAATGATGAAGATAAAGCAATGTGATGAGAATCTTGAGGTAAGAATTTGTTCCATACGACGTTCGACTCCGCCGGAATCTGGAATTCTTTCGACGCCGCCGTGATTCTGCAAGCGTCTGCCGGTGAAGTGAGGGATAAAATCATGGAAACGCAGTCTTGAGGGAGGCTGCATATGTTCCTTGAAAACTCCATTGATGTTCTCTCTAGCTAGCTGTGTTAGAGGAACGAGTTATAGAGATATATTAGTTAATTCTTGGTACTCCTTAATTTATATAGTAGAAGATGTTTGAATATTGAATGAGGCGGTTTATTTAATGCTAAGCGTTAATTTCAAGACTTTTCTAAGTCCACGCACGCCTCTCTTTACATATTATGTTTATAAAAAAATCTATGTGCTTAAGTCTTACATATAAAATTGTTCCATGTGGTCTACTTGTATGCATGGTGGATTATGTGATAGTATATACTTTTATTGTCCGATTAACGTAGGGATAAGTCTATTTTCGTCTAATCCATTGATTTAGAAATATTATATAGAATGACAAAATTTTAACATACTAAAATGTTATTTATACTACTTAATTAATCCACTGATATATCTCTCGTCTTAATTCTTATTTTACGAAAAAGTTATCGAGTATTAGAATATAATACTACTATTTAGAAAGTTGAAGATGGATATTGGATATGTATAGTGGAGTCATTTCATTTCAAATAAACATATGGATAGTGGACACATGATCTTAATTGAGAAGCTAAAACCCGCGGGAAAATATTCTTCTAATTAAATTAGGTATGGAAGTAATATTATTTGACTTGTAAGCAAATGGGATTTTCCACTGTCCCAACAATGTTTCGATATTGTTATCTTTCTTTGTTCTCGATATATCTGAAATTAGAGTACATAATTTTATTTTATTTTTAATTTGAATTTGTAACTATTACTACTTTTTATACACGTATATTATTCGTCGTATTACATTCATAAGAGTACTACTTAAATTTTAAAATTTTAAATTGGACAAAGTATTTGAAACATAGTTTTAGGGTAAAGGATTTCATCCGAACTTATAAGAAAAAGGTAGTCGAATGGAAAAGAGATAATTTAGTTTTTTTCCATAATCATATGTGGATTGTGGTGCATGTGTAAATAGAATATTAATTTTAGAGAAAGCTTTACTACATAATGACAATGACGAGGGAATGTAATGTTGAAATCAAACAAGAAAAAGCTACTCCACATACGGAAGAGGGTGGTTGAAATCACGAAACAAAAAGGGAAAAAAATAAATAAATAAAAATCACTCATGAAATTTAATTTTAGGAAAAAGTGAAGATTAAAATTGATCCCTTTTTATATACTACTCCTCAATTTATAAGTTGATTATAAATGGATCTCTTTTTAAAATCGATGACAATCACGAGAGAACGTGACGTTAAAAAAAATTAATGCAACGTTTTGACCAATTTAGAATAAACATGAAAATTTTGGTGATATAGTTCTCTCCCTTTTGAAAATAATAATAATAATTAAATCAAATCAAATCAAACTACCCACACCAAGTGGGGATAAAATATTCTAATGTGGAAAGAACCTTTTGTTAACCAGTTGGGCAAACATTGTTGGCCATATATATTTTCATGTTTAATACTTACTTCGTTTTTTTTACTCCTTCCGTCACATTTTACTAGTCTTATTGAAATATTATATTATACCATATAAATATTCAATAAGACTAGTAAAATGGGACAAAGGGAGTATTAGTTTAATTTGGTTCGGCACAGGAACTAGGAATGTGGGGATATGCAGCTACAATTGATTTTAAATTGAAAGTTAGGTGCAGTCAATTATTCTTTATCATTTTAAAAAATAAGATTAATAAGTGCGATAAACGTAAATGACAAATGAGACTAATAACATGTCATAGGTAGTATCTCGGTTATCCCTTTGTCCTATTGATATAGAGATAAATACTAATATTACTGAAAATGGCAAAATTCTAGCCCATTAAAACTTATTCACACTTTTGTATCCATTATTATTATTTTTGTCTTAATTTCTACACTGAAAATATTATATACATATAGAGAGAGATGGATAGATAGAATGAAGTGAGTATAATTTTGTTAATAGTAAATCTGCAGCCTATCTGTTGATACAATATGTTAGTAAGCACATCATATTTGACCCCATGCATCCACTTTTTTTGTCCACGGAATTAGAAAATGTTCCTTCCTATCTAGTTTAGTAGTAGCGTTCAAGAATTTGACCAACTTTTATTTATTCTAACAATATAATTCATCTACTATTTCTTTGCATTTTTCCTTTTCAATATAATAATATTAATACCGCGTATCCCTTTACTGTTTTGCTATTTCCCAACTTTGCCCACCTTCCTTCGATAAGTTCGATGCTAGGTTGAACATTACTGTGACCAAAAATCAACATGTCAAATAGCGTTATTTAATACTACTTCCATCTCGCCAAAGATGTTACATTTCTTTTATCAATTTCTGGCACGTTTTTCCACGCTTCTTGATGATGCGTTTTAAAATAGATTTTTGAAGAATTTTTTCTTTTACGGGATACTATGATAGTTGTATTATCCCGCAAAAGAAAAAATTATTCAATCTATTTTAAAACACTTCATCAAGAAGAGTGGAAAAACGTGCCTGAAATTGACAAAAAGAAATGTAACGTCTTTGGCGGGACGGAGGGAGTATACTTTAGTATGTTAAAACATACTATTTGTACGTGAATACGAAGAGAAATGTAAAAGGAATCGAGTTAGCCCCTTCCTAGTGGATTCTCCTATATTATTCCCCGCGGATCTAACATGTGCTATCTATCCATCCGTATCTTAAATAACATTATTAAATACTCCCTAAATAAAATAAAAGTAAATTAAAGCAAATATAGTTTTCATTTGTAGGAGTACTATTTTAATATACATTATAAAGGAAATAATCAAATAAATCGCCCTGAAATTGAAGCTAAGACATTAATCAAGCTATAGCTCAGATTTTTTTCCATCCATTAATAAAGGTAAAATCCCAAATACCAGAAGGTTACATTATTCCTACTCATGAAAACAAGTGTTCTTTTCGTGCTATGTGATGAAAGTAGAACAAATCAAGAGTTTAACTCCCATCTTCCATCGACGTGTGACAAAGCTAAACTGGGAGCAATGATAACTAACATCGGCCATTTCCCAACAATGGGAAACCCCAGAAAATTACAATTCCTACAAGTCATGTTCTTCACTCGTCCGAGACGAAGCTGGTGAGGATATTCTTCTTCAGCGTGAACTCGTCTCTCTTCCCATCACTAATCGACTGCACCCAACAATCAAAACACAAATGTTTCAGAATTTCAGTAATAATCGAGGATCACATTATCACAGATCACTCGAAATACAAAATATGGCATTTCAAATTTATCTGAGAGAGATTATCAAGAAAGCTTTCATCTTCGTGATTATGTCTCGTATGTAGTGATTAAGAATTTTACCTTGGCAAGCATGCGCTCCAACCTCAGGATTTCCTTCTCGGGATAATCAGAGCCCTTGTCTAGGTAGCTCTTAGCACCCTTCACGTAGATCTTTCCGTATCTAGATAATGGGACTTGTTTATTTAAGAGAGACTAATCTTGAGATTTTCATTTGTATGGTGGAAATAAATGAAACTACAGTACCTTGCTGAGGAGCCCTCGAGTTTATCAGCTTCCTCCTCCAATCTTTTGAATGCGGCTTTTTTCTCCTCAGCTGGTGCACTTAAGAATTCCTTGACTAGGGCATCAAGGGCCTCAACAGTACCAGCCTAGAAAGAAAAACAAAGTCAGATAGATGCAAAGATCGAATTGGGGAAAGGCGGGTTAATATTCCACGAACCTTGGAAGTAAGTTTGCCTTTTGCATCACGGTTAGTTCCACACTTCTCATTGATGAAACTAACAAAGTCATCCAAGTCTCTCCCACCATCATAATCTTCACCAGCTTTGTTGTTCTTTGGGAAGAATTTCAATGTAGGGAAGCCACTTACTCCGAACCTGATCGAAAGAGAACAAGTATAGTTGGAATGTTAAATACTACTTGAGATTACCAAATCAAAAAAATAAATCTTGAAAGGTAATCAAGCATCAATATATTAACTGAAATGCTAAAAACACTCACCTCTCTCCAAGATCCTTGTACGTATCAGCATCAACATTTGCAATCACCACATCCTCCTCCTGATTGAATGCTGTGGCAACTTTTTCGTAAGTCTACAAGTAAAGAGCAGATAGAGTAAGTAACTTGGTGATATTTCAACAGATGCAAGCATCAGATGAGACAGAAATGCACTTACGGGAGCAAGATTCTTGCAATGACCACACCTGAAATGGTAAAGCATCAGTGATGAGTACAAATCATAATCACCACACAAAAAAAAAAATATTAACAACCAGGTACTGGTTAATATATAAACAACAATTTCACCAACACGTGAGCATTTGTCTTCTACAATTGCATTATCACCACCTACACTCAAAAGTGCAAATACTTGTTCATATGTGCACTTACCAGGGTGCGTAAAACTCAACAAGGACATCTTTTTTCCCGTCAAGTACAACCTGATCGAAGTTTTCTGAAGTCAGAACAACAACACTCGAAGGAACGGCAGCTATTTTGACATTCGTTCCTGAATACCAAAAAGATTGATTAAACAGGGTTCAAAGAAATATTGTTTTGACATGAAGATTGGAAACTGTAGACAGCCACAAAACTGCAAAGGACCTTAAAACTTGTTTTATGTTATTTTTTCTAGGATAATGGTATATACTCTGAAACAAAAAATATATTACCTCCTTCACTGTTTACAAATTCAGCAAGGGCTTCTGCACTTCGTGCTCCTTCATACCTAACAAATTAAAGTGTTCAAGCATGAGAAATGCACTTTCTTGGGGACAAATCCATGACAAAAGACAGAAACTATAAGAAGTTTTGAAATTCAAAAGAGACTCCAACTGTAAGAGAAAAGAAAATGTTGGATTCACATTTTCTGGAACTTACTTTTTTGGTTCTAGAGACCCTTTGGGAAACCATTGCAGTGTCGGGTACCCAGAGACACCATATTTGCTGCAAACAGTTTTGTGCTCGTCACAATCAACCTACAATGGTAAGGTACAATAAACATAAGAAACAACAACCTAAATATGATAAAATGAGGAAAATGCTCCATAAATTAGCTTAACGTCACACATAAATGAAAATCAATTGTACTTTTATATGAAAGAAATGAAAAGGTGGAGAACAAGTGACAGATGCACTTAGAAAGTTAATTACACGTGCCATACTTGCGTAGCATGCAAGAGACATAAAGAGGAGCCTACAGTTTTTAATGCTTCAAATAGCTAAAGAGTCCATCATCCAATGAATAGATTTCATTCTCAAGTCTACATCATTTCATGCAAGTAGAAACCGAAAAACATAGAAGTGATACATCAATTCCACATACTTCCTGAACCCTTGAGACCCATAACCAGGTTGTATGAATCTTAAGATCGTGTAATGACTAACAAGAAAGTGCTTAGTTCGAGACCATCTTGCTTGTTATTGTATACTTTCATCGACCGTCTAAACTAGATGACTGGCTCAATCGACAAAGTTCAATATCAAACCAAACTAATGAAACAATAATTCTAGCATCTCAAACTCAAACATATGGATAATTTCAAATGAATCAGCACCAGATAACATTGCTTATAGATATATTTCCAAGATATATATTAGAAGATGCAAAAGTGCAACTTCTTGAGAGCTGCTTCAAGGCACAGCCAAACTTCCAAATTATACATACTTAACAAGACAAAAGAGGTCATAAGGTCACTTGTCCACTTATTTCAGAATAAACATTCATCAGTTGAAAGTAAAACATTTTTCCAGAGAGTTCAACTAGAACAAGGGGTCACTTGAACAAACACTATCTTGAATGAGATAAATGATAAGCATAGTAAAGTTACAATTTTATATGATAATCAAAGCCTCACTTACAATTCCCATCTATTAATTATACGTAAAATAATTAAGTTAAGACAGATGATCAAGTCTGAATTAACACCATCCACGAAAGGAACATCCAACGATGCAAAATCAGCTAACCTTCGCTATCAAAACCGACTTCGCCTTCTTAAAGCTCGCACCCAGCTTTTCATACTCCGGGGCAAGCTTCTTACAGTGCCCACACCTACAGCAGAACTGAATATGTAAATCCACAACACCTTCGAAAATACTCAAAGATCAAATAAACTGATTAAAGCAACAGTATGCAACTGGCAATCAAGTCAAAAAATTTCAGAAAATAAACCTACGACTAAAAGTACAAACTTTTTTCAAAAATAAAAAAGGTACAGGCACATCAAACCAAAATCAAACGTATTTAATCTTCTCAAAGTCAAACCATCGCGATCGAGAGGTAAAACTAAGCTCCAGATCAATCAAAAAGTGAGCAAATCAACAGATCTAAACCGAATACGAGATCATTCCGATCAAAATATACTTAATTGAATGAAAATAACCAGCAAAAAACAGTAGAAAAATACCATGGAGCATAGAATTCGACGAGAGCTCCTCGATCCTGGCCGACCTCTTTCTCGAAGTTGTCCTCGGTCAACACAAGGACGTCGTCAGCGAATGCCGAAGCGAAGGAGAATACGGCCAAAGCGGCGAGAATCAAGCAGGATCTCCACATTCTCGCTCGCAATCCTCCTTCAAATTTGCAGTAGTCTGGGTTTCTTTTCGAAGAGGAATGGCGTTAATTCTTGGTCTCCAAATTTCAAGAGGTTTTGTCGCCTCGGTTTGATATTTATACTGCCACTACTACACTACCTTCAATTTTGTACTCGTTCTCTTTTCTATTAATTCCAACCAAAAGATTTGCTCTGTTCCGATTTTTCATGTTATTACATTTCTGTACAACATTGTAACAAGCGTTTTCGAGCCTCTTAATTTTGAGTATTCCATAAATATTTGACGGAAGTTTGACATACAATTACTACATTTTTCGACATTGTAAAGTTTATGTATATATATAAAATGAATCAAAGTACAACCAAAAAATGTCTAAAACATTTAAAGTCATAAACTAATATGTTTGTTTTTAATTTTATGAATTATTGAAGGAATTATTGTGGCAAATGCCCCCTTAATGTGAAATTATGAATAGTGTGTAACCATCAATAATATGTTAGGCATAGCTAACGGATAACACTTGACTATTTTCATGATATTTTACTCTCTTTTTTTCCCCAGTTAATTTTTATTTTTCGACCCATTTTACAATACTTTTAGCAGCAATTTTGTTCCTAAGTAAGGCTCGTATTTAATAGTGCGGGTTCTCTCATTTATTAATAATCACGGATTTTAAATTAAATAAAATCTCATTAATTGTCGTGTCGAAAAGAAATAAGTCATTTAGAGCGAAATGGAGAGAGCAAGTAGGTATTAAGTTGTTACAATATTTAGTGCATTTGAAATAAATCAGCTAAATTCTTCTTAAAAATAAAATTTGATCAGCTAAAATCTTCTTAAACAGAACAATTTATGTGGAACGATCTTATTAAAAAAAAAAATGACAATTAAAATTGAATCGGAAGAAATACTATGTTTTATATTGAAAATTGAATAAATCAAAGATCCTATGAACAAAGTCCCCAACACCTTAAATAAAATTTCTCATCGAATGTGACAAGTGAGAATGCATATTCGTTGGTTGGTACACGTGGCTTCATAGCATTGGTCGCAGCGTGTCATAGTTACAAGTGTAAATACATAATTTGAGGTTGCTTGAGCAATGTGCATCGACTGTCCAAAGGTATAATAATATCGCCCACTCTTAACTAAGAATAACTTAGAAGGTTATCAAACACGAATACAGATATATAGAGAGTAATATCGAGAGAAGTGATATATTAGTCACCTTATATTAGTTATCTTCGTGGATACTTTTGTTATTTTGTCATTTTTACATTTTTTTAAAATTGTAATAGTATATTCTAATACCTTATAAATTAATATTGAAATCACTAATTCAATAAAAATATAAATATTAAGGCTCGATTTGTGCGTTTTCCCTTCTAAGTTCAAAAAATGAATAATAAAATAAACTAAGTTATGATAATTTTACTTTTTGTGGATTAAATGTTTCCAATATTAGTTTATAAAGTATTAGAATGTATTACAATTGAAAAAATCGAACAAAATAATGTCAAAATGAAAAAAAATGTCGAAGATGCCCATAAAGATGACTAGCATAAGGTGATTAACATATCTCTTCTCGTAATATCAAATACACTGTATTTTTCATTCAATGCATTTAAAAACTGGTGTCGAAATGAAATTAAATTAGACAATTGATTTGAGATTGAGGTAATATTAATCTGAAGCTTTTGAAAAATAATAGGCTATCATTGTTTGATGATTTTTACATATTGTTGTTGATAACAGTGTTTTATCTTCCATCTTGGACCAAATAATTCAGTTGATATTTATATGATAGTGTCACATTGATAATTTTTCTATTTTTTTTAATTATAGAATTTGAAATATATATATATATATATATATATATATATATATTTATAATAATCATATGTAAAAATAATATAATAATCTTAGGCAAGTTTCGTAAAAGTCTCGTGGGGGCTTTGGATTCGTGTTGTTTGGATTCTTTGGAAGTGACGAAACTTGATGTTATTCGATCAAAAGGAATGCGATAATAAACTTTCCCATTTTCTAATAATATTGCAAATCAACCGCATGCACATTAAATTCCCCGACGATGAATAATAAAGCATTACTCAATGATGATATTTTGTCATTTTTTTTCCGCCTTTCGCAAGCATTAGTTTAAAGAGTGTAGTAACCCTTCATCCTAAAAAAGAAAAAGTTAGTGCAGATAAAACATAGAACAGAATTTTCGAATGGTGATTTGGGAAAGAATTGTATTGATATATCAAAACAAAAAACAGAATATTTGATGAGAAATAAGATCAGAAAACAGAATTTTCAAATGGTGATTTATTAAGAGTTTGAATAGTATTCAGTCTATTGATATTTAAAATTTTTCCAAGTCAGTGTGAGATAAACAATAAATAATGACTCAAAAAACACGCCATCAACAATTCGAACGACAATGATACCATATTAATATTGGTATATTCACTGTTTAAAAGACCTTGTATTGTAGTAAAAGGGAAGGATCGTCGATCTTTGCGATTATTTTTATAATTTACAAGTACATAGAATTTACCAAGGATATGCAATGCAACAACTAAAATAGTTGGGCTGCACTAAAAATTGGGCTTCTTTTTATTAGTGGTTGGGCCTTTCGTTGCTCTTTTCCATCAATATAAACTACTCTAATACCCATCTTATATAAATGGTTGGGCCCTCCTCCCTTACAAGACTTTTAAAAAGGTTATATGGCATTAGAGTCGGACCAAGAAAAACGATGATGCATTTTTCATGATCATCATCCCAATTTTGCGGACCGAACATTTTAGGAAAGTCACAATCATGTGTGTTTTTGACATGTCCTACAATTGGATGCCTATACGGCTCGTGAAAACGATACGTTTTAGTTTATCTGAAAAATTAATTCATAAATGTACAAATGTCGCAGTCGGAAGGGAAGATTTTATCATAGATCTCATGCATGTAAAATATTGTATCATGATTGGATTTTGAACGTGATTTGTGAGATTAGAAGTGAAAAATAAGGTGGGGCCTTCCAAATATTTGTGGACGGTTAAGTGGGTTGGTTTCATCAATCATCATTCGCATCCAATTTGCCTTTTTCTTCCTTCCTTTCCCTATTATAGTCAATATATAGTACAAACTTCAAATCAACATCCCTAGTTTTGTTTCCTTAGTTCCCCTTCCTCGAAGTTGTTCATATTTGTTCTTCTCCATTAAAGAGAAGTGATATGCTACTCCCTCTATGGTGCTCACCTCCGTGGACACCTTCGTCGTTTTATCATTTTGATATTATTTTGTTCGATTTTTTCAATTGTGTTATATTCTAGTATCTTAAAAATAATTATAGAAATCATAAAATCAAAAAAAAAAATAAAATAAAGATCAAGCTCAAATGATTTTATTAGTCATTTTTGAAGTTAAAAATCAAAATAAATAAATCGGGTTTTGATTTTTTTGGTTTTATAATTTTTATAATTATTTTTAAGGTACTAGAATATAATACAATTGAAAAATTCGAACAAAGTATTATCAAGATGATAAAACGACGAAGGTGCCCACGGAGGTGAGCACCATAGTGGGAGTAGCATATCATTTCTCCTCCATTAAATATTCCAACAAATTATATATTCTCTATAAAACTTTACCTCATATCGATGCATTTCCACTATCTGGAAAATGACGATACCCAAGGTTGTTCCTAACGAAAAAAGGTCATGTTATTAATATATACATTGCATACATCATATACACAACACACAAAATATATATTATATTAATCATAAAGAGTGAATTCTTAGAGTATTTCTTGCAAATTCATTTACAATATTATAGATATCAAGATAATTTATTAAAGCATCTTTCTTGACGCACAAAGTAGACAAACCGAACTATTCAATTTTTCTTGCGATATCGATGCCAATTAAGAATTATAATTTTTGGGATTAGAAAATTTGGGAAATAGTTTGAGAATTAAAATGGGGAGAAGAAAGAAGTTGGAGAGACACCGACAAGAAGAAGATGGAGAAGTGCCCAACAATTAGAGATGATGCAATTTTTTAATAGATTGAAGTATGATAGTTCTTGCTTTGGGCTATAATAAAAATAATAATTTAGGCTTACACATATAAATACTTTTTTTTTTAGGTCCAATATTATTGGGCTACACATATTATAAATAATTTTTTCTCATAAAATACATATATATAATAATAGCCTTGATAAAAAAAAATTGGGCCCATAAAATGATGGGCCCTGGGCGATTGCCCATGCTAGCCCACCCTCAAGCACGATTCTTTCTCCACGATTTTTTCATTATTTCACTTTACATTCTTGAAACATGGATTGAATAAAAATTAAGGGTTCACATATACTCCTATTTTTTTACATAAACTTATTTCTAACCGAAACGAACCCTATATGCACGTATGTATATCAATATTTCAAGTTAGATTAAGCATCTTATCTTATGCATTACCATTGTCATAATAAATGCAATCAATACACAACATATAGTACATGTTAATACGTTATGTACACATTACACTACATTTGCTTTTAACAATGTAGATTTATAGTACATAGTACTACCTCAATCTCATGTTACTAAAACATTTCATTATTTTTATATTTCATGTATATATGTAATGAATGCCCGATCGAATACAGTTTTAAATTAATTAGTAGGAGATCTAGTATAGCTCTCATTTGATCTAAAAATTAATTTTAAAACTCTGCATCTAAGCATGTAGGATTAAAATATAATTAACTTTTTTCAAACATTACCCTTGATTAAATTAAAGATTGCGCGTACGTGTGTACAATTAACAACGTTTAAAAAATAAATTAAAGAAGATCTAGGACATTCTTTTAGGTAGCTAAACGTGGGATTTAGATTCACAATCTAGAATGATGACTCGATCATATCCATTCTCCATTCAAAAGCAAAAATGGAAAGTTTTTCTTGAGTGAGAGAGAGTGAGAGGGGGTATTAAATTTAATTAGAACTCATAAGATTTGTCTTGTGTTAATATATATAATTATTAAACTTAAAATGTTATACAACAAAATACTAATAATGATGTGCGTGTGTTGGTTTAACGGTAGGAGGTTAAGATTGACTTAACGGACCTGAAATGTCTCGATTTCGAGTCTCCCGTGGTGCGACCTTTAAAATTTATGTAGTAAAGCTTTAAAAAAAATACTAATAAAGACAAGTTACTCATAGGATAATGGTCCCAATCTAAGAGAATCTTATCCCTAATCAACTTTGCTAATACGCTTAATATCCTTGATGAATGAGCCCCACTTAGATTTCATGAATCTCTCTCTTTGGGAAACTCCTCTTTTCATAGAATATAAAACATTCCATATGTTTAAATTTGGTAGTTCCTAAATTTATTCAAAATATCTTGATTAGTTTATCAATCCATTTCATCACAAACGTTTCCAATCCATTGTGGACGTACTTAGTATGTCCACGGCTGATGTCGTCATGTCACATTTGCAGGAAAAATTATTATAGTTTAATTTCTTTTAATCATTTTATTTGTTAATACCATTATCGCATCAGTTGTGAACATATTAAGCGAGTTCACGATGATAATATTGGAGTATTACTCTTCATTCATATGGATCATCCGTCTCCATTTAAGTATCTTAGCAAAGTATCGCTATCATTGTTTAGTTTTATCTTTACACTTGTTTGATTTCTTCCATTTAATTAGATTAGTTGCAATTATTGACTAGTCCTTTTTTCTTTTTATTTTTTTTTTTTATAATTTTTAACTAGGATATATAATTATTTTAAATATTATTTTATTACTTTTACTTTTTATGTGATTTGGTATATAATTTTTCATATTTTAATCCTCCATTAAAGGTTAATTATCATTTATTTTAATGTATATAATATTATATTTTCAAACGAAATATTAGTATAAAAATAGTTAATAGTGGAATAAATTAGTTGGTATATCGTATTTATGAACATAACTTCCTACTAGCTTTATTTATAATTAAGTTATTATGGTCGTTAGATTTGTCGTAAGACGTGTTGTGCCAAGACGCTCGTAAATTTAGATTGGTAATTATTCATGACAAATATTCCTTCTGTCTACTAAGAATGTAGTACAAGGGCCGTAATACTTCTTCCATCTCGTATAAGTAATCCCATTTCAAAGTGGCACAATAGTCAATGGGGAAGGTAATATGTGGATGTAATTGATTCTGAGGAGAGATATCATTTTAGGAAATGAGACTAATAGACAAGATTGATAAAAATAGCAAATGGGACTACTTATATGAGATGGAGGTAGTACTGATCTTTTACAAACTTGTCATTATTTCTAACATTATTAACCTACTAAATTTATAATTATGATTAAAAGGCCAAGAAATAACGAGCTTATAAAAATTCGTGCTACTGACACTCTTAGCGAACTCGGGAAGCATGCTACAAATTAAAGGGGCGTGCAATGGGATAATTATGGTTTCGAAGTACTAAGAAACTAAGTAACAAAATACAAAATTAGGAAAGAGGGTGAGGCGATGATGCATGAGAGGTTGATGATTACATTGATGATGATGAGAGAAAGAGGAAAAGTAGGGGTGAAAGTGAAGTGAATAATCATAATAAAAATGATGAAAACAAAAGAGAGAGATGAACATGTATATCAGGCTATGATGACTAGATTTCCAATTATTGTAACATGAATTGAGAGAGAGAGAGAGATTAAGACTATTAGAATTTGTGACATATGACATATGTTAAAAGTCATTTCAATTCTAAAGTTTAATCTTGGTATTTACAAAGAAGAATGGGCAATGTAGATCCTTATACTATCATTGTTTAATAATTTCGTAAAACTAGTTACGTTATTTTAAATCCACGTCATCATTTAAATTGACATTAATTGTCTAAGTGACCATGATATATCCTAGTTTCTGGTTTGATGTAAATGTTTTTCTACCCACAATATTACTATACATACTCAAACACATTTTATCAAACAATTGGAGTACATCGTGAATTTGATTATCATCCAATCGAACTCCACAACTATATCAGTTATACGCTTATGAAGAGCTAAAAAAAACAAAAAAGACAACGCACCTTCTAATCATCAATCACTTAGCAACCTCCCTATTCAGAAAAATCAGAAAGTATTGAATCTTGAAAGTTCTTCTAGTTATGTACTTCTCCCGTCCTATTGATTTAGGGTTAAGTTCCATTTTCGTCCGTCCCAACGATATAGGGATATTATCAAATATGATAAAATTTTATCACTCCCATCTCTCGTACCGAAAAGTTTTTATCTCTAAATAAATGAAATGAAGGGGTATTCACCCTTCAACCATTCTTCAATGACCTCTTATTCTATTCAAACACTAAGGTGGTGGATAAAAAGGAAACATGTTTTAAGAGGTTGAGGATTTGAGATGATCTATTTACTGTTGGGGCATGGGGACCAATTCCCTTGTCACATTTCCACCAACCAAGTATATTGTTTTATAATTATACAACATGAATTTGCTTTCATCTTGCTTTTCACACTAGTTCATATTTCAAATTTTACATTTCATGTGTTCTATTTGCCATATGTCCACTAATTTGGACATGAAATATAATGAAAGATCGTATCGAGACCTTAAATTTGATATACCAATTATAAAAATAAAAAAATAAATGAAACTTATGTCTTATTTGATATTCTTTCCTAATCGGGACGTCCCACTTCAATTGACTTGTTTCCTAAAATGGAAAGTATGAACCCTTACTTTTCACTTTTTACACTACACATAAAATCTCGTGTCGAAATGAAACAAATCAAGTGAAGTGGGATGGAGTGAGTGCTACAATATATTGAAATACATTATATCATGTGAGATCTAAACTTTATCTTAAAATTCAGGGTTTAACACATTAAAATACGTATCGAAAAATTCTAAACGCATGCTTGCTGGACGGACGAGGGAATATATAATAATAAGAATGATGATCTAAGATTCCCATACCATACAAAAAAGCTAGTAAAATATTGGGTCGACATTGATATCAAATTTGAAAATGCAATGACTAGTGACCAATACAAGAAATGAGAGAATCAACCATCACCATCACAATCATAATAAAAGTAATGATTGGTCACTCTCATTATATGCATCAATCTTAGTCAAGAAAAATGTGACACTTTCTTTCTTTCCCTTGTTTCTTTCTTTGGATAAAACTAAAAATATGAATCAATTAACTCCACAACATGTGTGTATGACTCATCACTTTCACTTCAATTCCCCCTTTGCTTTGCGCATGCAAATTGTATCAAAGATTTGGCATCTCAACACTTTCCTACAAAGTCTCCACATGCACGTGCTTCATTTTTATATGTTTTTTTATTCCCATAATCCAATTAGATTAATGCCTTTTTGTGCTTATATTCCACACCTAATTAAGTGAGATTCATTGTTCTTGATTTTATGATTATAATATGAGTGCATGGTGTTAATATAATACTCCCTCCGTCCCATTGAGAAATGGACCTTTACTTTTCGGCGCGAGAACTAAGACGAGAGTGATAATAATATGTTAAAGTGAAATATTGTGATGTGTCTGAATTTTATTGGTTATAATTTTCTATTTTGGAATTAAGGTCCATGTATCAGTGTAACGTCCTGAAAAGAAAAAAAGTTCATTTATCAGTAGGACAAAAAGAGTATAATAGTATGTCATATATTGTATCATCCCACTTTTTCTTTCATGATTTTAGGAAGAAAATCTTGGTCTGAATTGCTTTCAAAGTTAACAATTGACCACTTTTTGTGAACTTTAAAAAGAGATTAGAAATTTGAAGTTATTATTGTTTTCATGACGAAATTTGATACAATCATTATTTCTTGTGACCACTGAGTTGAATATTTAGTCTCAATTGGTAAGTTACTTATAAACGCCCTTATATTTTCGATTTTATGGTATATATTATGACAAATGCTTAATATGTGTGGCTATCACATCGGTTGTCGATACGTCAATATGGTACTGGCTAGTAGTGAGTATGGAGCATTCGCCGTATAATAGTGGAAGTATGCATCATTTTATTTTTAGGTACTGAGGATTACCAACCTTTTGTTTCAATTAGGAAAATAATTTTTTTAAATTAAATTATTACGAGGGTACGCAAAGTACGTACCCTACGTAGGAAATGAATAAAAAGACAGTTGTTCGCCGACAAGAGAAGAACAACGAAACAGGATCTGCAAGCCAATCTTGAAGGGAAGATAGCGAGTGAAGCTGTTATTCATCATTCTCCAACTCCACAGTTTACCATTAATTTTCTCAACAATTTACCATACAAATTAACACTAAAATCTTGTATCTTAATTTTTTGAAACAATTGATGTTGAAGGGGCATGTTGAAGCTAAATTATTCTATCTCAGTTTTGTTGTTCCAATCATGTACTAGTTTATAATATTTTAAATAAAATAAATGACACTATAATATTACACTAGCTCATGATAAACACAATAAATAAAAATTCAAATAATATAAAATTAAATAATATTATAGCTTATGATTTGTCAACCGCATTTTAACTAATAAAAATAAAATTAAAAATGCCTACAAATAATTGTAAGTCCTAATTGGATGACTGAACACTAGATTAATAATTACAAAAAATCAAAACAAAACATTATGGATCAAAATTACTGAAAGCAATGCATAAAATTGATCAAAATACGATTGGCATTGAGAATTCGAAGTGTAAAATATTTGTAAATGCAAAATTTTATTGTTCAAATTAGGAGTGAATATTAAAAATTAGGATCTACTATATAATTACCATCAATAACTACAAAAGTGAAGATTAATATGTACACACACCTTAAATTTGAGATTTATCTATCAAATTTAACAAACAAAATTTTAATTAAATGCTAGAATTAGTGAATAATTAAATCATATTATAAACTTACAATAAAGATTAAATTAAATTAATTGGGGAAAAAAATTGATATTGGTAAATATACGGTTTTTGAACGTTGAAACTGAGACCAAAAAAAAAAAATAAATAAATAAAAAATAAAAAAATCTAGTCAATAACTATTGTTCCAAAAGGCGGGAGTCATTTTGTATGTTCATGTAGGAAATTTTGTTCGTTACATCAGCTTTTGTTGATTGGAGCATGAGGATAAAGAAAAACATTTAAATTGAAAGTTGAGTCGATATTACAACTATTAAAGATGTCACATTTAAATTTGCAACTGCTTTCACCGACTGTTTGCCAATATTTATACAGTTGTCATAAATCGCGTCCACTTAACGGAAATTTTGCTTATTATGATCGCCCCCAATCCTTTTAGCCAATAACCACTATTCAAAAAAGCGAGTGTCGTTTAGTTGTCACATTCAATGTTTATATTCAAAATTTCATATGATGCGCCGAATTTCGTTGACCAGAGCTTGGGGTACGGATCACACATTAAATTGCCATAAATCGCGTCCACTTAACGGAAATTTTGTCTATTATGATCGCCCACAATCCTTTTAGCCAATAACCGCTATTCAAAAAATTGAGTGTCGTTTAGTTGTCACATTCAATTTTTATATTCAAAATTTCATCTGTCGCGCCAAATTTCGTTGACCAGAGCTTGGGGTACGGATCACACATTAAATCAGAACAGTCGGTAAAAATAGTTGCAAGTTTAAATGTAACATCTATAAATAATGTATTATCGACAAAACTTTTCCTACAATTAACTCCTTAATTATCTTTAACTATTTGAGTGTATAATAGAAAAAACTCTAGTCAATTGAAAGATTGGATAACTACAACAAAGATAGACTCCTAATTTTCATTAAACAACAACTAATACGTTATCAGCCTCTTAATTGGATGGATTTTAGACCTTTAGTGGTGATGTTAACGTAATTAGTAAAAATAATTAAAGATTGATTAGCATAAAATTAGACGAATTCTTTCTTTTTCTTTCTTTCTTGTTAGTACAATTTGGAATTCGAAATGGGGATAGATTTTCTTTCGATCCACCTTTACACACCCTAAATCACTCGAATCCCGATTACTATAAGACTGCGCTCCGTTGCACTCTAGGGGACAATGAATTTATGTATAGATTAGCTTAAATTAGGTAGTAACATTTGACTTCTGACCGACCTTTCCTTACAATTGAATGGAGAATCTGTGTGGATACATGAAAACTTAAAAAAGCTACAAAATGACAATTGCTTTTTCAAGAATTGGTTATTGCTTTTCTATCTCTATTTTAACTCCAACTACCATAGTACTTCTCATTTCAAAATTTAATATAAAAATAAAAAAACTAAAAATACTACTTCTTCCTTCCGTCCCATCGAGTTATAAGCGAGAAGGGACTACGCAATTACTGATGCCGTTACATTTTTCAAAAACAAATTTAAAGGTATATTTCGATCTTAAAGATTTAATCGACATATATTCCGATTGAACAGAAGCGAGTTCGATTATAAGGAAGACTAAAATAGGGGGACGACACTCTCTTGTACTTTATTTTGAGGGGAAAGAAAGAGTGACTATTTCATTAAATTCACATTTCCATAATATGGAGATTTAAAATAAATAATTAAATATAGGCATCCCATTTATTAACACATCTAGGTACTACATCGTGAGTCGTATGTTGAAGGAAAAAATATTAACTACGAGATGTATCGAAAAAGAGAAAAAGGGTATAATTTCACAAAATTCATTCTCCTATAACCGCCAAATGAAAAGGGGAGTTGGGGTGAGGATTGATGTAGAAGTCAACCAGAGAGAGCAGCCACTTTTCTCTCTCTAAGTTTCTCACTCCTCCACTCCCTTGGCCTATAAATACGTAGTTTGCCACTCCATGTATGCATCCCATAGCTTAGGAAAAAAAAAAAAAAACAGTAGAGTAGAGAGTTGAAGTATGGGTGATAGCGATGAGAGTGTTTTTTGGGATGGGAGAGAGGAAGAGTATGGTGGGATTTTCAGCTCTCATGATTTTCAAAACAATCTTTATTTTGAGACTGAAAATCTGAGCATGAACTTTGATGATGATTCCAACTCTAAGAGGATCAGTGTCTCCCCAGACTCTGATCACCAGGTTCTCTCTCTCTCTCTCTAACTTTTTTTTTGAGGATTTAAGTCTTTTTTTTGGTGGTAACTGTAACGAGCTCCGACCCCATGAGCCTGGTATCAGAGCCGACCTGGACGAGCTCCATGCACCCCGGGGCAGTTCAGGTCACTCTGATGTAACGGGCTCCGACCCTGTGGATCTGGGAAGTTACAGTAATTGAAGTTTTCTTTGATGAATGTTGTGCATGGGTCTAATTTGAACTTGCATGTTGAACTAACAGTGTGTTTGAATTGCAGCCATGCTCTCTCCCTCCCTCTCTCCCTCTCTCTCTCCCCCCCTCTCCGTCTTGTGTCTGTTCCTATGCATGCATGTTTGAGTTTGAGTGGTTGGAGCTACTTTTTTTTTTTTTTTTTTTTTTTTTTTTTTAACCTTTGTTTCACACTAAACCAAACCTTAATAAATTGCCTTTTCAAATTAATCCTTAAATCTCTATTTCATTACTTACCCTTTTCTTTTCTTTTTTCTTTTCTTTTCTTCTTCTTTTTTTTTTTTTTTTTTTGGATTTTTGTAGGAAGGTGGAGATGGGGACAGTTCATCATCCCAGTCAAGCCCTCTTGGACTGACACTGAGCAAAACACCATCCTTCCTAAATTTGCTGCAGAGTAGTTTGAACAAGCATGCTGAAGTATCAACTCCACAAACTCATGATAATAATCATAACAATATTAATAATAATAAGCCCAGAAGAAAAGTGGATGATGTGGTACCTGAGAAACTGAAGGCTTCCAATTTCCCTGCATTTTGCCTTAAAATTGGATCTTGGCAGGTACATGTTTATCTTTGTAGTAATTAAGAATGATGTTAGAATTCATTACTACTAACTTCTTCACCATATAATGCAGAGGGTTACTAGGCATGAGGGCGATCTCACTGCGAAGCTGTACTACGCGAAGCGCAAACTGGTGTGGGAGATTCTGGAAGGAGCTCTCAAGTGCAAGATCGAGGTGCAGTGGTCTGACATCTCCGCAATTAGGGCTACCATGCCGGAAAACGAGCCGGGCTCTCTTGAAATCGAGGTTTCTTTCTTTCCTTTCCCTACTCTTAAGATAGAGGGAAAACTGTCTTTATCACCAGTTGAGTTGTGCTTCGTTGTCTGTGCAGCTGAACCAGCCGCCAATGTTCTACCGTGAAATCAATCCTCAGCCGAGGAAGCACACCCTCTGGCAGCAGTCATCTGATTTCACGGGAGGCCAAGCTCCCGTTTGTAGGTATTGTATATGCCATATTCTTTATAAGTTCGAACTTTTTAGATGAGATGAAATTATATAAAAACCTAACCGTATGCATTGTGCAGGAAGCACTACGTGACATTCCCAACGGGAGTGCTGGACAAGCACTACGAGAAGCTGCTGCAGTGCGACGAGCGCCTCCTCGCACTGAGCCAGAAGCCGTTCCCGGCCAACCACACACCTTACTTCGACCCGAACATGTACGGCATCACCCAACTCTCTCTCATGCTCAAGAACACCACCACCAACACCCACACTAGTACCTACCCATCTCCCTACATGACCTCTTATCCTCAGAGCTCAACTATGCCACCGGCTATGGAAGGAACATACCAGTACCATTACCAGCAACCGAACATCGGGATGCTCAACGACGTCGACCACAGTTTCATCGGAGCTGCATCTTCCGTGACAATGCCAATGGATGAACATCACTACTATGGTGCTTATCAACTGGATCAGAACAACAACAGCTACAACTACAACAACAACAACGTTATTAGTAACGATGTTGCAATGGAGTTCAATCAAAACTTTGCACAGCCTCTTCAGTACTGGCAGATGCCTCCTGAGCATGATGTTAGTCGCCTCCTAATGGAACAACAGCAGCAGCAGATGATGATGAGTAACAGCTCGACGTTCGTGTTTCCCGGTGACGACGTCCCGACCACCGGGGGATATTATTGAGTTGCATCGATCATGGAGTAATAAGTAGTTAGTAGATGAGGGGGGGAATTTCGGGGACTAATGTAACTGTACATTAACTGATATTCCTATCTTTCCCTTTAAGGGTTTCCTAGTTAAGTAGTACAATTAGAGATCGATCGATGTTCTTGTTTAGTTGGTGATCGAGTGAGTTATAATATAACCTCAATAATAATTGATCTCTGAATATTTTCTTTGAATATTTTCTTTACAACGAATGAATCAACAAGAAAAGAGTGCACCACTAGAAAAAACTAGCCGTCAGACGATGGAATCAACGATGGAACACCTGTCGTCGTCGTTTAACGAGGGAACAACGAAGTCATTGAAGCAAAACTAGCATCACATGAAGAAAACTTAAACTAAAGTAAAAATGAAAAATGAAAAACAGTTGGATTGGTTTGGTAGAGAGAAAGTTGAGAAGTGAAAGCAAATTGTAGGGAAGAGGGAAGTCAACTAGTAATCATGTTTTCATTATCTAAATTACCTTTTCCTTTCGTTTTCATTCATTCATTGCTTCGGGATATATACCCTTATGTCCATATTACGTCCTTTATAAGAAATTCTGCAAATCGCAACGGAAAATTATGTCATTAAAGTATGGAATTTTGTTATCATTGTCGAATTAATAGTGAAGGAATATAGCCGTCATTGTAATTGTAACGTTCGTAAATAAACGTGTAGTGGTGGAATAAATAGCCGCCATTCATTGTCATTGTAATTGTAACGTTCGTAAATAAACGTGTAGTGGTGGAATAAATAGCCGCCATTCATTGCTTCGGGATATACCCCTATGTCAATATTATGTCCGAAGCAAGAAAACTTTGCGAAGCGTATCATTGTCGAATAGTGAAGGAAAATAGTCGTCATCATAACGTTCGTCAACAAAAACATGTAGTGGTGGAATAAATAACCGCCATTAATTGCTTCGGGATATACCCCTACGTCCATATTATGTCCGATACAAGAAACTCTTCGAATCGTGAGGGAAAATGCCATCATTAAAGTGCGGAATTTGTTATCATTGTCGAATAGTGAAAGGAAAATGGTCGTCATTCTGACGTTCGTTAATAAACGTGTAGTGGTGGAATAAATTATGTCACTAAACTCAGATGACGGAGTTGTGACAAACAATCCTTCATCACTCAAAGAGTGACGCTTTCGTCACCATTTACACTCTTGACGAATTAGTAATGAACAGTACTTCGATTCGCTTAAGGCGGTGTTTGACTAAGCTTATAAATTGATCAGCACAATTTATATATATAAGCTCTAAAAGTGTGTTTGATAATAAAGGGCTTATAAGCTTAATAACTAAGATAATAAAAGCTTTAAAAAAGCAATTTATCCACCCTTTTTATTTTTACATCATATAAGTTCTTATTATCCTATAAATTCTTTGAGAAAAACTTAGCAAAACGCACCTAAATTTGTTCTTTTATCCGCACGTCTTATTAATAACGAGCCATTTTTTTAAATGACAAATTTTTATCAACTCATTGGCATGATCTACATGTATTTCAGTATAATTTAAAATTTTAAGATTTTAAGTTATCGAATCTTAATTTTTTCTTTTGTTTTTCAATTTGTATGATTTTCTATCAAATTTAGAGTCTACACTATACAATATGGGTAGAAAATTCTAATACCCCTTTTAAGAATACTCATGCACAAAATATCCCTTCTTGAAAAAGTATGTACAAAATACCCCTTTCATATTTTAATAGAGGTGGGTCCCACAGTTTTCAATTTTTTTAAATAAAAAATGACAAATTTATTGTTGGAGTTAGGGATGGAAAAATTGACTACACCCTCCGTCCCCTAATAAGTGTCCCGAGCCGCCAAAATTTTTGTCCCCTAATAAGTGTCCTATCACATATTTCAAGGTAAAATTTTGGCTAAACTTCCAATTTTACCCCTATTATCATTACACTTTTTTCACTTTTTCAACTTTCAATGTAATGATTAGGGGTTAATATGGTAAATTTACCCTTCTCTTTGGTTTTTACGAAATGGCGGCTCGGGACACTTATTAGGGGACGGAGGGTGTACCTTGTTATTCCCAAAAACAACAGCAAGAAGACAAAAAAATAAATATTCCCCACCCCCAACGGTCCCCCACCTCCTCTATTAATTCCTCCCCCCCCCCCCCCCCCCCCCCCCCCCCCTTCCGGCACACCCACCAACAAAACCCCTCTCTCTAGCATCTCTCTCTCTCTCTCGCAGCTCTCTCTCACTCTCTCGGAGCTCTCTCTCCCATCTCTCTCTAGTCTCTCCAATCTCTCTCTCTATCTCTCAACCCCCTTCTCTCTCCGGCAAGCATCCACCGGCCGGAATTATTTTTCCGGCATCTCTCCCATCTCTCTCTAGTCTCTCTCTACTCTCTCCCATCTCTCTCTCTTTCCGGCAACCATCCACTGCGCCGGCAAGCCGTCCCGACACCGAAGAAGTCTTCGAATCCCGTCGACGATCGAAAACAACTAGGTAATACGCAATAATTACATTATTCTACGTAAAAAAAAAGGATTTTTTGGCCAATTTAAAGCCGGAGAACTGTCGCCGGAAAAGCCATCACGCCGGCGTGGAATCCTTTTTTTTTTCACGTATTTTAGTGTATGTATTTTAAATTTATAATCTTTATATTATATGTCAGATTCAAATTTAATTCGAAAATTTTCTAATCTTTGTGAATTCAAATTTAAATTCGAATTATTCAATAATTATGAGATTTATTTGCTAATTAATTCGTAATATGTTATTTGAAGGGTTTGTAGACCGGAGCTTGGCCGGAAACACACCGGAGGCGAAGCCGGAGACGAAGTCGGAGAGTACACCGGAGAAATTAACTAACAAAAATGGTATGTTTTCCCATTATTATGAATTGTAATTGTAATTTTTATTGTTATATATGCCCTAATTCCCATCTTTGTGCATCTAATAATGTAGTATATATGTTCTTAAAAATTGTTTATGAAAAAAATATAATCGAATGTTTGTAAAAATATATGTATACACAAATGAGTAGGAAAAAAAAAGTTACTTGTAAAAAAAACGCCGGAGAAACTCGCCGGAATACGTCATAACGCCGGCGTTATTGTTCGCCGGCATTATGGCTTTTCCGGCGACGTTATCCGGCGTTATTTGGCCATATGTGTTTATATTATTTTTATTTTCTTAATTATGTTATAATATAATTTTTAGTATGCAATTTTGTTTATATTTATGTTGATACAATTATATATGTATATGTTTGAAAATAATTTTTTTTTTTTAAATTTAGTATTAGTTTTTAAAAATATTCGGACACAAAATATAGTAGGAATTAATATTCTAAAATACGTGTAAAAAAAACGCCGGAGAAACTCGCCGGAATTCATCATAACGCCGGCGTTATGGGTTTTCCGGCGACGTTCTCCGGCGTGATTTTGACCTATGTGTTTATATTATTTTTATTTTCTAAATTATGCTATAATATGATTTTTAGTATGCAAATTTGTTTATATTTATGTTGATAGATTAGAATATGTATATGTTTGAAAATAGTTTTTTTTTAAAATTTAGTACTCCCTCCGTCCTCCATTTAGTGACGGAGGGAGTATGGGCACGGGATTTTTCGCATTTTATGGTATAATAATAAATTAATGTGTTAAAGTGTTAAAGTGGAATAATTGTGGGTCCATTTGAATTGTTTAATAGTATTAAAATGATAAAATAATAAAAAGTAGATGTATAAAGTGATAAAGTGTTAAAGTGATTGTGGGGTCTACGTCCTAAAACGGAAATTGTCAGTAAATGGAGGACGTCCCAATATAGTATTAACGTCACTAAATGGAGGACGGAGGGAGTATTAGTTTTTAAAAATATTCGGACTTAAAATATAGTAGGAATTAATATTCTTAAAATTCGGGTGAAAATCACGCCGGAGAAACCCTGCCGGAAAATGCATCACGCCGGCGTTATTGTTCGCCAGCGTGATGCATTTTCCGGCAGGGTTTCTCCGGCGTGATTTTCACCCGAATTTTAAGATTCTAATATTCCATATTTTTGTGCCTTTAGATTTTTTTTTTTCGTATGTGCATTTGGAGTCGATTCTCATTATTAAACGTTTTATGTTTTCTTTAATCAGGCGCTTGTCGCGAATGCCGCTGGTCTACGTCGACCGGACCATTTCAACACACGCTGCACGGTGAACCTGTACCACAGACTTAATATTCTTGAGGATGTGGAGAAGGCTTTACTAAAGGCAGGGGGAGAACCGCTGATCGCACGATTCAAGGCAGAAGGCCCTTTCGGGCGATTTTTGGAGTGGCGCCCGGGGCAGTCATATGGCCAAACACTTCACAGCATCCTCTGTCGAGCTCTTAGTATTGATGGAGGCATGTTTTTCGCCATAAAAGGGGGTTGCATCGAGTTTACTCCCCCGGACTTTGCACTAGTGACAGGACTGCGTTTTGGCGAAAGCTCATGGGATCCGAATGCCCATACGAATGCGAAGAAGTCCCGACTCAACAAAAGGATTTGTCGCAAAGGATTGCGTTTGGCGAGGGAATTGTTGGGTCTGATCAACACGAACCCCAAATACTTTGAGCACGATCATGATGACCTGCTCGGACTGGCAAATGTGTTGATTGCCAATAGCTTCATTCTGGGGCACGATATAAAATCCGCCCCGTTCCCCTGGCTTTGGCATCTGGCAGATGATCCGGCGGAGTTCAACCGGTTTCCTTGGGGTGCATACAGTTACATCACCCTTAGGTATTACGTCCAGCACGCCCAAGACAAGCCTACCTACCACTTTTACGGGCCGGCTTGGGCCTTGATAGTGTGGGGATACGAAGTGATCGGAGGTATGGCTGACTACGTTGGGACACTTGAAGACGAGCACGTCTACCCGAGGTGTTTGAGGTGGACATTCGGCGATGATCAGTTCTTCCTAGTAGTCGACGACGTTCGTTATACGATCGGTAACATCCAGCCGACCCTGTGGGAGTATGAGACCGAGTACTATAGGTCGTCCCTGGTCCCGAATCCTGTAGACGTACCTTTCTACGTGCCGGTCCACGTGACCGCCGACGCTGCTCAGTTTCCACCTGAGGCACGCCCACGACGACCATTGCACGACCCCGATGACATACTTGATACGTCGGAAGGACGTCCGAGGAGGAGCACCCAGAGCCGGGCATACATGGGTGAGGACCACGACGAGCACACATCGGGCCGTGGATCTAGGAGCAGGCGCGATCCCAGAAAACGTCTGAGGGAGGCATCTTCGAGCGGCAGCAGGGGTCACGATGTCCCCCAATACGCGACGCCCGATGACGTGAGGGCGATCATGAGGGAGGAGATAGCCGAACAGAATGCCGAGATCGACAGGAAGCTTAACGGCTTCATGGACAAGGTGAAAACTATGTTCGATGAGGTGAAGGCCTTGTTCAGCTGCAAGTCTTCATGTATTCCACGTTAGGTCTCACAGCCGAGTCGAGGCGGTCGTGGATCCACTCGTGGTGGTCGTCCTCCGATTGTCTCATCGGGTCGGGCTTCTTCAGCACGCCCTTCAGGTGCTGCGACTACCGGAGCAGGAGGTTCTATTAGCTCCAGGATACAGTACGTGACGGCCGAAGTCGGGGACCGTCGGGACACGACCCTCCCGCTGTACACAGACAGTGGACCCTCTGAGCCCTACACTACGCTCGGGTACACTATGCTCGGGTCGTTACCGGAGGCTTTGTCTTCGTTTGACAGTGCATGAGATGCTTTTACGGGACAGGTAAAATCGGTTGGGAAATAATTTTGTGATATAAACTGTTTTTTTTTTTTTTTTGTTTCCATTTCTGTACCATTACATTAAAAATTGAATTGGGAACGGTTTTGTTCATTTACCGCCGGATGTTGTATTTTATTGTTTTTACTTAATTCCATAGTCTATTAATTTGATTTAGATGTTCGTGTGCCTACTTTTGAACAAAACGTGTATTTAATCTTACGAGTTTGTTTCGACATTTGCCGTTTAATATATATTCAACATTATTTTGCAGTCGTCGACATACATCCCTCCCTTCACGCAGTTCCAATACTCCACATACCAAGACTTTCAGTCGGGGCGATTTTCACTTCCAGAAAACATCTCTAGCGCCGACTTTACTACTTCGACAGCGCCAAATGTTACTGTTCGTGCTCCAACTCGTGCATCGACTTCGCGGATTGAACGTGGTCAGGTATTGTATCCACTAATGCTTTATTTATTGTTATATTGCGTAGAAATCTGATAACATTTTGTGAAATAGTCATCAGGTTCGCCAGACGTCGTCCCGAAGGCTCTGTCTGACTACGTACCGACTGATGAACCCGCATGGCCCAACTCAAAAATTCAATATAGGTTCAACTATTGGTATGATAACGTACACTACGCGACGAAGTTCTCGCATGTACCTGATGAAATCGCGCCGGTGACTGCCGGAGTCCTCAAGTCCATGGTCAATGACGGGGTACCTTGGGACGCTGTGGTACGTGTTTATTGAAATAGGCTTGATATTTTGTACTGTATGGTTACGTGTCTTATATATGGCTAATCAATTTTTATTCATGTACTAGCAAATGGATTTGGCCCTGATGACTCTTCGTAAACAACTCCACGAAGGGACACGAGTTCTTTCGAACTGCACCGGGGGCCGGCTCGTGATATGCAACACGCACGCAATGGTATGTTCGTACAAACCCAATTTAGAGTGTATATCATATAAATTATGGCCTGAAATTTTATATGTTGATTCAAAGTAGGTTATAAACAGTTTTCTCCGATTTCACGCCGGAGAAAACCGCCGGTAAAATCAATAATGCCGGCAACCTATAACGCCGGCGTTATGTCAAATCCGGCGTGATGTCTCCGGCGTGAAAGCCGATTTCACTCGCTTAATATTATTTTTCACATGTATCTAGGATCTGTTTTAGGTTATTAAATGTGTTACTTATGCATCCCCAATTAAATTGCTTGAACGTGTTACTTGTGTTTTTAGGTGGAGCTGAAGGCTTCATATGACCGCGTTATGCACGGTGATTTTCTGAGGCGGAGGCAAAACAGTCCAAAGGAAAAGTACGATTGGATCCAGGAAATTGGAATCCATCAGAATACTTAACCAATTTGCCCCGTAACATAAAGCCGACATACGAAACAACGAACTGGTGGAGAGCAGAAACGGTACCTACGAAACAATTATTTTGTGTTATAAACTGATTTTTGTGTTTCATTACTACGGTTTTGCATACCTACTTGTTCCTATGATAATTTATGTCTCGTGTCCCTTGATTGCTCTGATGCCTCATTGCTTAACGGTCAGCGGGTATTATGAGAATAACGTCTACGATATCCCTCAACCAGGACCTGAAGAGAGCTTTAAAGTGGTCTTTAGGACCAAAGAGAGCCTAATTAGGAGTCAGCATCCACGATGAAGTGCAGTGGTTACTTGCTTGAACGTGGAGCGTCAAATCAGCGGGACTCCCTCCGTAGAGGCCGCAACGAACAAATGTTGCACATATAAGAGATTGTATGCTTATAGAATTTTTGGTTATGCGGAAATTTAAATTTCGTTCACAAGACTTTTAATTGACGTGGATTTTAATATTTGCTCATTTTTACAATTCGAGTGCACGTTTCGTTCAATAATTGAAAATTTTAGACATGCAATAGGCTATTCGTTTAAGTCATTTACATTATATTTAAAATTATAAAACCAAAAATGCAAAAATATAAATAAAAGGAATGAAATGAAAAAATTCACGCCGGAGTAAACATGCCGGAGAAGAAATCACGCTGGTAACCCATATCGCCGGCGTGATGTTGTTGCCGGCGTGATTTCTCCGGCGTGAATTTCTGGCATTAATCAATAATGGTGTTTTTTGTATTATTCTGAAAAATCATGCTGTTTAAATCACTTAATGATTAAAACGACGCACAAAAACATCGAATACACATTGAATACACGAGTTTTGAATTATACAATCCACTTTTAGGTGCTACTCAATCGTATTGGTTTGCACAGGGTTGCCTTGCACCGTGTTGTTCGCTGCATTGACGACATCTCCGAGGGGCACGCCTGATTGTCCGTTCTTGTGCCCCCCTCCGTCTACGTTCCGATGGCCTCCCCGGTTGACGTTCGTACGGATTGGGTAGAATTTGTACACCGAGGTAGGCACTCGGCACCGTCCACTCTTCTTTTTTGGGAACTGGAAATATTCGACGGTTGTAAATCTTGGCATAGTTTTTCCCTCCTGTAGTAGTGCGAAATGTACTGATCTACCGCCTGGCCATTCTCCCTGTTGAAATAAATAAATGTCAATCCATACACGAAATATTAAATAATAGAGTTAAAAAATATAACTTACATCATTGCTGCGATCGAGTGTGCACACGGTATGCAATCGAATTGCCATCTGTTGCAGTCACACAACATGTTCTTCAAGTCCACGTGGTATACGTGATCTAGTGTCTGCACTCTAAAATGCGGCACGTCGAGGCTGATCCGTGTGACCTTATACCTTTGCGATAGTTCCAACTGGACTCCGATCTTTCGCCGCGCCTCTTCACATACTTGGTGGGTGTCGTTGCGACACTTGAGTCTTCTCTCATCGAACCACTTCTCGATAACGAGCTTCGCCGCATCGAGGCAAGCAACTATAAGAAGTCGACGTGCCCATAGGAGGGAATTGTTGAAAGACTCTGCGGCGTTCGATGTCAGGGTACTGAACCTGCGAACGGGGCACATGCTGCGAGCCCACCTAGCGGTTCCGTTCTCCATAGCCTTATGGTACGCGTCGGGGTTGGTGTTAAGCATCGATGCCATGATGCTGTGGAATTCTCTCTGATCGTACGTGTACGCAGCTTTTTGGAACATGGCACCGATAACCATGCCGTACGTCATGTGCTGACTCAGGTGGTAGTAACACAACCCATGGTGCGCCTCAGGAAAAACTTGAGCTATGGCATACTCGATCGAAACGTGCTGATCAGAGATAATCAACGCGTCAGCCAGGTTCCCGTAAGCCCTTCTCATAGCCCTCATGAACCAAGTCCAACAGTAGTGATTCTCTTTAGGCCCTATGCCGTATGCCAAGGGAAATAGTTGCTCGTTCGCATCCTTCGATACAGCTACGAACATGACGCCGCTGTTCTTGCCCTTCAAGTGCGTGGCGTCGACGGATATAACAGGCCTGATATACCCGTATTTGTACGCCGCTATAGAGGCGGCGAGGGCGACGAACACCCCTCGAAATTGGCACTCCTCGTCTACGTCGAGATCGGTGACTGTGCCGGCGTTGCAAGTCTCGAGAGCATGGAGGTAGGCGGACAAATCTTGGAACGACTCTTTGTGTTTCCCGTAGATAATCTCCACGGCCTGATTCCTCGCCCTCAAGCAGACGTCGTAACTCGCCTTAATGCCGAACTCCGTGAGCAGCTCGTGCTCAATGATCCTAGGCTTCATTATCGCGGAGTCGCGTAGGATCCTCTTCGCAAAGTACGCCGCAATAACTTTTGATCGGACCTTCTTTCTTTCGACCGTCCCAGTATTGGGCTCGCATGAGTGTTCGGGTTCAAACACTGAAATGACCCAATTCCCGCCCTTGCTTAAGGCACGAACATTGAAGAGGCAATCTTCGTCCGACGTGCATCTGAAGACCAACCTGATTGTATCCGACCACTTGGGGTAGAAATTTTTTCTACTCTCCATCTGCCACAAACAGACGGCGGTATACAGATCCGCCTTGCTTTTGAAATAGGCACCACGCCGCAGAGCGACGATATGCCGGTCTTCCTCGTTGAACACTGCAGATTCCGTAGGCTGAAGTGGGACCACTGGCACTAACCAATTCCTCATGTGCTCCGTATCAGTATCCAGAGGCGGTTGGCTCCTACCGTGCAGGTCTGGAAACATCATAGCCAACATTCTGTTGAACCCGCCTTCTTCAGCTATCCAGGCGGTCCACTCGGCCATTAGGGCCCTAGGAATTTGCCTTCCTTCACCCCACGCGTTCGACTGATCGCTGTCCTCGGTGGAGACGTCTAGCGACGGCTCATATTCATCCTCATCGTCATCGTCGTCGCGCAGGACATCATCTTCGTTCGGATCCTCCTGATCATCCCTTCCTGATGTACAATTTTGGTCGGGTATTTGATCGCCACGAGCATTTGCAGCATGATGAGACGAACTGCCTCCGAGGTTGTGGACTTGATACACCTGTTCATCGCAACGTGCGGAATCCATATTCTCTATGATATCATCAAGCTGTGAATTTAAATCATCCGTGTTGCCATATGTGCTGTCGAATTCGAACGAAGACGGTTCCTGGTACGACGGGTCGAATTCTGGGATATACGAAGAAGAAGCACCGACGTGTGAAGACGAACCACCGACATGTGAAGACGAGCCTCCATTTTTGATAATCACGTACACTTCTGGGCTGAGGTGTTTAGTGCATAGCTCAACCACTTGCTCGTTCGACCGCAACCTCGATTTCCTCGTACGTCCTGTGCTCTCGGATATCGTAAAATAGAACATATCGAAATCACTACCGACTAGGTAGCAATTCCGAGCTACCATATATCTCAACCCATAAATTGTGAGTTCACTTTCGGTCCACAAAAAATCGACCTCGTTGCCATTCTTGTACCTTCTTCCATCCTGTTGGGAACCCCTTGCAGTTTGATTTTGATAATGTTTATCGAAACCACACTTAGGCATATTTTACTTGTTTAGGGTCAAGGCCGATAGATCGACCTGCTACATGTTAGTGCAGGTCGATGCTCTCTAATGTTCAAATGCAAGTTCGATCCACCCTGTAAGAGAAAGGTCGATAGATCGACCTGCCTCATATCGGCCTGTCTATCGACCTCCCTTATCAAGCTTCCAGCCTGCACTGCCTTAGAAGATTTCAAGTGCTGGATTTCAATATCAAGGTCGATGCTCCGCCTTCATGGAGCCTCACGACTTGATCCTTGCCACGTCGAGTGCCAGCAAGGACTAACTTTTCCAACGGCTAGAAGTGAGTCAGCTTCCAACGGCTAGTGCCACGTCAGCCTGACTCCAACGGCTAGTTTTTCAAAACTGCCTATAAATACTTCAGCCATTATCGGATTCAAGTACGGGAAACTCAAGCTATCAACGCCAAATCTCTGCTCAAAACCTCTCTCAAGTTCATATCCATTCAAGTGTTCGAAATCCGATTAGTTTCCCAAACACTTGACGAAGAGAGGTTTCCGATTCCGATAAACACCACAACGACGAAGCGTTCACTGCTGCTTATCGTTGGTTCAACAACTTCTTCTCCGACTAGTTCGAAGTTAGAAAGTTTGTTTGTGTTCTTCGCCATTGTAGAGTTTAGTCAAGCTTTGTAATTAGCGAAAGGTTGTTTGTACTTTTTAGTACGAAAGGTTGTAAGGGTCACGACCCAAAACTCGTGTCTAGATATTTTCAGGTTAGATTGTATCTAGAACTGATACTCAGTCAGTATAAATAAGAGAGAGGTTGAATCCAAAGGTAAAGGGATTCTCAGGTCGAGTCGACCTGACGTGGACGTAGGAGGGTTTCTCTGAACCACGCTATATCGCGGTGTCTCTCTCTCTCTCTCTCTCTCTCTCTCTCTCTCTCTCTCTCTATTTATCTCCCTTACATTTTATTATCAAACTGACGAGCATCAACCTGCATATCACGCATCAACCTGCTATCTGTTTTCAGCCTTAGATTTTTCAAAGAGTAAATCAACCTCCACCAACTTCCGCATAAGCGCAGTTTGATAGATCAAGCTTGTTCCCAAACGAGCTTGATAGATCAACCTGTCTCTGATAAAGATCGACCTTGACAATCGACCTTTAGATCGGCCTGATTTTCAAAAGTCAAAAACGGTTGGTTATTGGTGTATTCCCCCCCCCCCCCCCATACACCAATTACTCTTTCCCGGGACCAACAAGTGGTATCAGAGCAGTGGTTCTTTTGACCGCTGCTTTGCATACTAAAAGTTCTTTATCAAACTTTTGGTCATTTTGAACCGATCCTTTAGAAAAATCTTTTTCATTCATTCATATCATATTATTTGCTATGGAGGCTTCTCTTCCCAGGGTATGTGAAGACTTCTCCATTCAAGGCTATGAAGACTGGAGCTTCCGAATCAAGATGTGTCTCAAGGCACATCACGTCCTTATGTGGGATATCATTGAAAATGGCCCCTCCCCCATTTATGCAGCGAAGATCATTGTGGATGGAACATCCCCCGGGGAGGCCACTTACGAAAAATTCCTCAAAAATCCTCGTGACTACACAACCGAGGAAAGGAAGGAGGCCAGTCTCGATGACTACGCAAAGGGACTCATCTCTAGCACCGTGAAGGGCGTCTACCTTGCCAAGATCCGAAATCTTGAAACCACCAAAGAAATGTACACCCTCCGGTCCATCAGCCTGGGTTCAGAGGAAATGAAAGAGAACAAGCTGTCCATGGCGTGCAACAAGTTCGATGACTTCAAGATGGTTTCGGGTGAAACCATAGAAGCAATGAAAATTCGCTTCACCGAGATTATTCTCGAAGTCGCTGCAATCAACCCATACAAATATACGCAGCGCGAGAAGAATCTTAAAGTGATACGTGCCCTTCCCGCAAAAAATTGGCACGTATATGCCGCCATGCATCCAGCCCGTTCGGATTTCAACTCTCTCACCACCGAAGATCTTTTCGACATTCTTGTCGGAAATGAATATGAGATGATCCGCATCCATGGATCAACACAGCCTTCCACCAGCAAGAAGGCTGATGAAAAGAACGACAAGGAGGTAGCTTTCAAGGCCGACTCAGCCTCTGCTGCTACCCAAGCACGATTGACGAATCCATCGTCAAGAAGTTCGAGAAGATGACTCTCGACTATGCTCTAGCTGCTAGGAGAAATGAGAAGCTCCTAGGGAAGGTTGTCAAATACAAAAAGTTCTATCGTGACAACAAGCGAAACTTCTCAAACCGCAACCACGACCGCCCTGACAAAAAGGGAGAAGGTAAACCCTCAACCTTCAATTCTTCTAACACACCCGAGGGTGGATGTTTTGGTTGTGGCAGGCCAGGTCACTACAAGACCGATTGTCCAGATCTGACAAAGGCCGAGAGAGACGAGCTCCGTGCAAAGCGTGATAAGAAGCTCAAAGAACAACGAGCTGCCATGATTGCCGAAGAAACAAAGGAAGCTCATCTCTCAGACAGCTCGTCAAGTGATGACGAGGGTTACATCGCTTTCGACGAAAGTGATGATGAAGAGTGCTTTGTTGGAGAACTCCAACAAACCGCGGGATCTTCAAAGGTAGTTCCTCAACCTATTTCACTTTCTTTCTCTGACGATGAATGTGCAGATGAAGGTGAAGAACTATCCGAGGCTGTGTCTTGGGAAGAAATCAAGAAACAGCTCGATGATTATGCCGATCTCGTGGAGACACTCAAAGAGGTCGTTGAAGATAATGTTGAGCTATAGGACAAAAATGAAAAATATAAGCTAGCATTAGAAGAAAGGTTCACTCCCTATGCTGAAGAAAAAGAAAGGGAGATCGAAGCCCTAAAGTCAAAGGTTGAAGAATTGACTTTACGGGTCAAGGAGTTCGATACCAGGGAGCTCGAGAAGGACGAGTCCCTTAAAGCCAAAGATGCTGAAATACACAGCCTTACATCAAAGTTGGCTGACTTGGTAAATCGACACGAACTCCTCGTGAAAAAGGAAGAAAAACTTCAACTCACTTTGAGTCAGCTGAAGAAAAGCGGAAAGAAGTTAGAAGAAGTCCAATCCATGCAACACAATCCGCGAGATCACTCTGGTATGGATTTAAGGGAAAATCCAAGGAAAGCAAGGACAAAGACTGCGAGATCACGTTCGTGAAAGCGCAGCCTAAATCAAAGAGTGTTCGGAAAGCTCATCAAGCTCTCCCAGATAAGATGGTCAAGCTGAAGAATCCAGTTCGACAGCCCCAAGTCATCCTCTTAAAGCAACAAAAGAAGGAACAGCCTGTTCCTCAAAAGAAAGAGAGTCGACCTGCCCAGCAACGTCGACCTGCCCCCACCTATCAAAAACAGGCTGTTCATCAAGGGCGATACGGAGGCCAGTTCTATCAAAGGCCGTATCATCCTCAGTCCTTCTACCCGGATTATCAAGGGTGCTACTGCCACTATCCTCAACAGTCAAATTTTCAAGACTGGCAGTATCAACCTGGGTTCTATGAAGAACACTCCAATCAACCTCGTCGCCCTCGCTCGAAGAAATTAAAGGCTCCCAAACCCAAGACCGCAACTGCCTCGTCCTCAGCCTCGGATAGAAGCGGACCGGCGAAACAAATCTGGGTCCCAAAGGCCGTTCCCGCAACCGATGTAGCACCCAATCTCAAATGGGTCGCTAAGCTTAACTAATTGCAGGTTGGGAAGGCTCAAAGAAGGAGCCAAGCAGCTCGTGGAGCTGTATGGATCATTGATAGTGGATGCTCAAAGCTCATGACGTGTGACAAAACGCTACTATCAAATTATCAAGAACGAGACGGGCCACTTGTAACCTTTGGAGGAAATTCTAATGGACTTACGAGAGGCCAGGGCGATCTAAAAGTTGGTAAAACAACTATTTCTAACGTCTCATATGTTGAAGGTCTTAATCATAACCTATTCTCTGTGTTACAATTCTGCTCGAGTGGTAAACGAGTAGAATTCACAGCTAACAAATGTCT
Source organism: Thymus mandschuricus (assembly GCA_029379335.1). Classification (NCBI taxonomy): domain Eukaryota; kingdom Viridiplantae; phylum Streptophyta; class Magnoliopsida; order Lamiales; family Lamiaceae; genus Thymus; species Thymus mandschuricus. Next base: position 7,704,992 of record CM057072.1, read on the forward strand.
TGTGAAAAATGAGGAAGGAGAAATACTTCTTACCGGAATCTTGCAGGATAGACTCTACATTGTTCAATGGAATGATTGGATAGAGACCTGCCTGGTCACAAAGGCTGATTCCGAGACAAGTTGGCTGTGGCACAAGAGGTTGAGTCATTTGAACTTCAAGGCCATCAACAAGCTCGCACGCAACAAGCTGGTGAACGACCTGCCAGATCAAGTCTTCGATCGAGATCACATCTGCAAAGCCTGTCAAGCTGGAAAGCAAACAAGATCATGCTTTCCAAGTGTGACGGCTCAAGCTTCAAATCGAATTCTTGAGCTTCTCCATCTCGACCTCTTCGGTCCAGTCACTCCCTTGAGTATAAACGGTAGAAAATATGCTCTCATTATTATAGATGATTATTCTAGATTTACGTGGGTTATTTTCATGTATAAAAAGAAGGAGACGTTGGAGAAGCTACCTGCGTTGCTGAGCAAACTGTGCAATCAAAAGGAGAAATCCATCATCTCCATTCGATCAGATCGAGGCACCGAATTTATCAATGCTATGATCGAAGAATATTGCACAAAGAGTGGAATTCATCATCAAACTTCAGCAGCTCGTACACCTCAACAAAACGGCGTAGTGGAACGCCGTAACAGGTTGCTAAAGGAAGCAGCTCGTACCATGTTGGATGAAACCAACCTTCCAAAGAAGTTTTGGGCAGAGGCCGTTAACACAGCCTGCTATACCCAAAACAGGTCGATCATCACTACCCGACATGGAAAGACTCCATACGAGCTGTGGAACAACAAGCTCCCCAGGTTAAAGTATTTAAAGCTTTTGGGTGCTTGTGTTACATTCATAACAATGGGAAATCTCAATTAAAGACTTTTGATAGCAAGGCCGATCCAGGAGTATTTTTAGGATACTCGGAGGTTAGCAAAGCTTATAGAGTTTTTAATAAGAAAACCCTAGTTGTGGAGGTAACACCTCATGTTGTGTTTGATGAATCTACTTGTCTGTACAGAGAATCAAGTACAGGTCCAGATCAGTCCGCTACTAACAGGTCTAACTCCCCCATTGACGATCTGCTAGTATGGACTCCAAATGATCTAGAGGAAGAGGATCAATCTGATCCTAAGGTCACACAGCAAGGGGGAAGTGATGCAAATGATACTTCGAGCTGTAATACATCAGCCGGACTTAACCAGGCTGATCCCCCTCCCTCAGTCCCCCAGACTGATGCTGTTCACGACCTTACATCCCAAATCGAGCAGCTCGATAGTACAATGGAGCAGCTCAACATCCAGGCCGAACAGCAGCCTGATCAACAGCCCGAGCAACAACACGTTCCCTCTGATCAACCTTCAACTCATCCGGAGTTTGACGAACCCATTAATGAGCCCGATCCAATCATTTCAAATGAAGAAAAAGCTCCAGACGTTGGATCGATGCTCATCCAAAAGAGCTCATTGTTGGGAACCCAAACCAAGGAGTGCGAACAAGAAGGACGATTGGTGAAAGTGCTCTATTAAGTTGCTATCTCTCTCGCATAGAACCCAAAGATGCCATTGAAGCTCTTCGAAATGCTGACTGGATTCAAGCCATGCAAGAAGAACTCAATGAATTCAAAAGAAATGAAGTATGGTCTCTAGTTGATCGTCCTTATCATCAGGGCGTCATTGGAGTCAAATGGGTTTACAAGAACAAGAGAGATGAATCTGCAGAAGTTGTCAGAAATAAAGCCCGACTGGTCGCAAAGGGTTACTGTCAACAAGAAGGAATCGACTATGATGAGACGTTTGCCCCCGTTGCAAGATTAGAAGCTATAAGGCTGTTTCAAGGTTATGCCGCTCATCAACGATTCAAAGTCTACCAGATGGATGTTAAAAGTGCGTTCCTCAATGGCATTCTTGAAGAAGAAGTCTATGTGGAACAACCTCCTGGATTCGAGGAGGGTGATTCAAGCAAAGTCTACAAACTGCACAAGGCCGTCTACGGACTTAAGCAAGCCCCTCGAGCTGGTATGAGACGTTATCATCCTTCCTCATCGAATCAGGATTCAAGCGTGGTTCAGTCGACAAGACGCTATTCACTATCAAAGTGAATGAACATATCCTTTTAGTACAAATTTATGTTGATGATATTATTTTTGGATCTAAATCTCCCATTTTATGCGAAAAATTTGGTAACCTCATGACAGAAAAATATAAAATGTCTATGATGGGGGAAATGAATTTCTTTCTAGGGTTGCAGGTCAAGCAGTCCGATGAAGGAATCTTCATTAGCCAAACAAAGTACGCACACGAGCTGGTAGATAAGTTTGGTGTCAAAGACAGCAAGCCTGTCAAAATACCGATGCTCTCTGGTGGGAAGATCGACCCGGATCCCGAAGGAAAACCTGCCAACATAACTCAGTACAGGGGTATAATTGGTTCATTACTTTATCTAACTGCGAGTCGACCTGATATCACTTTTGTAGTTGGAGTGTGTGCTCGATTTCAAGCTAATCCGAAGGAATCACACTTGGAAGCAGCAAAGAAAATTCTTCGATACATCAAAGGAACCACAAATTTAGGTCTTTGGTATCCTTGTGATGATAATTTGCAGCTTACAGGTTATTCAGATTCTGATCATGCAGGGTGCAAGCTCGATAGGAAATCTACCTCGGGTACTTGCCACTTTCTTGGAAACAAGCTGATTTCGTGGTTTTCAAAGAAACAAACTTCAGTAACCACCTCCACCACAGAGGCCGAGTACATGGCCGCAGGAAGTTGTTGTGCACAAATCTTGTGGATCAAACAACAACTCAAAGATTATGAAGTTGAAGTCAGTGAAGTGCCAATATTCTGCGACAGCTCGAGTGCCATCGCCATTACTCAAAATCCAGTTCTTCATTCAAGATGCAAGCACGTGGATATTCGACATCACTTTATTCGTGATCACGTGGAAAAGAAGAATGTGGTTATTGAGAAGATACACACTGACATTCAACGAGCTGATATCCTAACCAAACCCCTAGCTGAAGAAAGATTCAAAATGCTATGTGGAAAGCTAGGGTTATTGAATGTTGAGTCATCAGGCCGATCGTAAGTCTACAGGCCGTCATCCTCTCAACAGGCTGTCACCTTTCTCAAAACAGTTTGTTTGGGACCATCATGCAGGCCGTTCGTAGTCTACGCAAGTCGATTTCTACTCAACAGGCCGATCGTAACTTAACGGGCCGTTACTCTTAACAGGCCGTTACTATTTGAACAGGCCGTTTCTAATTAGACAGGCCGATATTAAGGGGGAACAGGCTGTCAGCTAGTCATCAGGACGTTCATGACTCAACAGGCCGTTTCCCTCAACAGGCCGATCACAAATCATCAAGCTGTTAGTGAATCATCAGGCCGTCTCTCGAACAGGCCGTGTCTATCAACAGGCCGTTTCTCCATCAACAGGCCGTCGACTATTCAACAGATCGACCTGTGTTCCTCAATTGAGGGGGAACACTTGCCCAAAATGATACATCATTTGAGGGGGAACAAAGGCCGATGAATACCAGGCCGATATCATAAGTCCAGGCTGTCTCACCTCGCCAGGCCGATATCACAAGTCCAGGCCAATCATTTCGACAGGCCGTTCTCTATCACATGGCCGATATCATCAGGCCGATATCAACCCAAGTGCTTCCTGCATTTATGAAGGGAGAATCAAAAGGGCAGTATCACCCTTTTGTCTTATAACTTCTTCAATACGCATTGAATTCTTTCAATTATTGATATTTATTTCTCAATGTGTTTCATTATTTAGTGATCTGCTGTTTTGCAGAAAATAAGGAAAAAGGGAGTAATGATTACCATTTTTGTAACACATCTAGTCAAGTGTCACATATTGACACATTGACCAATGCTGCATTTAATTCCCTGCCTCTTTTCTGAAAAAGTACCATATTTCGCACGTTTCCTTTAACCCACGCGCGGATGTGAACCGTTTCACATTCCACGCGCTTTAATCGTGCGGACGTGGTGTAATTTGAAAACTTTAACCTTTTCAAATTCGAACAATCACAACCGTTCGAAATATCTATATATGACATGCAGTTTTTCTATCAAACACATTACTTATCTTCTTCGTTTTCTGCAAAACCTAATTCTCATTCTCTGCAAAATCTGCCGCCGTCGTGTTCTTTGTTTTCTACTTTCTCACTCTCTGTATCAAATCACAAGCCGTGGTTTGTGCTCTTTTCACCGATTAAGTTTATATTACTATCAAGTTCTTCATTGTTTTTCTAATCTTTCTCGAAAATTTGCAGGAAAAACAACAATGGCAGAACAATCAACCTCCGGTCGAAAGGAAATGCAGTGGTCAGAAATTGAGGACTTCCTGACGGCTCGCATCAAATTCGAGCCCTACATGGTGCGCGAAAACTTCGGTTTTCGCGATCTTGATTCCATGTTCGCCCTGGTGGAGACCTGCTTTCCATTCCATCAGATTATCTCCACCCGGCCGGCGAAGAGTCTTCCCAAACTTGTGGGTGCCTTCTTCTATAATTGGAATGAAGGCGATTCAGTGTCTACCCACACCGTCTCCCTCGGAACCCAGAAGGCCATGATCACCATCAACATTCTTGACGCCGTGAAGGCTGCTTTTGGTATTGGGGATGGAGGGACGATGCAGCTCTCAGAAATCTCTCGGGATCAACTGCAGCAGGTTGCAGACCGAGTATTGATTGAACAAAGGCAGTATGTGCCAATTTCCTTCAAGAGGAACGAGCTCCGCCCCAAATACCGCCTCTTGATGGACTTCGTGCAGGAGTGCTTCTTAGGGCACATCGGGAATTACGACCAGGTCACCCCATTCAAGTTTCAGATTTTGGCGGCCGTAATCCTCGACCTGCCCATTAGTTGGGCCAAGTTAATGGTCTCCCTGCTCTGGGAAGAAGCCAGGCAGATCGTCTGCGAGACAGAGGGAGAGGCCGTAGTGAAAGTGTCTCTCCACAACGAGAAAAGGCCGATTCGCCTTGGGACGAAGGCCACCTGCATTATCATTTCCTTCTTCAAAAATAGGAAATGGTCCAATGAGCCGGCCTTCCCCCCTCTGTTTATTCCAAGGATCTCCACCAACTGGAGATGGCGATTGGGGTGGCGCCGCAGATTTACTATAACTCCCCAGACAATGTCAGGGCGCACCTCGCCAAGACCGGCGAATCCAAGGTCGGTTGGAGGATCCCAGCTCGACCCACTCAAAAGAAAAGAAGGCCGATGTCGAGCTGGTTCCCTCTCGCCCTGCCAAGAAGTCTCAACCTGTGAAGAAGACTCCTCCACGGAGGACGCAGTCAACCTCCGGAGAACCGGCCAGACCGCTTCACAGGATTCTCCCCGTGCAGTTCAAGGAATCTGCACCTCACAGGGAGCCATCGCCCTCTCCATCGCCCTCTCATTCAGCCGAACGGACTCCATCTCCAGTCCGTTCCGCCGCCGAGCCGTCCGCCTCGAAGCAACGCCCTGCACCTTCTCCGCAGGTCGTTGTTCCCTCACTTGTGAGGTCCCCCCCAGTCCAACGAGCTGGATCTGTAGAGATCCAGGATCTCACCGCGGAAGATTCCCAGTCTTCCCCCCTTCGGGATGTGCCTGTGGAGGAAGACGTCGTGCTGCCGATCCAGCCATTCTCTGAGCAGCCGATGTCTGCTGCTCACTCCCAGGTGGCCGCCATGAAGGCCGAGGCAAGGCTGAAGGTTATCAACCTGATGCCGGGGATAGCTCAACTCCCAAAGTCCCTCGACCTTGCTACTCGCCTCCAGTTCTATCTGGTTTGTAAGTCGAGTTATTATTACGTCTTTGAGGCCTTGCTACAGGTCGTTACCCTCGACGACCTGAAGGTCGAGGAGTTGGCGCTGGAAGCGGAGTTCGGCTTCTACAGTGTGGAGGATGCGGCTTCAAATTTCCAATCTCTAGTGCTGCGCCGCATGAAGGTCGAGGCCAAGATTCTGGGTATCGACCTTCGCCCTCTCTACACGCACTCTCGTGCTCTTTACAACTCCGCCGCAGACGTCGGAGACGAGTTTGATGCGATTCAAACTCCGGAGCAATCTCCACCCAGGAATGAGGGTGGTGATCAGCTTCTTGATGCTGCTGCTCCGTCTCCCAAAATTTCAAAGGTTGATGTGGAGGTCGTGCTTGATACAATTTCTGCCAAGCTCGAGTCCATCATCATCAGCCTTCCCGAGCAAATCAAGCAGGCCGTAGCTGAGGCCCGGGTCGATATTGTGAAAGATACCAAGATCCAGGCCGATGAAGCTGCCAGGGAGCGTGTCACGGACTTTGCCGTGAAACTATTGAAGGAATATACGGACAAGCTCCTGCCGGTCCAGCTCAAGGAACTAAACATGGCGTCCCGCGACCAGATCGGGGAAGTGTTGGAGGACGTGGCCAAGGTCGATGAGCGAGTAACCAATCTGACCTCTTCAATCACCAACTCGGCATCGACCTCCAACACGCAAATCAACGCCATTCACGGCACTCTCTCCTTCCTTCTCAATGGTCAACAGGAGTTGAGGGATGTCGTGACCAAGCTGCAGGAGGAGGATGCGACTCTTCTTTCCCTCATCAAAGCCCTGACTGATGATGTCGAAAAGGGTGAAGAAGATAGAGCCGCCGCCGCCGCCAGGAAGAAGAAGACCCACAAATCCAAAATTCCTTCAACTTCCGTGGCTCCTCCTCCGCCTCCTCAAAAGAAGCCTGCTTCCCAGGCCGCTTCCTCCAAAGACGTTGCCTCCCAGGCCGATCACATTGCTGCTGCCGCCGTTGCCGAGGCCGCTGCTGCCAAAGCTCGATTGGCAAAGCAGGCCGAGCTGATAACTGCCATGCATCTAGCTGGTGCGACGCCAGAGCAGGCCGTGGATCCTGAAGAGCAGCGGGGCTTCATTGCCAAGCGCCGGGCTGAGGAAGAAAGGAAGAAGAGGGAGAAGGATTGGATCAGCCAGTCCGCCCTCGTTTTGAGCGCTGGAGTCCAGCAGCAGGCCGTCGAGTGGCTCGACGAAAGGCAGAACGCCCTGCTGCGGGAACTCAACAGCTGCTTCATCCTCCTCCACTACTGGATCCAGGACCCCTCCCTTCCTGCCGACGCTGATGACGCCTATGCAGCCTACATGCTTAAATTCCCTTACCAAGACTTCATTGGTGAGCTTCGGAAGAAGGCTGCAGAGGCCGGTGCGATGATAAGGGCCCCAACAAAGCAATATTTTACGCCCTTGCTTCTTGGTGATTCGGGGTACTTGGATTACTCCCGAGTCGACCAATATATCGCACAGACCGCCATCGGCCTGAATGTCAATGTGTCAAATTCCGATCCCAATTTTCGCCGAATCAGGGATGGAATTTACGCAAGTATGCAGTCGAAGTCGAGGGAGCAGGTCCAGGAAGAACGAGTGGCAGCTCGTACCCAGCAGAAGAGGCAGTAGTTAGATGATTTTGTTGTTTTTGTTATTCATTTATGCTCTCAGCCTGTCTTGTAAATTCTCTATGTATTTCGCTATCGAGCTTAATGAAGCAAAAATCATCTTTCGACCTGACGACAATATCTCTTTGTCCAGGCATCTGCCTTTACTGCTTTATTTACTTTGTTTTATTATCTGCCTTTCTTATATTTCCTTATCGACCTTTATGGTCAATCGATCTTTTAATCATTTTATATCTTAGGAAATATTTGTAAAGTGTTTGGTTTCGACATCATCAAAAAGGGGGAAATTGTTGGGAACCCCTTGCAGTTTGATTTTGATGATGTTTATCGAAACCACACTTAGGCATATTTCACTTGTTTAGGGTCAAGGCCGATAGATCGACCTGCTACCTGTTAGTGCAGGTCGATGCTCTCTAATGTTCAAATGCAAGTTCGATCCACCCTGTAAGAGAAAGGTCGATAGATCGACCTGCCTCATATCGGCCTGTCTATCGACCTCCCTTATCAAGCTTCCAGCCTGCACTGCCTTAGAAGATTTCAAGTGCTGGATTTCAATATCAAGGTCGATGCTCCGCCTTCATGGAGCCTCACGACCTGATCCTTGCCACGTCGAGTGCCAACAAGGACTAACTTTCCCAACGGCTAGAAGTGAGTCAGCTTCCAACGGCTAGTGCCACGTCAGCCTGACTCCAACGGCTAGTTTTTCAAAACTGCCTATAAATACTTCAGCCATTATCGGATTCAAGTACGGGAAACTCAAGCTATCAACGCCAAATCTCTGCTCAAAACCTCTCTCAAGTTCATATCCATTCAAGTGTTCGAAATCCGATTAGTTTCCCAAACACTTGACGAAGAGAGGTTTCCGATTCCGATAAACACCACAACGACGAAGCGTTCACTGCTGCTTATCGTTGGTTCAACAACTTCTTCTCCGACTAGTTCGAAGTTAGAAAGTTTGTTTGTGTTCTTCGCCATTGTAGAGTTTAGTCAAGCTCTGTAATTAGCAAAAGATTGTTTGTACTTTTTAGTACGAAAGGTTGTAAGGGTCACGACCCAAAACTCGTGTCTAGATATTTTCAGGTTAGATTGTATCTAGAACTGATACTCAGTCAGTATAAATAAGAGAGAGGTTGAATCCAAAGGTAAAGGGATTCTCAGGTCGAGTCGACCTGACGTGGACGTAGGAGGGTTTCTCCGAACCACGCTATATCGCGGTCTCTCTCTTTCTCTCTCTCTCTCTCTCTCTCTCTCTCTCTCTCTCTCTCTCTCTATTTATCTCCCTTACATTTTATTATCAAACTGACGAGCATCAACCTGCATATCACGCATCAACCTGCTATCTGTTTTCAGCCTTAGATTTTTCAAAGAGTAAATCAACCTCCACCAACTTCCGCATAAGCGCAGTTTGATAGATCAAGCTTGTTCCCAAACGAGCTTGATAGATCAACCTGTCTCTGATAAAGATCGACCTTGACAATCGACCTTTAGATCGACCTGATTTTCAAAAGTCAAAAACGGTTGGTTATTGTGTATTCCCCCCCCCCCCCCCATACACCAATTACTCTTTCCCGGGACCAACACATCCCATTCACCTCCGTAATACACTTTGATGTTTACATCCATCTACAATATAAAATGAACTCGAATTAATCATACGGAGAAATTTAATCAATGTATGAGAACAAATAATAATCAATAGAGAATACTAAACTAAGGGTACTGGAAAAAATCACGCCGGAAAAGTTGGCCGGAATAACCCATCACGCCGGCGTGTTCACCCACCGGCGGTATGCTCATTCCGGCCACATAACTCCGGCGTGAAATCAACCTATTTTCTTGATTCATTTCAATGCTTCGTAATATGCTATAGTTTGGTTTAATTTACTCACATACCACATACAAATATAAAAAGAACTCTTAATATACATAAAAAAACAATAATTCTCGATAAATAATTCATACATTACAAATAAATTGTTAAATGAAACAATTTAGTATACGAAATGAAACAAAATAATTCATTCTACACGAAACAACATTTCACGCCGGAGACATCACGCCGGAATGCACATAACGCCGGCGTAAACATCACGCCAGCAGTATGTTCATTCCGGCGTGATGTCTCCGGCGTGAAATGAGGTATTAATATTCATTTTTTTTCTTTCACATTATGCTATATTTTTGTTTGATTTACGCACATACATTGCAAAAAAAAAAATTAAAATTGCTCTTCATATACATAAAAAACTAAAAATATATATATATATATATATAACATATCATTCATTCATAGCTCTCAAAAAAATCATGATATGAAAACATATAGTATGAAACATGTAACAAAAAAAAAAAAAAAAATTGGACAAGATAACGCCGGAAAAAGTTGGCCGGAAAATGCATCACGCTGGTGTGATATGCTGCTGGCGTGATGCATTTTCCGGCCACCTTTTTCCGGCGTTATCACGCCCGAAAAAATTGTAACACTATTTCCTTTCTAATGCTTCGTGACATACCTTTTTATATCGGATTTATTGCCTTTTCCTTGTATTTGCTCGTCCATGAAAACAGAGTTTTTTTTTCCGGTGAAGTCGAATCCAAATTTTTTTTTTCAATTGTGAATTCAGCTTCGATGTGCAACTATATATTGAATAATTTTACATAGGATACCATCTTTTGTACTGTTCATCACTGAACAAAATTGAATGCACAGTGCAGTAATAATGCATCGATGCTACACTGTTCGTTCAACACTGAATTATTTTGCCACCCATTACAAAAGTAAATGACAAAATTTATGTCACATCTCCATACATCAACTCACCTCAAAGTGAGTGAGGTAAAAAATTAAAGGAATAACCGAAATGCATATTAAAATTAATTGTAAAATGGTAAAAGGGGTAGTTTGTACATGCTTTTTAAGAAAGGGGTATTTTGTGCATGGAAGTTTTTAAAAGAGGTATACAAAAATATTAAGAAATACAATATTTCATTTAAGATTATTCATGATATATTTTTAAGGATTTTGAAACTTAAAATTTGCACTACACATTAAACCAACACCTTATCAATAAAAACAGACTTAATTCAAGAAAGTACTAGTCAATTTGTGCATGTAATCCTCCTCAAATGGATTAGTATTTTCGATCCTCTGTTTCAAAATCCGTGTCCCAAATCTCAATTTAATTTTATGATTATTTCTAGGGTTCACAAATCCAAATAAAGAGATACAATTATTTTTTTAACATTTAATTTCACTTTTATCGGTTATATAATGCTTGAAAAATTCAAAACTATGACATATTACAATTAGAAAATCTACATTTTTCAAAAAAAATGTTTATTATAATTTGTTATAGGGATAAGGTGCAAAAATGCCCTTAACTTCACACGGAAGAGCAAAAATGCCCTTAATATAGTTTTGGTGTAAAAATGTCCGACTTTCACTATTAAATGGTGCAAATATACCATTAACTTATAAAAAATTTAATAGCCGTCATTTATAAGCTGTCTATGCACAAAATAAAAATTCATGAGTGAAACATTTATTTTTATATTAGCGAGATCTATTACTTATCTCTTATACTTCCAACAGTAGGTCATGTTACTTGTGAATTAAAATTGACAACACTTTGTTGTTAATCCTACCAGCTCCACCACATATATCAAACGCTAATGCTATTTTAACTTCCAATGAGAGAATATTCTAACCATGTACATTTATTGCAGCCAAATGCAAAACTAGCACTACAAAATTAGATATTTGAAAAACTAATTCCACTTTCTTCCGTTCCGATTTCTTGTAATTCCCCTCCGTCTTATACATGATTCTTTTTTCCTTTTTCTTTTTTTTTTTTTAATTTTTTTTTTTTTTTTTTTTACATATGTGTCTGCTTTTATATTGTGTCAAAAATCTAGTGTCGAAAAGTAATGACTATTGAAGAGCGACGAGAGATTATTCATTTTTTCCTCGATCATTTTTGAGTTGTTTTATTTTAATTAGTCGAAGTTCATAAATTTTGTCAGTACTTATTTTGGTAATTGCAGAACAAAAATTAATTATTTGCTTCCAAAATTTAACTTTCACTCCCATATATTTTTAACGTATACATTTTATGAGTGTTGTTGCGTTCTCTTTGATGTAAAAGAAAAAGAGAGAAAAGAAAAAATTATCCTATAAATTTCACCTCTTTTCTCACCTTTTATCAATGAGGGGGATTTTATTCCTTGAGCATCTCCAACAATGCACTAAAATAGTGTTGAACACTATTTTAGTGCAGAGTTTTGCTCCAACAGTCTGCACCAAAATATAGTAATTATAGTGCAATGAACAGTGTTCCCTCAAATATAGAGTAACACTATTCATTGCACTATAATTTTGTGTTCATCATTTTGTGCTCTTTTTTGTTTGCGATTTTTATTTTGTGACGTAGTATTTCAATTTAGTTTGTTTTGTTGTATGAGTAATAATTTTATTTTTTCCTTTTACAATTTAATTTGATATATGCTTATTTGTTTTGTGTGTATTAATTTTTTTTTTGTTCTTTTCACAATTTATTACTCGTATGTTACTTGTAATTTAACTAATTTTTCTTTTCTTTTTAAAACTCTATGTATAATTTACGTGTGATGCAAATATATATACAAAATGATTGTGTAAATTAATGAGTTAAAATTTTTATCATTGCCATAACTTTTTTTTAAATCATATTTACATTTTATTAAAAAAAATAAATGAAAAAGGATATTTTGGAATATTTTTTTTCTGCTGTATTTTAGTATGAACTGTTGGAGATGAGTTACTGTTTCTGCACTATTTTAGTGTTAGTGCTGCTGAAAAATAGGGGAAACTGTTGAAGATGCTCTAGTGATAAAATTTTTATAACACCAAATTGGAGAGATAATATTTTATTTCCAATATAATGCAAATGAAGGGGGAAAATAGAAAATGTGAGAAAAATTGTGGAATCTATATTTTCTTTTGTATCAAAAAGAATGCAATCCATGTATAAACCATTTGCATATATCTGGGAGAGGAGAGGAGAGGAGAGAGAGAGAGCAGTAGCTATGTACTCCAAATTAATTTTTGCTTATTCCAGCATTCTCTTCTCTTCCCAATGCTGCCTTCCTCTCTTTCTCTCTCTAGAACTTGAGTTTTTCCTCAATTTACACATACTTTCTCTTCTCCTACTGCTCGATTCGCACCTTATTTTTCCTCAGAAAGGAACACCAGCTCGACTTTTTCCTGAAATTTCGGTAATTGCTCCTCTGTGTATAATTCAGTGAATTTGTTATCTGAAGATGGGGTTTCGTTGCTAACTCGATACTTTTCCCTCATAGAATTGTTTGTGCTGATTGATTATTGATTGTATTTCGATTCGAGCTAACGGTTACCCCAAATAGTAATGAAAGAGAGTTAATTAACGGCTACCCCAAATAGAAACTGAACCGGCTCCATTAACCGAACCGCTCGAATTTGGAATTATTTTTTATAATTTTTTTGTTGGACCACATTGCTGGCGGTAGAGGTGCTCAACGCAGCGTCCGTTTTCACCGCTCATTTTCTTCCCTTTCTCTCTCATTCTTTCTATGCTTATCTCCATCCCTCCATCGATTCCTTCTTACAACTCTTGACTGTGAAACTTCAACAAACATAGATTCCGGTAATGGTTAGGTGGTGTCTGTCTTCATACTATTTTTTAACTTTGTTATTGTGTTTGGTTCCGCAAAAATTGCAAAAATATTCATTTGTTTTGCATAGTTGTATCAAGAAATAGAACTGTTAGTAGAATTTAGTGCATTACTATGGAGTTTATACCAATTTATGAGATTTCTACATACATGTTGATTGGTCTTTGTATTTATTTTCTGGTATTTCTGTAGCTAATTTCATCTAGTGGCTCAGTAGTTGGGTTTGCTCCAAAGCCCGCTTTAAGCCATTGCAAAAATATAAATCCTACTCCCTCCGTCCCAACCACTTGGCTCATTTATATGTGAGTATTAAAATATACAAACGAGTCAAGTGGAGTGGGACGAAGGGAGTATAACTCTAGTGTATTTGATTTTCTGGGATTTGGTGTTCATTCTTCTGTATTCATTGTATAATGTAGTAGTATATGTTATGTTTTCTTAATATTTGATGTGTATTTGGTTTTGTGGCAGATTGGTTCGACACTCGGGCGTTGCTCTGATTATTTGATATGTGAGCAGTTGAGGTGAGAGGTAAAGCAATGCTCAACTCTAGCTCAAGCCACATGAACAATATAACTGTCATCACTAGATTAAACATTAAAAAAACCTTATGTGAATATCAAAATATGGTTTAAACTCGATCACCGAATCAGTAAATATTTGCATCACTACATAGAATCACACATACTTATTCAGAAATGCTTAACATAACTGTAAACAATTCATTATTTGTCACTCATGATTATTCTGATCAATACTTTCGTTATACTTTTTGATAGCATGGAAGCAAACACCTGCAAGCATAGTTATGGATATTTGTTCCATGAGAGAAATGATTGGAGTGTCTTGGCTACATTTGTAGTACGAGTGGTTAGTAGTCTATTCTACTTTCTCTGTTGAAATGTTATGAAAACGGTTTCTGCTAATAATAGTTGATCTAGTTGTTCTTTTCATGGTTCCCAACGAAGAAATCTCTGTGAAATGTGGAGAAAAATGATCAGAATCTGCGCAATAAGATTCATATAATCCGTATATATGCTATGTTTTCCTTTTAGGTCATAAAGTTGCTATAAATTTATCTAAAAAGTATATGAACCAATAATACCAACTGAACTAATGGAGCCGTTTCTTGTATCTTTGCTGTGTAGAACTGTAGATTTTGTAAGCTTCTTTATTCCTTGCAATGACAAATTTTCCAGTTTCGCGAGGAATGAAAATCATAACTGAAATTATGTAATGAATCTTGTGTAATAACTCACCCTTTGGAATTATTTGCTTGTTTGCTTGTTCCGCTCCGAAACTTATTATCAGATGAACTGTTTAATTCAGGCAGTCCCTTTTTGTGCAGACATTGCCAGAGTTTCCTATTTAAAATTGGATCAAGAAATCAAGGATCCCAGAATCAATCAACAGATTCTCTTTGAGTTTGTCTGTAGCCTTCCCTAATTGTTCAAGGTAATTTAGCCTGAACTTTTGTTTATTTGCATCTAGATTTCATGCTTGCTTAGAAGGCTAAGCTGAGATTTTATTCAATTAAGTTAGCTCTAGTTAAATTACCACCGAAGCAGCTCGCTCTATTGAGTTGCACATAGCAAGCTCGGGTTCCTTAGGTTGGGGGGCAAGCCGATGCTATGGATGTTATTACACGAAACTAAACGCTAAAGATGGTTGGCAAAGTATGCATATGGGGTGAACTTATACCTCATTTTTCGAAAATTATCTGACCTTCATTTTGTTTTACATGACATGACTTTTATTTATTTATTTTTTGGACAAAATTTGATCGACGTCAAGGACCGATTGGCTCAATTGACCACCAATTTATCGCTAAAGTATAAATAAGAAAACATGTGTAGAAACATTAGGTCAATCCCATCAATTTAAACAGTCGTAGTTGTTGTTAGACCAATAGAGTTGCTTGGAATCTAGCCCAAAAGTTCTTTGTTGCTAGCTTCATTATATCTTGATTGTACGACTATGTAAATCTTGTCAATCACATGAAATCAAGATCTAAGCTGTTCTACATTCAACTACAATTCCAGTACTATGCTGTTCATTTTTATCACACGAGCGACGAATATGCCATTTTTAGGGTAAAAAAGAGAAAAAAAAAAAAAATCTAAAGAAAAAGTGTGTCCTAGTAGAGGAAATTAGCATTATAATGATATTTTGATCATACCAAAATTGCATGACTGTTTTTGAGAATTGCATTATCTAATCTATCAAGACGACGCACATTGCGATTTTCCCATTAATCATATATGTGTGTTGAGTCCCATCTTCCCTAAACAACAAACTTGAAATTCTTTGTAGCTTCGCCGGGTGGTATCGTGTTGGGTGGTATCGTGGTCGTACAACTTTTTTCATTCAGGATGATCTCAACTGTCAAGAACAATCCGTTACAGCCGTCTACTTCTGGTTCCATTAAGTTCAGTAAATGGAAATGGTTCAGCAGTAGCATTAGGATGAGGCCGTCAATGGCTCAAGCAACTTCTTCGCTCACTTACCGAAAATTTGTTGAGTTTGCTCTAGAAGAAACAAGAAAACACACTCACTTAGCCCCTTCTACATTACAGGTAAGAAACACACTGCTTGAACTTTTACAATTACTTGTGGTGCTTATGATTTTGTTTTGCATGCGAAGCGAATATGTTATTTCATGCTCAAAGTTTTCCTTTTAGATGCTGGTGATATTTGATGAAAATCTCATCTTTCTCTAGTGTTTAGTAAGCTGTTCGGTGTGGTTTGTAGCTTCTGCACTTTTTTAGATAGGTCGGTGGACGTGGACCACTTTCGAGCATGACGTGTACGTACTTCAAAGATCTTGCTGAGTAATATGTGTCTAGTACAGTTTGCTCATGTGTGTCTGAATATCAATATTTTAGGTCTGCCCATGATGAAGATGTTATTTTTGGTAGAATATTGCCTAGGGTTTTGAGAACGAACTAGGATTTGTTAGAAATTGAGTATGCTTTTATTGTTTTTAGTACTTTAAACTGAACTTATGTACGGTTACACTAATCTTGTGTAGGAAAAATTCAGTTGCTTCTCTCCCATGGATGGGAAATCAGAAATTCAGGCGCAGTCGTTCGATTCACCAAAGATTAGACTACTTCGGAGTTTGTATATAGATGGAAGTGATGGAATGCAGGTTAGTATTATGCAAATAAACATAAACTCTTTCAAGGACCTCTAATCATTGATGTGCTTTTGGCTACAAAAAACCACCAAACTTACTTTACTACTTGAGAAAACCAGGTTCCTCTAAGAATATCGCGAATTTTTTTAGGTGCTTTCTTGCTATATTTTAGGAAGTTCTGATCCACCATTCATCAAGTTATCTTGCTACCTTGTTATATTTAGATTGGATTATTATTTGGATAAGTTTATTATTGTTCAAACTAACTTCTATCCGACATGAGGGTGTTAACAATCTATGTGCAGGTTTTGGATTTTCTTGCAATCTGCTGCTCTAATTTATGACTTAATCGTACCAACTCTTGTCCACGCACTATGTGCAGGTTTTGGATTTTGCCATCTTTCCCAGAGCAGAGTTTGATCTTCCAATTTTTTGTGCCAACTTCTTTAGCACTGCAGCCATCAACATAGTTGTATTGTACGCCACCTTCTCTCCCTTCTAAGTGAGGAACAATATTTTGTTTTTCTTTTCCCGGTGTATAAAAAAAATAAGCTCTTGATTTATGCTTGTGAAATGAAATGGACACTTATGAAGTGTATACATGATGAAAATAAACTCGTAAAGATAAATGGATTTATGGCACGCTCAAGATAATCAGGAAGTCCTCTATGCATGTATTGACAGAAATACTCATGAATCTAAGTAACTTGTATTCTTTTCGACTTCCTTTTTGCTCTTGCTTTCCTTTTCTCCGTTTATAGCTTCTGTAATAAGATAATAGACAGAAATTTGTCGAGCGGTGTACCATGGACTAGTAGTAGAAGGATTCAAATCTGGCACCATTGATTTGTGGTCAGGTTTCATTCAATTGAGTTTTGGAATTTTGGTTGCTAATAAGCCTTACACATTTTCAGGGACCTGAATCCATTACATGATGTCATCACTCAACAGAATTACAAGAAAAAATATTATACAGACTTGATTCCTCTTGGAGTTAAGTATGCGGAGGTGAGGATAGTTTATCGACTTTCCATTGTATCTCTAAAGGTCTGACATTGTCCCTCTTGCTGGTAATTTGACTCGCATTCCATGCAGCTTTTGCCTTGGGGTGGAAAGATCACTGCTGAATCTATGAAATTCTTCTCACCGATTGTAATATGGACCAAGTTTCCTCCAAGCGAGGAAAAGCACCATCTTTTATATTCGGCTTTCAAGGATTATCTCAAGGTATATAGATATTAATATTAATAAATGCATTGGAAAAAGTAAATTTATCAGTAGATGTCGATTATGCTTCGGATTAAATAATGTGCTAGCTAATTCAGATCAACATTTGCATTTTAAATTGATGCTAAAGGTTCCTTTTTGTTCTCTTTGCAAGTGTAAAAGATCTGCAGACTATTGCTAATTTTTTGAGTGAAATTGAACAACTTCAGACCTGCCTTTTGAATTCTTGTTTTGTTATTTGTTCTTTTCGCTACAGTCGTGGCTTGAACTGATGGACCATGTATCAGCTGAAACTGACGTCTCTCGGATTATGGTCAATCTTGAAGCACAACACAAGTACCTTACTTGGAGAGCTGAAAAGGTAGGTGAAGCCGTTAAGCTTGAATTTCTTGTTGGCAACCGAAAAAGTCCAAAAACAAGCAATTCTCTTTGTTGATACTACTAGAAAACTTGCAGCTCGAATACTTTTAGTCTGATGATGAATATGTTTCCCTTGCACGAGCCCTTATCTTGAGTAAGATATTCTGGCAGTGGCATGGGATAGTTTCATGGTGGCAAATACTAATAACTACGCTGCATATTTGTCGAAGAACTCAAATATTCAACTTTGGAAGTTTCTGATTCAAACTCTTTCATTCAGGATCCTGGCCATCAAGTTCTGAGACGATTAGTGGGAGAGTCTCGTGCAAAGGTACGTATATCTCATATTAAAGTGTCTGCTGCTAGCTGAAGGATTCAGTACATTTCGTCTTCCGTGTCATGGTGAAATATTCGATCTAGTTCAACTTCTTGTTTTTGTACAGGAAATAATCAAGAGTTTTCTCTTTCACGGAGTTGATGAACTCGGAGACAGAACATTTATCGATTACTTCCCTGATTATGAATGTGATGACGGGACTATAAATAAGAAGCGCAGTATGATCGGAAAATCATTTGAAAGTCGACCATGGGATTTCAAAGGTGAATTCATCGGTGATGATTTGAGCTAGAGAAGAATGCTGAGTTGCCACTATCTTTTCCTCCTTTCCTGTATCCCAACTGTTGTCAGCTCCTCATTTTCATATGATCAGAGTCGGTGGGACGGAGGGAGTATTTTTTAGAGACAAATGCCAAAATAGTTGTTTTGTTGTTGTAACGATAGAACTAGTCTCTCCCATAATATATTTTTTTCTTTATGCAAAAGAAATTGTCAAAAATATTTCATACATCTATCTTATCATCTCTCTCTACCTATACAAAACGTTAGTTTCACTTTCTATAAGAACAAATGTACACCGAAATTCCAATATTATACATCTAAATCAAGAAATAAGCAAAGGCACCATTTCCAATTTAGAAACTTGGCTCGTCCGGCTTAAACAGCTTCGGTATGGGAGAGCTCGACTCTCCGGCAATGATCCGAAGCCGCTGCCGGTCCACGCTCCGCCTCCTCGTGTTCTTTGCGAACCTCCTTGCCAAAAGAGTAGCTGTTATCGCGGTGCTCTCGTGACGGGAGCCGCCGTCCTTATCCACTCCGTCCTCCTCATCCAGCTCCTGCAGGTAATGCATGCTCTCGTGCCTTGATAGCTCCTCCGCCAGCTTCCTCCGGCGATGGCGCCGCCACGCTGCCTGCAGGATGCACGCACCCCACGTTCGCCACTGGTGCGAGTAGTAGCGGAACGAGTGCTGCAGCTTCTTGCTGTGGAGGCGTTTGAACTGCGCGGCGAAGAACTTGAGGTCGTCGGCCCGGAGCGCGAAGGCCTCCACCTCCGTGAGGCAGCGCACCGTCCTCGTGGACGCCGGGAGGTTGAGGTGGGAGCTGCTCATCAGTGCCCAGGTGAGCAGCTCCTCCCCGCAGAAGTCCCCGTTCTTCAGGGTGATGGAGTTGAAGAAGCCCGATCGCCCGCCATCCGTGGTGGAGCTCTCAAGCTGCCCCCTGATCACGAAGAGCATCTCGTTCACGGGGTCCCCCTCGCGCACGATGTACGTGCCCTTTGTGTTGAGGGACGAGACGAGGCGCTGGCATATCGCGTCGAGGAGCTGGTTGTCCATCTTGGAGAAGAAGGGGACCTGATACAAAGTTGATGACAAAATGAGACTAGCTACTTAGAGAGAGATAGAGGGAGAGACAGAGCTCACAAACTTACACGACGAACGAGATCGAGACAGAGATGCTTCTGGACCTCACGGCGGAGGTCGAGGGGCAGTTCCTGGAGGATCTCTTCCTCCTTGACGCCTCTAGTGGAGAGCCAGTTGTACTGAACGAAGCGGCGGACGCGGTCCTGGAGATTTGGCGGGAGCTGGCGGTGGCGCATCCACTCCTCGGTGTCTCTCCGCTTCACTCGCCATTCTTCGAGTCTTGCTGTTGTAGATTGCAGATACGTCTATCAAACCAACCAACCAAAACAATCTAAAAAAACTCATGCATATATGCAGAATATCATTCATCGTTAATTAATTGATAAAGCATAATAAACGAAACATATATACCTGCACGTTGCCTATGAGGAGGGAGAAGAAGAGTAGCCCCAAAATGCACACAACGATGCCGAAAACCGTTTCCGTTATGTTAGTGCTCGCTTCCACACTCTGCCCGTACGAGCTACGTACCACACAAACACAAATATTTGTCATTTCATTCATTTTAATGTGTCGAAAAATTGATAATGTCAAGTCAAATCACCTGAGACTTTTCAAGCCGAACCAGAGGCAATAGAAGTATTTCTCGATGAAATTGGTGGAGGGAACTTGATCGATAAAGGCAATCTTGAACATCCCGTAATCGTAGTAGTCGGCCCTGAAGTCACATTTTTTGAAGATGGTGGTCGCATTGTACCAAGCATCACGTTTTGGGTTGAGGTACATGCAGTCGAAAAACGTCTGGTCGCAGCCGAGCTGCTTTTCTTGCTGGCAGTAATCTCTCCAGCACGCCGTCATTCTTTCCGTAGACATCAGATACCATATTGATCCTAAAGCCTGCAATTAATCATGCATCAAATTCCAAACAAACTCGTAAACAGACAGATGATTGTCACGTGTTTAAAAAATATTACGTGGCTTGCTAGCAAGTAAAGGATGAGATTGTAGGCGGCTCCGGTCCAAGCGGTCTTGGCCACGACGCCCGTGTTCTTGATGATCCGCCAGTTGAGGGGGAAGAGGATGATGAGGCGCGGGATGTACTGGAGGATGATGATTAGAGTAATGGCGTGGTTCACGTGGTTGTTGGTCTTTTTCGCCAGGGGCATGATCCCCCAAGCAACACACTGCACGCATGCAGGCAGACAGTTGTAAATTACTATATTATAAAAATAATAGGAAAGCAACGCACGTAATCTCAGCTAGTGGATTAATTTAAAAAAAAAAAAAAATGATTGGGAGCTAGGTAGGGCGGGGACCTGGGGGAGGGGGAGGGCGGCGGCGAGGTCGATGGCGAAGTCGCGCTTGAGGTAGCGGGAGGCGATGAGGTTGGTGTCGGTGACGAGGTCGCCGCGGCCGAAGACGGTGGAGTTGGGGGCGACGTAGGCGGTGCGGAACTTGAGGACGATGTGGAAGGTGGAGAAGACGTCGATGATGGTGCGGGTGAAGACGAGGATTCCGGTGAGCTGGAACTCCATGCCGACGCAGTGCATGGGGTGGAACTCGATGCGGAGGATGTAGAAGAAGAGGGGGTCGATGAAGAGGGCGAGGAGGCAGACGAGGAAGAAGATCCGGTTCCACGTGTTCAGGATCTCGCCGGTCGGATCTAGCACCTGCCGCCACCATGCCTGCTGATGCTGCTCGTACAGCCGGGAGCTGGGCTGAGGCACCCGGATATTGTTCATTCCGATCCAGATCCAGATCCAGGTCCCTCTCACACACACACGCAATTCTAGAGAGAGGGGGAGGGAGAAAGAGAGAGAAAATGAGGGGGAAAGGTCGGTAAGTTCGTTAATGGTGGAATTCTATTGAATTTCTTTCTTGCCAACATTTTCGGTGAAGAGTTGCTTTTTTCTTTTTTCTTTTTATATAACGCGACATTTGTTTTTCTTTCTAAAAAGCGTGCTGGAGTAGAGTGAAATGACGGTATTGCCCTTCTCTTCCCCCTTCTTCCGAATTACCAGACCTGTCCGATTCGCGTCAATGGCGGCGGAGGGCGTCTCGAATTCTTCCCCGGTTCTGCCGGAAAACGCTCCTCCAGGTCCGACGCTTGAAAATATTTACCCGGTGCCGCTCTCCCCTCCGCCGCCGCTTCTATCGAAGAGCGTGGAGCTGAGCAGGGCTTTGACGGCGTCGTCCAAGTCTTCCCTCCTTTCTCTCTCTAAAAATGATGTGTTGTTCGAAGACGAGTGGCTTATTGCTGTGAACAAGCCTCAAGGAGTTTACTGCGAATCCATTTTGTCTTCGGTTCGGAGTCTTCTCAGCTCTGATGAAGGTTAGATGCTGGTTTTTTGGTTTGATTTAAGGCATTTTTCTTCTTTTAGTCTGAGTTTTGAAGAGGTCGAAATATTTTTTTCGATGGTTCTTATTTGCTATTCTCTGCAAGTGAAATGGACTCGTTAACTGGATTTTGATGCTTCTGAGGTGGTTGGGTGGACTACTGATTAACTTGCTTTTCATGAATTCAAACTAATTGATTATTGTAGAATTCGTTCCTATTCATTTAGAGCTTCCTCTTTGGAGAATCCACTAGTGGATTCCGCATTTCTCGCTTAAATCAAAACGTTAGGGAAATGTTGGTTTTTTTCTGTGTTGAGAATGTGCTCAATATCTACACTTCATTCGTGTGATCACTTTTTTTTTTTTTTTCCAGAGGAACGAGAAAAGTTGCAAGAACTCCATCTATCTAATAGGTTGGATCGTGATACGAGTGGTGTTACGGTGGTAACAAAGTCTCATAAAGTGGCAGCCAAGCTTGTTAAAGCGTTTACAGATCATATGGTAAAGAAGACTTACCTTGCATTGTGTGTTGGTCCTATTCCGAAATGGGATAAGATCGTCGTAAAATCTGGTCATGGTCGGTCAAAGTTTGGAGCCTGGCGTGTTTATGCTATTTCTGATGCTGGTCGGACACTTCCTGGTGGATCATTCGTCCGAGATATGGAAACGTATTTTGAAGTTTTATCAATAGATGGGAAAGGGTGCTCCCAAGAGCTCCTTGAATCAGAGAAACATGGGGAAAAGACCACTATTGTTGTTGAGGAAAAATCAGAAATTACTTCTTGTACTGAGAAATCGGAGGTTCTAGTGAGAGCTTATCCTAGAAGTGGAAGAACGCACCAGATTCGCCTGCATTGCCAGTACCTTGGGATTCCAATTAGAGGAGACGTGAAATATGACGGTGTCTATGAATGGAAAGATAGAGTATATGAAGGACACGAACTTCATGCAGAAAGCTTGTCGTTTGAACATCCTGTTACAGGTCATTCTGTTTTGATTCATGCACCTTTGCCCTTGTGGGCTAGTGAAGAACTAGCCAAAGTAGGATTGTAGATTGGCCTAAAAAAGAAGCATCAAGTCTTTGAACTCATTTTGCAAACCAGATATTACTCACTATTTTCTACTTTTTCTCTTTGTGACAATAGAATGTAACTTACTGGTTAGGGTGATCTCTTCGAAAGAAAGATTTTGCCGATTTCTTGTTTTCATCTTAGTTTATACCCTTCCATCTACCTGCTCTGGTCTTTAAGTGGGGTTGAGAGGGCTGAAAGCAAATTGTTTAGCTGAATTTTGTTAGTATCTCCAGCTTATAAGTTCTTTCTGTCTTTCTCCTTTGCATTTTTTTTCCCTTTAATTTATGGAAGGTTTTATGTTAACCAGCACCTGACTTGTTGAACTTTGCATAATATCTGTCTTTGTTGCCCAATTAGGTACCAATGACTAATCTTTGTTGTACAAGCATACTTCTGTATTGACTACTCAATTGTTTGATTATGGTTGCTGCAGTTCACTAGTGTTTGAACATTTTATTTCTCTTAGTTTTACTTTATTCTGGGTATTTTGCTGCTTTCCGCTCTCGAGTTGCACTAGGTTTGATTTAAGATTTCCTACGTAACCACTAAGAACCCAACCTTTTCTATTTTCAGATTAAAATTTAGTCAGATGTAATATGATGAATTTCCAATATCTTTATTGTGCTGTTGATCTACTTTAATTATATAGTGAGCTAGAAAAACATACAGATCCAGCAAAAGCATATCTGTTTACAATTTTTTTCCCTAAAGCTATGATATCAGTAAAAGCCTGGGTCTGAAGTATTATTCGTTAGGATTTATCCTCGGGTCCCTCGTGAAGTATCTATATATAATCTTTTGTCATTCAGTAAGTGCTGAAGATGATGCAGGTGATAGTGTTGTTTTCTTGTAGTAACAATAATACTACTAATATGCTCATTGGACCAGTATGTCATCAGATGTCCATTCTGGATCATGAAAAGCAAGCAGGATACCGGTCCACTGAGAATTAGGTTCTACTACGGTACTACCTTACATATCATATGCTATTTTGTTATAAAGTGAAATTGGCAGGTGTGTGCCCGGTGCCCCATCCACATTTGTGCACGTTCTCATAGTCTAACTTCAGAGTGGAGATTTTCACAATGCGGAATGTCTGTTAGGTGGTGTTTATTATGAATTTGAATCTGTCTGGGGATACCGTTCTCATGTCTGTTCTTGTTATTTATGCCTGGCAACCTATTTTGTCCAAACAAATCTGACAAATCTGGTTGTCCATAATCCTTATTCTCAAAACACATTTGCTTTAATCCATTTTATTTGAGGGTGATCAAAAGTTTTGAAGGAGTCACTTCCCTATTGAAAACAAAATACGTAGAAAAAAGATGTACCTGTGCTGCCCCTACTGAAATTATGTTCTGTGCTATACTAGGTATATTACTCGAATTTATTGATATATTTTCGATGTATACTAGCTCTGGCACCCTCATTGCATTAATTTATTCTACTGATTCACATTTTCAAGTGTACGGATCATACTAATGTTGTCCGGTGGCTTTTGCTTTAGGTGATAGCCTGAATTTCAGTTATAGGATTTAGCATTTGAAGGCCCATTGTTATCCATAACCATTATTCCTCTTTTCTATCACATGCAGAGGGTGACTGCAGCAGTGTGTTACGTAAGAGAATAAGAAAATGGAGACCTTATTGTAAGAACTAGCCATTGTAAAAGTCGATTTGATGGCTAAACTAATATTTGAATTCTTTGCAATAGTTCATCATCTCATGCTTTACCGAGCGCTCACCTCTAATATCAGAATTGAGAGCTTTCTTGAAGTAAGACTCATTAGACTTTAGAGGCCAGTGTCAATTACTCTATTTCCCCTCCGAGGATAACTTTTAACATGTTTGAAAGCAGATTGAATCTGGTGGTGCTTTGAGATCATGCTCATCACTACTGCTGATAGCCTGATACTGATCTGCATCAGGGAATGACATGTCTAAAACCTAGCTCGTGGCATCACTGACTATATTTAAATCTCTTACTGTGCTGCCTCACTGGACTGAAGAAATATGGACGTCGTATAGGTGCAGTAAAACATTGTCTGATGGTACTCGATCTACTTCCTTTACCTGCAGAAACATTGAAGGAGCTTCTGACTTTGACGAGTTGCTTCTAGCTGGTGAATAAGTTTTGACCATCCTGTGTAAGCTTTTTCAGCGCGCTCTGATTTAAGAACTTCAGCTTGCTCTTTTACATTTCTCCTTGTTACAAATGTCATGCAATTATTGATCGTAGCAACTTGGTAAAAGTATGTACTTGTTCTCTGTATTAGTGCTATTGAATTTTCATATTAGTGGATATCCACCCCTGAGGATCATAAAATCTCTGTTCCAAATATTCAGGAAAATCAGCGGTCCGGCTCTGGAAATGATCGCATACGTCTGATTCAGCAAGCGCCGGTTCATTAGAATTTGATCTATGTTCTTGAATAGAGAAGCTCTTCTCTTCATGACTCTCTCTCATATTACGCTCGTATTTTGGATGGATGAAAACATGATTAGAAATTTAGTGTGATAATTGAAGTGTGTGATGCTGGGTTGAGTGTGAAGAAAGTGAGAATATACTTATAGTGGATAATGATGAAGTTCTTGAGTTGCTTCAGATTAAAGGAACAGTTAGTTCTACAGCTAACCAATCATACCACTTCACTTAATTTTTTCTGTCTCAATGGAAATGCTTGTGGAGTTGTCATGTTCTGTTCTTTCAACCTTCCTAAACTTGAGAGAGAGAGAGATGTGGTAATTTTTGTGGATGAAGTCAAGTTTAATCATAATTATTATTAATGAACTAATAATGTAGTTATGGTATTAAGCCTCGATTAGATCGTATTAACTTGACCTTATGCCTAATGTAAAATAGATTTAAGTTTTAAAAAAAATATATATATTTGGGGGAGATTAAATTAGTTTATTTGATTAAATTTTCATAGGGAGTACACAATCAGAACAAGCATGTGCGCGCATATTAATAAGAGTAGATTGGAATGGACAAAGAAACCAAACAACAATCTAAACGCCCCCGCCTGCTATTTTGTCCCAATTATTATCACCTTATCTCTACAAATTTCAACTTTTTTCTTCCTTTGCTTTCTCTATCATTTTTTTTATATTCTTCATTTTTCAGTAAATACTCACTGAGTAACATTTTCATGCTCACGTTGGACACATTTACTATGTACACAAATGATGTGATAATAATATTAACAAATAATATGATTTAATATGTACCTTAGGCCAGTGGCGGATGCAGGATTTTTGATAAGGGGTGTCAAAGTTATAATTAAAAAAAAAAATTGTAATAAAACATACTATTCGCATAAATTATAAGAAGTTAGCATAATACATATACTCCATCCGTCCCACTTAATTAGTCTCATTTGAATATTATATACCTAGCATATGAATATCTAATGGGACTAATTAAGTGGGACGGAGGGAGTACAAACTAACATAATTAATCAAGAACTAAGTTAACGTATTCATTTCCAACCAAACGTACTGTTTTCTTCCCCATTTACAAAATACCGCGAAGAAGAAATAACTTTGAAAAATTGGAGGAATCTCAATCTGTGCAACCGCGTTCCCCCCCAGAATTTTAGCTATTTAAATGATTTTATAATAATAATAATAATAATAATAATAATAATAATAATAATAATAATAATAATAATAATAATAATAATAATAATAATAATAATAGGTATCTCACAATATAATTTAAGGGGTGTCAATTGTCCAAGGGTCCATCAGCCCTGCCTTAGGCTATTAAACAAATCTAAACCCTAATAAGAAAATTGCACACGTGACACTACAACATCAGCGACGGGCACATTTAGCGCGTTTATTGTGGGTAAGGAAGTGTTTCTGAGTATTTTGTATAATGTATATATATATGTTTGTTCATTTTGGATAATAGTCTTAAAGATCATAGACCCATACCGAATGAAATACATATACTTCCTCCATCTCATATAAGTAGTCCCATTTAGAATGGGCACAATAGCCAATAAAGGAGGAAATGTGTGGTTGGAATTGATTCTGAAGAGAGAGAGTTAATTTTAGTCAAGTATTATTTACCATTTTAGGAAATGAGACTAATAGATGAGACGGACTAAAATGGCAAATGAGACTACTTATATGAGATGGAGGTAGTATAAGTTAATGAATAGGGGTGGCAAACGTGGCGGGGCAAGGTCGGATATTGCTTTCCCACCCCCTTTCCTCCACAAAAATTCTCTCCCCATACCTACCTCGAAACCAGTTTAAATTGAAATCCCTATCAATGATGAAACTTGCAGCTTATTAATACGAAACAAATTAATCAAGCCCAATTTATAATGAAATATGATAATTTGTACAGTAAACATAATTCTTATGCGATGTGATATTTTATGGGAATAAATTACTTACTATGTATGCATGCAATTATCAAGCTAGCTAATAATCATAGAAGTTTCTAGAGTTGATATATAAAATGGCTGGCAATTGTACTATAATTGCATCATTATGAGTTGATGGAGCCAAGTCATAACTAACCTCAACAATATTACTCTCATCTCAAAATCTAACCCAAATTTGCATTTCTTCACCTTAAAGGATCCTCTCTCTCTAGTCAATGGAGTATTGGCAAGCAAAAATAGATGAAATTATAAGTAGCTTCATTGTCATAAAAATTAATAGCTAATATATATCTCACATAATTATATGTGTGTGAGCGCGCCAACGAGTACATAATTCTTTTTCTGGGATACAAAAGATCTAGCTAGAACAAATGTGATAATTATCATGTTAAGATTACGTAAAATTAATGTGACAATGTCACATATTAGAAAATTTAAAATATATATATATACATATAGTTATATATATACACTATAGAAAATTGAAGTCCATAACTTTACTAAACATTACAATGGGATATTGCTACATCTCTTGTGGACAGACATAATTTGTAGAGTTATCTGAATTTGTAACTTTAACGAAATCGGAATAGATGACTGACATTAGGTGTGGGAAGTAAGATCCCGAAGATACAAGTTGTGATGTCTAACGAGTTGTTTCTGATGGATAAGCGACTTAAGGCATTAATTGACAAGTGATGAGGTTACAAGGAGGCTAGTGTATACCGAAGCCTTATAGTAATTGCAAAATTTTCTATTAAGAATGTAGGTTTTGTTGAAACTTGAACTATCAAGTGTTTTTTTTTTTTTTTACGAGTACGTTATTGTAACGATAGCAAAAAACATGCACAGTGAGTACTGAGTAGTGGAGCGTTTCTATATATATGAAACCCAAACCGACCATATTAGTCATTGGCATTTTCTTCTCATAGTTAAACATACCTTGATACATATGTATATTTCATGTCTTTTTTATTGTGCTACTGCTCGTCAAACAATGATGTACGGATATATTTACAAACAATTTAATAACATTATTACATGGATCTCTCCGACTTAGTTTGCTGATTTGCTCTCAAAAGTATAAATCGCACCAATGTATGCAAACAAACTCATACTCGATTCGTCGCATTTCATTTAGTTTATTATAAAATGCAATATTATACATTTATCCTTTATATTTACTATAGAGAATTAAATATCGAAGAATTTGAAATGCGATTTGTCATTTTAAACGCTTCAGTAATTTAAAGTTCGTAACAAAGTTTATATTGCGAAAGTGGAAAAATCTCGCAAATAATTGAAAGGAGAAAGGTAACGTCTCGTCAACCCCCAAATTATCACGTGATAATAGAAATTGCTTATTTTAGCAAATCCACAATTTAAACTGCAATTTCCGTTGATATCCCCAAAACAGCCGAGGGCAAATATGTCATCACACTAAACCAACCCCTACAAGTGTAGGCCCCCCTACGGCCGCTCCAATTCGTGTAATTTCCCAATCCCAACCGGCCACGTTGAAATCAATGACAGTCCAATCCTACGTGGCGCAACCTCATTGGTTGCCCCTCTCGAAAGCCTCCACGTCACGCCTGCACCCCAGCTCGATAATGCGCACGAATATCCCTCCTACTTAAACCCCTCTTCCCCTCATTCAGTTGCTCGTCACTCTAGAAGCTAACGCAGCCATGGCGATAGTAAGGAGAAGATCGTTGATCGCTGCTCCACTCTCTCTTGCCCTTACATTCTCACTCCTCCTCGCCGCCGCCTCCGCCGCCGTCTTCTTCGAGGAGCGATTCGACGGTAACCTCTCACTCTCGCGCTCTCTCTTAATTCTCTCTCATTTCTGCAATGATTAGTGTGCGCTCGGCTATCATTTGATTTTTTATTAGAGATTTGAATTGTCGATCGGGTTCTTACGTGTGTGTATCGGATCTGATTGTTTTTGATCTGAGGATGTAGTGTAGATTTTAATCTGCATCGAATTGAGATCTGTTTGTCGTAGATCTGATTAAATTTTCGTTTCGGTCGGTAGTATTAGTGAGTTGCAATGCGATGCTTCTATGGTTGTGCTGATTTGACTTTTTGATTGATGTATGTAGTTTAGGTTTGAGCTTAATCGAGTTGAGATTACTGTATTGTGGATCTGACAAAGTGTTCGTTTTCAATGGTTTTTCTTAGATACCTGCTAGTGTGACAGTGAATTGTGATTATTGACTGTGAAATGCAATTGAAATGTAAAGTCAATTAGAGCTATCATGTGAACTGTAGACTGACTTTTGTCCCATGACGAACGTCATAGTGTATGATTATCAAGTGTATATCAAGTGTTTTTGAGTTCGGAGAGAGCTATGTGATGTAGTGCCAGCCAATTTATGGATAATCGGGTTGTGGTGCTGAATGTTTATAAAATTTATGACTATTGGAATATGTAGTCTGATTTAGTTTAATAAGGTTTCCATGATTGCTTAAGAACGTATTTTGTGTGGATGATCGGGTTGTGATGCTGAATGTCTTTTAGTTGCAGACAATAGTACTATAAACTTGTGCATTACAGATTAATCGGGTTTAGCCAAACATATCCTGGTGTCTTCTGTTGGCACCCATGTCAATGCATAATTTGTGGATGTTTGGATGATATTTCCCCCTCTGATTAGCATACCCTGAAAGAATTACAATTTACTATCTAGAACATGCTTAGTATCTTCTTAACTTTAAAGCAATTGCCTAAGTAATTGCCTTTAGACATGAATCTAAAACATATTATTTATATATGTTGGTTCTTTCTCTGTCTGAGCCTTACAAGTAAGTGCTGCCTACATTTTGTCTGTCCTTATTTATTTTTCTGCTAAATATTCTAGGTGGATGGGAGAGTCGGTGGGTCAAATCTGACTGGAAGAAAGATGAGAACATGGCTGGAGAGTGGAATTACACTGCAGGGAAATGGAATGGAGACGTTAATGATAAAGGTAAACAGTCAGTTTGTGCTTTTGTAACAGTGTAAGTTGTATATATAGCACCATAGCTAAGTTCACATAGTTTTTCCTTTATCCTTGCAGGTATCCAGACCAGTGAAGACTATAGGTTTTATGCCATATCTGCTGAATACCCTGAATTTAGCAACAAGGACAAGACCTTAGTATTTCAGTTTTCTGTCAAGCACGAACAAAAACTTGACTGTGGCGGTGGGTACATGAAATTGCTCAGTGGTGATGTTGACCAGAAGAAATTTGGCGGTGACACTCCATACAGGTTTACCATCACCTAGTCTTTCTTAATCACTGGTTTACTCAGTTTGGGTGCTGAATTATATGTTTTTTGGTTACTTGCAGCATCATGTTTGGGCCAGATATCTGTGGCTACACCACCAAGAAGGTTCATGCTATCCTTACATACAATGACAAAAACAACTTGATCAAGAAGGATGTTCCATGTGAGACTGACCAGCTATCTCACGTGTATACTTTCATTCTCCGACCTGATGCTACCTACAGCATTCTCATCGACAATGTAGAGAAGCAAACAGGGAGCTTATACTCTGACTGGGATCTATTGCCTCCAAAGCAGATCAAGGACCCTGAAGCCAAGAAGGTGAGTTGTGTAATTGCAGGTTAGATTGGTTTTGCATTTCTTTATCCTTTCTATTTTATCTAACTAGCTCTTTTGATGTTGATGGCAGCCTGAAGATTGGGATGATAAGGAATTCATTCCTGATCCTGAAGACAAGAAACCAGATGTATGTTGACTTTTGAAGTCTTATATTCTCATTTTATACTTGAAATGATAAGAGTATAGAACTATTTGTGATGAGTTGCTGATAAGCTTGGAAAAATTTTTGTTGACAGGGTTATGATGACATCCCCAAGGAGGTTGCGGACCCTGATGCCAAGAAGGTAACTTAATGACATTCTGATTGTTTGTTCTCCATACCAGGAACTAGTTTTTAATATTTCTGTAACAAAAAACTCTTTGCTTTTCCAGCCTGAGGACTGGGATGATGAGGAAGATGGTGAGTGGACTGCCCCAACCATTCCCAACCCAGAGTACAAGGGACCATGGAAGGCAAAGGTCGGTTGAATTTTCATTTTAGGTTTACTGATATGTGTTATGAAGGACCACATCTAAATAGCCCTTTTTTGTTACCAGAAAATTAAGAACCCGAACTTCAAGGGCAAGTGGAAGGCACCTATGATTGACAACCCAGGTGTTTATTTTGCCTTAATATTCCATACCTTCTATTACATTCTATAATTTTGGTTTTTTACTAATACTGAATATATTTGGATATTTGCAGAGTTCAAGGATGACCCAGAACTCTATGTATTCCCCAAGTTGAAGTATGTGGGCATTGAGTTGTGGCAGGTAAAATATTTTTTTCTCTTAACTCTTGAATTGTTGTTTTTAGTAATTTTACTTTCACACTTGAGTAGATGTGTTTGTATGTTGCTGAGCTGCTGTATGTATTTTGCAGGTGAAATCTGGAACCTTGTTTGACAATGTTCTTATAACTGATGACCCTGAATATGCCAAAAAGGTTGCAGAAGAAACATGGGGCAAACAAAAGGATGTATGTGGCATTTGTACTAAATTTCTTCAAATCTTTTACCTTTTCTGTACTTCATTTTCATTTTATAGGATGGGAACACTGTTCTGTTTTTTGATTTGTCAATGGTTCTGGTGTTCAGGCTGAGAAGGCTGCTTTTGAAGAGGCCGAAAAGAAGAGAGAGGAGGAGGTAATTTTTCATGTTTTGGATTAATGTTACATGTTCCATCTTTTCACGTTCCTAAAATTTGCATATTCTGCTGATTTATCTTACAACGAACCTGTGTTCTTGTTTTCAGGAATCAAAGAACGAGCCAGCTGAATCCGATGTAAGTCTAGTTTATATCTGATAAGCTTTTGATCTCTATTTGCCTTTTTTATCCATATGTATTCTGATGGGATGCTTGACTCTCTCTGTACACAGGCTGAGGATGGTGGTGAGTCTGATGCCGAAGGTGATGATGCTGAGGATGACTCCAAATTGGACTCCATCGAAGACCCTGTAGCCTCAGTTGATGATGATGTGCATGTAAGATCTTATTTTTCCTCATGCTTTTTCTTCGTTCATCTTTCAGTGTTTTTTTTGTAGTTCCTTGTCATTGATGCCGTTTCGTTTTGCAGGATGAACTGTAGGATGTGGAGTGATGGAATATGCTGAAACATCTCACTGACATTGTGCCATCCCAAAATTTTCTTACTAGCTGTAGCTCTTTTTTTAGGAAAACAATGACAGTTGGAGGCTGCAAGAGAGAACATACTTGTGGCTGATTGCTTTAATTGAGTCTATTATCCATCAGGACTTTAAAGATATATCAGATTTTTTGTTTATCAAATAGTCTGAAAATGACTATTTTCCTTCTTAAAGCCTGTGCTTCATTGTTCTAATTCAAATTTATGCATTTTCTTCCTTTTAATTTAAATAAAGATTATATGCTGTATCTTGTCAAAATCAAATCCTCTGTAAAAAAAAAAAAAAACAAGAAATTGCATGTTTAGACCGAGCGAGGGCGAATGAGGTCGAGGACACTGTCGATCTTGATTGGTTTGGGCAAATGGAAATCCATCCCTGCATCATAGACCCTCTTGATTTCCTCCGGTGACGTATACGCGGTCACCGCCACGATCGGGGTGCGAATGCCGTAGGCTTGCTCCTCTTTTCTGATCAGCCTTGTTGCTTCAAATCCATCCATAAACGGCATCTGTTTCACCATATTTCTTATATAGTAAATCTGCAGTGTACCAAATTATTTTTGAAATACTGCAAATTAATCACCTTACCTTACAGTCCATGAAGATGTAATCAAATGGGAGAGAGCCTTCCTCCTTGTTCCTTAGATTCGTGCACACTAAATCAAAGGCTTCTTTTCCATTTCCACACACTTGGACCGATGCTCCGGCATTCTGCAGTACTGTCGTCGACAACCTGCTCAACATTCTGTTGTCTTCGACAAGCAACACGTTCTTTCCAATCAACGGCTTCATGTTTCTGCCATCCCCGACCACCATTGCCTCAATTTCCCTATGCGGGCTACTTCCCTCGAGATCAGCCCCACTGTCGTGAGACGAAGGACGTAGCTCTTCGGTTATGGAAGAATTATGAGGCGATGCACCTCTGAATTCCGGGAGCAGTTTTAAAACACGGTATAGATGCGATCCGTGCAAAGGTCTTGACATGGTGTAATGGCAAGGGATTGTTCTCCTTTGGTCATCCACCTCTTCTGAATCGTTTCGCCTCGCGGAATTCCTAAGCAACACGATCTTGCAGTTTGTTCTCCGAATGTGCTCGCTCAAGTTACCTAAAACTGTGCACAGTTCCGAGGCTGAGGCTGCATTTGCGTCAATCACAACGAGGAGAGACCTCGGTTTCGCTTCATCTTTGGTCCACGAGCTCTCGATGTTGTTGTTCCATTCAGACTCGTAAAAAATGTCTATGGCATCGCTCTCGGAAGATCCCGACTGCAGGAGGCTCACATTTTTCTCTATACTCTCGAGAGCATGGGAAAGATCGTTACATCTTTCAACAGTCGAGACTCTGAGGCCAAACCTCCTCATAAGCCTTTTAGTAACTTCCTTGCGCTCCTTGCTCGCAAGGAAGAGGATAACATGGGATGCATCTGATCTCGTGGTAAGCGAATCAGCATGCATCCCGAAGCAACGATGGATACATTTTGTTCCATCGTTGCTTCGATGAGTCCCCTGCATGTCATATTCAGCAGGAAGGTGACATGCAGTGAGGACTACACTAAATCTAAAGCAAGTGCCCCTTTCCCTTTCATCTTTATCAACAATCGCGATCTCGCCTCCCATTAAACGTACCTAAGACACGAGCTCGAGCTCTTCAACAACAAAATCCTAACAAATAAAACCATCAAACAAGAAAAAGAACATAGTAAAAACTCACTAAAGACTGAATGATCCCTAGTCCCAAACCGGTCCCTTCTCCGAGGGCCGTCTCCTTAACCTGCACGAAGTTCTCAAAAACGAACTCTCGCCTCTCCTTCGGGATTCCCTTTCCTGTATCATCAACTTCAAATATATACTCCATAGAGTTATGATCAACTGCAACTCTTTCTGCATCTTCCAAATTAGTGAAGCTTCCTTTCTGCTTGTACCAAATCCTAGACAAGTAGTATGATAAACTCTTGCTGTTGGTAGCAGCTATTTCCTTTCGTGTGCTCGATTTCCTCACCATAGCTCGAACCGTGATGTGCCCTTCCGAAGTAAACTTGGTGGCATTGCTCAACAGATTGCATAAAATCTGCTTGAGCTTTCCACTATCCCCTTTAACAAGATTATACTTAAGGATCGTGCAATCGGTTGGATCAAGCACCACGTCCACACCTTTCTTCATGCCTAAAGGATAGAACATATCAACCACATCCTCAAGAAGCTGTGCTACATTGAATTCCTCCTCCTCGAGCTGCTTCTTTCCGGCTTCGATTTTGCTCATGTCGAGAACAGAGTTTAGTAGGCCTAAAACAGAACAAATGTTAGTAGTACTAATAATGCATGAACAACATTTGTTTAAGAGCAAGAATTTTGGATACCTAAGAGGTGCACTGAACAAGCACTCATCTGTTCCAAGTTGGCTGCCAGCTCGGATTTCGGCTTTGCAATCTCAAGAGAAAGGTCTACGAGGCCGGATATGGCTGCCAACGAAGCTCGGATGTCGTGGCTGGCAGTGGCAAATGCCATGCTCTTGTTCATGCTCTTGCGCTCCGCTTGTTGAGTGGCTTCCATCTGCTTGATGAGAACGGAGCGAAGAAGCATTTCTTTCCGGGCTGATCGTAGTTTCGAGACGATGAAAGCACCAAATGATACGACCGTTATAGCAAGCACAAGTACAAGGAGGATGAATGTTAGGATCCTCTTCTTGTGGGCTGAAGTCTCCACTCCTTCCATGGGAAAGGATACTACATATACCTACAAATTAATATATTTGTTCCAAAAAAAAAAGTAGTTAAATTAATAGATATTGGAACAACATAGAAAATGATAGTTGTAGCTTATTATCAAAATTGTTCCAACCTTATTATCCCCTAATAAATGCTACTATACGACACTTATTAGGAAACAGGGGGAGTATAGTTTTGTACCGATTCAATTCCCCCGATCTCAAGAGTCGAGCAATAAATATGCGTTGACTTTCCCTAATCTTGACCGTAAAATTAGTCAATCCACCGTTATCTGGTTTGCAGGAATGGTAACTGGTCCTTTCTTCAACGTTGCCATCACTATCTGCTGCTTCGACCGAAACACTTTCGTTCCTCACAAGTATACGGCTGCCGATAATCTTGCTCTCCACGAGAACTCGCCCTCCGCTTGTCGCCAAGTGAAAGTCGCCATTGTAGAAATCGAGACGAGAATAGTGTCGAGCCACCACTTTTATAGGATAACCTAGGGTGATCACCCCTCTTCCTCCCATCAATGCAGCATTGTACATGAAAACAGAGCCCGAAACAGCCGCCGTCGTGTTCGTAGCTTCTCCACTGAAGTTCGAGTGCTTGATCTTTGTGCTGCAAGCACTTGCATGGCCGGAAAGCTGGCCATTATCTTGATTGACCGGTTGAGTATAACAAGATGACGATGATGGAGGAGACGAAGACGAAGAATTAGAAAACTCCGCGAAGATCTCGCCATTCTTGGTGTTGTTCTCGAAGTACAAGAACATTAGTCCATCTCTCCCCACGTAAGAAGCATGAGAAACATAAGGGATTGTTGAGAAGGCCACGAACAAAGAGGGTGCCACCTTAGATATATAAACAATAAACAAAGAGTTGATCAAAGCATATATACATAAATCTTGATTGATTATACATTATAAGTGATTGTTATAAAGTTTCTCAACACCTTCTGTTGAACTAAGTCGAACGATAACGAAAACTCGGTTCCGTTGAGGGGTATCGACGAAGCAAGAAACTCAGCCAAACTCGAGGCGGAAGAGATGAGAGGAGTGAAAACCCTAGCTGTGTTTTCAACTTGTGAGAAGATCGTGTGGCAGATTTGGGTGGTTAACATGACTGCATCGTGGTCGAAGCTCGTGCTATTGCGATATGAGTAGAAGAAGATGAAACTTGAAAGCCCCTGAGTAAGAGTAATTGATTGATTGTGTTCATACAATACAAGAACTTCAATAACTTAAATTATACGTAGAACATGATACTAATACTTATACATAAAGAAAATTGAGAATCTGTTACAATATTTAATGAAGTAGTGGAAATTGATTGGAATTTACCAGGAGTATGAGGAAGAAGAGGGGTAGCCATAGCATCTTCCATGACCAATTCATCTTCTGCAACTCTAAACCCTCTTGAACCAATCATTAAATGTTTTGCATGGCTCTCTCCCTCTCTCTCTCTCTCTCTCTCCTGTGTTCTTTTTGGTTACCTTATGGTCGTTGATACCGGTCTTGGTAATTATCCCCTAACATATGGAAATTACCAAATTAAAGGAGAAGTGAAAAGGTATAATGTAAATATAACGAGAAAGACAATATAAACCCTAAACCTAAAGAATAGAGAGAGTATGAACGTAACGAGAGAGGGAAAAAAGGAAGAAAAATATTTAGTGAAGAAGTGTATAAACAAAGTACTAATTAATAAGAGATAATATATGTTTTTACCCCTTTTAACTTTGTCAAAACAATATTAGGTATGAAATATAGTTTACAATAAAAACACCCAATTTTTGATTGGGTGGACAAAAATACCCCTATCTTTGATATTTATTTTTGCCTAAAATCTTCCCGGCTTTATTTTCGTCTTTGCAAAAAAAAAGATGGCGGTTCTTCTTTTCTTCTCTCTCTCCCTTTCTCTCACATACTCTCTTCCTCTCTCTCGCCGGCGCCGGCGGCGAATCTTACCATCAAAACCACAGATTCGTAACCCTCTCATCAAGGCGCACACGTTGGTTGTGGTTGTGAAGCCATCCGCCGGCGGACCCAAATTAGGGTTTCAGCGCCGTTCTGCGATTTCCGGCGAATCTGGCCGGCCGATTGCAACCAAACTTCACAGGTGACCTCACCTTGCATCTGGGAAGGTTCGCTGAAAGTTTTAGCCAAATCCAACCGGTGGATCGACAATCGACGGCACACGTTGGTGGTGGTTTTATACACATTGCTGTAGAGCAGAGCGCCTGGTAAAATCATTCTCGTCGGCGAGCACGCCTTCGTCCACGGATCCACCGCCGTCGCCGCCGCTATCGATCTCTACACTTATGTTTCTTCTCTCTGGGGAAGAAATGAAGGACAAGTCTATGAAGATGAGGGGCAGCCGGAATTTGAGGATGCGCCTCCTCCTCTCCACGCTTTCCTTGAAGCCGATTACTGTTCACGAAATATGCTCCGAGCTTACGCTGCCGGGGCTCAGCCCCCACGAGATTTCCCTCATCTGCCTCTTCGACAAAATCTCCGATGGCTGCGTCGTCCAAATCGACGACACCGGTAATTGGAAACAACCAGATCTTCTTAGAATGATTTAATCTATTTTCGCACTATTATTGGCTAGCTAGATTTTTTCTAGTTGTGATTGATGCTGTTTAACTGAGAAATTATGAAGCACTATTGGAATTCGTGCTGATTTTAGCTTGCTCAGGTTTTATTGTTATAGAAGCTGCGTTTTGCATCCATTGCTCTATGTTTACTGTTTACTCTAGGTTTTTATACTGCAGCTAAGATGTTGGTCCGTTTTAGTTCACGTTGTAATCAAGTTATGCTGAAATTGGCATTTTAGAGATTTCTGAAAAAGTTTATTATTGATTTTACGAGTCAGGTACGAAGCTCAGGTACCGGCCAGGTACTCTGATTGGTGGCAGGCATTTGGAACACGATTGTGGGACGAGTCGGTCCATTGGCTATTTCTTAGAGTCGTTGATTGTTTTGGGTTTGTTTACGAAGAAGCCACTCACTATTAGGCTTAAAGGTATTTTTCCTTTTTGCTGTGTATTTGTTTGTTCTTTGCTAGCTATTGTGTTTCTTTAGGATGAAAAATGCTAAACTTAGTTCTCACGTGTTCGTGAGGATAATGATGTTTAGGAAGTCAATTAGTTGTATCACTTATGGCATCAGAACCTAACACTAATTTGTATCTCAATTATGAGGGATGAGGTGTTTCTGTTTTCCCCCCTTTTTTATGGATTGATTAGTTTTTTGAGCTGACCTACTGTGTTTTGATTGGGAAATCAGAGCGTAATTTGTTATTAGTTTACTGTTTAAGTTGCTGCACATGATCCATTTCGTAATCTGTGTTGAGTTTGTTTGGAGCTTCCTCGATCGAACATTTGTTGGCTTCATTTAATTTTGAAGTGCATAGTTGGAATTATTTGTGATTCAAATTCCAAATCCAGATTCCATTCTACCTAATGAAGTGCAATCAGTTTGTTGATGAACTGTAGACTGAATATTACTACTATATTTGCATGAATTGACTTAAGTTTGTTCCTATTGGTAGCATAAGTGTTATACCTTTTAGGTTTAGGTAGAAAGAATTTTAAGAGAAAGTTAAAGTCTCAATTTGTCTTTGCGATTACATCACAATTAAACGAAATCCGTAGCTTACTATTATAGTAGCAGCTCACCTACTTTTCTTTCTTGATGCAGTGTTACATGAATTTCTGGTGACTTTTATATTTTCTCCTGCTTACTTCTCGAAACCTCTTTGAGTAATAGATAATGATGATGCAATCAAGAAATCTATGTTGTATTTACTCCCAAGGAACAATGGAAATTACTTATTTGATGATGAATTGATGCTTTTACTGTGCAATTCAACTTCTTTGGTTAGGTTTCCTTCAAGTAATTAGAGTTAGAGGAAGTTTGTATCTGTATTTTCACCTCCTCGTTGAATAATGAGTAATGCCGGGAGATATAGCCTACTAATTAGAGTTAGAGGAAGCTTGTATCTATATTACTTGTAAGTTGTCAACAAATAAAATTACATTCCAATTTGTTGTGCACACAGCACATTCTCAACACTTTGGTATTGTTGGAGTTTGCGTAGAACTAAGATTAGTTACTCCCTTGCTACTCTTATGTTTGCATCCAACGTGGTATGCTGGAAAACAGTTCGATTTCTGTTCGGATTTGCTTTTGTTGATTGTGCTGGTATTGTTGGAGTTTGTGTAGAACTAAGATAAGTTACCTGTCTTGCAGATGAGTTGACAAAGCCAGGTAACATCGTGGTACTCCGAAATGCGAAAATAAACATGTTCGAGGGGTCAATGAGGCTAGCCGTGGGTAATTGGGGGTGCATGAAGAGCTTGCTGAACCAAAAAGTTTGTGGCCAAAGAGGACAACAATTTAATTTTGTATAATTCGTATGTTACAATACTGGTAAACGATACTAAAACAACATGAACGTACTTCTTAATATAGGTACAATTTGATATTATTCGTTTACTACTTCCAGTAAACAGTACTATAAGAAGTATTATTTGGTTTACCATGTACCGGTACACAGTACCAAAAACACCTAAATTTACTGTGTACTATAAGAAGTATTATTTGGTTTACCATGTACCGGTACACAGTACCAAAAAAACCTAAATTTACTGTGTACTTGTACTTATCGAAATATACAAAAAAACCGGTAGAAAATTGAAAAAATTGAAAATTAAAAAAAAAAAACTGAACTTTTCTGGAAAAAAACGAAAAAAAAATATTATAAATAAATAATTAATAATTAATAAATAAATAAATAAATAGATAGATAAAACAGAAAAAGAAAAAAAAAAAAAAGAAAAAGGAATGAGGAAACACGTGTAGGGAGAAGAAAGGGGAGGAGGGAGTGGTCATGTACTAAAAGTAAGGGGTATTATTGTCCACCATACCAAAATATGGGTATTTTTATTGTAAACTACATTTCATACCTAAAATTGATTTTACAAAGTCAAAATGGGTATTTTCTTTTTTGCCTCAATTAATAAACTATTGATAATTAGTTTTGTGACTGAAGCTAATTACTATAATTTGACAAGTCGATGAAGATAACGAATTTAACTTTAGATTTATTTTTGAGAAAACATATACTAATGTATCCATAGATAATACAATGATATCATAATTCATAATTTTTTTTATAAATATATAAGCTAATTAAAAATTATTTTGACTATAAAAATTAGACTTACCGAAAGAGCAAAACCCTAAAATTATTGACATGTATATCATATGTAGCAATGTCACATTAGTTGTGTGTTCCGGTTATTTCTGATAACGATCATGTACTCTTTTATATGCTATACATGATCGACGGCTAATTGTATATACTAGATATATAACTGGAAAAATAATATTGTTGTCCTACTTTTTAAGAACTTATAATAGTACGTACAAATTCGAATGATTAAGGTATACCAAACGTATATCAAAATTGATCTTTCGAATTCTTCATTTTCAATATTGCAATATGTGAGTTAGGCTAACAAGGGTTAATTATATCAATCTGGTGAAACTTACTCAATTGGTGTAAAGTTAGATTGAATCATAATATTGAGAAAAAAAATAAAGAAAAATGAAGTGAAACTATTTGATTTATAGGTTGGTACGCAATAATGGGAATAGAGGACCACGCGTAAAATGTTACAACTCTTATTTTAAACTTAATTATAACGTTCAAAGAATAATGTTAAATATTCCGAAACTTATGTTCTATGTTAGTTCTAACGCTTTGTTTAAATGTAAAAAAATATACTTAAGATATGCGCGTGTTGGCTTTGTGGTACGATCTATGATCAAAGGGTTTGGATTTGATCAGTCATTCGCGACGCAAATTAAAACTAATTACATATGTCTATTTCTTTTAGACATGAGTTTTAATAAAATGTCAGGTGATAAGTATATTAATATAAATAAGTTGGATGATGAAGTGATTAATGGTGGGTTAGAGTGATTTGCGGTTGGCTATGATGTTCAAAATGGAATGTGCGCCAGTGCATATTCTGTTGAGACGAGCCGGAAACAAAAATAAATGTAATCTTGAGAAGATATAGGGAGTATTAATTATATATATGTTATTAATATCAATACTTTTTTTTTTCCAAGAATATTTTCTTGTACATGTTAAATTTGTGATAAACCGATTAGCTATATTTAAATATTAGGTTTCCTAATAACTATCATCTAAATTGTTATACGTGTGTTTGAACACAATTTTTCTATTTTTAATTTTTTTTCTATACTTTGGGGTTTTTTTGTCCCTTGACATGATAATTAAATTAATACGTACCCTGCTTGACAATCCATATTAAAATCAGCATAATCAAAATACAAAATACATTATGTTAATAACGGAGAAATGTTACACTATACCGCGGAAATTATGTAATTTACGGATGACAGTAACATACTACTCTCTCTGTTTCACTTCATTTGACATGCTTTATTCACATCTATTCACTCTATATATTGGCCGAATGGAGTGGAAGGGAGGTAGTACTAATGACTAAAATAATTAAAAAGAGAAAATAGGGTATTTTACCCATTTCAAAATAGTAAAACTAAAAGTAGGTTTGAGAATAATTTTACATCAATTTATACCCTTATTTTGGTTTGGAGTACCAAAATACCCTTACCTTTTTAGGTATGGGATTTGTCTTATGTGTCTCTCTCTCTTCTCCTTCTTCTCATCGATTGAAGCATATGAGGCAAACTCCACCTTCTTCTCCACCCACTCTCTTCTTCTCCACTCACTCCCTTCTCCTCTCATGGAAACCTACTTTCTTCTCCATTGATCTTCACTTTCTTCTCCATTTCTCTTTCTTCCCTCTCTCACGCAGCTTCACATATTTTCTTCCCGAGGTTGCGTCGACGGCGACGGCGACAATGTTCAAAATTCTCCTCTTATCGGCGACGGCGACGACGACGATTCTCCATTGATTTTCTCCACTTCTCTCTCTCTCTTCTCTCTCTCATGCAAGCGACGACAACGATCGACTTTCTTCTCAATGTTATTCCTGTGTGGGAGTAAATTCCATGGCTGAAATGGACTAGAAGGTTCGACGATGTGGATGAGAGAACGGAGAGTTGCTAAAGCCATTGATGAGTTTATGGAGCTGCGATTCAAGAACATATATAGATTGTAATTGAATTTTCGGCACGAATTTTACAGTTCGTACCAGATTTGATTTTTGTCTTGTGCATTTGAATTCGGAATGGATTAATGAATGTCTTACTTGATTATTTGGTACGATTTTAACATTTTCGTACTTTTTTATTTTGAGTACGGTGATTAAGTGTGAAGAAAAAGAAATTCCTCACACAAATGATTGTAGGACTCATAAGAGGATGTCATCATATAGTTAATTTGTGAAAGAGTTGTAAATTATTTCAATAATACTAGCTTTTTGTCTTACTTCGATTTTTTGCATAAATTGCACATTTCGTACTTATTTCATAGGTAATTTATACAAATTATTTGTATTCGTACTGATAACTTAATACTTTCTTATGTAATTAGTAATACAGGTAATCTATATGAATTGATTCATACTCGTACCATTATCATAATTAAGTAAGTTATACGAATTGACTAATATTCGTACTGATAAATCACGGTACGAATAGTAAAAATTTTAAAGTTCGTACCAATATTATGTGGATGTATTATGCTGAGGTACGAGATTCATTTTGCATGATGCACAATGTTTTATCAGATTTGTCATTCATAAAAGATCGGTACCATGATTATAAAAACAAAAACGTAAAAAAATGGAAAGGAAAAAGATCGGTGGATGTAGGTGCATTTGTTGTTATAGCCTCCCACTGCTGTCAACATGACGATGGATGTAGGTGCATTTGTTGTTATAACCTCC
Organism: Thymus mandschuricus; assembly: GCA_029379335.1. Classification (NCBI taxonomy): domain Eukaryota; kingdom Viridiplantae; phylum Streptophyta; class Magnoliopsida; order Lamiales; family Lamiaceae; genus Thymus; species Thymus mandschuricus. The sequence continues at coordinate 7,748,190 of CM057072.1, forward strand.
CTCCCTTTTCAGTTGCTACAATCGTTGTTTCTTCGGCCTACATATAATGTAACTCATATATTGGTAAGATTACACAAAATCGTACTAACACACTGAGAACATAGTACATATTTTCACAAATCGTACTAACACATTGATAACATACATAACATCACCACAAATCTTACTGAAGATATTAACAAGTTTGCACAAATCGTACTAAAACACTGATAACATACATAACATTAGTAAGATTTGCACATATACTAACAAGATACGCTGATAATGTAGTATGATCAAGTTATTTGTAACATGTAACTCATTTATTGGTAAGATCACAACAAATCTTAATGAAATCGATGCCAACAAAGTAAAAATTCCACAAATCTCTCCAATTCATGAATAACATCAAAAACAAAATTAGTGATAACATCAATTAATAACATACAAAATATTAACTCATTCATTAGTACGATTTAACACAAATATTACTAATAGAAACTGTTAAGATATACACAAATCTTACCAAACACATCATGAAGTTGAGAACATAGTACATATTTTCAAAAATCGTACTAACACTGTGAGAACGTAGTACATATTTTCAAAAATCGTACTAATACACTGAGAACATAGTAAATATTTTCACAAATCGTACTAACACACTGAGAACATAGTACATATTTTCAAAAATCGTACTAAAACACTGAGAATGCTAGTGCACAAGATATAATTTAGTAGTTCGTACCAACATTAAGTGGTTGTATTATGCTGAGACACGAGATACAATTTACATGTTTGCACAATGTTTTATCAGATTTGTCACTCATAAAAGTGTACCGTGATTATTTTCACAAATCGTACTAACACACTGAGAGCATAGTACATATTTTCACAAATCGTACTAACACATTGATAACATACATAACATCACCACAAATCTTATTGGGGATATTAACAAGTTTGCACAAATCGTACTAAAACACTGATAACATACGTAACATTAGTAAGGTTTGCACAAATACTAACAAGATACGTAGCATGATCATGTTATTAACAAGATTTGTTTGCACAAATACAACAAATCTTAATGAAACCAATGCCAACAAAGTAAAATTTCCACAAATCTCTCCAATTCATGAATAACATCAAAAAATAAAATTAGAGATAACATCAATTAATAACACAGGAAAAAATCCACAAAATATTAACTCATTCATTAGTAAGATTTCACACAAATATTACCAATAGGAACTGTTAAGATCTACACAATTCTTACCAAACACATCATGAAGTTGAGAACATATTACATATTTTCACAAATAGTACTAACACACTGAGAACATAGTACATATTTTCAAAAATCATATTAACAGACTGAGAACATAGTACATATTTTCATAAATCGTACTAATACACTGAGAACGTAGTACATATTTTCACAAATTGTACTAACACGGTATGCTGATGCACAAGATATAATTTAGTAGTTCGTACCAATATTAAGTGGTTGTATTATGATGAGACACGAGATACAATTTACATGTTTGCACAATGTTTTATCAGATTTGTCACTCATAAAAGTGTACCGTGATTATTTTCACAAATCGTACTAACACATTGAGAACATAGTACATATTTTTCACAAATCGTACTAACACATTGATAACATACATAACATTACCACAAATCTTACTGGAGATATTAACAAGTTTGCACAAATCGTACTAAAACACTGATAACATACATAACATTAGTAAGATTTGCACAAATACTAACAAGATATGCTGATAATGTAGTATGATCAAATTATTTGTAACATGTAACTCATTTATTGGTAAGATCACAACAAATCTTAATGAAATCAATGTTAACAAAGTAAAAATCCACAAATCTCTTCAATTCATGAATAACATCAAAAAAAAAAAAAATTTAGAGATAACATCAATTAATAACACAGGAAAAAATCCACAAAATATTAACTCATTCATTAGTATGATTTAACACAAATATTACCAATAGGAACTGTTAAGATCTACACAAATCTTACCAAACACATCATGAAGTTGAGAATATAGTACATATTTTCACAAATCGTACTAACACACTGAGAACATAGTACATATTTTCACAAATCGTACTAACACACTAAGAACATAGTACACACTGAGAATATAGTACATATTTTCACAAATCGTACTAACACACTGAGAACATAGTACATATTTTCACAAATCGTACTAACACACTAAAAACATAGTACATATTTTCACAAATCGTACTAACTCACTGAGAACATAGTACATATTTTTACAAATCGTACTAACACACTGAGAACATAGTATACACTGAGAACATAGTACATATTTTCACAAATCGTACTAACAAACCCTCAACCCTAAAGATACCCCAGAACTTTGCTCATAAAAAACCCAAAATTTTGCTCATAAAAAACCCAAAATTTTGCTCATAAACTAATTTGTTAAACCCAACATTTCATTTTCTATCAAATCTGCACTAAAATGTAAGAAAAATGTATTTATCTCACCATTTAAAAGGGTACGAACCCAATTTCATTGTCCAAATTAGAGCTTATATTTTCAAATATTTGTACTAGAAAAAGAACCAAAAATGTCGAGATTTTTGGAGAAAGGATCAGTCGGAGAAATACCCGTACCTGCATACCGGAGAAAGAATCAGTCGGCACTTTTTCCTCCATGTCATCGTCTTCTTCACTCAGTTTCTCCGGATATTCAGAAATTTCTGGTCTTGGACTTCATTCTCGAGACTCGTCGACTCCTCACGGTGGTCCTCACGGCGGCGGAAGGTTGGAATCGAGGGAGCAGCAGAACGTTTTTGAGAGAGAAACTGCAAATGTGGAGTCGGAAGGTTTTGAGAGAGAAACTGAAAAGGAGGGAAGAAGGAAAGTGAATTGACGTTGAGTGTGTGAGGGGGTTTTGTTTACCTAGGTTTTTGTCCAGCAAGAGTATTTTGGTACCTAATTTGAAAATATGGGTAAAATTTGATTTTTTTTTTTATTTCCAAACCTACAATTGATTTTGTTATCACTAAGGGGTAAAATAGTTTTTGCCTCTGATTAAAATATACTATAGCCTAGAGGTGTTCAAAAGAACCGGAACCGGCGGTTAAAACAATAACTGTAACCGGAACCGGTGGTTTTTTAACCGGAACCGGAACCGGCGGTTCGGAATCGGAAAAGGAACCGGTGGAACCGGCGGTTCGGTTAAGGTTCCTAAGGCTTGGAACCGTAACCGGCGGTTCGGTTCCGGTTCCAAACCGGCGGTTCCAAATTTTGGAACCGTCCAATTTATATAAATTCTATTATTTTTATTTTTTTTTAAATATAATTTATAAACAAATATAACATTATTTGTTAAACTTCATAAATAATAACTAAATATATATATATATATAATTTGGACTTTTTTCAATTATATAAGTGTTACTATCAAACACTCATTTGTTATTTCTTCATTGTGAGGTATGTTTATTGTTTTTATAAGAGTATTACACTTTTCAAGCTTCTTATTTATTTGATATGTGATATCTAACACATCCCAAACTATGAGAAGAGTTGCATGCGGAACACCTATAAAATTGAAAGAATGTTCAAAGCCTTATGAAATAAAAAAGTTTAAAATTAAAAAATAAATAAATAATTATCCGGTTTTTCCTGTTAGAACCGGAACCGTAACCGGAACCGGCGGTTCCGGAACCGGAACCGTAACCGTGTGTTTGCAGTTCGGTTTCGGTTCCTCCCTCGACGGAACCGGAACCGGAACCGTGGGCACCTCTACTATAGCCTAACATTTAAAAAAAATTTGAACTCTAACACTGTCACATCACCGGTAGGCACATTAAAAGTACCCACGTTGGACAGTAAAACGTTTCTGCTTAATAATATAATTAATTAAATAATGGTGGTACTTGCTACTAATTAGCTAATCGATTAATTAATTTATGTACTCGTTGAGTAAAATAGGCAGCGGCGTGTTTGATTTTGAGTCCCCATTTTCTAATTGTTGATTGATGAACTACTACTACCATACTACTATTACTACTATTATATTAGTAACACTCCTTTGTAATTGATTGAATCCCATTAATTTTTTGTAATTACGCATTTTATTTTCAATTTCAGTTTACTAGTATTATGATTTCAAAATACGCAACTCTACAATTATTAAGCGAGGTTTACTGATTCAGTTGAGGTATATAATTATTTCACGGAATTTTATTTTATTTTTATTAAATATTCCACTTGGTACAATAAATTATTAAAACATACGATAAACTTCTAATACTCTATTAATATGTCACAGTTAACGTTGATTGCGATATAATTAAAAAAAAACCATTATAGATATGTACTTTAAAAATAAACTATAGCCAAAAACAAGATAATTGAGGCCTGATATAAAATAATGAACCACAAACAAACATTTTAATAACGTGACACTGTCATATTAAACGTGAATACGTTAAGAATACTCACAACGAGTGACATATTAAGAATACTCCATAGTTTCACCGTCTCAGATCAATTGTAATGTTTTCATTATGTCACGAGATTTTAAGTGTAATACGTATATTAAAAATGAAAAGTAATGTGCCAACGTTAAAATGTAAGAATTAATTATTTTCATTATAAAAAATAGGACAATGTATACGAGACGATCCAATTTCCAAAAACATGACAATTGATCAGGACAAGGGTATACTCTCCGTCCTCCATTTACTGACATTAATACTATATTGGGACGTCCTCCATTTACTGACATATTCCGTTTTAGGACGTAGACCCCACAATCACTTTAATACTTTATACATCTACTTTTTATTATTTTAACATTTTAATACTATTAAAAAATTCAAATGGACCCACAATTATTCCACTTTAACACATTAATTTATTATTATACCATCAAAATGCAAAAAAACATGTGCCCAGAAAATAATATCACTAAATGGAGGACGGAGGGAGTATTTTTTTATAGACAAGGTTAAGCATCCCTAAAATATGTCAACACCAACACCGAATCGAGAAAAATAGGAAAGCATCCCCAATAAAATCCAATTTATTGAATCTTGCCTCAATTAAATAAGGGGCTCTAGGTCGGTAGCATTTCTCCATTTTTCTTCCGATTGGGGGGAGAGGGATTATCAGGAGCTTCGTCTTCATCAATCCATCGATCTTCTGTCGATCGATCGGTTAATTGAGTTTAAAAAACCAATATGTTTTTGGTGGACTGGTTTTATGGAGTTCTTGCATCACTGGGTCTGTGGCAGAAGGATGCCAAAATCCTCTTCTTAGGGCTCGACAACGCCGGCAAAACCACCCTCCTTCATATGCTCAAGGACGAGGTCAACCTCAACTCCTCCTTTTCTTTCATTTTTCATGTTTCAGCTTCGATTTTGTATACTATAGATTAAATTGGAGACTGTGTTTTCTATTTGGGGTGCCTTAGAATTGAATTTGATTGGGAATCAGTTTCGTTTCTGGATTTGATTATTCTATACTGATGTGTACTCGTAAATCAACTGTATTGTTGTTTTCTGTTTTGTGATTCTATTGGATAGATATGGTTGTGGATTGAGATATGTTACTGTTTTTTTTTTTGTTTTTTTTTTTTTTTTAATCTTTTGTACTGTGAAGTAAATTTATATCGAAAGTTCGTGAATTGTGTGACGGTGGTCGGAAGTGAATCTTAAATACTATGGCTTGTTGGAATATGCAGAGATTGGTGCAACACCAGCCTACTCAGCATCCGACATCCGAGGAGCTAAGTATTGGGAAGATCAAGTTCAAGGCTTTCGATTTGGGAGGCCATCAGATTGCTCGTAGAGTTTGGAAAGATTATTATGCCAAGGTATTATCAAGCATCGATTTGTTTTATAGCGACAATAATAGAATGATAAGTACTCTTTATTTTGGATTTTGGTGACCTGCTTTGCTTACTATTGCCACTTTTGGTATTTGATTGAAGGCTTACATCTTCTTTTAGCAATGTCTTTTGTTGATGTCGTGTCGTCTTGTTTCAGTTACATTTTTCTTATCTGATCTTTGTGCCATTCCTTTGAAGTTGGATAATTTTTTTACCCATGGTAACTGCATTCATTCTGCAACACATTTTATTGTATGGGATATTTCTTTGGTATTGAATCAATCAGATGCTTATACTGTACTCAGTAGCTCAGGGGACATCTCATGAGCTACTATTTGAGAGCATATATGATGTCTGTAAAGATAAGATATTTTTTGGTGTTTGATGAAAGCATATCATAGTTCTTAGGACTATAGTGATAATATTTGTTTAATCTGATCTTGTGCAATCCCGTTTGCTGTTGGATAGTTTTTTTCACAATAGCTGCATTCATTCTGCAACATTTTACTGTATAGAATATTTCTTTCTTATATTTGAATCAATCAGATTATATCATTTCGCCCAGGTCTGTACTTCAATATCTTAGGGAACATCTCCTGAGCTACTATCTTGAGAGCTTATACGATGTTTGTAAAGATAAGGTTCTGTGGCGTTGGATGAAATTATATCATAGTTTTTAGGACTATAGTGATAATATTTGTTTTATAAATGATCTGATATAAAAGAATAAGTAAGAACTGAGAACAATATTATTTCATTATACAGTTCAGTTCTGCATCCCTAATTTTCTAAGAACAATTTGCGAGTGCTCCGAACATATTATTGTTTTTAGTTTAGATAGTTAAACATTTTGAGAACATATTTATAATATGGAACTCTTTATGTACTAGTGGATAGATAGAACATCTCATTAGAAGTATTTGCTCTTTGCTGCTTACTTGGTGGTTTTCGACCACTAGAATACGCGTGATGAAACTCAATATCTTATTTTATCATCATGAATTGGTATATTCTGATTCCCAAGTAATTTACCCATGTATTATGTGTGAAGGTGGACGCTGTTGTTTACTTGGTGGATGCTTATGACAAGGAGAGATTTGCTGAATCAAAGAAAGAGCTCGATGCTTTGCTCTCCGATGAGTCATTGGCCACTGTTCCTTTCTTGATTTTGGGCAACAAGATTGACATACCTTATGCCGCATCCGAAGATGAGCTGCGTTATCACTTGGGCTTGGATGGTATCACTACTGGTAAGGGAAAAGTGAACCTCTCGGATTCAAATGTGCGTCCAATTGAGGTCTTTATGTGCAGCATTGTTCGAAAAATGGGTTATGGAGATGGTTTTAAGTGGGTTTCTCAATATATCAAGTGAAGTTCTTTATATACAAAGATAATACTACATATTTATGTTTCTGTATTCGGATATTATGTTGTAGTGGGATTGAGTTTCAAGTGTTGTTTGTTTCCATAACTTTTGGATCTATCACCTATCGTGTTCCGATCAATCCTCAATCGAAATCATATTGCTCTTGCTATTTAACCTAGTTTTAGTTGTTCTTCGCTTATTGAGTAAAAGTAACTTGATACTGTAATGTAAGGATATCAAATCAGGGTAGCTAAAAGTTTGTAATGTGTACAATACTTCCTCTGTTTATCGTCTATAGACACCGTTGAATGATTGACTTGAAATGAATTTTTCGAGTTTAGTTTTTTTGTAGGGTACGATAGCTCTTGTAGTACCCTATAAAAAACCTAAACACCAAAAATCCAGTTAAAAATTCATTTTAAAACCATGAGAAAGTCAACAATGTTTATAGACGGAGTATAAATTTTGATACAAGGTAATGTTTTTCTTGGTTCAATTTAGTAGTCTCTCTGAATAACCTATTGATGCCTTGTTGAAGGAGTACTTTGAATAGAAACACACAATATATAGAGAAAAATCAAGAATTAATTTCAAAACAAGCATTGGAAGAGTTGTCTCAGTGAGTGAGATGAAGAGTGATCCTCAACAAGGACTCAACACCATCAGCAACATGCTGCCCAGCAGGGATAAGCGATCGAACTTCCGCAAATCCATATGCATTCTCGAACTTGCCGGTGCCTCCGGTCACAGAGAGGCGGGACATCACGCTTCCAATCTTGTAAACTCCGAACAAATTAATACTATCCCCGAACTCCCCTCCTTCCATCATCGCCGTAAACACCATCATCTGTGTGGACCCATCAGCCGAGCTCGCCACGTAAACCCCCTGTGCCTTCCCCAGCTGTTGGGATCCCAACTCGGGTGCGCTAGTCAAGTAATCATCGATGACAGTGATCGTGCCGAACCCTAGGCCCAACCCGTCAGGGCCTAATTGGACCGTTTTGACCCCGTTGTTGTTGTTGCCAGTGAAGGCAGTGCCGATGAGACCCGTGCCTAGTGGGACGCCATTGCGATTCAAGGTTGGGATGGCACCGTTGGAGTTGGGAATAGGCACACCGTTTTTAGGCGGGAGGAAGCCAAGGGGCCGGGCGAAGGGGACTTGGCCGCTGTATATGTTGCCGAGTAGCCCTGTTATCGGCCGGGCCGTGGGGTTGCTCCCGCCGAGAATGTCGTGCATGTACATCTCCACCACCATCGGTGCTAGACTGTCGACGGCGGCGGCGGTGTTTGAGAGGACGATGAGTAAGAATGTGGAGAGAATGGTTACTAAATATGTTTGTTTAAGCATTTTGGATTTCTTGGTTCTTGATTGATGTTTGTGAGGTGTGATGCTTTTTAGTATGGTGATTAGCTTGAGAAATGAGGTGGAGTTATATAGCTTAAGGGAGAGGTTGGATTCTAATCCTGTTCTAATTAAGTAATTAACATGGAGTTGATGATTGATGTGTTATGTGAAGTTGTTGAAATGCAATAGATGGACCCTTTGTTGTTTTAATTACAATAAGATGTTGGAATACCATGTATGGTACAACAAAACCATGAATTTACAATATAATATATAGTTTGATTTGATTATTAACAAATTTGACTAACAAATTGACTAACAATCCTTCGCCATGCAAATAAAACACTCACACACACGCATTTAACATAACTCAAACTCCATGCCTTTTAGTTGAAGGGGATATGTCTTAACAACTCGTATATTAATTGCTTAACATTCATGTCACCTGAAAAATGATGGTAATAATAATCTACGAGAAATATCATAATTTTTTTCTAATATTTTTTTTTTGTGGAATATTAATAATTATTTGATCACGTGAAAACGAGTTATACATGGTGCTCAATAAATAAACATTTGACTTATGAAAATATTTATTTATGACTATTTGAGAAATATTGTTAATATGCAACGAGTATCTAGCGGTGACTTCGTAATATATAGTAGTACTGTATTTGTTAAGACTAAGAGACTGTGGATCTGTTGTAGAGTGTGTAAATGACAGAATACTGAGGCAAACGTGTATATATAGGAGAATAGTGTTTTATATGCAGGAGAATAAAATTACTATATGTATAATGAAGAATTAGTGATGAATTATATAGCAGTACCATAGAAATTAGACTGAAAATAAGAATACTTTTGCAAGAGAAAGTTCTTCATATTTGAACACAAGTTACATTCATAAGATGATTAATTTACAAAGCAACAACAAACATTCTCACATCATTGAAACAAGCATACTCAGGCATCAGACCAAGTAATATCCAAATCGCCCCAGTCGCCTTCAGGTACGCCCAATGCTTTCCAAACAGCCTTTGATGCATCAACGATGTTGTTAGGACACGGTGGCTGATAATCGTGGTCCTCGTCGCATCCCATGGTGGAATCACACTCATCGACCACCATAGCTGTCACACTCTTTCCGTTGCCACTTATAGTCACATTTTGTAGGCATCTGCTCCCTCCACTGTACCATCCTGTTGATAGAGCAACAACTGGTGTATCATCAGAGTGGTACTGATTGTCGCATTCTGAAGGGCCGCCTCCGTCTCCTCCCTTCTGGAAGCTGTTGAGGGTGAGGACTGCATTGGTGCTCCCGGAAACAGGAGGGGAGCATTTGTAAGTGGTGTAAGGTTTCCCTTGTTTGCAGCAGTCTGAGTCGTTTTCTTGGTTGCATTGGCCAGGGGGTGGTTTCTTTCCTATTATTCTGCCACTCGGGTTGCAAGATTGGAGTCGGCCCTCCGATGCTTGAGCAAAAAGGATGAGCAGCAGAGAGAAAAGGGCTACTTTGCCGAGGTAACTCATCTTCAACCTTTGCTTCTTTAAGATTTGTGTTGGAAAAGTGAATGTTGGATGAAGAAATGGGATGGATTTGATGTGTTTATATAGATTTATTTTCAGTGTAAAACTCCAAGAAAGTGCTCAAGGTATGTGACTTGTGCTATATCATTTTGTGCATAAGGTTTCATTAATTTTTTTCAAGAATGGTGCATTGGCATATTTGTTTCAATGATGATTGTAACTAGTGTAAATTTTTATTTTTATTATTATTTTAACTTTTTTGTAATTTAATTTTGTTAGATATGAAGCAAACAAACTATTAGCCCACACTAAGAAACTTAACCACCATGTCAAAGTAATTCCTAGAAAACTAACTTATCATAAGTTACTATGTATTGAGCACTTTCTTGTCATTTTCCACTGCCTAAACTAGTACATAATCACATTACTCCATCCCAATTTTCCATCAAATCAAAAAACACAAAAACAAACATCCATCAAACACCAACTAAATATGAGGAACTCCACCTTCCTATTACCACTCCTACTTCTGATCCTCCTCCATGCATCAAACTCCTATGCAGCTAGGCTCCTCCTGTCATGCAATCCGAGCGGCTCGATAAATGGCACCAATCCACCCCCGGGGCAAAGCAGGGGATACGTACACCACCTACACTTGCTCCCCTCCGCCTTCTGGAAGCACGAGCGCACTTCTCACCATCAACAGCTTCCAGAAGGGAGGAGATGGGGAGGTCCCTCTGAATGCGACAACAAGTACCACTCCGATAACACACCGGTCGTGGCCCTATCAACCGGATGGTACAACGGAGGGAGCAGATGCCTAAAGAATGTGGTCATCAGTGGCAACGGAAAGAGTGTGACGGCTATGGTTGTTGACGAGTGTGATTCCACCATGGGGTGCGACGAAGATCACGATTATCAGCCGCCTTGTCGGAATAACATTGTCGATGCATCAAAGGGAAGCATTAGGTGTGTCTGAGGGTGACTGGGGAGAGATGGATATCACTTGGTCCGATGCCTGAAACTGTTTAAAACATGGGTTTTCATAGCTAGATTGCAATGTGGTGAGGGTTCTTGAATCTTTTCAAGAACTAGAAATAATAAACATGCGTTGCACGTATAATCTCTATTTTTTGTTTGAGTGAGTTCATATTTTCAATTAATCTATATTGATAGATGGTTGATATCTGATATGATGTTTTATCTATGACTTAATTTTATAGAAGTAAGGTTTCTTAAGTGCAAAAAATCTACCTCAATTTAATTTGTTAATTATTTACGTGATAATTCATATCAAATACTTCATTCTTTCTCCCATAATGAGTTAAGTTCCACTCTAAAGTGTTCCATAATTTATAGTGAATTGATTCCTTAACTGGCAAAAATTAATCAACACACTCTTATACATATATTGAATATAATTTGAATTTTAATATCTTTATTTAACATAATTTGATTGTTTATTCTCCATTTTCACAATTTTTACATCAAATTAATTTTTTTGATAAGATATTTTATTTAAATCATCACTGTATCTTTAAAGTATCATATCTTGCACTTTATTTTTAATTAGACTACCTTAACTCTCTAGTCCAATTATAAATGGGACGACTGATGTACTTATATTGTATAACTATTTAAGGGTTAGAGACTTGAGACCAACTCCACACCTCATATCCCCAAGAAATCAATATTAAAGGAAAAACATTTTTCATACATGCACTCGGCCATTTTAACGCACATATTCACTATTTCTTAAATTTGGTGTCAAAAGGGAAACATCTTCTCTTGCAAGGGAGGGAGGGAATATAATTAACATTTTGAAGCCATTGCATTTGAAAAAAAAAAAAAATTTTTGAAAAAGGACAAATGTATATATAGGATAAAATAAATATGGCAATCAATCAATCTCCTTAGTTATTCTAGAAACTCAATTTAATTGGGAAGCCATAAATAAATTGCAAAAGAAAATATTAAGATTATACATCTGTTCATAAAAATACATAATATTCTTTTTTTTTCTAAGAGATTATATAAAAATACAAATAACTTTTTTTAGCTATATAGCAATATTATTATGTACATCCTCCGTACTATCCGACTTGGCCACGTTTCTAAATTGGGGTGTCTCGGCTGACTTGGTCAGTTTTTTTTTTGGACACAACATAGCTCACTTAGCTCATACTACTACTTAACAACCTAATTCTAGTTCTCCTTTATTGGGAACAACTAATTCAAGATAATTAGTTAAATATGTAGCACCGCAAAGCTTCCTAATTCGCCCCTCCTTAAAAAATGTGCTGAAACGAATGTGGTCAAGTTGGGTGGGATGGAGGGAGTATATTCTAATACCAGTACAAAGTTATAATTGTTTAGCTTAGCACTAAATATCATTTCAATAACTAATAATCTATATATAATCTTACAACTAAATTCTATTTGGTGCACAATTTCAACTTTAAAAATCACAGTATATGATTGTATACTGATCGTTGTGGTCATTTATTAACCTTAAAAACTATTCCATAAAACTTAATCTAAGAGATACTCATTTGTCCCACTGATAAAATGACTTTTTCTTTTTCGAGATGTCCCACTAATATAGGGACCTTCATCAAAATAGAAATTTATAACCCAATAAAATTCAAACACATCACTTTAACCCACTACCTTTTACTTTAATACATTAACATCTTATTCCCGTGTCGGAAAAAATGTCCATTTTCCAGTGAGACGTATGGAGTATCTTATAATAGCAAAAAAACACAAACTATAAATTTTCCTCTGCAAGATGGAAAGTAAAAATGTTCTCCAACCTTATATAAGCACAATGTTCTAATTTGAATTTAATTTCTAACTTATACGTGTGTCTGAGTACTCCAACACGATTATGATAGTGTTATGTTAAATTTATTTTAAAAACAAATTCTAACTTATAAAGTTAACTATCATATCATTTCTAATTATAATATATAATAAAAATATTTTGAATTTACCTTCTTTTTTTTTTTTTTTTTTCAATTTTAACAACTTAAGTAATATTAATTGTTTAATGTTAAATTTATATTTTTTGTAATCAAATATGGTAATAATTTAATGATATATGCGATACCAACTTTGTTACCATGTCCATTATTATTCTTTATTATTCTTGAATTTATTTTTAGTTTTTATTTTCCTTTTTTGTGAATAAATACTAAATATCCACCATATTTCGATAATGCCCTTACATATAATATATTACTAAGGATATAATTGGCAATCTATATTTTTTAAAACAAGGCTCTTTTTATATAAGTATAGATTAAATATGAATTAATGCAGTTTAATCAAACTTCTGTTATTGTAAGTCTGTACTTATGAATGGAATTGAAATTATGAATTATGCACTTGGTCTCTTGACATTTTCCCTTAACGTCTTGTTGCAGATCTCTCATGCATCTGTTTCTTGTGGTCCGTTTTTCTTTGTCATGATGTTTGATATTCCTAGATACAATTTATAAGTCATCCCAAGAAATCTACTTTTACAATAAGCAATTAAATTACTGGCTTATTATCCCGTATCTCTATCTTTTTCTAATCGTTTTGCTCGTTTGTGTAACTACGAACATATGAGAATCATAGATAGTTTGCCCAGTCCCCGCCTAGATGCTAGATGGCACCCCACTGACCCGACCAGTGTTAGTCCCGCCTAAGCACTTAACGTCGTTCAAAATCGATATTTATGTTAACTAAGTTGTTTCTAATATACATGATTTATATTAGATGACTAGACGAATTTCGTGTTAAGTTAGATTATAATTATTGGATTTAATATTTATCGATATTGCGTTGAAAGTCAAGAAAATTTTGTTGTATACTGTACTATGAAATTTATTGAATTAGAACTACTAATTATCATATCTCTGTTTTTATCGTTAATTTGGTAATAAAATTATGAATAATATATGTTAATATGGTTTGTGAATGATGATTATAATGTAAAAAAATTAATATATATATATATATATATATATATATATATATATATATATATATATATATGGTTTTCTAAGCCGCCTAGACGCTAGTCCCCCTCTATCGCCTAACTAGGACCTAGCGAGTTTTAGAACATTGGTTGTAGATGGAGTGAATCACACATATATTTTCTTTGTGCAATATTTTCCTTTGAAAAGGTAAAGTAAATTAGGAATACCGACGACATGTGAGATGCCCGATTAGGTTAGCAGAACAACAGAAGAATTTTCAACTGCTTCCCTACAAACAAATTAAACTTGTGCCTTTTTTGTTTCTAGAAGTAATTTCAAAGTTGTGTTAAATGCTGGAAATGAGCTTTCTTTTTCTTTATCGAAACTAGAAATTATGAAGACTTTCAGTTATTCAACCATTAACTGCTACTACTCCTCTAGCGCCCCCAACCTTCGATCCCTCACTATCAACTCCAGATCCTTCTCTTCCACGCTAAATTTCCCTTTCTAATTCATTGAATTCCACAACAGTTTCGTTTCGACCATCTCTTCAATTATGGGGATTCTGCTGAAGAAGAGGGTTCAGTTTCTGCTGTTCGTCGTCGGCATCATCGTCCTTAGCATTACCGGTAACCCTTTCCTCAACTTTTCAACTCTTCCTTTTGGTCAGTGTACGCGAATTTCGTGAAGATTGGGCGAGATTTTGGTTTTCGTGATTTATTTTACTGTGATGTTCATATTTTGCCTTCGTATCGTAATTCGTCGATTTTGGTTAATGATTGAAGTTGTTGTTTTCTGGGTAGATGTGGATTGTGGAAGTATATGCGGTTGTTGTAGGATTTAAAATGACCCGTGAATGTTGATTGAACTCTCTTTTGGGGTTCGTGAGTAGCAGAGTTGCTTCAGATGTGATTGTTTTCTGGTGTTAGTGAAGTGCAAGATCTCTACATTATAACTCTAGGCTTGGAATGAAAATATGAACTCATTTAGTGCTTACAATAGTTCGAACTTTAAAAGACGCTGAAAACTTTGAATTTTGAGATCTGCTGGACTTTAGAGGTTTTGGAAAGCAGTTCCGATTTTCGAGTTTACTTTTCATTTGACATTTACAGCAACGATGGTTTCCCACAGTTTGACACGAACATTAATTAATTCTCCCATTTCCAAAATCCTCAGTTCACAAAAAATTCAGCCCAAACATCCACTAAGTATTGTTTGTCTCTAGATTTCATGAGATGCAGCATTTTTAAATTTTATTGATAATGTCAGAGAAGATAGCAGAGCATGAGGAGGAGTCTATTGATGATGAATCATGAATATTTTATCATGCTTCTATTTAAGTAACCAGGGTAGAAGCCAGAAAATTCTCGGCGAAGGATGAGTTCTATGTTTTGTGTAGCAAGATTTCATGCAATTTGGTTTGTTGGTGGGCAACGATTCAGAATAAAGAACAAGTTATGTGTAAGTGACGTGATGTGTCAGAACAATATGTATGTTTCTAGATACCACCCAGAATGAGCTAGTCCGGGTTTAACATTTGTAATCTTGAACTATATAGATGACAGAAATTAAGGCTAGTGATGAACTTATGCATTCGTATAGTCATTTAAGTATTTAACCTATAAAATTTCTTGATAAGTTTGCTTTGATGAAATTCATCTAATAACAATGTCTTTTGATTCAATCTAATTCATATTCGCCTGAACCTCAACACAAATCTCACCCTTCTTTTACCAGAATATTGAATTTTTGGTATTGTTCCATTTCTGTTCTACCTTTTCTCACAACTTCACTAAGCATGCCATTCATGTCATCTCATTCAAACTGTCTACCCATTTTTCATTCATCAAGGTTCTGGATTCTACTCCTCCATGCATAGATTAAGGTTTGCTTCAGCATATCTCAATTTATAAAGAGTTACAGAAAGGATACCTAAGCAATTCGGTGTTCTTGCCATCATAACCACAGAGGTTTAACCTTTCTTTGTTTTTCTTCTCATGGTTCATGTCTTGGCTCATCATCAACTGGCCTGAAACTATCCAGGCAAGGCTAGATATCCTAATAAACAGGCACCATCCGTACTAGCAATGTTATCAATTGCGGATGCCGGGTTATGGCGGCTTGCCAAAAAAAGGCCAAAATTATATGGCAGTTGGCGGGGCGAGTTACGGCGGTTGAAAGAAGAATTTAATAAAATTATAAAAATATAAGGAAAAACATTAATTGATAAAAATATTCGGAAACCTATTATCTTAATTTGTACCACTGTACTAGTATGACTATAGCATGATTTGCATCATCGGAAGTGTCAGATCTATCCTAATTTTATGATGTCAACATTATTGAATTAATCTAATATATTCTCGATATTGTGATCACATTGTTTTCTATTGTCTTCAGTTGATTTTGCTTCATTGCTTCATTCTCTGCTCATAACTTTGAATACTTGTATTCTTTTGTTATACAGCTGAAAAATGTAGGCTCTTGGTTGGTGAAGAAGCTGCATCAAAAAGTGGGCAGTTTACTATCTTGAATTGCTTTGATGGAAATTCTGGAACTGTTGCATGTGTAGTTAAGGAGGGCGTAAAACTTTATTTCTATAATGTCCGCTCTCTTCATGTGGAAAGTAAAAGGAATGCAGCAATTGAGGCTGCTGTGGCTGATGCAATTGCCCAAGGCATGGCTGCAAAAGATGCGGCTAAGTTTGCCCAGATGGAAGGAGCAAAGGCAGCAAAATTAGCAACAAGAAAAGCTAAGCGCATTATTGGCCCAATTATTTCTTCTGGATGGGATTTTTTCGAAGCTATGTACTACGGGGGAACGGTCACAGAGGGCTTCCTTCGGGGTACAGGTACCTTGTTTGGCACTTACTATGTTGGTTTCATTGGAGAGGAAAGATTTGGAAGGTTCGGCTACTTAATTGGAAGCCATCTGGGAAGTTGGGTCGGTGGAAGGATTGGGCTCATGGTGTATGACATTGTCTGTGGAATTCATTACATGATTCCATCTTTCCAGGAAGAGAGTCAAGGGTATGAAGATGCTTCAAATGACAGTATTTTTGAATCCGATGTAAATGAAAAATCTGTTGAAGCTGAAGATTCCAATGTGGATGGATCCCTATTTAGCAGTACTGATGAGAACTTGGATTCAACATGGAGTACTGTTTCTGATGAGTCGAGCAACAACGAGACTCCTGAAGATGTGAGCATTGATGCCCATGAAGAACTCTAATCAGGTCAAATGAAGCCATTTACTTTGATGCTTTGTGAAATATAATTCATGAGATAGATTTGTAAAATTCTTATGTCAGATTAGTCAATACAAGTGCTTTAATTCTCTATCCTTTATTCCTTTAGTTCAGATTGTGAAAGTATTATATATAGTACTTAATTAGCCTTTAGGAACACAATACAGAAACACAAGTAAATTTAACATTCTCCGAGTTCATCTTTTTCGTAATTATCACACCTAAAGGTAAATTATAATGGAATTTGGATATTCTATTTGCTGCAAGTGCTTTAAGAAGTTATAACTATAAACGACTGACGAACTCTTAGAATTGCCCTGCTAAATTAGAAGAAGTGTATATCTGTATCATATAAGCAGTTTGTTGCCATGCATCAACTGACTCGTAATGAAGAGATCAGACTGTTTCTGGCGTGCTGAAAGCTTTCAGTTCCATTCTAATATTTTAACTTGGATTATGAAATACCTACTGCAGATAACTTTAAGGTGCAAGTTTCGGTAGGGAAGTTTTGGATATTTCAGTAGAGAATTTATCTATTGGATCAATTCATAATGTTTGATGTCTTTGATACTAGCACAACTACTTGGCTGTAGTATCTCCAGGGACAGTATGATTATGGTTGATTTGAATTCGGCATGCTCTAACCAAGCTTTGACAGCCAAAGCAAACTATAATTCTGTTAGCTAACATTCTTAATGAAACGGGTATGCTCCGTGATTGTTTCCTCTGAGAGATTGTAAGTGAAACAAGGGGGATCTATGGGGATGAGACTGTAGGAGTGCTGCAGCTAATTCAGTTACTAATCAGGGGTTCCTTTTCTGATTCTTAATTCATTGTTCTCGTTATATATTAGAACTGAACCCAACTTCAAGTTGGTTTTGATTTTTCAAAAACGAAGGGAAACTATCGACAAGAAAAACTGAACCAAATGCATTATGTTGTTTTGGTATGGACTCTTGAATTTCAGTTTCAATTCGTTTATCTAACTTCATTTGTGACAAGCTTCACATAAAAAGATGATCGGTGAAATTGAGCCACATGACTGCACAGGAAAGGAACTGAAGTATTATTGCCACTTCTGTTTTTTTTCCCATTTCTTTTTAACCCTGGCATGACTTTCAGAGTTTCTTATTCTGAATTATGATTTCAAATACCTCCACTTCCTCTCAAAAACTTGTTGTTTCTCCGACCAGATATTCGTTAATTGAATTGATGCCTCAAAGTTGTGATCTGATGTCTGAAGTTGATCCTCTGCCTCCCAGAATGTTTATTGGTTACACTATTAATGGTAATACTTCGTTACATAGCTGAAAACAGTAAGTGCCATTTGAATATACCAAAGTTGGATATTGCTTGACTGTCTGAAAAGATGATCCGTGAAATTTTAGCCACAGAATTGAAACTGTTTCAAGGTCAAACAGGAAATGATTGTATACATGCTTTTATTTCCCTCTCTTGGCATGAAATTTTTCAGTCTATTATTCTGAAATTCTTGTTTCAAATAACTCTACTTGCTGCCCCTTTAACCAGATTTAAGTTGTGCTCTTTCGTTCCTTGAAATTGTTATTCGATGTCTGAATAGCGAATGATTCTTCAGAATGGCTATGGCTACACTATTGATGGCCATACCCTTTGTCATGTAGCTCAAAACAGGAAGTGCAATTGAGCAGCACACAATTTTTTTGAATATCACTTGACTGTCTGAATATCCTGAAAGGCCTTTTGTCCTTGTTATCAATGAGCTGTGCAACTTTTATGATGAAAATATGGAATCAATTTTAGAAATACGAAGAGACGATAGAAAACGCAAACTTGATGAAAACCCCATCAATTGATGTGTGCTTTCATTACCATTTGTCAAGTTGCAGATATGGCAGCATCAAAGTTGATTGAAGGAAAAAGAAGAATACAGGGAAGCGTCGTTATCAGTGTGGCAATATCAGGTATAATTCATCCCTTTTCTTGTGGTTAGCACGCGTTCATCGTGACCCGGCCATGGTGAACTTGACTTGTTTCATCCATGGCCAGCCAAAATGGGACAGACAAATAGGCCCCCAAGATTAGATTTCTTGATAATTTCATTTGCTCAAACAGTGCCATTGTCATTTGCTTCGAAAACGAAAGAAATCAGTGTCACTTTCATTTCCCCTTAGCATACATAAGAGTATCTTGCTAGAATTCAGGATTTTGATACAACTGTACCAGCTGAATTTCAGGTTCTCTATTACTCTCTCCATCACATTCTACTTGACACATTTATGTTATTCTATACTCGCACATATTCAAGAAACGCGTTAAGTAAAATGAGACGGACAGGGTATTAGAGACGAATTACCCTTGTTGAGGTGAAAATCCCTTTGATAGGCCTTCTATCTTCTTTAGAATTTGACCTTAAACATTATTAAGTTTTGCACGCACACAAGGTGTCTCAAACCCCCGACCTCTTGGTTGGAGGGGAGCGTCTTACCTAGATTTGAAAAACAACTTTACAAGCTAAATGGCATATATGTTTAAACATGTTTTCAAGATTAATGATAATAAAGCAAAACCAAAGTAGGAAAGAGTCTTAAAACAAATGTGATGTCATTTTGGGGAGAGGCAAACCCACTCATACTTTTCCTTTTCACTATATTATTACTACTATTTATAATTTTCAAAGGTCGCAAGCCTTTCTTTTTAGTAGTGAGTAAAGATATAAAATAATGTGTTGATGCTTTTTCATCATCGTCGAGTAGTCGCATTACTTTTGCTTTTGTAATGGAGATCTTATTCAGTCCGATTATTGCTCCTGGATACGAACATGATACGGATTTCTCAACACATGGCAAGATTGAAGGTCTCGAGTTCGAGTCATCCACAGACACGATACGAATTCTCAATACATGGCAAGACAAAAAGTCTTGAGTTCGAGTCATCTTTGATGGTATATTTAAAATATCCTATGAATTGCTTCAAAGAAAAATGTGGCACGCTTTTATTTAGGTTGACACAGCAGAGTAATGACACGATAATAATATGAAAAGATTAAAATATGATTCACACCATGCAATATGAATAGTGAAAATAATCAAAACAAAACACGAACACGGGCACAAACAATAAGAAATTAATCGAATTTCACACTTTAGAGTTGTTACATACTAGTATAGTTCGAATGATAGTGCTATAATACTCTTTGTAATATGAAATTGTGATTGATTGTCAAGTTGTGACATGTTCAACGTGATTTGGTTGTACACAATGTACTTTTCTAAAATAAACCGTATTTAGTTATACAAGTTCAACTTATATCCAACATGAACACAAACACTAATTCTGTATTTTAATCGTGGTGATACGACAACCGACACGATAAAGTTTGACATTAACCGATTTAATCGTTTTGTCATGCTACCGTATAATGTAAAAAATAGTCCCCCGTGAATTCTAATACCCCATAAGTTATTGTAGCGTCTCAACGTTTCTTGAATGACTATTTCTATATGATAGTCTCCTAATTAGATTTTGGCATGCCGTGCCATTCTACGTTATCTCATAGTACTTGTCAATACTCTGTGTGAAATTGTTGTACCAATTATTTATCAGTTTCTTTTGTTGGGGAGCGGAATTTGTCGGTTCTATGGGGGGGACTTATTGTAATCCTCTCTTCGTCCTATCGATAAATGGGTGAGTTCTATTTTCGTCTGTCCTGCTAATATAAAGATACTACTTTCAATGATTAAAATGTGATCTATTAAAACACATTCACACTACTTCATCTAATAATATCACTCATGTCTTAATTGTCGTGTCAAATAAAAGTATCCCTTGATGAATGAGACGAAGAAAGTATTTAGCGCGCCAAACATACACTAATCAAATGTCGACTATTAGTTAAAGTGTCAATGTATAGTTTTCTCTCAATCTCATTCTAGTTAACATATTTCATTAGTTTACATTTTACATATATTCAACGAACTGGTCAGCTAGAATGGGACGGAGAGAGGCGTAATTAAAAATGAAATAGGACAAAGATGCTACTATATAGATATCCAATTGATGATAAGCACTAGCACAAAAAAAAGGGTGAATGAGTCTGATTTTGAGCCATTGAAATTGAGGAAGTAAAGCAAAGAGAAAGTCATAAAAGCATTTAAACAAGTTGAAATATTGAAAAGATTGTACACTTGCTATTCATGATGTGAGATGTCAACATATATGTAACTAGCTAAATATGATAATAATAATAATGGCCATTCAAATTACGTAGAGGCCAACACAAATCTTAGTTATAATACACCAAAACACTAGAAAAAGCCATTGTTCAATTATATATATACTCCCTCCGGTCTTTTACAGTTGAGTCGAAACTTTTCGGCACGGGAATTAAGAAGAGTTGTTTAGTACTTTAAGTATGTTTGGTAATTGAGAAGAGAATGAGATTATGTTTATAATTACTAAGTACTGTATTTTATTTTAATTAATATAAAAAATGTTTTTTATTAATTAATTTTTTTTTGTTTTTCAGTTTATTTTAAATTAATTTAAAAATTTCTGGATTTTTTTTTTATAAAATTATTGTTGATGTTTAAAATTAAAATAAAAAACTTTTCTGGATTTTTTTTTTTATAAAATTAAAACTTTTCTGGATTTATTTTAAATTAATTTAAAATTTTCTGGATTTTTTTTTATAAAATTATTGTTGATGTTTAAAATTAAAATA
Source organism: Thymus mandschuricus (assembly GCA_029379335.1). Lineage (NCBI taxonomy): Eukaryota > Viridiplantae > Streptophyta > Magnoliopsida > Lamiales > Lamiaceae > Thymus > Thymus mandschuricus. The sequence goes on from CM057072.1 coordinate 7,770,227, forward strand.
AAAAACTTTTCTGGATTTTTTTTTTAATAAAATTAAAACTTTTCTGGATTTATTTAAAATTAATTTAAAATTTTCTGGATTTTTTTTTATAAAATTATTGTTGATGTTTAAAATTAAAATAAAAAACTTTTCTGGATTTTTTTTTTTATAAAATTAAAACTTTTCTGGATTTATTTTAAATTAATTTAAAATTATTTCGAGAGAGACGGCAATGGCGATAATGGAGAAATTGAGAAATTGGGGCGTAATTAGTATGTTAATTAAATAAAATAAGGGGTACAATTAGTTGTGTGTTTAATACTTAATTTTTACCCAAAAAGGAAACGACTCAACTAGGAGAGACACCGGCCCAATCGGGAAAGTGACTCAACTGTAAAAGACCGGAGGGAGTAACACTGTTACAGAGAGGTTCAACGTTTTGTTGGCATTTTTTGTACTTTTTTAAAACTTGTGATATGTATGGTGAGTGCATGGTCTGTCTGTTTGATCAAGGGAGTATAAATTTAATACTTCGATCCTTCGTTATGTCTGATTACGTCTCTTTTAATATGTCTAATGATGATGTGATAATGATATAATCATGAAATTTTTTTACATATAATAGTATATCCTAAAAAAACTAACCCTTCTAAAGAAAACTAATCTCTACTAAAAAAACTAACCCTAAACGAAAATATTATTAGCATAACACTGTCACATCAACTTTAAGCATATTCATATAGACACGGTGGGTGGAAAAGTGTTTCCACGATACTATAATTGTTATAATCGTTTAACATTGCTTCATTCAGGAACTTTGGATCGAAACATCTGACTTTTGCCGTTTCTTTCTTTTCGATTTCATTTACTCCATTAATAGGGATTCGATGAAGCTTGTACCTATATTATTAACAAGGAGAGTTACAATCTTTCACTAGTAAAACTTTGTCGAGTTGTGTGCGTGCATTTGTCTAACTGTAAGAGTTAAGTTTCGAGGTCAATTAATTAAGGTCACGAATTCAAATCCTTCGTAACGATAATAATAAACGATAAAAATGATTTCTTGCACGTAACGCTAGCATGTCTAGTTCTTTTTATATATAAGTAGAAGAAATAAGCAGATTATGATCGATCGAAACCCTGACATTGACAATTGACAACTTAATAAGGATTATCAGATGAGATATATATGTGGTTAGTAGAAATTAATGATAGTGATTTAGGGTCCATTCATAATGTAAGATGTCTTCAATTCATAGGAATATTAGTACTACTTATTTTGTCCCACCTATGATCCTATGATGTAGGAATGTACCAAAATCAACTTTTTTAATAGTTATTTTCTTCTATTTCGATGTAATTTGATTTAATCTAAACATAATCCAAACTAAACCTATAATCCCAAAATGTCTAAATGGAGACTATGTTGTTTGGAAATTTAAGCGCCGAGCGTTTTAATTAAACCTATTTTGTGAAAATCGAAAGAGAAAAAACATCAAAGTAGAAACGATACGGTGATAATTTATAGGGAAAATGGACAAACGTTAATAAAAATAAATAATAGTCATTTGCATTTTTTTAAAGGATAATTATAGTCATTTACATATATAAAAAAAGGTTTAAAGAGTGATCCTTACCATAATACTCATGTTCATTTTGGAATTCATTTCGAATTCACGGATTTAAGGTCGTGAATTGCTCTAAAAACAATAAAACAAATTACAAATATATGCACTTAATTCGTGAACCCACTCACAAACATGACCGTAATCACTAATTCACGAATCAAATTTCTGAATTTGTATTTATACTCACAAAAATGTCTGAAATCAAGAATTTATGAACTACCCTAGCTCTTCGTGTACTCACGCACTCACATAAAAGGCCTAAAATCATGGATCGAAATTGCAAGTTCGTGAATTAGTTACGGGAAAAAAAAATGTATATTTAATGAATTTGGTGAATTGATAAACTCCAATTCTTGTATTAACACACGACATAAACTGAGAAACAATTTGTGTATATATCGTGATGTGTTTGTGACGGAGAATAAGATCCTGACAACTATGAGTCTCACCGGAGAGAGAGAGAGAGAGAGAGAGAGAGAGAGAGAGAGAGAGAGATGTGTGATTGTAGGTCTTGTGTGTGCATGTAATGCGTCTGTATGAGTGGAGAGATCGAGGGGTGTTGCGTGTGGATTGTGTGTTATGTGCGTGCAGTATGTGTGTGTTGTGGTGAGTGAGAGCTTTTTTGTTTTTGTTTTTATAGAAATACATTAATTACTTGGATGTTAAACATTACAACAAGAGTGATGCTATTTGGCCATAATGTGGCCGGCCATAATTTAACTTTTTTTATTTTTTTTAGTATCAAATAATTTATATATTTATGTCAAACTTTTATAGATTATAAAAAACTAAAAAAGCGAGACTCCATATTTTTTACGTATTTTTTTAAATTAATCCTTTAATTATTTGATAATTTTTACTATTTTAAAGGATTTATAACCTTTTTATCTAGAAAAAAAAGAGAAAAATATGTAATTTTTGGGGAAAAAATATTTTTAAATTATAATATTAAACTAATAAATTATAGTTATCATTTACAATTTTTAAAATTACGTATATTATGAAAAATATAGTTGTGTGGCCGGCCACATTATGGCCAAATAGCATTATTGTTACAACAATCACTCACAATTATTACAAAGAATATTAGAGAACACTATCATTTCATGTTAATTGTCCACGAGAAAAAACGACACAGTTCTGATAAGAAAACAGAGACAATTAGCATGAGAACGAGAGGATTTGTTTGTGCTTAATTTTTTTTAACTCAAACTTATTTATGATATTAATTTGCCTCAAAACTAGTTCACTAGCTTTTATATACTATTTTTTATATCCTAATAGACGATCTTTCAATTTTATTAATTGAAAATGGGTATTTTAAATGGGCTCCTAATCTATAGCTCTATTCTATCAATAGTTCAAAATATTATGTTCTTTATGTAGTGTTGATCACCAAATTAAACAGTTAGTAAAAATTTAATTTGTTATTCAAGTACTTTCTCCGTCTATGATTTTTAGAGTTTTTACGTTTTAGTGGTTATTATGGAGTTCAATGTATAGTGACAATGTATTAAATTGTGTGATGGTGATGTGTTAAAATGTATAATTGTAATTTTATGGAGATTCACTCTCTGAAATGAAAATACCCTAAAATCCTGAACGGGCTAAAAAATAAAATAACCTAAATATCGTGAACGGAATGAGTAATTTATAAGACACAAAACAATAAAATAGCATAAAATAGATATCTTGGAAGAATACAAATAAGCAAAGGAAAGGGCAATGCTCTTTTCTTTGTTAGTGGAACAACAAAATATATTTTACTATATCATACTTGAACCGATGAAATAATATTGCAACCTTATTAAATTAACCTTCTTTTTTTTTTAGTATTACATCAAAGTTTACAACTATATATACAACTACTAACCTTCTTTTTTTTTTTTTTGAGTATTACATCAAAGTTTACAACTATATATACAACTACTCATATACATGAGATATTTGACACCACACACGAATGTAGGATTATATTACAATTTATAGCCCAATATCAACTTATGTATATCTACCCACACAGAGGTGGGACAACTACACCACACAAGGTGGGAAGGCTGCTTCACATACCATGCTAGTAGTGGGAATCGAACCCAGGACCTCTTAAAGGAGAGTCGTAGGTGCCTCCCCCTTGCCACTAGGCCAAGGGGTCATTGGCATTAAATTAACCTTCTTAATTTTATAAATTATGTGCATCGATTTATTTTATATTTACTTTTCGTACCTTGTAGGAATTTAGTTACTTAATTACATCATTTTCTATCCCCTTTTCATTAATTAGTAAATTCCATTTCTTTACTGCCCAATTCTTTCATTAACCCCACATCTAAAAGATCAGGTCACAAATTGAAGAAATTGAATTACGAACCCTTATTTTCGAATGGACCCACAATTATTCCACTTTAACACTTTAACACATTAATTTATTATTATACCATAAAATGCGAAAAAACCCGTGCCCATACTCCCTCCGTCACTAAATGGAGGACGGATGGAGTAGTAAATGGAGTAGCATTTAGGATCCCAATGTGATGACATTATTAAAAAAAAACAGTAAGATTCAGTTAGGGTGGTGCAGTGCAGTAGTGATCTGTAAAGCTTATTGCAATATGTTCTTAGGATGTCAACATTCTAATGTTATACTGCACTTTAATTTCCCTTTACCCATCTATTTAATTTTATATACTCTAAAATATTTTTAAAGATTACTAAATAAAATAGTACTCCCTCCGTCCTTTTCAAGTTGAGTCATTTCTTTTTGTGATTTCTGGCACGCATTTCCACGCTTCTAGATGACGAATTTTAAAACAGATTTTTAAAGAATTTTTTCTTTTACGGGATACTACAAGTGGCGTGAAAAATGACAGAGGGAGTAATAACTTTTGTTTCTACACCCTAAAGTAGTTGTATGGCTGACCCAAATTGCACAATTTCATATCTGATATATTCCGTTTCATTTCATTTAACATGTATAGAAATTTATATTTCTATCACAAATTAAAAGACATACAGTACATATATTTTTTCGTAGAAAGGCTATAATTATCTAGTGTAACACAACTCTAAGAATAGATGCATATGTTTTGTGTCTGATAAGTAGGATTACCCAAAATATATGCATCCACAAGCGCGTATATAGTTTATGGGACATGAGATTCTTTGTCCGCATTTATGTGTATCAATTGTGTACCGACTATCGATTTCTATTCAACTTATGTATTTTCTTCCAATAATTTGGATGTGTTGTACTTAATTTGGGATAGTTTTATAATTATTTTTTCACCATTTAATTTCAGTTTCATAGGGTAAGATAGGGTTGACAAAAATTAAAACTTAGGGTATATAATTTTTTAAAAGTTTAATACTCAGTTGTAACAATTTTATTATAATTTATTATGACATGGCCTGTTTTATTTTTATAAAAAACTTATTAAACTAGTAAAAATAATTATTTGGTATACTATTGATACAGGAGACGTGATCTCATTCCTAGTCATCGTAGGTTTTAACATTCAGAGGGAGAGGGAGAGGGAGAGGGACATCTTACGAAATTCTTAATAATGTTGAATCAATTTTTAGGTACCCTTAAAAGATGAAATAGTGTACGATGTATCCATCCTTTATATCGTGCTTACAAAAATTAGTATGATTAACGCATATATTCGCGAGATTTTAGGTATATATTAATTTTTATTGTGTTGTCTAAGGAAAAAAAACAAAAAAAAAACAAATTGTTTACAGTTTCAAGCAACAAAACGCATTAAAACAGTATGTACGTGTTGGTTGACCTAGTTGTAGTGAGTTATGTTTTAGGGTTGAGTAAATGTCTCAAATTCGAGTTCTCCGGGAACGGTGGTGGATAGGGAAGGGTTACTGCAGATATTGTCCCGATTCAATTACTTTTTTTTTTCAAATGATTAATTTGTGTATTTTATATTAAACCCTAATTGTAGCTTAATTCTTTTTGTAAAAGGAAATTTCCTGATTTGATTAACTTGTCCAAAGTAAAGGGCCAATTGCTTGCCAATTAAGTACGTAATTATGTTGTTCCCAGGCAAAAAACAGAAGGTCAATAACTCATGAAATAGTTTATCTGCATTTTATTTTTTAAAGACAAGAAAGAAAGATACACATACTAGTAGCATTTACTTAGAGTAGCTAACTCATAAAGTTTGACCTCGTGGTCGAGTGATCTATATGTACTTAGGTTTAAGTCGATCTCAAGTGTTCTATATTCAATAAACGAGTCAGACGAGATGAGACGGACGGAGAAACGAGTGAAGTGGAAAGGTAATGATTTGAAGAGGACAGCAGCATTGCTGCTTCAACATGTATGTGCGTGTGGTCATAAATATAGCAGCAACCAAATCTCTTTTGTTTCTTCCCCGCCTTGTTTTCACCAATAATTCTTCAACATTAATTTATACTATTACTAGTACTAGTATTATTTTATTTAGTCTTGTCCCAAATATTGACAAAATTAAGGTTTATCCTCAATATACATATCAAGAAAAATATGTATGCAGCAGAGAGAGAGAGAGAGAAGGAATCTAATCGAAAAATCCCATGCCAGTTGCATCGATCGACCATCTCCAGAACAAGTAAGAAGATGATCATACATCAAGATCACCAAATATTAAATCCTTCAAATTAATTCAACACCAAACATTCCCAAAAATATATTTAAAAAAAAAGGAAGGATAATAATAATATTAATATTATTATTAATTATTACAGTAGTAGTAGTACTAGTCTATCTCCAAATCATGATCAAGTAGTACCAACCAACAGTCATGTTATTTCTTGAAAAACCCTCATAATTTTAAAACAACAACACACACTCGATCTTACTAAAAACAATCACACACTTCACCTTCTTCTTCATCATCAATATTAATAGGGAGAGAGAGAGAGAAGCGTGGTTGATCGAGAAATCGACGATCAGCAGAGATGCTCGTCGACGGCCAATTCGTCAATGAGGTTATTCATCTGGCAGAGAGGGTTGAAAGGCTGTACCTCGGAGCACTTGCTGCACATGACGAACGCCCCGAAACCCTGATCCACGGGCGGGTGACACCTACGCGCCACCACAACCGAGTTGATGACGTCATCCGTGGGGTGGTAGACGGAGAGCACCTCGAAGCCCCTGAGGCGGCGCGTGTCGACCACGGGGTAGAGGAAGGCCCTGGCCCCGTGGGCGGAGCGGAGCATGAGGATCGCCCCGGGGGCCATGTTCTTGGCCAGGTGCTCCACCACCTGCATCTTCTCCTCCACGTCCATCCCCACCAGCGCCGCCAGGAACACCACGTCGTACCCCCTCAGCACCGCCGCCGGCACCTCCATGATGTCCGCCGTGTAGAACGCCATCCTCCCCGACACCTCCGGGTGGGCCGCCACCAGCTTCCCCGCCGCCGCGTTCGCCGCCGCGTCGATGTCGAAGTTGTCGAACGCCGCCTCCTTCAGGTGGTTCGCCGCCAGCACGATGGACGTCAGCGGCAGCGGCCCCGACCCCACGAAGGCCACCCTCGCCGGAGCGGCGCCGCAGTGGGACATGAGGAGGTCGTACTCGAGGCGGCCGAGCTTGAGGTAGTTGGAGTAGTAAGGGAAGAGGTGGAGGCGGTCGAGGGGGCGGTCGGCGGCGGCGAGGAGGGCGGAGTAGTGAGTCTCCATGAAACCCTCGGCGCGGCCGCAGAGGACGATGAGCTTGGAACGCATCTCCTGCACCTCCGGGCAGAGCTTGGTGACGTCGATGGGGTGGGGGGGAATGCAGAGGCGGACGAGGGCGGTGAAGAGGGGGTCGACCTCCGTGGAAGGGGAGAGGTCGTCGAGCTTCGATATCTTCTCATACAGCTGGTGCACCTTCTGAACCAGAGGGTCCTTCAAGCAAACCATTGTTAGTTAGTGATTTAGAGTGAGAGAGAGAGTGAAACTGAATGTTATGTTGAAAGGAGGAAGAAGAAGAAGAAGGTCTTTTAGGTTTTTTTCCCCTTTTGTTTCTTCTTCTTAATTCTTTGTTTTTGGGAGGGAAGGGGATTTTTGTGATTGGTGGAGAATTGATGGGTTCGAGGGGGGGTATTTAATGGAAGTTGTGGGGCCACCTTGGTGCACTATTTCATGAGGGGTGGTATTTAAATATAATTACTTATTGTAATAATAATTGTAGCATATTTATTTTATTTTATTTTTATTTTATTTTTATATTATGTACATCTTGTTTCCGCACGGTTCGAAATCTTGACTTTGATAATGTAGAAATTTTCATTGGTTTGTTGTCACGTATGATTTTTAATACTGTAGTATATAAAATTGAGGCAGATAATTGACATTAAAAAAAAAAAAAAAAAGAATGAAAAATGTCACGACGCAGTTCGGCTAGCTAAAAATATGTATTCTTTCTATATTTATTAATTTTTTTTTAATGTAGGACCACGAATGCAACTCATTTGGTGAGACCCTTCCTCTACAATTAAAAGATCGGGGGTTTAAGAACCCTAGAATAGAATTGAGGAACCACTAACGATCCTCCTTTAGCAACACATGAGATTATTTATTCTAATCTAACTTGGTGTCGAACCTATGTTTATATATACCCTGTAGCTTAGTTGGTTAATTTGTGCATGCAGAAATGCTTTCTTATTTATTGTGAACATATTAAAAATATATTTATCATTAATGTGACAATGTCATGTCATATTGGCAGTTTTCTCGTCTTTTTATAATTATCTTTTGTATATCATTTCGGTTTTCACAAGGGTAAAATAAATCTAAAATTAAGTGCGTATTCTTCTAATTTTTTTTTACTAATAATTATACATAAATGTGATACTATAATACTCGATCCCAAAATTATTGTTGAGTATGCTTCATAAAATACTATAACACAATGAAATTAAATTAGTACTAATTAGCATGAGATTGACATCGGAACATGAAGTGTGAGTAAACATGGTGAACATTACCCAAATCTTAAAGCATATTTAATTACTTAATTAATTAGAAATATTTAACCTTGTGCTTGTGACAAACATATACTAAAACTTAATAAAATGCATTTTTGAATTTTCATAATATAGTATGAGGACAAAGATTGCAAAAGAAGAGGGGCACGAAGCATGCAACAAGAAGCTATAGCCACGGTCAATTTTTGGGAGGACTCGAAATATTTATTTATATAATTAAAAAGTTATTGTCAAAACCGACTAATTCATATTTATTTTATTTGATACCAGATTCTCTATGCTTTCACACTGGTTAAGTAGAGAGAAACTTTTATACGTGCAAGCAAGATTTTACTTGTATATAAAAAATTATCCCGGGAATAATTGGGTTCATACTTGCTTCCTAATTAAATATAATCTTTACACCCCAGTTGAATTGTCTTGTTTCATTTCGATAAAAGATTTTATGTGTAATTTTTTTCGGATAGGATCCTCAATCTCCAAACTCGTATTTCAATTGTGTAACCAAGTCAAAACTACGTAGTTTTGATAGTTTATGTGATTCTTAAATTTGCAGCAGTTAAAAAATATTAGATCATTTTTTTTTGTCTTAGGTCTAGTACACAATTTAATTACAAGTTTAGGAGCAGAGGTTTCTATCTGAATTCTTTTTATTTTAGGTTAATTTTTCATATTTTAGAACACAAAACAGTTTGTGTAAGACAACTCAAGTAAATAAGTAGGACAGTTTAACCGAAATGGAGGGAGTACGTGAAGGGTGGCCAATTATTTGCCTCTGCACTAATTTAGGAACGTTTCTCCTCGTCCAAATCAAATATATTAATTGTCCCCTTTATTGCATTTTTCCTTAATAATTTTATTTTCTTTAGCTGTCTTCGGACAAATGGACTTCTCGTTTACGTATTGGACAAGATTTAATTAGAATAGTTGTTTTGTTTTTAGTTTCCTATTTATTTTAAGATCCGAGTAAAGAAAGTATGTAGCCTTATCGTGTAATATGTATAATAGTTAAATAATACCTATTGACTTTGCCATTTTGTAGTAAGTTACTTGATTCTACACGTATTAGGTAAGTAATAAGTTATTACTTGATAAAAACAAAGAAAGAAATGTACACGTATCACTTAATTGTATGATGTTTAACTCTACGGTCCAATGTTTTAAAAACCGAACCGGAGGTCGAACCGGCGAGGCTTTCAGTTCATGGTTTGATCGGTTGAACCGTGGTTTAACCGGTCAAAACCGGAAATAACCGGAAAAAACCGCGAACCGGAATTACGGCGGTTCATGGTTCAATCAGGTTCAACAGGCGATTCGGTTCGGTTTTTAAAACACTGCTACGGTCAACACTACTAGACTATAGTATTAAGATCAATATTTATCTTCTTTCAAATTAAGTATCATATTAGTCTGCATTGTGTATATATATATATATACACACATCAATCTATATGTGGAGTATTAAAGAAAAATCACGTGCTAAATGAAGACATTTTCTTAATTTTCGTGCCATACTTAGGGAAAGTCGCGAAATTTCCCTAAAAGGATCAGATCACGAAGAACATGAACTCCGAAAGTTTTGAAACTTAATCTATTATCGATAGCTAGGCGATCACACCCACACTTGTCCTTTGATTTATTGATTTGTCACGTTAGTTTATTTAATATAGGATCTATTAGCCGTGATCGTGGCCGGAACGATTTCACACGGCCAAAATAATATACTACTACAGTATAAATTAATAAAGTAAATATAAAAACCATTTTAACATTTATAGTATTTTCTTTGATACTCACACTGTTCACACATTTATAATTTTAATTAATTGATTAATTGATCAATCAATAAGGCATCAAGAAACATATAATTGGTATAAATAATGATCATGGTATCACTCGATTCACACTTGTTCGGTTATTAAATATCAACTCTATCAATTAATAAAATACATATATACGTATAACTATAAAGAAAATTATTCTCTCATATCCACAGTAAACATTCTTAATATATTAAAGGATGAGTGATATAGTATTAATAAATAAAATATTTACATACATACCCTAAACTACCCGAAAAAAATAAATCTTATTATTAGTACATTAATAGTGGACACGTTAAGAGCGACTCACGGTAAGCATGTGAGCGTTTTTGTAACTAAAAAAAATACTACACTCTCCGTGCCACTTTATTTAGTTTACTTTTCTAATCGGGAAGTCTCACTTTAATTGACTTGTATCCTAAAATATAAATAATTAACTCTTAGGTTGCGTTCTTTTTGATTCGAAAGAAAATGAGAGAAAAGAGAAAATCACCCTATAAGTTATACCATTATCGTCATATTTTCTCTCATTTTATCAATGAGGCAGAATTTTACTCCTTAAATTGGAGAAAATATTTACAACACCAAATTGGAGAGATAATATTTTCTCTCCATTGTAGTGCAAATGAAGGGAGAAAATAGCAAATGTGAGAAATAAGAAAAATTTTAAGGTTGATTTTATCTTTTTTCCCATTTTTCTATTTTCTTTCGCATAGTAAAAAAAAAAAAAAAAAAAAAAAAAAAAAACAAACAAAACGCAACCTTACATTATAATGTGAACCTCTTACTATTCATTTTTAACACTGCTTTTAAAATTTCGTAATAAAACAAAACAAACCGATTAAAATGGAACGGAATAAAAACGTGACAACAAAAATGAAAATCGTGTTCCTTTTTTTTTTTTTTTTTTTTTTTTTTTTTCTTACCACTATTTTTTTTTTTTGGTTGAGAATCCATGTTTAGTTCCACTGTTCCACAGCAGCTTCGTGTTTCCAGTTTTGTGTGGGTGCTGTTCAAATATCTTGCGGGATCCCTACAGGTTAATTTCTTCTACTTTTTGCTTCGATACTCTTCTTCTTCCTGCAAAAATAATTTCTCACCTTCTTTTTTTGATAAATTATTATGGAATTTTAGTTTGCTGGGTGGGGGAATTGCTACTTGCTCGCTATGGGGTTACCTATGAGAATTCATATAAAATTGAAGAGGTGCTGCTAATCTCCATTAGTCTCTTCTGCGTTTTTTCTATAGTTGAAGCAGTGCCTTTCATAATTATAGGTGTTAAAGCAAACTAGTCCGAGTGAGTTGAGCTATGGAAGATGAATCTGGTGCTTTGGTTAAGGCTTAAATTTGATATGTTTGTGTTTATGTTTTCCCCCAATTCGGTTCCTGTATGCTAGCTTTGAGTTGTAATTAGGTGCCGTTTTAGGCCAATTGAGTTCAATTTTTGAGCATATTCTGTTGATTGAAGGAGGGTTTCAGGGGGAGAGAACTTCGTGTTTACGAGAAAATTATGCTTGTTTCTCTACCAACTCTGCAATGTCTTAACACTAACTAAATGCATCGGTGTACTTATTGTTTCTTCGTATATTTGTCCTGCTTCAGTTTCTTATGTGAAACATGGTGTCGGCTTATAGCCCTTTCCTTTCTCGAACTTGTAAGGGCGATCTATGTCCATTATGCATTGTATTCTGTAAATGAACTTGTGTGCTGAGTTAAGTAATATTGAAATAGTAACTCCTAGCCTTCTATCAAACATTGTGGTTCATTTTGGGAATGTTAATGTTCTTCTACAAGGAAACTTCTGTTTTAACTCTTGAACACAATTGATGGAGAATCTAATTTCTGTCACTCTCATTAGGATTCGTATTGGAAAGAGGAGGAAGTTGAATGATCTTCCGATTGTATTGTTTCCATTTATATGGATAACTGCGGAGATTCTAGAAGCAATTCAACGCGCAATCCTTTGAGGAAGAAGAGGAGTAATTTGAGTCGCCGTCCTTTTGTTGAATCTGAATCTCCCCAAGAATATCGAGATTCTGTTTCATTGTCATCAACTCCATCAGACCATGTCAGTGATGCACCTAGTGTGGGCAAGGAGTCATCAACACCATCACTAAACCCTGCTGATGCTGAAACACTGCATAGAAGTTTTCCGGAAGGTGACCCAATAGAGGAATCCACTGACCTTCGAAGTTCTCTTGAAGATAATCCTGAAGCAGCTAACTGGAAGAGTCGGCAAATAAAGGACATCACGATGAAGGAACAAACTTCTGGCGATCACCAATCTGAGCCACTAGGAACAGCATCTGATGTAACTGGAAACAAAGTCAATAAGGTAAAACTCAAGGTTGGAGGTGTAACACATACTATTCACACGCGATCCAGTTCCAGTGGTTCTTCAGTAGCTGGAACTTTTGCTGCAAAGTCTTCCTCAGATGCCATTCATCCTCTGCCTAAGCAGAATCCTCAGGTAATATAATATCGCCTCTCTAGATTAATCTTATCAATACTTAATCATGGCTTTGTAATTTAGTGGACTATATTTCTAAATGGAAATGCTATGATATCTTGCTATTTGACCGATGCATTATATGCATCAAAATGTTTTGAATAAGTTGCCGAGTTACGATTGAAATATTATGTGTACGAACAGTTGTAACATGCTAAATGTGATATGACTAGGAAAGTTCTTTGCTATTTTGATCAGAATTCTGCCTTTTCCCTGATTTACACTTCCTTACGGCTCCATAATGTTTCATCTTTCAAGGGATTCATATCTAATTTTTCCATGTCTCTTGGTCCTGCCTGGCTGCTTTCCACATTTACCGTTTTTAGGATTTTAACCCTTTTTATTGGGCAAGTACTTGGCAGTTCTATACCTTACAGTATTGGTTTCTGTTAACAGGAAAAATTCAATCTCCGTCCTAGAAATGAGAAGGGCAACCTCCATGGCGTGCCATGGAAAGATTTTTCCAAAACTGGTTTTACCCTTGGGAAAGGGGATTCTTTTGGGGAGGATATACCTGCTGAATCCGTCAAGCAAACTCTAAAGCGTGATAGGTCATCCAAAAACAAGTCCATAAGCAAGAAATATTCGGCTGGTGAAGTTTATGATGAGGATGATGAGGATGATGATGAGATTCGATACCTTCAAAAGCTCAAAACTTCCAGAATCGCACCTTATGATAATACAGAGTATGAAGATGGTACCATAAGAGCCAAGAAACTAAGGAAGATCTCCAGAGTAATGGATAGAGATATTGAAGATCTTTCCTCGGGTATTGGAGGTTATGGCTCCTCAAGATCAGTCAAAGAAAGTAAGAAATCCAGGTATGAAAGAGCATATGAAGATACTGACTATTCGGATGATGAAGATTCAGTATCCGATGGTGAGGCCGAAAACAAAAATAAGAAACAGCGTAAGGCACCAAATGATGTCGCTGAATACTCCAAAGAAAGTTCAATCACTACCCGCCGAAGGGCAACTTTATCTGGCAGAGAGGCCTCACCTGGCTTGGGCTCTAAATCTATCCAATTTCCGGACGGGTTGCCTCCTGCTCCACCAAGAAGTGAGCATTGCTTATTCTAATGGTTTTTTCTTCTGTTATTTCTTGAAAAACTGCCTGCTTATCTTCCATGCTATTACTTGCAGAGACAAAGGAAAAACTAACAGATGTGGAGCAACAACTGAAAAGAGCTGAGGCTGCCCAAAGGCGTAAGATACAAAACGAGAAGGCTGCTCGTGAGTCTGAGGTCTGTTACTCTGCTCTTTTTCGCTCACTAATTTAATTTGATGCATGGATTCCATTTCATGTGCATTAAGAAATTGAATTTTAAACCAAATGGTCACCTGAGTTATATATGTGCCCATATCTCTACTAGGCTGAGGCTATTAGAAAAATCTTGGGTCAAGATTCTAGCCGGAAAAGGCGAGAGGAGAAGAATAAAAAACGGCAGGAGGAGTTAGCAGAGGTAAAACATTGTCAGTGGTAATTAAACTTTATTTAAAATATCTTTTTTTTTTTTTTTTAATCATTGCCACGCATCATGATGCAGGAGAGGAATGCAAATGCTGCTACAGTTGCACCCGATTCTGTTAGATGGGTCATGGGACCTTCAGGGACGGTTGTAATATTTCCTGAAGAAGTCGGCTTCCCAAGCATTTTCGAATCCAAGTCTTGCAGGTAAATCAAATCGGATAACCTGTGTCGATTGATGTTTCAGCAACTCTCCATCTTAAATCTATGGCTTGAATTAATTTACACAATTACGCCTCAACTCCAAGAAATGAAGGCAGAAAATGCTCTTTCTTTTTTTCCAGCTATCCTCCTCCACGAGAGCAATGTGCGGCTCCTTCTTGTACGAACGTGTACAAGTACAGAGATTCAAAGTCGAAGCTCCCTCTTTGCAGCCTTCAATGCTATAAGTCACTGCATGCTTGTTGAATCGTTTTTTCCACGACGACTTTATGCCACTGACCAATGCTTGCCCGTCGATTGAAATTCCGGGAGGAAGATATTTCTTAGAGTTCTGTAGTTTGTAAATTTGTACCTCTTAACTCAATTTTCAGATGTGATGCTAACAGATTTGCAGCAGTCTGTTATCTGTGTGGCAATAAGAAAAGGTGGGAAATGAAGTAGACAAGTGAAGAAACGATGTACTGTGAAGGTATGTATGTACATGTAAAACTAGGTATCACCTATTTTTATTACTTTAGTTTTAAGTAGAACTCTTTCTGTCCCACTTCACTTGGTTTCCTTTCATAATTAGGACGTCCTACTTCAATTAGCTTGTTTTTTAAAATGGAAAAAATTAATCCTTACTTTTCTCTTTTAATACTATGCCTAAAATTTCGTGTCAAAATGGAACATTTCAATTAAAGTGGGAAGGAGGGATTAATATTTAGTATTTATATTAGCAAAACTCTTTTGTTAATTATCCAAAACTCCTATATATATAACCAGAATTATCACAGAAATGAAATACATTGTCTTTTGTTAAAGTCTCGTATGGCTAGTTTGAATCACACAGGCTTGACTTGGGTAAGTTCGATGCTACACCGGGTTTGAAAATTCAGTATTTTCAACATCAGGGGATTTTGTATTTAAAAATTCCGTATTTTAAGGAAGGAAGATGAACACTGTATATCACAATTCAGATTCTATTTGCCAATTTTGTATTGCATTTCATGTTACATTAACAAACGGTAGCCGCGTGTTAAAAAAACTTTCAAATTCAGCCATTCTTGTTGGTCATTTGAATTTTTTTTTAAAATTATATACCTAAGTTTTGATTCATTAACTTTATTTTACTTGATAAAATTAAAATTAAAATTAAAATTAAAATTAAAATTAAAATTAATTATAAATTCTAACGGAGTGAGAGAACATTTGAAAATAATTCTAAATTCTTTCAAAATCATAACATATTAAATTTGTTGAAAGCAAATCATAAAATTAATTATATAAAAAAAAATTGATATTATCAGACCTTTACTTTCCCATTTTGCAATTTGTCGTGCAAGTGTTTTCATATTTTAAATCTTATATATATTCAGGACACGTTTATAATCAGGTGAAATTGAGGGAGAATGAACAACGCCTCATCTTATAAGCCAAGAAACAGTTGGAAGATGGACTTTGGCTAACTACTATTTACAATGATAACACCCTCGTGTTATAGGATTTGAACCTACAATCTTTGATCTCAGGCGTTATACCCACACAATTATTCTATAATTGTTATGGCTCAATTAAACTAGACATTATTCACTATTCCCCCAACTTTTGTTGATAACTCTAATTACCTTTTTGTTTTTATGAAAGTATCTTGTTATGATTATATATTTTCTTATTGATCTTATTTCTTGGCAGCGGAGCGCAATCTAATTGTTGGTCCCGCGAAAGAGTAATTGGTGTATGGGGGGGGGGGGGAATACACCAATAACCAACCGTTTTTGACTTTTGAAAATCAGGTCGATCTAAAGGTCGATTGTCAAGGTCGATCTTTATCAGAGACAGGTTGATCTATCAAGCTCGTTTGGGAACAAGCTTGATTTATCAAACTGTGCTTATGCGGAAGTTGGTGGATGTTGATTTACTCTTTGAAAAATCTAAGGTTGATACAGAAATGCAGGTTGATGCTTAATATGCAGGTTGATGCTCGTCAGTTTGATAATAAAATGAAAGGGCGATAAGTAAAGAGAGAGAGAGAGACACCGCGATTTAGCGTGGTTCGGAGAAACCCTCCTACGTCCACGTCAGGTCGACTCGACCTGAGAATCCCTTTACCTTTGGATTCAACCTCTCTCTTATTTATACTGACTGAGTATCAGTTCTAAATACACTCTAACTTGAATATATCTAGACACGAGTTTTGGGTCGTGACCCTTACAACCTTTCGTACAGAAACGTACAAACAACCTTTCACGAATTACAGAGCTTGACTAACTCTATAATGGCGAAGAACACAAACTAATCTTTCTAACTTCGAACGGGTCGGAGAAGAAGATGTTTGAATCAACGACAAGCAGCAGTGAATGCTTCGTCGTTGTTGCCTTTTTATCGGAGTAGAAAATCTCTCTTCGTCAAGTGTTTGGGAAACTAATGGGATTTCGAACACTTGAATGGATATGAACTTGAGAGAGATTTTGGCAGAGATTTTGCGTTGATAGCTTGAGTTTCCCGTACTTGAATCCGATAATGGCTTGAAGTATATATAGGCAGTTTTGAAAAACTAGCCATTGGAGTCAGGATGACGTGACACTAGCCGTTGGAGGCTGACTCACTTCTAGCCGTTGGGAAAGTTCGTCCTTGCTGGCACACCACGTGGCAAGGATCAGGTCGTGTTGCTCCATGAAGGCGGAGCATCGACCTTGATATAGTAATCTAGCTCTTGAAATCTTCTAAGTCAAAGCGGGCTGGAAGCTTGATAAGGAAGGTCGATAGACAGCTAGATATGCCAGCTCGATCCGAGTGAGGCAGGTCGATAAACGACCTTTCTCTTACAGGGTGGATCGAACTTGCATTTAAACTATAGAGAGCATCGACCTGCACTAACAGGTAGCACGTCGATCTATCGGCCTTAACCCTGAACAAGTAAAATATGCCTAAGTGTGGTTTCGATAAACATCATCAAAATCAAACTGCAAGGGGTTCCCAACAATTTCCCCCCTTTTGATGATGTTGAAACCATACACTTTACAAATAATTCCTAAGATATAAAACGATGAAAGATCGATTAACCATGAAGGTTGATAAGGAATTATAAGAAAGGCAGTTAATAAGACATAAAGTAAATAATGCAGTAAAGGCAGATTGCCTGGACAAAGAGATATTGTCGTCAGGTCGAATAGATGATTTTTGCTTCATTCAGCTCGATCGCAAATATACAAAGAGAATTTACAAGGCAGGCTGAGCATAAATGAATATAAAAAATTACACAAAATCATCTACTCTACTTCTTCTGCTGGGCACGGGCTGCCACTCGCTCTTCCTGGATCTGCTCCCTGGACTTGGCCTTCATACTTGCGTAGATTCCATCCCTTATACGGCAGTAGGCGGGATCGGAATTCGAGACGTTGACATTCATGCCGATGGCGGTCAGTGCGATGTACCGGTCGATTCGGGAATAATCCAAGTATCCCGAATCACCGATAAGCAAGGGCGTGAAATATTGCTTGCAAGGAGCCCTTACTATCGCACCGGCCTCTGCAACCTTCCTTCGCAATTCACCAACAAAGTCTTGGTGAGGGAATTTTAGCATATAGGCCGCATAGGCGTCATCGGCATCTTCAGGGAGAGAGGGATCTTGAATCCAGTAGAAGAGGAGGATGAAGCAAGAGTTGAGCTCCCTCAGCAGGGCGTTCTGATTTTCATCGAGCCACTCAACGGCCTGCTGCTGGACTCCTGCTTCCAAAATGAGTTCCGAGGCGGACTGGCTGATCCAGTCCGCTTCAGCTTTCTTCCTCGCTTCGGCAGCCCGGCGCTCCGCAATGAAACGCTTCTGCTCGATTGGATTCACAGGCTGTTCCGGAGTCGCTCCGGCCAGATGCACAGCAATTAACTCGGCCTCTTTTGCCAAACGAGCTTTGGCAGCGGCGGCCTCGGAATCGGCCTGAGAGGAGGCGGCCTGGGAATCAGGCTTGGAAGCAGCGGCCTGGGGGGCGGTCTTCTTTTGTGGCGGAGGCGGAGGAGGAGGGGGAGGAGCCAAGGAAGATGAAGGGGTTTTGGATTTGGAGGTCCTCTTCTTCCTGGCGGCGGCGGCGGCGGCTCTTTCTTCTTCCCCCTTTTCGACATCATCAGAAAGGGTCTTGATGAGGGAAAGAAGTGTAGCGTCCTCCTCCTGCAGCTTGCCAACGGCCTCTCGCAGCTGCTGGTGCCCATTTAGCAGGCTGGTGAGAGTATCAAGGATGCCGTTGATCTGTGTGTTGGAGGCCGATGCCGAATTTGTGACTGAAGTAGTCAGGTCGGTCACCCGGTGATCGACCTTGGCCACGTCCTCCATCACTTCCCCGATCAGGTCGCGGGACGCCATGTTCAGTGCCTCGAGCTGGGCTGGCAGAAGTTTGTCGGTGTATTCTTTCAAGTGATCGACAGCAAACTTCGTCACCCGCTCCCTGGCAGCATCATCGGCCTAGGTCTTGGCCTCCTTCAAAATGTCGACCCGGGCCTCCGCAATGGCTTGCTTGATCTGCTCCGGAATGCTGAGAGTGAGAGACTCGAGCTTTGCAGATAATGAATTGAACTCGAGCTCCACATCGAACTTTGATGCGTCGGGAGCAGAATCAGCAGTAATCAGAGCTTCATCACCACCTGCATTCCTTGGCGGCGATTGCTCTGGAGTTTGAATGGCATCAAACTCGTCTCCAACATCGGCGGCGGAGTTGTATAGAGCGCGAGAGAGAGTGTAGAGGGGGCGAAGGTCGATGCCCAGAATTTTGGCCTCGACCTTCATGCGCCGCAGCACAAGAGATTGAAAATTTGCGGCCGCATCCTCCACACTGAAGAAGCCGAACTCTCCCTCTAGCTCCAACTCCTCGATCTTCAGCTCTTCGAGGGTGGCGACCTGCAGCAAGGCCTCGAAGACGTAATAATAACTTGACTTACAGACCAGATAAAACTGGAGGCGAGTAGCAAGATCGAGGGACTTGGGGAGTTGATCAATCCCCGGCATCAGGTCGATCACCTTCAGCCTGGCTTCTGCCTTCATGGAAGCCACCATGGAGTGAGCAGCCGACACGGGCTGCTCGGAGAAAGGCTGGATGGGCAGGACGACGTCTTCCTCCACGGCCACATGCTTGAAGGGGGAAGGCTGGGGCTCGTCCTCCGTGAGATCCTCGATCTCCACGGAGCTAACACGAACGACATCGGCCTGAGGGGATGCAGGTCGATGCTGCGAGGCGGTCGGCTCGATGGCGGAACGGATTGGAGAGGGAGTCCGTTCGGCTGATGAGGAGGGCGATGGGGAGGGCGAAGGCTCCCTGCGAGGTGCAGATTTCTCGAACTCCACAGGAAGAATCCGGTGCAACGGCCTGACCGGATCAGTGGAGGTTGATTGCGTCCTCCGAGGAGGAGTCTTCTTGGCAGGCGGAGTCTTCTTTGCAGGTCGAGAGGGCACCGGCTCATCATCGGCCTTTCTCTTCTTTTGTACAGGTCGAGCCGGAATCCTCCAACCGACCTTTGATTCTCCGGTTTTAGTGAGGTGCGCCCTTACATGGTCTGGCGATCCATAGTAAATCTGCGGCGCAACACCCAACGCCATCTCCATTTGGTGGAGGTCTTTTGGAATAAAGAGGTGGGGGAAGGACGGCTCATCAGTCCACTTCCTATTTTTGAAAAAGGAAGTGATGATGCAGGTAGCCTTCGTTCCAAGGCGAATCGGCCTCTTTTCATTGTGGAGACGAACTCCCACCACGGCCTCACCATCCATCGTGCACTCGATCTGCCTGGCTTCCTCCCATAGCAGGGAGACCACCATTTTAGCCCAACTCACGGGCAGGTCGAGAATCACGGCCGCCATGATCTGAAATTTTAATGGCGTGACCTGGTCGTGATTTCCGATGTGCCCTAAAAAGCACTTCTGCAAGAAATCCATCAGAAGGCGGTATTTGGGGCGGAGCTCGTTCCTCTTGAACGTGGTTGCCAAGAACGGCCTCTGCTCCATAAGAACACGGTCTGCAACCTGCTGCAACTGTTCACGTGTGATCTCGGAGAGTTGCATCGTCCCACCCTCTCCAATATTGAAGGCGGCCTTCACAACGTCGAGGACATTGATGGTGTGAACGGCCTTCTGGGTTCCAAGGGAGACGGTATGATCGGAGATAGAGTCACCCTTGTTCCAGTTATAGAAGAAGGTACTCACGATCTTGGTGAGTTGCTTCGGCGGATGGGCAGAGATGATCCGGTGGAACGGAAGGCAGGTCTCCACCAGAGCGTACATAGACTCCAAATCGCGAAACCCGAAGGTTTCACGCACCATATAGGGCTCGTATTTGATGCGAGACTTCAAATACGTTTCGATCTCCTCCCACTGCATTTCCTTCAAATGTGTTTTTTTTCCTGCCATTTAGATGTGTATAAGTGTTTTGACAGAAAATGGAAGAGAAACAGCGAAAATGCACAAACTGCGGCTGGTAGTTTTGGCAGAAAACTGAAAAATTAGGGTTGCAGATGATGAAGAAGGTAACGTTTCAAATGAAATCAACATGACATATATAGACATTTTGAACGGTTGAGATCGTTTGAATTTGAAAGGGTTAAAGTTTCCCTCTGAACAACGTCCGCACGATTAAAGCGCGTGGAATGTGAAACGGTTCACATCCGCGCTTGAGATAAGAGAAACGTGCGTATAATGGCACTTTTTCAGAAAAGTGGCAGGGAATTAAATGCAACATTGGTCAATGTGTCAATATTTGACACTTAACTAGATGTGTTGCAAAAATAGCAATCATTATACCCTTTTTCCTTAAAATCTGCAGCAAAACAGAGCCTTAAATAATGTAACACATTGAGAAATAAATATCAATAATTAATAGAGAATTCAATGTGTATTTAAGAAGTTAACTGAAAGACAAAAGGGTGATACTGCCCTTTTGATTCTCCCTTCATTAATGCAGGTGGCATTCAGGTTGATATCGAACTTGTAATATCGGCCTGGTGGCAGATATCGGCCTGATAAGTGAACGGCCTGTCTTTGTGATATCGGCCTGATCTTGTGATGTCGGCCTGGCGAAATGAACGGCCTGGAGGCAGACATCGGCCTTTGTTCCTCCTCAAATGATGGATCATTTGGGCAAGTGTTCCCCCTCAATTTGAGGAACACAGGTCGATCCGTTGATTTAGACGACGGCCTGTTGGTGGGGAATGGTCTGTCATTTGACTATCGGCCTGTCGAAAGAATGACGGCCTGTTTGAGAGAAACGGCCTGTTGGTCTGCGAACGGCCTGTTTGAGAGAAACGGCCTGTTGGTCCGCGAACGGCCTGTTTGAGAGAAACTGCCTGTTGGTCCGCGAACTGCCTGTTGACTGAGGCAGCTTGTTCAAATGGTAACGGCCTGTCGGTTCGCGAACTGCCTGTTGAATCATGAACGGCCTGATGACTCAACATTTAATAACCCTAACTTCCCACACAGCATTTTGAATCTTTCTTCAGCTAGTGGTTTGGTTAGGATATCAGCCCGTTGAATATCAGTGTGTATCTTCTCAATAACCACGTTCTTCTTTTCCACGTGATCACGAATAAAGTGATGTCGAATATCAACGTGTGTGCATCTTGAATGAAGAACTGGGTTTTGAGTAATGGCGATAGCACTCGAGCTGTCGCAGAATATAGGCACTTCACTGACTTCAACTTCATAATCTTTGAGTTGTTGTTTGATCCACAAAATTTGTGCACAACAACTTCCTGCGGCCATGTACTCGGCCTCTGTGGTGGGGGTGGCTACTGAAGTTTGTTTCTTTGAAAACCATGATATCAGCTTGTTTCCAAGAAAGTGGCAAGTACCCGAGGTTGATTTCCTATCGAGCTTGCACCCTGCATGATCAGAATCTGAATAACCTGTAAACTGCAAATTATCATCACAAGGATACCAAAGACCTAAATTTGTGGTTCCTTTGATGTATCGAAGAATTTTCTTTGCTGGTTCCAAGTGAGATTCCTTCGGATTAGCTTGATATCGAGCACACACTCCAACTGCAAAAGTGATATCAGGTCGACTCGCAGTTAGATAAAGTAATGAACCAATTATACCCCTGTACTGTGTTATGTTGGCAGGTTTTCCTTCGGGATCCGGGTCGATCTTCCCACCAGAGAGCATCGGTATTTTGACGGGCTTGCTGTCTTTAACACCAAACTTATCGACCAGCTCGTGTGCGTACTTTGTTTGGCTAATGAAGATTCCTTCATTGGACTGCTTGACCTGTAACCCTAGAAAGAAATTCATTTCCCCCATCATAGACATTTTATATTTGTCTGTCATGAGGTTACCAAATTTTTCGCATAAAATGGGAGATTTAGATCCAAAAATGATATCATCAACATAAATTTGTTCTAAAAGGATTTGTTCATTCACTTTGATTGTGAATAGCATTTTGTCGACTGAACCACGCTTGAATCCTGATTTGATGAGAAAGGATGATAGCGTCTCATACCAAGCTTGAGGAGCTTGCTTAAGTCCGTAGACGGCCTTATGTAGCTTGTAGACTTTGCTTGAATCACCCTCCTCGAATCCAGGAGGCTGTTCCACATAGACTTCTTCTTCGAGAACGCCATTGAGGAACGCACTTTTTACATCCATCTGGTAGACTTTGAATCGTTGATGAGCGGCATAAGCTAGAAACAGCCTTATAGCTTCTAATCTTGCGACGGGGGCAAACGTCTCATCATAGTCGATTCCTTCTTGTTGACAGTAACCCTTTGCTACCAATCGGGCTTTATTTCTGACAACTTCTCCAGATTCATCTCTCTTGTTTTTGTAAACCCATTTGACTCCAATGACGCCCTGATGATAAGGACGATCAACAAGAGACCATACTTCGTTTCTTTTGAATTCATTGAGTTCTTCTTGCATGGCTTGAATCCAGTCAGCGTCACGAAGAGCTTCAATGGCATCTTTGGGTTCAATTCGAGAGAGATAGCAGCTTAGGTAGAGCACTTTCACCAATCGTTCTTCTTGTCCGCACTCCTTGGTTTAGGTTCCCAACAATGAGCTCCTTTGGATGATCATCGATCCATCGTCTGCGTCGTGATCTTTCTTCATTTGAAATGATTGGATCGGGCTCATTAATAGGTTCGTCAAACTCAGGGTGAGTTGAAGGTTGATCAGTGGGCACGTGTTGTTGATCAGGCTGTTGATCAAGCTGTTGTTCGGGCTGGATGTTGAGCTGCTCCATTGTGCTATCGAGCTGCTCGACTTGGGATGTAAGGTCGTTAACAGCATCAGTCTGGGGGACTGAGAATGGGGGATCAGCCTGGTTAATTCTGGCTGATGTATTACAGCTAGATGTAGGAACATCACTTGCATCATTTCCCCCTTTCTGTGTGACCTTCGGATCAGGTTGATCCTCTTCCTCTAGATCAGTTGGAGTCCATACTAGCAGGTCGTCGATGGGGGAGTTAGACGGCCTGTTATTAGTGGACTGATCTGGACCTGTACTTATTTCTCTGTACAGACAAGTAGATTCATCAAACACAACATGAGGTGTTACCTCCACAACTAGGGTTTTCTTATTAAAAACTCTATAAGATTTGCTAACCTCTGAGTATCCTAGAAATACTCCTGGATCGGCCTTGCTATCAAAAGTTTTTAATTGGGATTTCCCATTGTTATGAATGTAACACAAGCATCCAAAAGATTTAAAATACTTTAACCTGGGGAGCTTGTTGTTCCACAGCTCGTATGGAGTCTTTCCATGTCGGGTAGTGATGATCGACCTGTTTTGGGTATAGCAGGCTGTGTTAACGGCCTCCGCCCAAAACTTCTTTGGAAGGTTGGTTTCATCCAACATGGTACGAGCTGCTTCCTTCAGCGACCTGTTACGGCGTTCCACTACGCCATTTTGTTGAGGTGTACGAGCTGCTGAGGTTTGATGATGAATTCCACTTTTTGTGCAATATAATTCGATCATCGCATTGATAAATTCGGTGCCTCGATCGAATCGAATGGAGATGATGGATTTCTCCTTTTGATTGCACAATTTGCTCAGCAACGCGGGTAGCTTCTCCAATGTCTCATTCTTTTTGTACATGAAAATAACCCACGTAAATCTAGAATAATCATCTATAATAACGAGAGCGTATTTTCTACCGTTTATACTCAAGGGAGTGACTGGACCAAAGAGGTCGAGATGGAGAAGCTCAAGAATTCGATTTGAAGCTTGTGCCGTCACACTTGGAAAGGATGATCTTGTTGCTTTCCAGCTTGAAAGGCTTTACAGATGTGATCACGATCGAAAACTTGATCTGGCAGGTCGTTCACCAGTTTGTTGCGTGCGAGCTTGTTGATGGCCTTGAAGTTCAAGTGACTCAACCTCTTGTGCCATAGCCAGCTTGTCTCGGAATCAGCCTTTGTGATCAGACAGGTCTCTATCCAATCATTCCATTGAACAATATAGAGTCTATCCTGCAAAATTCCGGTAAGAAGTATATCTCCTTCCTCATTTTTCACGAGACATTTGTTAGCGGTGAATTCTACTCGTTTACCACTCGAGCAGAATTGCGACACAGAGAATAAGTTATGATTGAGACCTTCAACATACGAGACGTTAGAAATAGTTGTTTTACCAACTTTTAGATCGCCCTGGCCTCTTGTGAGACCCTTTGAATTTCCTCCAAAGGTTACAAGTGGCCCGTCTCGTTCTTGATAATTTGATAGTAGCGTTTTGTCACACGTCATGTGCTTTGAGCGTCCACTATCAATGATCCATACAGCTCCACGAGCTACTTGGCTCCTTCTTTGAGCCTTCCCAACCTGCAATTAATTCAACTTAGCAACCCATTTGAGATTGGGTGCTACATCGGTTGCGGGAACGGCCTTTGGGACCCAGATTTGTTTCGCCGGTCTGCTTCTATCCGAGGCTGAGGACGAGGCAGTGGCGGTCTTGGGCTTGGGAGCCTTGGATTTCTTTGATCGAGAGCGGCGAGGCTGATAATACTGCTCTTCATAAAAGCCAGGTTGATACTGCCAGTCTTGAGAGTTTGACTGTTGAGGATAGTGGCACTGACAACCTTGATGAGCAGGGTAGAAAAACTGAGGGTGATACGGCCTTTGATAGTACTGGCCTTGTTATCGCCCTTGTTGAACAGCCTGCTTTTGATGAGTGGGGGCAGGTCGACGATGCTGGGCAGGTCGACTCACTTTCTTTTGAGGAACAGGCTGTTCCTTGTGTTACTTTAAAAGGATGGCTTGGGGCTGTCGAACTGGATTCTTCAGCTTGACCATCTTATCTGGCAGAGCTTGATGGGCTTTCCTGATATTCTTAGATTTAGACTGTGCCTTCACGAACTTGATCTCGCAGTCTTTATCCTTGCAATCTTTGGATTCTCCGTTGAATCCAATTCCAGAGTGATCGCGCGGATTGCGTTGCATGGATTGGACCTCTTCCAATCTCTTTCCACTTTTCTTCAACTGGCTCAAGGTGAGTTGAAGTTTTTCTTCCTTTTTCACGAGAAGTTTGTGTCGAATAACCAAGTCAGCCAACTTTGATGTAAGGCTGTGTATTTCGGCATCTTTGATCTTGAGAGACTCGTCCTTCTCGAGCGCCCTGGTATCGAACTCCTTAACCCGGAAAGTCAATTCTTTAACCTTTGACTTTAGGGCTTTGATCTTCCTTTCTTTCTCTTCATCATAGGGAGGATTTTTCTTCCAATGCTAGCTTGTATTTTTCATTCTTATTCATCAGCTCAGCATTATCTTCAACGACCTCTTTGAGTGTATCCACGAGATCGACATAGTCATCGAGCTGTTTCTTGATTTCTTCCCAAGACACAGCCTCGGATAGTTCTTCACCTTCTTCTGCACATTCATCGTCAGAGAAAGAAAGTGAAATGGGTTGGGGAACTACCTTTGAAGATCCCACGGTTTGTTGGAGTTCTCCAACAAAACACTCTTCATCATCACTTTCATCGAAAGCGATGTAGCCCTCGTCATCACTTGACGAGCTGTCTGAGAGGTGAGCTTCCTTTGTTTCTTCGGCGATCATGGCAGCTCGTTGTTCCTTGAGCTTCTTATCGTGCTTTGCACGGAGCTCGTCTCTCTCGGCCTTTGTCAGATCCGGGCAGTCGGTCTTATAGTGACCCGGCCTGCCACAACCAAAACAGCCACCCTCGGGTGTGTTAGAAGAATTGAAGGTTGAGGGTTTACCTTCTCCCTTTTTGTCAGGGCGGTCGTGGTTGCGGTTTGAGAAGTTTCGCTTGTTGTCACGGTAGAATTTCTTGTATTTGACAACCTTTCCTAGGAGCTTCTCATTTCTCCTAGCAGCTAGAGCATAGTCGAGAGTCATCTTCTCGAACTTTTTGACGATGGATTCGTCAATCGAGCTTGGGGTAGCAACAGAGGCTGAGTCGGCCTTGAAGGCTACCTCCTTGTCGTTCTTTTCATCGACCTTCTTGCTGGTGGAAGGCTGTGCTGATCCGTGGATTCGGATCATTTCATATTCATTTCCGACAAGAATGTCGAAAAGATCTTCAGTGGAGAGAGAGTTGAAGTCGGGGCGAGCTGGATGCATGGCGGTGTATACGTGCCAGTTTGCGGGAAGGGCACGCATCACTTTAAGATTCTTCTCGCGCTGCGTATATTTGAGAGGATTGATTGCAGCGATTTCGAGAATTATTTCGGTGAAGCGAATCTTCATTGCTTCAATGGTTTCACCCGAAATCATCTTGAAGTCATCGAACTTGCTGCATGCCATGGACAACTTGTTCTCTTGCATCTCCTCTGAACCCAGGCTGATGGACCGGAGGGTGTCCCACATCTCTTTGGCAGTCTCAAGATTTCGGATCTTGGCAAGATAGACGCCCTTCACGGTGCTAGAGATGAGTCCCTTTGCGTAGTCATCGAGGCTGGCCTCCTTCCTTTCCTCGGTTGTGTAGTCGCGAGGATTTATGAGGACCTTCTCGTATGTGGCCTCCCCGGGGGACGTTCCATCAACAATGATCTTCGCTGCATAGATGGGAGAGCGGCCATTTTCGATGATCTCCCACATAAGGACGTGATGTGCTTTGAGACACATCTTGATTCGGAAGCTCCAGTCTTCATAGCCTTGAATGGAGAAGTCTTCACAAACCCTGAGAAGAGAAGCCTCCATAGCAAAAAAAAATGATATGATATGAATGAAAAGATTTTTCTAAAGGATCGGTTCAAAATGACCAAAAGTTTGATAAAAACCTTTAGTAGGCAAAGCAGCGGTCAAAAGAACCACTGCTCTGATACCACTTGTTGGTCCCGGGAAAGAGTAATTGGGGGGGGGGGGGGGGAATACACCAATAACCAACCGTTTTTGACTTTTGAAAATCAGGTCGATCTAAAGGTCGATTGTCAAGGTCGATCTTTATCAGAGACAGGTTGATCTATCAAGCTCGTTTGGGAACAAGCTTGATTTATCAAACTGTGCTTATGCAGAAGTTGGTGGAGGTTGATTTACTCTTTGAAAAATCTAAGGTTGATACAGAAATGCAGGTTGATGCTTAATATGCAGGTTGATGCTCGTCAGTTTGATAATAAAATGAAAGGGCGATAAGTAAAGAGAGAGAGAGAGAGAGACACCGCGATTTTTAGCGTGGTTCGGAGAAACCCTCCTACGTCCACGTCAGGTCGACTCGACCTGAGAATCCCTTTACCTTTGGATTCAACCTCTCTCTTATTTATACTGACTGAGTATCAGTTCTAAATACACTCTAACTTGAATATATCTAGACACGAGTTTTAGGTCGTGACCCTTACAACCTTTCGTACAGAAACGTACAAACAACCTTTCACGAATTACAGAGCTTGACTAACTCTATAATGGCGAAGAACACAAACTAATATTTCTAACTTCGAACGGGCCGGAGAAGAAGATGTTTGAATCAACGACAAGCAGCATTGAATGCTTCGTCGTTGTTGGCTTTTTATCGGAGTAGAAAATCTCTCTTCGTCAAGTGTTTGGGAAACTAATGGGATTTCGAACACTTGAATGGATATGAACTTGAGAGAGATTTTGGCAGAGATTTTGCGTTGATAGCTTGAGTTTCCCATACTTGAATCCGATAATGGCATGAAGTATATATAGGCAGTTTTGAAAAACTAGCCGTTGGAGTCAGGATGACGTGGCACTAGCCGTTGGAGGCTGACTCACTTCTAGCCGTTGGGAAAGTTCGTCCTTGCTGGCACACCACGTGGCAAGGATCAGGTCGTGTTGCTCCATGAAGGCGGAGTATCGACCTTGATATAGTAATCCAACTCTTGAAATCTTCTAAGTGAAAGCGGCTGGAAGCTTGATAAGGAAGGTCGATAGACAGCTAGATATGCCAGCTCGATCCGAGTGAGGCAGGTCGATAAACGACCTTTCTCTTACAGGGTGGATCAAACTTGCATTTAAACTATAGAGAGCATCGACCTGCACTAACAGGTAGCAGGTCGATCTATCGGCCTTAACCCTAAACAAGTAAAATATGCCTAAGTGTGGTTTCGATAAACATCATCAAAATCAAACTGCAAGGGGTTCCCAACACTAATGGTAAAAGTCGTCTTAATTGCGTGCACGCATGTGAGTTGTGTTTCACTGTCCTAATTTTCTCGTCACCAATAAAGTAATGAACGTTTCGTTCATGTTGATTTCTATGTTGTTGTTGTTGTTGTTGTTGTTGTTGTTGTTGTTGTTATTATTACTAGTAATACACCCGTGCGATGCACGGGATAAACTGAATTTGACATTATTATTTTTTTTATGAATATTTTAATGATTATAGAATTTTAATAATATAAAAGCAATCAATGTAATTTACTATCCATTTAGTATGAAATATTATTTTGGTTCAGAAAATAATCAAAAAATTATAAAATGGAATTTCAATTATTTTTTCCTTAATAGTCAATGTCATTGCATTAAGTACAAATTTTATTTTATTTTTCAAGATTCCTAAATTTGGTCTCTTTAGTTTCTTAACTAACAACTATAGCATTCCTACACAAAATAAACACTGTCAAGATTCCCCAAAATTACATTATAAGCTATGTTACTTGGAGCGAGGTGAGGCGTGCGAGGGTCATATAATATGAATAAGTGAATACAGATTTTTAAAATTTTAAAGTGTTACTGTATTTAATTTATCCAGAATACGTGTATATATTTATATGTTTACTTATTTGTAAAATAAAATTTATTACTTAAATAGTACATTGCAAATATCAAATAAAATGACATCTTCAATTAAACTCTATAGATTAAATATTACATTAATTCTATAGTGGATTTAGATTTTAAAGTATAGTATACAAAAAAAAAAAATTGTACAAAAGACCCAAAAAATAAAATTATTATTACAAAATAACTGTAGACGCACCACCCTAGACCCCGCTAAATTCTCGTGGTGGATATACCCAATACATTTATCTCTCTCTTTTTCTTTTTTTCTATTTCTTTTTTTCTTGCAGGATTCTTCACATGGAGTATCCTATGCGTATCCGATACTACAATATGATATTTTTTGAAAAATCTGTGCATTATAGACGAAAAGTATATTGTATTCAATTAAAAAACTCAACTTTATCCATAATTTCACTTTTCTACTTTATCTGGATATAACCCCTCGAGATACAACTTTATTTTCTAATTTTACTATGAAATATTCATTTTCTTATTCATATGTGTATGAAGTACATATTTTTTATGTTCTCCGTGATTGGCTTGCTATCTGTGTTCATAACAAACCCATTGAGTTCGTTGAGGATTTTGCTTCCCGTCTTTGGAGCGTGTGGAAAGCTAGGAATCTTCGTGAATTCCAATCTAAGCAACTCTCCCATATTGACTGTTTTCATATGGTCAATTATTTGATTTCTGATGTTTTCCACAATGCTAATAGTAATCGTCCTCTCCTCGTCGTTGTTCCACCACTCGCCTCTGGTTGGCTTCCTCCCCCAAAAGGTCGTATTAAATTTAACTCGGATGCTTCAATCACTGCAGCAGGAGGAGATGCAGGACTTGGTGGAGCCTTTCGCAAACCATAATGCGATTCTTATCAAGACTTTTGTAGTGTTTCGCCCAAATTGCAATGATGTGGAACTTGCCGAAGGTTTAGCTTGTCTTCATGGAATCCAGGTGGCACGAGACGAAGGCTTCAATGATCTCATCGTCGAATCTGATAACCAAAGCTTAATCTTCACTCTGCAAAAAGGCTTAACCCCAAGAACAGTAGTGGGTACCGTTATTGGAGATATTCTTCAACTTGCTAAGTTTTTTGATAAGATTGAGTTCCAATGGATTGGAAGGCATCGTAACAAATTAGCTCACTGTCTTGCTTCTCTTGCTCATAATTCAGAGGCAAATATTGATGTAAACAATCCTTGCATTGACTCGATCCGTCACTTTGTATTTGTTGATGCACTTGGTTTGAATGAATGATATTAATTTTTTTTTTTTTTTTAAAGAAAAGTACATATTTTTTTACTATTGTCAAAATTAAAAAAAAAAAAATGAAATGTAAATTGTACCAAAATTTTTCGTTTTTTAAATTCGCACCAAAATCTGACAAAATGGGTCTTACTATACGCCAAGTTTTGGAAAATAAAATAAAATCATAATCACTCGGTTCTCTCTCTACCTCTCACCTTTTCTTCTCATCACACACTCCATTCTATTATATTTTGAGAATGATATTTTATGTTTCTTCATGACATACCATTTTTCAGCAGTCATATTTCAGCGTTCAATAATCTATTGTCAAACGCATGGTGCCGCAACTTCAAGAACATATATGTCACTTTGTTAATTGCCATCTTGTTTTAGTGCTTATCTTGTCCGTCATAGGAATGAAATCCCAGTCGCTATTGTGTTGACCTCCTAAACCCGATTCAATATCTTTTCAACTGTTTATCACTTCAATTTTTATGAGTATTTGTATTATTGTAATGTTATAATTCAAAAATATTGCTCATATTCATGTATCTTATTAATCTATTATATATATAAAAACATAATCATTTTTCACAAACTTTTCCCGCCCATTTGCTCCCCTCCTTTCTAGAATTTTCTGATCTTAATTAATGTATTTTCTCATGAGTGTTTCAGATTCTCATGCACATTTGTCAATAAAATTTTCATGAGTGGTATATTGGGAAACGAAATTTCAAATTCAAATTTCAAATTCAATTCTCATTGTGGGACTATGTCTATATATATATCAGTCACAAACTCACAATCTTGCAAATTTGCGATCCCTTCTTGAAATTTTTGTTGAACAAATCCGAGAATATGTTTCTTCAATTTCATGATCATATTACTTTCTTCCTAATTTTTTATATTGCTAAATTAAAACTAATGATCTTTTGTTTTTCATTTTCTTATGTGCAAATTTGAGAAACAAATTGTCATTGTCAATTAATTTCCGGTCTAACATTTGAAAGGAAGTCGAGAAAGATGAAAAATAAGTACTACTATGTCTTTAAATTTATGTACTTCAATATATGTCTTTAAACCTCTTACTTTTTACTATTAATAATGTGCATAAAATCTTATGCCAAAATGAAATAAACCAAATGAAGTGGGACGAAGGGAATACTAAATTACAAATATCACAAAATAATGTCTCGTGCATCGCATGGGGACATGCTAGTTCATCAAAAACTACAATGACCTCTCAAATTATATGATTCAATTTTTCATAACTCAATTTTTTTGTCTGACAAATTTATATGATGCTGAATAATCATGAGTATTACATACATAGATATGTAATTGGATTTACAATACTGAATGTTTCTTTAAATAGGAATTAACAAATACTTAAATATATATATATAGAGAGAGATCATATACATATGTTAATTATTACTTTTTTCCCAATCTCATATTACTTGGTCTGTAAGTCATCTCATACTACCTTTCTTGTTTAAAAATAAAAAAGATATAATTAACCCTTGTACTTTATTATGAACCTCTTATATTTCACTTCTAACATTTTATAAAAAACATTTGCGAAGTAGTATGTAATATAGGGAGTAACAAAAATGACCAAATAACTGAGTTAATTATTAATATAACTTTGATTAGAATTATCTTTATAATTTATTTATATCTCTAGATCCACTATAGATAAGCAAGACATTAGACATTACACAGCCCAAAATAATATTAATATATTTCAAGATTATTTTCATTTTTTATTTTTAATATTAAGATATAATTTTGTAAATATAAATTAGTCCAAATCATCAATATTAGAATCATAATATGTTAACTATTAATACGATAATGCAAAGTGTGCTAAATAAAGTATAATAATTATTATTTATCATCCATCCACTTTATAACGATCATATTTTCGAATAAAATAAGACAAAAGTTTTATAATTAATAAAAAAATAAAAGAAGGCGTTGCAAATTTTTTCTACACTTGCAAGACAATATAGATAGCAAGAACCAATCGTTCATATATTTCGTAGATCTGAATTGCAATACTAAATTGAGAAATAGATCATACGAAAAGAAAGTAGAATGCGTAATATCAAAAATTATATCCACTCATCATTACAATTTATTTATTATCTATTCTATTACATTTCACTAACCACTCAGATTTATGTAAATGTTTATAAACAAAGAAAATCTAAATGACATTGAGAGATGCTAGTGAATGCATTGTAGATTTCTCTATAGCTCATGTCTTGGATCTTCATATATAACCTTGCGGTCGGCCTTAGGCACTTGAGGTGTTGGGACTCTAATGATGATGACATTAGCCTCTTTATTGGATCTTTACAACCTTGTATCAACCATGCATCTATTAAACAAAAAAATGAAAAGAATCCTGTGAAAGAGTTGTGAGTGTTTTGGTTGACAAATTTCAAAATTTATAGGCATAATAAAATGATAAACTAAGAAAGATAGTAATTCCATGCATGAATTATGGCATTTGTTACGTTTACATAATTAAAATTATTAATACCCAATTGAAATCTACCATTTATCTCTATACTTTGTAGAAATGTTATACTAATTAAAATGTAAAATTATAAGCCATGAATCAAGCTTTTGTAACGTTAATTATTATTTGCTAATGAAAATTATTAATTTATACTTATGGAATATCATCAACGCAAATATCATTTTTCAAAATTATTAATGCATATAAAACCAACGAAAAATATTACATGGATATAGATATTTCGGTTTTTTGGTTTTTAAAATCAGCAAACAATAATTAAATATTGAATGGAAAAAAATGTTTGATCAATTTTATTTTTTTGTCAAAATTTGATTGGAGTTCACAAATGTCATATGCTATTGCATTTTTTTCAAATATTGAATAATATTGTAATAAGACCATTACAATTTAATTAGTAAAAAATTACATTTAATATCAGCTATTATTTTATGATGATAGTGAATTTTAATAATTTTGATTGATAAAATACTTGGGATATTAATAATAATTAGTAATAATAGGCGTTGGTGAATAATCGTACTTAGAATTGTAACATAAAATATTTTAACATATACAAATGAATGCATATAATGAACTTTACCCTTTTATATATAACTCAACACTACTATTATATATTTATTATAGATAATTTATAAAAATAAAATTGCGAATTTTTTTTTTTACTAAATATTGAGGAAATTAATATAAAAATTACTAAAATTGAAAATTGTATATTTTACTATAGTACTTTTAATTTTTAAAATTCTATAAATTCAAAATAAGTATATAATCATTTTTGGTCTAATTTTTTTTAATTAATTTTGATTTTTTTGTCAAATTCTATGTATCAATTAAATTATCTCATAATTAATTATTTTATAAATTGAAATTGAATCCAAAAGTTACTATTTATAAAATATATGACTTACTAAATACGGCAGTCCGGTGCTGCTATTATTATTATTATTATTATTATTATTATTATTATTATTATTATTATTATTATTATTATTATTATTATTATTATTATTATTATTATTAATCACAAAATCAGAGTTAATTAATTAGTAAAAATCATCCGAAATTCCATGAGTGTTCCAAACCCCTAAAATCCATGTATAATTCCTTGACCCTTAAACAAGAAAACATCGATTAGGAAACATTATAACACAAGGGTAAGTTTTTAATTATTTGATACCTTGAGTCTCAAGCAAGAATTCAAGATTAATTATAAGGAAATTTTAAAGTAACAACTGTACGGTATAATTAACACCAGAATCTTGGTATTCTTTTCCACTCCGATCCATCCTCACATATATATTTATCTAAGCCCTCTCCCCTCAAATCACAATTCACTCTACAACTCTACAATCTCTATTCATACATAGAGATTCTTCCGAGTTCGTTTACTTGACATGGGTCTGCTAAGCAACAACGGATCCATCTCTCGCTCTGATTTTGTTGCCAACAGCAAGCAACGGGAGACGATGATGTCGACGAGCCCCTACTACGAGCACCAGAAGAGGCCTAAGACGAAGATCGTCTGCACTCTGGGGCCCGCGTCGAGGTCGAGGGAGATGATCGAGAGGCTTCTGAGGGCTGGCATGAATGTCGCTCGCTTCAACTTCTCCCACGGCAGCCATGATTACCACCAGGAGACGCTCGATAACCTACGTGCCGCCGTCGCCTCCACCGCCATCCCTTGTGCCGTCATGTTGGATACCAAGGTATATATGCGCCGTCTATCTACCTTAATTGTTTTTCTTTTCCGTGGAGTTTCGCTTTTCTACTTTTTTTTAGGGTAGATGTTTTATTCTTGGGAGGCATCGATTAGGGTTAGGGTTTTGCCTATACTATTGCTCGTAAAAAAAAAAAAAAAAAAAAAAAAAGTCTTGTCTTATTTGAGAGTGAATTCCTAGGGTCTTAAGTTCGAGTCTTTTGTGATAGGGTCCGGAGATACGCACCGGATTCCTCAAGGACGGAAAGTCGGTGCAGCTGAAAGAAGGGCAAGAAATCACCATAACCACCGACTACTCCATCAAAGGCGACCACAACACCATTGCAATGAGCTACAAGAAGCTAGCCCACGACTTAAAGCCTCAAAGCCTCATACTCTGTGCCGACGGCTCCATCTCTCTCAAAGTCTTGCATTGCGACGAGGAGGCTGGGCTCGTCCGATGCCGCTGCCTAAACGCTGCCGTTTTGGGTGAACGCAAGAACGTCAACCTCCCCGGCGTCGCCGTTGACCTCCCAACCCTAACTGAAAAGGACATCGATGACATAATGCGGTGGGGGATCCCCAACCGAATTGACGTTATTGCCCTCTCCTTCGTCCGAAAGGCGGACGACGTCGTCCGGGTGAGGGAGCTGCTTGGGGCCCACGCCGGCTCGGTGCTGCTCATGGCCAAGGTCGAGAACCAGGAAGGGTTGACCAACTTTGACCGGATTTTGGAGGAGTCCGACGCGTTCATGGTGGCGCGTGGGGATCTGGGGATGGAGATCCCGATCGAGAAGATGTTCGTGGCGCAGAAGACGATGATACGGCGGTGCAACGAGAAGGGCAAGGCGGTGGTGACGGCGACTCAGATGCTGGAGTCGATGACCGCCTCGCCGCGGCCGACGCGGGCGGAGGCGACGGACGTGGCCAACGCCGTCCTCGACGGCACCGACTGCGTCATGCTCAGCGGCGAGACGGCGGCGGGGGCCTACCCGGTGGAGGCGGTGGAGACGATGGCGAGGATCTGCATAGAGGCGGAGGGCTGCCTCGACCACGGCCGGATTTTCTGGAGGGTTGTGGAGGCCTTGCCGCAGCCGCTCAGCCCCTCCGAGTCCG
Source organism: Thymus mandschuricus (assembly GCA_029379335.1). NCBI lineage: Eukaryota > Viridiplantae > Streptophyta > Magnoliopsida > Lamiales > Lamiaceae > Thymus > Thymus mandschuricus. The sequence goes on from CM057072.1 coordinate 7,806,566, forward strand.
AGAGCCTCGCCTGCTTGGCCGCGCAGGCGGCGAACGCGATCGGCGCGGCGCTGATCGTAGTGGTGGATGAGGAAGGCGGCACTGCAGAACTGGTGGCGAAGTACAGGCCGAGCGCGGCGATTCTGTCGGTGGAGGCTGGGGAGAAAAAGGGCAAGGCAGCGAGGCTCGTGCTCCGTGGAGTGACGGCGGTGGCGGTGCAATCGGTTTCGGATGAAGAAGCGGTGGTGGAGATGGCGGTGAAGACAGCTAAAGCGAGGCGTTTGTGCAAGGAGGGAGAGTCGGTTGTGGCGGCGTACCGCCGCCGCCCCCTGAGAACCGCCGTCACCATTTTGACAGTTGGTTGAGTTTAGAATATCTGGAGAATTTTTGACGTTTTGTTTTTCAGTATTCATTGAGTGTTGAGGAATTAATTAGCTGAATTACTGGTGTTTTAGTAGCACAATTAATAGATGTTTATATTTTTTTTTTAAAATATGTTTTAATAATTACGTAGTGTTGTTTTGGATTTATCAATCCACCAAATGTGATTAATAAAAGCTAAATTAAATACTCCCTCCTATTTTTAATAAGTGTTGTTTTAGACATTTTCACACATATTAAGGAATAATTTTTTTGCCTGAATTAACCTTAATAAATGTTTATTAACTCTTTATTTTCTTTATTAAGTTGTTGACTACTTCTATCTCACTCTTCATAAAAGCCTGAAAGATTAAATAAAGACAAAGGGCAATATTGGAAAAAATTAATAGAACGACATATATTTAACAAATAATGAAAAATCTAAAATGACACTTATTAAAAATAGGAGGGAGTATTAAAAAGTAATTAAAAGCTTAAAATAGTTGAATGAACCCTAAGTATTCTTTTGATGAAACAAATTTATCACTCCCTCCGTCCTTTCTAAGAAGTCCTATATTTTTGAAGATTTTTTTCTTTTGCATTGCATTGTATTATTCTGTAAAAGAAAAAAAATTTTCAAAAATCTATTTTAAAACACTCATTAAGAAGCACGTCCTAGATTTTTGAAGATTTTTTTCTTTTGCATTGCATTGTATTATCCCGCAAAAGAAAAAAAAAAAATCTTCAAAAATCTATTTTAAAACACTCATTAAGAAGCGTGGAAAAACGTGCTAGAAATTGACAAAATGAAAGGTAACGTCTTAGAAGGGACGGAGGGAGTATAAATTAAGAATATTAAATACTCCCTCCGACCACCATTTAGTGACCCTAACCTTTGGGCATGTTTTTTTGCATTTTGATGATATAATAATAAATTAATGTGTTAAAGTGGAATAATTGTGGGTCCATTTGGTTTTTTTAATAGTATTAAAATGTTAAAGTATTAAAAAGTACTCCCTCCGTCCCTTTGGAGTTGTTACATTTCTTTTTAGTATTTGTCCCAAGCGTTTTCGAGAATTTTAATGATGAGTTTTAAAATAGCTTTTTAAAGATTTTTTCTTTTTATGAGATACTAAAACACTCGTAGTATCCCGTAAATTTAAAATTTTCACAAAAAGATATTTTGAAACTTACTATCAAGACGCTCGAAAATGCTTGAGACAAATGCTGAAAAGAAGTGTAACAACTCCAAAGGGACAGAGGGAGTAGATGTATAAAGTGTTAAAATGTTAGGGGCACACTCCTGTCAGCCCGGCCTCACCGTGAGGCCGGATTAAGATTGACACTTTTGTTTATAAAGATTGACACTTTGAAACATTGGCACTTTTGTTTACAAAGATTGACACTTTTGAAACATTGGCACTTTTATTCATAATAATTGGCACTTTTACGAAAAATACGTTAATAATGAATATTAATTTCATGTTATGGAAATAAATAATATGTATATATATATAATAATATAAACCATAATATCAAAACATTATAATAACAAGTCGATAAAAATATATAAAATTTTCGATATCAAATAGATTGGCACTTTCATTCAGAATAATTGACACTTTTATTCATGAGATTGACACTTTTGCTGGAGAATTATATATCCTAAGTTTCACTTTATAATCCATATTCAACCTTATATAATTGAAATTAAATACTAAAGGGAAAAGTAGCAAATACACCCTTAACGTTGCCACCTCGGAGCAAAAACAACCCCAACGTAATGTTTGGTGCTGCCAAGCCCTCAACGTATACATATGTGGTTCAAAAACACCCTTCTACTAACAGAGACTATAACTCCGTTTGATGGAATCGTGGAATCATATTTATACACTTTCCTTTTCTTTTTTAAATGGATAATTCAATTTAACTCATTGAGACATTTTCTCAAGCACCTCTCCTTCAAAGATTGACAAAACACATTGATGGCGCTTCATCCTAAACCTACAATCCAAATTCTTGCGCTGTCGATTTTCGCCGTAAGTAGAAGAAGGAAAAGATTTGAGCGGGTATGATGATGAGAAATAAGAGTGGATCTAATTTGACATGGTGAATGATGAGGGCTCTTCAAAAGAGAAATAAACAATTTAACACCATCTCGCAACCGTTAAAGATGGCAGCCATGGACATTGTGAAGAACATAGCAATCCTCGGCCTCTCAAAGTTGTTGGAGATTGGCCCTCTTCGCTCCACAGTCTCCATGAACTGCAGACCTCTTCTCTTTATTTTTAATTGTTAGATGGTAGCAAAGCTTTTTCCTTTACCCTTCATCTTCATTTCTGACTCTCTTCTCAATCTCTAACTTCTATGGATATTGCACCAGCTAGTAGAAAGTAGTGATTCCAAGACTTGGCATTTGTATGAAGGGATCGAACGCTGCCGGAGAGGCTGACCGGAAAGAGTTGAATTATATATTTTTTTTCTAACGGAGTTGACTAAAATGTTAGTAGAAGGGTGTTTTTGCACCACATATGTATACGTTGAGGGGTTTGTAGCACCAAACGTTACGTTGGGGTTGTTTTTGCTCCGAAGTGACAACGTTAAGGGTGTATTTGCTACTTTTCCCAATACTAAACAATAATTATAAAATCTTAAATTTATATATGAACCCTATAAAGTAATTTTAAAATTACTACATACATACAAATTACGTATAAATTTTTTATTTATAAGATTGACACTTTTGTTCATAAAGATTAGCACTTTTATTAACAAATATTGACACTTTACCTAAACGGGTCGGGTCAACACGGATCGGGTCGGGTTGACCCGAACCGAAATCGGGTCAACCGGGTCGGGTTAACCCAAGTCAAACCCAGTCGGACAGGGTCAACGGGTCGGGTCGGGTCGGGTCGGTGGGTCGGCTGGCCGCACCCAAGTTTTTGCCAAAATGTTAAATGATTGTGGTACCTACATTCTAAAACGGAAAGGGTCAGTAAATGGTGGATGTCCTGATATGGTAATAGTGTCAACACGGAGGGAGTATATAAAATTAATAAAAGATGAGATTTGAAAAGAGTTAAAAAAATAAATTAGAACTTGCCATACAAAAATTTTTATCGTTTAATTGTTATGTTTTCCGTCCATATAGAGAGGCAAACTTGATCAATTATCTATGTTTTTTTATGTACTAGCAAAGGTAACGTGCATCCGCACGCACATAGACAGAATGATTGATACAAAACATTTGCTTAGTATGATTTGTATTTCATTAATAATTGTCCTTATATTTTTTATCTGAACTTAATGTAATTTCTCAAAAATATATATGTGATTTTAAATAAGGTTAGAAATAAATAATAGTCAAAATATTTTATTGTAAAGAGGATTCAACCTTTACATTTTATTACTATTTTTATTTAAGGAATTATAAAAAAATTTAAATAAAAATTTGATTTGTCCTTATTTATATAATTAAGTTATACAATAAGATAAGTTAATGTAATTTCATAGAATATATCAATAATTAGAGGGGGAAAAAAATTATTATATATTACTCTCTTTCTGGTATGTTTTGTAAAAGACAATAGATTTTTTATCGTATAAAAAATTACAAAAAAAAAAAAAAAAAAAAAAAAAAGAATGTTAAGGATGAGGCGGCCGTTGTCGTCACACCACGCACAATAAATTTAGTAGAAGACAAACACGCGAACTAACAGAAATCAAGAAGACGGAATTTAATGTGGTTCGACAATATGCCTACTTTCACGGAAGAAACGACTGAAACAATTTTACTAAACCAACGACAACGATTATAAGACTGGGCAAGAACTCACTCTCTCCAATCCTAAGAAATGATTCGATGATCTCTATCTCCCTCTCTCTCGATTTTATGCTCTCATCCGTCTCACCATCTCGTTGAACCAATTACAAGATTCACATATTTATAGCCCTTACCAAATCCTAATCCTACAAGGATTTTACTTCCTTATAGATTAACATGGTAACAAGATAAACATGGAAATAAATCACTTAACAAAATCCTAACTCTAGCTAATCTCCACATTTCGAGCAGTTCCTGAAACCTACAAATAAGCCCAAGATCAAAATGTTCTTCTCAATGCCGCTACAACATCTTATTCAACATCGTCAACAAAAGAATTCAAGAATTCACACACCTCATAGTAAATACACTTTTACATATGTCTCCTCACTTTAACACACAAATTTATCATTACTTAATTATCTGTCACATCCCAGTTCCCGAAGGAAGGCACGTGTGCCGGGACGTGGCAAGGGGTTGGGATTAAGAAGCGGGGATAGAAAGGGGCCTAGTTTCTTAGGATAATTAACCATATTATAAGTGAGTTTATTTAATTAATTATGGGATCGGGACGCACAACACGAACCACGGGGTAGGCAAACCATACTGCCCGTGTCGGTCGCCATGTCTGAATACCCATAGACTTTAAATAAAACACGGGATCGGGACGCTCAGCTCAAATTATGGGGTCGCCTGAGCTAAACAACCCATAATGGCTGGCTTGTGTCTGAATACCCGTAGCTAAAGTAAATATATATAATATATTCGTATAACGAGACTCAGGTATAGCATAGAGATTTTACTTCAAAACCTGAAATTAGACTTAGAAAATTGAGTACATTGCAGGATCGTTACTAAGGACAAGCGTATTTTCAAGCGTAGCGGAAGCTCTATTCTTAAATAGCACAACAACAATCCTCTTTAGCCACGTCTGCTCTACCAGCTCCTTAATCTGCAAAACATTTGGAAAGGAATTGCAGGGCTGAGTACTAATGCACTCAGTGGGGTTATGCCAAAAACATTTACTATAAAAAGAATATCCATGATAATTAAGCATGCATAGAAGGGTTTAGAAATCATATAACTTCCATGCACACCAAAATTCATTTACGTTGATTGCGATGCGGATTACCATGTTACTCTTATACCGATCCCGGGACGTACCACTGCCGGATCCCTTTTCATGATGGAGCCATAGATTAACATATACCGATCCCGGGACGTACCACTGCCGGATCCCTTTCTGATGGAGCCTATAGTTTGGAGATAATGGAGTATTTCATCCACTAGTTCTCCCCTCGAAGTTAGAACCAATTGGTGATCAACCCAATGATATCTAACCGTGCGCACAGCCCCTCGATTAGTGTGTTAGACCAATCGAAAGACCCGATCGTAAACATAAGAGCCTTAAACATGTAATCCCGCATCAAAACATTTTTCATGGATAAACCCATATTTTAGAGCTTACTAACTCAAAATAATGTTTTGAAAAGAGAAACCCCACCTTAACTCTAAACCTCTTAATGCCGTGAACGAAGGAGTGATACGGAAGCTTGACTCCTACGATTTTCTAGAAGAGGTAATGCAGAGCAACTTATTTTGTGTGTAGTAGAACTGGAAGTCGAGAGGAATGGTTTTTAAAGCTAGAATATTGAAGAAGAAGAAGTAATCATATTCTTCTATTTATAGAGGAAAATTTAATAGAGTAGCTTTACTTAGTCATATCTAGGCTATAATAATCACCAACCTAGATTTATTAGAGAAGGCCACGTATAGCTATTGATGCATGAAAATCGGCCACCTATAATACACTAATATATATGTGTAATTTAATTACTAATCATGCATGTACTTTTACGATGACTATACTTCAATTTATTACTTCCTATGCATGCAGTTACAAGAATATGCATGAACTAAACATGCATTTATAATAGCTATAAATTTATATATTATTTATATGATAAATAATTAGTGGACATGCATGCATACATATATATATACACATATAAATATATATTTTCTAGTAATATTTATGCATGGCAATAGTTGAACCATTAATTTAATAATTATTATTTAAAGGACTTTTAAAATATTGCATCCTAAATATATTTTAACTAAATTTTATAAGGAAAATTTGGGATATTACATTATCGTACTGAAAAAGAATCATATCATCTTACGAGGAATAACTTGATATGCATATGGTTGAGAAATTATAAATTAACAAGAATATTATTCATCTAAATAAACGATTAATGTGTTTTCAATATGATGCCCCCCAAATAAACATACATTATTTTTCTGAAACCCCATTTTAAAATAAAATATGGGTAATGATAGATCCGGGTTGAAGATCCACAACAATTTGAGTGATTATTCATCATATTTGCAAGCATTCATAAACAAAGCATTACGATGATAGAGAGCCAGAGATTCATGTGGTTTTATTAGCCATAATCATGTATTTCATAGACAACATTGTTCGCATAAAATAACGAGTAAAAGTCGAGTTATGTACTTAAATAAAGGGCGTTTCTAGCCATAAATCAGTCAAGCTCATGGAGTTTTAGAATTCATTCAAGTGGAAAACGAAAGAAGTAAGGGTGAAGAGAGAGGGAAGCGAAGAGTGTAAAGCTCTGCTAGGCTTCGTCCTCTCTTAACAGCGAGGGTTATACCTTGAGTTCGAGATGGTGAGAGAGAGAGAGACTCTTCTCTTCCCGGTGACGAGAAGGAAAGATGAAGGTGATCGTGGGTGAGGTTTCCTGGAAGAAGACCTCGGAAGCTTCGACTGCTTGAGCTTGAGGGAGCTCGTAGAAGAATATATAAATGAATGGAATAGTACGCAGAGTGCGTGTGTGTATGAAGAGTTATGTTGTGATGATGATGTGGTGTGCGATTACTTGGTATTTATAGATATAAAGAGGGTGAAAAAGTGAACATTCGTGCGAAAGGAGGACAGTAAAGGAATTCCCATAGGGACAAGATCCTCTTCGTCATCAATTTGGTGGTCCTCACTCTAGAGTATATAGAGTCATGCGGATAGTGTGTTTGATCAGATCCCTTACTTTTGGCAGATGCCAACAAATCCCAAATAGCTTCTGGGATGAGGCATAACCTCATAGCTTCTGCATACCTCGTAGCCTTACTCGGCATCTGAAGCCTCCGAGAGCCCACGGGATCTTTAGTAATATACCGCCATGTAGAACAGTTTCTATTGATCCCCATGAGGGTTAATGTTTATCCTCTTTAATGATGATACAAAGACCAGTTCTTTACCGGAGCTTATTATTTCTCTCACCTTGGCAAGATCTCTGCGTTTGGCGTAGCGTCCGATGCTTTAGAGAAGTGGTTTTAACTATCATTCGATATTATCACCTGACGCTATTGGTGTTAACTTTCTTTGGAGATAACACCCCAAAGTTGTGGGAGGCACATTTTCTTAGCATTTAGAATTATTTATGTAGCAAGGCTGATATTAGTCCCTATCAGCTACTCCCCCCCCAGGTACAAAAGCGTTCATGTATAAGCTTCTGACGGGTGTCTTGGCGGGAAAATTACTTTCTTTACTTCGCTAATATTTTTTCCTTAAAAATAGAGAGATACTATTGTTTGGTGTCATTTTGTTAGGATTTAGTCTTTATTTATTATTTGTTTTTGTGTCGTTTTGGAGTTGTTTTGTGTCTTTATAGCTATGATTTGGGTGTTTCGAGTATTTTACTTGTTAGGGATCATGGGAGCCGAAAGAAGGAGAAAGAAGGAGAAAAGGAAGAAAAAGGAGTGAAAAATTGGATAAAGTGCGCAGATGAGTTGGAGCGCTCGCTCCAGAGGTGTGGAGCGCCTGCTCCATGAACAGTGTTCGAGAAGGATTTGCATGGCCTAGTTGGAGCGCCCGCTCCAGGGTGTTGGAGCGCCCGCTCCAGTTCAAGAAGTGAAGCAGAATTTACGTAGCCATTATGGAGCGCCCGCTCCAGATCATTGGAGCGCTCGCTCCATGTCGCGTTTTTCTTAATTACTTTCCTAGTTGGGATCAAACTCTTACCTTAGTATATATATGCCATTAGGGCACAAATTATGAACAAGCTTTTACATTAGTTTTTCAGTTCTAAATACTTTAGCTTTAGTTTTTATTGCTTTCTTTTGTTCGAATCCGGATTCGTAGTTCGTTGCAGTTTAATTCAAGTTCTTCGTTTCTTCGTTATTTTCGTAAGTTACTTTATTGCTTTCGTTTAATTGCTTTAATTACTTGCTTTAGTTCTAGATTCGATTTCTGATTGCTTCGTTTAATTTCCTTAGTTTAATTTCGTTCGTTCGGTTTTCAAAGTCTAGTTTAGATTCGTTTTTCTTTCGTTTTCAATTCTCTCGTTTTCAAAGTTCTTAGAGTTAGATTTATTTATTTAATTTCCAGATTTTCAGATTTAGTTTAATTATGTCTAGATTCGTTTTCTTTTCTTTCGTTGCTTTCTTTATTGCTTTCCTTTCGATTTTTGCCTAGGTAGATTTATTGTTTTCTTTAGTTTAATTCTTAGATTAATTTCCAGCTTTCTAGATTAGATTTATTTGCTTTAATTTCATTGCTTTGATTTATTTTCTTGTCTAGGATTTAAAAAACCAAAAACCCAAAAACTCTATTTACTTGCTTTCTTAGTTTAGGTTCTTTTTACTACACAGTTATTTGCCCTGTTAAGTTTTCCTTGAGATTCGACTTAGGTTTTTACTTACTAGTGCTACGATAGGATTTTGTTCTATTGCAAACACTTTTTAGTGAAACAACTATAATTAATATATTTTGAGAAGGAAAGGTGTATTACTTTTTCGGAAGTGAAAAGGCGTCTCTTCCCCTTTCATAAGCCGTCGTGGAACAATAAGTGGGGTATCACTCCACTCTCTTTTTTGCCCCTTTAACTTCCTTCCTTCCTTTCTTCTCCTCTTCATTCTCCATACTGTGTCTTCGAGAGAAGTAATAATATTTTCGTTCTTCCGCTCTGTATTCCCGGCGATTACTTCGTCTCCCCTTTTTCCCAGGTAGTTTCTTCATTATCATTATTTTTATCACTTTCCCCTGTATTCGTGCGGCCTACACTCAAAGGGTTTTTTTTTTTTTTTTTTCTTTTTCTTTTAAATTGTTAATACTAGCCTTTACCTTTCGTGAACCCGATTCTAAGGCGAGTGTGGTGGGAACTTCCATGTGGGGATCCCAAGATTTCTAAACATTAGACCTTTCTTGCATTTATTTTCAGCCATGAGCTCTAATGAAGGAGAAATGCTGCAAAAAATTCGAATGAAATTGACGCAGAAGATGGCTGAGACCAGAGCCTCTATCCTCGAGCCTATCTCTTCTTCAGCCGATGCCTTTGTGCTACCTTCCTTAGATGTCAGAATTCCAGACTCTACTCAAGAAAACCCTCAAGAGGTAATAGTAATGATACCTCGTCCGAGATTCCGCTTTCCTGATTCGCCAATGGCTAGCCATTTTGAGGAAGGCACCAGACCTTGTTCTCCTTCCTCCCCTACTGCCGGGGCAGGTATCTATGCCTCTTCCCCTGAGCAAACGGGCAACCTTTGTCCCCCTGTGTTTATAGAGACAAACCAGACCTCAACACCTTCTTTCGGCGTTCAAGCCTTAGCTTTCGACCAATTCTTGGAAATCCTGTCTCAAGTCGAGCAAAGTAGAGACCAATCCCAGGTCGAGGTTCGTGATCTTAAAGGCTGTCTTCGTAATAAGGAGAAATATTGCTCTGTTCTTGAACAACGTGTGTCCTTATTGTCGGAGCGGGTGGGGGAGTTAGAGAGAATCTTAGAGACTTCGTCAAAGCAAGCGATACAAACACAAGAAAACTTCACTGTCCAAGTAGAACAACTAACGCTCGCACATGAGCAAGAGTTGGAGTGTTCTCAAACTTCTTCCTTTATTAAGGGGAGAAAGGTAGGCTTAGATCAAGGCATTTCCATGGGGATACGAGCTTGCCGGTCTAATTTCTTAATGACCCCATACGGTCAAGCTTTTATAGATTCTCTAGTGAAGCACTTGCCGGAGGCGTTTATCCACTCTCCCTATTTTTGGGCCAGAATGATAGATCCTCTCACAGATTGGGCTGCTGACGTTGTCTTTGAATGCTGTCACCAACTGTGCATCCCTGAGCAAGCTGTTGCTATCAACTTGGGACCTATAGTGCATATGTTTGAGACAAAACCCGAGGCCCTTAAGAGGAATTGTTTCCTACCTACCGGGGAACCTTGGTTCATGTCTGTGTTGAGAGAAGCTTCTGAGGCCCTTCGTCAACCCGTTCAATCTTCCGAGGATCTTCCTGCTTGGGATGCTCCTCCTTTTCCTCTTTTTCCTCTTGACACTACTGTCATGAGGCTCATGAAAAAGGCCTTTGACGAGGTACACCTCTTTTCTTTGTTATGGTTAAATTTACCCTTTAATGGTTTATTATTTTTTACTTAATAATTCTTTTTCCTTGCTAGGAGCTAAGAAGGGAGAAGGTTCTGTGTCCCCATTTTCCTCAAGAAACTATCTCTACCATACATATTCTGTCAGATATGGAGAATAGTTCGGGGGCAAATGATGCCTTGAGTATTTCAGCAGATCATCCTAGAGATGACTTCCTCTTACATTCGGCTAAAACTCCCTCTGTTCACGGGAATCAGGCTTCATCCTCTCACTCATCTAGCTCTGAGGATCTGGCTTCCGCCTTAGACCCTACTCTTTAACCTGGCTATTTTTGATGAGATGTTATAAAACAATTTACTTTACTTTTTCGGTGCTTGTGGTGGGGTGCTTTTTTGTGGCCATGAAATCGTGCCGGTGGGGCACAAACAATATTATTTCTTTCTGTTTTCGGCTAGGTGCTTTTAAGGCCTTGCCTTTGACGTGTTTCTACTATTTACTATCAGTTTAGGATATTATCCTCCTATTTTTATGTTTATATGACTTCTGGTCTTGTTTCTATCTGCCATATTCCTCCTGCTAGAGCATTTTGAGGTAATAGAATGCAGGCTAAAAGCATTTTAAGATAATGAAATATGGGTATTGGGATGTGGGGTAACCCTATTCCCCCCCAAGTGAGGTGTAAGGGGGTGAAGGAATTACACCTCATTTTAGAGCTGACAATTTGCAAAACATAATAATTTTAAAGACAAGGAAACATGATCCTGTATTTTTCGCATACTGACTAATTATAAGATAAGAAAACTTCAAAATAGATAAGGGCTATGATCAATCATACTCCCTTCTTTTTAGTAGCCGCTCTCAATTTTCCCTGCACACGTCGAGGGTGCTATCCCTTTTCTCATGTACTATTTCTTCAGCATTTTCTTGATCCGGCATTTCGATTGCGCCTTTGACTTTTGCCCTTGCCTTGGCCGTCAAAGTTTCCCATTGCCCTTTCACAATTGGGGCGTGGCACGTGCTTGTTGTTTTGGTTCCAAGTCCTTTGCTTTCGTTGGTCTGTTGGAGCGACCGTTTGTCTGGGTCTTTGGATAGCAGGAGCTCTTCAGAGGAATTGGTGCCGGTGATCAGCAAGTGTTCCATTGGAATGGAGAGATCTTGGCCTTCTTCTGCCGTAGTTGCAGCTTTAAGCCTTTTTCCCTCGGGCTTTACTTCATTCTTATCTCTGGCGGGTTCTGCTACTGGCCTTTTCCTGGCCTCTCCCGCCTGTACCGATTGGATGTAACATTTTCGTGAGATCCCTTGGTTTCCAGCCACCTGTCCCACCTGGCTTCCCACCGGGAATTTCATCATCAAATAGTAGGTGGAAACCACCGCTTGGAATGGGTTTAGGGCAGTTCTCCCCAGAATAATATTGTAAGAAGATTGTTGCCTCACCACCAGAAAGGTGACTGGCTTTGATACTCGCATGGGCCCCTCACCTAGAGTGTCAATTGACCCTAATGACGTCACGGGGTCTCCTGAGAAGCCATGCAGAGCCGTGGCTACTCCATTCAAAGGCTTCTGAAGGCTCATTTGGTTGAAACAGCTCTCAAATATAACATTGACTGCGGCCCCTGTATCCACAAAGACACTTTGGACCTGATATCTTTCTATTTCCACTGTGATAACTAATGCGTCATCGTGTGGATGAATCACGTTTTGATTATCTTCTGGTCCGAACGAGATTTCTGGTGGGGGTAGGCCTTTCTCGACCTTCCAGACCCCATGTATTTCGTGCGTATGTAATTCTCTAGCGGATGCCTTTCTGCTTCTGTTGGAGTCTCCCATGGTTGGTCCTCCATATATCATTTTAATAACTCCCTTAGGTTCTGGTCCCTGGTTAGCGTCAGGTGCTTTTTCAGGAGCTTCTTTGCTCCTTTTGTTTTGTTCTGTCTCTCTCTTGACATATTCCAAGAGTTCTGATCGCACTATTTTCTACCACACAAAATAGGTATAGTATACGAAAGTACGAGTATCGTATCCACAGGGATTGATATACCGAAACCACACACAATACCTCTACTCTAGAACTAAACTGATGTTTAGGCAATTAAGAATTTAAAGATGTGGTATTTATAATCTATGCAAATAAATAAAAGACTCAATTAATTAAATAAGGAAATAAATAAACAAGGTAAATAACAAATAAGGCAAATAAGACTAAAACTTAAATAAGGAAAAGTAAAATAAGGAAAAATGTTGATTCTAGGGAAGCCTACCTAATCAAATATATGCAAGTAATTAATGAGTACAATTAACCAATTTAATCCAATCTAGATGTGATACAACAAAAATATCCTAACACTCCAATTAAGGCAATGCAAGTCGTCACCTAACAAGATCCTAAGCTCCTTTCGGATTTATAGAAATCAAATCAAGTGCAAAATAGAACAAGTATCAATCATACAATCAACTAGGTTCAATTATGACACCTAAATAGACTATATGCAAATATATGATAATTCAATCTCAACTAAGATAATCAAACTACCATACCATGTATTCACGAGATCTATTATGCAATTATCCTATTAAGACATAAAAACATAACTATGCACACATAAGATCAAGTAATCATGCATGAGAATAAGCACCATGAAACATGTAGCTAGATTGGAAGGCTAATCGTAAACAAAAACACTCACATAAATTCAATTAGGCATTCAATCCCTAAAATCAACTAAGAAAACTAGCTAGACATAATTAAAAGAAAGGTAGAAGGAAGAATAAAAATAATTAAAAGCATAAGTAAAAGAGAAAGGGATAGAAAAACTCTTGAATCTTGAATAAATCTTCAATCTTCAATTGTCTTCATACATGAATGTAAAAAGTGTAGAGAAAAGAATAAAAACTAATCTAGAAGTATGATCTATGAAATCTATGAAAAACTATCAAAAACTTATCAAAACTTATCAAAACTTATCAAAACTTTTGTACAATGATGAGTTTTTTGGGTATTTATAAGGTAGGGGATCATAATTGTTACCTAAGTGGGCAAGGATTAGGTTAAGGAAATAAAAATATCCCAAATTTAGGATTTCCGTGTGTTTGACTCGGCCAACGACTCGGCCGAGTGCGTGGCTGAGTGGAGCTACTGTTCGGATTCATGAATTCACTCGGCCGGCGACTCGGCCGAGTGCCTGGCCGAGTCGGTTTGCCGGTTTGCGCACCTTTCTTGTTTCGGCCGTATCTTTCTCATCCGAACTCCGAATTGACCTCCGTTTTTGCCTACACGCTCCTATCAAACTCCTCTTCAATGCTATGCTTCCATAATTCCAGAATAAGTCCTCAATAACATCATGAGAAGTCATAACTTTGGGATCAATACTTCATCTCTTCCTTGGTTGCATCGCCTCTTATCTCGCCTTGGGTTTTCTCGACTAAAAAGCCCTAAAAACACTCAAAACAACCCAAAAGCGTAATCTAGCTCGAAATAACATAAACAATACAAATCATGAGCTAAACTATCAAAATAAGACAAGAAAACGATAATATAACACTTAGATAATAAGGTAAAAATACACCCTATCAAAATCCCCCAAACTTAAACATTGTTCGTCCCTAACAATAACAAAAACGAAATAAACAATAGACTCAAGCATTGTGAACTATATAGGCCTAAAAAATTTTCAAAAACAATCTCTCATGATCATGATCAAAACTATGCACACAACCTTAGCATCTATAACACAATCCATTCAACAAACTCAAAACATGCTAATCCATCAAAGAACTCTCTCCACCGTGTAAAATTTTGTATATGAAAGTGAACACTCAACTCTCTCAAAGAAAAGATGTATAAAATAATGCACATCATAAGGGTTCACTCATCATCAATGCAATGCAACATGTTTACCATAGGCTTGCCCTTAATCTCAACATCTCCACCTAATGTAATACTTACAAACTAGGATAAAAAAGGTTTTTATATAAGCTTGTAATGTAGGGACATTGGTTAAGGTAGGGAATGTATAGGCTAAGTGACTCAAAATACTCCAAATCATCAATCTCTTCTCAACTCCAACCAAAGTATGGATTTTACTCCATCTTCTACCATCCAACACACCAAATACAAAACCAAAGGATGCTAAAATATCAACTATACAAATCAAAGCTAACTATCCCCTTATGCTTATATATTATTCTCTCCTTTTTTTTTTTTTTTTTTTTCATAGAGCTCAACTAATGAATGTTCTTTCTAATAATGAACAAGGGCTCTATATTTCTTTTCTTTTTTTTTTTCTTTTTTTTTAAGTAAGCTTATAGGGATAGCCAACTATACTTAAACAAGCATCTAAAATTTCTTCTCTTTCACACCACATCAAAATTTTCTATTCAACTCCTTCCATATCACCAACTACCAAAAGATACCCATAACCATCCAAACCTCCTATCATCCGGTTTTACAAAGAATGGCTAACAAAGGCTCAAAAGTGGTAAATAAAGGTTTATGAACAAGATTAGTGTATAGGAATCATGTGGCTAAAGAAAGATGACCTAAGATCATCTCCTAATTCATAAATATAATAAGGTCTTGATGGAGAAACAAGGCAAGTTCTAGAAACAATGAAGAATGCATGATCACTCAATCAAAGAATAGGCATAAATATGCACAAAAAGCTCAAATCTCACGGGTTCAAACAAACTAGTTCCCGATATCATAGCATACTTCAAATTCATCAAATAAATCGCGTCACTTCGCCAAGGTTCCATGCATAATAAAGATCATGAATTTTTTTCTCCAAAAATCAACAAAAATTTTCTATCACCGGCCAAATCCACAACACTATCATCATATGCTTATTTGACTCAATCATCTAAACTTAAGACTCAACAAAAATAAAAACTACTAATGAAATATCCAAAAATTAAGCTACAATCCAAGAACTCATGTAAACAAGTTAACGAAGCCACACTTCCCCCTCCCCCAAACTTATTTCGAATTATGATGAAGGAATAAGTTTAAGAAGAAGGAATGGTTATGTTAAAGAGCTTACCTTTCACCGAAGCTAGCTTACTATCGATCTTCTCTTCTTAGTCGAAACCTCGTCGAGAAAACCTACAACTCACAAGCTTCGCAAATTCTTGGATAAAGAGCTTAATAAAGGATAAAACTCAAAGAAAAACAAAAACGAAAATAAATAAAACGAAAACTGAAAATTAAAGATAGAGTTGGGTTACTTCCCAACAAGTGCTACGTTTTACGTCTTTAGCCTGACGTTACCTCTTTTCAAGGTGGATAAAAGTAAGTTTGTCTCTCCCCCATCATCGAGTTTCCTCATGGCTCCATCGATTGATCTCTTGAATTCGGCTAACTTCAATGGTGGAATGGCCTCCAATTGATTTAAACACTCAAGAATCTCCTCCATAGCTCCGGCAATCTCCAAATAATGGTGTAAAAACTTGGTGATGCTATTGTCGAGAACTTCATCCGGTGTCGGCGGTATAGGTGGTTTCAAGACTTGAACGGCAAAAACATCCTCTTGATGATCATCGGGCCTCTTCATTGCTTCATAGATGGAAATCTTCAATTCTTCTCCGTTGCATCTAAATTTTAAATCTCCATCTTGAATATCAATCAAAGCTCTCCCCGTAGCTAGGAATGGCCGTCCTAAGATCAATGGTTGATTCTCATCCTCGGGCATATCCAAGACTACAAAATCCACCGGGAACATAAGATTCTGAACTTGCACGAGCACATCCTCAACTATCTCCCTTGGATAAGAAACTGATCGATCCGCCATAAGTAGGGAGATAGTTGTCGGCTTCATCTATCTAATCTTGAGCCGGTTGAAAATAGAGAGGGGCATCAAATTGATGCTAGCACCAAGATCACATAACACGTTCTTGAACACTTGATCTCCGATCTTGCACGCTAGTGTGAACCTCCCGGGATCCTTTTGCTTCAATGGGAGCTTCTTTTGAATCACCGCGCTGCATTCCTCCGTTAAGTTGATCGTCTCGAACTTCGCCCACTTCTTCTTCCCCGCCACCGCATCCTTGATGAACTTCATGTGGTTTGGCATGTCTCGTAGCGCATCGAGAAGCGGGATGTTGATGTTGACCTTTTGAAGCATCTCCAAGAACCGTTGATACTTCTCGTCTTGCTTCGTCTTGGCCAATCGTTGCGGAAACGGAGCCTTGGGAGTCGATTCGTGCGTCGGGGTAAGAACGAGATCGGCGTGGGCGTCGGCTCGGCCGACGACTCGGCCGAGTGGGTGTCCGAGTGAATCGGGATGGGAAACTCGTACTTTGGATCGGCTGAGTGAGTGGCCGAGTGCACCTTCTGTTGGACTGACTCGGCCAGCGACTCGGCCGAGTGCCTGGCCGAGTGAACCCTGGGCAATTTTTTCTCCTTCAACTCGGCCGAGTGCCTCTTCGTCCAGGCCTTCGTCATTTGTCTCGTCCGTTTCCACCTCCGAATTGCTTCCATCTCCCAAATCTTCGACTCTACCTTCAACTTCGTCCTCCAAAGATGGATTTGTGTAACGAGTGCCACTCCTAAGCTCAATAGCATGAACTTGATGGTCGGGCTTATGTACTCCTCCTTGAGCATTGGCTACTTGACCAACTCGAGCATCCAACATATTCATGTGCTTGGTCAAATTTGTGACTGCATTCTCGATATTAGAAACACTAGACTCCAAGGCTCCGATTTTACTTGTCGTCGTTGATATGAGATTCTTTATCAACTCCTCCAATGAAGGTTCCTTCTTCAGCTCTTGGACAACTCTGTTCTCCTCATGGAAGCTAGGGGATATGTTTGGATGGCGTCGATTGTTGGGATCATAAGTCTTCTTGAAAGCATCCAACTCCGTTGCCGTCTTGGTGTATTTCTCCATCAAATCATCATAAGCTTCGGATCCAATGGTGGCAACCTTCCTTCTCCCAACTCTTCTTTCGGTAGCCTCCTCATGACTTGTGTTGACGTTGAGCTCGATGATCTCCCAGGCCGTCTCTACATCGTTATTTAAGAATCCTCCTTTAGATGCATAATCGAGCTCCTTCTTGCATTGCTTGTTCAATCCTCGATGGAAGCAGAAGATTTGTTCTCCCTTGTCAAGACCATGATTAGGGCATTGATCGCACTATTTTCTACCACACAAAAATAGGTATAGTATAAAATAAGCGAGTATCGTATCCACAGGGACTGACAAATCGAAAACACACACAATACCTCTACTATAGAACTAAACTGATGTTTAAGCTTTTAAGAGTTTATGAATGTGGTATTTATACTAGGCAATAAATAAAAGGACTCAATAAATCAAGTAAGGAAATAAATAAACAAATTAAAAAGATAATCAAATAAAATAACTTAGCAAGCAAGCAACTAAATAAAGAAGGTAAGATATCAATTAAAGGAAAAGTGTTGACTTTAGGGAAACCTACCTAATCAAATCTATGAAAGCAATTAATGCATACAATTAACCAATTTAATCCAATCTAAATGTGATATATGAAAAATAACCTACACCCCGATTAAAGTAATGCAAGTCGTCACCTAATGAGATCCTAATATCCTCTCGAATTATAGAAATCAAATCAAGTGCAAAATAGAACAAATATCAATGATATAATCAACTAGGTTCAATTATGACACCCAAATCAACTATATGCAAATATATGATAATTCAATCATCAACTAAGAAAATCAAACTATCATACCATGTATTCATGAGATCTATTATGCAATTATCCTATCAAGACATAAATTAGTGATAAAGTAATCATGCATGAGAATAAGCACCATGAAACATGCACCTAGATTGGAAGGCTAATTGTAAACAAAAACACTTACATAAATTCAATTAGGCATTCAATCCCTAAAATCAACTAAGGAATTTAGCTAGAAATAATTAAAGCAAACATAAACACAAAGAATTGAAAGAACATAATTAAAGAGTAAAGTAAGAAAAACTTGGAATTGAATCTTGAATGTTGGTCCCGGAAAAGAGTAATTGGTGTATGGGGGGGGGGGAATACACCAATAACCAACCGTTTTTTACCTTTTTGAAAAACAGGTCGATAAAGAGGTCGACTGTCAAGGTCGATCCTATCAGAGGCAGATTGATCTATCAAGCTCGCTTGATAACAAGCTTGATTTATTAAACTGTGCTTATGCGGAAGTTGGAGGTTGATTAACTCTTTGAAAAATCTAAGGTCGATAAGCAAATGCAGGTTGTTTCGTGAAATGCAGATTGATGCTTGTCAGAATGATAAAATATTGGAAGAGCGATAAATAAAGAGAGAGAGAGAGACACTGCAATTTAGCGTGGTTCGGAGAAACCCTCCTACGTCCACGTCAGGTCGACTCGACCTGAGAATCCCTTTACCTTCGGATCCAACTTCTCTGATCTTATTTATACTGACTGAGTATCAGTTCTAAATACACTCTAACTTGAATATATCTAGACACGAGTTTTGGGTCGTGACCCTTACAACCTTTCGTACAAAAACGTACAAACAACCTTTCACTTACTACAGAGCTTGACTAACTCTATAATGGTGAAAAACACAAAACAAACTTTCTAACTTCGAACGAGTCGGTGAAGAAGTTGTTGAATCAACGACAAGCAGCAGTAATCGCTTCGTCGTTGGGGCTTTTATCGGAGTCTAAAATCTCTATTCGTCAAGTGTTTGGGAAACTGATGGAATTTCGAACACTTGAAAGGATATGAACTTAGAGAGAGATTTTGGCAGAGTATCTGCGTTGATAGCTTGAGTTTCCCGTATTTGAATCCGATAATGACTTGAAGTATATATAGGCGGCTTTTGAAAACTAGCCGTTGGAGTCTGGATGATGTGGCACTAGCCGTTGGGGCGTGACTCACTTCTAGCCGTTGGGAAGTTTCGTCCATACCACGTGGCAAGGATCAGGTCGTGTTGCTCCATGAAGGTGGATCAACGACCTTGATATGATAATCCAGCTCTTGAAATCTTCTAAGTCAAAGCAGGCTGGAAGCTTGATAAGGAAGGTCGATAGACAGCTAGATATAACAGCTCGATCCGAATGAGGCAGGTCGATAAACAACCTTTCTCTTACAGAGTGGATCAAACATGTATTTAAACTTTAGAGAGCATCGACCTGCACTAACAGGTAGCAGGTCGATCTATCGGCCTTGACCCTAAACAAGTGAAAATATGCCTAAGTGTGGTTTCGAAAAACATCATCAAAATCAAACTGCAAGGGGTTCCCAACAATTTCCCCCCTTTTGATGATGTCGAAACCATACACTTTACAAATAATTCCTAAGTATATAAAACGTTGAAAGTTCGATTAACCATGAAGGTTGATACGGAATTATAAGGAAGACAGTTAATGAGACATAATGAAAATAAAGCAGTAAAGGCAGTTTGCCTGGACAAAGAGATATTGTCGTCAGGTCGAATAAATGATTTTTGCTTCATTCAGCTCGATAGCGGAATTACATAGGGATTTTACAAGACACGCTATGAGCTTAAATGAATATCAAAAACTTATACAAAATCATCTATTCTACTACTTCTTCTGCTGGGCACGGGCTGCCACTCTTTCCTCTTGAATCTGCTCCCTAGACTTCGACTTCATACTCGCATAGATTCCATCCCTGATTCGGCAATAAGCGGGATCGGAATTGGAGACATTGACGTTCATGCCGATGGCCATCAGTGCGATGTATCGGTCGATTCGCGAATAATCCAAAAAGGACGAATCATGGATCAGTAGGGGAGTGAAGTATTGCTTGGCAGGAGCCCGCAAGATCGCACCGGCCTCTGCAGCCTTCCTACGTAGTTCACCAACAAATTGTTGGTTAGGAAACTTCAACATGTAGGCCGCATAGGCAGCATCGGCATCTTCTGGGAGGGAGGGGTCATGGATCCAATGGAAGAGGAGGATGAAACAGCTGTTGAGCTCCATCAACAGGGCGTTCTGGCTCTCGTCGAGCCACTCCACGGCTGCTGCTGGATTCCAGCTTCCAAAATAAGCTCGGAGGCAGACTGGCTGATCCAGTCCTCTTCTGCCTTCTTCCTTGTTTCTGCAGCCCGACGCTCTGCAATGAAACGCCTCTGCTCAATTGGATTCACGGCCTGCTCCGGAGTCGCTCCGGCAAGATGCATGGCGTGAAGGAACCATATCTGATCGGTGAAGATCGGTTCGCCCGAGGATCTATTTCGGATATCTAACTATCGAATAAACCTATCATGCTCCTATGAATTAAATGCGGAATCATAGGGGGTTTATAGATCGATTACCTGAAGAAGTAGAGAACTCGCGAATAGATCTTCTGATCTGTATCCCTGCTCGATTCTGACGTTGGATGGACAACGAACCTCGGAATCAGCCACGGAAACGGGAACCCCACCGAACTGCTCTGCCCGGCCGCGCGTCTCTCTCTCTCTCTAACCCTAGCCTCCTTTTTCTTGTTCAGAATATTAAGTGCACTCGATTTATTCTGATCATTAGGTTTGAACAAGACCTTGAGGGAGTATATATAGAGGAGACCAAGTGAGACTTGGGCTTAAGTTGCAGGCCAGGCCTGCAACTTATGGACTAGCCGTCCAACTGCAGTATTGGCGCCCTCACTGGGCCCAATTAAGTGGTGGCCCACTTATTCCTTATATTGTGGCCTGTTGAGCTTTTTGGGCCAGATCAGGGATCTACTAGCTGGTAAAACCGAGGCCTCCCAATGGCTAAATTCTCCATACTCAGCCCAGAGTATAATTTAGTCCATAAGTACTAAAACATTCCACTAGAGTAATAGTACTGAATTACCTGTTTTACCCCTGTTGAGTTCAGGGCTAGTATTAGACTTAACGACCCCCATATTTAAGATATCCCACATCTGTTGATTAACTTAGAGCTTCTGACTGCTCGTGTTATTCAACTTCTTTTATTTTCCTGAGTAGTACCATTCATACCTTACTCATCATACCGGAATTTAATCCACCTGCAGGGTTTGGTATGATAGTCCTTAATGAATTCCTCAGGGGATGTGATCAACCTGTTCTACCAGGATATGGTGCTCTGTTGCAGTTGCACTAAGAGTCGTACTAGTTATAGTTGCTTCCCAAGATACGGAGCATATTGAGTTACAGATACTCTGAACTCTCACCCATGGTAAATCAAAGAAGCAGACTATAACTATACACCCTTAGGACTCAACTAGAGTTAAGGTTCATCTTAAGTCACCGAGGTCTTGATTCTTTCTACATCTGGTCAGAATAGAAGAATACACCTCACCGTGATCATATCAGTACACGCACGTACTAGTATAGACAAGTAGCCAAGACAAGCTACTTATGCAGCCTATACTACAGCCTAAACCGACAGTTATATCCAGAACTGTCTCGACTGTGATACCCTTTTATATCTCGTGAGGAACCGGCAACTATGGTCTTCTGTGATCTACAACACACCATAAAGCCTACAACTTTGAGATAATGGATAGATGTTTGATGCATAGATAACAATTCATACTTAATCAGATAGAAGATTGTTAGTGGTTATGGACAACACATGCATACAAGCTAAAAGGCCTGCTTTCTAGTATACAAATCCATCAATCTCCCACTTATACTAAAGCAAACTTTTAGTATATCATGTGACAAAAGGCAAAGTGTCTACAACCTAGCATCTATTACACATCTTCTCCCACTTATACTCAAAGTTTACTAGTGTGGGAGGAGCCCCAGTCCCATCCCTTCGACATGCTTGTCGAACACCTTGACTGGTAAGCTCTTTGTGAATGGATCCGCCAGATTATCCGCTGAAGGGATTTTCTTCACTTCTACTTCTCCTCTTTCGACGATTGCTCGTACGAGATGGTACTTTCTCTCTATGTGTTTGCTTGCCTTGTGAGCTCTAGGTTCTTTGCAGTTTGCAACTGCTCCAGCATTATCACAATATAATGTGATACCTCTGGGCAAACTGGGAACTAGTTCTAGCTCATTAAGGAAGTTCAGGAGCCACACAGCCTCTTTAGCAGCCTCACAAGCAGCCACATATTCGGCCTCCATGGTCGAGTCTGCGATGCACTTCTGCTTCACACTCTTCCAAGTGACGGCTCCACCTCCCAAGGTAAACACATAGCCTGAGGTAGATTTCCTCTCATCTCGATCAGCCTGGAAGTCTGAGTCCGTATACCCTATCGGGATCATCTCATTGGACTGATAAACAAGCACATGATCTCTTGTCCTCTTGAGATACTTTAAAATGTGCTTAACAGCCGTCCAATGTCCCTGACCAGGGTTAGACTGATATCTTGCCACCATGCCAACCGCATAGCAGATATCCGGTCTAGTACACAGCATTGCATACATGAGACTTCCAACCGCGGAAGCATACGGTATAGTCTTCATGCCCTCTATCTCCTCTTGCGTCTTCGGACACATGTCCTTAGATAGGGGTATGCCATGTCTGAAGGGAAGAAAACCCTTCTTGGCATTCTGCAT